>CM065801.1:51950857-54350857 GCA_033398695.1 Orobanche coerulescens | reverse complement strand
AAGTATGGAAGCTGTCTCAAAACATCAATACAACAATCCTTCTATACAACCCTCAAACAGGACAAGAAGGAATCTTCAGTATTCGCTAGAAGTCAAGTCCCGTTTGATAAAGAAGTATTTAAATACTAAAAGATAAAGTATTTAAATACTGTAAGTCATCATAAGATCTTCAAATCCCGCAATATCTGGATCTCAGTCTATTCAAGTCAACTATCAAGTTGTCACAGAATCTTGCTCAACGGATCTATTTCAACGGATATATTTCAAAGGCTATATATATCTCCAGAGTTTGAAGATCGCATACTCTTGCAACAACAACCAACAAGTGCTTACACGAATATTCAGAGCAAAATATATCTCCCAAAGCATTCTGCTATTCTGAAAGAAGAGATATACAGTGCTCAAACCGTGAACAACACATCATCAGCTATAAGCTCAGAAAGTCAAAGTTGTTGTTCATATATTGTTCTACCCTTGAACAAAACCCATCAGCCCTGTGTGGACTGAGAATCCTTGCTATTCCTTAACTGTGTGTGACGGACTTGCATTGAAGAAGACGAAGCTTCAGAAACGTGTGTGAAGAAGCCAGTCACGTGTTAGCTCAAACCAATCTGTGTGAACGATTGAAGGCTAAGATCATTATATCAATCTGTGTGAATGATATATTGGTTAGGTTTTGTTATAATTACGTAGTTGTGTACGCAGCAATTATAATAAACTCTTACTCCTGTGTGGAGGACCAGTGGACGTAGAGGGGTTTACCTCGAACCACTTTAAATATTATGTTATTTACCTTCTGCCTTTATTGTTTTATTAATTGTGATTATTTAAGTATATACTGCACACCTAGTTGCTGTATTCTCAGCAACTTACTGTATTAAAGACTTCCGCTACGCATTCATATTTGAAAACCGTAGAGCCTGTTGTTTCAAACACTTTCCAAGCTGTATCCTGTATACTTAGTGGCCAACAAGTGGTATCGGAGCGGTTGATTCTAAAAAGAATCAGTCATATTTTTAACTGAATCAGATCCAAAATCACTTATTTTTATAAAACGGTCCTTTTCATTCCCACATTTTCATATGGATACATCAATGATCAACAAAGTTCCTATGTTCTCTATTAATGAGTTTGATGATTGGAGAATTAGGATGGAGGCTCATCTTGCAGCAATGCACGAAGAGATGATTTTTGTAATACAGGATGGCCCCATCAAAATTATGAAGGTAAATCCGGCCCCTAGGATTGAAGGCCAAGCTCATGCTGAGATGCTCGAGAAAGAGCGCGATCAATGGACCACATATGATTGGAAACGCGCCAACCTCGATAATGTCGCGAAAAATGCGCTATTTGTCACTCGTGACAAAGGCACATTCTCTAAGGTAAAGAGCTGTAAAACAGCCAAGGAAATCTGGGATAAACTCAAGTTAATTTGCGAGGGAACTGAGCTATCAAAAGAAAACAAGATTTCAAAATTAACTTAGTAATTTGAATCTTTTGAAATGAAACCAACTGAAACACTTGAGGAACTTGACCTCAGATTCACTAGAATTGTTGGTGAACTTGAATCTTTGGGCAAAATTTATACTCAAATGGGAGAAAAACCTAAAGATTTTCAGATCTCACCCTGCCGATGGGACATTAAGACCACAACTATGCGTGAGTTGTGTAATCTTAGTGAAATATCTACTTTTGATCTCTTTTTTGACCTCAAAGCATTTGAGTACGATATAGACAGGAGAGAGAAAGCTGAAGAATCTCCCACTAGGACTACAGCCTTAGTCGCTGTATCCAACCGACGACACAGCATGCCCAGACCATCAAAGCCTAATCATAAGAATGCTGACAGCGATGACGACATCCTGTCACAAGACGAAATGGCGCTCCTCATGCACAAGTTCAAAAAGTTCATCAAGCAGTCTGGAAAGACTCCCTACAGTACCAAGCCTGTTCACAAGGTAAGCACTGAAACCTCCTCTGGCGATGCTAACCTGTGCTATAATTGCAGGAAACCAGGACATTATGCAAACAAATGTCCTCATCCTAAAGTTCAAAGGTTGCCGGAAGCCGAGCAACAAGAGAGGGATGAACGAAGATGTGCTTGGAAAAACAAGCTCAAGGCCCTGATAGGAGAATCAGAAGCCTCCCCCACACTATCCAAATCCGAAGAATGTCTTCAGGTGGTCACTGACAGTGACTCATCTGACGATAAATTCGAAGATAAGGCATATATGTGCTTTATGGTAAAGGACATTCCGGAAGAAGAAGATAGCGATGATGAGGTAAGCTCAACCTCAATTATTCTAGTAAATTCATCGCATACTTTCGAAAACATGATGAATGAATTTAAGAATATTCAAAAAGCCCACGAGACTCTGAAAAATGAAAACATTCAGCTTCAACATTCCAACATAGAGCTGAAAGAAGAAAACGACTTGCTGAAGATAAACTATGAAAATATGTCAATTGATTGTGAAAACAGCAAGGTCGAGCATGAAAAACTCGTGGAGAGCAATCATCAACTTGCTCATGAACTAAGTGAGACTAAGTCTCAAAATGGAAGCAAGACAAATGATTTTGTTCTACTTCAAGCCAAATTTAATACTGTCGAAAAGCGAGAAGGCGAACTTGAGACCATTCTGAAATCTTTCGATAAATCATCTAAAATAATGGAAGAAATTCTAAGCATTGGGCAACATGCTCATGATAAAAGTGGCTTAGGATACAACTCATTTTCCAACAAAGGAAAAACTAGTACTGTGTTCGTCAGGGGTGTGGAACACATTCCTGTATCGGAAGAAACTCCAAGTCCTATGAAGGAACCTGCTGCACCGCGAAAACCAAAGGCTGTCATTCTGCCCCCGCAATCCTATTCGAGACAGCGGAATCATAACCCATTCCAACCTGTAAGGCGCACGCAATAGCATGCTCCCCGAGCATATCAATAGCGCCAACAGCCGTTCAGAAAGAAGGCTGTATCCAAATACCAAAGGCCCGCGGCGTGATACTTTGATCTGACACACCTAGGTACTGGATACAGGAGCCTCATTATCTATGAAGAAAGCAGGTGTCCGCACACCATCGACAACAGATTTGGGAATCTAACTGGAAACCCAGAAGGCAAGCTGTAAGACCAAAGAAAATGGTTCCACCTCCGAGACGGCATAAGTACTAGATTAATAATAATAACCCTGATTTTTACATGCATAATGATTATCACGGCTACATAATGATTATCACGGCTACAGTAACTACGTACATGCCCCACGTAGATATCGTAAAATTGTACCTAATGTAACCTACAGTAAGCCAATTGTTGTCAGGAAAATTTGGGTACCAAAAGGCACTAACATCCATGGACCCAACAATCAAAGGGGACCTAAATCTACCTAATTTCCTTGCTACAGGACATTTTGGAAAAGGACATATGGTACTACGACAGCGGATGCTCCCGGCACATGACAGGAGATAGAAGCAAGCTATCAGATTTCATAGAAGGTCGCGGTCCAAAAGTTTGCTTCGATGATAAATCTAAAGGAAGAACAAGAGGAAAAGGAAACCTTCTTGTCGGAAAATTCAAAGTCACCGATGTAGCTTATGGTGAAGGCTTACAGTACAATCTACTTAGTATTAGCCAGTTCTGTGACAAACAGTTCTCGGTGAAATTCTATTTATATCACTATAGAGTCAAGAACATCCTGACCAAAGAAGTTGTGCTCACAGGAAGCAGATCAGGTAATATGTATATTTCTGACTAGATGCCTATGTGTTCCACAATTCCTTGTTTTGTTGCCAAAGGCACTGCAGATCTAAGCTGGTTATGGCACAACAGGATGTCACACGTCAACTTCAAGACGATCAACAAGCTCTCAAGACAGGGATTGGTTACAGGATTGCCGATTGTGTCATTCCAAAAAGACAGTGTCTGTGGACCATGTCAAAAAGGCAAGCAAATCAAGTCCACCCTGAAGAGCAAATCCTACCTTTCAACCCACAGAATTCTGGAAATGCTATATGGATATCTATGGTCCTGTAGACCCAGTAAGTTTGGGAGGTAAGAAATACTGTCTCGTTATTGTTGATGATTATTCCAAGTATGCTTGGACAATATTCTTAAGCAAGAAGAAGGAAACAACATCAAAGCTGCCCGAGCACCTGAGAAAGCTTCAAAATGAAAAAGGGTCGAGTATCGTGTCCATTCGTTCCGACAGAGGTACAGAATTCACTAACCGCTTTATAGAGCAATACTGTTCGGAAAATGGGATACAGCACGGATACTCAGCTGCCTGTATACCTCAACAAAATGGTGTTGCCGAGCGAGGGAACAGGACGCTGAAGGAAGAAACAAGGACAATGATTGCCGCAAGCAAGTTGCCATAGTGTTTCTGAGGCGAAGCAACCAATACACCGTTCTACACTCAAAACTGCCGTATCGTCAACAAGCACCACAACAAAACAGCATACGAGGTATGGAACAACAAAACTCCATTAGTTTCGTATTTTCACATATTTGGATGCAGGTGTTACGTGTTGAACAATGGTAAGGATCAACTTAGAATCTTTGATGAGAAATCGGATGAAGGGATATTTGGAGGATATTCCTCTGTTAGCAAAGCTTACAGGATCTTCAATAAAAGGAAGCTATCAATTGAGAAATCAGTTCATGTAGTGTTCGATGAACCTCACCATGATCCTACAGGAGTAGAAGACCTTTCTTAGAACATCCAAAAACTTTCCATCATAGATCCACCAACTCCTATAGAACCTTTGGTTGACCTAGAAATCAACCCCGCAACTGTAAAAATCGACGTAGATGAAGCCGATGTTGTACAAGCTGAAGTCGAAACTACAACAACTCAAGATACAGTACGGAACCCCGAATTAGAACCCGACCGAAGATGGTTGAGAGATCACCCGCAAGATCTGATCATTGGAAACATTGATGCTGGTGTTTCTATCCGTATGAGAATACAGAGTACACAAGGAAATGTACTATGTGCGCAAGAAGAACCCAATACTAAGATATCACCATTTCCTGAATGAAAATCTCAATCCGAGCTTAGAAGACTCAATATGTGTACTATTGCTATATTCTTAGCCCAGTCCGAACCTGTTTCTACCAAAGAAGCTCTCAACAATTCTCATTGGATCACCTCTATAAAGAAGAGCTTAACGGTTTCGAAAGAAACAACGTATGGTATCTTGTACCCAGACCTACGCATCAATCAGTAATTGGAACCAAATGGGTATTTAGAAACAAGAAGGATCGAAATGGACTCATTATCAGGAATAAATCCAGACTAGTCGCCCAAGGCTATAGACAGGATGAAGGCATAGACTATGATGAGACATTTGCCCCTGTAGCCAGACTATAAGCTATTAGGATATTTTTAGCCTTTGCCACCCATAAGAGCTTCATTGTATACCAAATGGACGTCAAAAGTGCATTCCTAAATGGAGACCTCGCTGAAGAAGTATATGTTGAACAACCACCAGGGTTTGTCAATCCAGAAGGCGAAGACCTAGTATACAGACTAAAGAAAGCATTGTATGGACTTAAGCAAGCTCCTAGAGCATGGTATGAGACCCTGTCCCAGTATATAAGCGATAATGGATTTGAGAAAGGTGCTGTGGACAAGACCTTGTTCAAAATACAGGAAGGCGATGACCTTCTAATGGTTCAAATTTATGTAGATGATATTATATTTGGTTCAACTAACCTTGCTTTATGTCAAAGGTTCTCTCATCTCATGCAAAGTAAATTTGAAATGAGTATGATGGGAGAACTTAGTTATTTCCTAGGTTTGCAGGTAAAGCAGTTGCCTACAGGGATATTCATCAACCAGGAAAAATACAGCAAGGAGCTTCTCAACAAGTTTGGAATGAATACTTCCAAATCATCATCAACCCCCATAAGCACTTCCGTGCAAATTAGTGCTGATGAAGCCAGAAAGCCGGTTGACCAATCACTCTACAGGAAGCTTATTGGCTCTCTTCTGTACCTAATGGCTAGCAGGCCCGATATCCAGTTTGCTGTAGGAGTGTGAGCGAGATATCAAGTAGCACCTAAAGAATCACACTTCAACACAGCTAAATGAATCCTGAAGTACATTAAAGGAACAGTCGACGTAGGACTATGGTATCCTAAAGAAGGCAGATTCAATTTAGTTGGCTACAGCGACTCGGATCTCGGAGGTTGCAAGCTAGATAGGAAGAGTACAAGTGGAACTTGTCACTTTCTTGGACCTAGACTTTTATCTTGGTTCAGCAAGAAGCAATTGGCAAACTCCCTTTCCACGGCTGAATCAGAGTACTATGCTGCTGGTAGTTGTTGTATGCAGATCCTTTGGATGCAGCAACAATTGTCAGATTATGGGATTGAAGCCAAGGAAATGCCCATTATGTGCGATAGCACGAGTGCAATTGCAATAACGCACAACCTTGTATTGCACTCGCGCACTAAGCATATCAACATGAAGTATCATTTCATCAGGAATCATGTCGAGAACAAGGATGTTCGACTGGAAAAAGTTCATACAGATATGCAGTTGGCCGACATATTCACCAAGCCTCTTGACACAGCTAGATTCGACATGCTTCGACAAGAATTGGGATTGCTACAGCCTAACTCCCTGTAAGTATTTACTGTTTTTACTCAACAATTGAGGGGGAATGCTGTAAGACCCAAGAATATAGTATCTACCGTTAGTTATCTGTACACTCAGAGCCTTGAATACAGCACTGTGGGAACAAAGCGATATGAATCATCCTACAGCTGACGTGTGCAATAATTAAGGGGGAATACAGTATGTCCCATGAATACAGCATTAATCCAAAAGTTGCTGTATGCAATTGAAGCCCATATGTACCTTTTAAGGGGAAACACTGTATTGTCGCGGATACAACACATACTATGGGAAAGCGGTTCATTATATAATAATATTTTATTTTAAAACAATTTTTGTCCATGTGCCCTGTTTCATGTCAAACGTCTTTTGCATTAAATGCTTTACACGACATCTAGACAACATATCGTATGCCGCGATGTTTCAAATTGTTTAATATATTTTACACCGCCATTTCAGGCATTAAGGGTAATTTGAAATGTCAGAAGTGGGACCCGATCCTATTTTAAAATTCAATGGACAAGTGCACCAGTTACACTCAGTCCATCACGACCGTTCATTTTAAACGCCGGTTCCCATCCCTCAAATCTGACCATTCGTTATCTAAAAACCCTTCTTCGCCGCCTACTATAAAAGGATTGTAAATGCCATTTGAGACTCTTTACGCTTTCTGCATATTTTAAGAGTTATCGAGCATACAGCCTACAAATTCTCGGTGTTTACTGCATTCTTTTTGAATCTTTTTCACCGTTCCTTGAGAAATCATCAATGGCATCTACCCAGACATCTCCACCTCTCTCAAGAAATCATAAACCATCATCGAAGGACGGATCTTCTCCAGATCTGTTGTGCTTGAATGCATTCATGCCGAAGGAGACGACGTCAAATCAATGGAATACGTCATCACTAGGATTCGTGAACAAGGCCTCTATCGCCTTGGCAGCCACTCTGCTGAAAGATTTGATGTTCATTTGGTTGAGGAGTTCTACCTCAATGCTGCCATTCGATTCCTTTCACTGGATCAAGGAGGACATGTTGCTGACATCACAGCCGTCGTTCGCGGAGTAGAGGTCCATGTCGACCAAGAGCTACTCCAGAACATCTACAGGCTACCTGCTGCTGGCCTGACCATGGAAGAACTTGAGACCTTCGGGTCCCAAGACCTCTTGGCACATTATTATGGCTTATTCACCGGTTCAGCGACGGTGGAAATGGTTCATACCACTTGCCATAAGAAAAATTTCTATTTACCTTTTGTCTACTTACACGATTTCTGTTGTCGTGTTATTGAAAATAGAACAGGTGCTTTTGAGATGTGCACCAATCTCAGGTTCAGAATGATGGTTGCTATAATGACCTGTGAAAAGGTCAATTGGTGTCAAATCATCCTCAAGGGTTTGCATGAAGAAGTGTTTAAGCCTGCCTCTCAGAAGAAATTGTTTGGATTATTTTTGAACTACATTTTGACGAAATGCGGAGTTCCGCAATCCACAGAGGCAAAGAAAATTAGTTCATGGATATACTTAGGAGGCGTCAGGCCTACTGTCTTCAACCAAAGAAACCTGATTGCCAACAGACCTTTTGTCCGTAGAATGCCTCTATCTGCTGATCCGAGGGATGTTTCTTCAAAGTCCCAAAGTGTTGAATCCTCGAGAAAGAGAAAACAATCTCACAGCAAAACTCCAGTTGCTGTTGAGAAGCCGAAAAGGAAGCTAAGGAGGCTTACAAAAGTTAAGGCTACAGAAACCTCCAAGGCTGCTCCTTCCGTGGCTCAACCCACTCATCAAGTCTCCCAGGGCCCAACCCCTGTGGAAGAGATGCCCACTACTGTCGATACAGTAGATCCCGAGCCCTTGGCGGCTACGACGGATGCTAGGACATCTGCCAACATACAAGACTCTGGCGAGTCGGCTGCCACTTTGGAGCCAAAAGCTACTTCTCCTATACGGGATCCCACACCCGTTCAGGATCTATCTCCCATCAGGGTACCAACCCCTGTAAGGAATCCCTCTACGATACAGGATTCCACACCTGTAGAGGAACCCATGCCTACAGCGAACCCAGGCACTGTACGCAGCCCCTCCCCAGACAGAATCATCCACAAAACCCTACTTTCTATGCAAATCGAACAGGCTTACGAGTGGTTTCTCCAATGGAAAAGTTACAGACTTGCTTCGTACGAAACTCTGTACAACTGGAGTGAATGGAGTAACGAAGAAAGATTTGTTTTGGAAGTGACAGACACTCAAGAAATTGCTGTCCTGATCCAATGGGACAACCTATTTGTTAAAGAGCTTATTGAGAGCCATCTGTTTGAAAAAAGTCGAATCACGAAAGAAAGGTAAAGCTAAGTCCGTGGAATCTCCCGAAAATCCAAGATCAGATCCCGACTCAGACGATGATGATGATGCCTTTCAGGCTGGTCTAAGACAGAGTCGCGAAGAATCTGAATTTCCGATGGGCGCAGGATCATCGAGTTATCACCGTTCACCTCTCCATCAACTAGACACTGTTCCCGACAACAAGGATTCAGCCCCTCATGTCGCGGAGGAATAATCTGTTTTGCAACAGAAACCCAAGCTTGTCGCTGCCCAAGTAGAAGGAGAATCCAACGCCATCCCGCACGAGGAATCAATCCCTCTGCCGGAGCAGGTGGATGCTGAGAGATAGCAGGAGGAATTGGTCCCTCCTGTATCCATGTCTTCAGAAACCACTTTAGCACAGGAGGATGCAGCACCCCCTGTCGCCGAGCTCGAATCTGATACTCCCGCACCATCAACCGCCTTGGAATCCGACGACGGTATAATACCTGAGGATGTCCAACTCAATTCACGTCCCAATGTGAATTTGTGATGGTTGAACGGAGTTGGGGATTTTTCCCAGCCAGACTCTCCCAGAACAGCCGCAAGAAAAGAGCGATTACATGCTCTTGGTCTCCAAACTGTTTTCATCCAGGATGCCGTTAATGCCCTGTACTCTGTGGAAAAAGCTCTTGATTGGCTACACACATCTGCCAATGAAGAGATGACCGGACTGAAGCACGAAGTCTCCCGAGTGGTAGAAGCCTTCACTGTCTTGCCACACGTCTTCAAGCAGGCCCTGAGCCAACTGCAAGAAAAGCAAGAGCAGATCCTAAGAGACGAGCAATCTAAACTTCGCGTGTCTGAGGCCAAGACAGCATCTGCTATGATCGAAACTGGTTCCCAACTTCGAGCCCACGACAAAAACATTAAAGATATGTTGCAGGTGCTCACCTCCCTGGTCGACAAAATGACAAATATCGAGACGAAACAGGATGCCGCTCTACAAATCCTGGAACGCCTTGATGAAAAGGTGTCATACCTTGATGATGCCATCACTGTAGATATAGCCCGTATCTCAACGCCAAATGTTAGGATACAGGGAGACCGACCAAAATTCCAGGATCCTAAGTATCCTTGGAAAAGCCTAGTCCGAAAGCCGCAAGCTATGAACCTCCCGGCGGACCGACAG
The DNA here is from genome assembly GCA_033398695.1 of Orobanche coerulescens. Lineage (NCBI taxonomy): Eukaryota > Viridiplantae > Streptophyta > Magnoliopsida > Lamiales > Orobanchaceae > Orobanche > Orobanche coerulescens. Next base: position 54,340,739 of record CM065801.1, on the reverse strand, counting down.
CCTACTGCTGCAGAGATAAAAAACCAGAGGATTCCTCAATTTTCAATAGATGCAGAACGGTACAGGAAGCCGCAGAAGAGTTCAAAAAAAGCTGGAAGATGGAACGCTCCCACTATAGCTGCAAATGAAGTCAAAGCACAAGAATGGTGACTTGGTTACCCACCCAGAGGATTAGATCCTAGTCTTCGATAAATCATATGAAGGTCGAGCCTTATATCTGAATCGAGACAGGGAAGCACATCAAAACTGGTGGAAGGGTACCAAGAATGCATTGTTTGTCACTCTTGCTAAAGGCACATTCTCGAAGGTAAAGAGATGTAAGACAACCAAGGAAATCTGATAGAAATCCAAGATGATTTGTGAGGGAACTGAGCTCTCAAAATAAAATAAGATTTTCAAAACTCACTCAGCAATTTGAAACATTTGAAATGAAATCTTTCCAAACTCTTGAGGAGCTTGACCTCGGATTCACTGGCATTGTCGGTGAACTTGAAGCATTGGGTAAATTGTATACCCAATAGGAGAAAAACTTGAAAATCTTTAGATCACTCCGTGCCTGATGGGACATTAAGACTACAGCTATGCATGTCTCATGTAATCTTAATGAAATCTCTACTTTTGACCTCTTCTCTGACCTCAAAGCTTTCGAGTATGATATTGACAGAAGAGAGAGGGCCGAAGAGTCACCTGCTAAGACTACAGCACTAGCCACTGTATCTAACAGGAGACACAGCACACCCAGCATATCCAAGTCTGCCCACAAGACTGCTGACATTGATGATGATATTGTTAGGAATACTTATTAGATTTTGATGATGTCATCTTTATATATTCAAATGTATGTTCATTACTTGGCAAAATGTAAGGAAGAACCAGATGAGTATCTTCCATAGGCCAAATTGTGATAAGTTAGATACTTAGAAAAATGTAAAGAAGAACCAAATGAGTGTCTTCTATAGGCCACATAAGTTGGGCTTTAAAAAATCGGCCAAGTACAGATCAAAGAAGTATCTATCAGCCGAGTCTTGGTCAACTCAACTATTCAGATAAGGTTGACCACAGCCGAGCTATATCAGGCAACCCTTATCAGAGAAGTTATGGTCAAACAGTTTAATCAGCAAAGTTGGACCAGATTGCAGTCAAGAAGAAAAATCAAGTCATCTGAAGTATGACCATCAGATCAGTCAAGTTCAATCAGGTCAGAAGACTTCAGACAAGTCGGCACATCATAGAAGTCGACATCAGAGAAGGTTGACAGCACATCAGATAGGTTGACCACAAAGAGATCAGTTAAGTGATCAGCCAAGTACTCCAGTCCACGTCAGCATGTGTTGAATAGTCATTATTTACGGGAAGTCACATGCGGGCGATTAGAGACAGATTGGAGAGATTCCCAGAAGGATATGATTTAAATAAATCATCCAGACCCACCACTGGATACTTTAATCTTATTATATTCAAAAGATTCGGCGCCATCACATGGAAGTCTTCACAACGGTCGGAATTGGATTAAAATATGGGAATTCAGCCTTGCAACGTTCAGAAAAATAAACAAAGAAGCATATTTCTCCAACGGACGGATTTGTTACAGATTTGAAATGGCTATGAAGAAATTCTCAAAGGATCGACACCTATATATATATCCGAAGATTTGAAGTTGAGCAGTATGATGTGAACAACACTCTCGAGCAATCAAAGCAATTAAAAGCAATCAGAAAACTATAGCATCGTGAAAGAACGGTACTCTAAGTTCATACACGAAGAAAGCACTTTAGTTGGAGAAGACAAAACATTCTTGTCTTAAAACCTGAGTAAGGGGTACTTCACTGGTTGAAGTTTCACGACTGATAGGCATCCAAGGATTTGAAGAATCGAGTGGTGCTAGGCAGTCAGAAAGGAGTTGCAACGACGGGATTTCCACTGGTTGGAAGTTGTTGTAGCTAAGTTAGAGAATCACTGTAATATTTATCACTGGTTGAGAATTATAGTGGATTCATATCCAACTGGTTTAGCATCATACTTAACTGCTGCATTCATACTTAAGTGTTCCATTGACTATTTCTGTATTCGTCATCAGCTGATTTCCGCACTTACATTGACTACAGTCGACTCTAAGTCATCTGTACCATCAGCTGAGAAACTCATTGTTGGGATAACAAATACCGGTATCGAAACTGTTGGGATAAACAATCCCTGTATCGATCGTGTTAACAAAATGTTTTGACAATATGCCAAATCTTGCATACTGTTTATAGCTGTATCGAAAAGCTGATCAAAGGCATTAGCCTGTATCGAAGACTTCTCATAGTCCCAAAATATAGTGAATCTATCATACAGCAAAGAGTCCCGCAAAGCTAAGTATGGAAGCTGTCTCAAAACATCAATATAACAATCCTTCCATACAACCCTCAAACAGGGCAAGAAGGAATCTTCAGTATTCGCTAGAAGTCAAGTCCTGTTTGATAAAGAAGTATTTAAATACTAAAGGATAAAGTATTTAAATATTATAAGTCATCAGAAGATCTTCAAATCCCGCAATATCTGGATCTCAGTCTATTCAAGTCAACTATCAAGTTGTCACGGAATCTTGCTCAACGGATATATTTCAAAGGCTATATATATCTCCACTGTTTAAAGATCGTACACTCTTGCAACAACAACCAACAAGTGCTTACACGAATATTCAGAGCAAAACATATCTCCCAAAGCATTCTGCTATTCTGAAAGAAGAGATATACAGTGCTCAAACCGTAAACAACACATCATCAGCTATAAGCTCAGAAAGTCAAAGCTGTTGTTCATATATTGTTCTACTCTTGAACAAAACCCATCAGCCCTGTGTGGACTGAGAATCCTTGCTATTCCTGAACTGTATGTGACGGACTTGCATTGAAGAAGATGAAGCTTCAGAACTGTGTGTGAAGAAGCCAGTCACGTGTTAGCTCAAACCAATCTGTGTGAACGGTTGAAGGCTAAGATCATTATATCAATCTGTGTGAACAATATATTGGTTAGGTTTTGTTATAATTACGTAGTTGTGTACGCAGTAATTATAATAAACTCTTACTCCTGTGTGGAGGACCAGTGGACGTAGAGGGGTTTACCTCGAACCACTTTAAATATTGTGTTATTTACCTTCTGCCTTTATTGTTTTATTAATTGTGGTTATTTAAGAATACACTGCACACCTAGTTGCTGTATCCTCAGCAACTTACTGTATTAAAGACTTCCGCTACGCACTCAGATTTGAAAACCGTACAGCCTGTTGTTTCAAACACTTTCCAAGCTGTATCCTGTATACTTAGTGTCCAACACCCATCCTTTGTGAAAAACAGTTTCAATAAGTCTATTCACCCATCTCTAGACTTATTCCTGGACGACTTGTGACCTACAAGTGGTGTCGAAGCGGTTGGTCCAATTTTTCAGAACCAAATCTGCATATCAGGGATATATATTTTATCTCTCATTTAGAATGGAACACATGCAACATGTGTACTCTAGATTACCTATTTTTTCAGTTGACGAGTATGATCTTTGGAAGATAAGGATGCAGGCACATTTATCACCTGTCCACGATGACATGTGGAGTATATTTGAAGAAGGTCCCTTCATCTATATGAAAGACAACACAGATGAGAATATTGCAGCTGGAAAGCCCAGACAGATTCCCAAGACAAGATCAGAGATGACCCCCGAAGAAAGAAGGCTGGCAAATCTTGACAGTCGAGCCAGAATATCTTATATCAGACATTTGATCAAGCCACCATGTTAAAAATCAAACACTGCAAAGATGCCAAAGAAACATGGGACACATTAGCAACAATGTGTAAGGAAACAGAGCTGATCAAAGAGAATATGGATTCAATAAGTGGATTCCTATATGATGATGATGATGTAATCAACTGCCTAATGGTCAACCTTGCTGATGAAGTGGTAACATCTAAACCTCAAGCTCCAGGAAGCCCTAGTTCAAATTTTTCTGAAGAGCTTGATCTACACAAATATGTAAATCAATTATTAAAAGATTTTGAAATTCTTAAAACAGCACACCTGGCTGCTACAGCTGAAAATACCCAACTAAAAAAATGATAAAATTCAGCTGCAAAATGATTTTGACAAACTCAGCCAGGATTCAGAAAATTTCAAAACCAGTCAGGCTGAAACTGAAAAATTAGCCTTTGCTGAAATAGAGAGACTAACAGTCTTGAACAATAAAAAATCAGGTGCACTCATAAATCTTGAAGCTGAACTTTCAAAACTCAGACGATTAAATGATGCTCAAGCAAAAGAGATAACATTATTAAAAGCATCTGTAACCTTAGATGGTTTGTGTACAAACCAAAGGCCACTCTATTTAAAATCAGGCCTTTGATATGACCCCAATACTCCCTCTAGTACAAAAACCACTTTTATCAAGGGAGAAACTTATGTCCAGACTGCTGAGCCTATAAAACCCATACTTCAACAAAAGCAGAAGCAGCTGTCAAAACACTAGGCAAACTATTACCAAAGAATCCCCAAAAACAAATTTCAAAATGGGAGAGGTAAATGGAAAACTCAAGGTTATCCAAATTTTCAAAATAATAAGGTATGGAGACCCAAAAAATTTTATAATAGGTCTCAACCAAGGTTTATAATGGCTCATACCACTCAAATTATCAGTCATATCCAGTACACAATCCAGACCGAGGATATAGATCCAGATAATACTATGCACCTTTCAGCGGTAACGATCATAATTTTCAAAATATGTGGAAACAACATTACAGATCACATCCATCTAGTTACCAACCACATTATATGCATGATTCAAATCTAAGATACAGAGAACATAAGGATGCATATAGAAATAAGGCTCACAGGAGAAACCACTCCTCCATAAGAACCACTAAGCCTAGAGGACCCAAACAAATCTGGGTACCCAAATCTCTTCTTGTCTGAATGCAGATGAAAGACGAAGACTACTTTTAACAACCACAAAGTCATAAGCAACAGTTGAAGAATGATGTGCAATCTCAATCTCAAGCATTCTGAAAAGCAGCATCAAAAGAGAAAACCCTGGTATCCCAAAGAGGGGGAACTTGTTAGGAATACAAGCAAAGCTGGTAGCAAAAAAGGTTGCATTGAGCATAAAGAATAAGATTTTGATGAAGTATATGCACCAGCAGCAAGAAATCAAGTGCCTAATCGAAGATCTCAAAAGTTAGCTGAAGAAGGCTCTAATAAGAAAGTCATCTGATCAGACCCGAATAGGAGAAGTCTCCTGATCAGATGCAGTTCAGAAAGCCACCGGAATAAGGAAATAAAAGTTACCTAAAGCAGGCAAGAAGAGTCACTTGATCCACGGACCAGACGAGAAAAAAGCTATCTGATCAGATCAGAAAAGAAATATCATCTAATCAGAACCATAGCTGCGACAAGAGTCACTAATAAGATATGTCAATTGAGACGAGTCGAGGAAGAATTACCTGATGAGATGCAGTCAAAGACTAAGCCAAGCTATCTGATCAGAACCAATAGAAAGTCATCTGATCAGAACAGTTAAAAAGTTATCTGATCATAAAAAGCAGAAGGGACATGTTACCTGATATACACGAACCACAGAAAAGACATGTCACCTGATCGAAGGAACAGTCAAGAAAAATCAACTATTCAAATGAGGAAAAGTACGCTGTATCAAGTCATCTGCCCCGAACAAAAGCTACCTGAAGATCAGCCGAAAAAAAGTTAACTGATGCAGACGAGGAAGATTTACCTGATGCAGACGAGAAACCTACCTGAAGACCAGATCAGACGAGCAAAGGAAGTTACCTGATCAGACTAGACGAAAATACGAAGGACGAACTAAGCTGACCACAGGCATCAGAACCTACCTGAAGCAGACAAGGAGAGTTACCTAATGCAAGGCAGTCAAAACAGTCAAACAGTCAATGGTCAACCAGCTAAGTTTTCTAATTTTGACCGACTCCTGAATATTTTATCATTATTTATTTACACATGGCAATCTCACGTTCACACGTTTACACGATGACAAGCTTGCACGCTTACACATTCACACGACCCCACTAATTCAAATTTGAACCGACTCAAAAATTAATTTAATATTCCAAATGTCGCTTCAATTTCCTTTTAAAGACGGAAAAGTCATTCCACTTTACCCTCTTCAAGCTTACAAACCCTAGTTTTCACAGAGCAAAAATCCTTTTGAATTTTCATACACTCAGAGAATTTTTCTTGTAGAAATGGATCCTACTTCAACGGCGTTAACCTGAAGGCGGTGAAGGACCAAATCATTTTCTCGCTGGTGGTCGATTTCGAGGGACTACTCAAAACCAACCTGGACAACGACGTGCGACAACTTATCAGATCTATGAAGGCGAATGGGATCTACCCATTTCTGGATATCAGCCCAAAATATCTCTTCAAAGAGGCTGTTATCGCTTTCTATAGAGAAGCCAGAGTTCTTGAATCGGGCATAAGGAGCTCAATTTTTGGAGTTCAAGTGGATATCACTCCGCAATCCATCGGAAAGGCGTTCGGGATGAAGTCTCATGGAATGGCTGTCGAAGCCCTAAAACAAAATGCATCCGACACGTGGCTGAAGATCAAGGCTCCCGAGCAACCATCAAAGCTGAAGCTAACTGCCAAGCGAAGTGAGCTAAAGAAGGAATATCGCTATGCATTGGATATTACCAACGCAATAGTGATGGGCATGGCTGGGAGTTATGATCAGCTGTCGTCAGCCAAATTCATGGTTTTGGGGGCTCTTATTCAAGATAAACCCATCGATTGGTCTAACTACATTTTGAGACAATTGGTGCGAGAGGTGAATAAAGTCCAGTGGCTAGACGATGAAAAAAGATTAAAAAACAAACTGGCATTTGGATCGCAGCTAAGTTGGATGTTGGAGCAGTTAGGTGTGGCGAAGGGAAATACTGACCCCTTCCACATCAACAAGAGGCTTGGTCACTTAGACCAAGAGACCCTAAGGAGGCTAGGCGGAGAGAGAAAAGCAGCTCAGTTGCTAAGGGAAAAGTCTGTAGAGTGAACTCCGTACAGATACCCCTCTAGCTCAGACGAGTCTAATAAAGACTAAGCTGCAAGCCGCGACAAACCTGCAGACAAGTCTGATTAAGACTCAGACAGCACATCCATATCTGTTCGTTTCAAAAGAAGGGGACCAGCCCCTGGAGAGCCATCAATGATTCATTCCTCACCTGAACCCTCCCCCAAAAGACCCAGGCATTTAACTTTTGAGGAGGAAGAGCAGACAGAACACATATCTGCACCGGAACCTACCCCTGCAGATCAGATGCAGATCATCCCCTCACCAATTCTTATCCCTGTCCAACCACATTTTGTCTCTGAAGAAGAGGAAAGCTGATCTAGTGATCAATATCCCTAAGGCAGGATATTCTCTCAACTTGCTGGACACCAATCCTTTGGGGCTAACTGTGGAACAGCTCCAAGAGGTAAAGCAAAAAGTTCTTCAAGTGTCTTTTCTTAATGTTTATGAAGAATGGAAATACTTTAAATCACTTCCATTATCTTAACTTCAAATAATTGTTGAAAACAGTAGTTGGGATCTTCCCCAGTCTACAGAGGAGCTTCTCATGAATTTTTGTCATGAGACTGACATTCTTTTGATGCTCAAACCATATTGGTTTCTGTCCAACTTCAAATTAAATGTGGACAAATGTGTTTTTCTTGCCATGGAAAGTATCTTGGAGCACTGTTCCAGAAGATGGGAGTGGGAGTGGAGAGAAAAACATAAGAGTAGAAGAAGTTGAAAAAGAGATATCTGAGAAGAAAGAAAAAGAAGAAGAAAAAATATTAGTTGAAGAACAAAAAAAAGAAGAGAGGCAGGAGGAAGAAAAAGAAGAAAAAGAAGTAGTGAAAAAACGAACTGAAGAAGAAGAAATAGAAAAGACAGAAGAGTTGGAAGAAGAAGATGAGGAAGATGGAGAAGAAGTTGAGCAGGAACATAATGATGATAATAATAATGATGATGATGATGATTATGATGCTCATAATGATGAGGATAAAAAGGTTGATAAGGAAGAAGAGAAAGAGGAAGAGAAGGAAGAAGAGAAGGAAGGAGATAAGGAAGAGGAGAAAGAAGAAGAAAAGAAAGAGGAGGAAGAGAAAGAAAAAGAGGCTGAAAAAGAAGGCAATGATGAAGTCAGAGGAGAAGAGGCTGGGGCACCTTCCCGCTACACCAGCCTAGATGAAGAAGAAGATGACAGGTCGGAGACCCCAGAGTAGACCCCACCTGATCAGCCGCCTGCAGACAGGAGTCTGCAGATAGGTAGGTCAACTACAAACCTACCTGCAGGCACAAAAAGATTCGGTGAGCACTCACCTCAGCCATCACCCATCTCCCCTGTGATGACTGAGCTGATCCGCAGCATTGTCAAAGAATCCTTAAAAGAGCTGCTTGCCGCAAGAATCTCATATGACCTGCAGACCATAAATGCCAAGATTGACACACTAATGCAGAGGAATGCTCCTCAACTTCCTCCTCCCAACAATTCCAGAATGCCCCTTAGCATGTCTGACTAGATGCACCGAGTAGAGCAGCAATTGACCATAATAGTTGATGCTGGCAAAAAGGGGGAAGGAAAGCAGGGGGAAGTAAGTCAAGTTCAGGTTCAGAAGCTCAGAACAAAGAAGAGGCAAGATGTTCCATTAATTGAAGCTGGGACATCAAGTCAAAAGAGGAAGGAAAAAGCTGACCCTGAGCAGACTCATGATCAGCCTGCAGAGAAGAAAAGGCGGACCCGACTTGGGGAAGAGCCTACATTAGAATGGGAAGGCAAAGATCTTTGGTTTGTTGAGGACTTTCTACCTGCCAAAGCTGGTCCAATGTGCGGAAATGCAAAAAAGCAGTTCATTGAAAAATTTTATATCTGGGAGTTACTCCAGGAGAAAAATTGCTCCCCACAGCAGACATTTATCGAATTTATAGAATCAACATGGCCAGAGCTCTGGGCCATCTTAGTCAAACATGCAAATGCATGGAATGCCTACCCCATGATTCCTCCCTTCAGAGCTGAAGATCCTCCCACTTTGCAAAACAATGAATTAGATGAGCTAGCGTTGCAAAGCGAGATAAGGAAGCTGTGTGAAGAGCATAAATTTTCTTCCAAAGAAGATCAAGATTTTGCCGCTCTTGTAATCAGGAGGAAATATGGCCTTGTACCTATCAAGAAGAGGCCTATTGGAGCTAAGCCTTTTAGGCCTCCCAAACAAAATGTCCGAAGAGGCAGAGGCAGATAGGTTTTCTCTGTAATTTTTTTTATTTTTTGAAAGACTTGTAATTTTTCTGTATTTGTTTGTTCATTCAAAGCTGATGTACTTGTAAACAAAATCATAAGAAATATATAAACATTCATTTGAATGAAAACCTCTAGTTGTCTCAAAACAAGGCTGATTTTAGTTTGTGTCTTGCACATATGTGCAAACCTGTTCATTTGAATAATTGCTTAGGTTTTGCCATCATCAAAATAGGGGGAATTTGTTAGGAATACTTATTAGATTTTGATGTTGTCATCTTTATATATTCAAATGTATGTTCATACTTGGCAAAATATAAGGAAGAACCAGATGAGTATCTTCCATAGGCCAAATTGTGATAAGTTAGATACTTGGCAAAATGTAAAGAAGAACCAAATGAGTATCTTCTATAGGCCACATAAGTTAGGCTTTAAAAAATCAGCTAAGTACAGATCAGATAAGTATCTCAGCCGAGTCTTGGTCAACTCAACTGTTCAGATAAGGTTGACCACAGCCGAGCTATATCAGGCAACCTTTATCAGAGAAGTTCTGGTCAAATAGTTTAATCAGCAAAGTTGGACCAGACTGCAGTCAAGAAGAAAAGTAAAGTCATCTGAAGTCTGACCATCAGATCAGTCAAGTTCAATCAGGTCAGAAGACTTCAGACAAGTTGGCACATAAGAGAAGTCGACATCAGAGAAGGTTGACTGCACATCAGATAGGTTGACCACAGAGAGATCAGTTAAGTGATCAACCAAATACTCCAGTCCACGTTAGCATGCGTTGAATAGTCAATATTTACGGAAAGTCACATGCGGGCGATTAGAGATAGATTGGAGAGATTCCTGGAAGGATATGATTTAAATAAATCATCCAGACCCACCACTGGAGACTTTAATCTTATTATATTCAAAATATTCGGCGTCATCACATGGAAGTCTTCACAATGGTCGGAATTGGATTAAAATATGGGAATCCAGCCTTGCAACGTTCATAAAAATAAACAAAGAAGTCTATTTCTCCAACGGATGGATTTGTTACAGATTTGGAATGGCTACGAAGAAATACTCAAAGGATCGACGCCTATTTATCTGAAGATTTAAAGTTGAGCAGTACAATGCAAACAACACTCTCGAGCAATCAAAGCAATTAAAAGAAATCAGAAAAATATAGCATCGTGAAAGAGCAGTACTCTAAGTTCATACACGAAGAAAGCTCTTTAGTTGGAGAAGACAAAACACTCTTGTCTTAAAACCTGAGTAAGGGGTACTTCACTGGTTGAAGTTTCGCGACTGATAGGCATCCAAGTATTTGAAGAATCGAGTGGTGCGAGGCCGTCAGAAAGGAGTTGCAACGATGGGATTTCCACTGGTTGGAAGTTGTTGTAGCTAAGTTAGAGAATCACTGTAATATTTATCACTGGTTGAGAATTATAGTGGATTCATCTCCAACTGGTTTGGAGAAAGTGGATTACTAGAGGATTACCCCACCTCTGAGACCACTATAAATTGCCTGCACACTTTATTGTTTTTAGCATCATACTTAATTGCTGCATTCATACTTAAGTGTTCCATTGACTATTTCTATATTCGTCATCAGCTGACTTCCGCACTTATATTGACTACAGACGACTCTAAGTCATATGTACCATCAGCTGAGAAACTCATCTTTTGTGAAAAAGAGTTTCAATAAGTCTATTCACCCCCCCTCTAGACTTATTCCTGGACGATTTGTGGCCTATAGATATCCTGTCACAAGATGAAATGGCACTTCTCATGCACAAATTCAAAAAGTTCATCAAACAGTCTGGAAAGACTCCCTACAAGACCAAGCCTTTTCACAAGGTAAGTTCTGAATCTTTTTCTGGTGATTCTAATCTGTGTTACAACTGTAGGAAACCAGGATATTATGTAAATAAATGTTCGCACCCAAAGTCCAAAAGTTGCCAGAAGCCGAGCAACAAGAAAGAATGAAAGGGGGCGTGCCTGGAAAAACAAGCTCAAGGCCATGATTGGCGAATCAGAAGCCTCGCCCGCATCAACCAAGTCCGAGGAGTGTATTCAGGCAGTAACTGACAGTGACTCGTCCGATGATGAGCTTGAACATAAAGCCTATATGTGTTTTATGGCCAAAAAATAGAGGACGACGAAACAGCGATGATGAGGACATCAAAGATAAGGACATCTGGTACTTCGACAGTGGATGTTCACGGCACATGACAGGAGATACCAGCAAGATGTCAGATTATGTATAAGGTCGCGGTCCAAAAGTGCGCTTCGGTGACAAGTCCAAAGGAAGAACAAGAGGGAAGGGAAACCTTCTTGTTGGAAAGTTCAAAGTCACCGATGTAGCTTACGTTGAAGGCTTACAGTATATAATCTACTTTGTATTAGCCAGTTCTGTGACAAACAATTCTCGGTGAAATTCTATATAGACCACTGTAGAGTCAAGAACATTCTGACCAAAGAAGTTGTGCTCACAGGAAGCAGATCAGGTAACATGTATATTGCTGACTAGAAGCCTACGAGCTCCACATTTCCTTGTTCTGTTTCCAAAGGCACTGCAGATCAAAACTGGCTATGGCACAAGAGGATGTCTCATATCAACTTCAAGACAATCAACAAGCTCTCCAAGCAGGTAATGGTTATAGGTTTGCCCGATGTGTCATTCCAAAAAGACAGTGTTTGCGGACCCTGTCAGAAAGGCAAACAAGTCAAAACCACCCTGAAAAGCAAATCATACCTGTCCACTCACAGAGTTCTGGATATGCTACATATGGATCTCTATGGTCCTGTAGACCCTGTAAGTTTGGGAGGTAAGAACTATTGTCTAGTTATTGTTGATGATTATTACAGGTATGCTTGGACAATCTTTTTGAGAAAGAAGAAAGAAACCACAACAAAGCTACCCGAGCACCTGAGAAAGCTTCAAAATGAGAAAGGGTTGAGTATCGTGTCCATTCGTTCCGACAGGGGTACTACATTTACTAACCGCTTTATAGAGCAATACTGTTCGGACAATGGAATACAACATGAATACTCAGCTGCCTGGACTCCTCAAAAAATGGTGTTACCGAGCGAAAGAACAGAACACTCAAAGAAGCAACAAGAACCATGATCGCCGCAAGCAAGTTGCCGCAGCGTTTCTGGGGCGAAGCAACAAATTCAGCGTGTTATACACAAAACCGATGTATCATCAATAAGCATCAAAACAAAACAGCATACTAGGTATGGAACAACAAAACTGCGTTGGTCTCATATTTTCACATATTTGGATGCCGATGCTATGTTCTGAATAATGAGAAAGATCAACTCAAAACCTTCGACGAGAAGTCGGATGAAGGGATATTTGTAAGATATTCCTTTGTCAGGAAGGCTTTCAGAATCTTTAACAAAAGGAAGATGAAAATCGAGGAATCTCTACATGTAGTGTTCAATAAACCTCACCATGATCCTACAAGAGTAGAAGATCTGACTCAGAATATCCAAACACTCTCCATTAATGACCCTCCAACTCTAATAGAGCATGTCGTAGACTTATAGATCAACCCCGCAACTGTAAGATTAGAAGTAGTTGAAGTTGATGTTGTACAAGCTGAAGCTGAAACTACAGCACCTCAAGATACAGTACGGGATGCCGAACTAGAACCCGACGGAAGATGGTTGAGATATCACCCACAGTAGTTAATCATAGGAGACATTGATGCTGGAGTATCCACCCGTAGGAGAATACATAGTACACAAGGAACTGTACTATGTGCACAAGAAGAACCCGATTATGAGAAATCTCCATTTCCTGTATGGAAATCTCAAGCAGAACTTAGAAGACTTTCCATGTGCACTATAGCTATATTCTTAGCTCAATTTGAAACAGTTTCTACCAATGAAGCTCTGAATAACTCTCACTGGATCACTACTATGGACGAAGAGCTGAATGGTTTCGAAAGAAACAATGTATGGTATCTAGTACCCAGGCCTGAGCATCAAGCTATAATTGTAACCAAATGGGTATTTAGGAACAAGAAGGATGAGAATGGACTTGTTATTGGGAATAAATCCCGTCTAGTCGCACAAGGCTACAGACAGGAAGAAGGCATAGACTACGATGAAACATTTTCCCCTGTAGCCAGATTAGAAGCCATCAGGATATTTCTAGCTTTTGCCGCCGATAAGAGCCTTATTGTATACCAAATGGATGTTAAGAGTGCATTCCTGAATGGAGACCTCGCCGAAGAAGTCTATGTTGAAAAACCACTAGGGTTTGTTAACACAGAAGGTGGAGACCTTGCATATAGACTACGGAAAGCTCTGTATGGACTTATGTAACACCCCCAAGACGATCAGGGCATATTACAGCGCCATGGACCCCACACTGTGGAATCCACCAGGCTAACGTACCAACAAGACATTCGACAACGACATACAATCATCAACAAAATGACAATTTCTCAAACCACGACATTCAAATAAAAGACTAAATTCCTACAAATACAATCTGACATCAAATCCATTTCCCAAAACGGGAACACAACATTAACAAATTCAAAAGGGAAGTACTCGAGTACTTAAACCAATTTCATAATACAGAAGTTCCAAAACAAGACATCAATAATAAACGACAGAACAGAACACCAACAAATGACTACTGAACAGTATCATACTTGCCCATCATTCTCATACGGCTCGTGTGCTCGCTTGTCTCCAAGATCTGTACCTGAAATACAAAAAATATTTCCCCCATTTTAAGGGGATAGCGACAACTGCTAGTGCAAGTACAATCCATTTGAACTACCATTCTAATCAGATGAAAATATGCGCCAAAAATCATTTTAGAAATCATTTATATTCCGGAATATTTTACGGTGCACAAGCACAAAACACATTTTCTCCAACAAAACAATTCAAAGTTAACCTTGGTACGAGACTCACGGCCATCATACCCCGCAGAGCCCCGTCGGACATCCCTGGGTGGTTAACCATAGTTCGCGATACGAAACTCACGGCAACATATCCCTAGGGGCCCCGTCGGACCGTCCCTAGGTGAACATACACATATCCATTCACACAACCACGAAAAGCCATAATTCAAATACTGGAATGCATAAACAAATGTAAAATACTTGCCTTTGAGACATCTTCGAAGAACTGGGAATGAATAACGGCTACGAATGATCCGGAGGGAAAACAACCGTTCCTAAACGAAGGGTGTACATAACTCAGTCCTATACGACAACAATAATCGAAAGGAAAACTCCCACAACCCCATTTACACACTATGACAATATACAATCAATTGATACGAGCGAGGGTTTACGCAAAATCTCCCCGTATCGACAATTCACGGATTAAATTCGAGGAAAACGGATTGTGAATCACTCAATAACAATAATCGATGAGGACTATCGCAATACACGTGAATAATTCGAGATTAATCAACCAAAACCCGAAAAACCCCCAAATCTACAAAGTTAGGGTTCCTGAAGAAAATACCTTGGATTGGAGTAGAGAAGATGGATTAAGATGATGATGTACTAAGCTTGGAACACAAGAATCGGTCTGCAATGAGACTCCACGGATTACTCTCCACAAATCGCCCTAAGATCACCGGAATCGCCCAATGGAAGTGAAGAGAAGGAAAAAATGACGGAAAATGGGGGTTGCTGTCCTATTAATATAAAACATAGTTAGCGCATGCTAACCATCAAAACATAGCGCGCGCTAACGGGGATCGCAAGCAGTCCAAAAGCAGCTCGGCGTCGCTAGCGTGCGCTAGACATGCTTAGCGCGCGCTAAATACTACTCGATAGCGTACGCTACGGAAGCCTTAGCGCACGCCGCCTGATGATCAGTTCACAGGATATGAATTCAGAACCCCCACTGCCCAGTATGCTGAAATCGTTAGCGCACGCTACAAACCCCGAGTTAGCGTATGCAAACCACACAACGATAGCGCACGCCAGGAATCAAGGAGTAGCGTGCGCTACTCACGCAGCAGTTTAGTACTGCTCAGATCAGTACACTGCTGCGGACAGTACGAAAATCAAAATGCAAAGCAGGGACAGAATCCAGAATCATAAACACGGAATATTTAGAATGACGGAGCTAAGCGTTGAAAGAAAATACAATTCCGACCACCGAAGAGTCCGTAATGCGACAAAGAAAATGAAATTCCCTAAACTTATAGGAAATTACAAAAATAACCCAAGTGCCCGAAAATCACGATACGACGTCGGATTAACAAACCGAAAGTCTCAACACGACTAACTCAACCATACGAACTCATACAAACCAAGAAACAACGAAAACGAACAAGTCTTATGGGAATCGAATGCACAAACGACGAAATATGTCATAAAATGGAATCACGTAAAAACATCACCAAAACTCGTCCAAATGGAAAAACTCCAAGAATAAAATAGATTCAAAATGTCTAAACGGTTACAAGCGAGTCAATAAAAATAGACATACACCAAAAATAGAAACTGCTAAAAATGGAAAGGTACGGATATTACATTCTCCCCCTCTAAAAAGAAGTTTCGTCCCGAAACTTAAGAATCAAAAAGCTTGGGGTACCTCGAACGCATATCCTCCTCCAACTCCCATGTTGCCTCTTCTGCGCCGTACCTTGAACATTGCACTTTAACCAAAGGAATGGTTTTGTGCCTTAACTGTTTGACTCGACGCTCTAAAATTCTGACGGGCCTCTCCTCAAACGTAACATCCTTCTCGATCTCCACGTCTCCGAAATCAATAATGTGGGATGGGTCCGGAACATACTTTCTCAACTGAGAGACGTGAAATACACTATACACATGACTCAACGACGGAGGTAATGCCAAACGGTACGCTAACTCGCCAACTCTCTCCAATATCTCGAAAGGTCCAATGTACCTCGGGCTAAGCTTCCCCTTTTTCCCAAAACGAAAAACTCCCTTCGACGGAGATACTCTTAACAGAACATGATCTCCCACCTCAAACTCCAAAGGTCGACGCCTAACATCCGCATAAAACTTTTGTCGACTCTGAGCTGCTAACATTCTCTTTCTAATCAATTCCACTTTCTCCCTCGTCTCCAACACACGGTCCGACTCGGTGCCAACTAGATCGGATGGTTCATCCCAACATTTCGGTGATCGGCAACGTCTGCCATAAAGTGCCTCATATGGTGCCATCTTAATCGACGCGTGCCAGCTATTATTATACGTAAACTCAATCAACGCCAGATGCTCCTCCCGGTCACTACTCCAGTCTAACGCACACGCGCGTAACATATCCTCGAATGTCTGAATGGTACGTTCGGACTGTCCGTCGGTCTGAGGATGGAAAGATGTACTCAAACGCAAATGTGTTCCCAATGCCTTATGTACTACCTGCCACAAGTGCGATACAAACTGGCCATCTCTGTCCGAAATAATAGTCCTCGGCGTACCATGAAGTCTCACTATCTGCGCGATAAAAATACGAGCCAATTTTTTTGGACCCCAAGTATCCTTTATGCCCAGAAAATGTGCCGACTTAGTCAGTCGGTCCACGATCACCCACACCATATTCATTCTGGTCTTCGTCCCCGGCAAGTTCGTGACAAAATCCATGGAGATGTCTTCCCACTTCCATTCCGGGATGGGAAGTGGTTTCAACAACCCGGATGGCCGCTGATGTAACACCCCGAGATATTCGGAATATGTTACAGCTCCGTAGACCCCTACATGGGACCCACCAGGCTACAATAGGAAAACTCCACTCGACTAACCATCTTGGTTAGCGAGGATACACAATTAAATAATATGACATATAAAGATACGCCCGGAGAAACCGGCAAAATAAGCATCAACCAACAACGTGACAATTTAAAGCAATACAATACGGAGTTTGAAACAAAAAGCCTAAGTACTCGCGAGTACAATCTATAAGTTTAAAACTGTGGGAACAACCATATCGAAATGGAAAAAGGAAAATAAGTAGACCCAAATGCACATGTCAACGACCCTGGCCAACATCCTCGTACTGTCCTGGTGCTCGCTCGTCCGGATAATCATAACCTGAAATACATAACAAGAATTTTCCCAAAACGGGTCCCCAAAGGGGTTAGCAATTACGCTAGTACAAGTAATCAAGGCAAACCAATCGCTTACACATTTCATAGTACATGCATCGATATCATTTTCTAAAACCAAAACTAGACATGTCCTTTCCGGAAATAAACAGTCAAACAATTTGCCGTGGGAACAGGGCTATACCTTTGATCCGCTCGTGATCCCTAAGGACCCTCCCGTGGCCATATTATAAAACAAATCACGCACACGCATCGCCTTGGGAACTGGGCTATACCTTTGATCCCGCTCCGTGATCCCTAAGGAACCTCCCGTGGCTAGCGAAACAAACTCGTGAATCGAGGCTATACCATTGGATTCCCTCCGTGATCCCGTCGGACCCTCCCGAGGTGAGTAATCACACACAATATACATTACTATTTCACGTTAAGCATAAAGGTTTCCAAAAATACTTGCCTTGAATTATTGACGATGCGAAGAACGGAAAGGAAAGTCACCGACGAACGCTAGGAACCAATGAAACCGAACCTAACGATTCGAAGAATACAATCACAACCATTTCTAAATGAATACGGAATTGGAATACACTGAAAACCCGCCTACGATTCATGTATATTCGCACAAAAATAACGACGAGGGCGGACCACAACCAAACCCTCTCGATTTCGCAAAACTATGAAAATATACTATGAATCCGTAGGGAAACTAAGAATACCAACAAGATTAATCATATTCATCATGAATCCATCAACAAAACGGAACGGATCGGAAGAAAATCCCAAAACCCCCAATTTATCGAAAAGTAGGGTTCTAAGAGATTTACCTTGGATTGATGATGAAGAACACAAGTAGGTGTTGTTAATCTACTTCAAAACTCAAGGTAGAGGATGCACGAAATAATCGAAGGGAAGAATCGCTCGGAAATCGCCCGGAAGAGCTCTGCGTCGCGGAGAAGAAATGAAATGGAATTAATCTGCTCATCTGGGTCAACTCCCTGGTTTATATAGCCAGGGAGTGTTAGCGTGCGCTAATTCCTCAAGGTTAGCGTGCGCTAACGGGGTAAAGTTACAGGCCAAAATAGTTAGCGTCCAACCCAGTAGCCAGGCTTCTGGCCGTTAGCGTGCGCTACTCCAATTGTAGCGTGCGCTAATAATCTATCGGTAGCGCGCGCTATCGACCAATAGCGTGCGCTACCTGGACATCAGCCGAGTCCAGAAGCTAACTGCCCAAAATTCACTCGATCCGTTAGCGTGCGCTACCATACGAGCGTAGCGTACGCTAACTGGCACCTGACCGTTCCAGAAATAAACCGTCGAAGATCGGACACCTACGCTAGCGCACGCCACGGCATCATCGGCGTCGCTAGCCTCTCGACATTAGCGTGCGCTAGCATCGTAGCGTACGCTAATATGCTAGTCGAGAAAGTGGAAAAGCAGCCTTGCCACTCCTGTGGCTACTCGTTAGCGCGCTACGAAACAAACGTAGCGTGCGCTACTAAGGGATCCCTAGCGTGCGCTATGCAGAAGAAGTAGCGTGCGCTAGGTACGAAATATAAACGGTCCAAAGACACCGAAATGTGAACGAAACATCAAACGGAACATCTTAACAGGCATCATAACATAGAATGGATCCACGGCAACCCCGAAACGGCGGTTCCGCAAGACATTAACGGGAATAAAATCCATAGATAATAGGAAAGATACACTGAAAGATACACGAGGGTCACTACTATCGGGAAATACGCCGAAAAAGAAAATACAAGGGGAAGAAAAATGCGGATATTACATTCTACCCCTCTAAAAACAAGTTTCGCCCCGAAACTTAAGAAACAAACAACTCAGGGTACCTAGCACGCATGCTATCCTCGGTCTCCCACGTTGCCTCCTCGACACCGTGTCTCGACCACTGCACCTTGACCAAAGGAATGGTCTTATGCCTCAGTCGTTTCTCACGATGCTCCAAAATCTTCAAAGGACGCTCCTCAAAAGTAATATCTTCAGCAAAACGTGGTCTCCCACCTCGAATTCTAAAGGTCGACGACGGACATCGGCATATGACTTCTGTCGACTCTGGGCAGTCAACATCCGTTCTCGAATTAATTCTATCTTCCGCCTCGTCTCTAAAACGACATCCGGCTCGGTCCCGACTAAATCGGATGCCTCATTCCAACAAATCGGTGATCGACATCGCCGCCCATAGAGTGCCTCATACGGTGCCATCCGAATCGACGCGTGCCAACTATTGTTGTACGTGAATTCGATCAATGGCAAATGCTCCTCCCAGTCATGGCTCCAATCGAGAGCACAAGCACGCAACATATCCTCAAATGTCTGGATAGTGCGCTCCGACTGCCCATCTGACTGGGGGTGAAAAGAGGTACTCAAATGCAAACGGGTACCTAACGCCTTATGCACCGCTTTGCCAAAAGTGCGATACAAAACGGCCATCACGATCCGAAACAATAGACTTCGGTGTACCGTGAAGTCTCACAATCTGCGCGATAAACACACGGGCTAACTTCTCCGGGCCCCAAGTGTCCTTGATGCCCAGAAAATGTGCCGACTTGGTCAGACGATCAACAATCACCCATACCATATTCATGCCCGACCTCGATCTCGGCAAACTCGTAACGAAGTCCATCGATAAGTCTTCCCATTTCCATTCCGGAACGGGAAGTGACTGCAATAACCCAGCCGGTCGCTGATGCTCGATTTTGACCTGCTGGCAAGTCAAACATCTCGCTACATACTGTGCGACCTCCTCCTTCATATCATTCCACCAGAAGTTCCTCCTCAGGTCCTTGTACATCTTACTCGAACCAGGATGAACGGAATAAGGTGTGGAATGGGCCTCACGCAAAATACTCTGTCGCAACTCTGGATCGTTCGGCACACAAAGCCGACTCTGGAATCTCAAAACACCATCCTCGTGAATCACAAACCCAGGAGACTTTCCCTTAAAAACGTTTTCTCGGATTTGAGTAATCATCGGATCCTCTAATTGCTTCAGCTTAATTTCATCGATCAAAGACGACGAAATCTCTATGGCACAAAGTTGCCCGACAGCTCCAGGCAACAAAACCTCAACATCAAACTCAATCAAAGCCCGTCGAAGCTCAGACTGAGACGTAAGGACCTCAAGCGTTCGCAACGCAATCGGTTTCCGACTCAAGGCGTCGGCCACGACGTTCGCCTTACCCGGATGATAAAGGATTTCGAGGTCATAATCCTTAATCAGTTCTAACCACCTCCTCTGCCTCATATTCAACTCCCGCTGAGTAAATATGTATTTCAGACTTTTATGATCGGTAAAAATCTGACATGCAGAGCCGAAAAGATAGTGACGCCAAATCTTGAGCGCGAAAACAACTGCCGCTAACTCCAAATCATGCGTAGGGTAGTTCAGCTCATACGGCCTCAACTGTCTCGACGCAAAGGCAATGGTCTTGCCGTGCTGCATCAATACGCACCCAAGACCCTGACCCGAAGCATCGCTATAAACGGCGAATCCCTCGTTGCCACATGGCAACGCCAAAACCGGGGCTGAAGTCAAACGCTTCTTCAGTTCCTCAAAACTCGACTGTCTCTCGTCATTCCAGACGAACTTCTCGGATTTCTGGAGCAACTGTGTAAGTGGCCGAGCTAGTTTTGAGAAACCCTCGACGAACCTACGGTAGTAGCCAGCCAAACCCAAGAAACTACGGACCTCCTTCACATTTGTGGGCGATGCCCAATCCAACACTGCCTCAATTTTCTGCGGATCCACACGGACTCCCTCGGCTGAAATCACGTGACCCAAAAACATCACTTCCTTCAGCCAGAACTCACATTTCGAGAACTTCGCATAGAGTTGCTCGGTCCTCAAAATGTCTAATACTATCCGCAGATGATGGGCATGCTCTTCCTCATTCGTCGAATAGATAAGAATATCGTCAATGAAGACGACGACACACTTATCCAAATACTCGATAAAGACTTTGTTCATCAATTGCATGAACACCGCCGGCGCATTAGTTAACCCGAAAGGCATAACTACAAACTCGTAATGTCCGTATCTCGTCCGAAAAGCTGTTTTCGGCATGTCAGACTCTCTCACCCGAAGCTGATAGTACCCCGATTTCAAATCAATCTTCGAGAACACCACAGCTCCCTGCAACTGGTCGAACAAGTCATCAATCCTCGGCAAAGGATACTTGTTCTTGATGGTCACTTTGTTTAGTTCGCGATAGTCGATACACAAACGTAGTGAACCATCCTTCTTCCGCACAAATAGGACCGGTGCACCCCAAGGCGAGGCGCTCGGTCGAACATACCCTGACTCAAGAAGCTCACTCAACTGCTTCTTCAACTCTGCCATCTCTGAAGGTGCCATACGATACGGCGCCTTCGAAATCGGAGCCGCGCCCGGCTCTAACTCTATAGCAAACTCAACCTCACGATCCGGTGGCAATCCCGGCAACTCGTCAGGAAATACATCAGGAAACTCACTAACGACTGGAATCGACGAAAACTCGACTCCACCATTCTCCGCCTTCAAGGCGTAGCACTAATAACCAGTACACCCCTTTCGCAGGAGTTTCACCGCCTTCAAGGCGTTAATAACAAACTTCCGGTTTCTCTTTCGCCCCGCGAAAGAGTGTTCAGTGCCATCCTCGGCTAACATGGTAATGATTCTCGTGCGGTAGTTCATGATTGCACCATGCCGCTCGAGCCAATCATTCCCGAGAATTAAATCCTCGCCCTCGATACTCACAACAATAAGATTAGAGAGCCAAGCCCTCTCACAAATAATCACAGAACAGTCCCGGACTTCTCGATCACCGACAATTCTATCACCGCTAGGAAGTTTAACGATGAAAGGCTCGCAAGGTGACAAGCAGTCGAGACTCAAACGGCGTACACACTCTAGAGAAATGAATGAATGCGTAGCACCCGAATCGAAAAGCACACCGACGGGATGGAAATGAATATGAGCAGTACACTGTCGCCACGATGTTCTTTGGATCATCGGCTCTCCTCATCTCATAGATACGCGGGCGAGCGAGCCGACCTTGGAAGCTACACCCCTAGCGGGCTGACCCGACCCCTACCTCGGCCGGCACTCGGTGGAGGCGGCGAGCAAATGAGCCCTGGTTCACACTCGGCTCCATAGGTCTTGGGTGAGAAGAACGGCACCGCGAAGCTATCTGCTGATCACAAAAGAAGCCTTGTGGCCCGACCACAAGTATGACAAGTTAAAGTCGGACGAGGCAGTCCGATTCTTATGACCCGAAGGCGCAGATTAAAGCATGTGAGCTCACGGCGGGGTTCGTGGAACCGAAAGCTCCGAGAAAGCAGGCCGAACCGCCCGTAGAAATATTCGCGGCTCGAGATTCTGCTGGCCTCCACTCTTGGGACGAGAAAAGTTTCCGACCGACTTCGCTTCTTGCTCTCACGAGCCAAATCACTCGCCGTCACCGACATATCATAAGCAAGGGCTCGACTCGATAATCCTTCGAGGGTAGTACAGACGAGCCTGGACATATAGTCCCGAATGGGCAACTTCATCCTCTGGAAAAATGGAAAATTTTGTCGCTCTCGGCGACAACTTGGGTCTTCACATAACCCAACTCCTTGTTAAAGTCGGCAATGGCACGAGATACGGGGATATCCCGTGGTTGAGAATCATAGAAAGCATGCACTCGAGCACATCGACCGGCCACGGACAATATTCGGTCTCCATCAATTCTTGAAATTCGGCCCATGAGGCAACATGATCTTTGGGACCAACGGCCTCCCACCAATCTGTAGCATCTCCCGTGAGAAAATATTGAGCAATAGGGACCTTGCGGTCCTCGGGCGATTGGTAGCGATGAATACTTTGGATATCTCCTTGATCCACCCTTCCCGGCCGATCGGGTCGAAGCTCCCGGCCCGGGAGGATGCATCTTGATGACATCCTGAAGCCAACGATCCGTTCGCCCGATTAGCATGGGCACGATCGGGGTTACGGACCACGAGCTATAGCCGCCATCTGGTTAACCATTTCTTGCATAACGGCCGCAATACCAAGATCAGCGCGCTCTTGAGAAGAAGCATGATCGTGGCGGTCACGTGCTGCCGGCTCCGAAGAATGCGGCGTGGCCGCCCCCGTGCCCCACGTCCTCGGCAGCGTCCACGACCACGACCACGACCACGACCACGGTTTCCTCCGGCATCCATACTGATGTTGAGAGATAACAGAAGTATATCGATGATGAGTAAGGGAGGAAAAGCAACTACAATTCAAAAGTGGAAATACAATGCAAGAAACAAAAGAGCCGAATAAGAAAACTTACGAGCACTGGAAGTACTGGGATGCTGGAAGCGGTGTGACAATGTGCAAAACAAACACGACTAGACCCAATTAACCAACAAGCCTAGGTATCCATAAACCTAGAGCTCCGATACCATTTTCTGTAACACCCCGAGATATTCGGAATATGTTACAGCGCCGTAGACCCCTACATGGGACCCACCAGGCTACAATAGGAAAACTCCACTCGACTAACCATCTTGGTTAGCGAGGATACACAATTAAATAATATGACATATAAAGATACGCCCGGAGAAACCGGCAAAATAAGCATCAACCAACAACGTGACAATTTAAAGCAATACAATACGGAGTTTGAAACAAAAAGCCTAAGTACTCGCGAGTACAATCTATAAGATTAAAGCGTGGGAACAACCATATCGAAATGGACAAAGGAAAATAAGTAGATCCAAATGCACATGTCAACGACCACAGCCAACATCCTCGTCTTGTCACGGTGCTCGCTCGTCCGGATAATCATAACCTGAAATCCATAACAAGAATTTCCCCAAAACGGGTCCCCAAAGGGGTTAGCAATTACGCTAGTACAAGTAATCAAGGCAAACCAATCGCTTACACATTTCATAGTACATGCATCGATATCATTTTCTAAAACCAAAACTAGACATGTCCTTTCCGGAAATAAACAGTCAAACAATTTGCCGTGGGAACAGGGCTATACCATTGATCCCGCTCCGTGATCCCTAAGGACCCTCCCGAGCTGGCCATATTATAAAACAAATCACGCACACGCATCGCCTTGGGAACAGGGCTATACCATTGATCCCGCTCCGTGATCCCTAAGGACCCTCCCGAGCTGGCTAGCGAAACAAACTCGTGAATCCAGGGCTATACCATTGGATTCCCTCCGTGATCCCGTCGGACCCTCCCGAGGTGAGCAATCACACACAATATACATTACTATTTCACGTTAAGCATAAAGGTTTCCAAAAATACTTGCCTTGAATTATTGATGATGCGAAGAACGGAAAGGAAAGTCACCGACGAACGCTAGGAACCAATGAAACCGAACCTAACGATTCGAAGAATACAATCACAACCATTTCTAAATGAATACGGAATTGGAATACACCCGAAAACCCGCCTACGATTCATGTATATTCGCACAAAAATAACGACGAGGGCGGACCACAACCAAACCCTCTCGATTTCGCAAAACTATGAAAATATACTATGAATCCGTAGGAAACTAAGAATACCAACAAGATTAATCATATTCATCATGAATCCATCAACAAAGCGGATCGGATCGGAAGAAAATCCCAAAACCCCCAATTTATCGAAAAGTAGGGTTCTAAGAGATTTACCTTGGATTGATGATGAAGAACACAAGTAGGTGTTGTTAATCTACTTCAAAAACTCAAGGTAGAGGATGCCTGAAATAATCGAAGGGAAGAATCGCTCGGAAATCGCCCGGAAGAGCTCTGCGTCGCAGAGAAGAAATGAAATGGAATTAATCTGCTCATCTGGGTCAACTCCCTGGTTTATATAGCCAGGGAGTGTTAGCGTGCGCTAATTCCTCAAGGTTAGCGTGCGCTAACGGGGTAAAGTTACAGGCCAAAATAGTTAGCGTCCAACCCAGTAGCCAGACTTCTGGCCGTTAGCGTGCGCTACTCCAATTGTAGCGTGCGCTAATAATCTATCGGTAGCGCGCTATCGACCAATAGCGTGCGCTACACGGACATCGGCCGAGTCCGAAGCTAATCGCCCAAAATTCACTCGATCCGTTAGCGTGCGCTACCATACGGCGTAGCGTCACGCTTCGCGGCACTGGCCGTTCGAAATAAACCGTCGATCTTGGACACCTACGCTAGCGCACGCTACCGGGCATCATCAGCGTGCGCTAGCCTCTCGACATTAGCGTGCGCTAGCATACGTAGCGTACGCTAATATGCTAGTCCAGAAGGCTGGAAAAACAGCACTGCCACTCCCAGGGCTACTCGTTAGCGCACGCTACGAAACAAACGTAGCGTGCGCTACTAAGGGATCCCTAGCGTGCGCTATGCAGAAGAAGTAGCGTGCGCTAGGTACGAAATATAAACGGTCCAAAGACACCGAAATGTGAACGAAACATCAAACGAAACATCTCAACAGGCATCATAACATAGAATGGATCCACGGCAACCCCGAAACGGCGGTTCCGCAAGACATTAACGGGAATAAAATCCATAGATAATAGGAAAGATACACTGAAAGATACACGAGGGTCACTACTATCGGGAAATACGCCGAAAAAGAAAATACAAGGGGAAGAAAAATGCGGATATTACAGCTGATGCTCGATTTTGACTTGTTGACAAGTCAAACACTTAACCACAAATTGAACCACCTCATTCTTCATGTCATTCCACCAGAAATTCTTTCTCAAATCTTTATACATTTTACTCGAGCCCGGATGGACTGAGTAAGGTGACGCGTGAGCCTCTCGCATAATACTCTGCCTCATTTCCAAGTCGTTCGGAACACAAAGCCGACCTTGGAATCTCAACACACCATCCTCATGTATCACGAATCCCGGGGCTTTCCCCTTCCCTACATTCTCCCGAAGCTGAATAAACATCGGGTCCTCTAACTGTCCAGATTTAATGTCGTCGACTAGAGACGACGAAATCTCAAGTGTATGCAACTGTCCGGAACTCTCTGGTAGCACGATCTCAACGCTCAACCTCATTAACTCTCGCTGAAGTCCCAACTGGGCTGTAAGCAACTCAAGCGCCCGAAGCGATACTAATTTCCGGCTCAGGGCATCTGCCACCACATTTGCCTTGCCCTGATGATAGAGAATCTCGAGGTCGTAATCCTTAATCAACTCTAACCATCTCCTCTGCCTCATATTTAGCTCTTTCTGCGTGAAAATGTACTTCAGACTCTTGTGATCGGTGAAAATCTGACACGACGAGCCATACAAGTAATGACGCCAGATCTTCAACGCAAATACAACTGCGGCCAGGATGGAAGCCCATCTTGCTGCAATGCATGAAGAAATTATCTTCGCCATTCAAGAAGGACCGATCAAGATAATGGAATTCAACACAGCCACAAGAATCGATGATCAACCTTATGTGGAGATGCTCGAGAAAGAACGCGAGCAATTGGAAACGGATGATTGCAAGCATGCGAATCTCGACAATGTAGCTAAGAATGTGCTACTTATCACTCTTGATAAATGCACATTCTCCAAGGTAAGAAGTTGTAAGACATCCAAAGAGATCTGGGAGAAACTCGAGCTAATTTGCGAGGGAACTGAGCTCTCTAAAGAAAACAAAATTTCAAAACAAACTCAGCAATTTGAATCGTTTGAAAAGAAATCTTTTGAAACACTTGAGGAACTTGACCTTAGATCTACCGGCATTGTCACTGAACCTGAAGCATTGGGGAAAGTTTATACCCAAAAGGAGAAAATCTGAAAATCTTTAAATCACTCCCTGGTGGATGGTATATTAAAACCACAGCTATGCGTGTGTCTTGTAATTTAAATAACATATCTATTTTCGATCTTTTATTTGACCTCAAAGTCTTTGAGTATGACATTGATAGGAGAGAGAAGTCCAAAGAGTCACGTGCCAAGATTCCAGCACTGGCTGCTGTATTTGACAAGAGAGACAGCTCTGCACCCAACACATCCAAAGCCGCATGCAAGCCAGCTGACAGCGACGATGACATCCTGTCACAAGACGAGATGGCCCTCCTCATGCATAAATTCTGGAAGTTCATCAAGAAACCAGGAATGCCCCATATAGGCCCAAACAATTAAACAAGGTGAGTTCTGAATCACCTTTGCACGCATATTATAAAATGTGTTATAATTGCAGGAAACCGGGACATTATGCAAATAGATGTCCGCATCCCAAAATGCAGAAGTTGCCCGAAGCTGAGCAACTCGAGAAGGACGAGAAAAGGCGCATTTGGCCAAACAAGCTCAAGGCCTGATTAGAGAATCAGAAGCCTCGCCCGCATCAACTAAAACTAAAAAAGTGCCTTCAGTCAATCACCGACAATGACTCCTATAACGATGAAATAGAAGATAAAGCATATATGTGTTTTATGGCCAAAGAAGATGATGATGAAGACAACGATGATAACATAATCTCCACCTCAGCTACTCATATTAACACATCACATACTTTTGACCAAGGAGGATGAAAGACATTCTAAGCATTGGGCAGCACACCCACTACAAACATGCTAGGATATGACTCGTTCTCCCACAAAGGCAAAATCGGTATGGTTTTTGTCAAAGGAGTGGAATCCATCCAGGAACCTGAAGAATCCCCAAGTCCTGTGCCCCTTCCCGGATAGTAAAGGCTGTGATTCCACCACCCAGGTCATATCATAAGCAGTGGAAACCCTGCCCTCATAGACCTATAAGACGCAATGCAAGTCATCAACAGTATGCTCCTCGAGCATACCAACAACGTCAGCAGCCGGCCAGAAAGAATGTTGTACCTAAGTATCAAAGGTATTGATTAGTGCATAATTGATCTAAAATTCATATACAAAATATTCATTTTTCCGGGCATAATTGTACTGATTTGTGATTAAAAATATATATTTTACAGATATGTCCAAACATGAGCTAAAAATGGTTATTTCTGATTACTGACATGAAGCATCAAAAAGAACGGAAAACAAGATCAAATCCAACGACGGGAATTTTTCAAGGCAAAACGACCTACAACACGGCGCAAACAGGACCGTGTTATGTAGGCCGTTTCACATACGGCGCAACAAGGGCCGTGTCTTGGGCCGTTTCACACACGGCCGGCATTTAGCGCCGTGTCCTCGCGCGTATTCCGGAAGAGACCGAGTCAGCACAAAACGGCGCACAACACGGGGCAACCGAGCCGTTTTTCATCGCCGTTTTTCAGCAGATGCCATGCAAAATTAGTCCACTTTTGACCAACTTGTGAAATCAACCACAAGATATTTTTTGGTCAAAAATCTGAAAATTCAAAGACATGGGTGAAGTGTGAACAAAGAATTAAAAAAATGATATTACAATAGATATTTTGAATTAAATAATCAATTGTATTCTTGAAAATCACCTATAAAAGGACATGTTCATCCATTGCAAAAATCCCAACCCACATTCTTACCAAGAAATCCTCAACTTCTTGCTAAGAAATACTCCTTTCCTTTAGCAATATATTTTCCTTAGAACTTTCAATTTTAGTTTGTATTTTATTTTTGGTTTGAAGTTTTTCTTTCATTTAGTTTGTAATTGAAAAGTGCTTGATCAATAAGCACTTAGTATTTTACTTAGTGTTTTACTTTCAAATTTTGTAAGCTTGTAACCTTTAAACAAGTTTGAAGTTATATTTTGAAGTTTGTTTCTTGCACTTTGATTCATCATATTCAAGTAAGTTTTATCTATTGTCATTAAGTTCTAGTAATTAAAAGTTTCTATATATATATTATATATATCAATTATTTCTATTATAATTTTAGTATGTATAAACCAATGAGTAGCTAATCTTTCTTCCTAGGGGAAGGGGAATTTCTATTAGGTTATATATTGAGTATTTGATTGATTTAAACTATTTTTAGGACTAATTGGTTTAAATAGAGATTGATCATATCCTATTTTTACTAATGAAACCTTCTTGATTGATTGTTGAGTGAATTGGAAACATATCTTTTCAATCTATCAAATGTTAATCTTGTTATCAACATCTTAAGATTGCGAAAGTGGTTAAGACATCTTTGATTACGAAAGTACGGAGGTGAAAAGTTGATTACTCGATGAGCGATCGTTTATCCTAAAAATAGTCAAGTTAGAGAAATGAAAGGACTAATTGGTTTAAATAGAGATTGATCATATCCTATTTCTACTAGTGAAACCTCCTTGATTGATTGTTAAGTGTATTGGAAACACATCTTTTCAATCTATCAAGTGTTAATCTTGTTATCAACATCTTAAAAAAGTGACAGCGATTAAGACATCTTTGATTACGAAAGTACGGAGGTGAAAAGTTGATTACTCGATAAATATTCATTTTTTCTTTTATATCCATATAAATCAATTCCTATACTTAATTAAAACCTAATTTAATGAACCCGTATTCCCCTAGATTTTATAAATTCCCAACTCATTTTAATTCTATTCATTTTCACTAGTTAAAAATAGTTTACTATAAATAGTCTAGTATAAATAGTCTTAATATAAATAGTCTAGTATAAATAGTCTAGTATAAATAGTCTTAATATAAATAGTCTAGTATAAATAGTCTTATTAAAAATAGTTTAAATTAAATATAGTGCAATTTAATTTAGTTAATATTTAAAAACCCAAAAATATCTTTTTTAATATTTTAGTATTTATTTCTCGCAATTTGTAACAAAAAAATTATACGAAGCCTGTTGGACAATCCTCGAGAGAAAAGACCTTGGTAGAACTTACCACAACTACTTCTACCTCGTATATATTTGCGAGCGACTCAAGAACTCTGTTTTTAAGATAAGTTTTACGGCCGATCAAATTTTGGCGCCGTTCTGGGATTGTTTTAGGCGAATATAATTTTTGTATACTTTTATTTATATCTTGTGATTTAATCTTTTTTTTATTTCTTGCATCTTTTATTCATCTTGTTCTTAATTTTTTTTTTAAGGTGCGTTGACTGTTTTCTAGTCTATGCGGGGCCGTAGGTCTCTTGCAAGAACCTTGGTACCATACAACGAAAACGTTCATCCCGATTATCGAGTTGGAGATAACTGGAAGATATTAGCGGTGAAGGAGAATTTTGTGAGAAGAAAACACCGAATCTTCCTATCAAGAAGAAAAGTTAAACGAAGAACATATGGCGGACCAACAAACTTTGAAAGATTTTGCTAGACCGGTGATCGGTACAACAACGTCATGCATACAACTTGGCAGACAAGACGAAATTATGAATTGAAATCCATTCATTTCAACCAACTCCCATCTTTTTATGGGATGCCAAACGAGGATCCTTTAAGTTTTATTCGTGATTTTTACTCGGTTGTCAATACCTTTCCATTACAACAATTGTGAGGATCAATTAAAAATGAGGTGTTTTCCTTACACTTTAAAAGATCGAGCAAAAACATGGATTATGACGTTGCCACCAAATTCATTGGCTACTTGGGATGATGTGTGCAACAAATTCATGTCTAAATTTTATCCACATCATAAAGCGGCGGATCTAAGGACCAAAATTGCGGCTTTACGCAATCGGAGGGTGAACAATTTTTGAAGCATGGGATCGGTTCAAAACTCTTTTACTAGCATGCCCCATCATCATTATCCTTTACCTTTGTTTGAGTCAAACTTTTTATGATGGGCTAACTCATAATTGCCAATTTCTGTTGTGACAATGCGGTGGGGAGATATAGGAACACTAACGGCGCAAGCCGCTTTGAGTTGTTTGAAAAACTTGCTATATCCTCCCAAAGAAAAGAGTGCACGAGGCGGGAGAGTCGGAGCTAATGAAGTAAATTCCACCAGCGATCTCACTGCGCAAATTGCCGAGCTAACCAAACAAGTCCAACGACTTACAACTCAAGGAATTTCTCAACCACCCACAGTCATGCCATCTCAAGAAGTATTTTTCGCGGTGGTGAATATAGTCATGCACCCAACATCAATCCCCGACGAACCACGAAGAGGTAAATGCTTTAAATAATTTTTACCAACGCCCCGAAATGACCCTTTTACGAAACCTATAATCCGGTTGGCGAAATCACCCTAATTTCTCTTGGGGTGGGAATCATCACCAACAACCACCACCTCCTCAACATCAAAATTTGCAACAACCATATCAAAGACCGAACCAATTCCAAGGGTCGCCCTCAAACCAACCAGAAAACCCTCATTAGAAGAAACACTTCAATCATTCATCCAAAACTCGGATCGAAGATTTGAAGCAATGGAAGCATCGATAAAGCAGTCGAAACTCAAGTCGGGCAACTAGCAAATCAACGCAAAATAACCGAGAAAGGGAGGTTACCAAGTCAACCCGAACAAGCTAAAGCTATCACCACGCCGAGAAGCTGGTAAGATTTATAACAATCAAGTTGATTCCCCTTCTAATGATGATATTTCAATTATTGCAGAAACAAGGACGAATATAAGGAGTCAAATGAAAATTCTAAAGAAGAAGTCCCCATCCCAACACTCCACAAATCTACAAATCCATACAAACCCCAATACCTTTTCCAAGTCGACAAAAAAATGAAAAACTTGAGAAGCAATTTCTAAATTTTTTGATATGTCATCAAAGTAAATGTAAACCTTCCTTTATTGGAAGTAATAAAAAGTGTCGACATACGGAAAATTTTTCAAAGAATTACTCACGGATAAAAAGAAGTTTGGATATAGAGAAAAAATCATTGTCTCGGAGGTTATGTCGCATTGCTCCAACAACGATTACCTCCCAAGCAAAGTGATCCAGGTAGCTTCATCATAAATATCGCTATGGGAAGCGGTAAGAAGACCACTGGTATGCTTGATCTTGGAGCGGTATAAATTTGATGCCATTATATATTTTTGAGCAACTTGATCTTGGTGAACTTAGCCCAACTAAAATATGTTTACAATTGGCGATAGATCGCTTCGTTATCTGTTGGAATTATCGAAGATATTTTGGTTGACATAGAGGGGCTTATTATTCCAGTGATTTTGTTGTCTTAGAAATGGGACAATGTCTAGAAAATGGAAAAGATCATTCTATTTTATTGGGAAGACCTTTCATGGCTACCGCTGAAACAATAATTGATGTTAAAAGAGGAAAATTAACCATGAGTGTGTTAAATGAAACCGTGACATTTTACGTGTTTAATTCGCCCTGTTCCTAGTTACGATTTATACGAGGAGTGTGCTTTTGTTGATATTATTGACAATTAGTAGAAACTCTCATTATACAGAACAAGTAATGGAATGTTCGAGCTTAACCGGAAGTTGAAGGAGAAGTGTGCGAAAATCTCTTACAGGGGATTAAGATAGATAGTCTGGAGTCGTTAATGGATAGCAAAGAAAAAGAAATACCGGAGCTTAAAGAATTGCCTAAGCATTTAAAATATGTTTTTCTTGAAGAGGAAATAAAAACCCGTAATTATTAATGCGAATTGAACAAAGATGAAGAATTTCTTTTAATAGAAGTTTTAAAAAAATGCAAAGAGGCAATAGGATGGGGTTTGAGTGATATTAAGGGAATTAGCCCTTCAACATGTATGCACAAAATAATCCTAGAAGAGGAAAAACCAAGAAGAGAAGCACAACGAAGATTAAATCCCAATATGCTAGAGGTAGTAAAAAGGAAATTTTAAAATTACTAGTGAGGAATTATTTATCCGATTGCGGATAGTGAATGGGTAAGCCCGATACATGTGGTGCCAAAGAAAAGTGGCATAACGGTGATTGAAAATGATAAGGAGAGCTAGTACCAACGAGGGTAACAACCGGGTGGCGGATGTGCATTGATTATCGAAAATTAAATGCCGCCACCAAAAGGATTATTTTCCTCTACCTTTTATTGACCAAATGCTTGATAAACTTACGGGACACAAATTCTCTTGTTTTCTTGATGGCCTTTGGGGTATTATCAAGTGGCGATTGCACCCGAGGACCAATCGAAGACCACATTCACATGCCCTTTTGGAACTTTTGCTTGTCGAAGAATGCCCTTTGGATTATGCAATGCACCGGGAACTTTTCAAAGGTGCATGTTGTCAATTTTCTCAGATATGATCGGCGATTCTATTGAGGTATTTATGGATGACTTTTCAGTATTTGGATCATCTTTTGATGATTGCTTAAATAAATTGACCAAAGTACTTGAGCGTTGTATTGAAAGCCATTTAACTCTCAGTTGGGAAAATAGTCATTTTATGACAGAAAGTGGTATTGTGCTAGGCCATGTGGTGTCAAATCATGGAATTGAAGTCGACAAAGCAAAAATTGATGTCATTCAAAAATTACCGCCACCAAACAATGTAAAGGCAATCAGGAGCTTTTTAGGACATGCCGGTTTTTATAGAAGGTTTATCAAAGATTTTTCAAAAATAAGTAAACCTCTATGCACTTTGCTTACCAAAGATGTTTCTTTCATTTTCGATGACGCTTGTCTCGACGCTTTTAAAACCTTGAAAGAGAAACTAACCACGGCACCAATCGTAATTGCCCTGATTGGTCTTTACCTTTTGAAATTATGTGCGATGCATCGGCCAGAAATTTGTTAGTGCGATTTTGGGCCAAAGAATTGATAAAATGCTCCGTGTGGTTTATTACGCTAGTCTAACATTAAATGATGCGCGAGTTAATTATACGACAACCGAGAAAGAATTATTAGTGTGGTTTTCTCCTTTGGATAAATTTAGATCTTATATTGTAGGATCTAAAGTGATTGTACATTCGAGACCATGCGGCTTTACGACATACATTGAAAAAGCAACAAGCGAAACCTCGGTTGATTCGGTGGATTTTAATGCTTCAAGAATTTAATGTGGAAATAAAGGATCGAAAAGGAAGTGAAAATGTGGTCATGAGACCATTTGTCTCGTTTAAAAATAACGAAGAAATAGATAACAAACATGAACAAATTGTGGACTCTTTTCCACATGAAAATCTATTTAAAATTTCTTCGGTACCTTGGTTTGCAGATATTGTGAATTATTTGGTTTGTGAAATGCTCCCAACTAACATTTCTTACCAAGAAAAGAAAAGGTTTTTATCATCATGCAAAAACTACTTCTGGGACGAACCATGCCTTTTTCGATTATGCAAAGATGAAATCATGAGGCGATGTGTCCCAGAAGATGAGCAACAAAGTGTACTAACCTTTTGCCACGAACTTCATTGCGGAGGACATTTTGGCGGACAAAAGACCGCACAAAAAATTCTCCAATCTGGTTTGTATTGGCCATCCTTATTTAAAGACGCATATCATTTTTGTGTTCAGTGCGATAGGTGTCAACGAACTGGTAATATCGGAAAAAGAAATGAGATGCCCCTCACGATCAATTTGGTCGTAGAAATTTTTGATGTATGGGGAATTGATTTTATGGGACCATTCACTAAATCTGGAAATTTTGAGTACATTCTTTTAGCGGTCGATTATGTATCCAAGTGGGTTGAGGCAATCCCCACAAGGACTAATGATGCTAATATTGTTGTTAAGTTTGTACAGGAATACATAATCAGCCGTTTCGGATTTCCCAAGGCAATAATCAGTGATGGGGGATCTCACTTCTGCAACAAGTTATTTGACAAGCTTATGGCCAAAAATGGCATAAATCACAAAATTGCAACTCCCTACCATCCACAAACGTCGGGTCAGGCTGAAACAAGCAAGCGACAAATAAAAGGGATCTTGGAAAAAACTGTGCGCCCAACTCGAAAAGATTGGGCTGAAAAATTGGTCGATGCACTTTGGGCATACCGAACAGCATACAAGAGTCCATTGGGAATGAGCCCTTACCGTCTAGTCTATGGAAAAAATTGTCACCTTCCAGTTGAAATCGAACATAAAGCTTATTGGGCAATTAAGGCCGTTTCAATGGAATTGAAAAAAGCTGGACAGGAAAGACTGCTACAAATATCTGAACTAGACGAGTTAAGAAACGAAGCATACGAGAACTCTCTGATTTACAAAGACAAAGTCAAGAGACTTCATGACCGGAAACTTACCCTCAAACACCTTGAACCAGGTACGAAAGTACTTTTATTTAATTCTCGTTTGCGATTATTTCCGAGTAAGCTAAAATCACATTTGGGCCGGGACCCTTCGAGATTGAGGAAGTATTTCCATACGGAGTAATGTCAGTGATAAATCCTCAAACCAAAGAGTCATTTCGGTGAACGGACACAGGTAAAGCCTTATTTTGAAAATCGAAAATTCCTCACGGAGAGAGCATAACCCTTGAAGATCCGTCACGACTAAAGCAGGAAGTTGTCAAGCTAATGACATTAAACAAGCCCTTATTGGGAGGGAACCCAATTTATTTATTGTTTTTCTTATTATTTCTAAAAAATCTAAAATCAAAAAAAAAAAAAAAAAAAAAATTAAATGATGGCGGCTTAAGGAGTTTCTTCTTAATCTCTTGACGCGCATCTATTCGCGATTTATGTATTCTTTGTAATTTTTATTTCGTGCTTTGCTTTTTTTTTTTTTTAAAAACTTTGATGGCGGCGTAAGGCGACTCTTCGGACTTTCTTGATGCGCATCTAAAAAAATTATGTTATACTTACGAGTATATTTTATTTTCTTTTGTGTGTGCCTCGTATATTTATTCTCTTGCAGATTCTAAAAGGCGTTAGGCTCGGACATCAACTTTCTTAACGGGAGTATTACGCTTTTACGCATTGATTTTTATTTTTATTTTATTTTTAAAGCGAGAGACAGTTTATTTTCAAGTTTGGGGGTGGTTTGTTGTAGTATGTTTTAGTGTGTTAGTATTTTGGTGTGTTTTTATTTGCCTTAAATTTTTTTTTAGTATATATATATATATATATATATATATATATATATATATATATATATATATATATATATATACTATTTTGATTTGTGAGATTTCTAGATCTGGCCATAAACACCAATAAATTAACTATATACAAGCTTCTAAAATTGTTTTAACCGGTAAAAAAATTGTATATTCCAAAAATATTTTTTTGAGCCTTAATCTCTCTTTCCAAGCCTTGTAATTATCATATAAAATCGAGTCATTCGTTACCTTGAGAAAAGAAGAATCAATTGGTTGATGAAAAATAAAGCGAAATTGACTTAATTTGTGGAGTGTTTGATTTTTCATGCTTAACTAATAAATGATTTTCTGCAAAAATTCTATTCCCTAAAAAAAAAAAGGAGTCATTGGTGAAAAGAGCTACACGTTAGCAAATAACGGTGTGAAAGCTATCACCTAAAAAAAAAATGACGAAAAGGAGAAGTGTTGAGCAGCAACAGCTGCCTAATTTTGGAAGTCTTAAATTTTGCGAAAAATAAAGGACTAACCATTGTTGGTGCGTAGGCTGTAGTCTCGAAAAATTGGTGAAAAGAGCTACACGTTAGCAAATAACGGTGTGAAAGCTATCACCTTTTTACGAAAGAAAAATAATGAGATAGAAATTGTGTTAGTGAAAAGAGCTACACGTTAGCAAATAACGGTGTGAAAGCTATCACTAAAAGGGATGTAGTTTATGAGCGATTTGAATTAATTAGCATTTGAATTTCAATACACTCAATTTTGTGAAAATCACAATATTTGATGACGCCCGATGAAATTCTTCTTCATATTGAGTCGAAAAATAAACGAGTGATCGAGAGCAACCATCAAAGGGAGTCGTGTGAAGTCACGAGTGGGAAAGAAATAATCAACCTTTTGGGTGGAAAACCTTGTATTTTGGAATTACAAAAATAAAAACCGTGTTTTAACTTCAAAATCGTTAGTAGATTTATTTTGAATCTTGATTCATTTCTATCTCTTGTATAAAGTTGGTTATTGTGTATTAATGGCATTTTGATCTCTTTTTATCTTTATATATAATTATTTTTCTTAAATTTGTGTGTATTATTTTTATTTTTTATTTTATGTCTTATTTTAATTTTTATTTTGTGTGTGATTAATAAAGAGTCTTGCTCGGTACTAGCAAGAACTTAAGTGTTGGGTATTTAAGTGGTGCATAATTGATCTAAAATTCATATACAAAATATTCATTTTTAAGGGCATAATAGTACTGATTTGTGATTAAATATATATATTTTAGATATGTCCAAACATGAGCTAAAAATGGTTATTTTACTGATTGCGACATGAAGCATCAAAAGGACGGAAAACAAGATCAAATCCAACGACGGGAATTTTTCAAGGCAAAGCGACCTACAACACGGCGCAAACAGGACCGAGTTATGTATTCCGTTTCACATACGGCGCAACAATGGCCGTGTCTTGGTCGGTGTCACACTCGGCCGGCATTTAGCGCCGTGTCATCGCGCGTATTCCGGAAGAGTCCGAGTCGGCACAAAGCGGCGCACAACACGGGGCAACCGAGCCGTTTTCATCGCCGTTTTCGGCAGATGCCATGCAAAATTAGTCCACTTTTGACCAACTTGTGAAATCAACCACAAGATATTTTTTTGGTCAAAAATCTGAAAATTCAAAGACATGGGTGAAGTGTGAACAAAGAATTAAAAAATGATATTACAATAGATATTTTGAATTAAATAATCAATTGTATTCTTGAAAATCACCTATAAAAGGACATGTTCATCCATTGCAAAATCCCAACCCACATTCTTACCAAGAAATCCTCAACTTCTTGCTAAGAAATACTCCTTTCCTTTAGCAATATATTTTCCTTAGAACTTTCAATTTTAGTTTGTATTTTATTTTTGGTTTGAAGTTTTTCTTTCATTTAGTTTGTAATTGAAAAGTGCTTGATCAATAAGCACTTAGTATTTTACTTAGTGTTTTACTTTCAAATTTTGTAAGCTTGTAACCTTTAAACAAGTTTGAAGTTATATTTTGAAGTTTGTTTCTTGCACTTTGATTCATCATATTCAAGTAAGTTTTATCTATTGTCATTAAGTTCTAGTAATTAAAAGTTTCTATATATATATTATATATATCAATTATTTCTATTATAATTTTAGTATGTATAAACCAATGAGTAGCTAATCTTTCTTCCTAGGGGAAGGGGATTTCTATTAGGTTATATATTGAGTATTTGATTGATTTAAACTATTTTTAGGACTAATTGGTTTAAATAGAGATTGATCATATCCTATTTTTACTAATGAAACCTTCTTGATTGATTGTTGAGTGAATTGGAAACATATCTTTTCAATCTATCAAATGTTAATCTTGTTATCAACATCTTAAGATTGCGAAAGTGGTTAAGACATCTTTGATTACGAAAGTACGGAGGTGAAAAGTTGATTACTCGATGAACGATCGTTTATCCTAAAAATAGTCAAGTTAGAGAAATGAAAGGACTAATTGGTTTAAATAGAGATTGATCATATCCTATTTCTACTAGTGAAACCTCCTTGATTGATTGTTAAGTGTATTGGAAACACATCTTTTCAATCTATCAAGTGTTAATCTTGTTATCAACATCTTAAAAAAGTGACAATGATTAAGACATCTTTGATTAAAGTACGGAGGTGAAAAGTTGATTACTCGATAAATATTCATTTTTTCTTTTATATCCATATAAATCAATTCCTATACTTAATTAAAACCTAATCTAATGAACCCGTATTCCCCTAGATTTTATAAATTCCCAACTCATTTTAATTCTATTCATTTTCACTAGTTAAAAATAGTTTACTATAAATAGTCTAGTATAAATAGTCTTAATATAAATAGTCTAGTATAAATAGTCTAGTATAAATAGGCTTAATATAAATAGTCTAGTATAAATAGTCTTATTAAAAATAGTTTAAATTAAATATAGTGCAATTTAATTTAGTTAATATTTAAAAACCCAAAAATATCTTTTTTAATATTTTAGTATTTATTTCTCGCAATTTGTAACAAAAAAATTATACGAAGCCCTGTTGGACAATCCTCGAGAGAAAAGACCTTGGTAGAACTTACCACAACTACTTCTACCTCGTATATATTTGCGAGCGACTCAAGAACTCCTGTTTTTAAGATAAGTTTTCTGGCCGATCAGGTATGCACCTCAATACTATCAACAATACAATGCTCCTAGATACTGGGTACACGAATCCAAGTATCTGTCCCATAAGTAGGTTGCCACATAGTTCTATCAACAACAAATCTGAGAATCCAACTAGAAACCCAGAAGGCAAGCAACAAGGCCGAAGAAAATGGTTCCTCCTCCGAGATGGCAACCATACTGGAGCCAAAACACCAGATTTTAAATGCTTAATAATAATGCTTATAGTGATTACATGCCTGCCCTACGTAAATCTCACAAACAGGATCAAATGTAACCTACAACAAACCCATTGTTGTCAGGCAAATATGGGTACCTAATGACACCAATAATCAAGGACCCAAAAATCAAAGGGGACCTAAATATACTTAATCTCTTTGATTACAGGATATCAAGGAGAAGGACATCTGGTATTTCGATAGCGGATGTTCTCGCCACATGACAGGAGATATCAGCAAGCTGTCAGATTATGTAGAAGGTGTTAGGAGTATGCCCACGAATGCCACTCATAGGATGTTGAGTGAGGGCATTGTACTTGTTATTATGTAAATCATTAATATAAGGTAATAGATGTTTCTTTATTTACTGGTAGTTACTGGCATTCCTAGCTCGTAAATATACATATAGAAACTAGTCCGTGTATTTGAGAGCAAAACATTCCACTCCTTATTGGGGATATGCACGGGAAAGGTTTATAGCTCAAATACTTAATCGTTCGCAAGTCGATGAAACATAACTGGCGTTAAGTTTTTTTCCAAGAAAAAACGTCCATTGTGGACGGGGGGTTGAGGCGGGACCACCAACCTGTGAGATAAACGAAATATCAAGAGTACAAGCAAACAGACCCGAATTATGACCAAAAATGGGCCATAATACGGATCTTAAATCTAAATAATATGAAATGCCTACGGCCCGCTAAAGAAATACAAGGTACACCACTAAAGGCGTGGTCTAATGTGCGAACCAATAGGTAAAAAATCACATCTAAATTATGACCAGAAGTGGGCCATAAACCGGATCCTAGAAACTAAAATGCCAGCAGCCAGCTAGAAAAATACAAGGTGCACCACTAAGAAAAAGTGGGCTAATGAGCGGTCTCATAGCAAAAAATCAAGTGATAAAATACTACCTAAATCTAAAAGAAGGGTAACCAAGCTGGTCCATCCATATAAGAGAGTGGAGAAACGGAGGAGCAGTATCATATGTATAAGTCTGAATACCGAGGAACGACATGCCGAGCTCAGAGAGATAATCAGTCGGCCTGTTGCCCTCCCGGAAAATGTGAGTGACTCTGTACTGAATGTCACAGAGAATGTGTCGGATATGCATAAAGGTGTTACGAACCTGCCAAGAGCCCCGAGGGCCAGATGAAAGCAGGGTCACCATAGCAGAAGCGTCAAGATCAATCCAAACATGTCTCGATCTCTGGGAAGCCAAAATCAGTCTAACAGCAAGCGCCTAGATCTCTGCATCAAAGCTCGAAGAGGCCTGAAAAGAGGAGTGTAAAGCAAGGAGTACCTCTCCGTGATGATCTCTAATCAGACCCCCACCACCAGCAATCTGAGTATCTCTATCAAATGAGCCATCCGTGTTCAGCTTGATCCAAGGGGGCTCGGGTCGAAGCCAAACCA
This sequence comes from Orobanche coerulescens, assembly GCA_033398695.1. Taxonomy (NCBI): domain Eukaryota; kingdom Viridiplantae; phylum Streptophyta; class Magnoliopsida; order Lamiales; family Orobanchaceae; genus Orobanche; species Orobanche coerulescens. Next base: position 54,299,788 of record CM065801.1, on the reverse strand, counting down.
CCAGAACGGAGCGATGATTCTGGGCGAGAGAGGGAGTAGCTCGCTGGAAACGGTCAGGAGGCAAGCACCCCATCCAGAATTCTTAAGAAATAATCCCCGCAGCAGCAAGTAAAGAAACATGGCGCTCCACCTGCACAATAACATGAGAAGCAAGAAAAGTAACCACCATATGCTTTATACTATTCCTCTCCGTCCAGATGAACCAAAGGATCAGACAAGGAATAATGAAAGTTGCTTGCCTAAAGTTTGTGCCAAGTGAGAAAAAACTCAGGAGCTCAAAGATATTATGTGTATGGGGTAAGGATAAATGAGTCCAAGCGCCAAAAAACTCCCACACATCACGAGCCACATCACTCTCCAAGAAAAGGTGGGCAAGGGTCTTGGAATGGAAAGTATGGGTAGGGGTAAGGGTACAACATGAGCATCTTGAGGCCAAAGAAACGCCCCTCCTCTATAAGACATCATCAGTCGGGATCCGTCGCAGTAGAAGTCACCAAATGAACACCGATATCGTAGGTGTGAGTAAGGTAGTCCAAATGGCCCCGAAAATGAGATTAGCCTGATCCCTCATTCTGATGTGAGACCATGCTGATGATAATGAGAAGGCACCCGAAGATGTAAGATTCCAACACATGCTATCCGAATCCTCCTTGACAATGGGAGTCACGAGAATATCCTGTATGAATTGAGGGGTAAATCCTAGATCCTCACCCACAATGGACTCGAGTCTACCCCTGTCCCAACTCCCATCAAGCCAGAGATCATAAATCCTAAGATGGGGTCTACCAGTAATCTGATAATAAGACAAGATAAGCCTATCCCCAATCCAAGTGTCATCCCAAAAAATGACCTCCCCGCTGCCACTACCGAGAGTCCAAGAGATGAACTCCTGAGCCTCGATACCCATGCGGAGGAGACGGCGCCAAGGGCGGCTGGCATGAGGTTTAAGAGCAATACGCATAGGCGTAGAAGGGCCAGCGAAGCAGTATTTGCGGAGCATAAAATGGGCCCACAAATACATGCTCACGCGAAGATGCCACCAGAGCTTATAACTAAAAGCTCTCACCATATCCGAGAGGCTCTGAATCCCAAGGCCTCCCTTGGAGACCGGGTGACAAATCTGCTGCCAATTGACCCAATGCGTCTTCCTCTTAGAACCGACAGCACCCCAGAAGTATCTCGCCATAATCTGCTCGAGCTCCTGGATAACATACCGGGGCGGGTCCAACACCTGATGCAGAGGAATCGTGCAGAGAGTGCTCTTAATAAGAGCTAAGCGACCCCCAAAAGCAAGGTGGCGATGTGACCAACCAGATATCCTATCCAACAGTCGTTGCTTCACCACAGCAAAGAGCTCTCGTCTCATAAAGCCTTTGTAATGCGGTGCACCAAGATAGGTGATGGGGAGATCACCCTGGCGGAAACCAGTAAGATCATGAACTCTCTGCTGCCAACGAGGTGCGTGCTTTAGAGCGAGGATAAAAGAGCTCTTCTGGATGCTAACCATATGCCCGGAGGTCATGGAATAGTGATCCAGGAGTCGCATAAGGTCAACGAGACCATCATCCACATCCTGTGTGAATATAACGATGTCATCGGCATAGGAGACCTGCGAGATGGGGAAAGGCCGACCGTCAGTCCTATACCTCATCAAAGGATGGTCACAAATGAATCTATCCAAGCAGCGTGATAAGTAATCGGAGGCAAGCACGAAAAGCGATGGAGAAATGGGGTCGCCCTGACGCAAACCCCGACTAGAGGCGAAAAAGCCGGCCGGACTTTCGTTCACCAGAATAGAGAACGTGCAGCTCTCGACACAGTGACAGATGAATAGAATCCATCTAATCGGGAATCCCATCCTCACCAGGACCTGACGTAAAAAATGCCAGTGAACCCTATCATACGCCTTAGCCATATCAAGCTTCAGCGCAAGGTTCGGGACACCATGAATGTCCGAAACATGGAGGTCGTGAATCAGTTCCTGGGCATGCATAGTGTCAAGTACAGATAGGGTTTGACTGACCGTGACCCTATAACTTGATCGGGGCATTCGAAAGAAGGGTTTATACAATACTAGTATTCACGACATAATGGTTCTTGAATGGTCCCAATCATTCGTTCTCAGTTGGGGTACAGTGTAGGCCACCAGACTGGCCAGGTGGTGCTACTACTCTTTGGTTCCTCCCATTGCTGACTGAGACGGACCTACCGAGTCGCGCAATAGAATTGACGACGAAATGAATCGAGCTTATTCTCTCATTATGAATATTAGATATTGGATATCTAATTTGGGACATTAGATGTCTGAATCGATTTATTGGATAAATTGATTTATTGCCTAATGAATTAAATAATTTTCTGAGTGATTAATTTAATTCATAAATATAATTATTTCGTGGAGAAATTAATTATGTTATTATGTATTTGATATGATTAATTAATTGGATTAATTAATTAATATAAATACATCGAAACGGATTTGAAGTTTATCTGTTTGGACTTACGGGAGTCCAAAACGAACCGAACTCGTCCGTTTTTCATGATGGCCGCCCCCCTTTACTTCCACCTACCTTCCTATTGTCTTTTCCTTCCATTTATTAATGGATGATCATGACTTTGCGGGGCAAGTTATCATGTTGTGTGATTTGTTCACATGTGGGTAGAAGAAGAATAAGAAGAAGACATGACAAACTCTCTCACAACCCAATTGTGTTCAACCGTGAATTAGAGAGAGAGAGAGAGAGAGAGAGAGAGAGAGAGAGAGAGAGACCATTTTTCTAAAGGTCTTCATCTTCTTCTTCATATCATCTTGATTGTTCTTGGAGAAAATTGAGAGATTCATTGAGAGTGTGTGATCATACACTTAGAGTGTTAAAATCACAATCAAAAGCTTCATCATCCTAGCTCTAGCCATATCCTCGGAGGATAGCAAGGTTATCGTCGCTCCGTTCGTTTCTCTGGCGCGTGGTAAGTAGAGATGCGGTGCTTTCGGTGTTGGATCATCCAAGAGCTTGGAGGAATAACGAAAGAAGCGACTCGACTCTCCAAAGCTTGGGGAATAGCTCAAGAGAAGGACACCATTTAAATAAACGGACTACAAGGGTATGTTTCTCGTATCTCTTGTATTTCGTTTAATATTCGTATATACGTAGCTCGATCGATCCTCGTAGGGATTCAAATTGAATTAATTTTCATTGTACAACTTCCGCTGGGCCTTCGTTTTAGGCACCAATTCCCAACAGTGGTATCGGAGCGTAGGTCTTGCGATCGTATATACGATATAGGCATTTGAAATGCTTGATTAGATGGTGAATGATTTGGAATCATTTATAGTCATAATCGTGGTGTATGTTTTTCATTCGTTGTAGTTGTATTTTTTGTAAATCTTTATTTTCTGGGAAATGTGATTTATATTGAAGATATGAAAGTCAGAAAATATTGATATTGGATATCCGGTCGAAAATATAGCTCCGAGTCGTCGTCGAATGACTTTTCGGGCAAGGGGCAGGAAGCTGCCGGGCTGACCCGACTGTGTCAGGCGACACGGGCCGTGCCAGCCAGCCAGTCTCGGCAGACTTTCGGTATGACCTGAGCGTGCCATTCGGCACGGGTCGTGTTTGGCAGGCAGGCTGTCGGGGCAACCCGACCATGTCATTTGACACGGCCGTGTCTGGCCAGCAGACTGCCGATGGTGACTCGGCCGTGGCAGGCCAGTTTCGTCTCGGCTCGATTTTTCCGTGTATTCCAGAAAATTAATCTCCCGCATGTTAAGTTGGATTTAATATGATTAAAATGATTTATGGTATTTCATTTTATAAGGGAAATTTGATCAATTGGAATATTTGTGGGTGACCGAATACTTTGAACGTTTTCATATTATCGATTGTGTGAATTGATTGGATCGATTCTATTTATTGTTTGTATGTTGATTAGATCAATGTATCTCTACGCAATCCGTTTATATAGTATTTATTGGATGAATGCTTTTGAATGGGGATGTGGTTCATGGATTTAGTTTTGAATCATTCGGTTTTATTCGATTGGGTTTTAAAGGCCGTTTTGAGCCTATTTATTTTACTAGAAATATTTGTATCTAGGATGCAATTTTTCAATGTAAAATTTATATGTAATGATGAAGACCAGAGGAAGATCCGTTTCAAGAAGACGAAGATTCAAGACGAAGACTTGTAATTAGATTACGGAGTTTTTGTTTCTAGGAACGGTCCATGAACTATATGTTGGTAGCAACTTGGTTGTGAATGCTTATTCATATTGTATGAATGCTAGAAACGCGCTTAAATGAATTAATGTGCAAAGTGTAACATTAATCGCGAAAATTCTCCCACAACAAATTATTAAGTTTATAAGGTTTCAAGGTTTTCCTTCCCTCCATCGAGCTTTCGAGAAATTGAAATCCAAACCGGATGTGCTATGCTTTCGAGTTATCGGTGTAGTCGTTCGGGGAGGATGGATAAATTACTGGGAGCGCATTGGATGCCTTCGGTTGGAGCAAATTTTGTCCCTAGAAACCAGATAGGTTGCCGGATATGATTCAATTGTGAAACTAATTTGCGTCGATGGTGTAAACTTAACTTGTTCACAAACCATAGAAACCATATAGGTTGAGGGGAGTGAACAAGGGGAAAAAGAAGATCGAATCATCCATTAGATGGGTTGGTGTTGGACACCACTTTATGAAAATTAATAGACTAGAAATCTGTTCGGTTGCCCTTTATTAAGATTTATAAAGAACTCGATGACCACTATGAAGTAGAGCGAATGATACTTCCAGATTTCACATGGGAGTGTATTATTCCGATAAAAATAGTAGGAGTTGGGTAACAAGAATAGAAAAGACCTTAATTCTATACTCAGATCATAATTAAACGAGTCACTAATTAATCTATCATACGTAATGCAGACATAACTCTCAATATGACAATGAACCCACTCGCAATTCTACTCGAAAACAACACATTGATCGGACCTAACTTTATGGATTGGCTACGCAATCTGATGATAGTCCTCAGTATAGAGGCACTGGGAAATGTCTTGGAGATGGACATTCCGGCGCCTCCAGTGCGGACAAGAGCCAATCAAGAAGAGATTGAAAATTATGAAAAGTGGGTTAAGGATGACGTAAAAGTCCGTGCATACATGATGGCTTCTATGTCTAATGAGCTTCAGAGAGCTCATGAGAAAATGACTTCTGCTAGGTAGATTCTATCTCACTTAACCGAGCTTTATGGTGAGCACATTCGAACTGCTAGATATGAGATATCCAAGTAACTGTTCGATGCAAGGATGAAGGAAGGTGAGAAGGTTTGGACCACGTCCTCAAAATGATATCTATGATCGAGAGATTGGAGGCTCTTGATTTTAAGATGAATGCTTCCCTTCAAACCGACCTTATCCTACAGTCTCTCCCTAATTCCTTCTCACAGTTTGTTATAAACTTCAACTGCAATGAGATTGCATGTAACTTAGCAGGGCTAATGAACAAACTCGTGACCGCTCCGTCTCAGATGAATACTCCGCGGATGAAGGAGTCTGCCCTTGTGATTTCTTATGGATCTCGGAGGTCCAAGAATAAGAAGAAAAAGAACAAGAAGCGGGCAGGACCACAAGTCAAGGACCTCAAGGGTAAGGGCAAGGCCCCCATGGTTCCGAAGAGCAAAGAGAAGGATGCTTGTCTCAAATGCGGTGAGCTGGGCCACTGGGCTAGAGACTCTCCCATTCTTCATGGCACTTCAGGTACAGAACTTTTAGTTTTGGAAACAAATTGTTCTGCTACTGTATTTTCTACTTCTTGGATACTGGATTCAGGTGCTAGTTCTAATATCTGTACCGTGAATCAGGATCTGGAACAAAGTAGGAAGATTGGAGCTGGGGAAGTGATGATCACTGTCAGAAGAGGGCATAGTGTCGAAGCAACCGACATAGGATCACTTCTTTTGGGTTTAGAATTCGGCTTTGTTTTAACTTTAGAAGATGTACTTGTTTTGCCTAAGGGGCATAAAAACATTGTATCCATTTCGGTCATGGATCGGAAAGGCTTTCCTTTATTCATTGGTGATGGTTCCTGCAAAATTTATTTCAGAAATAAACTCGTAGAACTACATTGATAAATGGATTGTATCATCTAAACCTTAGTAACAAAGTCATTGTGAATACTAAGACTAGGAAGCGTGGTAGGGATGAAACTAATCAAGTTTTGAAATGGCATCTTAGACTTGGTCATGCTGGTCAGACCAAGGTTTACAGAATGGAAAAAGATGGACTGATGGGTCCATTGGGATAGTATCCCTTTCCTACTTGTGAATCTTGCCTTAAAGGCAAAATGACTAAGTCCCCCTTCACAGGGATTTTTGAAAGAGCCGCTGATAAACTAGGATTAATCCATACCGACGTATGTAGTGCTTTGGAAGCAGCACGTGACGGATATCAGTACTTTATTAAGTTTACAGATGATCATACTAGGTATGGTTATGTATACTTAATAAAACATAAATCCGAGGCCTTTAAGAAATTCCAGGAATTCAAGGCCCTAGTCAAAAAACAAACTGGTAATCATATCAAAGCACTTTGGTCGGACCGAGGTGGCGAGTATATGAGTGCGGAGTTTGACGAGTTGCTAAAGGAACATGGAATAGTATCATAACTAACACCTCCAGGTACGCCTCAGTTAAATGGTGTGTCAGAAAGAAGGAACCGGACCTTGTTGAACATGGTCCATTCCATGCTGGGCTATACTGACTTACCGATTTACCTGTGGGGGTATACACTCCTGACTGTCGCTTATATTTTGAACAGATGTCCTTCCAAATCCGTTCCTAAAACTCCAACATGAGATGTTGGGGATGTCCCGCCTATGTCAAGAAGACTAAGGTGGACAAGTTGGAAGCGAGGTCCGTGAAGGAATGTTTTCATAGGATTCTCATCTGGGACGATGGGTTATCTATTCTACATGCCCAAAGATCGAAATATCGTTGTTGCTTTGCATGCACACTTCCTGGAAGATGAGTTCATTCAGGAAGGCGGAGTAGGTAGAAGTAATTCTTTGGAAGAATACAATGAAACTCCTCATGAGACACCTGTGCAAGAAATTAGAACCGAACCTTCTGAAACACAAGTACAACCACCTCGTAGGTCTAGTAGGGTGTCTCATTTACTTGAGAGGTATGGCCTTGTACACTTGGAGGAGCTGGGTCTCCATGTGGTTCCAGGTGATAGCCAAGAGTCCGACCCAACGACCTATGACCTAGCAATGGTGGATGTAGACTCCATGTATTGGACTATATTAGTCTTCATGTAGTAGGGATTTTCGTTTTGACAAGACAGTCAAATAGTTTGACTTCGTGCAAAATGAAGAGGAACCTTGTGTATACAAGAGGGTTAGTGGAAGCAAGATCACATTCTTAGTACTATTTGTAGATGACATTCTACTAATAGGAAATGATGTGGGAATGCTCAGTTCTGTGAAAGCTTGGCTTTCGAGTAATTTCTCCATGAAAGACTTGGGAGAAGCAACCTATATTATTGGTATTCGACTATACCGGGATAGAGCGAAGAGAACAATAGGTCTTTCCTAAGCCCTCTATATGATAAAATCTTAAAGCGATTTAAGATGGATGAAACTAAAAGAGGGTTCCTACCGATGCGACATGGAATAAAACTCACCTTGAATATGTCTCCTCATAGTGAGGAACTATGAAAGGAAATGAGTAATATACCATATGCTTCGGCGGTAGGTAGCTTTATGTATACTATGTTGTGTACGAGACCTGACATTGCACATGCTGTGAGCGTGGTAAGTAGGTTTCAGGCAAATCCAGGTAGGGAACATTGGACTGCCGTAAAGAACGTTCTCAAGTACTTGAGAAGGACTAGAGATATGGTTCATATGTATGGCGGTGGAGAACTGAATGTGATGGGATTCACTGATTCGGACTTCCAAGGACAGAAAGACGATTTGATATCTACTTCTGGCTATATATTTACTCTTAATGGAGGAGCGGTATCTTGGCACAGCAAGTATAGCGCAACTTCTGGTTTCACCTGTTGGGTTGAGTATAAAGCGGCCTCGGAGGCCTCCAAGGAAGGATTTAGAAGTTACTGGGTAAAATTCACGTGACACCTTGTGCTGCATTGCCAGAGCAGTAGCACAGGCCTAGGAGTCGTGGTTTCATAACAGTACCAAACATATTGAGGGTGAGTATCATCTCGTAAGAGAATTTGTTCGCAAAGAGATACATTGTGCTGCATAGAGTAGAGTCAGCCGACTACGTCGCTGATCCACTGAACAAGCCACTTTCTCAGATTAGCTTAGACTATTCACGAAAAATTCATGCAAAATAATCATCTACTTGCAAATGTACTAAATGAGGTAAAACCTCATAGTAAATGATTATGCTCTGCTAGAAGCTAAAATAAAAATTCTCGAGAAAAGAGAATTAGAACTCGAGACCATCCTTAAATACTTTGAGAAATCACCAAGGAGGATGAAAGACATTCTAAGCACTAGGCAGCACACCCACTACAAACATGACTTAAGATATGACTCGTTCTCCCACAAAAGCAAAATCGGTATGGTTTTTGTCGAGGGAGTGAAACCCATCCAGGAACCTGAAGAAGCCCCAAGTCCTGTGCCCCTTCCTGGACAGTAAAGGCTGCGAATTCCGCCACCCATCCCATATCATAAGCAGTGGAAACCCCACCCTCATAGACCTATAAGACGCAACGCAAGTCATTAACAGTATGCTCCTCGAGCATACCAACAACGTCAGCAGCCGACCAGAAAGAAGGTTGTACCTAAGTATCAAAGGTATGCACCTCAATACTATCAACAATACAGTGCTCCTAGATACTGGGTATATAAAGTCACGTATCTATCCCGTAAGCAGGTTGCCACACAGTTCTATCAACACAAATCTGAGAATCCAACTAGAAACCCAGAAGGCAAGCAACAAGGCCGAAGAAAATGGTTCCTCCTCCGAGATGGCAACTGTATTGGAACCAAAACACCAGATTTTAAATGCATAATAATCATGTTTATAGTGATTACATGCCTGCCCTACGTAAATCTCACAAACTAGGATCAAATGTAACCTACAACAAACCCATTGTTGTCAGGCAAATATGGATACCTAAAGGCACCAATAATCAAGGACCCAAAAATCAAAGGGGACCGAAATATACTTAATCTCTTTGATTACGGGATATCAAGGAGAAGGACATCTAGCATTTCTATAGGGGATGTTCTCGCCACATGACAGGAGATATCAGCAAGCTGTCAGATTATGTAGAAGGTGTTAGAAGTATGCCCTCGAATGCCACTCAGAGGATGTTGAGTGCGGGCATTATACTTGTTATTATGTAAATCATTAATATAAGGCAATGTATGTTTCTTTATTTACTAGTAATTACAGGCATTCCTAACTCGTAAATATAAATATAAAAACTAGTCCGTGTATTTTAGAGCAAAACGTTCCATTCCTTATTGGATAAGAGGATAGGCACTGGAAAGGTTTATAGCTCAAATAATTAATCGTTCGCAAGTCAATGAAACTTGACTGGGCGTTAAGTTATGTGAAGACTTGTATGACGTGTTCTTTGACATAGAGAGTGCCTGTCGAACACTAATGGTTAGTGGGAGCAGACATTATAGGTATTCTAATTGGATTAGTATACTCGAACCGACTCACCCTCGATTCATCATATGGATTTCACTCCAGGACAGTCAATGACGGAATCGAAAGGTTGTGATAGGTATTCGTGAACCTTAGACTTGAGGATTTAGTAGGGATATGCTTGTAATGTCAAAATTTTTATTAGAGTAGTTCGACCCTGTAAATCGGAAGGCGGGGGTCAACCTCGACATGCATCTTGATGGGCAAGTAGCAGGTCCTACTGAATACCAAGATAGAATTCTTTCTCCTATTAGTGAACGGGTTATATGTCCTATGCGGTTATTGGCGGATGAGATCATAAGTCTTTGGCCAAAGCATTGGAGCTAGTTGTATTGGATACACGAGAGCTCGATGATCTTGATTTTCATTAAACACATGCATAGCGTCAAGTACAGATAGGGTTTGACTGACCGTGACCCTATAACTTGATCAGGATATTTGAAAGAAGAGCTTATATATACTGGTATTCACGACATAATGGTTCTTGAATGATCCCAATCATTCGTTCTCAGTTGGGGTACTGTGTAGGCTGCCAGGCTGGCTAGGTGGTGCTACTACTCTTTGGTTCCTCCCATTGTTGACTGAGATGGACCTACCGAGTCGCGCAATTAGATTGACGACAGAATAAATCGAGCTTATTCTCTCATTATGAATATTAGATATTGGATATCTAATTTGGAACATTAGATGTCTAAATCGATTTATTGGATAAATTGATTTACGGCCTAATGAATTAAATAAATTACTGGGTGATTAATTTAATTCATAAATATAATTATTTCTTGGAGAAATTAATTATGTTATTATGTATTTTATATGATTAATTAATTATATTAATTAATATAAATATATCGAAACGGATTCAGGATTTATCTGTTTGGACTCACGGGAGTCCGAAACGAACCGAACTTGTTCATTTTTCATGATGGCCGCCACCTTTACTTCCACCTACCTTCCCATTGTCTTTTCCTTCCATTTATCAATGGATGATCATGACTTTGTGGGGCAAGGTATCATGTGGTGTAATTTGTTCACATGTGGATATAAGTAGAATAAGAAGAAGACATGACAAACTCTCACCACCCAATTGTGTTGAACCGTGAATTATAGAGAGAGAGAGAGAGAGAGAGAGAGAGAAACCATTTTTCTAAAGGTCTTCATCTTCTTCTTTATATCATCTTGATTGTTCTTGGAGAAAATTGAGAGATTCATTGAGAGTGTGTGATCAATACACTTAGTGTGTTAAAATCACAATCAAAAGCTTCATCATCCTAGCTATAGCCGTATCCTCGTAGGATAGCAAGGTGATTGTCATTCCGTTCATTTCTCCGGCGCGTGGCATGTAGAGACGCGGTGCTTTCGGCATTGGATCATCTAAGATCTTAGAGCGGATTGGATCGTAGGGAAAGCAATCTAAAGCTTGGGGAATAGCTCAAGATAAGGACACCATTTAAATCAACGGACTACAAGGGTATGTTTCTCGTATCTCTTGTGTTTCGTTTAATATTTGTATATATATACGTAGCTCGATCGATCCTTATAGGGATTCGGATCGAATTAATTTTCATTTTACTGCTTCCGTTGGGCCTTCATTTTAGGCACCGAATCCCAACAGAAGGTCGCGGCCCAAAGGTGCGATTCGATGACAAATCGAAAGCAAGAACAAGAGGGAAAGGAACTCTGCTTGTAGGAAAATTCAAAGTCACCGACATAGCCTATGTTGAGGGACTACAGTACAATTTACTTAGCATTAGCCAATTTTGTGACAAATAGTTCTCGGTAAAATTCTATGTATATCACTGTAGGACACCAAGACCGAGCAAATCATCCTCACAGGAAGCCATCCAGGTAACATGTATATTGCTGACTGGAAACCCACTAGTTATGTAATTCCTTGTTTTGTTGCCAAAGACACTGCATATCAAAGCTGTTTATGGCACAAGAGGATGTGGCACATCAATTTCAAGACCATCAACAAGCTATCTCGACAAGGAATGGTTTGAGGCTTGCCCAATGTCATCTTTTCATAAAAATAGTATCTGTGGACCCTGTCAGAAAGGCAAGTAGGTCATGACTTTCCTGAAGAGCAAGTCATATCTTTCCACCCACATGGTCCTGATTTGCTATATATGGATCTCTATGGTCCTGAAGACCCTGTTAGCCTGAGAGGTAAGAAATATTGTCTTGTTAGTGTTGATGATTTTCCCAGGTATGCTTGGACTATCTTTCTGAACAAGAAGAAAAAACTACCACTAAGCTGTCGGAACACCTGAAAAAGCTGCAAAATGAGAAATGGTTGAGTATTGTATCCATTCGTTCCGACAGAGGCATAGAATTCACAACTCACTTTATATAGCAATACTTTCCGGACAATGGTATACAACACGAATACTCACTAGCCCAGACTCCTGAACAAAATGGTGTTGCCGAGAAAAAGAACAGGACACCGAAAGAAGCAACAAGAACCATGTTAGCCGCAAGCAAGTTGACGCAATGTCTTTGGGGAGAAGCAACAAATACAGCATACTATAGACAAAATCGTTGTATCATCAACAAGCATCATAATAAAACAGCATACGAGGTATGGAACAACAAAAATCCAATAGTTGTGTACTTTCACATATTTGGATGCAGGTGTTATGTGCTAAACAATGGGAAGGACCAATTGAATAATTTCAATGAAACTTCAAATGAGGGTATTTTTGTTGGATACTCCTCTATCAGCAAGGCATTCAGGATATTTAACTAAATGAAGCTGACAATAGAGGAATCCATCCGTAGAAATTGATGAATACCACTGTGACCCAATAGGAATAGAAGACCTAACCCAATGCATCCAAACACTCTCTATTGATCAAAACCCCCAGACTCTAATTGAACCTGTTGTGAACCTAGAAATCAATCCCGTCGCTGTTAGAACAAAAGCAGTCTAAAGCCAATTCCGTAGAAGCTGAAGTAGAGACTACAACCCATCAGAATACAGCACGGGATGCCGAACTAGAACCAGACCAGAGGTGGTTGAGATATCACCCCCAGAGCTAATAATTGGAGATATCGATGCCAGTGTGACCACCCGTAGAAAAATACAGAGTACACAAGTCACTGTACTATGTGCACAAGAAGAGACAGATTCTGAGAAGTCTCAATTCCCTGTATGAAAATTCCATGCTGAACTTCGAAGACTTGCTTTGGCACTCAAGCTGAATTCCTAGCCTAGTCTGAACCTATTTCGACCAATGAGGCTCTCAACAATTCTCACTGGATTACTTCTATGGAAGAAGATCTCAATATTTCGAAAGAAATAATGTTGGTACCTAGTCCCTAGACCAACCCATCAAGCAGTCATAGAAACCAAATGGGTATTTCGGAACAAAAAGGACGAAAATGGACTTGTTTTCAGGAACAAATTCAGACTAGTCGCCCAAGGGTACATACAGGAAAAGGGAATAGATTATGATGAAAACTTTGCCCATGTAGCTCGACTAGAAGCCATTAGGATATTTTTAGAATTTGCCGCTCACAAGAACTTCATTGTGTACCAAATGGATGTTAAGAGTACATTCCTGAACTGAGACCAAGCCGAAGAAGTACATGTTGAACAACCTCCAGGGTTTGCCAACACAGAAGGTGGAGATCTTGTGTACAAGCTAAGGAAAGCGCTGTACGGACTTAAGCAAGCACTTAGGGCCTGGTATGAAACCTTGTCACTGTATCTGATCAATAATGGATTTGATAAAAGTGCAATTGACAAAACCCTCTTTAAAATACAGGAAGGTGACAATCTTCTCATGGTCCAAATATACATATATGATATTATATTTGGTTTAACTAACCTTGCTTTCTGTCAAAGGTTCTCTCATCTCATGCGAAGCAAATTTGAAATGAGTATGATGGGAGAATTTAGTTATTTCTTAGGATTGCAGGTAAAACAACTTCCTACAGGTATATTTATCAACCAAGAGAAATGCAGCAAGGAGCTGCTCAACAAGTTCGGGATGAGCACTTCCAAATCATTGTCCACCCATATGAGCACTTCCACATAGATAAGTGATCAATCACTCTACATGAAGCTTACAGGCTCACTCATGTACCTAACAGCCAGCAGGCTCGATATCCAATTTGCTGTAGGAGTGTGTGCTAGTATCAGATAGCACCTAAAGGGTCACACTTCCACAGCCAAATGAATACTGAAGTACGTAAAAGGAGGATTCAATTTGGTAGGCTATAGCGACTCAGATCTCAGAGACTTGTCACTTTCTTGGACCAAGACATGTGTCATGGTTCAGTAAGAAACATGTGAACTCACTTTCTACAACTGAGTCGGAATACTATGCTGCAGGAAGTTGCTGTATGCAGATTCTAAGGATGCAACAGTTGTTACAAGACAATGGCATCAATGCAAGAGAGACTCCAATTATGTGTGATAGCACTATTGCAATTGCAATTACGCACAATCATGTATTGCACTCAAGGACTAAGCATATTGATATGAAGCATCATTTCATTCGGAATCATGTTTAGAATAAAGATGTTCGGATCGAGAAGATTCATACAAACGTTCAGTTACCCGACATCTTTACAAAACCTCTCAGCACCACCAGATTCTGCATGCTTCGACAAGAATTGGGAATGCTACAACTCGACTCCCTGTAAGTATTTATATTTTACTCAACAATTGAGGGGGAATGCTGTAAGTCCCATGAATACAGTATCCGCTTTAGTTAATTGTACATGTAGAAATCCAAGTTATATCCTTACTGCAGGAAGAAAAAGACATTATTACCTTCCTACAGATGACGTGTGCATTAATTAAGGGGGAATATAGTATGTCCCAAGAATACAGTATTAATCCAAATTTTCTATAAGAATTTAATCCTGTATGTACCTTTTTAGGGAGAATGCTGTATTTTCGCGGATACAATACATGCACTGTACGATATCAACTAATAGTTTAAGCATATCAAAATTCATACTTTTATATGTAACAAGTTGTTTTAAGTCCACATGCACTGTCTGAATTTAAAATGATTTATCTTCCAATATTGAAGAGGCACCTGGACTTTAATGCCTTAAAAACTGTGATTTCAAAATTCAAACCGGCTTTTTGTGCAATAGTGGAAGGCGAACTATGTCAGAAGTGTGACCTCTCGTCAATTTTAAAACCGACGGATCAGACGTATAAATTACATCTGAATCCATCATGTACATTCACTTAAAAACGGTTTCCATCCCTTAAATTTGACCGTTCACTGTAACCTACCTTCTCTGCACCCTATAAAAGGGTCAGTATGCTGATTTGTAGACTCTTTATGCTTTCTGCATATTATCGAGCCTACAACATACAACCTACATACCTTATAGCTTTCTACTTATGTCTCTTTCAATTCATTTATGCAAAATGTCTTCTTCCCAAACTTCATCTTTCTAAACTAAGAAGAAGGACTTAATCATCGATGGAAGAATCTTTGCACGCTCAGTTTTGCAGGAGCATATAATTTCTGAGGATGAGGATACGACCGAGATGTACCTTGTTATGTGCCGTGTGAAGCAAACTGGCCTCTACCGTCTGGGTAGCCTGCATCCTGAGAGCTAAGATGAACAGATTGTTGAAGAGTTCTTTTTTGACGCTGAGTTTCAGTATGCGTCGAATAAAAAGGGTTTTGACGTCATAGCCATTGTCAGCACCGTCCAAGACAAGGAGATAACTGCCAATAGGTAACTCCTTGATCGCTTGTATAGACTTCCCTCTGATGGGTTATCATTGGAGGATGTTTAGTATATTTTGAGTAATATTTTTATTAGTATTTTATATATATATATATATATATATATATATAAATATAATTGTGTGTTGTGTGATAAATTTATTCGTTTTACTATATATTTGTATTATTTCATTTTGTTAGAATTTTTTATAATTTTGTGTCATATTTGGATAATTAATTGGAATTAAATTATATCTGCAGGTTAACCACCGGTACAAGACAAATCAATTGGTTCAAAGGCGATATTTTTACAAAATTTAGATATAGTCACGACTGGTCTCATTTTATTCATCTCGTCGAGACGATCGTTTTAAAAAAAAAAATTCATCCGAATCCGAGTTCGTATGAAGAAGTTATGACCGTTCGAAGGACAATTAAATAGATGGACCATATTGTGCCACGTGTCAACACCCGATTGGACAGGAAATTCAACTCTCTGCTGATGTCATCCATGACATCAGCATTAATTGGCAGTCGTGTATTATTGGGGGTGGGATTTTAAAATATTAAAAATTATTATTTTATTAATTTTGTAGTAGTATAAATAGGGGATGAGTGTGTAGTGTTTGGAGAGGAGAAAAAAAGGAGAAAAAAATAGAGAGATATTATTGTAAGGGAGAGACATAAAAATAGTGTGTAATAAAATTATATTTGAGTAATAATATTATGGAATATTTATTTATTTGTGTTGTTATTATGAGTGAGTAATTTTCTTTTACTGGGGTTATGATGAAACCATGTCTATATTATTATTAATATTTATATAATAATTCTAAATAAATATTTTTAACGATTATGATTTTCGCTTCAATAGGAGAATATTATTTCATCAATTATATCACATATTTTTTATAGTTATAAATTCCTCCTTGCTTTGTGATTATTGATATTAGTTAATTTTTTTGATTATTTGTTTTCCATTAAATTGGATATATATAATGCTTAGAAATTACATTTTTTAAGCAAAGGAAAATCTATATTTGAATTATAATTTTGTACTTATTGTCAAATCTATAGGGAAATAGTGAGATTGATTTCAGAATCTATTTCCTGAATTTCTTGGAATTAAAATATAAAATAAATAATAAATAGACATTGGTGGACTTTAAACCCTAGCTAATTATTTAAAATCAATTTATTTAAAATCTACTTAAAAATTAATGTTATTTGTTGCAATTATTTTAATCAATCAAAAATCAAATTATTTGGGACTAGGTTAGAATTTAATATAATTTTGTTCAAAACGATAGGAATAATTTGACTTCACTATTATAGTCCTCCCTGTGGAATCGACCTTGCACCGCATATCTACATCAAACAAATCGTGCGCTTGCGAGTATTAGACTAAAGAATCAACAAACAACAAGTTTTTGGCGCCGTTCTTGGGAGGCGTAAGCAGTCTGAAAGACTGACGTCACCAAGTTAGTTAAATTCTTCTACTAGTTATTTATTTTACTGCTTTTCTTTATTATTATCTGTCTTTTTAATATCCGCTTTAGATTGTGTTAGTATAAATAATAGTTAGTAGTAGACTTTATTTTCTTTTTACGTTCATAAAAAAATTCTGAAAAATAACAAAAACTTATAATAATAAATATAAATTATAATTAATAATAATAATAACTACTATTCATTTTCGTAAAAATAATAATAAAATAATAAAAAATATAAAAGTCCAAAAATATATAAAAATATAAAAAAATCTGAAAAAGTTTAAAAAAATCGAAAAACTTATTTATTTTTATTTTAAAAAAGATTTGGAAAATAGAAAAAAAAAGTTTCAGACTTTAAGGTAATATTTTTGTAAATTTGGAATATTAATATTAAAAAATCAAAATTTTTAATTTAAATTCGAAAAATAAAAAAATAATAAAAATAAATTAAAAAATAATCTGGAATATTATTTTCCATAATAAATTAAAATCTGAATTATTTTATTTATTTTTAAAAGTAAAACCTGCTAGTTTTACTAAAACAAAATTTTTACTTTTCATAAAAATCTAAAAAAAAAAATCAGATTAAGAATTAATAATTTAAATAATCTGGAATATATAATAAAAAAATTCTGAACTTTGAATTTTTTTTAATAAAAACAGAATTGTTTTTTTAAAAAAAAATAAATTACAATACTTTAATAAAAAAGTGAAAATACTAAAAAAATTAAAAACCTGAAAATTTATAAAAAAAAAAAACAGAAAAGAAAATTTGTAATAAAAAAAACAATTTTTATTGTTTGCATAAATAAAATAAAAGTTTGTAATTTTTATTTTTTTTCTAAAAAAAATCTGAATTGTTTTTTGTGAAAAAAATAAATAATATTTATATATATATATATATATATATATTAGCTCAAAAATATAATAAAATTATAATAAATATAAAAATATAAAAACTAAAAAAATATAAAATATAAAAAAATCAGATTTTTTTTTTAATTTTTATATCTTGTCTTTAGTTTTAATAGAATCTTATAGTGGTAAATTTAGATTGTGTTTTTAGTTGTTATTTTCTATTTACAATATTCTTAGATATTTAGTTTAATTGCAATATTTCTCGTCGTACAATTTAGTTTATCAATAGATATTGCTTCCGTAGATCAATTAGTAAAGTTATTCCTTTGCAATCTATTACATCCTATAATTTTATTAATAATTATAATAATTATCATTATTATTAATAATAATAAAAATATAAAAAGTCAAAAAAAAATAATTAAAATAATAAAATCCTTTAAAAGATTCAAGAAGGGATTGATATTTTTCACTCACTACTTTGTTCGATTTGAATAAAGAAAAGCTAAATATCAATCTTGTACAAACTGATTTTGAAAATCGATTGAATTTTGGCAAAAAGGCCTCTGTTGTACATGCCGAAGAAAGTTGGATTTTAAGTGCGACCGTTGTGACGCCTCCAACGATCTGGAAGTTCGATCGACTATTATAATTTGGTTTGTATGCAAAGTTAAAAAAATTGAAATATTGGTGAATGCAAGTTTGGCAACGAAATAATAAAGGTCGATTAACGAGAAGAAGATTGTCCTTAACTAAAATTGAAGTTAAACAAACAAAACCGATACCAAAAATGGACGAAATCGAAAATCGGAATAATCAAGTCGCAAAAGAGAAAACTTTAATAGAATATTTTTCTCCAGTGAGTGCTAATCCTCCTTCTTGCATAGTGTTGTCTACGACTAATTCAACTCATTTCGAACTTAAACCATCAATAATTCAACTTCTTCCATCTTTTCACGGTTTGGAAAGAGAAGATCCCTATATGCATGTCAACGAATTTCTCGACATTTGTTCTACTTTCCGATTCTAAAATTTCTCTGATGAATCTGTCAAACTTAGACTATTTCCATTTTCTCTCAAAGATAAAGCAAAATTCTGGCTAAATTCTCTTCAAGCAAGAACAATTACTAGTTGGGACCAATTAGTGAATAAATTTCTCGCAAAATTTTTTCCATTGTCAAAAACTAATAGTCTTAGAAGAGAAATATCGGAATTTTTCCAAAAAAAAAATGAAGAATCTTATGAGTGTTGGGAAAGATTTAATGATTTAATCCTTAAGTGTCCCCATCATAGTTTTGAAATATGGCGTTTGGTAAAATATTTTTATGACGGTTTAACTCCAAACAATCGCCAATTAATCCAATCAATGTGTTGTGGGAAAATCCCTCACAATATGCCGCAAGTGCACGGTGTCAACAAGTAATAAAGTGATAAGTAAAGTATCGTTCTCTCGAGGACTGATTTCACTAAGTACCAAAATATAGTCAACTCACAATTTTATTTGAAGAACAATTAAATAGAGTTTATATCTAAACTAATTGCAGAAAGTAAATAATGGTACTAGTAATAATAATAATAATAATAATAAGGTGTAGGATTATGATTTTCACCTCAAACAATCGGGAATGATATTTATTCGATTCAATTCACTGTTATTCAATTGATTGTAAGCCAGGAATTCCTAAATTATTCTAAAGCCTTTCCCAAGGTCGATAGAAAATACTACGAATTACTAAATCGATATATCCCTATTCGAATCAGATAATTAATAGCTAAAACAGTTCAAGAATTCCCACACTAACAGGCTTCACAATTCGCATGAGTATATCCCTATCTCACGAAAATTATGATTCGTCTAACAAGAACTATGCCTAAATTTCATCTCCCGAATTCATAAAGACATTCAAAACAAATTAACTGTTGGCCAGACAATTAAAAAGCATTAAGAACAGTAAGAAGAATCCAATTCAATAGAATAACGAGTAAAAATCGAAATAATAATAAATAATCAAACCGTCATGAAATTGGCTACAATCAAAATCCTACTCAAATAAATCTAAAAACTAAGATGCAGAAAAACCGTAGGGATCCGTGGTCTTGTCGTCCCCCAAAAATCTACACCTTCTGTTCTCCTTTATTCCTTCCGCCGCCCAACTCCTGCCTCGGTTCTCCCCAAATCTCTTCTCTCATGTGCCTTTTATATCCTTTTATAGTTTTTTTTTCCTTTTTCAATTACCCCCAGTAGTTTTCTCTCTAGGAAATAAATTCCTCCAACACCTTTTTTTTTGTGCTCCACTCAGCACCACAAAGAAAAAAAAAACCTTGCGGCCCAAAAGCTGATGCATCCGCGGCCCACTATCAAATTCAGCATATTTAGAGCGTCTTTTTGCGCTTTTTGTGCCGCGGCTCGCTTAATGTGTGCAAGACACAAGATCTGATGTCTGCTTTCGTTATTTGGTTATCTGCCGTGTCTGCGCGGTTCGGCAGTGTGTCTTTGCTAAATCATTGCTACTTTTTTTCAATTTTTAAATCGTTTTGGGCAGGACTCGATTTTCCAAAACATATAAAAATAATGCGTTAAAAGCTCATTTATCTTTGATTTAGGCTCAAGATGGATATAAAATAATGATATAAAAGCACATAAAAATACGCCTAACAAATACCCCCAAACTTGAGCCTTTGCTTGTCCTCAAGCAAACAATTTTCAATTTTAAACAAAATGTATCGTGAATAATCATGCAAATCCATAGTGCTCAACTTAATCAATACTACCCTGAAAATCTCAAAGAATAATACAAGTATCGTAATAGTGAGTCACGTCCCGGACACTGATTCCACTAAGTAACCAATTCCAGTCCTAATCAATCGTTCATGAAGAAAATCAAGCTCAAAGATTAACAATCGTGAATTTAACCGACCGTCAATATGAAGGGTTAGATTAAACAAGCCAATTCGCCTAGTCCCACAGTCTAGTGGCAAAATTCAAGAGTTTCATTATCAAAATTACGCCTAGGACAACATTCCCTTATGTATGATCAATAATATGATTCGAGTTAACCACTAGGTTTCGGTTCTCGGGATATTTCATCGGGATGATCCTAGGGTGGATTTCCATTCTCATGTATCGGGGAACCGTTTGACGTAAAAGACAATCATGGGGCACATGGATGCTTCTAGTTACTAAGTCCCCCTCTACAGCGGAGAAAAAACTCGAATAGCACTTCCCGCATGTCAAGGTTGCCGTTTTACGCGAGAGTAGACAACGGGTCACGTGAATACCCCCGGTTACTAGGCTTCCCATCATGGGTAATGCGATATTTCTAAATTATTAATCTATTCAGGGTCGTCGTTTTACGCGAGAGTAAACAACGGATCACGCGAATACCCCCGGTTACTAGACTTCCCATCATAGAACAAATAATATCTCGACTTTTACTTGGGAAAAACTGTCCGACTCTAAACTCAATCCAAGTGCCAACAAGACTCATATTACTGGACGATTAGCTACGCGAAAAGTTTAACCAAACGTATAAACGGTGATTTGAAAACACGTATGTCTCCTCTCTTATCCGCTAAAATTTCTACAAAAACGATAAAATTTCGGACTTAATTGAATACTCAACAGAAACAGATATCTCTGACTGCAACTCGACCAAAAGTCAACTGTTTCTTCAAAGAGAAATCAGTATCGTAACATCAGTTTTCCACATGGAAGCACGAAAAATTCACGAAAAATTCAAGCTTGCAAAAACCATCAACAACATGCAAAATAAAGTCCACTACACATAACATTATCAATAATAAAACTCATGTGAAAATAAAAGAGATAAGAAAAAGTGAAACTTATTCCAAATGTCTTCTTGAACACCCGCACATGTCTGAGTGGAAACGTCGGTCAATCCATACTTCAAATAACGCCCAACATCACGAGGGACCCCCAAACTTAGTCTCTAGTCATGAAATAACAATAGACATTAAATCAAGAAAGACTAGAATATGAAGAATAATAACTCATAGGGTTATAAAGAAATATCAGAGAAATAAGGGCCAACAAGAATACACGAATCCAAATGAAATAACAAAACAAAGAAAAATAAATTACTAACGAAAAATCAAATAAAAACAACTAACTAGAAAGCAAGTAAAAATGATGGGTTGCCTCCCATCCAGCGCTCTATTTTACGTCTTGAGCACGACGTGGCAAAAAAAAATCTAACGTGGCTTTTTTCTTGGGAGATTGCCAAATGCCCCCTTCTTGCAATCTATAAGCCTCTTATTCCATAGGGGAGGCTTTGGCTCATGCCCGGTTGCCAAAAATAACCAGTAAGAATAATTATGCGGACAACCAAAAAATGATGAAAGGATATAATAATGATAAGGCATGAAAAAATAAGCAGAGTTCGAATGGGCAAATAATAAAGAATTATCATGCACAACCTCATTAGAACTCGAAGAATCAGCCTCAACAAAATCATGAGTAATGGGGTCAATCTCTCCCATTATGGATTTAGGAAAAATTATGCGTGGCACCGTTAATAAAATTTTTGGCACAAAAGTATTCACCTTATTAGTCGAAGTTTGATGACAATTTAATGGAATTTCTTTGGAAACATCATCAATGATAACTTCTTCTCTAGGCTCATCACACTTTATGAATTCATTGGGTGCTGAGGGATTGACCCTAAAACTCAACATGTCGTTCTTCTCGACCTCCCCCTCAACTTCACTACTAAATAAATGAGCAGGAAAATAACCATAGTGAACTTCAAGACCACGATATGCACATGCTAGCTCAAAAAGGCTACTATCAGGATTTTTAAGAACGTCTACACATTGTTCAAGCATGGTCTTTTGTTTTGGGGGAGGGGGCTGACTGGCCCTATTTGGCGAATTATTAAGAACATTGGGATTTATGAAAAGCCAAGGGTCACGATACTCATAGAAAAACATAATGAAAACAATAAAAATATAGAAACTAAAGAAGAAACTTCAAATTAAAATTAGAGTCGCTTGGTATTGATATTAGCGAAAAATCAGTCCCCGGCAACGGCGCCAAAAACTTGTTGTGGGAAAATCCCTCACAATATGCCGCAAGTGCACGGTGTCAACAAGTAATAAAGTGATAAGTAAAGTATCGTTCTCTCGAGGACTGATTTCACTAAGTACCAAAATATAGTCAACTCACAATTTTATTTGAAAAACAATTAAATAGAATTTATATCTAAACTAATTGCAGAAAGTAAATAATGGTACTAATAATAATAATAATAATAAGGGGTAGGATTATGATTTTCACCTCAAACAATCGGGAATGATATTTATTCGATTCAATTCACTGTTATTCAATTGATTGTAAGCCAGGAATTCCTAAATTATTCTAAAGCCTTTCCCAAGGTCGATAGAAAATACTACGAATTACTAACTCGATATATCCCTATTCGAATCAGATAATTAATAGCTAAAACAGTTCAAGAATTCCCACACTAACAGGCTTCACAATTCGCATGAGTATATCCCTATCTCACGAAAATTATGATTCGTCTAACAAGAACTATGCCTAAATTTCATCTCCCGAATTCATAAAGACATTCAAAACAAATTAACTCATTAGAGACGATTAAAAAGCATTAAGAATCGTAAGAAGAATCCAATTGATAGAATAACGAGTAAATCGAAATAATAATAAATAATCAAACCGTCGTAAATTGGCTACAATCAAAATCCTCTCAAATAAATCTAAAACTAAGATGCAGAAAACCGTAGAGATCAGGTAGTGCTTGTCGTCAGAAATCTACACCTTCTGTTCTCCTTTATTCCTTCCGCCGCCCAACTCCTGCCTCGGTTCTCCCCAAATCTCTTCTCTCATGTGCCTTTTATATCCTTTTATAGTTTTTTTTTCCTTTTTCAATTACCCCGAGTAGTTTTCTCTCCAGGAAATAAATTCCTCCAACACCTTTTTTTTGTGCTCCACTCAGCACCACAAAGAAAAAAAAAACCTTGCGGCCCAAAAGCTGATGCATCCGCGGCCCACTATCAAATTCAGCATATTTACAGCGTCTTTTTGCGCTTTTTGTGCCGCGGCTCACTTAATGTGTCTGGCACACAAGATCTGATGTCTGCTTTCGTTATTGGTTGTCTTCGTGTCTGCGATTCGGCTTGGTGTGTCTTCATGTTCAAAACATTCTTATTTTAGCCGTTTTTCATCGTTTTGGCTTCCGATTTCCTGCAAAACATATAAAAATAATGCATTAAAAGCTCATTTATGCTGATTTAGGCTCAAGATGGATATAAAATAATGATATAAAAGCGCATAAAAATACGCCTAACACAATGCATGGTGGAAAATTTCTTCACTTTATTGGAGACGAAGCTTGGAATGCACTAGAAAATTTGTCAATTAATTCACCACAATGGCATTCACTCGACTCTAGAGCCAAATCGATGCATATGACCCCAAAAAAAGGTGGAATTTACGATGTTAAACAAGATTTTGAAATAAAATCTACTATAGATGATTTAGTACGAAAATTGGATGCGTTAGTCTTGAAGCAATCCATCCTCTCGTCAAACTCAAAACATGAATTTTTCATTTCATGTGCGGAATCATTTCATTCATCTCAATCTTGTCCCTCTGGTCCACAAAATCAAGAAATTTTTAATGAAGAAGTCAATGTGTTACATTCATATGGAAAATCTTCGGACAATCCATTTGCTCCAACTTATAATCCAAATTGGAGGAATCATCCAAATTTTTCCTGGAAGCAAAATATGCCTCCAATGAATCAAGGAGGACATCAAATGAATATGTCAAATCAACAAAATGTCCGTCCTAATCAATATCCTCCAAATACTTATCAGTATCCTTCTATAGTGCCAAAGAAACCATCTTTGGAAGATACGATGCAACAATTCATGCAATCTACTCAACAAATGTTCCAATCAACTCAGCAAGCTGTACAATCAAACTCACAGGCTATTTCTAAGCTTGAAACATAAATTGGTCAACTTGCAACAACTTTAGCTGAAAGAGAAAAGGGAAAATTTCCGAGTCAGTCCATCCCTAATCCTAAAGGACAATATGAAGTAAACTCTTCTAACGCAGTTCACCATAACTACCCTTAGAAGCGGAAAAGGAATACAAAAGCGACTATGATCCTAAGAAAAATCAAATGAACCACAAGTTTCAAAATCAAAAGATTCTAAAGAAAAAGAAAAGTCTTACGTTCCAAAAGCTCCATTTCCTGAAAGACTTATTCCAAAAGATAAAAGTGCGCAATACAAAGATATAATGGAAATATTTAAACAAGTTCGAATAAATATTCCATTCCTTGATGCTATTAAACAAGTGCCTGCTTATTCTAAGTTCTTGAAAGATCTTTACACTGTAAAAAGAAGAACAAATATTCCAAGAAAGGCATTTTTAGCTGAACATGTTAGCTTAATAATCCAAAGTAAAACTCCTGTTAAGTATAAAGATCCTGGTAGTCCTACAATATCTTGTGTCATTGGAGATCACATCATTAAACGAGCCTTGCTTGATTTAGGAGCCAGTGTGAATTTATTACCATATTCTGTTTATACACAACATGGATTAGGGGAGCTAAAACCAACATCTGTGATATTTCAACTATAGTGTTGTAAACAAATCGAATTTTTTTGATTCGATTCGTGATTCGAATTCGTTTAGCCCAATTCGTATTCGTTTTTTTCGAATTCGAATTCGAATTCGAATTCTACTTTATATTCGTTGACATAACGAATCCGAATATAAATCTGATGGTATTCGATTCGTTTTGTTAACGAATATTCAATTCGAAGCAATTATAAATATATTTAATATATTATATATACATATAATCAAAAAGAAAATGATATATATATATAAATGTTTATATATTATTTTTAGGTTTTACTTTAATTTTTTTATGCTAAAATTTTGAATCTTCCATTATATCCTAAAAAAAATCGAATCTCGAATCGAATCGAATAATTCGAATATCCATATCGAATCGAACTCGAATCAACTTTTAATATTTGAATAAAAATCGAATCGAATCGAATAGTTCGAATAGTTTCACCAATACGAATCGAATACATTGGTATTCGCTTTGATTCGATTCGTTTACAACCCTATTCAACTAGCTGATAGATCTATAAAAATACCTCTAGAAATCGTAGATGATGTTCTGATTCAAGTAGATAAATTCTACTTTCCTGTTGATTTTATAGTCATAGACACTGAACCTGTTGAGAATACCAAAGATCAAATCCCTGTCATTTTAGGAAGGCCATTTTTAGCTACTTCAAATGCATTAATTAACTGTAGAAATGGCATCATAAAATTTTCTTTTGGAAATATCACTGTTGAACTAAATATGTTTAATATTTGTCAACAACATGATGATTATGATGATGTCTGTGAGGTAAATATGATAGAGAGTATGAGTCCTTATTTCTTTCCAAAAATGGACGATGATGATCTTTTTGAATGCCGTCTTGCTCATTTTGGCTCAGATTTTGACATCGACAGTTCAATTAATGAAGTAAATTCTTTACTAAAGTCTACACCATTATTGGATAATGATAAATGGAAAGTTAAAACTGAACCACTTGAGAGTCAAATGAATAAAGAAGTACCTATTGAGGATTCAAAGATAGAGCTCAATCCATTACCTGAATATCTAAAATATGCATTTTTAGGACCATTAGAAAAACTGCCTGTCATCATAGCATCTGATTTAGATGAAGAACGAGAAGATAAATTAATCAATGTCCTTAAAGAACATAAAGAAGCAATAGGCTAGACCATCTCCGATATTAAAGGTATTAGTCCTTCTATATGCATGCATCGAATTCACCTTAAAGAAAATACGAAAACTTCCCGAGAATTTCAAAGAAGACTAAATCCTAATTTGAAAGAAGTTGTAAGAGCTGAAATAATCAAACTCTTTGATGTAGGGATCATCTACCCTATTTCTGACAGCTCTTGGGTTAGTCCTGTTCATATAGTTCCAAAGAAATCTGGCATAACTGTAATCACGAATGAAGAAAATGAACTTGTTCCAACCAGAATTCAAACTGGATGGAGAGTCTGTATTCATTAGAGAAAATTGAACTCTGTTACAAGAGAAGATCACTTTGCACTTCCTTTTATTGATCAAATGCTATAAAGGTTAGCCGGTCATGCTTATTATTGTTTTCTTGATGGATATTCCGGCTATAACCAAATTCCCATTGCTCCTGAAGATCAAGAAAAAATCACTTTTACCTGTCCTTCCGGCACTTTTGCTTACCGAAGAATGCCATTTGGTTTGTGCAATGCACCTGCTACTTTTCAGCGGTGTATGATGAGCATTTTCTCTGACATGGTTGAGTGGTTTTTGGAAATTTTTATGGATGATTTTTCTGTATTCGGGTCTAGCTTTGATGAATGTTTACACCACTTAACCCAAGTGTTGGTTAGGTGTAAGGAGAAGAATTTTGTCCTAAACTGGGAAAAATGACATTTTATGGTTAAAAAAGGAATTGTCTTAGGACATGTGATTTCTGAAAAAGGAATTGAGGTGGACAAATCTAAAGTTGATTTAATATCCAGTCTTCCACCCCCACGAACGATTAAAGAAATTCGGTCATTCTTAGGCCATGCTGGCTTTTACCGTCGATTCATCAAAGATTTTAGCAAAATCTCAAGGCCATTATGTAACTTACTTTCAAAAGACACACCTTTCGTATTTGATGATCATTGTCTAAAAGCTTTTAAGACACTCAAATCTACGTTGAGCTCTGCACCTATCATCAAATCTCCAAACTGGAATCTTCCTTTTGAAATAATGTGTGATGCATCCGACTATGCCGTCGGTGTAGTATTGGGTCAAAGATAAAATAAATTGCCAACTGTAATATATTATGCAAGTAGAACTCTAAATGATGCCCAATTAAATTATTCTACAACTGAAAAAGAATTGCTTGCAGTCGTTTTTGCCTTAGACAAATTTCGACCTTACTTGATTGGTTCAAAAGTCATAATTTACTCCGATCATGCTGCATTAAAATATCTTCTTTCTAAGAAAGATGCTAAACCTCGCTTGATCCGTTGGATTCTATTGTTACAAGAGTTTGACTTAGAAATTCGAGATAAAAAAGGTGCTAAAAATGTTGTTGCTGATCATTTGTCTAGGCTAATCGTGAATTTTACTGATAAAGAACCTCCCATTAATGAAACTTTCCCTGATGAACAACTCATGTCTGTTTCTCAAATACCTTGGTATGCCGACATTGTCAATTACCTTGTTACTGATAACATGCCATCTCATTGAAATAATCAGGATAAAACAAAATTTTTAAATGAAGTAAAAAAATTCATCATTAGGAGATGTGTACCAGAACATGAACAAAATATCATTTTCTTTTGTCATGATCATGCATGTGGAGGTCATTTTAGTTCAAAGAAAACAACTGCTAAAATTCTGCAATGTGGTTTTTATTGGCCAACACTTTTCAAAGACACACATTCATATTGCAGCACATGTGATAGATGTCAAAGATTAGGTCGAATTTCTAAACGAAATATGATGCCTTTAAACCCAATTTTAATTATTCAAATATTTGATGTTTGGGGCATAGATTTTATGGGACCTTTTCCAATTTCTTTTGGCAATCTTTACATCCTTGTGGCCGTCGATTATGTTTCAAAATGGGTAGAAGAAATTGCTTGCAAAACAAATGACCACAAAATCGTGGTAAAATTTTTGAAAGAAAATATTTTTCCAGATTTGGAACACCACGAGCAATTATAAGTGATGGAGGAAAACATTTTTGTAACCAATTTTTGAATCATTTATTTAAAAAATATGGTGTTACACATAAAGTTGCTACTCCTTATCACCCTCAAACAAGTGGACAAGTTGAAATTTCAAACAGAGAAATCAAACATATTCTTGAAAAAACTGTTAATCCTACAAGGAAAGATTGGTCTTTGCGATTGAATGATGCATTGTGGGCTTACCGTACTGCTTTTAAAACTCCCATCGGAATGTCTCCATTTAGGCTTGTCTTTGGAAAACCATGCATTTGCCTGTTGAATTGGAACATAGAGCATACTGGGCCATAAAACGATTAAATTTTTCATTAGACATGGCTGGAATTCATAGGAAACTTCAACTAAATGAATTGGAAGAAATCAGAAATGATGCTTACGATTGTGCAAGGAAATATAAGGACAAAATAAAATTTTTTTCATGATAAACACATTTTGAGAAAAACTTTTTCTCCTGGTCAAAAAGTCCTTCTTTTTAACTCTCGTTTGTTATTATTTCCAGGCAAGTTGCGTTCACGATGGTTTGGTCCATTTATTATCCATACGGTCTATCCTCACGGAGCTGTAGAAATTGAAAATCCAAAAAATGGTAATATTTTCAAAGTAAATGGTCAAAGGTTAAAACCATATTTGGAATTAAAATATTTTGAGGTAAAAGAGATTCTTCTTAAGGACCCCAATATTGTGGATTAATACTCCATTGTGTTTGTCCAGTCAAGTGGCGGATAACGGTACTCCATGGCTAGTAAAGTCGGATTTTTCAGTTTCCCACAACAACTGATAGTGTAGATATTTTTCTTATTTTTAATTATGGAACAAACTTTGAAAACATTTGAAAAAAGATTTCCCTTTCTTAGTAAAAAAAATTATTTTGAAACTTTACCAAGCCAGACTTGAAAGGACGAGGTTGCTTATGAATAACGGCATACCTTTTGATATTCGATTCATTATTGAAGCCAAAGTGAGAATAGCGGGTGAATTCACGGAAACACCAACAAGATTTTTACCAGGGATTGGAAAAAGTTCATATGCCAAGAAACGATGAGCAAAGAAAATTGCCATTTGCTACAAATGTGCTAGGTGGAACTATGATTCAAGATGCCGATCTTTAGGAATTCCTTCCACAAACAGAGAAGATAAAATTCAGTTCATCAAGGATGGTCTGAAAAAGGAGAATTTAGATGATATCGAAATTTCTCTTGACACGTATCCTAGTGGACTCATACATTACGGGATTCGATGTTTGTGGAATAAATTCAAACCAGAATATGAACAACGTCTTGGGAATCTGACGTTAAAAGACCTTGTTTGCCAATTTGTAAGAAAATTGGATGGGAAGCTTCTACCCGACTCATAGAAGGCGTTTAAGTCGTTTCTGAACGTAAAATCAGAGGAAGATGTGAGCCAGAATCACAACTACTGTACATACACGTGAGTATCTTTACTTTTTGTCGTTTTTTTAGATTTTCTGAATAAAAAATGTGATACGCAATAAATGCATTCATTATTCTATTGAGTAGTTGAAGCGCAATTAATGCGGTCAGAGATTTGATAAATTTTTTTACTTTATTTTGCATCTATAAATAAACATTGCAGTTGTTTCTTTTCTGCATCTCTCAAACTTGTATTCTTTTCATTTTCTCTCTAAGTAATTTTATTTTCAAAAAAATAGAATCATCATCTTCCAAAAAAAGATTTAACTCCATCTGCATTTTTGGTGGAGCTAGTCATGGAAAAGAGGCTTCCTTTACTGAAGCATCCCACAACTTGGGTCGTACCTTAGGAGAAAAATGCATTCATGTAGTCTACGGAAGAGGAAATCTAGGATTAATGGGACGTGCTGCTGCTTCTGCCTATATGGAAGGAGTAAAAGTGTTGGGAATCATTCCAAAACCTCTGGATGAAAGTAAAATCACCGGAGCAACCATTGGAGATGAGTTCAGAGCTATGAATATGCAAGACTGCACAACTCACATGATAAATAATGCTGATGCCTTTATCACCCTTCCCGGTGGTTTTGGCACTCTTGAGGAACTTTTTCATGTGGTTACCAGAGCCCAGCTAAATGTTCATACAAAACCAATAGGTCTGCTAAATGTCAATGGTTTCTTCGATGGTTTACTATCTTTCATCAACTACTCTTCTAAAAAAGGTTTTATTTCTAAGTGTGCTAAACGAATCATAGTTGTTGCAACAACACCAGAAGAGCTGATCAAAAAACTTATTGCATTTGTTCCTGAACCAGACCCAGCTCTAGCTAATATTGTTTGGATGGAAGATTTCACTGTGCGGAAACGCAAAATTGATACATTCCTTTCGCTTTGATATCCCACTTCATTCCTCTTGTTGTTTTTACTTTTTAGCGGGTGTAAAAATCGTGAAAATGATGGCAGCTTAAGGAGTTTTCTTTTCGATCTCTTGACGCGCATCTATCCACAATTTATGTATTGTTATTTCTATTACTATACTTTTTCTTGTTTGTTTTTAATAAAAGCATTGATGGCAGTGTAAGGCGACTCTTCGGACTCTCTTGAAGCGCATCTAGGTTGTTTGTGTTATACTTTCGGGTATATATTTTCTTTTGTTATTTTGACACACTTATTTCTTGCAGGACCAAAAAAAGGCTTGAGCGAAGCGTCGTCTTTCATAAACAGGGAAGCCTTATTTAAACCCTTACTCCATTGCTCTTTTTACACAATAAGGATATTGTTTATCATTAAGTGTGGGGGAAGGTGTATATCTATATATATATATATATAGATATAGATATATGAAATATTAAAAAAAAAAAAGAGGTTGAAGATCACGGCACCATTTTCTTGAGAAAACGTTAGTGAAAAATCATTTTTGGGATGTTTCACTGGTTTTGATAATGGATTTGGATGAAGGTGTATGGGATTCAGTACACAACACCCTTTTTGTGAGTTTTGAGCCATAGAGAAATCCTTACATATATGCTCTATATTTTTTATTGTGTGGTCAAACATATTGTGTTCATTCTAGAACTTGCTCATTTATACATTTCGAGACTACATTCATAAACTCTTGCATTAAGATGATAAAGGCAATTAGGATTAACCCCTTGTTGGCTTATATTTTTTTCACCCATTACATTTTCTCCTTAGAAGCCCCATTGAGCCTGAGCCTATTTCTTTGATCAAGCACATTACTTTAGCCATTATCCATTCTTGTTGATGACTCATCCATTTGCACCCTCTAGTCAAAGATTTAATTGTGAACTAGATGTGTGACAAATAGGGACCGATGTTCATAAGAGTATTGTGGATATTAAGAGCTTTTGTTGAAAGTGAAAGGGTGTGAAGTACATTGGAGTATTGAACCGAATAAAAAAAATATAAAAAGGCCAAAAAAAACGGCTTGAAAGAAAAAAAGAAAATGCGGGAGGTCAAGTGCGAAAATCATCACTATATATACATAAAATAGCACTTGAACTATCCCTTGAGTGATGCATAATTCCTCCCAGAAGATCCATTGCATACTTTTTCTTACACAGGAGTATGACCTTACCAGATGAATATTCAATTACCATGTACAGAATAACTTGGGGATGATGGTTTGAGAGTTTTCATTACAGAACGGGGGGTGTTGATTGTTATTTGTAGGATTTGTTATGCATCTAAATTCACAATTGATCTTGGCTAGCAAACCTCATAATTTTCCCTTTATCCTACCCATACCCAAAGCCACGTTACAACCAAAAGAAAGACCTTTTGATTTATGCATGAGTTTATTTTTAAGTAGTGGAGATTTGATTTTTGACCAAGCATATGGTAATGACACATTATGTGTAACATCCCCAAAACCATCCGGGATATTACAGCACCGTGGGTCCCGCGCCGGAACCCACCAGGCTAAAAACCGTTTACAAAACCAATTCAAAAACACCAAAAGGCCGATGACGGTAATATTTTAAATACTCAAATATTTTCAAAAGCATAATTTTGAAATACCGTCATAAAATACCATTTGAAAATACAAGGCGAAGTGCCAAATCTCGATAGTTCAAAATGTACGTTAAGACGCCGCTTAAACGTACCGATAAAATAGTTTAGGAAAAGGTCTAACGAAATAACCCAAGTTCGCAAAGTGCCAAAAGGGCCATTTAAAATACACACACGCAGCGGATAAAGATACTGAAAAGCCATTTTGAAATATACACACGCAGCGGATAAAAACACAGTTCAAAATACACATTTGCAGCGGAAATGAATAACCAAAAAAAAGAAATACTCGATACTCCAAAACATGCCACCGCTAGTATCACATCGGGAAGTTCATCCCTTCACGACCGCTACTAGCTCGATCTCCGAGTGCCTAAAAATAAAGCCCACGACGGGGTCAGCCACAATACTCAATAATGATATCGATCGCATCAACATAAATAATTACATACCAATGTAATAATACTGTAAGAATACTACCAACGTAATCTTACCGTTATAACCTTACCAATCCATAATAATCCAATCCTTACCATAATCCACATTTCGCATCCTCGAATGACGAAATGAACTTAACAACAATTATCTGTATTGAATTTCAAAAATACCAACAATCCTCAAAACATCATCATAACTCATAATCATGAAATAATACATCCGTGCCAAATCTCGTCCCATCGGATTACACAATCAAAACTCAACCTGGATAAACCAACAGTACACAACATATCTGTAGATCAACTACCATATGATAATGATAACAAATCCCGAACATCGACGTACAGTCCGAATGCTTATACGATCAATAACCAGATCAACCAAAACATCACTGAGAATATCACCGACATGATAACTCCAATACGACCAATAAAGGATCACGATAATTGAGAATACCATCAACAAGGTAAATCTCGAACGCAATCAATGAAGGATCAATAATAACCGAGAATACCATCAACAGGGTAAACTCCAAATGATCAACAATAATGGATCTCAAGAAAATAACCTCGACTTTCGAAACATACCCCTCGGGCGTATGAACAACCAGTCGCAAACCGTCGAACATACCCAACCATGAATGGAGGATGTACGACCAAACAATATGGCTCAAAGATGGAAGTCATAGTACGCCCGATCCGGAAATGTGTCCATGCACAAGCCACCCCGGGTATTGATCACATACACGTGTGGTCTTGTACCTAATTAGCCTCACGAACTACGTCTCGTGTGCACGGTTCAATGTGGAAATATCAACACATAACCATCATGTGCCCGGCTAAAAATCCTACACAATAACCAATCGGCACGCAGATATGACTCCAGATATGTCACGATGCAACATGACAACGAAACTCAAAGAAATACATATCCAATAAGGATTAAAAGACTCACCGAAGTGAACAACAGACTGACAATGAAAAGCCGACACGACTAATCAATATCCAAAACATCAATCCTGGGATCATCATCCCTAAATGAATGACCAACATGATCTATGATCTCAATACAACAGTCCTGGGATCAACATCCCTCAACGAATAACCGATACGAAACTCATTACACGAAACCTCAACATATACAACAACTTAACATACTAATTATCCACATGACTGAACAAATACTTAGATTACCTCAAAACCGAGGACCATATCCATCAACATCCCCCAATGAGACGATCAACACAACCATTAATATCAACAATAGTCCTGGGATCAACATCCCTCAACGAACAACCAGTACGAATCTCAATATACGAAGCCTCAACATACAACATATATAACAACTCAACATAATAATTATCTCATAACTGAGCAATACATAAATTACCTCAAAGCCGAAGACAACATCCTTTCCACGAACAACATCCCTGAACGAATACACAGTTATACAAATAATCTCAAATAAGGTACCATCCATTCAATACCAATAAACCTTTATCCCGATACTTATGTCATCACGATAACTATCCTCGATATCTGATATTCTATATCCTTGATCAAAGATAACTCACGTCTTCCCTGAACACAATTAAATCATATACCTTATGATTTAATACAACCAGAGCACGATATACAAACCATTATCCCGACAACTTACATTTCTAACAATATTGCTATACGAATTATAAATAAAATGAAAACGAAACCATTCATCAAATATCATAAACTGAACAAGTAGAAACTTGCCTAGATACCGATACCACGAGCCTTTACGAAAATCCATTGCCTTCGTCTACGAGCTCCTCAGCCCCGACCAAAAGCAATCTACAAACTCTTCAACTTCAACCGCAACACAACGGTCATAATCCACGATCAAAACATATCAACCTATTGCAATAACCGATTAACACACATTCGATAAAAATCAATAACCGACATATCCAATCAACAAACTCCACGGTTCAACGAAACCTCGATCATATATATAAGACCAAATAATCCAACTCAACAAATATGAACTCATATCCACAATACAAGCCGTAACTCGATGATCACAAATAACAATCAATAACCGATCAACAAACACAATGGTTCTACAATATCCCAATTAAACACATATCCAAACAACCTGAACCAATCAAACACGAATTCAAAACCACAATACGATTCTACAATCCGAATATTATATCCATAATCAATTTAAACCAACAAAGGTCTAACATTACCGATTCCAAATTCAATCTTAAATACGGATACAAGTTTCCTCCTTGTAAATCATAATTAAACCAATTACCGATTATCATCATCAATCCGGAAGATCCGATTAATTCAACATTATAGATAACCATATTCCAAAGGTTTCAAATAATTCCATTATCCGAATTGAACACTTGTTAAATACCTATGAATTCTCAAACTCAAAAGTGAGTCATAATCTTATCAAATCCGGAATCATATTCGTATTCCACGAATATTGTACCAAAATACATAACTTAGTTCTAAATGTGAATATTCCATATTCATATCCAAAACACCAACACTTTAAAATGTATTCATCAAATCAATGATCAATTCATCTCGACATTAAGGATTTTATAACATATTCGATTCCAACTTCAACTCCAAATACGAAGACAGAACTCCTTCTTGTTCATACTTGTAAATTCGTAGAAAACAATTTACCGATTATTATCATGAATAATCACATTCCAAAATTATCCGAAATCCTTCCAAAATCATAACATGTAACTCAAGAGTTCTTCAAGAACACGAATTATCCAAATTCACGTTCATAATCCATAAAACAACATAACCCGATGTTTTCTAACATCTAAACAACCCTTAATCATAATTCAAGGTGTATATAATCATGTTCTTCAACATATACTTCTCATAACATCATGAATCGCAACAAACCACCAAGAACATCGAGAATACCACGATTCCATAATCATAACAACATAATCGAATCATTTGATCACCAATTCATTATCTTCCCTTAACAAAATTCTCGTAAATACCAAGAATCATCACAACAATATCAATTCAACCATGATTCATACGAAAACGTGTAGAATTTTCCAAGTTCTACTCATTGAGACATTTCATCGAACACTTTGAAGGCATAGTCCAATTCAATCGATTATTCAAAGAAATACTCGAATTCGTTCCACAAAACTTCAAGAGCAACGAATAATCTCAAGAATACAACAAGATTCCATCAATAATCTGAGTTAAAACGAATCAAATCGGCCAAAACATCAAGAAACTCCAAAAATATCCAAAACCAAGTGTTTATCTGTTCTTACCTTCGATCCGGGTGGAAGATGATGTTAATCCATGATTCCAACTTCCAAAACATGTTGTTATAAGTTGCTCTTACTCAAATCCATCAATTCTTGCTGAAGGAATCGCGAAAAAACGAAGAAAAAATGAAAATGCCGAAATGACCCGGTCCAGGCCTTATATAGGCCGAGACCTGCCGGTACCTTACGTACGTAACCGGCCATGGCCTGCTCACTGCCCAGTCCATTCGGCACCCTTACGTACGTAACCGGCACCTGGCTTACGTACGTAACTGGCCCTTACGGCCGTAACCGGCCACTGCCTTACATACGTAATCAGCCAGTCCTAGCCATCCCTGCGAGTCACTGCCGACCGTGATCGGCCATCCATGCGAGTCACTGCTGACCATGCTCGGCCACTACAGGTCCTCTCGGCCACGACTCGGCCAGCCGCCCCGGAACGTACGTAACACTTATTCCGTTGCGTACGTAACACGTATGTTGACTTGCTACAGTATTATGGTCGTGTTACGTACGTAACACATCCTGTATAACGTACGTAACACTTACGTTGACTCACCTGTCAACATCCTCCGCCGAAAGTTGCCGACACCGGGTCCCACCTGCCGACCATGACTCGGTCTTATCCGATGCCCTCGTTACGTACGCAATACCTTAGCCTTAACGTACGTAACCTTGCCAATCTTACGTACGTTAGCTCACCTTGTTAACGTATGTAACAATTTCATACTTAGCCAATTTCAGCAATTCCTGTCCAATGTCACGGCATACCAAACACGAGCATACGGCAAAAATCAATACATATACTCAATCCAAAAATATTCTCATACGATATACCTGATATCGAAATCAGTTCAACCTGATACAGCAAATCCTCAATATAACTGTCAATCCAAAACGGTAACCACACCAGTATAACTGTCTCGGTTCTCAATTTACTTTATCCATACTGTATAGATACCAAACTATACAGTATACCTCAGATAAAATAATGCGAAAAATTTATACTGAAAATCCGGGTATTACATACTACCCCCCTTAAAATAAGTTTCGTCCTCGAAACTTGCAACCCGTCACGAACAACAGATAAATCCAAAATTTTCCAACTCATCACAAAAACAATCAAGCGTCGCCACAAGCGAAATAACCAAACCAATATACTTACAGGTGCGTGAAGCCGATGATCTCCCGTGATACTAGCACACGACTCCCATACGAAGTCTCAACACAACCAACACACACCAATATCACAAATAGCAGTTTGAAAAGAATCTCGAAAATTTTGGAAACTCCAAAAATCAATTCGACTCAAAAGTCAGATAAACTCATTTTCAAAAATCACGCTACTACCGTACCGGTAGAGCCACATAACACACACGCCTGGGTTCACAAAACCCAAGCTCCGATACCATCTTCTGTAACACCCCCAAAACCATCCGGGATATTACAGCGCCGTGGGTCCGTCTGGAACCCACTGTGCTAAAAACCGTTTACAAAACCAATTCAAAAACACCAAAAGGCCGATGACGGTAATATTTTAAATACTCAAATATTTTCAAAAGCATAATTTTGAAATACCGTCATAAAATACCATTTGAAAATACAAGGCGAAGTGCCAAATCTCGATAGTTCAAAATGTACGTTAAGACGCCGCTTAAACGTACCGATAAAATAGTTTAGGAAAAAGTCTAACGAAATAACCCAAGTTCGCAAAGTGCTAAAAGGGCCATTTAAAATACACACATGCAGCGGATAAAGATACCGAAAAGCCATTTTGAAATAT
Source organism: Orobanche coerulescens (assembly GCA_033398695.1). Taxonomy (NCBI): domain Eukaryota; kingdom Viridiplantae; phylum Streptophyta; class Magnoliopsida; order Lamiales; family Orobanchaceae; genus Orobanche; species Orobanche coerulescens. The sequence continues at coordinate 54,261,737 of CM065801.1, read as the reverse complement.
ACACACGCAGCGGATAAAAACACAGTTCAAAATACACATTTGCAGCGGAAATGAATAACCAAAAAAAAGAAATACTCGATACTCCAAAACATGCCACCGCTAGTATCACATCGGGAAGCTCATCCCTTCACGACCGCTACTAGCTCGATCTCCGAGTACCTAAAAATAAAGCCCACGACGGGGTCAGCCACAATACTCAATAATGTTATCGATCGCATCAACATAAATAATTACATACCAATGTAATAATACTGTAAGAATACTACCAACGTAATATTTTTACAAAATTCAAATATAGTCACGACTGGTCTCATTTTATTTGTCTCGTCGAGACGATCGTTTTAAAAAAAATCATCCGAATCCGAGTTCGTATGAAGAAGTTATGACCGTTCGAAGGACAATTAAATAGACGGATCATATTGTGCCACGTGTCAACACCCGATTGGATCGGAAATTCAACTCTCTGCTGATGTCATCCATGACATCAGTATTAATTGGCAGCCGTGTATTATTGGGGTGGGATTTTGAAATATTAAAAATTATTATTTTATTAATTTTGTAGTAGTATAAATAGGGGATGAATGTGTAGTGTTTGGAGAGGAGAAAAAAAGGAGAAAAAATAGAGAGATATTATTGTAAGGGAGAGAAATAGAAATAGTGTGTAATAAAATTATATTTGAGTAATAATATTATGGAATATTTATTTATTTGTGTTGTTATTATGAGTGAGTAATTTTCTTTTACTGGGGTTATGATGAAACCATGTCTATATTATTATTAATATTTTTATAATAATTCCAAATAAATGTTTTTAACGATTATGATTTTCACATCAATATGGGAATATTATTTCATCAATTATATCACATATTTTTTATAGTTATAAATTCCCCCTTGCTTTGTGATTATTGATATTAGTTAATTTCTTTGATTATTTATTTTCCATTAAATTGGATACATATAATGCTTAGAAATTTCATTTTTTAAGCGAAGGAAAATCTATATTTGAATTATAATTTTGTACTTATTGTCAAATCTATAGGGAAATAGTGAGATTGATTTCAGAATTTATTCCCTGAATTTCTTGGAATTAAAATATAAAATAAATAATAAATAGACATTGGTGGACTCTAAACCCTAGTAAATTATTTAAAATCAATTTATCTAAAATCTACTTAAAAATTAATGTTATTTGTTGCAATTATTTTAATCAATCAAAAATCAAATTATTTGGGACTAGGTTAGAATTTAATATAATTTGGTTCAAAACTATAGGAATAATTGGACTTCACTATTATAGTCCTTCTTGTGGAATCGACCTTGCACCGTGTTATGTCGAGATTTATACATCTCAACTGGCGATCGGCATAGAGACCGGGCGACCGAGCCGAAGTCCAGTAGACCAAGGCAGACTTGTCGATCAAAGGTCCCAGGTCGAGTCCCAGTGCCGAGCGATCGACATCTAAAGCGATCGTCTCTTGGCACCTGGCGATCGACTCTGGTGCCCGGCCAATGACGACCGCCTCTTGCCACGCAAAGCCAGCATGTCCAGTCGGCGAAGGACGAAGCTCGTGCAGAGACCCATGTGCAGATCGGGAAAAGGCGCCGTAGAACATGGATCGTTGACCACAACCTGTCACAAATCTCACCAACCGACAGACCCGCCAAAAGGTGCAAGTGGGACCTCCCGTGACAGCAACTCAGGACGCGTGCAGACTCCTCATTGGACCGCACAGCTGGCTGCCAGCAGCAGCCGTGGACTTCAAGGCAGACAGCCCATGTGCTTAAAGACGATCGCCTCTTATTATATTACAAGGAAGGCGATCGCCCGTCAGTAAAGGGCATCTCAGCTCCTATAAATAAGAGGCATCCTGCACTTGAAAAAGGGCTCGGCTTTTCGACCAAAAACTGCTCTCTGGCATTGGGTCTGGCTTTCCTTGCGGCTATCTCTCGGTTTTTCTCTCTCAGCACCTATTAATCCTAAGACGGTCGGCAGAAACGAGAACAAGAACTCAGAGCAACTCTAGTTCTTCCGGCAAGCACTCAACAGCTAGATAACTAGGATCTTTTACACTCATTGTAATTGCATTCTTACATTAATATTTGTACTCAAACATATTCTTATTAATAACATCTCGCGAGAGCATTCAAGCCCGGACCTAACAAACCCGACAAATCTTTTGTTATTTCCATTCCCTCGGACGTGCTCTCGCACATTGTTTGTTGTCCGTCCATTCCAACAATATCTATCTCCGGATAATATTTCGGGCAACAACAATTAGCGCTAGAAGGAGGAGGATCTAAACCTTCATTTTTATTCCTACCGTCTCGAAGAACACTCACTGTTCTCCGGGGCATATACTTGAAGAGACACTCACTTCTCTTCAAAGAAAGCTTTCAGAATCATGACTTCTGCCTCCACGTCAAAGAAAGCCGCCGGCCGATCCACCGGACGCCTCATTTCATCTCAATCCGAGCCCCAGCCTATGGCGGAGGGTAGCCGCGGCGACCCGAGACTCTCGATCCCGCCCCCGAGGGACGGCCCAAGCCTCTCGCTCGATCGGTTCCAAACCACGGAACAGATCGAAAAGGCCATGGCCATCCTATGGGAGTGACGGAGAGCTCTTGACACGCCCACTATAACCCCCTCGGCCATCCGCTGCGTAAGCAAACGGAAGTTCAAGGGGCTACTGGCCGAGCGATCGCCAGGAGGCCCCGATTCGCAAGATGAGACGCTCGCAAGGCGGGGCACCTCCGTCTTCAGCTGCCCAGGAAGCGACCCATCGTGGCGACCGGGGGAGTCTGGTCCCAGCCATGAGACGACGGAGCCCGAGTCCGTCACCAGGAGTTCGGCATACCCAACTCCTAGAAGGCAGGCCAACCATATGGCTCCTCGCCAAAGAACCATGATCGGCGGCGATCACCTCGACACCGACTCCGAGAGCCAAACCACGAGCGACCAAACTACAACGATGGCCACGATGCAACGCCAGCTCGACGACATGAAGGCTCTCCTAGAAACTGGGGCAGGCGCCAATAGCAAGATCGCCGGGCCGAGCAAACCACTCGCGGTCAGCATCGAGCTCGCCCCCATGCAGCGTAGGATCGCTCCTCCGCAAACACCTCTGTACGAAGGGAGGTCGGACCCCGAGACTCACCTGAGCTAGTTCCAGATATATATGACCGGGTGTTGGGCATCAGACGTAACCAGGTGCCGAATGTTCCCGCTAACGCTGGGAGACTTGGCCCACAGGTGGTACATCTCGTTGCCACCACGATCTATCAGTTCCTTTGAACAACTGGCGAACAACTTCACAGCGTACTTTGCCGCCAAGGTCGCTCGGACGGAAGGTCCCCATCGCATGATGCAGATCAGGCAAGGGGAAGAAGAGTCCGAAGCAGACTACATCGACCGGGTAGATGAGATCATCCTCAACAGCGAGCCCATAAGCGATAAGATTGCCCTATACTCGGTCCTAGGAGGATTCCATGGTATTTCGCCTATGTTCAGGTATCTTACGAAGGACCTCCCACGACCTACGCGATCTTCCGCGCCAAAGCCGCAGACTTTCTGGCCAGGTAAATGTTACTTTTTAACCTATGAGCAACACGATCGGCGACCGAACGATGATCACCAGTCTTCCAACCCGATCGCCATTATCAAGCAACATCTCTGAAACTGGAGGACTCGCTCGCCATCTATAGTTCATCATCTAACATGTTGGACTAAGGCACGAGATCCCCCGCACAACGTACACCGTCGACAATCGGCATCTAACATGACTATCCAAGGTAGAAGAGTGCAGCCATGGTCCTGGTGGTCGATGGAACTGAATGCTTCGGCCATGCAAGGTTCCTTTGGGCTGAGATCGCTCGCCCTTCGTTTAAATACGAGGCGGGCGTAGCCGAAGGACCCTCCAAACAAATCAGTGGACATGCTCGCCCGCCCTCAAAGGTTCATCATCTAACTTGGTGAACCCGGACAATGCAACGCGTCCCTACCCCCGTCGCAACGTATACCATCGAGGATTACCATCTAACATGATGATCCGAGGTAGAAAAGTGCTAACAAGCCGCGGACGTGGAGTCGATTAATCCGACGACGCCCCGCGCAAGGACTCCTCCAGACCAAGACCGCATGCCCTTCGTTTAAATACGAGGCGAGGCGCAGCCTAACGAAGGACCCTCACAATAAAATGAGTCATGAGATAGACAATGTCGCTCGCGCATAAGACACGGTCGTGGAGTCGGTCCATCGAACTCCGCGACTGTGCACGGTTCCTCAAGGACGAAACAATCAGGTTTCTAAGAGGGATCGACAAATTTGAAAATTGCAGGTACAAGACCAAAGATAGCTCGCCAATCAATCAGATCGCCCAAGTCCGAGACCAAAGTCCGCTCAATGGATCACCCATATTTATCCTCAACGATCGCCAGAACCACCTCACCCCATATCTTCAACATCGGAGCAAGCTGGGGGGTAATTGTTATGTCGATATTTATACATCTCAACTGGCGATCGGTATAGAGACCGGGCGACCGAGCTGAAGTCCAGTAGACTAAGGCAGACTTGCCGATCAAAGTTCCCAGGTCGAGTCCCAGTGCCGAGCGATCGACATCTAAGGCGATCGTCTCTTGGCACCTAGTGATCGACTCTGGTGCCCGGCCAATGACGACCGCCTCTTGCCACGCAAAGCCAGCATGTCCAGTCGGCGAAGGACGAAGTTCGTGCAGAGACCCATGTGCAGATCTGGAAAAGGCGCCGTAGAACATGGATCGTTGACCACAGCCTGTCACAAATCTCACCAACTGACAGACCCGCCGAAAGGTGCAAGTGGGACCTCCCGTGACAGCAACTCAGGACGCGTGCAGGCTCCTCATTGGTCTGCACAGCTGGCTGCCAGCAGCAGCCGCGGACTTCAAGGCAGACAGCCCATGTGCTTATAGACGATCGCCCCTTATTATATTACAAGGAAGGCGATCGCCCGTTAGTAAAGGGCATCTCAGCTCCTATAAATAAGAGGCATCCTGCACTTGAAAAAGGGCTCGGCTTTTCGACCAAAAACTGCTCTCTGGCTTTAGGCCTGGCTTTCCTTGCGGCTATCTCTCGGTTTTTCTCTCTCAGCACCTCTTAATCCTAAGACGGTCGGTAGAAACGAGAATAAGAACTCAGAGCAACTCTAGTTCTTCCGGCAAGCACTCAACAACTAGATAACTAGGATCTTTTACACTCATTGTAATTGCATTCTTACATTAATATTTGTACTCAAACGTATTCTTATTAATAACATCTCACGAGAGCATTCAAGCCCGGGCCTAACAAACCCGGCAAATCTTGTGTTATTTCCATTCCCTCGGACGTGCTCTCGCACCTTGTTTGTTGTCCATCTATTCGAGCAATATCTATCTCCGGATAATATTTCGGGCAACAACACACCGCATATCTACATCGAACAAATCGTGCGCTTGCGAGTATTAGACTAAAGACTCAACAAACAACAGAGGAGATGGAGTCTTTTGGATCATAGGAGCTTTTGAAGGCTTATTGGGGACTATTCACTGGGAACTCCCAGCTTTCTCAAGTCCATATGTCTTGTCACAAGAAGAACTTCACCCTACCCTATCTTTATTTTCATGATTTATATTGCAGAGTGGTTGAGAACAGAACTGATGCATTCGAGATGTGCACAAGCCTGCGTTTCAGGATGATGGTGGAGAAAAGGTGAACTGGTGCTATATCATCTTGAAAAGGCTTCAGGAGGAAGCATCAAAGCCTGAATCTGTCAGAAAATCTTTTGGCCTCATATTGAACTACATAGTGACTAGTTGTAGCATACAGCAGTCGGTATATCGAAGCCATTAGTTTTTAACAAAGACTCTCTTCTCGCCAAAAGGCCAATCCCTTCCCCCTCCCAACATCCAATTACCCCGGGGATGTTACTGATCTTCCCTCAAAATCCAAATCGGTTGACAGCAACAAGAAGGTTGTCAGCAAGAAAAAAAGCATTCCCGACAGCAGATCGCCTAAAGCTGTAGAGAAGAAGAAGAAGAATTTGTAGAAAACCAAGAAATATGTGAAGCTGGTCGCTCCTACAAAGAACCACAGTGGCTACGGTGGCTACTAAGGCGATCCGCTTCTTTGTCAGATTCGTAATATCCACAAATTCGATTTCCGGTAATTTTCTTTTTTGGCGAGAGTCCGTTTTGACAACTCGCTTGGGACCGTTTCATCATTCTGAGAATGATTAATTCTGCACTTTTTGACATCTGAGTTCGTTTCGGTGCCGTTTTGTTGAGTTCGGTGTTTCTTAGCGACTTTTCCGCACTCGAGTTCGATTCTTGTGAATCTCATTCGAAACTACTGTTTCGAGTTTCCCGTAAGTCCGTTTAACTTTGTTAGATGTGTTGTAAACTTCAGTTTGGTTATTCGATCACGTATCGTGATTTTCGGGCGTTTTAGGCTATTTTGTAATTTACCCAAAGTTGTGGGTATCCGCATTCGTATTTGTTGTCTTGATCCTTTACATGGTCGCGTGTGATTAATTGTTGCATGGTATTTCATTTCGGGTCGATGATGTTGCCCACGAGTATTTTGTCGTGTTCGTTACGTGCGATTTCGGATAATCGAGTCGTCGAGTCCTGGTGGTCGGGCACTGGCCGGACGGTTGCGGGCATTGGCCGGACAGGTGCGGCAGGAACCGGCGTAGCGCATGCTACAACCGGAAGGTAGCGCATGCTACGGACGGGAGGCATCGCATGCTACGGCCGGTTAGTTGCGCGCACTAGTCGACCGAGACAGTAGGGGCAGTGAGGCTCTGGACTCGAGTGGATCGGCAGGTAGCGCACGCTATTGTCGGACACTGCGCATGCTACGACCGGCAGGTAGTGCACGCTACGGCCGGAAGGCTACGCACGCTACCTGGCTGAGCAGTCTAGTCCAGGAAGTCTCTGGATTGCGGCCCGGGCCGTTAGCACACGCTAGCTCGGCAGCCTAGCGCACGCTAGCTCGGCAGCCTAGCGCACGCTAGGCTGCACCAGTATAAATGTGACAGAGCAGTCGCATTTTCACTCGTTTTTCATTTCCTTTCTATTCTGTCTGCGGCTGGAGTTTAGGAGAAAGCGAAGCCATGTTGTTGAACAACAAATCCATGAAGTTCTTGAGTTCATATCATTGATTGATCATCCTATATCATCCTTTGATCCAGCGAATCAAGGTGAGATTTCCTAGAACACTATTTTGAGAAATTTTGGGGGTTTTGCGTTTTTGTCCGATTCGTTCCGTATTGTTGATTAATCCATGATGCGTATGATTAATCTTAGTAGTATTCTTGTGGTTAACATCATTTAATCCATTGTTCTTCGTCGAATCAAAGTATATTTCTTGATTTCCCTCGAATTGACTTTTTGGGGGGATTTGTTCTTGATTTCGTTTTCCATCCGTCTTTGGTGAACCGATTGTTGTAAAATGATGTTTTTAAACATATCCTATGGATTGAATATCCATATTTCAGTTGGGAAGTCCATTTTCATGTTTTGTCGGGTCGATTCGTGTTCTTGGCCATTTTGGGGGAAACCCTTGAACTTTTGTCGTTTGTTACTTGAATTCAACGGCTTTGGGTCATACTTTAGAATTCTTTTTCGTTGTTATTGTTGTCGTTTGTAGTTTATTGTTGCAGGTTGTCATTCAGTGGAGTCGGTGGGTTCGTAGTCGGTTCGTGCCAACCTACTTCGGTCGATTCTCTGCGTTGTGGTTATTCGAGGCAAGTACCTTGTTCGTACTTTTCTTGTTTCGTGGATATGATGATCGGTGATCATCTAAATGTGTTTGTTTGGTTGTTTGAAATGAACTTTCAAAAGATTTGGTTTAGCCTCGTTAAAGGCTCACTTTCAAAATGCGTGTGTTTTGTAAATTGTGTGGGTTGTAAGTGACTACGTGAATCCTTTGAATATGTTTGGTGTTGATGTTGCGCTTGGAAATGCGTGTGTACGTATATGGTTTCATTTCGGTGCATCGTGGTTTGATGTGGTTTTTTGCTAAGTGTTTGTTGCTTTTGGGTGAATTGCTCGAATATCCTTGCTATGATTTGTGCGGTTGTGTGACGCATTTAACTCACCTTGGGTAGGTTCGACGGGGCCTCGAAGGGAGTCCAATGGGAGAGCCTTGGATTCACGAGTTGGTGTGTATGTGATTTGTTAACGCATTTAACTCACCTTGGGTAGGTTCGACGGGGCCTCGAAGGGAGTCCAATGGGAGAGCCCTGGATTCACGAGTTGGTGTGTAGGTTTTGTGAATGTATTTTGCTCACCTTGGGTAGGTTCGACGGGGCCTCGAAGGGAGTCCAATGTGAGATCCCTGGATTCATGAGTAAAACTTCACGGGTTAGTGTGTATGTTTTGTGAATGTATTTTGCTCACCTTGGGTAGGTTCGACGGGGCCTCGAAGGGAGTCCAATGGTATAGCCCTGGATTCACGAGTTAAAACAAAACATTTGGGTTGTGACCCTGTTGATTTTGGAAAGAGAAGGATTTTATAATCCTATATTGTTTTCTATTAAAACTCCCGAGGGTATTTTAAACTATTTTACAAACCGTTCTCGTTATTTGCGATCTTTTGGATTTAGAAAGTTTTACTCAAACTCTTGCCTCGGGAAGTATTGCGTTCCGTTGTATTTGAATCTTGAGAATTCCTCGTTATTATTGTCCTTGGAACTTGTATAATATGGCTCGTATTTGCATTTTGTACTTCCACTAGCAGTGGAGTTTTGCTAACCCCCGAGTATTCGGGGGTGGATGTCTGTTTTTGCATTCAGGTTTTGGAGCATAGCATAGGGTCGACATAAAGGATGATGAAAGATGAACGATACTAATCACACGAGGATCCATATGATGTCATTGGTTTAGTTGTATTTTATTTCCGCTGCAGTATTCTTTCCCGTTGTACGGCAGTATTTTGTATTTGACCCCTGCGCGGGCATGTATTGAGATTGAGTTGTATGTTTTTATTGAAAGATCAAATCGGTCTACTGAGTCGTTTTAGCCTTAAAGGCATTATTTAGATATTCGATGTTGTTACCATCCTGGTAGATCCTTAAGGAGAGGGTCTACGGCGTGTAATATCCCTGAGTGGATTGGGGGTGTTACATAAATGGTATCGAAGCTTAGGTTGTGGAAACTTAGGCTATCGGGTCAAGTGGTTTCTGTTGAGTTTTGTCTCGTCGGATTTTGTCTGACTGAGTCGTGTCACGATGCGTCGTCTGAGTTTGTTGGTCGTGATTAGTATCGTGGGGCTATCATCATCTTCGTGCGACCTGTGGATGTAAGTCTCCCTCCTTTTTGTTGTGCCTCGTGTGGCACGAGTTACTGGTACGATTATGTGTTAAGTGATGGAATCCTTATGCAGATTCTTGGTTTCGTGATGCATTGGTGTGACTCTCATATTTCGTTTATATGAGGAGCGTTGTCGCTATTTATGTCCTTTTGACTGTGATATTTGACTGTTTGTTTTCCGGTAAAAGACATGTGCTGTCTTGGTTTTGAGCGAGTTGATGATTGTGTTGTGGTGTATGTAAGTGAATATTGTTACATGTGAGTTTTTAGGTATTCTAGCCTAATAGATTTTCGAAAACCTTGAGTATCTTAGAAAATAAATTTCGAGACATACTTTTAAAATGAATTATTTTCTCGCGGTACTTTCAAAGTGCTTTCTAGTGCCGCAATATATTTCAGATTATTCCAATTGGGGACCAAAATATTTTGAGATATTTTCAATTATTTAGAAATGCTTTGCTTAGACCTGAGGGTCGAATATTTCTGAAAGTTTCAATTTAAAAGAAGAGTGTCCTCATTTTTGTTCAACGCAAGATGGTTTTCAAAGTCTCGATAATGGTGTTCATACAACTTTTTGAAAATGTGATACTCAGGATCAACTGGTGTTTCCAAATTGTTTTCAAAAGATGGTTTTCGTTTTTAAAACCCATCATTTCTTGCTTGTGGTTGGAGAATGTATGCATGATGTTCATACTTTCGTTAGGGTGTTAACCCCAGAGTTGTGATTGAATTGGCGACGTGAACGTTGATCGTTCGCCATGCATTTGTTGTACTAGCCCTCTGTGAGAGGTATGATGTGGTATTTAATGTTGTCATTTCGTGGTGACTTGCGTGCTGTCGCACATGTGCGGACTGTTAAAGCTTGTATTTGTATGATTGTGTACATCTGTGGTTGTTTCATGATGTTTTGTGATTATGTGCTGGTTATCGTTCGGGCCGTTGAGATCGCCGAATGTATGCCGTCGTTGTTGTGATGTTTGTATGTGTGTTGCTTTACGATGGTGATCGTTGTATATGTTGTATGTTATGATATTATGTTGTGCTGAATTGGCATCTCCGGTATGTTGTTTTGCGACGTTATGCCCCATTGTATCTAGCATTTGTATATTTGGTATGCCGAGCCGAGGTGTTTCAACCGTGGTGTGCTGGGGGCATGTACGTACAATTGCCCTTCTCGTCGGTAACGTGTTTCTAGTGTGGACCCGAGAGACACAGGATCCAGTTTTGTGAGTTAGGTTCCGAGTCTTTCGGGGCGCGAACTTCAGTATAGATATCAGGATCGGCTCTAAGAGGCCCATGGGAAATGTTTCCATCGACTACTTTTGTGTGTTGCCTTGTTTTCGTTATTGGGAGTTGCGGGGATGACCTTCTTTTATAAGAGGTCGAATGTAATACCCGTATTATCTTTGGGCTTCTGCATTTCCTCTTTCTCAAGTCTATCGACTTGCTCGTGTTCGTTGATACTTTCTGAACTTGTTCTGTATTTTGGTTTCATCGTTCGAACGGGTTGTGACCTTGTTTCGCATCGATCTGCTTATCGTTGTGACTTTTATGAGTTTGGTTCGATTCTTGTGAACCTTGTTCGAAACTAACATCTTCTAGTTTCTACCAGCTCTTTTAATGTCTTGAGTTGAATTGTGAACTTTGGAGTTATTCTTTTCGATCGTTGTTGTTCGATCATTGTTATCTGATCGTTGTTGTTCGATCGTTGTTGTTCTATCGTTGATGTTCTGTCATTGTTGATCGATCGTTGTTGTTCGATCGGGGTTGTCTGACTGTTGTTGCCTGATCTCGTACCGCGAAGAATCGTCATTCACCGTTAGTTTGTTGTTTCGGGTGTGGCCAGATGGGTCACTGAGCCGTGCAATGTGAGATGGTAACTGAGAGATTTGGGGGATCGAGGTTGCATCCCTGCTCCGAAAGAACACGTAGATGCCTAGTGTGATTTTGAGGATTTCGGCGTAGTCCGAATTGTTGGTGATTGTCCTTGTGGATCGTTTGTGTGTTTATTTCTATTTTCTTGATTGTGCGTGTTTCCTTGTAATAGGTGCTTAGTGTTTTGTGGTTGTTCAGATAATTGACTTTATTGTATTATCTGTTTGATGACGCTTGACACTTGTTGGTTTTATTATGTTTCTACCGGTGGCGTTGTGTTGGTCGTCTTGGAGCGCGTTTTCACGCCGTATATTCCTTTGCGTTGCTTGTAATGTTTCGCCGTTGGGGGTAAGTTACGCGTTTCTTGTGTATCTCGTTCAGTTTTCCTGGCGGGATATTGCTTCTCCCTACTTGTTTTAAGTTTCGGGACGAAACTTCTTTTAAGGAGGGTAGTATGTAATATCCGCAAATTCGATTTCCGGTAATTTTCTTTTTTTGGCGAGAGTCCGTTTTGATGACTCGCTTGAGACCGTTTCATCATTCTGAGAATGATTAATTCTGCACTTTTTGACATCCGAGTTCTTTTCGGTGCCGTTTTGTTGAGTTCCGTGTTTCTTAGCGACTCTTCCGCACTCGAGTTCGATTCTTGTGAATCTCATTCGAAACTACTGTTTCGAGTTTCTCGTAAGTCCGTTTAACTTTGTTAGACATGTTGTGAACTTCAGTTTGGTTATTCGATCACGTATCGTGATTTTCGGGCGTTTTGGGCCATTTTGTAATTTACCCAAACTTGTGGGTATCCGTATTCGTATTTGTTGTCTTGACCTTTTTCATGGTCGCGTGTGATTAATTATTGCATGGTATTTCATTTCGGGTCGATGATGTTGCCTACGAGCGTTTTGTCATGTTCGTTCCGTGCGATTTCGGATAATCGAGTCGTCGAGTCCTGGTGGTCGGGCACTGGCCGGACGGTTGCGGGCACTGGCCGGACGGGTGCGGCAGGAACCGGCGTAGCGCATGCTATGGCTGGGAGGCAGCGCACGCTACGGCAGGGAGGCAGCGCACGCTACGGCCGGTTAGCTGCGCGCGCTAGTCGGCCAAGACAGTAGGGGCAGTGAGGTTCTGGACTCAGGTGCATCGGCAGGTAGCGCACGCTACTGTCGGACACTGCGCACGCTACGGCCGGAAGGCTGCGCACGCTACCTGGCCGAGCAGTGTAGTCCAGGAAGTCTCTGGATTGCGGCCTGGGCCGTTAGCGCACGCTAGCTCGGCAGCCTAGTGCACGCTAGGCTGCACCAGTATAAATGTGACAGAGCAGTCGCATTTTCACTCGTTTCTCATTTCCTTTCTTTTCTATCCGCGGCTAGAGTTTCGGAGGAGGCGAAGCCATGTTGTTGAACAACAAATCCATGAAGTTCTTGAGTTCATATCATTGATTGATCATCCTATATCATCCTTTGATCGAGCGAATCAAGGTGAGATTTCCTATAACCCTATTTTGAGAAATTTTGGGGTTTTTGCGATTTTGTCCAATTCGTTCCGTATTGTTGATTAATCCATGATGGGTATGATTAATCTTAGTTCTTCGTCGAATCAAGGTATATTTCTTGATTTCCCTCGAATTGACTTTTTTGGGGATTTTGTTCTTGATTTCGTTTTCCATCCGTCTTTGATGAACCGATTGTTGTAAAATGATGTTTTTAAACATATCCTATGGATTGAATATCCATATTTCGGTTGGGAAGTCCATTTTCATGTTTTGTCGGGTCGATTCGTGTTCTTGGCCGTTTTGGGGGGAAACCCTTGAACTTTCGTCGTTTGTTCCTTGAATTCAGCGGCTTTGGGTCGTACTTTAGAATTCATTTTCGTTGTTATTGTTGTCGTTCGTAGTTTATTGTTGCGGGTTGTCGTTCGGTGGAGTCGGCAGGTTCGTAGTCGGTTCGTGCCAACCTATTTCGGTTGATTCTCCGCGTTGTGGTTATTCGAGGCAAGTACCTTGTTCATACTTTTCTTGTTTCGTGGATATGATGATAGGTGATCGTATAAATATGTTTGTTTGGTTGTTTGAAATGAACTTTCAAAAGATTCGGTTTAGCCTCGTTAAAGGCTCACTTTCAAAATGCGTGTGTTTTGTAAATTGTGCGGGTTGTAAGTGACTACGTGAATCCTTTGGATATGTTTGGTGTTGATGTTGCGCTTGGTAATGCGTGTGTACGTATATGGTTTCATTTCGGTGCATTGTGGTTTGATGTGGTGTTTTGCTAAGTGTTTGTTGCTTTTGGGTGAATTGCTCGAATATCCTTGCTATGATTTGTGCGGTTGTGTGACGCATTTAACTCACCTTGGGTAGGTTCGACGGGGCCTCGAAGGGAGTCCAATGGAAGAGCCCTGGATTCACGAGTTGGTGTGTATGTGATTTGTTAACGCATTTAACTCACCTTGGGTAGGTTCGACGGGGCCTCGAAGGGAGTCCAATGGGAGAGCCCTGGATTCACGAGTTGGTGTGTAGGTTTTGTGAATGTATTTTTCTCACCTTGGGTAGGTTCGACGGGGCCTCGTAGGGATTCCAATGGGAGTGCCCTGGATTCATGAGTAAAACTTCACGGGTTGGTGTGTATGTTTTGTGAATGTATTTTGCTCACCTTGGGCAGGTTCGATGGGGCCTCGAAGGGAGTCCAATGGTATAGCCCTGGATTCACGAGAAAAACTTCATGAGTTAAAACAAAACCTTTGGGCTGTGACCCCTATTGATTTTGGAAAGAGAAGGATTCGATAATCCTATATTGTTTTCTATTAAAACTCCCGAGGGTATTTTAAACTATTTTACAAACCGTTCTCGTTATTTGCGATCTTTTGGATTTGGAAAGTTTTACTCAAACTCTTGCCTCGGGAAGTATTGCATTTCGTTGTATTTGAATCTTGAGAATTCCTAGTTATTATTGTCCTTGGAACTTGTATTGTATGGCTCGTATTTGCACTTTGTACTTGCACTAGCAAAACAGTGGAGTTTTGCTAACCCCCGAGTATTCGGGGGGGTGGATGTCTGTTTTGGCATTCAGGTTTTAGAGCATAGAACAAGGTTGGCATGAAGGATGATGAAAGATGAACTATACTAATCACACGAAGATCCGTATGATGTCATTGGTTTAGTTGTATTTTATTTCCGCTGCAGTATTCATTCCCGTTATACGGGAGTATTTTGTATTTGACCCCTATGCGGGCATGTATTGAGATAGAGTTGTATGTTTTTATTGAAAGACCAAATCGGTCTACTGAGTCGTTTTAGCCTTAAAGGCATTATTTAGATATTCGATGTTATTACCAGCCTGGTAGATCCTTGAGGAGAGGGTCTACGGCGTGTAATATCCCTGAGTGGATTGGGGGTGTTACAGTATCTGTCGAAACAGAAATCACATAGCATGCAACCCCTTTGGAAAGAACTCTGGCTGCCCCACAACAGATCCTGGGCCCACTCAGACTATAAAAGATGATCAGCCGTTGATGAAAATTGAAGGAGCTGGTGAATTGACTGCCCCTTTGGAGCCAACAACCACCACTCCAAACAGGGCACCCACCCCTGTACGGAGTCCCACTCCCTACAGGGCATCCCACCCTGTCAGGGATCCCGCTTTTCTACAGGTTCCCTTACCTGTCAAGAATCCCAACCGAACAGCAGAACCAACCACTATTCGGAGTCCCTCCCCGACTGATATTATTAAAAACATTCTCCTTCAGGTCCAGATAGAGAAAGCCTTCAAGCGCTTTAAAGTATGGAAATCATACAGGTTCGCTCCTATGACACCATGTACAACTGAGAGGACTGGAAGGACGAAAATTTGTTTGCTATAGAAGTGATGGACACTCAAAACGTCAAAGTCCTGATCAAGTGGGATGATCACCTTTGACAAGAACTTATCTCTTCAGACTTTGCGGCAAAGGAGAAGATAAGACTGAAAGGGAAATCTCCATCCACTGACAAGCCCAAGAGCCCGAGTCACCACTCCGACTCCGACAAACACGATGATGACCTTCAGATAAGTTTGAGTCTAAGCTGTGGGGAGGCTCGTGAGAAGAAATTTGCTCAGTCCAAGACAACAAATGGCCAAGGAACGTCTGTCAAGCAACCCACATCAGCACCCACCCAGGAGGATTCACTCCCTCTGCAAGAAACTGATGTGACCTCCGCTGTACGACAAGAGGAATCTACCCTTATTAAAGAACAAGTGGCTGTTGAGAGCCAACAGGAGGACCCAGTCCTTCATGTACCACAGGCTATAGAATCCGTACAGAAACAGGAGGAATCAGTCCCCTCTATCTTTCTACTGACTCAAGCAGAACCTTCTGAGGTTCATGCTCCACAAGAAGCGTCCACCCCTCTCCAACCATGATCATCATCTAAATCGGATGAAGATCTCCTATTTGCTGATGATGCACAGTGTTGTACTCAAACAGATAGGAGAGCCTTCGAACTCCATAGTTGCACATCCTCACTCTGCGCGCACAAAGGCACGCACAGAGCAACTTGAAGCCATCGCTCGACAAACCGTCTTCTTAGAGGATGCCGTCAAGGCTCTATATAATGTTGGGAAGGAACTCAATTGGATGAGAGAAACAGTTCAGGACGAGCTCCCAAAGATGCAGAGGGTCATTACGGACGTAGAGAAGGCTTTCCGCCTCATGCCCACATCATTATGGCAAGCCCTCAACCAAATGAAGCAGCATCAGGAGAGCAAGAAAAGTTGCGTGTTGCTTAGGCTAAGACTGTTGACTCCCTTGAATTCAAAGTATTGAACCGCACATGGTCAAAAGATCAGTGATCTGAATACAGTGGTTATGATCCTGGTAGACTGTGTCACTATTCTTAAGGAGAAATAGGCCAAATCAATGGAACTCCTCCGGGATACTCACAGCAAAGTCTTGGATCTTCATACTGCCAAAAAGGGGGAAGAGTCGCGCTAGGCTACAAGGAAATAGCGCCTGGAGAGAGAGAAGGAGATGAAAGCTTTACTCGATGACGGTGTTGCATCTGCCAATGGAAGGCTAGCCAGACCTGGGCTAGGACAAGGAAACAAGGGATACAGGGTATCTGGTTCTCATCCAGAGTTCCAGGATCCAAACTTTCTCTGGAAAAACAATGTGCAGAAGTCTGCAGAAACGAAACTCCCAATAGACAGACAACCTACAACAGATGAGTAGAAGGCATGGAAAAATAATGAACTGATGAGATACTTCTGTGTTCTCATCAAGAAATCTCCAATGTTTAATAAATTTAAGACGCTGGAGGATGAAGCTAAAGAGCTTCTGCGGCTTGTTGCAGAAGGAAATCTCCCACTACAGATAAAACTGAAATCCCAAGTCATGAAGGGCAAATGGTTGACCTATCCGGAAGACTGGATTCTTTCTTTCGACGCATCCCAGAAAGGTATATCTATAGGGATCGAGGAAGAGATGCTCTTGTCAACTGGTGGAAGGGAATCGAGAATAACCCCTCCCGAAGGACTTGGAGACATCAGTCATACAGGGGATATTACTTCTGTTTTTATGCACATTTATGTTTCTTGTGTGCTTTCATTGTAATTTTCGATTATATCAACACTATAATCGATCATCAATAAAAAGTCATCTTTTATCCCAAATATTACGGCTCGTGATCTTATGTTTTTACTTTATGTATATTTTGTGCTAAAATATTTACCAAGTACAAAACATCAGCAAAATCTCAAAGCTGTAAGAACTTGTCTGTGAACAGTTTATAGATAAAGTTGTATTCAATTAGGACTACTTCCTGTAATATTGTGCCTACACGCCAATCATAAGTTAAGTTGTAATACACATAGTCCTATATGATTTATCATTTCAGAACTTGCCTACGAGCAGTTCAAATTTTTAGACTAAGTCTTGAAGATCATATCTTTCGACAGAAGACTTGAAGAAATCCTCTCCGTATCAAGAAAGTTTTGGCATTATCGAAAAGGGGGAAATTATTGTGGAAAACCAACCCTGAGTTTTGATAATTGCCCCATACATCAAGTTCCTCAAAATCAGCATTTCGGTCTAAGAATGGAAGTTATAAGGAAACATCATACAGCATGTCATACAGTGAAAGATCTTCCAGCAAGTCAAGAGTTCCTTTCTACAGCGCATTCATCAATATACAGCAATAGATGAAGAAGTTGGATACGGCAAATATGATGTAGGTGTTTTACTTAGGAAAAGTAAAACACATATCCAACAGGACTAAAGAAAAATTTTAAACCGTTGTGAAAGCAAACATTATTTATTCACAAAGTATTCATGATTAAAGTAGCATTTAATGCTGATAGGGCAACATTTAATGCGGCCAAAGAGACTACAGTTTGAATAGTTTGAAGAGCATTTAATTCTAGTAAAAAAAGAATGTCTGAAGCATTAAATACAAGTCGCCTTTAATTCAAACATCCTGAATCCGCCAATCAGAGCAGTCTCAATCTCACCAACCGTCCAATGACTACATTAATAGATCTATTTTCAAGGTTATAAATAGCCCCAAGTAAGAAGACATTGCTCACGAACTCAATAATTACTATGTGAAATTCATCTGACGCATTGGCTCTGAAAATCTGAATATCAAGATTACAAAGAGCAGTATATTTCCTTGAGCATACAGCTTCATCAAGAGAAGAAATATACAGAGTCCTCAATGCAAAAAGCACACCTTATAACGAACGCTCATCAAGCATACAACTGTTGTTAGAACTTGTTCTACCAAACCTTACGTTCAGATCAACTTAGGCCTGTGTGGACTAAGCCTTGCTAGTTTCGACCTATGTGGAAAGAATAACATTGAAGATGAAGCTTCGATCTGTGTGAGAAGAAGCAAGTCGAAGAAGCCAAGCTAATCTATGTGAACGGACCAAGCTAATATCGGTTGTATCAATCTGTGTGAATGATATAGCGACGCATTTAGTGAAAGTCACATAGTTGTGGACGTCGTGATTTTAATAAACATATTACTCATGTGTGGACAGCCAGTGTATGAAGAGGGTTTACCTCAAACCACTTAAATCTGAGTATATTTACATTGTCATTTACTGTTTTCATATTTGTCTATGTGATTTATGTATACAAATTGCAAAAACCCTTTTCGCACCAAGCAAAAAGGAGATTACCTAGTTGTTGTATTTACAACAACTTAATATCCGACTTCCGCTATGAAAATAACTTCAAAAAAGATACAGCTTATTCAACCCCCTTTTCTAAGCTGTTTACTATATACTGTGTGGCCAACAGAATTATAATAACTTTTTTTGGTTACGAATTGAATGATTTCTCTCGAAAATGGTTAAACTTGATACAATTAACTAATAATTAGAATTTTGTTGAAGTAAAAGCATACAAGACAAGAATTAGGGCCAAAAAAATTCTTTATTTTCATTGATATGATCCCTTTAAATATGGAGAGATTACATGTAACATACCAAACAGGCATAATCATACCCTAACTAGGAGAAGCCCATAACTTGTAGATTAAGGCACACTTGTGTATTTACTTTCACATTCCCTCTTGTGCTGAGTCTTCAACGCATGTCAAGTTGCCTCGTTAAATCTCGTCAAGCAAAAACCCCATGGGAAAAATACTTTGATCGTTGGAAAAATAGTACAACATCCAGACATACAGGTTAGGCTAATATCATTAAATCAAAACCTCTATTGATAATTTCATCTATCAATATGCTAAAGAACATGATCGATCAATCGATCAATGAGCTAAACATCTAGTTACTCGTTAAAACCTTTCCAAGTGATAAAAACCCAGTGGGAAAAAGAATATTTGGTTAAGAAAAAGAGTATAACTTGCGACGTGAATGTAAGGCTCCCCTTCAAGTCCACATTTCCTCCTGATTAGTTCGTCAATCAAGGAATTTGAAAAATAGTCCATGTGATGTTGCCTCATTAGAAACTTCGCCAAATAAAACTCATTGAGATAGAATGAATCTTTGTCAAAGAAAAGAGTACAACGTTGGTTGGTAAGCTTCGTTAGACCTCACTCTCCCTTCCAATCCTTAGTTTGATCTCGAGAGTTTGGAATTCCTACGCATTCTGATGTTTCTCACATGTTTTTCAGACACGGTCTTGGATAATGATTTAGTAAATAAATCATATATATTCTCCTCAGACTTTAATTTCTTAATTTAGATGTATGTTGTTGATTATTGTATAAAAACTTTCGAGATATGCTTCATAGTATCCCCTTGACATACCCAAGCTTCATCTGTTCGATGAAAGTGGCATTATCTTTGTATATGCATGTAGGCGCATCAGTGACATTACTTGGTCCACCGTTACCTTGAATATATGTAATGATGGCTCTCACCCATATAAACTCACATAACGCCTCGTGTAGAGCGATAATCTCAACATGATTCGATAAGGGGTAGTAACATGGGTTTGCTTAGTTGATCTCGAAGATATCATGGTGCTACCAATGGTGAAAAACATAACTAATATGGGAGCAACCTTTGTGTGGGTCCAAAAGGTACTCAACATCAGCAAATCCTACCAACACATTCATCGGGTAGTTTCATCGGCATTCACACTTACTTTAGTGATTGCACATTCATCGGCAGTTTTGTTAGTCATATAGTAAAAGAAAGTCCTATAATATTTCTATTGACATATCGAAGATGTTCAGAATACCATTCCAATGACATTGTGTGGGCTTAGAACTATATCTAGATAACAAATTCACCGATAAAGTTAACCAGGTCCAGTACACCAAGACAAGTATAACAATGCATATATTACACTTAAGATAGGGAATTTCTTCTCCCAAAAGCTATTCGTCACATTTGTTTGGACCAAATGGGTCTTTATTCAAGTCCAAACCGATCATCTTCAAGTCTAAACCGATCATGGGAGTGTAAACCGAATGTGCCTTGTCCATGTTAAAACGCCTGATTTTATTTTGGACATCGGCAGATGCGTGGATGAGGATTTTCACTAGCTCGGTGTTCTCAATTAAGGTCTAGACAAGACTGAGTTTTTCTCAGATCTTTCAACTCAAATTCGGATATAGATAGCTAGTGGTTTCTTTTATTTCGTCAAGAGTACCTATTATGTTCATATCATCGACGTACATAGCTACAATTGCAAATCCGGAAAATGTTTTCTTAATAAACACACATGGACATAGTTCATCGTTCTTATATCCTTTTCCAATCAAGTAGTCACTTAGGTGGATATACCACATCCGCCTGTATCGTTTTAATCCCTAAAGTGAGCATTTTAATTGTACTGCAAATGCACTCCGTGGTCTAGAGTCACTTGACTTGGGTAATGAAATACAATCGGATACTTTCAAATATATATATATATATATCAGTATAAATATCCCTATAGAGATGTTATTAACCACATTTATGAGCTGCATTTCTAGTCCTTCGAAAATTACTAAGCTAATGAAGTAGCTCTCAGTCAATTCCAGGGCGTTTATGATAATCTTCGAGCCTTGTACTTCAGGAATTCACCATTCTTATTATTACGCTTACTAACAAAGGTTTATTTAATGTCCTACAAGATACACTTGATGACGTTAGCACTACCTACCAATTACTTGTCTCTATGTCAAAGAATCTAGTTTTGCATGGAACCCTTTATCCTTTAGGGCCAATCAACTCAATATCAGTATCATACATTAGAGCGAGGTTCGACATCGTCCTTCTCTATGCTTTCAATGATAGATCATCAAAGTGTGTGGATGATTAGTCCACACTCTCGTAATTTATCGAGATTTCTTG
The DNA here is from genome assembly GCA_033398695.1 of Orobanche coerulescens. Taxonomy (NCBI): domain Eukaryota; kingdom Viridiplantae; phylum Streptophyta; class Magnoliopsida; order Lamiales; family Orobanchaceae; genus Orobanche; species Orobanche coerulescens. Next base: position 54,240,759 of record CM065801.1, on the reverse strand, counting down.
ATTTTATGTATCATATCAATCTTTGAGGCATCCCCCTAGCCATGACTCATGGACATAGTAAAATTCAGTATGATCTCATGAAACGAGTTCATTAATGACTAATATATTGGTTTGTGCCTTACTCTACCTCTCCACAGGTGAGTATTAAGGCAAACCATGTAGATTACACCTTTTCCTTTAGAGAGTTATGGCATAAATCACACATCCACCATGTACGACGGCAACACTCGATTCGTCGGTGTTGCGCCCCTTACTGAGGACTTCCAACCTTACATGTATATTTGAAACTGGTATATATAATCTCACCACTTTCGTAATCTTAGTAAATGCATGAGGTATCAAATCTACTACGTTCTGAAGATCAAGAATTCTTTTTCAGTTTACTATCACATAGCAAAATTCGAGGATCAAAATGAGACAAAGTAGACACACCATGAAAATTCATGTTGTTCCTTGAGAAAGTTCGTCTTCTCTCCTCCCCCTAATAATGGGAAGGTTGTTTCATTGAAGTGATAATCCACAATTGAGCGGCAAAGAGATCGTCTATCGAAGGTTGTAAATAGCAGATAATCATCGAAGATTCGTATCCAACGTAATTACTTAATCGTCTCTAGAGACCTATACATTATGGGGATGCAGAAGGCACAATACTACATAAATAAATATGCGCAATTGACACTGATGTTCGTCTCAGTCCAAAATATAAAAATCAGGGCTTATCGAGTTACCAATTGGTACACATAAATTTTTTGGTTAGCACAGTGTCTAAGGCGAATAAGTAAAGCTGCATGCAAGACTGCATAACCCCATACAGAAATAGGTAAATTGGTGCACATAACCAATGCCCAGGCTACCATCTGAATCTGTTTGGTGGTTGCCTTCGCGAGACCATTTTGTGTATGCACGTAGAGAACGAGATGCTTTTTCTCGATCCCAATCGACATGCAATGTTCATCAAGTACTTTAGATGTGAACTCTCCAGCATTATCAAGTCTTATGGACCGAACATGGTGGTCAGGGTGGTGATCCCTTAGCTAAATAATCTGTGCTAGAAGCTTTGCAAAAAAAACAGCATTTTGAGTGGACAAGATGGCGATATGTGACGAAACATTAGAAGAACCATAAACATATAAATGGTCCGCACTATGGTTTGAATCGATCCACAAATATACACTTGAATCCCATGTAAGAATGGAATTTTTACATCTTTAGAGTAGGAAGGTCTGGCTCCTACTTTGCCTAAAGCGATGGCTTTGTAAAAGAGATGATGTGCATTTGACAGGGTCAAATGTGTAGAACAGGCGGATGTCTCTGGTGTTTTGGATGACGTAGATTGAGGAACACCAACAAATTACGTTATGTTGATTTGTTGCCCCCTTATATTTTGCACGCAAAAGAAAGGATGTTCATTTGTATTTTTAAGAATGTGTATCATCCAACCTGGATGCCCTAGTCGACCATGCCAAAGCATATACGAGTCAGCATCACAAAGTTCGTTATGGGTAATCGCATAGGAGTCCATAACTCTAATCGCAATGACGTGCAGTCCACTCAATTGAATCGTAACTTTCTCTAAGATGCGCTCATGATCGCATTCATTAGAGGTGATCTAGTTTATTCCATTCGCACAATGGGTTTCAACATGAAAGTCGTTGCGACGTATATCCTTAAATCTTTGTATGGTTCGAGTTAGTCACTCCCAATGCATATAGAGTGTTGTGACTATAAAATAGTGTTGTTAGGCATCAAGAACCGGGTGGTGCCGCATCCTTGGATGAATTGGAATGATCCAATCATCAGAGTCAATGATATATTATAGTCTATTACCATCAGTCTATCACTCGAGTGTTCCTTGAATTTGTCAAATTAGAACACGAGTAATGAGAAAAACTCTAAACCATAAGTGTAGGATCAATATTCAGTACTTCGAACAATCACATGTATATGTAAGAAACAATAATATCTTGTTCAAAACCAAGTACATCAGACCATTATTGAAAAATATTAAAACGTCTACCAATAAAATTAGTCATAGATGGGGGTGTTTAATGACTTCGGCACGTATGGGGCAATACTGCCATCGGTAAATGTGAAAGTGATATTGGCGGTCATGTCATGGTCATATTTCTCTATATAGTGAGTCTCAGATTCATCGAATCTCAATATCCCTTCTAACTGGTAGTGAAATATTTGCTTGCATGTCAGTTATCATACTAATGGCAACAATCTCACATAAGGAGCCAACTCGTTTCTTGGTTGCTAAGAGCATCGTCTCTTCTCGCTACATTGAAAGAGCTTCCATGACTATGGCCCCATTTGCGACTGTAATATCCCTTTCCACCATGTGAGTTCGTTTCACGTGGTTTCAGATTGGCACGTCCAGTCCTCTTTTCATCGGGGTTCTTTCAACATTTCAGATTGTAATTACTAGCATCGAGAATTTGCTTTGTTCCATCAGGTCTAGCATGATCGTACTCCAACCTACACTGATTCGCTAGTATACGTGCTTAAGTAGGGAAATTGAAAAGTTTTTTCTGGATCATGTCGTATTATATGAGTTTATTTCACAAAAGTTAGGGGAGCATATCTTAATTGAAATTGTTGACTCATTATAATAAAGCAAGTGGATGTCGTCCCACTATACGATCAACTCGAGAAATAGTATTCTTGAAATGGCCCTTAAGGTCATTCCATAGCCATTGGTAATTTTAATCAAAGATATTCCTACCAAAAGTTGGGGTCGAGATTTCGCTTAAGAACATCAACGCGCTTGCTTTTACCTTTTTAAACAGTTCATCGTATGTACAAAAAACATGGCGCTAACGTCTCAAAATCAGAATCTCATCTATGGCAATCAAGTCCTTCTGAGTGCAAGATGCTGAATTTTGGGCAACTGTCAAGTCGGTCGGGTTAACTGAAGTCGGGTCAGGCTGTAAACTGGGGTGGGCCAAAAAGCAACAGTCCTGGATCTACTTCTGGGTCGCGGGCCGATTGGTTGACCAGCGGCGCTTCGTGTTTCTAGAAACGAGCGGTGCAAAAGGTTGTGCTGTGAGCCATAGCAGGTCTGGGAGGTTGTCGGAAAGTCGCGCTCGAACCCAGGGTAGAGATCTGGTCAGAGGTCGGAGGTGGTCTGGTTCAGGGTGCAGATCCCGATAAGAATTTCGGCAATCTGGACGGAGGTTGAGGGTCGCATGTCACGATGGCTGCTGAACCGGAGATGGGGGCGCGACAATCGGAGTGGGTAATGAGGTAGGGTTAATGGCCGGATGTTGGTGTAAAAGTTAGGGTTGGTGCGATTGGATCAGATGGTGACGGCGACCCGTTTGCAGCAATGGCAGCGGGAGATGTTGGAGAAGATGACTTCGTAGAATTAGGGTTCCAGCAAAATTCAATTTTTTTCCTTCGAAATTTCTGATTTTTTGGGATGATTTTCTTGTTATGTTGGTAGACTACGTTGTGATAACGTGTTGAAGTAAAAGCATACAAGACAAGATTTAGGGTAGAAGATGTCTTTATTCTAATTGATGGGATTTATTTAAATATAATAAGATTATATATTCTGGAACATTCCAATAGGTCTAGTAATACCTTAACTAGGAGAAGCCCATAACTTGTAGACTAGGACAGTGTTTATGTTTGTCATTTAGCTATATTTTGGAAAAAACCAAGACCCAAACCTCATGCCAAAAAATATTATTATAATATTATTCTGATCTGATATACTCTGTATTTCACATAAAGACGGTGCCAAAGCTAGGTTGGGCCGGGCTTCAGACCGCCCACAAAAGATTAATAGTATCAGGGCATTTTATTAATTTGCCACCCCACTAACCCAATTTACTTGATTTAGCTCATCATTTCTCTATTTTGTGTAATTCGAATCTAATTATATTAGACTATTATTGTGCAAGTATTAATATTTTCAAACTAGAAGATAATAAAAATAAGACTACTTCAGAAGTGGCCACTAGACGAAACCAAAATTCACGATAATATAATAATTTGGAATGTTAGAGGTATTGGCAATGATTCTGCCCAAAAAATAGTTAAACTCTTGAAAAAAGAGCATAACCTTAATATCTTGGCTCTCATCGAACCTAAAGTAGATTTAAAGACTAATTATTTCTGCAGATTATACGGATTTGATAAGGTTGTTGTGAATTCTAATAATCATATTTGGATTTTCTTGGATTTAAACACTAATATTACAGTTTTGAATAGCACGGACCAATTGCTTCACACGTCTGTGTTATCTTCTTCCCTTGCTAAACCGTTCCTATTAACTGTTGTGTATGGGGAAAATACTACAATTGAGCGTAGAGTTTTGTGGGATGACCTTACTAGTGTGTGTCAATCCCAAATTACTTGGATGGTTGGCGGTGATTTTAATATCGTTCTGCATCATTATGAGAAAAAAGGGGATAACCCTCCTATCCCGTCAGAAATGGAAGAATTCAGGGATGCCATCTCTGAATGTGACCTAACTGATGGGGGATTTGAGGGTTCTCCCCTATATTTGGTACAGTAATATCATTTGGCAAAGGTTGGATAGGATTTTTTTCTCTTCAGAGTGGTTTAATATTTTCCTTCTTGTTTTATAAAACACATTCCGAGACCCACTTCGAAGCATCACTCTCTTCTTTGTAAAGTTAGCACGTTGAAGAATATTCCCACCTCCTCTTTTCGGTTCCAAAATATGTGGACTCAACACCATAAATTTTTTAATACCGTTAAGGAGTCATGGGAAATTCCTCTTTCATTTTGTGGGCTGAAGAAACTTTCTTATAAACTTACACGGCTTAAGCTTACTCTCAAGGAGTGGAACAATCTTCATTTTGGTAATGTTTTCGATAAAGTTGTTAACGCCTAGGAATGTGTGAAAAATACTGAGGAGAATTTTGATTCCAACTCAACCAATGACAACATGCAATATCTTAAGTCGATGAATAAAGCCCTTAATCTTTCTTTGGCAATTGAAGAAACCTTTTGGAAACAAAAAGTTCGTTTGAAATGGACTATGTAAGGGGAAAGGAATACCAAATTCTTTCATAATATAGTCAAGAAGAATAGGAGTAAAAATTTTATTCATAATATTCTTGATAACGGTAACATTCTGGACAATCCCAATGATATCAACGATTCGGCCGTTAGATTTTTTAACAATGGTTTTAAAAATGAGAATACTGATCTGTATCAAATTAAGGACAACCTCATTCGTTCTATTATCTCTGGTGCTGATAATTTTGAGCTTTGCAAAAACCCCACCTTGGAAGGGGTGCGTGAGGTTGTCTTTGATATGGAGGGTGATAGTGTTGCGGGTCCTGATGGTTTTAATGCTAAATTTTTTTCAAGAGTATTGGTATATTGTTGCTTCCGATGTTCTTGAAGCTGTGTGTGATTTCTTTGGAGGTACGGCTCTTACTCAAGCATATTCCTCCACTAGTTAATCTTTGATTCCTAAAATTGCGGCACCCAACTCTTGGAAAGATTTTAGACCTATTAGCCTTTGCAATACGTCTTACAAAATTGTTTTTAAAATCCTTAGCAAGAGGCTTAGTTGCATCATCCCCCGTATGATTGCCCCATCCCAGTCAGGTTTTATTAAAGATTGTCTCATCACGGATAACATCCTCACAGCTTTGGATGTTGTCCATGATATTTCTAGATCCAATTCGAACACTATTATTAAACTCGATATGGAGAAAGTCTATGATAGAGTTAATAGGGATTTTCTATTCAAAATATTAGCTCTCTTTGGGTTTTCTGATCGTTGGATCAACTTGATTAAACAATGTGTGAGTTCCGCTTGGTTCTCAATCTTAATTAATGGTTGTTCGGTTGGCTACATTAAATCTGGAAGAGGGATGCATCAAGGGGATCCAATCTCTCTCTTGTTGTTTTTTATTGCGTCGGATTACTTTTCTCATTGCATTGATGACATGTTTGCTAAAAATACTCAAATGGCGTATATCATTCGGAAAAATATTAAAATTTTTCATTTATCTCATGCCGATGATACTCTACTTTTTCTAAAGGCTTCAAAGAGTAATTTGCAGATTCTTAACAACCAACTTAATCACTACGAGAGTGTTTCGAAACAGAAAATTAATAATTCTAATAGCCTTTATATTATGCATAACCCTCCCCCCAATCTGGCTAATCTAGTGCACACTATTACGGGGTTTCAAACGTCTAATTTACCGATCACTTACTTGGGGGTGCCTTTGTGGAAGGGGAATCCCACTTTTGCTATGTTTCATGATTTCGTAAAATTCAAATTAATATTTGCTCGTGGAATCACCATCTTCTATCATTAGGTGGCCGAATCGAATTAATCAAATCGGTTCTAAACTCTATTGCCTTTTATTGTTTTCAAGTAGTTAAACCCACGGCTAATGTTATCACATTCATAGAGAGGATTTTCAATAAATTCCTCTGGGGGTCTAATGAGGAAAAAAAGAAAATACATTGGGCGTCTTGGACTAAACTCTGTTACCCTACTAGTAAGGGAGGTATTGGTTTTCGCGATCTTAACGATATCATTAAGACTGTGGAATATAAATTGTGGTGGAGGTTTCGTACTTCTAAAAATATTTGGTCTCGATCTCTTGTGGATAAATATTGCAAGAGACTTCACCACATGGTGGTTAAGATTAACCCATTTGACTCGGTCATTTGGAAATGTTTGTGCGGTATTAGGCATCTCGCGGACAATAAGATTTTTTTGGAATAGTGGTACTGCTGATGCTTATTTTGGCATGATATGTGGTGTGATTTTAGCCCCTAAATAATTTACACCCACCTAAATCCAAAGCTCGGCTTAGAGATTTTTAGTCTAATGGGGATTGGGATAAATCTAAACTGCAGGCCTGTCTCCCTCCTGATTATTGTGACTATATTCGTGCCCTTCCGGGTAATGTTGTTAATTCTAAACCCTATTGGAAACTTTCCTCTAATGGTGGGTTTTCTTTTAAAAATACATAGGATAAAATTAGACAACGTGAGGAGGTTAATGATATTTTAAAAATTGTGCTGGAATGCTATTATCACTCATACGATTTCCATTTTTATGATTCATGTTTTTAATAAATGAATCCCTACTCCAGATTGCCTTGCACATAGAAGCATTATTGCAAATGCCTCATGTTTTTGTTGTGGTGGTCAATAAAGTCTTCACCATCTCCTTGTGGCTGGTCCCGTGGCCTCCAAATATTGGGATGTTTTTTACTCGATTGCTGCTCTCTCGGCCGAACATCATCAATGTGAACCAATGCCTCAGGATTTGGTTCAACAAAGCGAAAGGTAAATTACACATTTTCCATATCATTCACGTGCTTATTTGTTGGTTTCTTTTGTGTTGTAGGAATGACAAAAGAGAGAACTACATATGCTACATTAAGGTTCCGAGGAAGGTTCGACACTTTTGGCATAAGGGGGAAGGTTTTGCGGCAAAGCTGTGCATTATGACCCCCCCACCCCCCGCCTCCCAAAATTAGGCTCACGGTCGTTCGTTGGACTCTGCCACCTGTCGGGTGGTTTAAATTGAATACGGATGGGGCGGACAAAGACAACCCGGGGTTAGCGGCGGCCAGGGGGATCCTCCAGGACCATAGGAGTTCTCTCATCTTCTGCTATTCTAAATTCATTGGAGAGCATTCTAATACTTTTGCGGAAATTTTTGCGATATGGCGAGGTCGCGACCTTTGTGTGGAGAGAGGGTTTCAGAATCTTTGGGTGGAAGTTGATTCTACCACGGGAATTAAATTGATTAATTCTGAGACCCCTAGTCAATGGCAACTTCAAGGCTTGATTTCTAAAATTCAAAAAATGGCTACCAATAATAATATTCGCAACTCGCACATTTTTAGAGAAGAAAATGTGGTTGCGGACCACCTTGCGAATGAAGGGTGCCTTCAGAATATTTCTACTCGGACTGTCATGAGCTCATTGGGAAGATGCGTGGGTTGATTCGCCTTGATAAAATGGGTTTTCCCTATATTAGGAGTAGAAAATATTATGGGTAGTATTTTTTCGGGCTTTCAGGGCCATATTTTTTATTTTGAACGGCGAAATATTATTAAAAACTAGCAAGAAGCTAGACAAAAACAAGAGAAACAAAGGGCTACATATTAGAAATAGCGTCTAACGGGTCTTTCAACCACGCCGCCCAATTAACTCTAACCTTCCTACTTCGATGATTCATCCAAAGTAATGTTTGAGTAATAATGTTGTCAAATATCATACATTTCTTAGGATGCACCATCGCAAACACACTCTCATTCCTAAACTTCCAAACATGCCACCATAAAGAGAAAAACGTTGCTTCCAACACCTGCTTATGCAGGGACGTAAGACGTAAACCCTTTCAGGGCCGTCTTGTTGGCTGTTAATTAAACTGGCTTTGAGGATCTAGCCACTCTCGGATTCCTGGGCGTGTAGAGGAAGTCGCCCACCCTCATTTTCTGTTTTTAATACATTTGGAGGTTTTTTTTAAAGAAAAATATTAATATTTTTATTTATTTTATTCTAGATGCTCCCTAGGTTATTCCTTCTTACCGTAGCCCCTGATTTTACTTGTGGGTTCGTGCATGTTGGCAGCCCATCCAACTTGGAATCCACGTAGGCACTCCAGAAAGCTAAACCGGCCGAGCAGAACCTGAAGTCGGACCGGGCAAAAACCCGATTTCCTCCTGGGCTCGCTAAAAACCGGACCGGACGGTGACGCCAAGGCCGACCCGGTATCCGATCCGGGAGGGCCGAGCAGAGAGGGGACAAAAATGCTCCAATTTAAGAGTACAACAAGGCCGACCTGAACGGCTGGAGACCCGAGGACCGACCCCATCGGATAAGCACCGCCAAGAGTCGGCAAGGCAGGCCCGCATGCCAATTAACGCATGCAGTCACGCCCCTTCCCAAGGCGCTCCTTAGAGGCCGCCACGTGTCCTAGGCGTAAATATAGACTGACAAGTGTTTTGGGCATATTCCCAAAACATTCGCCTGCTGTCATCTCTCCACTGGCCCAGATTGTCTATATATAGAAGAAATGTACAGTGAAAGCAGATCTTTGGATTTTGAGCATTGATAACAGAGAGAGAAAAAAGAGAGAATTCAGATTCATAGCCAAAAAGAAAATAAGAATTGTAATTAACAAGCAAACAAGATAGACCGGCATAAAATATCCTGCTCGGCTCTACTCTATTTAAAGGTCATTAATAAAATTTAGTGATCAAACACCTTCCTTCTTGTTATATTATTTTCTACGTGTGTTCGATCCATTCGTCCAGATCAGCACACGTGACGTTGACCAAATCAGACGTCAATAGATTGGCGCTAGAAGGAGGGGACCTCCGATAAAGAAATATATATTACTCACCGGAGATGTCTCACGACAGTTCAAAAAACGCTCAGCCCGCAACGGAGGAGGAAAACCTTCGTAAGGTAGTAGAATGTTTTAGACACTCGTCCTTCATCCAGGGAATGGCAGCCCTTATGGCAAGGGTTACAGGGGGCGGGACCCTTCAAAAACCCGAAGACCATGTCGAGGCGGAATCTCAGACGACCCGCCCCGCTGCCTCGGGACGAAACAGAAAAAGGACGGCCTCTGGGGTCGCCGGAGAAAGGGCGGAAAGCCACGGCGAAAGCTCACATCCCTCTCGGAAAAGTAAGCTTTCACGCCCCCTATCCATTTTTGATCGCCTTGGGGCGGGGAAGAAAATCGAGAAGGCAGCGCCGGCTCCTACTGTCCAAAGTCAGAGCCGTAAGGAAGAAAAAGCTCCCCGCGAGTCCCTAAATCCAATGCAAGTATTACCTCCAACTCCAGGCGATAACTCGAGCGAGATCGAGTTTCTTAAAAAGCGCCTTACGGAGCTCGAAAATAAACAACTCAAGCCACCCCAAAGTTCAGAATGGCTTAACAGCCAGGAGAGTCCCCTGGCCCCCACTGTTCTGGCGGAACCCCTCCCGGAGAAGTTCAAGATCCCTCAAATTCCGCCATACAACGGGGAGACAGACCCCAATGCCCATCTTGGACATTATAATTCCTGGATGGACCTGCACGGGTCTCAAGACGCGTTCCGATGCCGAATGTTCTTCCTAACTCTGGGGGAGAGGGCCCAGAGATGGTATCGGACGCTGCCCCACCATTCTGTTCAAACATGGGCCCAGCTCTTGGCGACGTTCCGATCCCATTTCATGGGGTCCCTTGTGCGAGTCGCCCCACGCTCATCCATTGCTTCCGTTGTTCAGGGGCCAAACGAGTCCCTCAAAGATTATATATCCCGTTTCAATAAACGGATCTTAGAGACGGAACCTATGTCCGACGATGCGCTCGCCATTATTGCTCAGGCCGGCCTTCTCAAAAATTCCTTTTTCCGCTGGACAGTGTGCCAGAATGTCCCACACACCTACCAGAAATTTTTGGAGCATGCTAGCTCCCACATAGTTGCCGAGGAAGCTATGCCGGAACCAATGTTAGTCATGCCCTACGATCAGAAAGGATCATATAAAAAGAAAGAAGACAGGCGTGACTACAAAGAGGCCCGTCAAGAATCCCGACGGGAAAATAAGACCCCCGCCTCTTCCTCGACAGTCCCTGCAACTCAGAGTTATCGGGAGCGTAGGCCCGAGCTCATGGCCAATTTCACTGAAATATATTCCGTCGGAGCCGCGGCCATATTCGATCAAATAAAGGACAAAAATCTGCTCCCAATTCCTCGGCCGATCTACAGAGATCAAAAGGACATGGACCAGACCCGCTTTTATAAGTATCATGAATCAGCGGGTCACAACACCGAACAGTGCCGAGACCTCGTCACCGCCTTGATCGCGGTATGCGACGAGACAGGCTTGAGGTGATTTACCCGGAACCCGCCTCGGGATCGCCAGGATAGGGCCGACCCGACGAGAGCCAAGAATGATCGGGTGCCTCCAGACCCCAAATCCCCCGGGAAATTCTAACAATTATGGGCACCACCGAGGTCGATGATCATCGGTCGAAGCGCCAGAAAAAGGCATCCATCCAAGAAGCCACCACCTCCTATCAATGGACCGAACGCCGAGCAGAAGGGTTCCTATCGGTGGCCGAAGAAGCCCCCAAAAACCCCCAGCTGGCAGTTACTTTTGAGGAGTCCGACGCAGACGGCTTGGACCATCCCCATTCAGACGCTCTTGTCATCACTCTGCCCATAATGGGGATCCCGGTCCACAGGGTATTGGTGGACTCAGTGGCCTATGCAAGCATCATCTACCTTCATACCCTTCGTAGGATGAAGGTAGACCAATCTTATGTCCGGCCCTGCAACGAGGACATTCGGGGATTTGCCAACTGCCGCACCTCCCCACTGGGGGAAATTGACCTCGCCTTGGAATTTGGTCAGGGGCCGATCAGAAGGACGATGATCACAACCTTCAAGATCATCGATGTGCACAATGACTACAATGCCATCATAGGCTGACCTGTGATGTCAAGGCTGAGAGCCACTCAGTCTACCTATCACCTGTGCATGAAATTTCCCACCCCGGACGGCGTCGGGGTACATAGAGGGGATCAAAGGGCCGCCCGGGAATGCAACCTCAGCATCCGGGCTCGCGAGATCAACGCCGCAGAAGACATCCCGGTGGACTTACCGGAAGAAATGGGGGCCGCCAGCTCCGAACAGCTGGCGGGAAACACCCTACTTGAGCAGAGGACCGAAGGTCCTGGGGCCGCGCAAACTCCCGAAACGGGAATCGGACAGGAAGCGGACCGGTGCTGCAGGCCCGGGAAGGAGCCGATCCTAGAAGAAGATCCTGTCGACCCGCGATACCAAAATCCGAAAGGAAAAATTCGCCATGCTGAGCCAACAGAAGAGTTGGACCAGGTCGACATGGACCCATCTAATCCAACCCGACGACTAAAGATCGGCCACAACCTCCAAGAGCCGATCTGCTCCGAGCTAATCTCCCTTCTCAGACAAAACCTGGATGTCTTTGCTTGGAACCATTCGGATATGTCGGGGATTGACCCGGAACTTGCATGCCACCGGCTAAATATCGACCCCAGCTCAAAGTCGGTTATTCAGAAAAGAAGGAAAATGGGGACGGAATGACAGAAAGGGCTGGAAGAGGAAGTAGAAAAGCTAATCGATAACGGGTTTATTCGGGAAGCCCAATACCCGACTTGGGTAGCCAACCCGGTCTTGGTAAAAAAGCCGACTGGGCTATGGAGGCTCTGCATTGACTTCTCCAACCTGAACAAAGCCTGCCCGAAAGATAGCTACCCCCTCCCCCATATCGACTACATGGTGGATGAAACGGCCGGGCACGAGCTAATGAGCTTTATGGATGCGTATTCTAGATACAACCAGATCCCAATGCATCCCGCTGATGAGGAAAACACTACCTTCTACTCGGCCCGCGGCCTATACTGTTATCGGATGATGCCTTTCGGGCTCAAGAATGCCGGCGCGACATATAAACGCCTGGTAAATAAAATGTTCAATAGCTTGATAGGCCATACTATGGAGGTATATGTAGATGACATGTTAGTAAAATCTTTGCGCTCGGCCGATCATGTACATGACCTCAATAAAATGTTTGCTATTTTGCGAGAGTATAAGATGAAGTTAAATCCGAAGAAATGTTCATTCGGGGTAGGTTCTGGAAAATTCCTCGGCTACATGGTAAGCCAAAGAGGGATTGAAGCCAACCCCGATAAAATTACGGCAGTGACCGAGCTTGTCCCCCCAAATTCGGTCAAAAAGGTGCAAAGCCTAACTGGCCGGCTAGCCGCGCTGAGTCGCTTTATCTCTCGCTCAACTGATAAATGCAAACCTTTCTCTGAGGCGATAAAAAAGAACAAAGATTTTCAATGGACAGAACCCTGCCAAAGAGCCTTCGAAGCTATCAAGAAGGTCCTGGCAGAAGCTCCGATCTTGCAGCGACCGACCCGAGGGGAACTTCTTAGCCTATATCTCACGGTCTCCGACTCGGCGATCAGCGCCACTCTGATTCGAACGGAGAATGCAGTGCAACATCCGGTCTATTATGTGAGTCAGGCCCTCCACGATGCCGAGCTCAGGTATGCCCCAATGGAAAAACTGGCCTATGCGCTCATAATGGCATCTCGGAAGTTAAGACCCTACATTTTGGAACATCAGATAGTCGTCTTAACCAACTACCCTTTGAAGCAAATCATGCACCGACCTGATGCTTCCGGCCGGATGGTCAAATGGGCCGTCGAACTTGGACAATTCGACATAACTTATGAATCGCACACTGCCATAAAGGGACAATCCCTGGCAGACTTCATTGCAGAGTTCACACCAGCAATCGCGCAGGAGGACGACCGATCAGAAGAGTGGTCACTCTATGTAGATGGGTCCTCAACCGCTGACCGATCTGGTGCAGGAATAGTCCTCGTTAGCCCCGGCCAACGTCTGTTCTGCTCGGTTCGGGATCCCTCAATCTATTGTCTTGGATAATGCAAAACAATTTGATAACAAGAAGTTTCGAGCTTTCTGCGATGGCCTCCAAATACGAAATAATTTTTCCACACCTTACTATCCACAATCCAACGGGAAGGTCGAGGCGGTCAACAAGATCCTGAAACAACATCTCAAGACCCGCCTAGAGGAACTTAAGGGTTCCTGGACCGAGGAACTCCCCGGAACCTTATGGGCCTACAGAACAACGCATCGGTCCCCCACCGGGGAAACGCCTTTCTCCTTGGCTTTCGGCTCTGAAGCCGTCATCCCGGTTGAAATCGGAGCACCTACATACCGAGTAGCCCATTTTGAAGAACAGGATAACGACTTGGCCCTCCAAATAAACCTGGACCTCCTTGCCGAAAAACGAGCTCCGGCGGAAATACGAAACGCCGTTTACAAAAGAAGGAGTGAAAAATATTACAACTCCAGGGTTCACCCTAGAAGCTTTCAAGTCGGAGACCTCGTCCTTAAACGTGTATTGGGCCCGGATCCCGGACCACTCAAGCCCAAATGGGAAGGACCATATAAAGTTAGTGAAGTCCTTCATAATGGAGCCTACCGGCTGGAATATCTGAACGGCCAGAAATTAACTTACCCATGGAATGCTATGTATTTGAAAAGGTATTATCAATTAAATTTGATGTTATTCCATTTTTTAACATTGGTACACCTCATAAGACCGGCTCATCCGGCACCATAAGACCGAGCTCGTCTCGGCACCTCATAAGACTGGCTCATCCGGCACCATAAGACCGAGCTCGTCTCGGCACCTCATAAGACCGGCTCATCCGGCACCATAAGACCGAGCTCGTCTCGGCACCTCATAAGACCGGCTCCTCCGGCACCATAAGACCGAGCTCGTCTCAGCACCTCATAAGACCGGCTCCTCCGGCACCATAAGACCGAGCTCGTCTCGGTACCTCATGAGACCGGCTCCTCCAGCACCATAAGGCTGAGCTCGTCTCGGCACCTCATGAGACCGGCTCCTCCGGTACCATAAGACCGAGCTCGTCTCGGCACCTCATAAGACTGGCTCCTCCGGCACCATAAGACCGATCTCGTCTCGGCACCTCATAAGACCGGCTCCTTCGGCACCATAAGACCGAGCTCGTATCGGCACCTCATAAGACCGGCTCCTCCGACACCATAAGACTGAGCTCGTCTCGGCACCTCATAAGACCGGATCCTCCGGCACCTCATAAGACCGGCTCCTCCGGCACCATAAGACCGAGCTCGTCTCGGCACCTCATAAGACCGGCTCCTCCGGCACCATAAGACCGAGCTCGTCTCCGCACCTCATAAGACCGGCTCCTCCGGCACCATAAGACCGGCTCATCCGGCACCATAAGACCGAGCTCACCTCGGCACAATCAACAAATGATGAACATGATTAAAAGGCAACGACCCATTCAACTGGGCCCAAAAATCTAAGAGAACAACAAATACTGCAAGGAAGATTTTATTTAATCAAGTCGTTACAAATTACAAATGGTGACAACAAACCAAGGCGGATTGGCACGCAGGCCATACATCAGATGAAACAAAAGAAAGACAAATACGGGCACGCAGGCCATGCTAGAAGCAAAATTAAAGGAAACTACTCGGCCCCACCCTCCTGGCCGGCCGCCTGAAAGGACTGCCCCTCACTCTCGCCGTGCGGAGCCAGACCGGCATCCTCAACCCCAGCGACCTTTGGCTCATTGGCTCTAGTGATGTCAACATGAAGATCGGCCGCTTGAGATGTGATGTAGGCCTCGATCTCCTGAACGGTCTTACCACCCTTCATGAGATCTAAAATCTCGTAACAGGTGGAGACGTAATTCAGATTGATCAGCTCCTCAAAGGCAGGTGTCTCCTTGAAGGCCTCCGCCCCTTCGGCACGACCCCTAGCGTAGCTCGAAGCCTCGCAGGTGTTAATACGCTCGGTCAGGCTTTCAACCTGGGCCTTGGTCTCCTTCAGATAAGCCTTGTGCTCAGCCCGGGTATCCAAATACCGCCTGTGCGCCTGCTCGGCCGCCTCGGTCATCTCTTCGGCCTTCAGCTTCCATATGTCGGCCTGGAGGGCCCAATTGTCCAGGAGCTCCATCTCACCCCTCATAGAGGTTATCTCCCCCTCCAGAGACTTGATCAAGGAAGGACATAGGTGGTGCTCCTCCTGCAAAGCTTTAAGGTCGGCCTCCGCCTTCTTGTGCTTCTCAGACAAGGCCGAAAACTCATTGGCGGCCTTCACATAGGTGCACATGGCACGACCGACCAGAGCGTTTCCAAACTGGATCTGCTCAATCGGATCCATGTCATTAGTCATCATCTCCAACTTGGGCGTCCAACCCCTGATCGGAATATGACTGGAGACGGCCACCACAGGAGGAACCCGGTTGAGCATCTCAGGAGTCGGGGTAGCTGCCCGGACATAGTCAAGGAACCAGCACGGCCGTCGCCCCTTCATCTCGTCGCACGGTTCCACCCGCTCCTGGTTAACCGGGAGATAATAGCCCTCGAAGTCAATGACGGGCTCCTCCCGACCCGTCCGGACAGGAGTCGGGGCGGACACGACGACTTCAGGAGCAGGCGAACCCTCAACCTTGGTCGCGTTGTCCTCAGGCCCGGTCTCCACCCTCTTCCGCTTACCGGCCCGCTCCCTCCGCTCGGCGGCCTCAGCTGCCAGCCTCGCCACACGCTGCGCGGGCGTCTCTTTCCGCCCGGACGGAGTCTTTGTAACGCCCCGATTTTGCAAATACATTTATTGTGAATTATAGAAAACATGTTCAATTTTATTAAATTAATGCCCGAATAATTTATCATTTAATTCAATTCATTCTCATAATCATGCAAATTCATATGTCATTATAATTCATGTTCAGAAATGTGATTCATGTTGTGTCATTTCTCGTTTTATTTCATCGTCTTTCATGTTGTCATTTCTAGGCCCGAGTCAAATTTTAAGCAATATTAATCATTACGCATAAGATTTCACAAGTCCATTTTAATTTATTCACTTTGGGCCGGCCTAAGCCAAACCCATTATAATACTCAGCCCGAATCCTACAATTAATTAAAGCCCAACTATTATAATTTTACCAAGTCCAAATATCTTCTCTCAACCCATATTTTAATGGGCAACACAATTTAAGCCCAATTGATAATATTCATCACGATCACAACTATGAGAAATCCACGTTCTCACGTTAGAAGAGGTTGGCAGAAGTGGGGTTGAGGGGAGGAACTTCAGGGGAGTTTTACATCATGGGGATGGTTACAATCCTTTCAGTATAAAAATTATCTGCAAATTGTGTCAGCCATTCTCAAACCTCTTCTGCACTGCCACTTTTCTCTCGAGAGGTACGTTTTCCTGCTTCTGATTTTCAGTTTCATCATCATCTTTTGCAAGTATATTTTTACTCTGCAAATTCATCATCATCTTGTTTACTTTGTAAGTAAACAACCACCCTAATCTAGAAATCAAACCACAGTAACCACTTTCAGCCAAAAAAAAAAATATTCCCAACCACACCGGCCATCTCCTCATCGCCGAGTTCAGGCCGCCATCGCCCCATCTCGCGCTGCCCACCGCTCGCGCGAACCCACCTCCAGCGACCCACCAACCGGAGCACCAGTAATCCACTTTATGTCAATCCAATCAAAACCAGAAACCTTTAAACCTAACCCAAATCCAGAAACCACGAAACCTCCGCCATGCCCGCCGAAAAATTTGGGCAGAAACCCTAACCCACAGCCGACCTAAATCGCCGGAGGTCGCCGCTGCTACACCACCACCGCTGCGGCTTTCTATCACTGTCTTCCGTCGGTTGCCTTGTACCTGAGTAATGAGCCGCACTCGGAATTCCCGAACCACGAGACGCCGACGAATTTCCCTTCTTTTCATCCGACGTGGTCTGCTTGTGTGTGAGGGAGAGGGAGAGGGAGAGAGAGAGAGAGAGAGAGAGAGAGAGAGAGAGAGAGAGAGAGAGAGAGAGAGAGAGAGAGGCGAGGGGGGAGAACAGGAGAAATGAGTGTCGGCCATGGGCTGGGCAAATGGGGTTTTTATACCCACTTTCTTTTAGGGTTCTTCAATTTAGTCCCTAAGTTTCAGACCCTCTCAAATTGACCCCAAATCATTTTCAGGGTATACTAATTTCAGCCCCTAATTTTTAGTTTCTTCATTCTTGCCCCAGTTTGGTTTATAATTATTTCAGTTAGCCCCAATCAGAATTATAATTTCTACTATTTCAGTCTCTTTCGGCCAAGCTCTTAACATGTTGATATTTTTTTATTTATATTATTATTCACTTACAATTTAATTCTCAGTCATATAATAATAATAATTTTCTATTATTAATTGTAGATAATAACAAGAATTTACGGGCCTAGAATTGTCGAGTCAAGCATCTCATCACATTCAAGTTCAAGAACTGCATTTTATCCAGGTGTGGGGATTTATTACTCTTTTGTTTATTTTAATTACTTTATATATTGTCTCGTATGTGCACGTGAAATCAGTCAGAAGCACTTAAATGTGCAAATCAGTCAGAAGTACTTAAATGTGCAATCAGTCAGAAGCACTTAAATGTGCAAATAAGTCAGAAGCACTTAATTGTGCATAAAGCCTTCGGGCTAGCCGACGGGCATCAGAATTTATCAGTCATGTTGTTTATACTTGCTAATATATTTAGTAATTAATGTAGACATATTGCGTACTCTCCACACTGAGCGAGTTGGAAGCTCACCCCACTATTTAACCCCTTTCAGGTTGAGGAGCTCGATGTGGCATGCGATTGAGAGTGGGATGATCAAGCCTATGATTAGATATTTATTTATTTAATGTTATTTCTCTCAAACTATGTTTATGAACAAGTGTTCAATTTGTTTTATTTTTATGTCAAGGTATGTTTTGTTTTAACAATGACTCGAGAAGATTACTTGCAATTATTAAGTTTGTCTTTTTGAAATGTATTTCCGCTGCAAAATTTTTATTTATTCTTCTTAAAATTTGAAGAATCATATTTAGAAAAGTGGTCGCTACATAAGTGGTATCGGAGCGGGTATACGGTTCTGTAGACTCGTTAAAATGTTTTTTTTTTCTAAACTAAAATTTCATTTTCGCAAGTAATCAAATATTTTTAGCAATTATGATCATCCACCTCTGCCGCTCCACGTCGACTCCAAGGTACATTAAGTTATGATCATTCATTATGGGATAAATGCAGTTTCCAAGATCAACCATGATTCATGCATTAAAGATGCATCTTCAGTCTATTTTGTATATAAGAATTTTATGATAAAATATTTGGGCATGAAATTGTTTTCTTATAAATTCATAAGTATATGTGTGACATGCGAAAGTCATCATTGCTAGAAATCTCTGGTGCTCAACCTATAGATGCAGTGTAACGCTCCATTTTATTTCTCCCTCTCGTTGGGTAAGTACTGAAGGATCGTTGCGTGTGGTATGCCTTAGGATAATGGCAACTCGTGGACGTGGACGCCCAGCTAACCGAGGTGCAGATAATCTCGGTGGTCAGAATGCTAACCTTGGTGGTGGTGACGGAGGTCAGGATAACCACAACAATAACGTGCCAGCTCCTACTCAGGCACAAGTTGTGCAACAATTCCGACGTTTCACCCCACCCACATTCAACGGTCGAGAAGGACCAGCTTTCGTTGATGAATGGTTCATGTCGCTCGAGCGCACTTTTGAGCTCATTGGGTGCACCGATGCGCAAAGAATTATTTGTGGACAATATCAAATGGTGGAGGATGCTGGACGCTGGTGGATAAGCTATTGGCGTTTGAGGCCAGCGGCCGAGCGTGCTGCATTAACATGGGATCAGTTCAAGGAAATAGTGATGGAACAGTACTACCCATAGCACTACCGAGAGAAGATGGAGAGAGAGTTTTGGAACCTTGAAGAAGGAGGAATGACGGTTGAAGAATATGAGAGAAAATTCAACCAAATCAGTTTCTTTGTGGAGCACATGGTGGATACAGATCGAAAGAGGGCCCTTAAGTTCCGGAGTGGTTTACGCCCGAGTATTCGTCACATCGTGGCTGGTCATGGGGTGCTACCCTATACCGAGACGGTTTTTCGAGCCCAAGAGGTTGAGGCTAGCCATAATCTGGATCAACAACAGTCTACGAAGCCTAGTATCGGTAAGAGGCATTGGAATGGAAACCAAAATAAGGCCATGGTCTCTAATAAGCAAGCAAAGGTTGATCAAAGGTCAGGACCTAAGCCTCAAACCAGTAAGCCAGAGTGCTCGAAGTGTGGTAAGAATCATGGCGGGGAGTATTTGTATGGAAAAGGTGTCTGCTACAGATGTAAGGAGCCAGGGCATGCAGCTTCGAATTGTCTTCTCCAAAGGGCCAAAGGTCAAGGTGCTGGAGGAAAGGCTCGCATTTATTCTTTGACCCAAAAGGACGCAGATGAGAATCCCGGCACAGTGTCAGGTATGCTTATGATATCTAATGTGCCTGCTTTTGCTTTATTTGACACTGGTGCCACACATACTTTTATGTCTGCAAAGTTTTATCATGCTATTGGTCATAGAAGCATTAGAACCGTTGAGTCTCTTGAGGTTAGCTTACCGTCAGGAAATACGATCCTCACTAATACAATGACTGACGAGAATATTGAGATAGGAGGTAGAGAATTTGACGCTAGCCTGTATTTAATTAACTCGATGGATTTTGATGTGATCCTTGGTATGGACTGGCTCGATAGACATGATGTCGATATAAGTTGCCGTGAGAAGAAGGTAACATTGAGGTGTTCCGAAGGCGAGTCGATCACCTTTTACGGTACTAAGAGTAGGACAGTACCAAGAGTAATCACAGCCATGAAAGCATTGAGAGGTCTAAGGAAGGAGAAATGTCAGGGTTACTTGGTGAGTTTGGTCGACACTCGTACTAATGAGGTGTCCCCTACAGACGTACCTATAGTACAAGAGTTTCCGGATGTGTTTCCAGAAGATTTGCCGGGAGTCCCACCCGACCGACAAGTGGAGTTTAGCATTGATTTGGTCCCTGGGGCGGCCCCTACATCCAAAGCGCCATATAGAATGGCTCCGAAGGAACTTCAAGAATTGAAGGTCCAGATTCAAGAGCTACTGGAGCTCGGATTTGTTCGTCCTAGCGTGTCACCCCGGGGTGCACCAAGATCGTTTGTAAGAAAGAAAGATGGGTCACTTCGGATGTGTATAGATTACAGAGAGCTGAATCGACTCACAGTGAAGAACAAGTACCCACTACCGAGAATCGAGGATCTATTCGATCAGTTGAGGGGAGCCGGAACCTTTTCGAATATTGATTTACGGTCGGGGTACCACCAACTGAAGATTAGGGAGTGTGACATTCCCAAGACGGCCTTCAAAACCCGTTATGGATATTTTGAATTTGTAGTGATGCCTTTTGGTTTGAGCAATGCACCGGCAGTCTTTATGGATTTGATGAACAGGGTGTTCCAACCTTACTTGGATAAGTTCCTGATCGTCTTTATAGATGACATCTTGGTGTATTCTAAGGACAAGGAACAACACCAAAAACATTTGAGGATTACATTGGAGACACTTCGCAAGGAGAAGTTGTATGCTAAATTCAAGAAATGTGAGTTTTGGTTAAACAGAGTTGGATTCCTTGGACATGTGGTGACTTCAAAAGGAATTGAGGTTGATCCCGATAAAGTTGTAGCAGTGAGTAGTTGGGGAATACCCAAGAATGCGAGCGAAGTCCGCAGCCTTCGGGCCTAGTCGGCTATTATAGGAGATTTATCAAGGATTTTCAAAATCGCCACTCCTATGACCCAGCTTAACAAGGAAAGGCGTGAGGTTTGAATGGAACGACAAGTGCGAGGAAAGTTTTCAAGAGTTGAAAAGGAGACTAACCTCGGCACCAGTATTAACGATTCCTGATCCGACGGAAGACTTTGTTATTTATAGTGATGCCTCAAAGCAGGGGTTGGGTTGTGTTCTGATGCAACATGGTAAAGTAGTAGCCTATGCATCGAGACAACTTAAACCACATGAGTGGAACTATCCAACGCATGATCTGGAGTTGGCTGCTGTAGTACATGCGCTGAAGATTTGGCGTCACTATCTCTACGGAGGAAAGTGTGAGATATACACTGACCATAAAAGTTTGAAGTATCTTTTCACACAGAAGGACCTTAACATGAGACAAAGGCGATGGTTAGAATTGGTGAAGGACTATGATTGTACTATTTATTACCATCCGAGTAAGGCTAATGTGGTAGCTGATGCCTTGAGTCGGAAGACTAGAGGCGAGTTAGCTTGCTTGACCGATCAGGAGAAGTTTATAAAGGAGTTCTCCCAGTTGAGGATTGAGGTAGTTGAGTCTTCAAAACATTCGAAAGCAATCCTATCATCTTTGGTCTTGCAACCAAACTTGAGGGATAAGATTAAGGAGGCTCAACCACGTGATAAGTTCTTGTGCAAGATGAAGGATCGAGCACAAGCTGGGAGTATTGAGAAGTTTGTCGTTTCCGCAGACGACGTTTTGACTTATGATGGGAGGTTATGTGTTCCTAAGGATCCATCCCTTAGGAAGCAAATCCTTGAAGAAGCTCACAATGCACCATACTCCGCTCACCCGGGAGGTACAAAGATGTACCACGACCTGAAGAAGTTCTTTTGGTGGAGAGGAATGAAATGGGACATTGGTGTATTTGTGGAAAGGTGTATGATATGTCAGCAGGTGAAGGCAGAACACCAACGGCCAGGAGGTTTACTTCAACCGTTAGAAATCCCAGAATGGAAATGGGAGCATATCACAATGGATTTCGTGGTTGGTCTGCCACGAACAAAGGAGGAAGAACGATGCTATCCGGGTGATAGTAGATCGCTTTGACGAAGTCATCTCATTTTCTACCCGTGAGGATGACTTACAAGATGGAACAATATGCATGATTTATATCCGGGAGATTTTGAGGCTACATGGTGTTCCAGGTGTCGATCGTATCGAGATAGAGATCCGCAATTTACGTCGAAATTTTGGAAGAGTCTTGAGTGAGTGCTTTGGGCACTAAGTTGAATTTCGATCGCATATCATCCGCAAACCGATGGTCAACTGAGCGGACTATCAAGACACTTGAAGACTTGTTGAGGGTGTGTGTTCTTGATCTGTGAGAATTGGGAGAATATTTTGCCGTTAGTGGAGTTTGCTTATAACAATAGTTACCAAGCAACTATACAAATGGCCCCGTATGAGGCTCAGATTTTAAGGAAATGTCGATCGCCCCTTTATTGGAGTGAGGTTGGAGAAGGAAAAATTTTGGGTCCAGAATTGATCGAGCAGACTGTAGAGAAGATAGCCGAAATCAGAAGTAGAATTAAGACTGCCCAGGATCGGCAGAAGTCTTATGCGGATAAACGGAGGAAATATATCCAATTTGAGATTGGAGAGAAGGTGTTCCTGAAAGTAGCGCCGATGAAAGTAGTGATACGATTCGGTAAGATAGGAAAACTACAGCCTCGTTATATCGGACCTTTTGAGATATTGGGTCGTGTTGGTGACCTTGCTTATAGTTTGGCACTGCCGTCAGAGTTATCAGGAGTGCACAATGTCTTTCACGTCTCAATGCTAAGAAAATACGTACACGATCCTGATCATGTATGCAATTTCAAAGAGTTGCACGTAGCCAAGAACCTGACTTATGAGGAGGTACCTATAGCTATTTTGGAGCGTAAGGTACACCAGTTACGAAATAAAGAGGTTAAGTTGGTGAAAGTTCAATGGAGTCGTCATGGACCAAATGAGGCTACTTGGGAACGTGAAGAGGAGATCCGTTCTAAGTATCCAACATTCATTTTTCAAGGTGCGTAACCTAATTTTCGAGGACGAAAATTTGTTAAAGGGGGGTAGGTTGTAACGCCCCGATTTCGCAAATACATTTATTGTGAATTATAGAAAACATGTTCAATTTTATTAAATTAATGCCCGAATAATTTATCATTTAATTCATTTCATTCTCATAATCATGCAAATTCATTTGTCATTATAATTCATGTTCAGACATGTGATTCATGTCGTGTCATTTCTCGTTTTATTTCATCGTCATGTTGTCATTTCTAGGCCTGAGTCAAATTTTAAGCAATATTAATCATTACGCATAAGATTTCACAAGTCCATTTTAATTTATTCACTTTGGGCCGGCCTAAGCCAAACCCATTATAATACTCAGCCCGAATCCTACAATTAATTAAAGCCCAACTATTATAATTTTACCAAGTCCAAATATCTTCTCTCAACCCATATTTTAATGGGCAACACAATTTAAGCCCAATTGATAATATTCATCACGATCACAACTATGAGAAATCCACGTTCTCACGTTAGAAGAGGTTGGCAGAAGTGGGGTTGAGGGGAGGAACTTCAGGGGGAGTTTTACATCATGGGGATGGTTACAATCCTTTCAGTATAAAAATTACCTGCAAATTGTGTCAGCCATTCTCAAACCTCTTCTGCACTGCCACTTTTCTCTCGAGAGGTACGTTTTCCTGCTTCTGATTTTCAGTTTCATCATCATCTTTTGCAAGTATATTTTTACTCTGCAAATTCATCATCATCTTGTTTACTTTGCAAGTAAACAACCACCCTAATCTAGAAATCAAACCACAGTAACCACTTTCAGCCAAAAAAAAAAAAAAAAATTCCCAACCACACCGACCATCTCCTCATCGCCGAGTTCAGGCCGCCATCGCCCCATCTCGCGCTGCCCACCGTTCGCGCGAACCCACCTCCAGCGACCCACCAACCGGAGCACCAGTAATCCACTTTATGTCAATCCAATCAAAACCAGAAACCTTTAAACCTAACCCAAATCCAGAAACCACGAAACCTCCGCCATGCCCGCCGAAAAATTTGGGCAGAAACCCTAACCCACAGCCGACCTAAATCGCCGGAGGTCGCCGCTGCTACACCGCCACCGCTGCGGCTTTCTATCATGGTCTTCCGTCGGTTGCCTTGTACCTGAGTTATGAGCCGCACTCGGAATTCCCGAACCACGAGACGCCGACGAATTTCCCTTCTTTTCATCCGACGTGATCTGCTTGTGTGTGAGGGAGAGGGAGAGGGAGAGAGAGAGAGAGAGAGAGAGAGGGGCGAGGGGGGAGAACAGGAGAAATGAGTGTCGGACATGGTCTGGGCAAATGGGGTTTTTATACCCACTTTCTTTTAGGGTTCTTCAATTTAGTCCCTAAGTTTCAGACCCTCTCAAATTGACCCCAAATCATTTTCAGGGTATACTAATTTCAGCCCCTAATTTTTAGTTTATTCATTCTTGCCCCAGTTTGGTTTATAATTATTTCAGTTAGCCCCAATCAGAATTATAATTTCTACTATTTCAGTCTCTTTCGGCCAAGCTCTTAACATGTTGATATTTTTTTATTTATATTATTATTCACTTACAATTTAATTCTCAGTCATATAATAATAATAATTTTCTATTATTAATTGTAGATAATAACAAGAATTTACGGGCCTAGAATTGTCGAGTCAAGCATCTCATCACATTCAAGTTCAAGAACTGTATTTTATCCAGGTGTGTGGATTTATTACGCTTTTGTTTATTTTAATTGCTTTATATATTGTCTCGTATGTGCACGTGAAATCAGTCAGAAGCACTTAAATGTGCAAATCAGTCAGAAGCACTTAAATGTGCAATCAGTCAGAAGCACTTAAATGTGCAAATCACCAAGCACTTAATTGTGCATAAAGCCTTAGGGCTAGCCGACGGGCATCAGAATTTATCAGTCATGTTGTTTATACTTGCTAATATATTTAGTAATTAACGTAGACATATTGCGTACTCTCCACACTGAGCGAGTTGGAAGCTCACCCCACTATTTAACCCCTTTCAGGTTCAGGAGCTCGATGTGGCATGCGATTGAGAGTGGGATGATCAAGCCTATGATTAGATATTTATTTATTTAATGTTATTTCTCTCAAACTATGTTTATGAACAAGTGTTCAATTTGTTTTATCTTTATGTCAAGGTATGTTTTGTTTTAACAATGACTCGAGAAGATTACTTGCAATTATTAAGTTTGTCTTTTTGAAATGTATTTCCGCTGCAAAATTTTTATTTATTCTTCTTAAAATTTGAAGAATCATATTTAGAAAAGTGGTCGCTACAGTCTTGGCCTTAGGAGCTGGAAAAAGAAGACATGTCAAAAAAAAAAAAAGATCGAAAAAAAGGGGCTACCTGAAGAAGACATTATACTCGGATCGGTCGATCTAAGTCCGGCCGCCCAAAGGTTTTCCTCGGTCACCAAAAAATGAGACTTCCTTTGTTCAAGAGGAAGATCCAAAAGCTGCTCAACCCGGTCGTCGAACTCGGGAGAGGTCTCTAGCGCCGGGATGCGTTCTGCACATGCAACAAATGATGAGCGTTAGACAAAAAAAAGAACATGAATAAAAAATACGACACTCATTTTGGCCGTAAAGTGCTCAGGGACCCGCAGCTCGGCATCTATCACCCCAGGCTCCCACTCATCCAACGAGCTCCTCCACGGTCCCCCAATGAAGAACCACTTTTCCTTCCAGCTATGGATGGTCTCGGGCACCCCCACTAACTCCTTGTGCATAGCATGCCGGTCAGTAAAACCACCTGAGCCGGATCTACCAACCGACCTCCATAGAAAGAGGTCATGAACTCCTCGAAATCGGGCCTGCCACCGTGGCCGATTAAAAAGAATAAAAAGGCCCACCACCCGAGCCTGTGAATTCGATGGATCTGGGGACAGAAGACCCCACCGCCTTAGCCACCGGGAGAAGGCTAACGGAGCGAAACCTAAGTCCGGCCAACAAAGAGCGGTAGTACACCGTCAGACAACCAAGAAAGGAGTATGAGGCCTCTCCTCAGGATTTGGGACGTACATCCGCACCGTCGCCGGAACCTTGAATCGCAGCCGCCAAGCTGCTAATTGCTCCTCTGTAACAGTGCTACGAATCGAGGCCGAATCCCACTCCACCTCCACAATAGGGGACGGCCGAGGCCGAGTTCGAGCCACCACCGACTCGACTCTTTCTTCCGCCAGAGTCCCTCCGACGGCCATCAACGGCACCGCCCTTTCCACCTCGCCAGATTCCGGCGACTTCACAACTTCGTCTCCTTCTTCCTCGACACTCCAGTCCACAGGAGCTTCGCCCATCGACAGATCCGCCACACCGGTGCGGTCCGGCGACACGGTCAAAACCGCCTCTGTCTCGCCCCTCATCTCCGACATCTTAAATAGAAAAGAAAAAAGAGGAGGAAAAGCAAGCTTACCGGGAAAGTCTTTGTGAAATCGGAAAAGAAAAGAATCGCCGGAAAAGTTCCTTCTCTCTGCAACAACACGTAAAAATGGCGAAGGGAACACTGAAGGAGAAGACAGGCTATATTTATGGAGGAATAAGGGCATTAAATGCCAGGCGCGTGAAGCGACAATTCCTACTGAACCGTCGCAAAGTTCGAAAACGCGTGAACACGCCATCCAATCTGCTTGTGCCACGCGTCCCCCACATAATGACACTTAAAGACCAGGGAATCGAATCGACGCGACTCTCGAAGAGGCGTCTATTCGAAAGATCTTATCCTCCCACAAGCCGGATCGGTCTCAACATGAAACGACTCCGACCAGGCCGGCAAGACGGCCTCGACTGGGGCCCTTGTTGGCGATCCATCCAACTTGGAATCCACGTAGGCACTGCAGACCTAAATCGGCCGAGCGTAACCTCGAAGTCTGACCGGCAAACCCGATTTCCTCCCGGGCTCGCTAAAAACCGGACCGAACGGTGACGCCAAGGCTGACCCGGTATCCGATCCGGGAGGGCCGAGCAGAGAGGGGACAAAAATGCTCTGATTCAAGATTACAATAAGGCCGACCTGAACGGCGGGAGACCCGAGGACCGACCCCATCGGATAAGCACCGCCAAGACTCGGCAAGGCAGGCCCGCATGCCAATTAACGCATGCAGTCACGCCCCTTCCCAAAGCGCTTCTTAGAGGCCGCCACGTGTCCTAGGCATAAATATAGACTGTCAAGTGTTTTGGGCATATTCCCAAAACATTCGCCAGCTGTCATCTCTCCACTGGCCCAGATTGTCTATATATAGAAGAAATGTACAGTGAAAGCAGATCTTTGGATTTTGAGCATTGATAACAGAGAGAGAAGAAAGAGAGAATTCAGATTCATAACCAAAAAGAAAATAAGACTTGTAATTAACAAGCAAATAAGATAGACCGGCATAAAATATCCTGCTCGGCTCTACTCTATTTAAGGTCATTAATAAAATTTAGTGATCAAACACCTTCCCTCTTGTTATATTATTTTCTACGTGTCTTCGATCCATTCGTCCAGATCAGCACACGTGACGTTGACCAAATCAGACGTCAATAGTGCACATAAATTATGGAATGAAATTATGGACTTTGCTACACTAAAACCTCGGTAAATGAATATGATCGGGACCAGAAAAAAATATTTATTTAGCAAAATTATTTATTTATCGAAAGAAAATTTGAACATATTATAAAGAATTGGAACCAGAGAAAATTATTCATTTAACGAATTTATTCGTTTATCGAACATTCATTTATCGAGGTTTAAGTTTACTTTTATCACAAATATTTGTTTTTTGAATCGTCTTTCTGTGTCGTACTAAAACGAGAATTATTGGGAAGTGGAGTATTAATGGAAAATTTTGATTTTTTGGTACTCTGTTGGAATTGACGTATAAATCGCAAATTATTTATGTAGACTAGTGGTCTGGTCGGCCTTCCTGACAGCATTCTGGCTACAGGAGACCAAAAAACAAAAAAGATATTACGCCATATGGAAGATTTAAAATATTTTAAAAAAGTCAAGTTCTATATTTTACATTGTAATTTAAAATTTGAAAATCAATTTAGATTTAGTTATTGTTCAGCCACTCGGAATCGTTTATCGCGGAGGAACACGATGATGGACTGAAATGATGAGGTTAAGAGGTGATTTTACGACTTATTGTCGTTCCAAATCCAGAAATTAATACCCGAAATGATGAGGGTACGGATTAAGCATCAGCACTCACTTAGAAATTATATACCAGTAACTACCCCAAATGCGATTAAAAAGTGATTTTATATATCACCCACTTCGGTCCATAGTAATATTTGCTAATTACTCAAATCTATTTAAATTTATAAAATATTTAAGAATCAAATATAAGTATCCGTCTCAATAAAACCCCGAACATTATCAAAATTTAACAATTGGAGCAGAAGGTATAAATAATAAGTATAAATTTGAAAATTATATAATTCACGAAATTAGTTTTAAATTTATATACGCAGATATGAGATTCAAGAGTTTAAATATATAGGAATTGAAAATTGACAAAATATCATGTAAGAGATAGATACAGTAGTGCTTCAAATTCACAAATCTATTAGATACTTTAGATACTTGTTTAGTGAATGAAGAGATTTGAGTTTATTAGGAAAAAAAGTAAAAATAATAGACATGCATATATAAATCAGATATTAAAAAAATAAATACATGCTTCTTTTGGACTATATGGGTTTTAAAAAGAAAATTTTACGTAATATAGGTGATTATATTACGTGACTTCACTATTTTTATTATGCAATAAAATTTAAGTTTTAATTTATCGAGAATTTGTGTACTACATCAAGCAATCAAAATTTGAGTTCATCGCATATTTAATATTTCGATAAGAAGAAAATTAAAACCAATAATTTAACCAACTTAATAACTGACTAAATTAGATTGGTGGTGCACAATAA
Source organism: Orobanche coerulescens (assembly GCA_033398695.1). Classification (NCBI taxonomy): domain Eukaryota; kingdom Viridiplantae; phylum Streptophyta; class Magnoliopsida; order Lamiales; family Orobanchaceae; genus Orobanche; species Orobanche coerulescens. The sequence goes on along the minus strand of CM065801.1, from coordinate 54,211,516 downwards.
TTATGGATAGAAAAGTACACATTGATGTTATGTTCGTATTTGGTTTATCCAGTGAGGAAAGTCTTATTCGAAATCAATATGAGATTCAATCAATTAAAATTTGTATATCGGTACATGTTCCGCGCTTGATAATCCGAAATATCGACATGGGATTTTAAATTATGTTAATATATTTTAAATATATATGTTAATATATTTTTCGATAAAATAAAACTTGTTGCTTGGTCAATTTAATACTACCTCCGTTTTCTTATAACTGCAACATCTGGATTTTCACGCTTGCCAATGCACAACTTTGATTATAAATATCTTGAATTCTTTATTTTTAAAAATTATAAGAAGTTGATATTTTGAAAGTATATTTCGAGATGAATCTAACAAGATCTTACATGACTATATTTTTTCATGTGTATAAATCATAAAAAATAGTCAAAAGAGAATATATGAACAGTGTAATAATCAACACGTAATAATAAAAAAACGAAGAAAGTAATTGATTAATATATTAGCCATGAGGCTGCTCCTCCACTCTTAGGGTGGAGGGTATGGGTCACTCTCATCACCCATCTTTCACCCATCATTCATCCCTCATTCACCCCTCATTCATACTAGGAAACCCATCTTTCACCCATCATTCACCATCTTTCAAATTTATTTTTTTTAATATAATAATTTTAATATTCCATAAAAAACTAAAATACATTTCATATTAAAAAAACTACCATTAAATCTAGAGATAAAAAAAAGAAGCTAAAATCCACAAAAAAAAATTTAAAAAAAAATACTAAAATAAAATATAAATACTAGTCGTCTAGACTTGGAATGTGTGCGTGCTCAATATGATCGATGAGATCCATTCGGAGATTTCGTGAACACCTCGTCTCGGATCTCCATAGCACGTCGTCATTTACTTGTGCATTCATCGACGGACCGAATGTGCCAACCCCTCGTCTTTTAAAATCATGTTGTGCAAATAATACACGCATACATGACCCTCCTAATCTGGTTTCCTCGGTTTGTCGTTGGCCCACGAAGTATACCCCAACGTTGTTTAAGGGCGAAAGCCCGTTCTACATCCTTCGCGTGCGCTTCTTGTGCTTTGCTAAATCGGACACGCTTATCACGGTTGGTAAGGAATGGTTTTCACAAATACGCCCACTTCCATCTGCGAGATAATATCCATGCTTATACTCGGTTCCACGTATCATATATGGAATCACGGGAAGTACCATTGACTTGACCATTGAATAAGGGTGGTGATTCAACACGTTTAAGTCGTTGTTTGAACCGCAACACCAAAATACGCATGCCAAAACCAAGTATCTTGTGACGCTTCAAGCATGATAGTTGGCACAGGTGGTCACCTTGGAATTGTGCACGCCATTGGGCAATCACGCCATGATGTGTACAATCAACACTTCCTACATTAAGTATACAAAATAAAATTGTATGTAACTAAAAAAATGCTAAATATATACAAAATAAAAATTGTAGAATAAATATATACGAATGTATGTAACTAAAAAAATGCTAAATATATACGAAATAAAAATATACCTAACATCGGGAAAACCATGACGTGTCGCATGATGCTCGTATAAAATTTGTATGTCGTTCGTAGTTGGCGCCGCAAGTATTCTTTCCCGCACAAATGAATAATTCCCTCACAAAACGCCAGGTTTCCGCGATGTTCTTGCCGACATTTGTAAATATTCATCGAGCGAGTGAACGTGCCGTAGGACGATTGTCGGATTGCGGATGTGCATTTTTGCAAACCGAAAAGCTAATCTTGAGTCTTGCATCGTACTTGGTTTGAAAAATTCATACTTGTTTACCATGTCGTTAACTATTTTCGAAAAGTCTCTTCTCCATCAAACCGGTCACGAAGTAGACACGATACCTTGCGTCGTCGGCAAAATAATCTCGCACGAGGCGGGCATGACCCTCACTACGAGGTCTCTTAACAGACGTTCTCGATGACGCGGTGTCACGAACATCGGATGAAAACATCATCTCTAAAATGCGGCCGTCTCTCAACCGGATTATCCGAACTTGATGACGATGAACTTGATGACGAATCTCAGAAACGACAATGGGTTCCATGAATTCGACGGATCCATAGTTTAAATGGGGGTTTGTATATTTTTTTATAGTGTTTATGTTTGTTTTTGGTGTTTTTGGAGTATGTATATATAGGAAAAAGAAAGGAAATGAGTATTAATTGTTTTGAAAAAAAGTGAATTTTTTTTTTAATTTGGAACGGTCATATGACCGTTAGAATGTGGGAAAGAGAGCCAATGTGCGAGAGCAAGATCGGGACAAAGGTCACTCATTTCATCACTAGCACTTGGTACCAAAGAGGGGGGGCGGTGTGCTCCATTGGTACCAACCGGTACCACATTGGTCACAAGGCATACCCTAATGTGGTACCGGTTGGTACCAATGGAGCACACCGCCTCTTTGGTACCAAGTGCTAGTGATGAAATGAGTGACCTTGTCCCAATCTTGCTCCCGCACATCGCTCTCTTTCCCACATTCCAACGGTCATATGACCGTTCCAAATTAAAAAAAAAAATTCACTTTTTTCAAAACAATTAATACTCATTTCCTTTCTTTTCCTATATATACATACTCCAAAAACACCAAAAACAAACATAAACACTATAAAAATATACAAACCCCCATTTAAACTATGGATCCGTCGAATTCATGGAACCCATTGTCGCTTTCTGAGATTCGTCATCAAGTTCATCGTCATCAAGTTCGGATAATCCGATTGAGAGACGGCCGCATTTTTAGAGATGATGTTTTCATCCGATGTTCGTGACATCGCCTCGTCATCGAGAACGTCTGCTACAAGAGACCTCCGTAGTGAGGGTCATGCCCGCCTCGCATTTGAGATTATTTTGCCGACGACGCAAGGTATCGTGTCTACTTTCCCGACCGGTTTCGATGGAGAAGAGACTTTTTCGAAAATAGTTAACGACATGGTAAACAAGTATGAATTTTTTCAAACCAAGTACGATGCAAGACTCAAGATTAGCTCGGGTTTGCAAAAATGCACATCCGCAATCCGACAATCGCCTACGGCACGTTCCCGACTCGCCGATGAATATTTACAAATGTCGACAAGAACATCATGGGAATCCCTACAAGCGTTTTGTGAGGGAATTATTCATTTGTACGGAAAGAATACTTGCGGCGCCTAACTACGAACGACATACAAATTTTATACGAGCATCATGCGACACGTCATGGTTTTCCAGATGTTAGGTATATTTTTATTTCGTATATATTTAGCATTTTTTTAGTTACATACATTCGTATATATTTATTCTACAATTTTTATTTCGTATATATTTAGCATTTTTTTTTAGTTACATACAATTTTTATTTTGTATACTTAATGTAGGAAGTGTTGATTGTACACATTGGGCGTGGCGGAATTGCCCAATGGCTTGGCGGCACAATTCCACAGGGGTGACCACCCAGGGCCAACTATCATGCTTGAAGCAGTTGCGTTACAAGATACTTGGTTTTGGCATGCGTATTTTGGTGTTGCCGGTTCAAACAACGACTTAAACGTCTTGAATCAGTCACCCTTATTCAATGGTCAAGTCAATGGTACTTCCCCGGTGATTCCATATATGATACGTGGAACTGAGTATAAGCATGGATATTATCTCGCAGATGGAATTTACCGGAAGTGGGCAGTATTTGTGAAAACCATTCCTTACCCAACCGGTGATAAGCGTGTCCGGTTTAGCAAAGCACAAGAAGCCGCACGAAAGGATGTAGAACGGGCTTTCGGCGTCGTTAAACAATGTTGGGGTATACTTCGTGGGCTAGCACGACAAACCGAGGAAACCAGAATTAGGAGGGTCATGTATGCGTGTATTATTTTGCACATGATTTTAAAAGACGAGGGGTTGGCTTTATGTCCCGACTACATTCCAGATCCGTCGATGAATGCACAAGTAAATGACGACGTGCTATTGGAGATCCGAGACGAGGGTGTTCACGAAACTCTCCGAATGGATCTCATCGATCATATTGAGCACGCACACATTCCAAGTCTAGACGACTAGTATTTATATTTTATTTTAGTATTTTTTTTAATTTTTTTTTTGTGGATTTTAGCTTCTTTTTTTTTATCTCTAGATTTAATGGTAGTTTTTTTAATATGAAATGTATTTTAGTTTTTTATGGAATATTAAAATTATTATATTAAAAAAAATAAATTTGAAAGATGGTGAATGATGGGTGAAAGATGGGTTTCCTAGTATGAATGAGGGGTGAATGAGGGATGAATGATGGGTGAAAGATGGGTGATGGGAGTGACCCATACCCTCCACCCTTACCAGCAAAATCGGGCAAAACTTCAAAAGTGAAAAACTTAAATCTATACACAACACTTGGAGGTGATATCATTCACCACTATTAAAAAAGGGCTCCAATAGCATCACATTATTAGCTTAGGATAAGAAAGTGAGACTAAAGAAAAGAAACTACAAAAACATTACACAAAAGCGTTATATATATGACGCCTTAAATTGTGAATGAAATCAGTTAAAGTTGGGTAATTAAGACATCACATATGTGACGCCGTTGTAGAATATATTTTTTTTTTACTTTATTCCGGTATTTGCGTCACATATTTGACGCTAAAACTCAAAACTGTATGTGACTTTAGCGTCACATGTGTCACATGTGTCAAAACGGTATGTGATTTTTTCTAACAAAATATTTTTTTCGGAATGGTGTCACATGTATGGCGTCATTATACTACTAAAAGCAAGTTAAAGGCGTCACGTAAGTGATGCCAGTATAAAATTAAATATAATCTTCTGACCGATATATTTATATAAATCCATTTTAAATATATTTATATATACTAAATTTATTTTAAATATATGAAATTCTATTGATTTATATATTAGATAATTATAAATAGTAAATTTATAATTATATTTAAATAACTATAATGTAAGAAATTTATTAACTATTATAATATTTATTTATATTTAAATATTTTGAAAGTTGATTTAATTTGGAAAAGAAATTAAATAGAACTAAGAAATATAAGGCATAAATAAATATAATGCAATATACTTACTGAACGAAAACATACCTCAGTGGTTAAAGGCCACACATTTATCCCATCGGCGGGGTTCGATTCCTTCGCCGTCCACTGAGCTATGTTTTTAATACCAATTACCATCTTTAGCATCACATATGTGACGCCTTTATGTACCTATCGGCGCCACATATGTGACGCTATATGTCATTTTTTTACAGCAACCAAAACAGGCCACAGAACCAAAGAGATTGTTGTATTGACACAAGTTACACAGTAACACAACAACAACTGAACCAACAAAGCAACATAACAACAAACAACATTCTATACCAAATCAATAAAGTAATAGAACAACATGCACAATAAATATAACATTTTATACAAATTAAAATCACAATATATGCAAAACAGAACAAAAACGTTCATCAAAACATAAATCTTACATGCTACTCGTCAGATATTAAACGCATCAACTCATCCTTATCAAAGTCATCGGAGTCATCATCCTCATCGTTCGCACGAGATGATGAGGTATATATCTTCTTCCTTCCTTTCAGTAATCTCAACATGAGTTTACTCATCTTTGAAAATTTGGACTCTATCTTCTCTTTATCCTTCTTCATCTTCTCTCTATCATTCTCCATCTCCTCTCTATCCTTCTTCATCTCCTCGTTATCCTGTTTTTACCACTCAATGGTAGCCTCCAAGGACCGATCGACCTCGATAGGTCGTAATGATGCTCGTGAGTCAACAAGACGACGACTTGTGGGTTGATCGATGACTTCATTTATGATTATCCCCTTTTAACTTCCACTCACTCTTCCACCCTGTCTAACTACGTCAGCTGCCTGAGCCCACAAGTTTGGTAAAATTCATCTTCCGGAGGGGGGTTTGGGGAATGCAATGCTTCAACAAGCTTATTATATCGGTCCTGTTTCAAGTACTCATAATACAAATAGTGAACAAGCTACACAATTTATAATTTACTGACATATTCATAATACAAGAAAGTGAACAAATATAAAGCTAAACTTACGTATTGTGCTGCACTGCGGGTGTCTATCCATTTGGGAGTGAAGACTCCCGACTCAGGTTCTCCTTCCTCCAGTTGAGCCTCGCTGCAACTTTCACCATTTTTTTTCTTTTGATGCTTTTTTATTTCTTTCACATTGGTGATGTGAGTCTTTATGAAGGCCAAAACATTAAACATCGGGTCCTCTACCGGCCTCTTACTCTCACATGCTGGTCTTTGGTATATCTCAAGAGCAGCATCACTCACCTATGCATTACCATAAAATATTAATAATATTTATGATGACACATAATTAAAGACAACATATATTATATAATAAAACATTGACAGAATTTAGACATACCATGGAATGAGCATGATCGTACATGCTCATACTACCTCCAGTATATGTACCCGGTGCCTTTTGCGTAATCACACCAGTACTATCATCGTAAAGAGTGCCCCTGTTTTATTTCTGGAAGGCCTCCATCTTCTTATCTTCCGTCTCCCAACACTTCCACAAGATCTTGAACTCCTTTTCCTTCAACAACTTCTCCCGCTGACCAACTGGTTTTTGATATCCTTTATTTTTGGCGTGCGTAGGCACATCACTAAATCGTCTGTGGCTATATATGTCCCAATACCATGGAATTTTCTCCTCATCCGATTTCTCCCACCTAGAACGCATCTGCAAAAATATAGCAACTGCCATAAAATCCAAAAACAATCTAATATAAAAACTGTTATAAGAATATACCCCAAATTCCCGCCACAATTCGTTCCTCATCCGTCGAGAGACCTGACCCCAATGCTCTTCACCGGAGGATTACCTCTTAAGTAAGCCGACTATATCGCTCTCGACCTTCGTCGAACTAAACCCAACTATTTCTAGCAAAGGGCGAATTAGTTTTCGATCATCATACTTCTCTTTCGCCTTGGAGATCTCAGTGGGACCTCTCCCTGATGGTTGTGCTAAAACTGTTGGAACAAGATTGGTTGGTATCGCTGTTTGGAGATAGAGATACAAAACTCCTGCGCATTTCGGAAGCGATTTAAATAAAGGTGCGGAATATAAATCGACACAGGATTTATAGAGGTTCAGCCAAATGTGCCTACGTCCTCTTTCGGTATCTTTTTCTATAGGCTAAAGATAAACCTCTGCACCTCTCTTCTATCGGTCGAGGGATAACCATTACAATCTCGTCTTCTATCAGTCCTAGATCAACCGTACAACCACTTGTCTTTTTGTCAGTCCAAGTTAAACTATTTTTCTTTTCTATCGAACAAGGAATCAACTTATCTAGCTTTCTATGGGTACTAGACAACCTCACTCGGACATAGATTGCGATTCTAACAATGTCGAATCCTTGATCATAATAACACCGAATCAAATCTTACCCTTTCTTTTACCTCTCGTGTATGAGTTTTCATGTATCACACTCAAACTCTTGACAATATAAGCTCAATTACAATAACAATAGAATGTATATCAATATCTGATCAATGTATTGATTGCTTGAAGTTGTTGTACGTTCAATACCATAGGAAGTGGTATATATAGGCTCCAAAGCCTCAATTAGCCGTTAGCTCCTGCTGCCTTCTTTATGTACGTTATTAACCATTCTTTATGTACGTTATATGCATTACATACGTTAACATCAACATGTTACGTACGTTAAGCTCAATGCAGATTTTTCCAGTAACTTCGCTTCTTCTGTGTTGCGTACATCATCAAATCTCCCATTACGTACGATAACGATAATCAAAATATCCATTGATGTGATGATGTAATCCATGATGTCATAAACGGTCATATAGTTTGAATTCTGATTCAAACTATTCATTACGTACGTTAGCCGTCGTGCATTACGTGCGTTAAACTTCTTGGATTACGTACGTTAAGCTCTCTCTATAGCGTACATTAATATCACTAGGTAACTTTTACTTTAGCTGAATTTTACTTCATGGCTTATCAGGTAGCATCCTATCGTCTGATCAGGTATCTTTCCTCTCTGATCTGCTCAGGTAACATTTGCCCAGCTTAAATGATACTGTTGTTTTGTTTTGCTTCCTTGTTGTTTTTCTTTGTTTAACAACTAATCATCAAAACTCGATTAATGTATATTTGGAACAAAATATTCCAACAAAAACCTCCTGATCCACATCGTAATCGAACTCCATCGGCTCCTCTGGAATAGAAACGTGATGAGCTAATGGACCACCTGATGGGGAATCAGTATTAGGTGGCTGCAATGGTGTCTGACCGTGCGAGACGGTCCTCGACATCCTCGTATATGGTCCATGGCCAATATGTGTGAGCTGCTGTGATGCATCTGGACTGTCAATATGTCCATCAGAAGGGCTGACACGATCAATAATGGAATATGCTGGCTCACACGAGATAACAGCGTAAATTTGGCATCACTAAACAGACGATATCCTGGATTATGGAAACGCGAGTCGGTACGCAATGTTGCTATAGCTGCTGCTCCAAGGGTATATGTCTGGTCAGATCTTCTATCTCTGGTCGTCTAACAAACGAACTCCTATGTTACGACAGACTCGGGAATACCAGGAGAGGAAGAGGGGCACTCCTATATGACAGACGCAGTCGCTTATCTTGCTACAGGATCGAACTCAACTAACCCGTGTAGATATTTCACTTTGGGGTTGTCGAACCAGTCACATTTAAATAGATGAAAAACTTGTTCAGGAATCCAGGATTGTAGAAAGTGAACTCTAATACCTGTTGTAGCATCCCGTAGTACTTAGATGAATCTCCGGAACTATTTGCACTTGTAACACACAATCCACTATTCACAGTCTTTTTATTTTGCCAGTGAAATTCGGTATGAAATTTCAATCCATTCACCACGTAACCTTTGTACTTCTTCACTAATTGATCACCCCTAAACAATGCAGCAAGTTGAGAGTCCTTTAATTATGTGGACTCAACCAATCTTTCAAACCATGGAACTAAGTGATTAACTCGTGCGAACTCCAAGTCTTTGGTGGAGATATTACTCTGTAGTTGATTCAAATGCACTTAAATACATAATGTGTAAATACATCATTACATATAAAAATATGGAATATCAAAATAATAATCATACCATAGATATGGTTCTGCTTCTTCACAGTTCATAAGAATATATAGGATTCCCATATTCCACTCAGCTTCAGCCATATGTCTTCCCTTACTTTTTCCCATTACTTGACCTTTTGGTGTAAAGATCAGACAATTGTCCTTCAAATTGAGGGAAAAATAGAACCTCGTTCCTCTTTAGTCGTGTCGTCGTTGTGTCAATTTCTTTGTTGAAGTAGAAGGAACAAATATTTGTAATCTCAGTCAGTAAATAGGCCTCAAATATGGATCTTTTAACCTTAGCTTTATTGCTCACCATGCCTTTTAGAATAAACATCATCCTGCATTGTATGAAATACTGAATGTATAAATACATACACAACATAATGCGTATATTAACATAAAGAAAAGAAAAGTACCTCTTGAATGGGTACATCCATCAATAGAAGACCAGTCCCCAGACAAGGGCCTCGTATGGCAAATGAATGATCATATGTTCCATTGAGCCGAAGAATGCCAGAGGGAATATCTGTTCTAACTTGCACATAGTCACTATGATAGTCTTGGCAAATTTTCTCATGTCGGACGCTTTAATCTCACTCGTGCATAATGCTCAAACAGTTGCTCACCTCCGTTAATTGTAACACCCCCAAAAACCAACCGAGAATATTACACGCTGTGGACCCCACACTCGAGGATCTACCAGGCTAAACACAATCATACGACTAAAAGTTTGACCATTTGGGATCAAACAGCCTAAAGACACGGACCGATAAGGTCACAGAACAAAATCAAACTGTAATAATTTGTTTACAACTCATACTCACACAGGGGTCCAAATTACAAAACGATACAACACAGTGGAAGGCTCAGAAATAATACAAAGACACAACAACAACAACTGCATTCCATAACTCTTGATTGGTATCGCAGCCCATCATCCTTTGTGCCGATCCTATGACTGCTCCCATGAATCTGCATAAACCTGGACACAAAACAGATATCCACCCCCCGTTTACTCGGGAGTTAGCAAAACTCCACCATTTTAATAGTGCAAGTATCAAACTATACATATGTAACAAGCAATTACAAATCATAAAATAGGCAACCACAATCTACCAACCACAAATATACCAATCACGTATTCCCTAGAAGTTTTAATAATATAGCAACCAACACAAGTGGAATCTTTGAAAAATAACTGGCATCTCGGGAATTTTTGGAAAGCGCAAGTCCTTAAGAACTCATATCCTAAGTTTATCAAAATACTTTAGGAACTCATGTCCTAAGTTTATCAAAATCCTTTAGGAACTCATGTCCTAATTTTATCAAAATCCTTTAGGAACTCATGTCCTAAGTTTATCAAAATACTTTAGGAACTCGTGTCCTAAGTTTGTCAAAATACGTTAGGAATTCATGTCCTAAGTTTGTCAAAATCCTTTACATCAAAACACGCTCAACAATCAATCAAGACACTCATGAACTCTCATCACATATACCAAACACAAAAATCATAATACTCATGATCTATTGTCACGTGGCTCCGTAGGTTCATCAACCCGCACGGACTATGCCGAACACAATACTCATAACACTGTGAACTCTTGCCACGTGTCAAACACAACAAACATAACACTCGTGATCCCTTGTCACGTGGCTCCGTAGGTTCATTAACCCACATGGACTATGCCAAACAAAACCATCACCACATCCAGTCCTGACTCCGTGATCTCTTGCCACGAGTCACCATAGGCCCCGTCGAATCGATACGGTTGGACGTACTGTGCCCTGACCCCATGATCGACTGCCATGTGTTATTGTAGGCCTCATCAGACCCGCACAACTGGACCTCAGTACCACATACTAAGTTCTGATCCCAAGATCAACTGTCCGGAATCCTCGTAGGCCCCGTCGAACCCACACGAGTGAACTTAGCACCACAACGCACACCAACACGTTCCTGTTCCATCAACCACGAACACATCAATCAATCACATTGATCTCCACGAAGTCACGCATCACGCGCACACAACACAATCTCAACCCACAAATCATCATCAACGACACGCAACCAACATAACTCATGATTAATACACGATATATTGCACAACCATGTGTACAATCAAGCCAATACGATTACCATAACCCTGCAGAGAAAACACAACACATAATACATATACCAAAATAACATAGTCATCACCATTCCTTTATAACGGGTAACACATAACCGATTCACACGAATCAAGTTTACAAAGGTAAACCAATCATCAAAACACAACACACGATTCCTAATCGCAAGACACAAGTTTTATAAGCAAGATACTTGCCTCGAATCAACACGCGAATACTCCGACGAACACGGCTCGACCACAATGCCTCAAACCCTACAAACTCCGTAAGAAACAACAAAAACCATGATCAAAACGAGGACCAAGACCAACAACAATGGAAATCACATCAAACTATCGAAAGAAAACTCATTCGAACATTTAATCGAACATTAAATGTTCATGAACCTCCAAGAACACTGTTAGGCGTATTTTTATAAGCTTATTTATCATTATTCATTATCCATTTTGTGTCTAAACCTGCATAAATGAGCCTTTAAAGCACTATTCTTTTATGTTTGGCAGGAAATTGGAGTCCGGAAGCTCGAACGATGAAAAACGGGCGAAAACGGCAAATTTTGGCCTGGGGCCGCGGCACAAACCAAGTGAGCCGCGGCACACGAAGATGACCAGAAAGCGCCGAGCGGACTGTACCAGGGGCCGCGGCACAAGGATGCTGAGCCGCGGCCCAGGAAGAAAACGCGCGCACAGGCATAGGCGCTGAGCACCGTGAGCCGCGGCCCACAGGGCGGTTTTGATAGAAATTGCCACGTTTCTGGGCCGTTTTGGAGCTGTTCTCGACCTAATCACACGGACGCGTTTTGGAGGCTAATAAGAGTTATAAATAAGGGTTTAAGTGTAATACCCGTAATTTCGATTTCCGGTAATTTCTTTTTTTTGGCGGAAGTACGTTTTGACGACTCTCTCATGACCGTTTCGTCATTCTGGGAATGATTAATTCTACACTTTTTGACATCTGAGTTTGTTTCGGTGTCGTTTTATTGAGTTCCGTGCTTTTTAGCAACTTTTCCGCACTTGAGTTCGATTCTTGCGAATCTCGTTCGAAACTGTTGTTTCGACTTTCTCGTAAGTTCATTTAATGTTATTATTCATGTTGCAAGCTTCGGCTTGGTGTTTTGATCATGTATCGTGTATTTCGGACGTTTTGGGCCATTTTCGTAATTTCCCAAAGTTTGGGGTAATTACTTTCCGTTGTCGAATTTCGAGCCTTTGGGTGGTCGGAATTGTGTGTTCTCTTAGTGCTCGAATTCGTCTTTGTGAGTACTTCGTAACCGTATCTTTGATTCATATTCAGGTTCGGGTTTCGGGGTCGTTCGGGCCGTCGGAGTTGGCCCCGGCCGAGTCATGGCCGGGCGATGCAGGCTGTGCCGAGTTACGACGGTGAGCGCTGCAAGCACAGACGTAATGCCGGTTACGTACGTAACCCTTGGCCGGTTACGTACGTAAGGATGCCGGCATTTTTGGGCAGCGTCTCAGCCATGGCCGGTTACGTACGTAAGCCCTTGGCCGGTTACGTACGTAACTCGGCCGGCAGACAGCCTATATAAGGCCCTGCAGACGGGTTTTTGGCCATTTTTCTCCTTCTTCTCCTTCTCTTCCGCGGCTGAGGGTGTGCTTATCATGGAGCCATGTTGTTTAACAACAAATCCATGAAGTTCTTGAGGTTATATCATTGATCAATCATCCGTTATCATCCTTTGATCCAGCGAATCAAGGTAATCTTTCTTAGAACCCTAATTTCTTAAATTTTGGGGGTTTTGCGTTTTTGTCCGATTCGTTCCGTATTGTTGATTAATTCATCATTGGGTATGATTAATCTTGGTAGTATTCTTGTGTTTAACATCATTTAATTCATTGTTCTTCGTCGAATCGAAGTATATTTCTTGATTTCCTTCAAATCGACTTTTTGGGGGATTTGTTCTCGATCTCGTTTTCCATCCGTTTTTGATGGATCGATTGTGGTTAAATGATGTTGTTAAACACATTATATGGATTGTATATCCATATTTCAACTTGGAATTTCGTTTTCGTGTTTTGTCGGGACGAATCGTGTTCTTGGCCGTTTTGGGGAAAATCCTTGAATTTTCGTCATTCGTTCCTTGAATTCAGCGGCTTTGGGTCGTACTTTGGAATTCATTTTCATTGTTATATTTGTCCTTCGTAGTTTATTATCGCGATTTGGCGTTCGGTGGAGTCGGTGGGTTCGTGGTCGGTTCGTGCCAACCTACTTCGGTCCATTCTCCGTGTTGTTCTTATTCGAGGCAAGTACCTTGCCCATACTTTTTCTTATTTTCTGGATATGATGATCGGTGATCGTCTTGGTGTGTTTGTTTGATTGTTTGAAATGAAGTTTCAAAAGATTTCGGTTTGGCCTCGTTAAAGGCTTTCTTTCAAAACGCGTGTGTTTTGTGAACGGTGTGTTTTGGGAATTGATTATGATTTGATTATTTTGAACGTTGAAGGCTTGATTATATCCCTGTTGTTTAAAGTTATAGAATCGTGTATTCCGTATTTAATCTGGTTATTGTGTTTTTGAAGAATTTGATAATGGTGTCGGATAAGTGGCCATCTCTAGTAAGTATTCTTGATGAACTTACATTCTTAGCATATTAGTATTGCATGAGTAACGTGTGTGTGTGTGTATGCTCACTACGGGTTAGATCCGACGGGGTCTCCGTAGGGCTCCACGAAGCTATGGGACCGCGATCTTGCTTTTAAACACTACGGGTTAGATCCGACGGGTCTCGGTAGGGATCCACGAAGCTGTGGGTCCGCGGTTAATTGTGGTGCATTTTGCAAATGTGATTTGATATTGGCATTTCCGGAAATGAGTGCTTTGGAACTATGTTTTCATGATTGCATGCATCGACTAAGTGTGTAAGAGGTAAGTGTTCGTTTGGCTTACTTGGCTAGGATGGCACTAGAGTATTTTGTTGTTTGTTTTAAATCCTTTATTTGTGGATTTTGATGTTGGGAGACAAACCTTGTGGTCGTTCTTGTGTACTGTGAGTTGATGAGATTTGGGGCTAAAATCCCAACGGTTTTGTAAAGGTCATTTGACGGATTTGGGGCTAAAATCCCAACGGTTTTTGTAAAGATCATTTGACGGATTTGGGGCTAAAATCCCAATGGTTTGGTAAAGATTATTTTACGGAAAGTAAACCTTTGGGGCGGTGACCCCTTTCGTCTTTTGGGTTTTGAAAAGTAGGATTCGATAATCCTAAATTGTTTTCTATTAAAACTCTCGATGGCATTTTGAACTGTTTTATAAATTATTTCCATTAATTTGCGATCTTTCAGATTTAGAATGTTTTCTCAAACTCTTGCCTCGGGAAGTACTTTTCGTTTCGTTTGGATCTTTGAGGATTCCTGGTTATTATTGTTATTCGTGGAATGTGAATTGTATGGCTCGTATTTTCACTTTGTTCTTGCACTAGCAAAACAGTGGAGTTTTGCTAACCCCCGAGTATTCGGGGGGTGGATGTCTGTTTTTGCATTCAGGTTTTGGAGCATAACACAGGGTCGGCACGAAGGATGATGAAAGATGATCGATACTAATCACATGAGGAACCGTACATCGTGTATTGGTTAAGTTGTACTTTATTTTCCGCTGCTATATTTTTCCCGTTGTACGGGTGTGGTTGTGTTTTGACCCCTGCGTGGGCATGAGTTGTAATCGAGTTGTATGTATTTATTGAAAGACCAAATCGGTCTACTGAGTCATCTTAGCCTTAAAGGCATTATTGAGTTGTTCGGTTTTGTTACCAGCCTGGTAGAACCTTGAGGAAAGGTTCTGCGGCGTGTAATATCCCTGAGCGGATTGGGGGTGTTACATTAAGGTCTGAAAAGAAGGGATTATCATCGGAGGATCGATCATCATCAAGGAAGAGAAGCAGAAACCACCAAGTAGCAGAGAGCGGAAGCTAGAGAACGGAGGAATCCGAGCTCTTCAACTGCGTTTGATCTATATGCTTTCTTCAATTATTTCTGTATTTTTATTCTTTAGCATGTCAGACTAAAACCCTGTTCTAGAATTTTGATGAAACCGAGGTTTTGATGAATTAACTTTTGACTATTAATTCAATTCCCTTTTCTATTGAGTTTTCCCAATTGTTCTTAATGCTTTCAATTGTGTGGCCTATAATTGAATTGTTTTAATTACGCAACTCGAATCGGGAGAGGAGAGCTGGTGAGGAAAATAATTGGTGAGAATCGTTTTATCTTATGAGATAGGAATATACTCATAGGAACTACGTGGCCTTTCTGAAGATTCCGTGCTTTTTGTCTATTGTCGAATTAATCCACCTAGGAATAGAGTGTGTTATTCGCCTTTAGAAAAATCTATTGACCTCCGGAGAGGCGGTAGAGTATTTTAGCAACCTTCACCTTCAATAAATTGGGAAATCATTTAATTCATATAATCGTAAGTAAATTCGGATAAACCGAGGTGGATTCACAATCCTAGATTGATTCCATATTTGATCTTCTTCCCTTGCATAATCGATTTTTCTATTCTTTGCTTTTATTAATTTTCCTTAATTATTTCTTGCACCTAAAATTTCGACAGTTCAAATAAAATTAGAATACTCATAAATCGGTAGTTAGTAATTCAGTCCTCGTGGGAACGATATCTGAAATATCACTTTATTACTTGTTTACGATAACGTGCACTTGCGTTCAACGAAATCCGCAATAAGTTTTTGGCGCCGTTGCCGGGGACTGATTTTTTCGCTAATATCAATACCAAGCGACTCTAATTTTTATTTGAAGTTTTTTTTTAGTCTCTATATTTTTATTTTTTCATTATGTTTTCCTTTGATTATAGTGACCCTTGGCATTTCATAAATTTCGATGTTCTTAATAATTTGCCTAATAGGGTTAGTCAGCCCCCTCCCCCGAAACAAAAGACCATGCTTGAACATTGTGTAGACGCTCTCAAAAATCCTGATAGTACTCCTCTTGAGCAAGAATGTGCAAGTCAAGGTCTTGAGATTCACTATGGTTATTTTCCAGCTCATCGATTTAGTAGTGAAGTTGAGGGGGAGGTTGAGAAGAAAGACATGCTGAGTTTTAGGGTCGATCCCTCAGCACCTGATAATTACATAAAGTGTGATGAGCTTGTAGAAGAAGTTACCATTGATGATGTTTCCAAAGAAATTTCATTAAATTATCATCAAACTTCGAATAATAAGGTGAACACTTTTGTGCCTAAAATTTTATTAACGGTGCCGCGCATAATTTTTCCTAAATCCATAATGGGAGAGATTGACCCCATTACTTTTGATTTTGTTGAGGCTGATTCTTTGAGTTCTAATGAGGTTGTTCATGATATGTCTTTATTATCTACCCATTCGAACTCTGCTTATTTTTTCATACCTTACAATTATTATATTCTTTCATCATTTTTTGGTTGTCCGGATAATTATTCTTACTCATTAATTTTGGCAACCAGACATGAACCAAAGCCTCCCTTGTGGAATAAAAGGCTTATAGATTGCAAGAAGGGGGTATTTGGCAATCTCCCTAGAAAGAAGCCACGTTAAATTTTTTTTGCCACGTCGTGCTCAAGACGTAAAATAGAGCGCTTGATGGGAGGCAACCCATCATTTTTACTTGCTTTTTAGTTAGTTGTTTTTATTTGATTTTTTGTTATTAATTTTTTTCTTTGTTTTGTTATTTTGTTTGGATTCGTGTATTCTTGTTGGCCCTTATTTCTCTATTATTTTGTTTATATAACCCTAATGAGTTATTATTCTTCATATTCTAGTCTTTCTTGACTTAATGTCTATAGTTATTTCATGACTAGAGACTAAGTTTGGGGGTCCCTGGTGATGTTGAGTATTATTTGGAGTATGGATTGATAGACGATTCCATTCAAACATGTGTTGGCATTCAAGAAGACATTTGGAATAAGTTTCACTTTTCCGTATCTCTTTTATTTTCACATGAGTGTTATTGTTGATGATTTTATGTGTAGTGGAATAAATTGAAGCATGCGATATTTTCTTAATTTTTCTTGGTTATAAATTGCGATTTCATCATTGTTTTATTTTTCGTGAATTTTTCGTGCTTCCGTGTGTAAAACTGATGTTACGATACTGATTTCTCTTTGAAGAAACGGTTGACTTTTGGTCGAGTTGTAGTCAGCGATATCTGTTTCCGTTGAATATTCATTTAGGTCCGAAATTTTTTCATTTTTGTAGAAATCTTAGCAGATAAGAAAGGAGACATACGTGTTTTCAAATCACTGTCTATACGTTTGGTTATACTTTTCGCGTAGCTGGTCGTCCAGTAACATGAGTCTTGTTGGCACTTGGATTGAGTTTATAGTCGGACAGTTTTTCCCAAGTAAAAGTCGAGATATTAATTGTTCCATGATGGGAAGTTGAGTAACCGGGGGTATTCACGTGAACCGTTGTTTACTCTCGCGTGAAACGACAACCCTGATTAGACTAGTGGTTTAGAGATTTCGCATGTGTCAATGATGGGAAGCCTAGTAACCGGGGTTATTCGCGTGACCCGTTGTTTACTCTCGCGTAAAACAGCGACCTTGAATCGGACATGCGGGAATAGCTATTCGAGTTGTTTCTCCGCTGTGAAGGGGAACTTAGTAACTAGAAGCATCCATGTGCCCCATGAGTGTCTTTTACGTCAAACGGTTCCCCAAGACATTAGAATGGAATTCTACCCTAGGATTATCCCGATGAAACATCCCGAGATCCGAACCTAGTGGTTAACTCGAATCATTTTATTGATCATATATAAGGGAATACTGTCCGAGGGTTATTTTTGATGATGAAACTCTTGAAATGTTTGCCACTAGACTGTGGGACTGGTCGAGTTGGCTCGTTTATTTTAACCCTTCATATTGGCGGTCGGTTAAATTCACGCTTGTTAATCTTTGAGCTTGATTTTCTTCATGAACGATTGATTAGGACTGAAATTGGTTACTATGTGGAATCAGTGTCCTAGACGTGACTCACTATTACGATACTTGTATTATTCTTTGAGATTTTCAGGGTAGTATTGATTAGGTTGAGCACTATGGACTTGCACGATTATTCACGATAATTTTTGTTTGAAGTTGATTCTTTTTTGATTGAGGACAAGCAAAGGCTCAAGTTTGGGGGTATTTATTAGGCGTATTTTTATACGCTTATTTATCATTATTCTTTATCCATTTTTGTGTCTAAACCTGCATAAATGAGCCTTTAATGCACTATTCTTTTATATTTGACAGGAAATTGGAGTCCGGAAGCTCAAACGATGAAAACGGGCGAAAACGGCAAATTTTGGCCTGGGGCCGCGGCACACGAAGGTGACCTGAAAGTGCCGAACCAAATTTACCCTGAGCCGCGGCACAAGGATGCTGAGCCGCGGCCCAGAAGGAAAATGTCGCGCCCAGGCAACTCGCTGAAAGTCAGGGGCCGCGGCACAGATTAAGTGAGCCACGGCCCACTATAATACCCGAGATTTCTGATATGTATTTAGAACTTGTGATATTGTAATTATTACATTTTGATCTGAGTATTATTCTCCATATTTCATAATCCGGTGTTGTTGAGCGCATGATTTCATGAATGTGATTTAAATTATGATTCTGCGCAAGTAGCGCACGCTATCGTCTAAGTGTAACGTACGCTAATTTGGATCCGTAGCGCACGCTGTGCATGAACATTAGCGCACGCTATACGTAGTCAGCATGATTGCGACAGGGTGGTAGGTGAGATTGGCTGAGGATTTCGGTCGGATCATGTCGGGATGAACCTGGACGGCTTTCGGGAAAAAGCCAAGTCAACGCGGTAGCGCACGCTAATGATATTGATAACGCACGCTAAACGCTGAGTACAGTGAAGTCAGTAAGCTTCGTATGGCCGTTAGCGCACGCTATGAATAGGGACTAGCGCGCGCTAATAACCATTTCCTATATATAGGACAACATACTTTTTCATTTTTTCAGATATTTCCACTTCCCCAAATCCGAATTTTTGAACTCAGAGAGTTACTTCCTCCCTCCTCAAACCTCTCATATCATCCTCCTAGCTCGAGTTTGAAGATTGTAGATCATTGAGGATTGGTGTTCAAGCTGTCGGTGTTGGATTTTCTTCAAGTTCCTTCGTGTTCTTCGCTACTTTGAGATAGGTGATTCTTCGCCAATATTAGTAGTATTCTGAAGGACGTTTTGATCATGTTTTGGGATTACCTAGTCAGTTAAATTCATAGTAGTCGAGCATCATGTGTTAGAAATATATTTTCGATGTTTCGGTACTTATTCATCGTATAAACCATTGAACCTTTTAGTGTTTGAACTCCTAGCATATTTTGAAGCTTCAAACCGATTTGTGACCAGTATATGGAGACTTTCAAAGTCCTTATGTCTTTACATAAAGGAATCATACGTTTTGGGACATGTAACGGATTTAACTTAGGATATTCCTTGAAAATCAAGATGAATTATGGTGTCGCGATGGTTATGCGCAACCTTGTATCTCGTAGTCGTTTAATCCGTATAGAACTTTCACAAAACCTTTTAACATGATATGCACGGGGATGACATGTATTATCACCATAGAATTCATGAGTTCATCACCATTAGATCAAGTTTTCTGCCAGTAGTAATCTGCCATGCACTGTTAGCGCACGCTAACATATGTAAGTTAATGTGCGCTAGCGGGAATAAGTTAACGTACGCTACGTTTGGTACGTAACGTACATTATGTTATCAGTCGAGTCAGTCAGCTGATCAGAGAGAACTGTCAGTACATGGCTAGCGTATGCTAGACTTAGATGATAACGTACGTTAACAGGCAGGCTTAGCGCACGTTACGTAGAGTACGTAGCGTACGCTAAGTGGTTCAGGCAGATTGCATATTTAGAGCTTTTGGCCGTAGACCGGATTTTTAGGCAATTCGTTCGACTTGAGATGAATTCTATACCATTTCTTTTGTTAAGGTTCGAGCTTGCTACGTTGATCGAAGGAGGCGGCCTTCGAGTGTGTTGAGATCATTGGAGTGTTTCGTTCTTGCCATCTTCGAGGCAAGTATCGTAATTTGTTAATGTTCATATTTTGAGTATACATGTGGTTTATTCATGTTGTTGAACATGGGATTTATTTCGTTAAATGGTCATGATATTCGTTATTCAGTGTTGGTATGTATGTTGATGGACATAGCGATTTTGCATATATGTATGCATGAGTTGTGTTTGTGTATGTTGTACGATCTATGCTGAGGGCGCTGGATCGGATGTCCACCTCGTGTTGGTCCGACGGGATCATCTTGGGATCTAGTCTGAGGGCGCTGGATCATTGGACGGGTTTTTCCACCTCGTGTTGGTCCGACGGGATCATCTTGGGATCTATGCTGAGGGCGCTGGATCATTGGAATACCCATGCTATGTTAATGGAATCTTGTGGATTCGCATTGTCGGATTCCGGTAGCGGAAGTCCGTGTGGTGTATGTTGTTATGTATTGTTGATGCATATTCGATTTGTTTAAATGATACTTGTACTAGCATCGTTTTGCTAACCCCTTCGGGGGTGGACATTTGTTTTGATGTTCAGGTAGCCGAGGAGCGGGGAAACAACCACAGTACCGATGTGACGACGAAGGGGTTCAGTGATGTTTGTTGTTTTGCGATTTGTCTTTTTGATTCACTTTCAGTACTCGAGTACGCGTGTCTTATTAATATCATTTCGATATGGTTGTATTAATTAACTCGTTGGATCAGTTGGAACCGGTTTTGTAACTTGAATTTCTGTGGTACTATTGGATTATATTCGTATTTCTTTTAATTAGCCTTGTAAATCCTTACTTTAAGGGTTTACGGTGCTGTAATTATTCCGAAAATCTCGGGGTGTTACAGAATATGGTATCAGAGCTAAGATTCATGGATATCTTGGCAGTCGGGTTTAAGTTGGGTCTATTTACGTTATTGATTTACGGGTCGTTCGTAACATCACTGTTCAGCCATAAGTCGTCATGTGGACCGTGGTTGTAAGTCTCCTAATCTCTTGTATTACCGTTTTACTTAATTTCTGTTTTGTGAGTATTGTCGGGCTTTATTTTTGAAAATTTTGTCCTGTATATTGAGAAATTGTGTTTTCAGTATGTTGAGAGGAGGTCGTGGACGCGGACGTGGTCGTGGACGCGGACGTGGAAATATGAGACAGGAGGATTCCGCAACTACCCCAGAATTATCGGCTAGTAGAACCGATTCCCATTCTGGAGGGCAGCAGGGATCGGCGAATGACGACGCAAATCCTAACATGCCGGGAGTGCTTCAAAAGGTGGTGGCTCAGATAAACCAGTTCGCTCAGGTAGTTGACCGCATGCAGACAGCGATGGGACAGCAGCACCACGAGGATAACCGGGGAGACAGATGGCTTGCTGAGGTGGTCAAATTACACCCGTCAAAGTTTGACGGATCTGCTGAGGCACTTACTTGGGATCATTGGCTAAAGGAGTTAGATAAAATATTCGCGGGTATTAACTATCCCGAGGACCGGAAGGTTCCCATTGCCCAGTATTTTCTGACTGGGGAGGCCTTTGACTGGGGGGAAGCTATTCGACCCGAGAATCATAATGCGGATTGGATGGAATTCAAACTAATGATGGAAGCACAGTATTGTCCTCGTCCAGTTACAGAGGAAAAAATCCGAGAGTTTTTCTCACCACAGAGTTCGGAAGCAAGTGTAACAGACATAATCAAAACTTTTAATCATCAGCTGACTTGTGTCCGACACTTGGTCAGAACGGAGGCAGAAAAGATTTTTCATTTCGATATGTGAATGAAGCCGGAGATTCAGCAGTACATGTCCGGATTCGAGTGTACTACGTTGCGACAGTATCAAGACAAAGCGCTGGCCTACGACATGAAAGAGGCAGCGGTGGAGAAATCGATGGAGGCAAAGAAACAGAAAATGACCGGCAGTTTCTCGAAAAACAAGAGTGGCGGGCCCCGTAAGGGCCAGTCTTCCTTTTATTCGGCTAGGAAACCTCCACATCCTTCTAGAGGTGGAAAGAAGTTCCGTACAACATCAGCAGTTTCGGACGCATCAAAGAAATGCTACAATTGTGGTCGAGCAGGGCATATTCGACGTGATTGCCCCGCATCTTCTGTGACTTGTTACGATTGTGGGCAAGAAGGGCACCGTGCGGCTTTCTGTGGAGTTGCTACTAGATCTTTTGGTACTCGCACTCCAGCGCCAGTTCCAAAGGAGATAAGTGTGAACCAGACGCATCAGAGTGGATTTCAGCAGCAGAATGTTGGGAAGAGAGAGACATCCAATGCTGGGTCCGTTCTGTAATATCCGCAATTTCGATTTTCCGATAATTTTCATTTTTTGGCGGAAGTCCGTTTTGACGTCTCGCAATCGTCATTCTGGGAATGATTAATTCTGCATTTTTTGTCATCTGAGTTCATTTCGGTATCGTTTTGTTGAGATCCGTGTTCTTAAGCGGCTCTTCCGCACTTGAGTTCGATTCTTGCGAATCTCGTCCAAAACTGTTGTTTCGAGTTTCTCGTAAGTTCATTTAATGTTATTATTAATGTTGCGAGCTTTGGCTTGGTGTTTCGATCGTGTATCGTGTATTTCGGACGTTTTGGGCCATTTTCGTAATTTCCCAAAGTTTGGGGTAATTACTTTCCGTTGTCGAATTTCGAGCCTTCGGGTGGTCGGAATCATGTGTTCTCTTAGCGCTTGGATTCGTCTTTGCGAGTACGTCGTAACCATATCTTCGATTCGTATTCAGGTTCGGGTTTCGGGGTAGTCGGGCCGTTGGAGTGGCTACTAGTGGGCCCGGCTCGCCGAGTTACGGCCGTAAGGTGCCGATTCGGCCGTGCGTGCTCGGCAGCATGGCTGACGAATGCCGTCTGGCCGTCTGGTGCGGCGGCTTCTGACGAATGCGATTCTGGCCGTGGGACCTGCCGGGTACGGCGTAAGTGCCGAGTTACGGCCGTATGTCCCTGTCGGTTATGGCCGTAAGCAATCGGCATGTGCTGGGCGGGTTTGGACGAATGCCGGTTACGGCCGTAACCCTGCCGGCTATATATAGCCTGGGCTCGGCCAGACTTCACTTTTCACTCGTTTTTCTTCTTTTTTCGGCGGCTGGCGACAGGAGGCTCGGGAAATCGAGTTCTTGGCCGATTCTAATCAATTCCAAGACGTTTTGGAAGATTCTTGTTGATTATATCATCATCCAATCCGTGTTCTTCGTCGAATCAAGGTATATTTCTTGATTTTCCTCCAAGTTGACTTTTTGGGGAATTTGTTCTTGATTTCGATTCTAGTCCGATTTTGATGAATCGGTTGATGTTAGTAAACATTATTTATCGTGTTCTACGGATTTTATATCCATATTTTCGATTCATTCAACCCGATTGATGATTTTTAGGCTCTTGAGGAACTTTGAACATTCAGTGTTCGATTAAATGCCTCAAAGAGTTTCTTTCGGTCGTTATGTGGATTTCGATTGATATTGTATTATTGAATGAATTGTATTTCATTCAAGGTGGTTCGAGTACTTGTGTTTATCGGAGGACGCCGTTCGTTGTTCGTGGAAGGAATTCATCGCCTTCGGTTGAGGCAAGTTTTATACTTGTACTAGTCAATGAGATTAATGTTATCATATATGTGTATGAATGTGTTGCATCATTCCGAGACTTAGTCTCTTCATGAATTCATTGATATTAAGAGATCGTTCGATGCGATACCTTTCGGCAATTATGCCAAATGTTTTTATTGTTCGTTAATGGCCGGTTCAAGGCATTGTGATACTCGTTGTTAATGTTATTATCGATCACCGGTTCGCGGTATCGATGTATCGATCGTTGTTGTTGATATTAATTTCGATTTAAGACGTCGTTGTAATCATTGTTATTAATGTTGGAGTTTTGCCCTTGAAGTTGTTTTGGCCGATTAAAGGCGTTGACGTATTCATTTCTCTTCTTCGTTGTCGGTAACCGATTAAAGGTGCCGAGGCATCCTTCGTATCATTGTTATCAATTGGCCGCAGGCAAATTGAAGTGTTCAATAATTCATCATATCATTGTTATCGATTGTCCGTTCTCAGGCAAATCGAAGTGTTCAATCATTCATCCTATCATTGTTATCGATTGGCCATTCTAAGGCAATCGAGATACTCAATCATTCATTGAATTATTATTATCGATTGACTGTTTTAAGGCAATCGAGGTATTGAATCATCCGCTGCATCATTGTTATCGGTTGGCCATTCTAAGGCAATCGAGGTATTGAATTGGGGCTGTCGAGCATAGTTCCCATCCGTTGTGTCGTTGTTATCGATTGACCATTCTAAGGTAATCGAAGTATTTGAATCGGGACCGTCGTGGACGGTGCCCATCCGTGATTCATCGTTATCGTGTTGTCCGACTCAAGGCAGCACACTATCATTTTCGTGAATTCGATAATCTTGAGATCGTTGCCGTTGGTGATTAATTATATTTTGGAAGCTAGTCTCGGCTAGTGCTTATTATGGGTAAGTTTGGGGCTTGAACCTTCGCAGTTGGCTTCCCAACACCTACAGCTCAGTAGGTCACGGTCGCGTTTATGACCTTATTATGGGTAAGCTTGGGGCTTGAACCTTCGCGGTTGGCTTCCCAACACCTACAGCTCAGTAGGTCACGGTCGCGTTTATGACCTTATTATGGGTAAGTTTGGGGCTTGAACCTTCGCGGTTGGCTTCCCAACACCTACAACTCAGTAGGTCACGGTCGTGTTTATGATCTTATGCGTAAGCTTGGGGCTTGAACCTTCGCGGTTGGCTTCCCAACACCTACATCTCAGTAGGTCACGGTCGTGGTTATGACCTTATTAGCCCTCATTAACTATAGCTTCGGGTTGTTCCGGTTTCATGTTATTGTGATATTCGACAGCTTCGGCTGAGTGGCTTTCAGGCCTTTGTGATTGTCTCGATAATTTCATTGGAGCCTTCGGGCATTGTGATTCATATTTAATTCAGTTCTGGTTTGGTTCATGTTGTGTAATTCATTGTGGTACTCTGTGATTATGATTCGCCGTTGGGCACTTATGTTCTAACCTGCCAAGCAGGTATTAATAGTATGCCGTGGGCATAGTGTTTCACGAATGCTCGATTCTTACATTGGTTTGTGAGCATCTCGTATCATTATTATCAGTGTACTGTTTCATTCTGCCTTGGATGCATATCATGTTATACATGTATTTGATGTTCATTATGTGGATGACTGACCCCGTGGGGGCGGAACATGTTTTCATGTTTTAGGTGCTTGCGAGGAGAGAGTTGAGACACAGGGGCATGATGATGGCGACGAGGCATTGGAGCGATACTAGTCCGAGTTGTTCATGTTGGTCAGTCAGGTGGAGTGTTCTTCAGTCTGTCAGTCATTGTCATTATGTATTACCCAAGCAGATGCTCGTGGATGATGTTGTATTTTATTTTTGGCCATGTAGGCCCATCGTTGTCGTTGAAATTCCTTATCGGAATATTGTGTCGGATATCATGGTAGGGACTATGATTTTCCCTTGTTATTTAATTTAATGTATTTTAGTCATGTTCGCCTGGTGGATCTCCTGGCGTGGGGTCCACGACCTTTGTAATAACTTGATAGGATTTGGGGTGTTACGTAAGATGGTATCGAGCGTTTGGGTTGTCGAGATACCACGATATGTGAGTTATGTGGCTCTACCGACGCGGTAGTAGTGGGATTTGTCAAGTTATGACAATGCAGGGAGTCGGGTTTTGTGAGTCGTGATATTGAAATGCACCGCACGAGTCATTCATTCATCGAGTCGTCGTCAGTGAAGACTAGTATCGTGAGACCTCGAAGCTTCTAATGACCTGTGTAAGGACTTGATTCTCTTTATGTTCATATATTCATCATGTCATTAATTATTCATGCTTTGTTGAAACCTATATGTGATATTATTGTTATGGTTGATTCATGACTAATTGTTTTGGAGCACGTGTGACTTGTGTAAGTGTTAAGGATCAGCCCATTCATCAGTTAATAATCATCAATCATCATTTTGATCTTGTCGATCATGTTAATTCATTCATCACTCAGTTAATCTCATCGCTCAGTTAATTCATTCATCACTCAGTTAATCTCATTGTTCAGTTAATTCATTCATCACTCAGTTAATCTCATTATTCAGTTAATTCATTCATCACTCAGTTAATCTCATTGTTCAGTTAATTCATTCATCACTCAGTCAATCTCATTGTTCAGTTAATTCATTCATCACTCAGTCAATCTCTTCGTTCAGTTAATTCATTCATCACTCGGTTAATTCATTCATCACCCAGTCAATATCATCACTCAGTTAATTCATTCATCACTCAGTCAATATCATTCATCACTCAGTTAATTCATTCATCACTCAGTCAATATCATTCATCACTCAGTTAATTCATTCATCACTCAATTAACTCATTCATCACTCAGTTAATTCATTCATCACTCGGTTAATTCATTTATCACCCAGTCAATATCATCACTCAGTTAATTCATTCATCACTCAGTCAATATCATTCATCACTCAGTTAATTCATTCATCACTCAGTCAATATCATTCATCACTCAGTTAATTCATTCATCACTCAATTAATTCATTCATCACTCAGTTAATTCATTCATCACTCGGTTAATTCATTCATCACCCAGTCAATATCATTGCTTAATTCATTCATCAATCAGTTAATTCCTTCATCACTTAGTCAATCTCATTGTTCAGATTAATTCATTAATCACTCAGTCAATCTCATTGTTCAGTCAATTCATTCATCACTCAGTCAATCTCATTGCTCAGTTAATTCATTCATCACTCAGTTAATCTCATTGTTCAGTTAATTCATTCATCACTCAGTCAATCTCATTGTTCAGTCAATTCGTTCATCACTCAGTCAATCTCATTGCTCAGTCAATTCATTCATCACTCAGTTAATCTCACTGTTCAGTTAATTCATTCATCACTTAGTCAATCTCATCGCTCAGTTAATTCATTCATCACTCAATCAATCTCATTGCTCAGTTAATTCATTATCACTCAGTCAATCTCATTGTTCAGTCAATTCATTAATCATCTAGTCCATCTCACGGTTCAGTTGTTGATCTTGTGAATCAAATTTTCAACCTTGTTAACTTGTTTAAGGTAATCATTTCAGGAATTTCATCAGATAGTCTTGTCACCTCACTTAATCTTTGATGCGATCTTATCATATTCCGGCGTCATGTCGACGATCATTTCATCGCATTATTAATGCATTCATTGTGTTAGAGCGTGTATGCTCATTGTTATCATTTCATCTCGTAATCAAAATGCGATCTTCATACGGGATCTGTAATTATCATGTGACTTTCCTGCCTCAGTATGGAAAGAGCTGTCAGAGGGACATCGGACTCTGACGTCCAAGAGATCGTTTTCTAGTCGTCTTCGTGCTTGGGGAGCATCTTCATCTCAGACGACGAGTTCGACTGTTGTTTGCTTTAACTGTGATACAATAGGACATTTATCACCGGTTTTGAGCAAGTTAATTCTTGCTCGGTAATAGTATAATCATTCATTTCATCGTCGTTCATTCATTCGTATAATTCATTCATCATATATCAATCACGTTGAGACTTATAATTATCAAACTAATCATTCCCTTCACGGAGAACAATGGTTCCAATCATTTCATTTGAGCTATCACTCATTGCGTTATCATTTCACCCCGGTGCGTCATTCTTGATCCTTGTTGGATTTCGATTCATTATCATTCATTGTAATCATTCTTGTTCGTGTGTATCTCGTTGATTTTTCCTGGCGGGATATTGCTTCTCCCTGCTTGTTTTAAGTTTCGGGACGAAACTTCTTTTAAGGGGAGTAGTATGTAATATCCGCAATTACGATTTTCCGATAATTTTCATTTTTTGGCGGAAGTCCATTTTGACGACTCGCTCATGACCGTATCGTCATTCTGGGAATGATTAATTCTGCACTTTTTATCATCCGAGTTCGTTTCGGTATCGTCTTGTTGAGATCCGTGTTCTTAAGCGGCTTTTCCGCACTTGAGTTCGATTCTTGCGAATCTCGTCCGAAACTGTTGTTTCGAGTTTCTTGTAAGTTCATTTAATGTTATTATTCATGTTGCGAGCTTTGGCTTGGTGTTTCGATCGTGTATCGTGTATTTCGGACGTTTTGGGCCATTTTCGTAATTTCCCAAAGTTTGGGGTAATTACTTTCCGTTGTCGAATTTCGAGCCTTCGGGTGGTCGGAATCATGTGTTCTCTTAGCGCTTGGATTCGTCTTTGCGAGTACGTCGTAACCATATCTTCGATTCGTATTCAGGTTTGGGTTTCGGGGTCGTCGGGCCGTTGGAGTGGCCACTGAGTGGGCCGCTCTGGCCGAGTTACGGCCATAAGGTGCGATTACGGCCAGACGTGCTCGGCGTGCATGGCACGGCGAATGCGATTCTGGCCGTAAGGTCCGAGAGTTACGGCCGTCTGGTGCGGTGACTTCTGGCGAATGCGATTCTGGCCGTAAGGACTGCAGATGCGGCCGTAAGTGCCGAGTTACGGCCGTAAGTCCCTGTCGGTTACGGCCGTAAGCGATCGGCATGTGCTGGGCGGGTTCGTACGAATGCCGATTACGGCCGTAAGGCACTGCCGGTTACGGCCGTAACCCTGCCGGCTATATATAGCCTGGGCTCGGCCAGACTTCACTTTTCACTCGTTTTTCTTCTTTTTTCGGCGGCTGGCGACGGGAGGATCGGGAAATCGAGTTCTTGGCCGATTCTAATCAATTCCAAGACGTTTTGGAAAATTCTTGTTGATCATATCATCATCCAATCCGTGTTCTTCGTCGAATCAAGGTATATTTCTTGA
Organism: Orobanche coerulescens; assembly: GCA_033398695.1. Classification (NCBI taxonomy): domain Eukaryota; kingdom Viridiplantae; phylum Streptophyta; class Magnoliopsida; order Lamiales; family Orobanchaceae; genus Orobanche; species Orobanche coerulescens. The sequence goes on along the minus strand of CM065801.1, from coordinate 54,182,342 downwards.
TTTTCCTCCAAGTTGACTTTTTGGGGAATTTGTTCTTGATTTCGATTCTAGTCCGATTTTGATGAATCGGTTGATGTTAGTAAACATTATTTATCGTGTTCTACGGATTGTATATCCATATTTTCGATTCATTCAACTCGATTGATGATTTTTAGACTCTTGAGGAACTTTGAACATTCAGTGTTCGATTAAATGCCTCAAAGAGTTTCTTTCGGTCGTTATGTTGATTTCGATTGATATTGTATTATTGAATGAATTGTATTTCATTCAAGGTGGTTCGAGTACTTGTGTTTATCGGAGGACGCCGTTCGTTGTTCGTGGAAGGAATTCATCGCCTTCCGTTGAGGCAAGTTTTATACTTGTACTAGTCAATGAGATTAATGTTATCATATATGTGTATGAATGTGTTGCATCATTCCGAGACTTAGTCTCTTCATGAATTCATTGATATTAAGAGATCGTTCGATGCGATACCTTTCGGCAATTATGCCAAATGTTTTTATTGCTCGTTAATGGCCGGTTCAAGACATTGTGATACTCGTTGTTAATGTTATTATCGATCACCGGTTCGCGGTATCGATGTATCGATCGTTGTTGTTGATATTAATTTCGATTTAAGGCGTCGTTGTAATCATTGTTATTAATGTTGGAGTTTTGCCCTTGAAGTTGTTTTGGCCGATTAAAGGCGTTGACGTATTCATTTCTCTTCTTCGTTGTCGGTAACCGATTAAAGGTGCCGAGGCATCCTTCGTATCATTGTTATCGATTGGCCGCAGGCAAATTGAAGTGTTCAATTATTCATCATATCATTGTTATCGATTGGCCATTCTCAGGCAAATTGAAGTGTTCAATCATTCATCCTATCATTGTTATCGATTGGCCATTCTAAGGCAATCGAGATACTCAATCATTCATTGTATCATTGTTATCGATTGACTGTTTTAAGGCAATCGAGGTATTGAATCATCCGCTGCATCATTGTTATCGGTTGGCCATTCTAAGGCAATCGAGGTATTGAATTGGGGCTGTCGAGCATAGTTCCCATCCGTTGTGTCGTTGTTATCGATTGACCATTCTAAGGTAATCGAAGTATTTGAATCGGGACCGTCGTGGACGGTGCCCATCCGTGAGTCATCGTTATCGTGTTGGCCGACTCAAGGCAGCACACTATCATTTTCGTGAATTCAATAATCTTCAGATTGTTGCCGTTGGTGATTAATTATATTTTGGAAGCTAGTCTCGGCTAGTGCTTATTATGGGTAAGTTTGGGGCTTGAACCTTCGCGGTTGGCTTCCCAACACCTACAGCTCAGTAGGTCACGGTCGCGTTTATGACCTTATTATGGGTAAGCTTGGGGCTTGAACCTTCGCGGTTGGCTTCCCAACACCTACAGTTCAGTAGGTCACAGTCGCGTTTATGACCTTATTATGGGTAAGTTTGGGGCTTGAACCTTCGCGGTTGGCTTCCCAACACCTACAACTCAGTAGGTCACGGTCGTGTTTATGATCTTATGGGTAAGCTTGGGGCTTGAACCTTCGCGGTTGGCTTCCTAACACCTACAGCTCAGTAGGTCACGGTTGTGGTTATGACCTTATTAGCCCTCATTAACTATAGCTTCGGGTTGTTCCGGTTTCATGTGATTGTGATATTCGACAGCTTCGGCTGAGTGGCTTTCAGGCCTTTGTGATTGTCTCGATAATTTCATTGGAGCCTTCGGGCATTGTGATTCATATTTAATTCAGTTCTGGTTTGGTTCATGTTGTGTAATTCATTGTGGTACTCTGTGGTTATGATTCGCCGTTGGGCACTTATGTTCTAACCTGTCAAGCAGGTATTAATAGTATGCCGTGGGCATAGTGTTTCACGAATGCTCGATTCTTACATTGGTTTGTGAGCATCTCGTATCATTATTATCATTGTACCGTTTCATTCTGCCTTGGATGCATATCATGTTATACATGTATTTAATGTTCATTATCTGGATGACTGACCCTGTGGGGGCGGAACATGTTTTCATGTTTTAGGTGCTTGCGAGGAGAGAGTTGAGACACAGGGGCATGATGATGGCGACGAGGCATTCGAGCGATACTAGTTCGAGTTGTTCATGTTGGTCGATCGGTTGGAGTGTTCTTGATCATCGAGTCATTGTCATTATGTATTACCCGAGCAGATGCTCGTGGATGTTGTTGTATTTTATTTTTGGCCATGTAGGCCCATCATTGTCGTTGAAATTCCTTATCGGAATATTGTGTCGGATATCATGGTAGGGACTATGATTTTCCCTTGTTATTTAATTTAATGTATTTTAGTCATGTTCGCCTGGTGGATCTCCTGGTGTGGGGTCCACGGCACTGTAATAACCCAATAGGATTTGGGGGTGTTACACATTCCTCCGCGCCTGTACGAGATGAGGAAATCTGACGATCAGAACACTGCTGTTGCATCAGGTACGATTCAGATCCTTTTGCAACCAGTTAGTGTCTTATTCGATTCCGGAGCTACACATTCTTTCATATCATTGAACTGTGTTAATCGCTTGAAAATCTCGTGTTTATTTGATTGTGAACCATATGTTGTGGGTTTGCCGAGCGGAGAGAGAATTGTGGGAACCCTAGAAACTAGAGACTTCCCAGTGTCTATAGGAGGGAGAGATTGGCCATCGAATCTTATTGTAGTTGACATTCATGGCGACGATTTAATTCTCGGAGACGATTGGCTCAACCGTTATGGAGCTATTCTGAATTACCAAAAGAGAGTCATTTCTATCATTGCTGATGATGGATCTGAACACTTATTCAGAGGATGGAGACCGGGAAGCTCGGGAAAATTGATCAAAGCGATGAAAGCTATGAAATTTCTGAAGCAAGGATGTCATGGACTTTGGTGCTATGCCATGAAGAAAGAAGAAGAAGTAGAACTCTCATCTATTCCAGTTGTGAATGAATTTTCAGATGTATTCCCTGACGAACTACCTTGGGTACCTCCACAGAGAGAAGTGGAGTTCACTATCGAATTAGAGCCCGGAGCCGCTCCTATTTCCAGAGCACCATACCGCATGGCGCCAACCGAGATGTATGAACTAAAGAAGCAACTGGAGGAATTATTACAGAAGGGTTATATTCAACCTAGCGTTTCTCCTTGGGGAGCGCCCATTCTCTTTGTCTGAAACAAAGACGGATCTCTCCGGTTATGTATTGATTACAGGGAACTAAACAAGGTGACAATCAAGAACAAGTATCCTATACCTCAGATCGATGACTTGTTTGATCAACTTCAAGGAGCAAGGGTATTCTCGAAGATTAACTTGCGATCAGGATATCATCAGTTGATAATTAAGGAATTGGATATACCAAAATCTGCTTTCAGATCCCGGTACGGGCACTATGAATTCGTGGTGATGCCATTCGGACTTACCAATGCTCCTGCGGTATTTATGCAACTAATGAATTGGGTATTCTTAGAATACCTAGATAAGTTTGTAGTCGTTTTCATTGATGACATCTTGATCTATTCGAAAGACACAGAGGAGCATGCCGAGCATTTGCATGTGGTTTTGAGTATCTTGAGGAAGGAACAGCTCTATGCGAAGCTTTCTAAATGTGAGTTCTGGCTTAGAGAAGTAACCTTCCTTGGGCATGTGATATAAGCGGACGGAGTTTAGGTGGACCCGAAGAAAGTCGAAGCAATCCTGGAATGGGAAGCTCCTAAAAACGTGAAAGAAGTCCAAAGCTTCTTGGGACTTGCTGGATATTATCACCGTTTTGTAGAGGGATTTTCCAAAATTGCTCGTCCGCTCACTCAGCTGTTACAGAAAACTCAAAAGTTCATGTGGAATGAGAAATGCGAGGCTGGTTTTGATGAACTTAAGAAGAGACTGACGACAGCACCTATATTAGCATTACCAGATGGAACTGATGGATTCATGGTATACATCGACGCTTCAAATCAGGGTCTGGGATGTGTGTTGATGCAAAAGGATAAGGTGATTGCCTATGCCTCTAGGCAGTTGAAACCGTACGAAGTAAATTACCCGACTCATGATTTGGAGTTAGCAGTTGTGGTCTTTGCCTTGAAAGTTTGGCGACATTATTTATACGGTACTCATTGTCAGATCTTTACAGATCATAAAAGCCTCAAGTACATCTTCAGTCAGAAAGAATTAAACATGAGGCAGAGAAGGTGGCTGGAATTGATCAAGGATTACGACTTGGAAATTCTCTATCATCCGGGTAAAGCAAACGTTGTAGCCGATGCATTGAGCCGTAAACCTGTTTGTTTTCGAGTGTTGGAAGCACTTACGTCCCAAACCAGCATTCAAAGAGAACTGATCCGCGAAGGGATTGAAGTATGGGCACCATAAATCCAAGGGCAACTATATGTGATGGAACTGACTTCGTCGCTAGCCGAGGAAATCAAATCTAAGCAGTTGAACGATTCTCTGCTCCTTCGGTTATGTGACGAAGTAAAGAAAGGAAAGGCCCCAGGATTCGTGATACAAGATGATGGAGTTCTGAGATTTCAGAGTCGACTTTGCGTTCCTGATAATGATGAATTGAGACGGACTATTCTGAAGGAAGCTCACAACGCGCCCTATTCTATTCACCCGGGCAGCAGTAAGATGTATAAGGATTTAAAACAAAACTTCTGGTGAGGGAATATGAAGAAGGACGTAGCAGAGTACATTTTGAAGTGTTTGACTTGTCAGCAGGTTAAGATTGAACATCAGCGACCTGCCGGAATGTTAAAGCCGCTTCCGATCCCTGAGTGGAAGTGGGAGGATATCTCGATGGATTTCATCACCAATATGCCAAGAACCCAGACGGGAATGAACATGATTTGGGTTATAGTTGATCGACTAACCAAGTCGGCTCATTTCCTAGAAATTAAAGACACGTGGGGACCCGAGAGATTGGCACGAGTATTTGTTGCAGAGATAGTTAGATTGCACGGGATGCCGAAGACCATTATTTCAGATCGAGATGGTCGCTTCGTGTCGCGCTTCTGGAAGGCAGTTCACAGGGCTTTGGGGACCGAGCTAAACTTTAGTACGGCTTATCATCCCCAAACGGATGGTCAGTCCGAAAGGACTATTCAAACAGTAGAATACATGCTTAGAGCTTGTGCGTTGGATTGGTCAACTGATTGGGAAGTTCACTTGCCATTGATCGAATTCACCTATAACAATAGTTGGCATGCTTCTATTAAGATGGCACCATTTGAAGCTTTGTACGGGAGAAGATGTCGATCACCCTTGTGCTGGGATGATTCTTCGGACTTGATCGGGACGGAACCGGAATTGATAGTTCAAACTCAAGAGAAGATAGCTTTGATTCGGGAAAGACTGTTGACTGCCCAGAGTCGACAGAAGTCTTATGCAGATGTACGTCGTCGCCCTCTAGAGTTCGACATTGGGGACCACGTACTATTGAAGGTGTCCCCTACACGAGGAATTTTTCGTTTTGGGAAAAAGGGTAAGCTAAGTCCGAGATATATCGGACCATTTGAGATCCTCGAGAGAGTTAGGGATTTAGCATACAGGTTGGCCTTACCACCGTCGCTGAGTCACGTTCACAATGTGTTTCACGTATCCCAATTGCGGAACTATGTACCAGATCCCAGTCATATCATTGAGTTCGATGAGATCGAGATAGCTAATGATGGCACCTTCGAAGAGAGACCAATCAAGATACTTGAGAGTCGGATCAAACAATTGAGGAATAAACCAATACCCTTGGTTAAAGTACAATGGTCACAGCACGGAGTTGAAGAGGCCACTTGGGAAATGGAGGACAGTATGAAGACTAGATATCCAGAGTTGTTTTCATCTTAAGTTTCGGGACGAAACTTCTTTTTAGGGAGGAAGGATGTAATACCCGAGATTTCTGATATGTATTTAGAACTTGTGATATTGTAATTATTACATTTTGATCTGAGTATTATTCTCTATATTTCATAATCCGGTGTTGTTGAGCGCATGATTCCATGAATGTGATTTAAACTGTGATTCTGCGCAAGTAGCGCACGCTATCGTCTAAGTGTAGCATACGCTAATTTGGATCCGTAGTGCATGCTATGCATGAACATTAGCGCACGCTATACGTAGTCGGCATGATTGCGACAGGGTGGTAGGTGAGATTGGCTGAGGATTTCGGTCGGATCATGTCGGGATGAACCTAGACGGCTTTCGGGAAAAAGCCAAGTCAACGCGGTAGCGCACGCTAATGATATTGATAACGCACGCTAAACGCTGAGTATAGTGAAGTCAGTAAGCTTCGTATGGCCGTTAGCGCACGCTATGAATAGGGACTAGCGCGCGCTAATAACCATTTCCTATATATAGGACATCATACTTTTCATTTTTTCAGATATTTCCACTTCCCCAAATCCGAATTTTTGAACTCAGAGAGTTACTTCCTCCCTCCTCAAACCTCTCATATCATCCTCCTAGCTCGAGTTTGAAGATTGTAGATCATTGAGGATTGGTGTTCAAGCTCTCGGTGTTGGATTTTCTTCAAGTTCCTTCGTGTTCTTCACTACTTTGAGGTAGGTGATTCTTCGCCAATATTAGTAGTATTCTGAAGGACGTTTTGATCATGTTTTGGGATTACCTAGTCAGTTAAATTCGTAGTAGTCGAGCATCATGTGTTAGAAAGATATTTTCGATGTTTCGGTACTTATTCATCGTATAAACCATTGAACCTTTTAGTGTTTGAACTCCTAGCATATTCTGAAGCTTCAAACCGATTTGTGACCAGTATATGGAGACTTTCAAAGTCCTTATGTCTTTACATAAAGGAATCATACGTTTTGGGACATGTAACGGATTGAACTTAGGATATTCCTTGAAAATCAAGATGAATTATGGTGTCGCGATAGTTATGCGCAACCTTGTGTCTCGTAGTCGTTTAATCCATATAGAACTTTCACAAAACCTTTTGAGCATGATATGCACGGGGATGACATATATTATCACCATAGAATTCATGAGTTCATCACCATTAGATCAAGCTTTCTGCCAGTAGTAATCTGTCATGCACTGTTAGCGCACCTAACATATGTAAGTTAACGTGCGCTAGCGGGAATAAGTTAACGTACGCTACGTTTGCTACGTAACGTACGTTATGTTATCAGTCGAGTCAGTCGGATGATCAGAGAGAACTGTCAGTACATGGCTAGCGTACGCTAGACTTAGACGATAGCGTACGTTAACAGGCAGGCTTAGCGCACGTTACGTAGAGTACGTAGCGTACGCTAAGTGGTTCAGGCAGATTGCATATTTAGAGCTTTTGGCCGTAGACCGGATTGTTAGGCAATTCGTTCGACTTGAGATGAATTCTATACCATTTCTTTTGTTAAGGTTCGAGCTTGCTACGTTGATCGAAGGAGGCGGCCTTTGAGTGTGTTGAGATCATTGGAGTGTTTCGTTCTTGCCATCTTCGAGGCAATAATCGTAATTTGTTAATGTTCATATTTTGAGTATACATGTGGTTTATTCATGTTGTTGAACCTGGGATTTATTTCGTTAAATGGTCATGATATTCGTTATTCAGTGTTGGTATGTTCATGTTGATGGACATAGCGATTTTGCATTTATGTATGCATGAGTTGTGTTTGTGTATGTTGTACGATCTATGCTGAGGGCGCTGGATCGAATGTCCACCTCGTGTTGGTCCGACGGGATCATCTTGGGATCTAGGCTGAGGGCGCTGGATCATTGGACGGGTTTTTCCACCTCGTGTTGGTCCGACGGGATCATCTTGGGATCTATGCTGAGGGCGCTAGATCATTGGAATACCCATGCTGTGTTAATGGAATCTTGTGGATTCGCATTGTCGGATTCTGGTAGCGGAAGTCCGTGTGGTGTATCTTGTTATGTATTGTTGATGCATATTCGATTTGTTTAAATGATACTTGTACTAGCATCGTTTTGCTAACCCCTTCGGGGGTGGACATTTGTTTTGATGTTCAGGTAGTCGAGGAGCGGGGAAACAACCACAATACCGATGTGACGACGAAGGGGTTCAGTGATATTTGTTGTTTTGCGATTTGTCTTTTTGATTCACTTTCAGTACTCGAGTACGCGTGTCTTATTAATATCATTTCGATATGGTTGTATTAATTAACTCGTTGGATCAGTTGGAACCGGTTTTGTAACTTGAATTTCTGTGGTACTATTGGATTATATTCGTATTTCTTTTAATTATCCTTGTAAATCCTTACTTTAAGGGTTTACGGCGCTGTAATTATTCCGAATATCTCGGGGTGTTACACCCACGGGGCGGTTTTAATAGAAATTGCCGCGTTTCTGGGCCGTTTTGGAGCCTGTTCTCGACCTAATCACACGGACGCGTTTTGGAGGCTGAGGAGAATTATAAATAAGCATTGAAGGTCATAATTTTTGGGGATTATCATCGATCGGAGGAAGAGCGGAGACACCAAAGGAACTAGTGGAGGAGATTTGTGGGCGACGACAAGACCACGGACCCCTTATGTTTTTTCTTAATTTTTCCGTATCTTAGTTTCTAGATCTGTTTGTGTAGGATTGTGATTGTAGCCGATTACATAACGGTTTGATTTATTTATTTTTATTTCAATTTACTCGTTATTCGTATTGAGTTGGATTTTTCTCATTGTTCTTAATGCTTTTTAATTGTGTGGCCAACAGTTGAATTGTTTTGAATGTCTTTATGGATTCGGGAGATGAAATTTAGGCATAGTTCTTGTGAGAAAAATCATGATTGTCGTGAGATAGGGATATACTCATGGGAATTGTGAAGCCTATTTATTGTGGGGATTCATGAACTATTTTAGCTATTAATTATCTAATTCGAATAGGAATATATCGAGTTAATAATTCTTAGTATTTTCTATCGATCTTGGGAAAGACTTTAGAATAATTTAGGAATTCCTGGCTTACAATCAATTGAATAAAAGTGAATTCAATTGAATAAAAATCATTCCTAATTGTTTGAGGTGAAAATCATAATCCTACACCCTTATTATTATTATTATTATTATTATTACTATTATTATTTTCTATTTATTTTTCTGCAATTAGTTTAGAAATAAATTCTATATAATTGTTCTTCAAATAAAATTACGAGTCGACTATATTTTGGTACTTAGTGAAATCAGTCCTCGAGGGAACGATATCTTACTTATCACTTTATTACTTGTTGACACCGTGTACTTGCGGCATAGTGTGAGGGATTTCTTCACAACAAACACTGAAATCACCCGTCGGGTTGAATGAGGATATGGATATACAATCCATAGAACATATTCAAAATAACATTTTACGCCAACTGATTCATCAAAACTGGATAATTTCCAAAATCAAGAACAAATCTACGAAAAGTCAACTCGAAGAGAAACCAAGGAATTACCTCGATCCGACGAAAAACAATGAATTAAAGATATTATAATCACTTATGATACTCCAAAACACCTTTGGATTGAGTAAAATCAGCCAAGATCACGAACCTTAGTTGCCCTTGACTTACACCCGTGGAGAGGAGAAGAAATGAAGTTGAAAATGAGAATAATGACTGCTGTCCAGTTTATATACTGGACAGCCTTAGCGTGCGCTAATCTTCAATATTAGCGTGCGCTATCGAAGTATATACCGCCCAATATCTCAGTCCAATAGCTTCTGGACTGAACCCGAACTACCAAGTAGCATGCACTACTGTCACACCATAGCGTGCGCTATGCGCTCCGTAACATTCGCTATCGACTACACAGTCCAAGACAGTAGCTTCTGCCTCATTTCTGGAACTCCCGTTAGCGTGCGCTATTCCTGCTGAACAGGTAATAAGATCGCACCAAAACTCCTCACAACAACGATTCCTGCCAACGGAACGACGAACACACTACAATCTGAATCGCAACCGGCTCACATCAATGCATGACAATGATCATATAGGCACAAACAACTTACAATCCACTAAACAGTAGAAAAAATACAATCCACCAGAAACGAAAATCCCGGGTATTACATTAATGCTTCCCAAATTGGCTTCGTTAAAAATCTTTCAAGGTAATAGGTAGAAATCATTGCATGAAAATATGGCAGTCGTGGCTCTTCATACTATTTATTCTATTAGTATCGAGATTCACACAGTTTGATATATTCAAAACATGCCCGTCTGGAAATTTTAACTCTTTATGCCACTCGCATATTGCATATTTCTATTCTGAGTTGAGCGTATGCATTGCATTAGGCTTTCTATTTGTCTCCTCGGGTACAATCAACCCATCTCTTGTTGTGTACAATGACAAGTCGTGTCTCGTCCTTAGTTTTTTGGGGAACATTCATGACTGTGTTAAGTATATTATCAAAATATTCTTTTCACAGTGCATGACGTGTTGGGTTCGGGGTCGGATATTGCGCCGTGTTGCGGATGCATAAATATCATGTGCGGAAATTTAAAACACACAAGAATTTATAGAGGTTCGGCTATAAACGAGCCTACGTACTCTCTCGGTATCTTTTTCAATAGGCTAAAGGAAAACCTCTTCTTCTCTCTTCTATCAGTCAAGGTATAACCGTTACAATCACGTCTTCTATTGGTCCGTGATAAACCACTCGCACTTGTCTTTGCGTCGGTCCAAGTTAAACCGTTTTCCTTTTCTATCGGACAAGGAATCAACCGCTCTAGATTTCTATGGGTACTAGATAAACCTCACTTAGATATCGATTGTGATTCTAATAATGCCGGATCCTTGATCCTAATAACACCGAATCCAATCGTATCTTTTCTTTTACCGCGCGTGTATGTTTTCGTGAATTCTCACTCAAACACTTACAATTAAGCTCAATATCAACAACAATAATGTGTGTAATAATATCACAAGTATAGACTATTTGCTCAAGGTTGTTGTACTCAAACAATACCATAGACATGGTATTTATAGCCTTCTTCCTCAAACTAGCCGTTAGCAAACTGATACTTCATTACGGCCGCTACCACCTTCTTATTACGGCCGTTAGCCATATTACGTACGTTAGATAGAACATGTTACGTACGTTAACTTGAATGCAGATGAGTCCAGTAGCTTATGTCTTGAACATTACGTACGTTATCAGTTGTCCATTACGTAAGTTATACATTGTCAACATATCCGTTGCTTGCTGACCTATGGCATGACATCATCTCCAACGTTCATCTCGTTTGAACTCAGAAAACCATGGTTACGTACGTTATCTTCCACGGCTTACGTACATTAGTCATCGCATATTACGTACGTTAACTTATGTGTATTACGTACATTATGCATGATCAGAACACCTTTTGCGACTTTGTTTTCTTCGATGCTTTGCCTCGCCTCTTCGTTGTTTTGTTTTGTTTAGCAACTTTAATCATCAAAACATTATTAATTTTGTATGGAACAAAATGTTCCAACATGATGTCTAAATTATGACGAATCAGCATGGTAGACCAGTAAGGGAGCTCCCAAAATATGCTCCTCTTTGTCCAATTATGCTTTTCTCCAAACCTTTCAATACCTTCATACTTCACACCAAATGTCACATTAAGAATACGATCAACAATAATTTTCATTTCTACTGGCCCTCGACGTTCCGGAAAAAATGAGCTCTTTTCATGACCTTTGTAAAAATCACGTTTGTTTTTTCTGTAAGGGTGCTTAAGTGGGAGAAAACATATGCAACAGTAAAGCCATGATGGCTTCCCTCCGTTCTTTAAATGAAAAGCAAACGTACTTCCCATGTAATAAGGACATGCTAACTTTCCACGTGTACTCTCCCGACAACATACCATAGGCTGGAAAGTCATTAATCGTCCACATCAGAGCTGCATGCATCGAGAAATTTCCCTGCCTTACACAATCCTAGGTTGTAGCAACATCTGTCCACAAACTTTTTAGCTCGTCGATTAAGGGTCGAAGCATCACATCTATGTTCATCCTCGACCCTTTAGGGCCAGATATAATAAGACTTGAGAAAATAAACTCCCGACATATGCATAAAGTTGGTGGTAAATTGTACGGAGTTACGAAGACCGACCAACAAGAGTACTGGGCACCTATTCCTCGAAACAGATTAAAATCATTTGTACAATGACCGAGCCTGATATTTTGAGGATCTGCAGTGAACGAAGGATGCGTACGATCAAAGTGTCGCCAAGCTTCTATTGGAAATAAAACGCAGCGGAAGCGGCGGGTTTGGATTTACTAAAATCGACCCTCAAGAATCGAATCTATTTAGGCTCGTCAAATAATTAATTAAACAGATTAATAAGTAATTTTAAACGAGCAATATTCATCTACACGTATAAATATGATAATTTGTAGTATTCTATCTAGATCTAAGAGATCTAAGAATACACTACCTTTGAAGCAAAGTCTTCGAATTTCTCCTTGATCTTCTTGTATTTCTACCTTTAGATCTTCTAGAGTATATCCCGCCTATATCCGGATGTCGTGTGGGAAACAATCTACCGGACTTCCTTGAATAGGAAATTTGGATCGGCCGAATCCCTCCAAGAAAATTACCTTATGATTTTCTCTCTATTTTGTTTGAATATATTGGTATTTTAGAAACATATTGTGTTATCCGATGATGGAATCGAAGACACAAGTCAAGATCCACAATTAAACACAGAGCAGAAAAAATTAAAATTTGTTGGACTATAAAAGTGTGATTTTGGCCGACCCCTCATGACGTATTTAGAGGTGTTATGGGACTCTAGGGATATTAAGGAGGGTTGGGGAAGGACTCCTAATACACCTCATATTTCCATATTAGGCCTTTTCTAATATGTTGAGTCTATTAATATCAACTCAGTCCACTAAAGAGTTAATAATGCACTTCCTACCCAAATCTCAATTTACGAAATCGGGCTCCTTATTTAATTATATCATTTCCCGTGTTTAAATTTCGAATGCCCATTAATTAATTTAACCTACTGGCAGCTTTAATTAATTAATATCTTATCAAGAGTAGTACCACTCGAACCTTATGATTATATCGGAATTAAATCCACCTGTAGGGTTTAATATAATAATCATTATCGAGCTCCTCAATGGTACATCATCAACCCACACGAGTCGGGACACAATTTCTAGTTATAATAATAATTCTCATATAAATAATATTACTGCCCAAGATACGAAGCTTATTGAGTAAATCATTTTGACTCTCACCCATGGTAAATCAAAGCAATAAATATTATAAATACATAATTAAATATTATATACTTAGAATTAAGAAATAATAATTATCCGAGATTTACGTTCTTCTTACAGTAGTACATAAGACACTATCTCACTTCGATCCAGTTCAACATATGCAACTACGCTAATGCATGCTAATAATCAAGACCTACTAATGTCAAGCGTACACTACAACCTTTCACATAATTTATCTAATAATTATATAGGTTGTGAACTATTATATTATTTTATAAGGCACCGATAATATGATCTTCCGTGTGACACCAACACACCACAATATCTACAATATAAAATAATTAGCCATTTTATTTGCATGACCATAACGTGAATAAATATACAAAATATGTGATTAAATGTAATTAATATTCTCATCGGTAGTTACAGGAAAATAAGGTAATACAAGCATAAAGTATGTTTTGCAGTATACAACCCTAACATCTATGTCCTGCAGGAAGTACTTGAGCCATACCCCCTCCTTGGCTGCCTCAGAGGCTGCCACATACTCGGCTTCCATGATAGAATCTGAGATGCATTTATGCTTCACACTCCTCCAACTAGTGGCTCCACCTCACAGGCTAAACACATAACCTGAAGTAGAGTTGGACTTTTCTTTGTCTGATGAAAAATCTGAGTCAGTATAACCCACTGGACACAGGTCGCGTAATTGATATACTAGCATATACTCCTAAGTCCTTATCAGGTACTTGAGTATGTGCTTGACAACAATCCAGTGTCCTGGTCCTGTGTTCGGCTGATATCTAGCAGCCATAGCTACGACATGATAGATATCTGGTCTAGTGCAAAGCATATCATGTTAGGGTTGTACACTGCAAAGCATACTTTATGCTTGTATTACCTTATTTTCCTGTAACTACCTATGAGAATATTAATTATATTTAATCATATGTTTTGCATATTTATTCACGTTATGGTTATGCAAATGAAATGTCAAATTATTTTATATTGCAGATAATATGGTGTGTTGGTGTCACACGGAAGATACATTATTGGCGTCTTATAAAATAATATAATAGTTCACAACCTATATAATTATTAGACAAATTATATAAAAGGTTGTAGTGTATGCTTGAGATTAGTTAGTCTTGACTATTAGCATACATTAGCGTATTTGCATACGTTGGATAGGATCGAGCTGAGATAGTGTCTTCTTACTGACTGTAAGAAGATCGTAAATCTCGGATAATTATTATTTCTTAATTCTAAGTTATAATATTTAATTGTATATTTATAATACTTATGGCTTTGATTTACCATGGGTGAGAGTCAAAATGATCGACTTAATAAGCTTCGTATCTTGGACTATAATATTATTTATATGACAGTTATTATTATTACTAGAAATCATGTCCCGACTCGTGCGGGTTGATGATGCCCCCTTGAGGTGCTCGATAATGATTATTAAATTAAACCCTGGAGGTGGATTTAATTCAGATATAATAATAAGATTCGAGTGGTACTACTCTTGGATAAGATATTAATCCATATTGTGTCCAAGCAAGATCCGGTAACTCGATGCCCACACAACGTCCGGGTTAAGGCGGATCATACTTTAGAAGTTTTAAAGGTAGAAATGCAAGGAGATCAAGAAGAAAAGCAATCACTACGCTTCAAAGGTAACATCCTATGATCTTTGATCTAGATTGAGATTTCAATTACAAAGATATTTATTTAATAAATAATAAATAATATTTAAGTTACTTGTTAATCTTAGTAGTTAACTAATTAGCATGCCTAAATAGATCTTGTGCTCGTGGATGCGTAAAACGCGTTTATAAACTTTCACCAACTTCGCTTCCGCTGCGTTTTATTTCCAACAATTGGTATCAGAGCTTGATTTTGAGGCTTTTGCTATTTTAATTGATTTTGGTGATTAATTGATAGCAATTTAAATATTCATGTAATTTGATGTTGGAATATTATGCTAGATGTGTTCTTGCAGGGAATATGATCCAATTATCATGGTTTATGTGAATGGTTTATTTATTTATTTTTATTATTTATGCAATTGTTGGTTTAGCCCGTTTTGAGGCATGTAATAGTTTTTCCCGTGAGAAAATCTGCGGGTAGATCTAGTATTTTATTTTCTCGTATAATCTTTCTGTAAATCGATGTATTTTATTTTGTGTAAAATTGCAATCAAATTCGAAAAAGATGAAATTACGAAGTAGAGCGAGCAGGATCGCTGGATCGCCGATACTTTGGGCAAGAAGATGCGGCCGCTGACATGCGGTATTGCCAGCGGCACAGTGCCGCCGCCCGGCGTCGAGACTTCTTTGTCGAGGGCGCGACTGGTCGTCCAATTTTCGGTCCGGTCCGTTTCACCGCCGTTTGTTGCGTCCGATGAAGTGTCGGGATTTAAAATTGATTTTTTTTGTAATTAATTTTGCATAAAAACTGCAATTTTAATTTTGGAAGTCCACGGCCCGATCGGGGAGGAGTGACAAGATGCTTGATCCAGTGGGAGAAATCGAGTCGAAGATTTTCTTGGATTCAAATCAAGGAAGAAGACTATGATAATTGGATAATTTAATTATCCATGCTTTATTTTGGTTTTTACTGTTTTGATATATGGCATGTATGAATGTATGCGTGATATGTTTCTTGCATGTTAGGACGAGAAAATTAAAAACCTTAAGGCTGAAACAATAAAGTGATTAAATTGATTTATTTTTTTTGATAATAAAATCAAACTGGCCTCCATAATTAATTTAAACTGTGAAGTAATTAGCATGCGCGTTGACATTAGGGTTTTCCTCCATATCGGATGTGCTAATTATAGGTCACTAGTTTTAAATTTCAAATGATAACATAACGTAAGTATTATTTTTTTATGATAGGACCTCTCCATCTGTAGGACTATTATTTAAGATATAATATTTTAAGGATATTAAATTATGGTATTCACTTAGGTGTATTAATTAATAAGCTCCACATCGGAATCTATCTTAATTAATACATGGCCAAGAGGAACCAACTATTAATTTTACTTGTCATAACGTAAATGGACTAGATAGTAAAATTAAAGACGTAAAACTCTACTTGAAAAATGTGTGTGTAAACGTCCACATGATCGTGGCTTGCATATGCGGGTTTTTCGAGGTATTGGTTGCTAGCATATATATTGCGTTTTGAGGGTTTTCAAGATATTTTACTATGCATTATGTGATGGATGTTTTTAATTTTTATCTCAGATGTCTTTCAATCCACTTGATGTAATTCTCAAAGAAAACAAACTAGATGGCACTAACTTTGCTGATTGGAAACGTAACCTTAATATTGTCCTGACTGCTGAAGAACATAAGTTTGTTCTAACTGAGGAATTCCCGTTGGATCCAGATGCGGATTCAACACCCAATGAGGTGAAAAAATTCCCCAGATGAAAGAAATCTAATGAGATGGCTCGCTGTTACATCTTGGCTTTTTTAGCAAATGTATTGCAGCATCAGCATCAGAGTATGGGCACGACCGCAGAAATGATGAAAATCTCGGCGAGATGTTTGGTCATCAAAAACGGGCGGCTAGTCAAAATGCAATAAGGGTCTTGATGACGACCCAAATGCCTGAAGGAACCCCGGTAAGGGATCATGTTCTAAAGATGATCTCTCATCTAAATGAACTTGATATCTTAGGGGCTACTATCGATGCGGAAACGCAGGTCGATATCATCCTAGGCAGCTTACCTAGGAGCTTTGAGCAGTTCCGCCAGAACTATAACATGAATCGTAAGGAGTATAACTTGGCGGAATTGCTGACAGAGCTTCAAGCTGCAGAAGGTCTCTTCAGGCATGGGTATCAAGGTCTTGGGGCTACGAGTGTTTCGACTTCTACACCCAAGTGGGAGAAGAAGAAGAAGAAGAAGAAGAAGAAGAAGAAGAAGAAGAAACAAGTGGGCCAGAAGCAAGTGGCAACTCTCAAGGTGAAAAGCAAGGCTCCTCACCCTGAGGCGAACAAAAAGCCAAAGGGAAAGTGCTACAAGTGTGGTCAGAAAAGACATTCTAAAGCGGACTGTCCTGCTCTTAAGAAAGGTATGTCTCTTGCACTAGTAGTCAAATTATGTTTGCAACTTGTTCTTCCACTTCGTGGATAGTTGATTCAGGTTCCACTGATCATGTTTGCTTTGACTCGCATGGTTTTCAGGTAACCAAGCAGCTTAGTGCGGGCGAGATTAGTATCAACTGGGGCAACTATTCCAGGTTTATGGCTGTTGCAGTGGGATTCGTGCAGTTGAAGATTAATGATAGAATATTAGTCCTCAATAATGTATTATTAGTACCGTATTTTAGAATGAATTTAATTTCGGTTTCTAAATTAAAATGCGATGGTTATTCAGTTTCTTTTGATGATGATGCTATTATTAAAAGAAACGGTGAATATATTTGTAAAGGTAATTTTAATGATGGACTGTATGTCGTTAATTCTGCACAAATTCCCATGCATAAATCACTTAACTCTTTATCTAAACCTAAAAAGAGAAAAGAACCTTTGAGCATAAACCAAATATATTTATGGCATTTACGGATAGGTCATGTAAACCTTAGGAGGATTCAAAGATTAGTAGATGATGGCCCATTGTATGACCTCCAAGTTGAGTCATTTCCAATTTGTGA
This sequence comes from Orobanche coerulescens, assembly GCA_033398695.1. Lineage (NCBI taxonomy): Eukaryota > Viridiplantae > Streptophyta > Magnoliopsida > Lamiales > Orobanchaceae > Orobanche > Orobanche coerulescens. The sequence goes on along the minus strand of CM065801.1, from coordinate 54,164,517 downwards.
ATCTTGTCTGGAAGGTAAGATGACTAAAAGGGTTTTTTAAACCAAGGGAAACTGTGCTCAGAATGTGTTAGAATTGGTTCATACGAATGTATGTGGTCAAATGAATATCCAGGCTAGGGGTGGTTTCGAATTCTTCATCACGTTTATAGATGATTATTCGAGATATAGATACATCTATTTGATGCAACGTAAGTCTGAAGCCTTGGACAAGTTCAGAGACTTCAAGGCTGAGACGGAGAAGCGTCATGGGAAGAGTATCAAGTCACTACAATCTGATCGTGGTGGTGAATACCTTAGTGGAGAGTTTCTAGATTTCTCGGCAAATGAGCGGATTTCGTCCCAGCTCACTGCGCCGGGAACTCCACAACAAAATGATGTTCTTGAGAGAAGGAACAAAACTCTTTTAGAAATGGTTAGATCAATGATGAGTTATTCGGATTTACCTATTTCGTTTTGGGGATATGCCTTGGAAACAACGGCGTACATTCTAAACATAGTGCCTTCGAAGTTAGTTCCAAAAACACCCACAGAACTGTGAAGTGGGCGAAAGCCCAGTCTAGGACATGTTCGGATTTGGGGTACTCCAGCACATGTGCTGAATAAGAAAGCTGATAAGTTGGCATCTCGTACATAAGTACGAGTGTTTGTAGGATATCCTAAGGGAACGAACGGTGGCTTGTTCTATAGTCTCCAGGATCAGAAGGTCATTGTTAGCACCAATGCCCGATTCCTGGAAGAGGATTATATGATCAGTCAAAAGCCCAAGAGCGAGATAATTCTGGAAGAGTTGAGGAGCGAGACTCCATCTATACCAATCGTACAAGCACCAACTAACACTGCACCACGTATAGATTCTGAGACTTTTATGTAACACCCCGAGATATTCAGGATTATTACACTGCCGTAAATCCTTGATATAAGGATTTACTAGGCTAAGAATTTAAAACAACATTATTCAATACCAACCGTAAAATTTAATATTACATCACAAGTATGAAAAGTACAAATCGGCCAACACCCGAAAGTAAACCTCAAAAGACAAATAAAACGACATCATACTCGAGTACTTTATTAAAACAAAACACAACTGATAAGTCATCTCGGCCGTAACATCACTTCGTACCCTCGTCATCATGCAGCTCTAGTGGTTGTTTCCCCGTCCTCCTGGATCCTGAACATAAAACATAAGTTCACCCCGAAGGGGTTAGCAAAACGATGCTAGTACAAGTACGATAATTACACAACAACGGTTTACTCAGCGATCCCTGAATAATAACATCAATAATATCAACAATGATAACAACGAGTCTCTCCAACGAGAAACAATAACAATGCACAACACAACGTGTCAATTTCAACATACTTGTGGTATTTCATCGATCCAGCACACACAGCATAAATTTCCATGATGATCCCATCGGACCAACACATGGTGGAAGTACCCGTCCAACGATCCAGTGCACACAGCATAGATTCCGATGATGATTCCTTTGGACCAACACATGTGGGACAAAACAATCACAACACATATGCACGACACATAACAACAAAACCGATATCAACACAGATAGACATAATTAAAGTACTTGCCTTAGAAAGATGGTAAGAAATAAATACTTCAACGACTTCGACAAACTCGAAGGCCCCTTCGATCAACCATTCGCAAAGCTCGAACCTTACACAAAAAGAAATAACGACAAACTCAACTTACATAACAAGACTATCACATGAACATGCTAAATGTTCCAAAAAGTGACTGAACTAGTTATCATCGTACGGACAATTCCTGGTTAATCACTTAAAGCACACTACGTCGAACGAATACCATACTACCTGTGAAACGAAGGACCATAATGGGTATAACACCTTGCTGTCTATAGATTTCAGCATATTCAAATCGTCACGAACCACATTCCAATTCTGCCCACCAACTTCTAATACATATATCGGTTATCTAAACGAATTCATAACAAGGTAAGTACGTTCAACCGAATTCTAAGTTAATCCCATTATGATTCTCGTTCTTCCGCAGGTAAGTTTATCTAATCCAAGTCCTACGTTCACATGATTGTTAAAACATGATCGTATCGTTCTAACCATTTATATGAAGAGTACCAATCCAAACAATCTTTACAAACCCTGGATTATGCTTAAAAAACAATCCTTACGTTCACCACCTCGAATTTACCTAGTCTAGGTGACAACATACTCAATTTGTTCATCATATATTCATCACAAAATCATTATCTCCATCATGTAATCATCACGAAATCATCATCAAGGCAGGCTATAATATTTGAAAATCACATTCTTATGATAGGCATAAACAAGGTTTAACTATTACCAACGAAAAACCTAAGTTCAACCAATCCAATCCTCCTAAACTTGTTGTTCGATTCATAATGCTCATAATAAACTCAATAACCTCAGTAGCATGCCCATAATCATCATTAAGAATATGAACTCTAGGTTGGTAAAGCATCACATACCTTAATATGGAAGTAAACGACGAAACACTTGGTAAAACTCGACTCCGAGAGCTTGAACACCAATCCACAAAGGTCTATGATCTTCAAAACCAATCTAAGAGGTTGATACAAGGAATGTATAGGGCTGGGGAACTCTCAAGTTTGCAGAAATTGGGCAAGGGGTGGAGGTGAAATGAAAAGAGGTTGATGTCTATAACTAGAGTTTTAAACCATTACGTACGTTACCAAAAGACATTACGTACATTAGCTCTCTTACGTACGTTAGCCACAAATCCTTACGTACATTATCTACGGGTAGTAGCTCACTCTCTCGTTTCCTGTCCTCCATTACGTATGTTACCAATGCTCTTACGTACGTAATGTGATCAACGTAGCGTACGTTATGATACACCTTTAACATACGCTATGCTCGTTGACTCGCTTTATCAAAAGTTGTCCAGATTCTCCCGACAAATATCCTTATCTGGATCCACATACCGATCACACCTTATCTGCTTTGACCGTATTTTACATACGCTATGCTTCATGTATAACGTACGTTAACTACAGTTCCGTGACGTACGTTATGTATAAATTATAGCATACGTTATATTCAGTTCCTATCGTACGTTATATACAAATCTTATCGTTACGTTAGTGTCATGCAGATGCATGTATAAATTGACAACCTCCCCATGATATGATCAAGAATATCTGATTACAAACAAATACCACAAAGTTCAAATATAAATGAAAATACTCAACAATTATCTGGGTATTACATACTTTCCCTCTAAAAAGAAGTTTCATCCCGAGACTTAAGATGAAAATAATTCCAGGTATCTCGACTTCATACTATCCTCCACTCCCAAGTGGCTTCTTCGACTCCGTGTCGCAACCATTGAACTTTAACCAAGGAGATTGGTTTATTCCTCAATTGCTTGACTCGACTCTCGAGTATCTTAATTGGCTTCTCCTCGAACGTGCCATCATGAGCTACTTCGATCTCGCAAAAATCGATGACATGACTGGGACCCGGTACATATTTCCTTAACTGAGATACATGAAACACATTATGAACATGACTCAGCAATGGCGGCAAGGCCAGCCTGTACGCCAACTCCCAACTCTTTGAAGAATCTCGAATGGTCCGATATATCTCGGACCCAACTTTTCTTTCCTTCCAAAATGAAAAAATCCTCGAGTAGGAGAAACTTTCAGAAGTACATGATCCCCAATTCCAAACTCTAACGGGTGATGGCGCACGTCTGCATAGGACTTCTGCCTGTTGGAGAATTTTTGGTACCTTCGCCGTTTAGAAATAACGCGGAGTATATAAGAGTTATCAAACTCTTTTGCATTGCGGAAGTGAATTTAAAGTGCGGAAGATAAACGACACAAGATTTATAGATGTTCGGCCAAACGTGCCAACGTCCTCTATCCGTATCTTTTTCTTAGGTTTAAGATCAACCTCTGCACCTCGTATTCTATCAGTCTAAGTGATACCATTACAAACTCGTCTTCTATCGGTTCGAGATAAACCGAACACACTTGTCTTTTTATCGGTCCAAGCTAAACCGTTTTCCTTTTCTATTAGACAAGGAATCAACTTATCTAGATTTTGATGGGTACTAGACAAACCTCACTCGGATTTAGATATGATTCTAATAATGTCGGATCAACGGTCCTAATAACACCGAATCAATTTATAATCCGTATTTTTCCTCCCGTGTTCGTGTATGAACATGTAATACCCGGTTGTAATTCAGTCATTATCATTCAGTAATTATCATTCAGTAATTATCACTCAGTAATTATTCACTCATTAATGATCATTCATCGTTCATATTCATTCATTGTATTCAATGTTCAGAGTAATTTGTATCGTGCATCAGTTATTATTCGTCTTTCTACCTGGTTGAAGGATCGAACCATAGTTATCATCATTATCTTCGTCATAATGGGCTATGTGTGAGGAGTAGTGCACACTACGTACTCTAATTAGCGCGCGCTAATTGAGTACGGGTAGCGCACGCTACCTCTCATCATCAGCGCACGCTAGCGTGGTTCAGGCAGACAGTCCAGAAGGTACTGGACTGCAGTTGAGTTGTAGTAATGCACGCTACGATTGGTAAGTAGTGTGCGCTAGTGAGTTCGGATAGCGCACGCTATGCTAGCAGTATAGCGCATGCTAAGGTCGATCAGGCAGAGTCCAGTGGGTACTGGACTGATTTGGAATAATTCATAGCGTATGCTATGAATGGATATTAGCATACGCTAATGGTGTAGTAGCGCACGCTGAATTTTTGGGTGTAGCGCGTGCTATCGCGAGCAGGTCAGAGGACAGAGCGTTCTAAATTCAGTTACTGGGCATCAGATATTATGTTAGCACACTAACATTTTGGGGTTAACGCATGCTAACGAGGCAGTCAGTAGGCACTGTACTGTCCGGTTAACCCGCTAGCGCACGCTAAATATCAGGGCTTAGTGTGCGCTAAACTGGAATAGTATATATTGGACAGTGCAGTCCAGATTCATCATTTGTCATTCCCCCTTCACTCCTTCGATGATTCCGGGTGATTTTGTGTGATTCGGAGAGATCTTTTCGAGCTGAATCCATCTACCATCATATTCAAACTTACCATTCGGATTAATCATCATTTCATCATCTTCATCACATCAAATCAAGGTAATAACTTCTTGGATCTAGAATTTCGGATTTTTGGGTTTTTCCTTACGATTTCTTCGTGTAAGCTTGGATTGTTGTTAGAATATGTTAGATATGGATTATCTACCTTGGATAAATGTATTCCTATGGATTTATTGGCATATATTTCGGATTTCATGAATATTGGGGCTAATTCAAGAACACTTTTTGGTTGACTTTGATATTTTTGGGGGTTTTCGATTAGATTGTTGTCGTTAACTCGAGTTGTGGATTCTTATGGAATTATTGATATCATTGAAGGTGTTTTGTTGGTTCGAAATACTCATATTGGAGTTTGGGTTCGATATATTCGGGATTGGATATTATCAAATGATGTATGTTTGCTAAGTATTCGTTAGAATGCCTCAATGAGTTTAGATATTGTTGTATTGACGTTTGAGTTGGTTATAATCGTGTTTGATACGTATATTGAGCGTTTGTTGGTAATTGTCATTCAAGGTTGTTCGAGCGACCGACATCCCTTTTAGGACATTGTTCGAGGAAGGACATTCTTCACCGGTGTTGTGTAAGTTAATTCTTACTTGGTTAAAAGGATATTCATTCCTTTCGTTGTTGTTCATTCATAATGTATTAACCATATTGAGACTTGTAATTGTCAATTAATCACTTCATTCACGAGGAACGACGGTTCCAATCCTTTCGTTGAGCTACCGTTCATTTCACTATCATTTCATCTCGGTGAGTCATTCTTGACTTTGTCGGATTGTTATTCATTATTATTCTTCATGGTCATTTCTTGTCCATATGACCTTCTGGTTCATATTGCATGGCCGGGTGGGGCTGTGTGGAATTTTTAGTCGAGCACATGATAGTCATGTGATTGTGTTCACCGACATATTGGACTGTGCACAGGGTAACGTACCTCCGTGAGACTAATTAGGTACAAGGGTGGGTGTGTACGGACACTCGTCTTGTGCACTTGCACATACCATTACGGGCGTACTATGATGCCCCTCTTCAGCTCAATTTCATAATTGAGATATATCATGATTGTGTTTATTCAACTCTTGAGGATTATTATTCTGTGTAACTGACCCCGTTGAGGGATGTTGTTTCAGGTCATGGCAAGGCTAAGGCACGGGAAGAGAACGTTGACGGCGTGGAGTCCCAGTGATACTAGTAGGGGGCCCAAGTCCTTTAAGTCATTCATGTTTTCTTCATTTTATTTCCGCTGCAGATTTTCGTTTGGATGTTCATTTTCATTCGGTGTTGTATATTTTATCTTCATATAAAATATACTTGTATTCTGTATTTTCCTGGGTGTGTTGTACTTGAAACTCCTCATCGGAGTAATTAATGATATACTGTGGTTCGGTACTACAATTATATCACTTAATTCATTAATTTTCATTCGCCTAGTGGGTCCCAGTCGGGGGTCCACGACACTGTAATATTTGACTAGTTTGGGGTGTTACAGAACACTCAAACACTTATCAATTAAGCACAAATACAACAACGATAGTGTATACAATGATATCTGATCAATATGCTATTTTCTTGTAGTTGTTGTGTTGAATGATACCAAATGGTTTGTTATTTATAGTCAAATTCTCTCAACTAGCCGTTTGTCCACTGCCTTCATTTAGAGTGGGCTATTTCCCCTTTAGCGTACGCTAATCCCCTTTTTACGTACGTTATCTGCATGGTTACGTACGTTACCTGCTTTTGTCGTCAGTCCAGTAGCTTCTGATACTTTCATGTAGCGTGCGCTAATATCAACTATAACGTCATTGCTTGCATCATATATATTCGTTGCATGTCTTTTTGACTTATGACTCATACTCTTCCAACGTTCATTTGTTTGAATTCGAATGATCTTTAGCATGCGCTATTATCATCCATAGCGTGCGCTAGGTCTTCGTCATTGCACACGTCATTCTCCATGTTGAAAGTCTTCACAATGGTCATATTCTTTGTTAGCGTGCATTAACCTTCATATGTAGCATGCGCTAACCTTCAGGTGGCTTTCTTAGCGTGCGTTAAGCGGTGCGCATTACGTGCGCTAACTGTTATTCTGCCCAGTTGGATTCCTTGTTGTTTTGGCTTCGTTATGTTGTTATTTTCTTAGATCAACAATGCATCAATAACTCATCATCAAAACCATATTATAATTATATGGAATAGAATATTCCAACACTGTCGACTCTGGGTAGTCAATAGCCTTTCACGAATCAGAGCTACCTTCTCTTGAGTCCGTACTATCAACTCTGGTTCCGTCCCAATTAAGTCAGACAAATCATCAAAACATAGGGGTGATCTGCATCTTCTTCCGTACAATGCTTCAAAAGGTGTCATCTTGATAGAAGCATGCCAGCTATTATTGTAGGTGAATTCAATTAACGGTAGTTGAATTTCCCAATCAGTCGGCCAATCTAAGGCACAAGCCCTCAACATGTCTTCTACTATCTGAATAGTCCTCCCGTACTGTCCATCAGTCTGAGGATGATAAGATATGATAAAGTTCAGTTTGGTTCCCAAGGCTCGATGAACTGCTTTCCAAAAATGTGACATGAAACGACCATCTCGATCTGTAACAATGGTCTTCAGTGTACCATGCAATCGGACTATCTCCATAATAAACACTTGTGCCTACCTCTCTGGACCCCAACTATCCTTAATTGCCCAGAAAATGAGCCAATTTGGTTAGGCGATCAATAATTACCCAAATCATATTCATTTCTGTCCTGGTCTATGGCATATTGGTGATAAAGTCCATTGATATATCTTTCCACTTCCATTCAAGAGTGGAAAGTGGCTTTAACATTTAGGCGGATCGATGATGTTCGATCTTAACCTGCTGACAGGTTGAACACTTCGAGGCATATTCCGCCACATCTTTCTTCATGTTTCCCCACCAAAAATTCTGCTTCAAATCCTCAAACATCTTACTCGTGCCTGGGTGAATAGAATAGGGCGTACTGTGAGCTCCCTTCATGATTGTCTGCTTCAAAACATCATTATCGGGAACACAAAGTCGACTTTGGAATCTCAGAACTCCATCTTCATGAATTACAAATCCTGGGGCCTTTCCTTTGCCCACTTCCTCACGTAACCGGATTATCAGGGGGTCATCCAATTGCTTAGATTTGATTTCATCGGTCAACGATGAATTTAATTCCATCACACACAGTTGTCCGTGGACTCCTTGTAACCATACTTGAATCCCTTCACGGATCAATTCTTGTTGTATGATGGACTGGGATGTGTGCGCCTCCAGCATTCGAATAGAAACGGGTTTGCGGCGTAGTGCATCAGCCACTACGTTCGCCTTTCCTGGATGATAAAGAATTTTCAAGTCATATTATTTAATCAATTCCAGCCATCTCCTCTGTCGTATGTTCAACTCTTTCTGACTGAAGATGTATTTAAGACTCTTATGATCTGTGAAGATCTAACAGTGAGTCCCATACAAATAGTGTCTTCATATCTTCAGGGCAAAAATAACAGCTGCCAGTTCCAAATCATGAGTTGGATAATTTACTTCATGTAGCTTCAACAGCGATGAAGCGTAGGCGATCGCCTTCTTATTCTGTATCAGTACACACCCGAGACCTTGATTTGAAGTGTCACTGTAAACTATGAACCCTTTAGTTTCTTGCAGTAGCGTTAGAATTGGAGCCGTCGTCAATCTCTTCTTCAGTTCATCAAAACTATCCTGACACATCTCGTTCCATTCAAACTTTTAGGATTTCTGCAGTAATCGAGTAAGTGGACGGGTAACTTTGGAAAACCCTTTCATGAACCGACGATAGTACCCAGCAAGTCCTAAGAAACTTCTGAATTCTTTCACGTTCTTAGGAGACTTCCCTTCCAAAATTACCTCGACTTTCTGGGGATCTACTCGGACCCCTTCCGCTGAGACTACATGACCAATGAACATTTAGATAGTTTGGCATTTAGATAGTTTGGCATACAACTTTTTCGCTCCACAAGAGGTTCAAAACGATCCACAAATGTTGCTCAGGCTCTTCTGGACTCTTGGAATAGACCAAAATATCATCGATAAACACAACTACGAATTTATCCAAATACTCTATGAACACTCGATTCAGGCGCATTAGTAAGACCAAACGGCATCACTACAAACTCATGGTGCCCGTAACGAGTTATGAATGTTGTTCAGAACATCGGATTCTTTAATCCTCAGCTGATGGCATCCCGATCTCAAATCAATCTTTGAAAATACTATTGCTCCTTGCAACTGGTCGAACAAACCATCAATACGTGGCAACGGGTACTTATTCTTGATCGTCATCTTGTTCAGATCCCGATAGTCGATCCATAATCGAAGCGATCCATATTTCTTTTGAACAAAAAGAACTGGTGCACCTCAGGGCGAAACACTTAGCTGAATATAACCCCTGTCCAGCAATTCTTCCAGTTGCTTCTTCAATTCATACATCTCGGTAGGTGCCATACGATACGGCGCCTTAGAAATCAGCATAGCTCCCGGTTCTAGCTCGATGGTAAACTCTACATCTCATCATGGAGGTATTCCAGGTAATTCGTTAGGGAACACGTCTGGAAATTCGTTCATAACAGGAATGGATGAAAGCTCTACGTTTCCTTCTTCTTTCGTCATCGCATAACACCAGTACTCGGTACAGTCCTGCTTTAGTAGTTTGACGGGTCTCATAACCTTGATCACTTTCCTTGAGCTTCCTGGTCTTCATCCTTCGAATAATAATTCGGAACCATCTTTGGCTATCATCGAGATATTCCTCTTCCGGTAGTTCATAATAGCTCCATAACAGCTAAGCCAATCATCTCCAAGAATCAAGTCATCTCCTTGAATCTCTACCACAATCAGGTTTGAGGGACAATATTTGCCTCCAATCGGCACAGGAAAATTTCTAGTTTCTAAATTCCCCACAATTCTCTCTCCACTCGGTAAAACCACAATATAAGTCTCACATTCATGAAAACAAGAAATGTTCAAACGATTAACACAAGATAATGATATAAACGAGTGTGTATCCCCTGTATCTAACAAAACACTAACTGGTTGCGAAAGGATTTGAACGGTACCTGATATGACAGATGCATTCTGATCGTCTTCCTTTACCATCTCATAAAGACGTAGAGGAGTGGATCCAGCACTCGATGCTCCCCTTCGGTCGAACTGTCCTCTGCCTCTTCCTCGACCAAAACTCTGGTGTGGCTGGACACTCTGCTGCGTCTGCGGGACACTTGCCTCTTTTTGCGGCGGCTGCAAAGTACGAGATCCAAATAATTTAGTGGCATCCTTGCAGGACATCGCTCGATGCCCTTCCTATCTCCGCATTCGTAACATGTCACCAAAAAATGAAAACAGTCAGGCCACATCTGTCCTGGGCGGCCACAATTAAAACATTTTTTGCTGCATCATTAAAGGCTGGTACAATTCTGGGGTTCCTTCCACTTTTGGATGGTTGCAGAGGCTTCTTGAATGAGTGAAAAGATGATTGAGCCTTGCAGGGCTATTCTTAGGTTCTGCAAAACCACTAGAGACCTTTTGCTTCTTGGATTCAGAAAACTTTTCCATAGCTGCTTCTTTCATTTCGTATGCCAAATCTTTGTCTTGATACTGGCGGAGAGTGGTGCATTCAAATCCTGACATGTACCTCCGTATCTCCAGCTTCATTCTCATGTCGAAATGAATCATCATTTCTGTAACACCCCAAACTAGGCGGATATTACAGTGTCGTGAACCCCCAAGTGGGACCCACCAGGCAAATGAAAATTAATGAATTAAATAATATAACTGTAGTACCGAACCAGATTATATTACCAATTACTCCGATGAGGAGTTTCAAATATAACACAACTAGGAAATACAGAATATAAGTATATTTCATATGAAGATAAAATATACAACACTGAATAAAATGAAATCCAAACAGAACTGCAGCGGAAAATACAAATCAAAGAGGCATGAACAAATGGACAGACTGGGCCCCCCTACTAGTATCACTGGGACTCCTCGCTGTCAATGTTCTCTTCTCGTGCCTTTGCCTTGCCATGACCTAAAAACAACATCCCCAATGGGGTCAGTTAGACAGAACAACAATCCTCAAGAGTTGAACAAATACAACAATCACATGAATTAGTTATGAAATTAAGTTGAACTATGGGCATCATAGTATGCCACGATTGGGATGTGCAAGTGCACAAGCCTGCCGAGTGCCCGACGTCCTGCATAAACACCCGCAAAACTTGGCCTAATTAGTTTCACGGAGGCACGTTACCGCGTGCACAGTCCAATGTGTACGGATCCCCGCATAAACACAATGACCTTAATGTGCCCGACTAAAAATTCCACACATATACCACCCAGAATGCAATACAATCCCAGAAGGTCACAAGAACAAAAGCAACCATGATGAAGAACAATGAATAGAAATTTGAAAAGGTTCAAGAATGACTCACCGAGGTGAAATAATGACGCAGCGAGTGATAGCTTCAAATGAAATGATTGGAACCGCTGTTCCTCGTGAATGGTTAGTTTGATAATTACAAGTCTCAACATGATTGATGTATGATGAATGAATTATATGTATGAATGAACAACAACGATAGGAATGGTTATCCTTTAAACCGAGCAAGAATTAACTTGCTTCAAATACCGGTGAATAATGTCCTTCCTCGAACAAACGCCCTCAATGGATTTATCGGTCGCTCGAACAACCTTGAATAACACAATTAACAAAAATTGGCTTAATATACGTATCAATTATGATCATAACCAAACTAAGAGGTCGACACAACAAATCCAAACTCATTGGGGCATTTTGACAAACACGTTGTAAACAATCTCCCCTTGTTTACAACCAATCTCAATTGTATCGAAAACCAACCACCAAATGAGTGATTCAATCCAAAAAAACACTATCAATACAATCAATAGTCCAAAAGGAATACACAACTCGAGATTAAAACAAAATCCCATCAAAATCTCCAATTCCAAATCAACATTCAAAGTGTTTTTGAATAATCCTCTAACAATCCGATGATAACTCATAAAAACTCATAATCATACGTATATCCTTCACAAATCATGATTATATCATCCAAAACATCAAGCTCCAATTCAAAACCGAATCTAGGGCAGAAGAAGTTACCTTGAATTAGGATGAAGAATCCAAATATATGTTGTTGATCCACACCAAGAACTCGAGGAAGATGAAATCTCTGAGATTGATGATGTTAAATCGCCCATGAATTCGCCCAAAAGTCTCCCAAGGAGAGGAGGAATGAGGAAGGGGATGAAATGAGCTTATATCCTCACAAACCCGCTGAAAAAGGGTAATCTGACTCGCGTGCCGCGGCACGGACTGAGTGTGCCGCGGGCCGCGGCCAAAAACAGCTCCAAGCAATTGTCTTAGTGCCACGGCCCGGTCAGCAGAGGGCCGCGGCCCGTGGTACATCCGGTTACAACTCCAAAAGCACAAGGTGTGTGCCGCGGCGCACACTATTCGGGCCCAAAAATGACGAAAAACGACCTGGGAAGAGAATAAACATAATAGAATTCAAATCTTGGGAACAAAAACACAAAATGGAAGTGCGGGAACCCTAAAACGGTGGTTCCAAGTGATGATTACGAGAGTTGGTCTAAAAATAGCTTGATCCGAACAAGGAGTAAATTCGAAATGATATGAACTCCAATATCAACATCAACTTACTAAGCAATTACAACGATCAAGATAATATTCTCGTCTCGATTCTCAAACAGGGTTGAACAATGAACAATATCAATACATGACTCAAAGTTACGCCGAATGGTGAACACAAATGAATGAATATGAATGATGAATGATTATTAATGAGTGTAAAATTACATAGTGAAAATTACTGAATGAAAAATAAATGAGTTCACATCCGGGTATTACATACTCCCCCCCTTAAAAAGAGTTTCGTACTCGAAACTAAGGGTTAAACAATTCGGGATAACTCTCCTGCATACTATCCTCGGTTTCCCAAGTAGCCTCTTCGACTCTGTGTCTCGACCACTGAATCTTAACCAAAGGAATCGCCTTGTTCCTCAACTGTTTGATTCGTCGCTCTAAGACTCGTACAGGACGCTCCTCGTACGTATGATCATCCGCTATCTCGATTTCATCGAACTGAAGTATGTGACTAGGATCAGCAACATACTTCCGTAGCTGAGAGACGTAAAACACGTTATGAATTTGGCTCAAAGTCGGAGGTAAAGCCAATCGATAAGCCATATCGCCTACTCGATCCAAAATCTCAAATGGTCTGATGAATCTCGGACTCAACTTTCCCCATTTACCGAAACGGAAGGTACTTCGACTCGGGGATACCTTGACCGAAACGTGGTCACCTGCCTCGAACTCTAATGGGCGACGACGATTATCTACATATGATTTTTGTCGACTCTGAGCGGTCAACAAACGACTCCTGATCAAAGCTACCTTCTCGTGGGCGGCTATAAGCATATCGGGCTCAGTGCCGATTGATTCTGATAAGTCATCCCAATATAAGGGAGATCGACAACGGCGACCGTATAAGGCCTCGTAAGATGCCATCTTAATCTAAGCATGCCAACTATTATTGTACGTGAACTCAATCAACGGTAGTTGGTCTTCCCAATCATCTTTCCAATCGAGAACACATGCCTTCAACATGTCCTCCATCGTCTGGATAGTTCGCTCTGATTGTCCGTCGGACTAAGGGTGAAATGTTGTGCTGAAATTTAGCTGAGTTCCCATGGCACGATGAACGGATTTCCAAAAATGTGACACGAATCATCCATCACAATCAGAAATGATACTCTTAGGGGTACCGTGCAATCTCACGATCTCTTTAATGAATAACTGTGCAAGTCTCTCAGGACCCCACATATCCTTAATCTCTAGAAAATGAGCTGACTTAGTTAAAAGGGTCTACGATTACCCAAATTGTATTCATGCCACGACGACTCGCCGGCAAACTCGTGATGAAGTCCATTGAAATATCCTCCCACTTCTATTATGGGATAGAAAGTGGTTTCATCATGCCCGCCGGTCGCTGATGTTCTATCTTGACTTGGTGATAGGTCAGACATCTCGAAACAAATTCTACGACTTCTCGCTTCATATTACTCCACCAGTAATTTTGTTTCAAGTCTTTGTACATCTTGCTAGACCCCAGATGAATAGAATAAGGGGTAGCATGGGCCTCTCTCAAAATCGATTTTTTCAACTCGTCATCCACCGGAACGCATAACTGGTTCTTAAATCGCAAAAGTCCATCCTCGTGGACCACAAATCCTGGGGCTTTCCCTGAGCCACATCCTCTCGAATGCGCAACAAAAAAGGGTCTAAACCCTGTTTCACTCTGATCGCCTCCTCAAGTGACGATGAAATCTCCAGCATACAAAGCTGCCCTTGTACACGTTGTAACCAGACCTCGATCTCATGCCTTAGGAATTCCTTCTGAAGTTCTTTCTGAACAGTTAAACAAGCAAGCATTTGCTCCTGAATAGACTTACCGCTCAAGGCGTCGGCGACAACGTTCGCCTTACCTTGGTGGTATTGTATCTCAATATCGTAATCGTTAATTAGTTCCAACCACCATCTCTATCGGATATTTAACTCCTTCTAAGTAAATATATACTTCAAACTCTTATGATCGGTGAAAATCTGACAGATGACGCCATAAAGATAATGACACCAAATCTTCAACGCGAATGCCACGACCGCTAGCTCCAGGTCGTGGGTCGGATAATTGACCTCGTAATGCCTCAATTGCCACGAAGCATAGGCAATCACTTTACCGTTCTGCATTAATTCACATCCGAGACCTTGTCCGGACGCGTTACTATAAATCACGAATCCTTCTGTCCCTTATGGTAAAAAAAGAACAGGCGCTAAAATTAAATGGCTCTTGAGCTACTCAAAACTCTGCTGACACGCGTCAGACCACATGTATTTCTTATCCTTCCGAAAAGGTTTGTCATAGGTTGAGCGATTTTAGAAAATCCTTCCACAAATCGTCGGTAATAGCCTGCTAATCCGAGAAAGCTTTGGATTTCCTTAACATTCTTCGGAGGTTGCCAATCTCGGATAGCCTCCGTCTTTTGAGGGTCGACATGTACTCCGTCTAATGAAATCACATGTCCGATAAATGTCACCTCGGACATCCAGAACTCATATTTGGAAAATTTTCCATAGAGTTGCTCTCGTCTCAACATGTCGAGAACCTGATGAAGGTGAAGTTCATGCTCCTCTCAGTCACGAGAATAAATCAAATGTCGTTTATGAAAACAACCATGAACTGATCCAAATAGTCAATGATAACTCAGTTCATTAACTCCGTGAATACCGCAGGTGCTTTAGTTAACCTAAACAGCATCACCACAAAATCGTAATGCCCATAGCGTGTTCGAAACGCCGTCCTTGCGATATCCGACTCTCGAATTCGCAACTAATGATACCCAGATCTTAAATCGATCTTGGAAAATACTGAAGCTCGCTGAAGTTGATCTAAGAGATCATGGGGTAGGGGATATTTATTCTTGATCGTCACCCTGTTCAGCTCTCGATAATCAATGCACAAGCGAAAAGAACCCTCCTTCTTCTTGACAAATAACGCTAGTGCTCCCCACGGGGACGCACTCGGTCGGATATAACCTTTCTCGGTCAATTCCTCCAGTTGATTCTTCAGTTCCTACATTTCAATCGGGGCCATATGATACGGTGCCTTCGATATAGGGGACGTGCCAGGATCCAACTCTATCGTGAATTCCACATCTCTCTGTAGAGGAAAACCAGATAACTCGTCTAGGAATACATCAGCGTATTCTCTCACTACTGGGATATCCGTCAATGAGACTGATGATTTCTCGGTCTTGGTCATATAGCACCAATAACCAACACACCCCTAATTGAGTAATTTCACTGCTTTCATCATATTGATAACTCTTCCAGGACAACTAGGATTACTCCCCTGAAATACACACTCAACTCCATCGTCTGAAATGATAGTGACCATACGCTTACGGACACTAAGGATGGCATCGTGACGATCCATCTGATCAATACCCAAAATAACATCATCACCAGGTAAATCTACCACGATCAGGTCTGCCAACCAAACACGGGGATTAAGCTGAATTGGACAACTCTTAATCTCACGATCTCCGATAATTCTTATACCGTCAGGTAGCCCAATGATATAAGGTTCACAACTAGTAGCACTATCTAGGTGAAGTCTACTCAAGCATGAATCGGAAATGAATGAATGTGATGCGCCAGTATCAAAAACGGTACACACAGGTTGAGATAAAATTTCGAGTGTACCTGAGATCATTTGGGCCTACGGATCGTCGGTCCTCTTCATCTCGTAAATTTGGGGCTTGCCAGTCCCTGAACCGGACGCTCCTGTCTAATAGCTGTGGGCTCCGCCTTTAGTTGCTCCTGTCGTCTTAAACGACTCGGATGGAGTGGCCTGATTCTGAACAACCGACTGCTTCGGGGTCTGAGATGCCGTCGGAGTAGGTTTGAGGTCTCTTCGGCAGAAACGGGCATTATGCCCGAAAATCCCACAGTTATTACACGTGATAGTCTGCCTCAGACATTTAGTGCTGAAATGACCATGTTCTCCACAGTTGTAACAGGTGATGGCCGAACTGGCCGTTCGGGACTAAGATTCTGCAGGTTTAGGCACCATATGAGGTCGCTCAGAAAAAGTAGAGCCTGTACGAGCTTCTTGAAGGTTGTCTGACTGCCTTCGGGCTGATTACGATTCTTTGATTTCTTGCTAGAGGATGAAGTTTGATGCTTAGCAATTTCCTTCACATTAAGCTCATAAGTAAGAGCTTTCTCGATGAATTCGGCCAGGGTGGTGCAATGATGATTAAGCAGCTGCATCCGCATACGATGTTTCAACCTCTTACTGAAATACTTGATTTTATCGGCCTTGGAGTGGATAATAGATGAGGCGAATGGAAGTAGCTTCTGAAACTTCTTGGCGATGGCGAGAACATCGTCTTCCGTTGAGGGATCGGGACTGAGTAACTCCGCTTGGCCTCCCTGAGTGGGTCTGGATAATATCTTTCCATCATGAGAGTCTTGAACTGGTCCCACGTGCAAGATCCGTCGGTGGGCTTCAAAGATAGCCACCAAGAGTGAGCGCTCTTACCCAGATAGTAAGCCGCAATTGAAACTTTGTTTCCTTCGGGACACTCTACCATAGCAAATAATTTCTCGAAATGTTCAAGCCAGTGAATAATATCCGCCGGCTCAGATGAGCCCTCGAAAGTAGGTGGCCTCTGGCAAGAGATATCGCCGATAATACTGCTCACACTCCTCTCTTGCCTCTGAGGTGGCGGTGGAGGGGCCTGCTGAGCCTGAGTCGCCGAGTTCTGCATCATCTCCATCAGACGTGTCATCTGAGTCATTTGGTCCATCATGCCCTGCATAAAAGCGAGTGGATCAACCCGAACACTTTCTGATTGAGTTGTATCTCGGGTACGACTTCCCGACGGTGAATGATTATCTCCAAGTGAATGAGTGGCAGCGTCTCTGCTCGTTGAATTGATATTATTCCTCGTGTTCGTGTGGGTATTCACTCGAGCTCTGGGGTTTCGGCCCGCACCGCGGCCTCTTCCCCTGCATCCTCTAACAGCTCTGTCCATACTGAAGTAGGAAAACACATGATAATTATAGATTTCGCATGAAAGATCAACTGAGGTGACATGATTATCTGATGAAATTATTGAAATGATCGTCTTGAACAAGTTAACAAGATTGATGATACGATCCACAAGATCAACAACTGAGCAATGAAATTAATTAAGTGATTAATGAGTTAACATGATCGACATGATCAAAATAAAAATGATGATTGAGGATTGTTGAGTGATGAATGATGAATGACTGATTCTTATTGCCAGAAATTATACCATGGCATTAGAAATCTTACTGTTTCTTTGGTCTGAGGGGCTTGGCGCTTGCACAAGTCACACGTGATGCGAAAGTCCAATGATACTAGTCTGATGAATGATGATTTCAATGAGACACAACTCGGAAGGGTAGTATTCAAAACCACGCTCCGATACTAACTCTGTAATACCCCAAACTAGGCGGATATTACAGTGCCGTGAACCCCCAACTGGGACCCACCAGGCGAATGAAAATTAATGAATTAAATAATATAACTGTAGTACCGAACCACATTATATTACCAATTACTCCGATGAGGAGTTTCAAATACAACACACCCAGGAAATACAGAATATATATATATATATATATATTTCATATGAAGATAAAATATACAACACTGAATAAAATGAAATCCAAACGGAACTGCAGCGGAAAATACAAATCAAAGAAGCATGAACAAATGGACAGACTGGGGCCCCCTACTAGTATCACTGGGACTCCTCGCCGTCAACGTTCTCTTCCCATGCATTTGCCTTGCCATGACCTAAAAACAACATCCCCAACGGGGTCAGTTACATAGAACAACAATTATCAAGAGTTGAACAAATACAACAATCACATGAATTAGTTATGAAATTAAGTTGAACGATGGGCATCATAGTACGCCACAAATGGGATGTGCAAGTGTACAAGCCTACCGAGTGCCCGGCGTCCTGCATAAACACCCGCAAAACTTAGCCTAATTAGTCTCACGGAGGCACGTTACCGTGTGCACAGTCCAATGTGTCCGGATCCCCGCATAAACACAATGAACTTAATGTGCACGTCTAAAAATTCCACACATATACCACCCGAAACGCAATACAATCTTGGAAGGTCACAAGAACAAAAGAGACCATGATGAAGAACAATGAATAGAAATCTGACAATGGTCAAGAATGACTCACCGAGGTGAAATAATGACGCAATGAGTGATAGCTTCAAATGAAATGATTGGAACCATTGTTACTCGTGAATTAAATGATTAGTTTGATAATTACAAGTCTCAACATGATTGATGTATGATGAATGAATTATATGTATGAATGAGAAACAACGAAAGAAATTATTATCCTTTTAACCGAGCAAGAATTAACTTGCTTCAAATACCGATGAATAATGTCCTTCCTCGAATAAACGCCCGCAATGGAGTTATCGGTCGCTCGAACAACCTTGAATAACACAATTACCAACAATTCGCTTAATATATGTATCAATTATGAGCATAACCAAATCAAGAGGTCGACACAACAAATCCAAACTCATTGGGGCATTTTGACAAACACGTAAACAATCTCCCCTTGTTTACAACCAATCTCAATTGTGTCGAAAAGCAACCTCCAAATGAGTGATTCAATCCAACAAAACGCCATCAATACAATCAATAGTCCAAAAGGAATACACAACTCGATATTAAAACAACATCCCATCAAAATGTCCAATTCCAAATCAACATTCAAAGTGTTCTTGAATAATCCTCCAACAATCCGATGATAACTCATAAAAACTCATAATCATACGTATATCCTTCACAAGTCATGATTATATCATCCAAAACATCAAGCTCCAACTCAAAATCGAATCTAAGGTCGAAGAAGTTACCTTGAATTAGGATGAAGAATCCAAATATATGTTGTTGATCCAAACCAAGAACTCGTTGAGGATGAAATCTCTGAGATTGATGATGTTAAATCGCCCAAGAATTCGCCCAAAAGTCGCCCAAGAAGAGAAGGAATGAGGAAGGGGATGAAATGAGATTCTCTCCTCACAAACTCGCTGAAAAAGGGTAATCTGACTCGCGTGCCGCGGCACGGACTGAGTGTGCCGTAAACCGCGGCCAAAAATAGCTCCCAGCAATTGGCTTAGTGCCACGGCTCGGCCAGTGGAGGGCTGCGGCCCGCAGTACAGCCGGTTACAACTCCAAAAGCACAAGGTGTGTGCTGCGGCGCACACTATTCGGGCCCAGAAATGACGAAAAACGACGCGGGAAGAGAACAAACATAATAGAATTCAAATCTTGGGAACAAAATCACGAAATGGAAGTGCGGGAACCCCAAAACGGTGGTTCCAAGCGACGATTACGAGAGTTGGTCTAAAAATAACATGATCCGAACAAGGAGTAAATTCGAAATGATATGAACTACAATATCAACATCAACTTACTAAGCAATTACAACGGCTAAGATAATATTCTTGTCTCGATTCTAAAACAGGGTTGGACAATGAACAATATCGATACACGACTCAAAGTTACGCCGAATGGTGAACACAAATGAATGAATATGAATGATGAATGATTATTAATGAGTGAAAAATTACAGAGTGAGAATTACTGAATGAAAAATAAATGAGTTCACATCCGGGTATTATAATTTCTGCATTAGTCCTGACCAGGTGTCGAATAAACGCGAGTTGTTGATTAAATGTCTTAATCGTTTGGGTTACAAACTCGTTCGTTGGTTGTGCAGAGAAGGATTCTCGAACTTTGGCTTCCCTCGACGGACGAGGGAAGTATTGAACTTCCGTCATCAATTTGAACTCTCCCCAATCAGCATCATGATCAATAGGTCAGATGGCTTTCCACCACTCGTACGCTTCTCCTATCAGAAAATATTGGGCGATGGGGCCTCTCCTATCGTCCGTACAGTTAATCCCTGCATATACTTTCTCCATATCTCTCATCTAGTGATCCCATGCTGGTGTCTCATAAAAACTACCAAACTTCGGCGGATGCA
Source organism: Orobanche coerulescens (assembly GCA_033398695.1). Classification (NCBI taxonomy): domain Eukaryota; kingdom Viridiplantae; phylum Streptophyta; class Magnoliopsida; order Lamiales; family Orobanchaceae; genus Orobanche; species Orobanche coerulescens. Next base: position 54,143,678 of record CM065801.1, on the reverse strand, counting down.
TCTTTGCCACCTCCTCTAGCCACCCGTCTCCTCGATTTCGCAAGTCTGGGATGCCTTGAAAGTCACATGCAATGTGAAGAGACAAATTGGACAGATTCCCGCAAAGGACATGAATTAAATAATTCATCGAGGCCTACCTTGAAGACTTTAAACGTATTATATTCAAAAGATTTGGCGCCTCACATGCAGTGTCTTCACAACGGTCGGAAGATAGATTAAAATATGGGAATCCAGCTTTACAATGTACAGAAAAGAATAAACAAAGGAGTCTCTCTCCAACGGACTGATTTGTTTCAAATTTGCAACGGCTATGAAGAAATGCTCAAGGATCAACACCTATATATATCCGAAGATTTGAAGTTGAGCAACTACCAGTGCGAACATACTTTCAAGCGATCAAAGCATTCAAGCAATCTAAAAATGAAAGACAGCATCGTGAAAAGAGTGGTTCTTAAAAAGTTCATACTTGGAGAAGCTCTTAGTTGGAGAAGACAAAAACTCGTGTCTTAAATCCTGAGTTCGGGGTACTTCACTGGTTGAAGTTTGAGACTGTAAAGGCATCTAAGGATCGAGGATCAAGAGGTGCAAGGCAGTCAAGTGTGTTACAACGGCAAGGATTTCCACTGGTTGGAAGCTGTTGTAATTTGGTTGAATCACTATAATATTTATCACTGGTTGAAAATTATAGTGAATTCATCTCCAACTGGTTTGGAGAAAAGTGGATTAGTAGAGGATTACCCCACCTCTGAGACCACTATAATTGCCTGCGTATTTTACTGTTTTATAGCATCATACTTTAACTGCTGCATTCATTGTTAAGTGTTTCATTAGTTGTTTTGTATTCGTCATCAGCTGACTTCCGCACGTATTAAGAACAAACGACTCCAAGTCATTTATTTATCTATCAGCTGAAGAAACTTACTCTTTGAGAAAAAGAGTAAGAGTTTCAATAAGTCTATTCACCCCCCCCCCCCCTCTAGACTTATTCCTGGACGACTTGTGACCTACAAGTGGTATCAGAGAAGTTGGTTCATATATTTCATGAACCAGATCTATATCTGAGATATATTTTACTCTCATCTTATAATGGAATACATGCACTCTAGACTACCTGTGTTTTCAGTTGACGAGTATGATCTTTGGAAGATAAGGATGCAGGCACACTTATCTTCAATCCATGATGACATGTGGTGCATTATAGAGGAGGGTCCATTCACCTTCGAGAAGGACAACACTCCAGAGGAGATCGCAGCAGGGAAGCCAGAGAAGATCCCAAAGAAGAGGACAGAGCTGACTCCCGAAGAAAGAAAGCTGGCCAATCTTGATAACCGGGCCAGAGATGTGCTATATCAAACTCTTGACAAATCCACCATGGTCAAGATCAAGAATTGCAAGAATGCCAAAGAAATCTGGGACACATTAGCCCTAATGTGTGAAGGAACGGAGCTGATCAAACAAAACAAGTTGTCAATTGCTATTCAAAAATTTGACAACTTCAAAATGAAGAATGGCGAATCTATAGACCAAGTGGACACAAGGTTCACTGAGATTATCAATGAGATCCACTCCCTCGGCAAATCTTATGGCAACAGGGAAATGGCGCTGAAGGTTCTAATATCTCTCAATCCTGAATAGAGCATGAAGGCAGTGGCCATGAGAGAATCCAAGGACCTCAATTAGATAAAGATCCAAGAGCTGTTCTCTGATCTGAAGGCTTATGAGTTCGAGCTTCCAAGTTCATCCTCAACTGAGCCTGCAGAGAAGCGAATAGCCTTTGCATCCGAGTCCCCCGCCAAGATCTTATCTGATATAAAGCCTCCAAATCCATTAGATTTTGAGGAAGAAATGGTGTTTATAATGCAAAGATTAGCAACTTCCGGAAAAACTACTCCAAATACAAGAAGAATTACAAAGAGAATCCCAGAAGGAACCAGAAAGCCGGAAGCTGGAAGGTGGAGTGCTACAATTGTCACAAGACAGGACACATCCAAATCGACTGTCCTGATCTTAAGAAAGACGAGAGCAAGAAGGAGGTGGACAGAAAAGAAGACAGAAGGAAGGCCCTCATCGGAGAAGATCAGGATCATGTAGAATCAAGCAGCGGATTCTTCTCAGATGATGATGAAAAGTATGATTGTCTGATGGCCAACTTAGCTGATGAAGAGGTAACATCACAACCCTCTGGTTCAAATAATAGTTCAGCCATGTCACAAGATATGGATCTGCATGAATCTGTAAATCAGCTATTTAAAGATTTTGAAACACTAAAATCTGCACACCTATCTGTATCAGCAGAGAAGACTCAGCTGCAAGATGAGAATAGGCAGCTGAAAAATGATTTTGAAAAACTCAGCCTAGAATCAATACGCTTGAGATAATCTGACTAACTTGCAAAACCAGGCTGATGTCAATACAGCTGAGATAAATTGACTAACTGTTTTACTTAAAGAAAAATCAGCTGCACTTGGTCATGTCAAAGCCCAATCTACTAAGCTGACTCAGGGAAATAAGACTCAGGCGCAGGAAATAACCTCCCTGAAGGCGTCTTCAACTCTGGACGAACTGTGTACTAATAAAAGGCCACTATATTCCAGATCAGGCCTTAGATATGATCCTCACACTCCCTCTAGTTCCAAAACCACTTTCGTCAAGGGAGAAATAATTGTCTCGACTGCTGAGCCTACATACAAACCGATATTTAAAATAGGCAGCAGCCAAGTCACAAGTCTAGGCTGCAGCCAGGGTACACAAGGCAGCCACCTAGACAAGCGACTAGGCAATGGCCCGGGCAGAAGCAGCAGCCCAGACAACATGCCCACTATTATCAACAACTCCCTAAAAATAGATTTCAAAATGGGAGGGGCAGATGGAAACCTCAAGGTTATCATAATTTCCAAAATGAACAAGTGTGGAGACCTCAAAGATTTAATAAATGGTCTCATCCAAGGTTTAGAAATGGCCCACACTATTAATATTTTGAGGAATATCCGGTATACAATCCCAGTAGGAGATACAGACCTCGACCTTACACACCTTATAAGGGTAATAATAATAACAATTTTCACAATCCAAGGAGAAATCAATTCTCCAGGAAACCAGCTAACCCTAGAGGACCCACACAGATTTGGGTACCTAAATTTCTGCTTGTTTGATTGCAGAAAAGGTGGAAGGACTACAACCACATCTCCACAAACTCAAGCTTTGGAGGTGAAGAATGGTTTGTAGATTCTGGATGCTCAAGGCATATGACCGGGAACAAGAAGATGCTGTCAAAATACACCAAAGAAAAAGGTCCTGATGTAACCTTTGGAGATAGTTCTAGAGGACAAACAAAGGGCTTTGGAGAGCTGCACCGAGGAAATATTGTGATATCCAAAGTTCACTATGTCAAAGGGTCAAGTATAATCTCCTGAGCATAAGCCAGTTTGTGCGATGAGAAGAATCTAGTAGTCTTCACTATTTGGAAATGCATGGTGATAGATATCCTATCTGGTGAGGTGAAGCTACAAGGATTCAGAAGGAGAGATGTCTACATGATAGATTGGAACACAGGAACACCTAACTCCTGTTTTCTATCTAAGACAGTAGCTGAGAACGGATGGCTGTGGCACAAAAGACTATATCACCTGAATTTCAAAGCCATCAACAAGATTAGTTCTCAGAAACTGTTCAGAGGACTCCCAGAGGAAGCATTCAAGAAGGAAGCTCTTTGTGATGCATGTCAGAAAGGGAAGCAGACGAGAGCATCATTCAAGCCAGTCCAGCCTACAACTCTCACAACAAGCATCTTAGATCTACTCCATATGGATCTATTTGGTCCTATCAAGCCAAGGACTCTAAGCGGCCGAAAGCATGCACTTGTTGTAGTAGATGATTATTCAAGGTACACTTGGATTATCTTCCTGTATAAGAAGGGTGAAAACTTGACCAAGCTACCTGAGCTGCTGAGAAGGATCCAGAATGAGAAATCCCTATCCATCATCAAGATCAGATCAGATAGAGGAGGAGAATTTCTCAACAAGGCGATCACTGATTACAGCGATCAGAATGGGATCCATCATGAGCTCTCTGCAGCCAGGACCCCCCAGCAGAATGGTGTTGCTGAAAGAAGAAACAGAACCCTGAAGAAAGCAGCAAGGTCCATGATTGCAGAAGCGGACCAACCCAAGAGGTTCTGGGCTGAAGCTGTCAACACAGCTTGCCATACTCAGAACAGGAGTATGATAGTAGGGAGACATGGAAAAACTCCCTATGAGGTTTGGAATAATAGAACTCCTACTGTTGCTTACTTTCACATTTATGGTTGTAAGTGTTTCATCCACAACAACGGTAAAACACAACTAAATGCCTTTGATGCTAAAACTGATGATGGTCTCTTTATGGGATACTCACAAAGAAGCAAGGCATATAGAGTTTTTAACAAAAGAACCTTAGTTGTGGAGGAAACACCCCATGTTGTATTTGATGAATCTACTGTTGAGTACAGGAAGCAAGTTGAGCTAATTGAGAATAAGCTCAAATCAGCAACCCTTGAAGAAGTCATTGTACATGACACTGGAATGGTGGACTCACCTGCACACCAGCCTGAAGACGCAACTGTAGCTGTTGAAGACCCAACTGCAGATCAGACAGGAACACCAAACCTATCTGATCCAATTGCCGCTGATGAAGACCCAGCTGTAGCTGATAAAGACTCATCTGCAGACCAGACCCAACCTGCAGATGACAAGACGGTAGCTGATCCAGTTGCAAACCAAGGAGACCAGATCCCAGCTGATGCAGAAATCCACCAGAGCAATTCAACAGGGGGAACAGACCCAGAAGAAGATGATATTCCCAAGTGGCTCAAAGACCACCCAATCCAGCAAATCATCGGGAAGCTGATTGATGGAGATAAGACAAGACAGTCTACTCTGCCCGCAGGAATGGCTATGTTCTCATGCTTCATGTCACAGATAGAACCCAAGACAACAGAACAAGCTTTAGAAGATTATTCATTGATCAATGCCATGCAAGAGGAACTTGAGCAGATGGAAAGGAACAAAGTTTGGGAACTAACAGACAGACCAGATCATAAGAAGGTTATTGGCACCAAATGGGTGTACAAAAACAAGGGTGATGAAGATGGAGCTGTTGTTAGGAATAAAGCCAGACTTGTTGCTAAAGGTTATGCACAGTGTGAAGGAATAGATTTTGATGAAACCTATGCACCTGTTGCAAGATTATAGGCCATCAGACTATTCCTCGCATATGCTGCATTCAAGGATTTTGAAGTCTATCAGATGGATGTAAAAAGTGCATTTCTAAATGGCATCCTAGAAGAAGAAGTCTATGTAGAGCAACCCCCAGGTTTTGTCAAATGAGACAAAGTCTACAAGCTGTTGAAAGCTCTCTATGGACTTAAGCAAGCACCAAGAGCATGGTATGAAACACTGTCTGTGTTTCTTGAGAAGAATGGTTTTTTCAAAGGAAAGGTGGACAAGACCCTATTCAGAGCGGAGCACGAAGGCCACATATTGATAGTTCAGATATATGTGGATGACATCATATTTGGCTCAACCAATCCAGAGCTGTGTGAGAAATTCTCTAACCTCATGCAAGGAGAATTTGAGATGAGTATGATGGGAAAGCTTAACTTCTTTCTCGGATTACAAGTTAAGCAGATGGAAAATGGAATTTTCATCAACCAAGCTAAGTATACCAGAGATCTAATCAAGAGATTTGGAATGAAATCAGCCAAACCATCAAGAATTCCTATGAGCACAAGTACTCACCTAGATGCAGATGAGGGAGGCATATCAGTGGACTCAACCCACTACAGAGGACTCATTGGATCATTGCTATACCTCACTGCAAGCAGGCCAGACATATCCTATGCTGTAGGAGTTTGTGCGCGATTTCAATCTAAGCCTAAGCAGTCGCACCTAGATGCAGCAAAGAGGACAATTAAATACCTTAAGTCTACAGTCAATGTTGGACTATGGTATCCTAAGGACGATAACTTCGAGCTGTCATGATATTCAGATGCAGATTTCGCAGGATGAAAAATTAATAGGAAAAGCACTAGTGGAACGTGCCAATTCCTAGGAACCAGACTGATATCCTGGTTTAGCAAGAAGCAGGTTTCTAACTCTATCTCCACCACAGAGTCAGAATACCTAGCTGCAGGTAGTTGTTTTGCCCAGATCTTATGGATCAGACAACAGCTGAGAGATTATAATATCATTGCTAATGAAGTCCCTATCTGGTGTGACAACAATAGTGCTATTGCAATAACCAACAATCCGGTTTTTCATTCGAGGACCAAGCACATTGATGTTAAGCACCACTTCATCAGAGACCACGTGCTTAACAAGAGAGTTAGAGTTGAAAGAGTCAGCACAGACTACCAAATAGCTGACATCTTTACCAAACCTTTGCCAGAAGAAAGGTTTTTGGAGCTGAGCAGAGAACTTGGTCTACTAGATTGGGAATCTAGTACAGAAGAAAAAGCAAGCTGAAGCATATCAGAGGAAGGACGGACCCAGCTGATTAAAGGAATCAGATCCTAGCTGATGCAGACAAAAAGGACGAAGGACGGACAAAGGAACCTAGCTGATCAAAATCTCAGGCGAGAAGTCCAAGGAGTCAACTCACCTGATGCAGAGCAGTCAACAGTCAACCAGCTAAGTTTTCTAAACTTAACCGACTTCTAAATATTTTATTATTATCTGCTATATGTATAATAATATTATATTAATCTTTGGTTCGCAAGTGGCATTTAAATACACGTGGCGATCACTTGATAAATCGACCTCCATGGTGACCAATTAAAATCCAACCGTCCAATTTTAAAATCAAAACCTGGACCACCGATTAGAATTTGAAATTTAAAAAGAATCTCAAAAGGCGAACCACCAATTCAAAATAAATAATAATTTAATCCCAACGTCTTTTCATCTTCTTTATAAGGACAGAAAACCCTTCATTTTACCTTTACGCTTACCAGACTTTCAAACCCTAGATTTACAGAGCAAAAATTCTTTGAACTCCAAATACACTGAAAATCTCTTATTTGCAGAAATGGAATCGTATTTTGAAGGCGTTAACATGAAGGCGGTCAAAGACCAGATCATTTTTTATCTGGTCGTTGATTTCGAAGGTCTTTTGGAAGCAAATCTGGATAACAACGACGTACTCTTCCTTATCCACTCGATGATGAAGAATGGGTTCTACCCATTTCTGGATATCAATCCCAAGAACTTATACAAGGAGGATGTCATTGCTTTCTATCGCGAAACACATGTGGTTGAAGAAGGAATCATGAGCACTGTCGGCGGAATTCAAGTCGACATCTCGCCGGAGACGATTCGGAAATTTTTTGGTATGAGGCACCGTGGCATAGCCGTCGAAGTTCTAAAGCAGACAGCAGCCGACATTTGGCTAAAGATTAAGGCGATTGACTAGCCGACGAAGCTAAAACTCACTACCAAAAGGAGCAAGATTAAAAAGGAGTATCGGTATATATTGGATATTACCAACAAAATTATTATGGGTATGGCCGGCAGTTACGACCAACTGTCGTCTGCGAAATTCACAGTGCTGGGAGCACTTATTCAAGACGAGGTGATTGATTGGGCTGACTACATATTTAGGCAGTTTGTTCGAGAGGTCAACAAAGCCGAATGGCTTGCTGATGAGAAGAGATTCAGATCCAAGCTGGCGTTTGGAACGCAGCTGAGTTGGATCCTTGAAAAGATGGGTGTGGCGAAGGGAAGTACTGACCCCTTCCACATCAACAAGAGACTTGGTCATCTGGACCAAGAGACCTTAAGGAAGTTGGGAGGCAACAGAAGAGCAGCCCGGATGCTAAAAGAATTTTCTGATTCATCGCCCTACAAATGTCCTTCATCAGACGAGTCGGACTGACCTGCAGACGTCAACCCAACTGCAGCCGAGTCAGACTCGGAGTCAGACAACACACCGATTGCTATCCGATTCAAAAGAAGGGGACCAGCCCCTGGTGAGCCATCATTCATACACTCCTCACCAGAACCCTCTCCCAAGAGGCCCAGGCACTATAGTTCAGCCAGGAGGAGCAGCCCGAACATTATACCAGTCCTGCAGCCAGGTCGCCTACCCACCTGGAAGACCAGCCTGCTCCGGGCAGCCTGGAAACTCAGATCGTCCCTGTCCTCACTCCAGCATACATTCCAGAGGAGGAAGAAGCAGGTTTAATTATCTCAATCCCTGAAGCAAACTACACCTTTAACCTGCTGGACAACAATCTTTTCAACCTGTCCATAGAGCAATTACAGCTTGTTAAACCACAAGCTCTAAAACACTCTTTTGTTAATATTTTTGAAGAGTGGAAATTTTTTAAATCACTGCCATTTGCTAAACTTCAAACCTATATTGAAACCAGTGGTTGGGAATATCCCCAAGCCACAGAGGATGTACTGATACACTTTTGCAAAGTATCAGACACAGTTTTGATCCTCCAGGAGAATTGGTTCATGTCAAATTTCAAAACCAACATGGACCAATTCATCCTTTCTATAATGTACAGTATTTTTGATGGATCCTTTGGGAAAGAAGATGAGGAGGAAGAAGAAAAATAAATAAGGATTGAAGAAGTGAATGGAAAAGAAGATGAGGAGGTCATTGTTATAGATGACGAAGAAGAGGAGCAGGAAGAAAGAGAAGGAGGAGAAAATATTTTAGTTGAAAAACAAACAGAGGAAGAAGTTGAAAAAACAGAGGAATTAGTAGATGAAGGAGAAGAAGAAGGGGAAGAGGTAGATCAGGAGGATGATCAAGGAAAGGAAGATGATGGGAATGATGGAAAAGATGATGAGAATGATGAAAGGGATGATAAAAATGATAAAGATGATAAAAATGATAAGAATGATGATGATGATGATGATGATGATGATGATGATGATAAATATGAAGGAGGAGAACAAGTGGCTGAAAAAGAAAAAGATAATGTTGATGAAGAAGAAAAGGAGGAAGAACAAGAGAAGGAAGTAGAAAAGGAAGAAGAAAAGAAAGAAAATGAGCCAGAGAAAGAGCCAGAGTTAGAGGTTGTAGACAAGGCTGGGGCGCCTGCCCGGTATACCAGCCTGGACGCAGAGTTGGCTGAGGACTCCAGATCAGGGACACTTGAAAAGACCCCATCTGGAGTGCCAGCTGCAGATAGGAGCCTACAGTCTAGTGGATCATTCGCAGAAGGCTCAGGCGAGCACTCTCCACCATCGCAGATCTCACCTGCAATGACTGAGCTGATAAGACAAATAGTGAAGGATACTATTGGAGAGTTGCTTGCATCTCAGGTCACACCTGATCTCCAATCCATCAATGCAAAGATTGATACTTTGCTGCAGCGTGGAGTCCCTCAACCTCCTCCCCCTACAAACAACAGAATGCCGTTTGGCATGTCTGACTGGATGCACAGGATGGAGCAGCAGCTGACCACTTTGGTTGATGCTGGCAAAAAGGGGAAAGATAGGATACAGGGGGAAGGCAGCATTCAAGGAGAGATAAGGGAGGATCTTAGAATGAAGAAGAGGCAGGATGTCCAATTGATAACTGCTGGGACATCCTCAGCCAAAAGGAAGGGAGAAGAGGCTGATGATCAGCCTGCAAGCAAGTAGAGGAGGACTATAGGAGGATTTGAGCCTACTCTAGAGTGGGAAGGCAAGGAGTTGTGGTATGTTGAAGAATTTATACCAGAGGAAGCTCTACCCATGTGGGGATCTACAAAGAAAAAATTCATCAGAGACTACTACATCTGGGAAATACTCCAGGATGATAATCTCTCCCCACAGCAGATCTTCATCAACTTCATGGAAAAAGCTCATCCACAACTCTGGACTATTCTGAAGAAACATGCTGAGGCACACAATGCATATCCCATGATCCCTATGTTCTGTGCCAAATAACCTCCCACCTTGGTGAAAGGAAATGCTTTGGATGAACTTGCACTCCAGAGAAAAATCAAGAAGCTTTGTATTGAGAATAAGTTTTCATCACAAGAAGAGCAAGATTTTGCAGCTCTTGTCGTAAGGAGGAAGTATGGTCTTGCCCCTGTCAAGACAAGACCAATTGGAGCTAAACCTTTCAGGCTTGCCACACAGCCTATTCGAAGAGGCAGAGGCAGAGGCAGATGACTGTTATTTATTTCTGTACTTGTAAAATTTTCTTGTAAATTTCAGACATGTATGTGTTATCAATTCAGAAAATTTTATAACAGTCTTTTGAATGACAATTTCCAGTTGTCTCAAAAATTAGACTGATTTTAGTTTGTGTCTTGCACTCAAGTGCAGACTTGTTTGTTTGAATATTTGCTTAAGTTTTGCCATCATCAAAATAGGGGGAATTTGTTAGGAATACTTGTTAGATTTTGATGATGTCATTAATATAATTCAAATGTTTATTACTTGGCAAAAATGTAAGGAAGAACCAAATGAGTATCTTCCATAGGCCAAATTATGTTAAGTGTAAAACTTGGCAAAATGTAAAGAAGAACCAAATGAGTATCTTCTATAGGCCAAAATAAGTTAGGCTAAAAATCGGCTAAGTACTAAAGATCAGCTGAGTTCATCAGAGAGGTATAGCCGAGTTAAGTTAGAGAAGTTCTGGTCAACAAAAATCATCAGGGATGTTTGACCAGACTGCAGTCAAGTAATCTAAGACAGGTCATCTGATCAGGCGAGTTCCAAACAGTGAACATCAGAAAAGTCCAGACTGCAGAGAAGTTACTCGAGATCAGCCAAGTAACTCGAGATCAGCCAAGTATTATGGAAAGTCACATGCAACGTGAAGAGACAAATTGGAGAGATTCCCGCAAAGGATATGAATTAAATAATTCATCCAGGCCTACCTTGAAGACTTTAAATGTATTATATTCAAAAGATTCGGCGCCTCACATGCAGAGTCTTCACAACGGTCGGAAGATAGATTAAAATATGGGAATCCAGCTTTGCAACGTTCAGAAAAGAATAAACAAAGGAGTCTCTCTCCAACGGACTGATTTATTTCAGATTTGCAACGGCTATGAAGAAATGCTCAAGGATCAAGACCTATATATATCCGAAGATTTGAAGTTGAGCAACTACCGGTGCGAACATACTTTCAAGCGATCAAAGCATTCAAGCAATCTAAAAATGAAAGACAGCATCGTGAAAAGAGCGGTTCTTAAAAAGTTCATACTTGAAGAAGCTCTTAGTTGGAGAAGACAAAACTCGTGTCTTAAATCCTGAGTTCGGGATACTTCACTGGTTGAAGTTCGAGAGTGTAAAGGCATCTAAGGATCGAGGATCAAGAGGTGCAAGGCAGTCAAGTGTGTTACAACGACAAGGATTTCCACTGGTTGGAAGTTGTTGTAATTTGGTTGAATCACTGTAATATTTATCACTGGTTGAAAATTATAGTGAATTCATCTCCAACTGGTTTGGAGAAAAGTGGATTAGTAGAGGATTACCCCACCTCTGAGACCACTATAATTGCCTGCGTATTTTACTGTTTTATAGCATCATACTTTAACTGCTGCATTCATTGTTAAGTGTTTCATTAGTTCTCTTGTATTCGTCATCAGCTGACTTCCGCACGTATTAAGAACAAACGACTCCAAGTCATTTATTTATCTATCAGCTGAAGAAACTTACTCTTTGAGAAAAAGAGTTTAAGAGTTTCAATAAGTCTATTCACCCCCCTCTAGACTTATTCCTGGACCACTTGTGACCTACATTGATGTCTCTCTCCCGGCTGCAGTCCTACCGCCACTTGCATTTGGTCTACAACTTGAGCAAATTGGGTCATTTGTTTGACCACTTGGCGTAGTATGTCGGAATAAGTAGGATTGGCATTTGTCTCTACAGTTTTCTCTCGTTCATTGTTGATAGACTCTTGTTGTTCGCCTGAGCTGTAGCTAGCCTGATTTGACAGTGAATCAGGGACAGGGGGTGAAACTTCTCTCTCAGCATTTCTACGTCCACGTCCATGACCGCGACCGCGTCCACGTCCTCCTCTCAACATACTGCAAGCATATATACTCAATATACAGGAAATAGAATCGTTCTAACATTCAATTATCAAAAAGGACATAACATGTAAGGGACAAGATAGAGTTTAGGAAACTTACAACCACCGCTCACATGAAGACGTAAGCAGTACAGTGATGTTATTCGCGGACGGTTAACTCAAAATGACACATCTGAACCCTAATTTAACCCAACGGCCAAGATATCCATAATCTTAGCTCTGCTACCATATTCTGTAACACCCCGAGATTTAGGATTATTACAGCGCCGTAAATCCTTGATATAAGGATTTACTAGGTGAAGAATTTAAAAAAAAACATTATTCAATACCAACCGTAAAATTTATTATTACATCACAAGTCTGAAAAGTAAAAATCGGCCAACACCTGAAAGTAAACCTCAAAAGACAAACAAAACGACAGCGTACTCGAGTACTTTATTAAAACAAAACACAACTGACAAATCATCCCGGCCGTAACATCACTCTGCACTCTTGTCATCATGCGGCTCTAGTGGTTGTTTCCCTGTCCTCCTAGATCCTGAACATAAAACAAATGTTCCCCCCGAAGGGGTTAGCATAACGATGCAAGTACAAATACGATAATTATACAACAATGGTTTACTAAGAGACCCCTGAATAATAACATTAATAATATCAACAATGATAACAACGAGTCTCTCCAACGAGAAACAACCACAATGCACAACACAACACGTCAATGTCAACATACTCGTGGTATTCCAACGATCCAACGCACACTAAAAGCATGATGATCCTAGCGTACGTTATGTACAACTCTTAATGTACGTTAGTGTCATGCAGATGCATGTATAAATTGACAACCTCCCCATGATATGATCAAGAATATTTTATTACAAATACGGAAAAATCACACTTCGATTATCAATCGACATAATCAAATACCACAATGTTCAAATACAGATGAAAATACTCCACAATTATCCGGGTATTACATTTTACACCAACTCAGGATTTGACTCGCCGTAGTAGGAGGGTTGTTCATCAACCGCAATGATTCATAGGCATGGGACAGTCTTCGGACTCAATCCCAAATGAAGATGAATCAGATACCTGGACTTACAAAGAGGCAATCCAAGATAAAGATGGTGACTCCTGGCAAGTAGCAATGGAATCAGAAATGGGATTTACTGTAATTTAACCCAACAGCCAAGATATCCATAATCTTAGCTCTGCTACCATATTCTGTAACACCCCGAGATTCAGGATTATTACAGCGCCGTAAATCCTTGATATAAGGATTTACTAGGCGAAGAATTTAAAAAAAAAAACATTATTCAATACCAACCGTAAAATTTATTATTACATCACAAGTCTGAAAAGTAAAAATCGGCCAACACCTGAAAGTAAACCTCAAAAGACAAACAAAACGACAGCGTACTCGAGTACTTTATTAAAACAAAACACAACTGACAAATCATCCCGGCCGTAACATCACTCTGCACTCTTGTCATCACGCGGCTCTAGTGGTTGTTTCCCTGTCCCCCTAGATCCTGAACATAAAACAAATGTTCCCTCCGAAGGGGTTAGCACAACGATGCAAGTACAAATACGATAATTATACAACAATGGTTTACTAAGAGACCCTTGAATAATAACATCAATACTATCAACAATGATAACAACGAGTCTCTCCAACGAGAAACAACCACAATACATAACACAACACGTCAATTTCAACATATTCATGGTATTCCAACGATCCAACGCACACTAAAAGCATGATGATCCTAGCGTACGTTATGTACAACTCTTAATGTATGTTAGTGTCATGCAGATGCATGTATAAATTGAAAACCTCCCCATGATATGATCAAGAATATTTGATTATAAATACGAAAAAATCACACTTCGATTATCAATCAACATAATCAAATACCACAATGTTCAAATACAGATGAAAATACTCCACAATTATCCGGGTATTACATTTTACACCAACTCAGGATTTGACTCTCCGTAGTAGGAGGGTTATTCGTCAACCGCAATGATTCATAGGCATGGGACAGTCTTCGGACTCAATCCCAAATGAAGATGAATCAGATCCCTGGACTTACAAAGAGGCAATCCAAGATAAAGATGCTGACTCCTGGCAAGTAGTAATGGAATCAGAAATGGGATCTATGGATTCCAATCAAGTGTGGAAGCTAGTAGAACTACCTGATGGGGTACAAGCCATTGGGAGTAAGTGGGTATACAAGCGAAAGAAATGAGGTGACGGTAAGGTTGAAACCATCAAAGCGAGGCTTGTTGTGAAAGGTTACACTCAGAAAGAGGGTATCGATTATGATGAAACCTTCTTGCTGGTAGCCATGCTTAAGTCAATCCGGATTCTTTTAGCTATAGATGCACATTTGAATCTGGAGATTTGGAAAATGGATGTCAAGACGGCATTCTTGAATGGAAGTCTAGACAAGGAAATTTATATGTGTCAACTAGAGGGATTCATTGCTGAGGGAGAAGAGCACTTAGTGTGCAAGCATAATAGATCCATTTATGGACTTAATCAGACATCTAGATCTTGAAACACTCGACTTGATGGGGTAGTCCAGTCTTATTGATTCGTTCAATGTCCGAGTGAGAGTTGTGTTTATAATAAATGCAATCGAAATGTGTTGGTGTTTCTTGTAATGTATATATATATATGATATCCTTATGATTGAAAAAAACGTGAAGGAGTTGTCGGACGTACGGGTATGTCTATCTAAGCAGTTCGATAAGAAGAATTTGGGAGAATTAGGACACATTCTTGGAATTAGGATCTTTTGTGATCGGAAGAAAAGGATATTGTTCTTATCTCAGGCATCCTATATCGATACAGTGCTAAAGTCGTTTAGCATGGAAAATTCCAAGAAAGGTTTTATACCTTACAGGCATAGAATTCAACTATATAAGGATATGTGTCCCAAGACACAAAAGGAGATAGATTACATGAAGCTGATCCCTTATGCGTCAGCTGTGGGAAGCCTCATATATGCTATGCTTTGCACTAGACCAGATATCTGTCATGTTGTAGGCATAGCTGCTAGATATCAGTCGAACCTAGGGCCAGGACACTGGATTGCTGTCAGACATGTACTCAAGTACCTTATAAGGACTAGGGAGTATATGCTAGTATGTCAATCAGACGACCTGTGTTTGGTGGGTTATACTGACTCAGATTCTTCATCATACAAAGTAAAGTCCAAGTCTACTTCGGGTTATGTGTTTAGCCTTAGGGGTGGAGCCATTAGTTGGAGGAGTGTGAAGCAGAAATGCATCTCGAATCTACATGGAATCCGAGTACGTGGCAGCCTCTGAGGCAGCCAAAGAGGCGGTATGGCTCAAGTACTTCCTGTAGGACTTAGATGTGATTCCCGATTTTCCAAAGAGTATTACATTTTATTGTGACAATACCGGTGCAGTGGCAAATTCGAGGGAACCACGAGCCTACAAAGTAGGTAAACATATAAACCACAAGTACCACATCATACGACACTTCATAAAGGAAGGAGACGTAGTTGTAGTCAGGGTAGCATCAGAAGATAATCTTGCTGATCCTTTCACGAAAGGCCTACCCTCAAAAGTTTTTGAAAGACATGTGGAAGGAATGGGATTACGGTGTATGGCAGCATTGCTTTGAGTATAAATGGGAGAAATGAGAGACTATGTAAAAGAGAAGTATACTTAAAAGCATGCTTTGAGTATAAGTGGGAGATTGTTAGGGTTGTATACTGCAAAGCATACTTTATGCTTGTATTACCTTATTTCCTTGTAACTACCTATGAGAATATTAATAACATTTAATCACATGTTTTGCATATTTATTCATGTTATGGTTATGCAAATGAATGTCTAATTATTTTATATTGTAGATAATGTGGTGTGTTGGTGTGACACGGATGATCACATTATCGGTGCCTTAAATAATATAATAGTTCACAACCTATATAATTATTAGAAAAATTATATGAAAAGTTGTAGTGTATGCTTGAGATTAGTTGGTCTTGACTATTAGCATACATTAGCATATTTGCATACGTTAGACAGGATCGAGGTGAGATAGTGTCTTCTGTACTGACTGTAAGAAGAACGTAAATCTCGAATAATTATTATTTCTTAATTCTACGTATTTAATATTTAATTGTGTACTTATGATTTACCATGGGTGAGAGTCAAAATGCTCGACACAATAACCTTCGTATCTTGGGCAATAATATTATTTATATGACAGTTATTATTATTACTAAAAATCATGTCCCGACTCGTGCGGGTTGATGATGTCCCCTTGAGGAGCTCGATAATGATTATTATATTAAACCCCGCATGTGGATTTAATTCCGATATAATAATAAGGTTCGAGTGGTACTACTCTTGGATAAGACATTAATTAATTAAAGTTGTCAGTAGCTTGTAATTAATTAATGGACATTTGATATCTAAAACACGGTAAATAATATATTAAATAAGGAGCCCGGTTTTGTAAATTGGGATTTTTGTTGGTAGTGCAATATTAATTCTTTAGTGGATTGAATTGATATTAATTGACTCAATATATTAGGAAATGTCCTAATATGAAAATTTGAGGTCTATTAGGAGTCCTTCCCTAATCTTCCTTAAGATCTCTAATAGTAGTCCAAGAGCCTATATATAGGACACATAGGGGGTTCGGCCGATTTGATACATCTTGAGGTTGTGAGATTGATTTTTCTTCTTGTGTTTGATTGTAGATCTAGACTTGTGTCTTTGATTCTACAATTTAGATAACACATCAATTTGCTAAGAGTGTCCATAAAATACTAGAAAGGAAGGAAAAATCGAGTGACCACAAACAAGGAGATTTCGGCCAATCCATATTATATCCAAGTAAGATCCAGTAGCTCGTTACCCACACAACGTCCAGGTTAAGGCGGATCATACTCTAGAAGGTCTAAAGGTAGAAATACAAGGATATCAAGAACAAAAGCAACCAATATGCTTCAAAGGTAATATCCTATGATCTTTGATCAAGATTAGGATATTCAATTACCAACATATTTATTTAATAAATAATAAATAATATTTAAATTGCTTGTTAATCTTAGTAGTTAATTAATTAGCATGCCTAAATAGATCTTGTGCTCGTGGATGCGTAAAACGCGTTTATAAACTTTCACCAACTTCGCTTCCGCTGCGTTTTATTTCCAACATAGCATACATGAGGCTTTCCACAGCTGATGCATAAGGTATCAGCTTCATGTCCTCGATCTCATTTTATATCTTGGGACACATATCCTTGCATAGTTGAATCCCATGTCTGTAAGGTAGAAAAACTTTCTTGGAATTCTCGATGCTAAACCACTTTAGCACTGTATCGATATAGGATGCCTGAGATAAGCACAACATTCTTTTCTTCCGATCACGAAAGATCCTAATTCCAAGGATGTATCCTGCTTCTCCTAAATCCTTCATATCGAACTGCTCAGATATCCATACCCGTACGCCCGACAACTCTTTCACGTTGTTCCCAATCAGAAGGATATCATATACATACAGTACAAGAAACACCAACACATTTCCATCGCATTTCTTATACACACAATTCTCACTCGGACATTGGAAGAATCCATATGACTGGACTACCTTGTCAAATTGAGTGTTCCAAGATCTAGATGCTTGCTTAAGTCCATAAATAAATCTCCTAAGTTTGCACACTAAGTGCTCTTCTCCTTCAGCAATGAATTCCTCTGGTTGTCGCATGTAGATTTTCTTGTCTAGACTTCCATTCAAGAATGTAGTCTTGACATCCACTTGCCAAACCTCCATATCCAAATGCGCAACTATAGCTAAAAGAACCTAGGTTGACTTAAGAATGGCTACCGGCGAAAAGGTTTCATCATAGTCGATACTCTCTTTCTGAGTGTAACCTTTCGCTACAAGCCTCACTTTGAAGGATTCAGTCTTCCCATCACCTCCTTTCTTTATCTTGTAGACCCACTTACTTCCAGTGGCTTGTACCCCATCAGGTAGTTCTACTAGCTCCCACATATAATTGGAATCCATAGATCTTATTTCTGATTCCATTGCTACTTTCCAGGAATCAGTATCTTTATCTTGGATAGACTCCTTGTAAGTCCAGGGATATAATTCATCTTTGCCTGGGATTGAGTCCGAAGACTATCCCATGCCTATGAATCATTCCGGTTGGCGAACAACCCTCCCACTACGATGAGGCAAATCCTGAGTTGGTGCAAAAGTCTCAAAATCGATACGTGGTGCAGTGTTAGTTGGCGCTTGTACGATTGGTATAGATGGAGTCTCGCCCCTCAAATCTTCTAGAATTATTTCACTCATGGTCTTATGACTAATCATATAATCCTCTTCCTGGAATCGGGCATTGGTGCTAACAATGACCTTTGATCCTGGGGACTATAGAACAAGCCACCATTCGTTCTCTTAGGATATCCTACAGACACTCGTACTTATGTACGAGATGCCAACTTATCACCTTCCTTATTCAGCACATGTGTTGGAGTACCCCAAATCCGAACATGTCCTAGACTAGTCTTTCACCCACTCCACAGTTATGTGTGTATTTTTGGAACTGATTTCAAAGGCACTAGGTTTAGAATATACTCCGCTGTTTCCAAGGCATATCCCCAGAACAAAATAGGTAAATCTGAATAGCTCATCATCGATCTAACCATTTCTAAAAGAGTTATGTTCCTTCTCTCAGCAATACCATTTTGTTGCGGAGTTCCTGGTGCAGTGAGCTGGAGCGAAATCCCATCATTTGCCAAGAAATCCAAAAACTTTCCACTAAGGTATTCGCCACCATGATCAGATCGTAGTGACTTGATACTCTTTCCATGACACTTCTCCGGTTCTGCCTTAAAGTCACTGAATTTGTCAAAGGCTTCATACTTACGTCGCATCAAATAGATGTATTCATATCTCGAATAATCATCTATAAATGTGATGAAGTATTTGGAACCACCCCTAGCCTGGATATTCATTGGGCCCCATACATCTGTATGAACCAATTCTAACATATTTTGAGAATGGTTTCCATTGGTCTTAAAAACACTCTTGGTCATCTTACCTTCCAAACAGGATTAACAAATTGGAAATGACTCAACTTGGAGTTCATCCAACGGGCCATCATCTACCAATCTTTGAATCCTCATAAGGTTTACATGACCTAACCGTAAATGCCACAGATATGTTTGGTTTATGCTCGAAGGTTCTTTTCTTTTTAGGTTTAGACAAAGAGTTAAGCGATTTATGTTTATACATGGAAGTTTGTGCAGTACTAATGACATGAAGTCCATCAGCAAAAGTACCTTTGCAAATATTCACCGCTTCTTCTAATAATAGCATCATCATCAAAAGAAATTGAATAACCATCACATTTTAATTTAGAAACCGAAATCAAATTCATTCTAAAATCTGGTACTAATAATACATTATTAGGAACTAATATTTTGTCATTAATCTTCAACTGAACGACTCCCACCGCAACAGCCATAAATCTAGATAAATCCCCCGGTTGATGGTGATATCGCCCGCACTAAGCTGCTTGGTTATCTGAAAACCATGCGAGTCAAAGAAAATATGATCAGTTGACCCTGAATCAACTATCCACGAAGTGGAAGAACAAGCTGCCAAAAATGTTTTGACTACTAGTGCACAAGACATACCTTTCTTAAGAGCAGGGCAGTCCGCCTTAGAATGTCCTTTCTGACCGCACTTGTAGCACTTTTCCTTTGACTTTTTGTTCACCTCAGGCTGAGGATCATTTCTCTTTACCTTGAGAGTTGCCACTTGCTTTTGTCCCACTTGTTTCTTATTCTTCCCCCACTTGGGTTTAGAAGTCGAAACACTAGTAGCCGCAAGAACTTGATACCATTACCTGAACAGACCTTCTGCAACTTGAAGCTCTGTCAGCAATTTCGTCAAGGTATACTCCCTACGATTCATATTGTAGTTTAGGCAGAACTGCTCAAAGCTCCTAGGTAAGCTGCCTAGGATGATATCAACCTGCATTTCCGCATCGATAGTTGCCCCTAAGATATCAAGTTCGTTTAGATGAGAAATCATCTTTAGAACATGATCTCTTACCGGTGTTCCTTCATACATTTGGGTCGTCATCAACACCCTCACATCAATTTGCCTAGCCGCCCGGTTTTGATGACCAAACATGTCGCCGATATTTTTCATCATTTCTGCGGCCGTGCCCATACTCTGATGTTGATGTTGCAATACATTTGATAAAGAAGCCAAGATGTAATAGCGAGCCATCTCATCAGATTTCTTCCATCTGCGGAATTCTTTCACCTCATCAGGTATCGAATCCGCATCTGGCTCCAATGGGCAGTCCTCAGTTAGAACAAACTTTTGTTCTTCAGAAGTCATGACAATATTAATATTACGTTTCCAATCAGCAAAATTAGTGCAATCTAGTTTGTTTTCTTTGAGAATTACATCAAGTAGATTGAAAGACATCTGAGATAAATTAAAAAGATTCATCACATAAGCAAAATATATTGAAAAACCTCAAAACACAATATATATGCTAGCAACCAACACCTCGAAAAACCCGTATATGCAAGCCACGATCGTGTGGACGTTTATACACATATTTTTCAAGTAGAGTTTTACGTCTTTAATTTTACTATCTAGTCAATTTACGTTATGACAAGTGAAATTAATAGTTGATTCCTCTTGGTCATGTATTAATTTACACAAATTCCGAGGGGAGCTTATTAATTAATACACCTAAGTGAACACCATAATTTAAAAACCTTAAAATATTATCTTTCAAATAATAGTCCTACAGGTGGAGAGACCCTATCATAAAAAATAATATTTTTCTTTTGTTATCATTTGAAATATAAAATTAATGAACTTATAATTAGTACATCCGATATGGAGGAAGAGCCTAATGTCAACGTGCCTGCTAATTACTTCACAATTTAAATTAATTATGGAGGCCAATTTGATTTTATTTATAAAATAAATCAATTTAACCACTTAGTTAGCCTTAAGGTTTTTAATTTTCTCGTCCTAACATGCAAGAAACATATCACGCAATCATTCATACATGACATGCATCCAAAACAATAAAAACCAACAAATAAAAAAATGAATAATTATATCCAATTATCATGATTTTTATTCCTCGTTTTGAATAACGAGAACTTCGGCTCGAAATCTCCCACTGCTTCAAGCATCTCGTCACCTCTTTCCGATTGGCCCACAAAATTTCCAATTTTAAAATTTTCTTTTCCATGCAAAATTAATTACACAAGAAAATTCCAAAATTAAATATTGTGCACCAACGGACGCAACGAACGGCAGAAAAACGAACAGGTCCCCACAGCAGCCTGGACCGCGGTCTGGACCGCGATCCCGTGGCTGGACCGCTTGGTAGATTCCTGGTCCCGGTCGGTTCGTTCGATTGGGAATCATTTTCGCGCGGGGCTCCTTTTTCCTTACTCCAACTCGATTATATTTTTACATAAAATAAAATACATCGAATTTAAAACAAAATTACAAGGAAAAATAAAATCATATTCTATCCGTGGATTCTCTCACGAGGAAAACTTATACATGCCTCAAAAATGGGCCAAATTACCAAAACGCGTAAAAATAAAATAAAATCATATAACCATGATAATTGGACCATATTCACCTGCAAGACAGTTCTAGCAAAAATATTCCAAAAATCATAATATACGAATATATTTAAATTGCTAGCAATTAATCACAAAATTAATTAAATTGAAGGGAACCTAAAGACCGACTCCGATACCAATTGTTGGAAATAAAATGCAGTGGAAGCGACGGGTTTGGGTTTACTAAAATCGGCCCAAAAGAATCGGATCTATTTAGGCTCGTCAAACAATTAATTAAATAGATTAATAAGCAATTTTAAACAAGCAATATTTATCTACGCGTCTAAACATGATAATTCGTAGTATTCTATCTAGATCTAAGAGATCTAAGAATACATTACCTTTGGAGCAAAGTCTTCGAATTTCTCCTTAATTTTATTGTATTTCTACCTCTAGATCTTCTAGAGTATATCCCGCTTATATCCGGATGTCATGTGAGCAACAATCTACCGGACTTCCTTGAACAGCAAAATTGGATCGGCCGAACCCCTCCAAGAAAATTATCTTACGATTTTCTCTCTATTTATCTTGAATATATTGGTATTTTAGAAAAATACTATGTTATCCAATTATGGAATCAAAGATACAAGTCAAGATCTACAACTAAACACAGAGAAGAAAAATCAAAATTTCTTGGGATGTAAAAGTGTGATTTCGGCCGACCCCTCATGATGTATTTATAGGTATTATGGGCTACTCTATGGATCTTAAGGAGGATTGGAGAAGGACTCCTAATAGAGCTCAAATTTCCATATTAGGTCTTTCCAAATATGTTGAGTTTATTAATATCAACTCAGTCAACTAAGAGTTATTATTACACTTCCTACTCAAATCCCAATTTACGAAATCGGCTCCTTATTTAAATATATTATATTCCGTATTTAAGATATCGAATGTCCATTAATTAATTTAAGCTACTGAAAGCTTTAATTAATCAATATCTTATCCAAGAGTAATACCACTCGAACTTTATTATTATATCAGAATTAAATCCACCTGCAGGGTTTAATATAATAATCATTATCGAGCTTTTCAATGGGACATCATCAACCCGCACGAGTCGGGACACGATTTCTATTTATAATAGTAATTGTCATATTAGTAATATTATTGCCCAAGATACGAAGCTTATTGAGTCAATCATTTTGACTCTCACCCATGGTAAATCAAAGCAATAAATATTATAAATACATAATTAAATATTATATACTTAGAATTAGGAAATAATAATTATCCGAGATTTACGTTCTTCTTACAGTCAGTAGAGAAGACACTATCTCACTTCGATCCAGTTCAACGTGTGCAAATACGCTAATGCATGCTAATAGTCAAGACCAACTAATCTCAACCATACACTACAACCGTTCACATAATTTGTCTAATAATTATATAGGTTGTGAACTATTGCATTATTTTATAAGGCATCGATAATGTGATCTTCCGTGTGACACCAGCACACCACATTATCTACAGTATAAAATAATTAGACATTTCATTTGCATAACCATAACGTGAATAATATGCAAAATATGTGATTAAATATAATTAATATTCTCATAGGTTGTTCCAGGGAAATAAGATAATACAAGCATAAAGTATGCTTTGCAGTAGACAACCCTAACAGCTTCAGCGCCTGCAAGATGAATCACTCTTTCTGACTTATCATGGCACTTTGTGTGCCACATCACGTGTTCAGCAGTTTTGCGCAACATATACAGCCGTTTCAACCTATCAGTGATCGAAAAATACCAGTTTCTTTTGTGACTCGATTTACCTTCCTCATACCATGGAGATGCACAACTAGGACAAAACTTCAAACTCTCACCTTCCTCAGAGTACAAAAAATAATTATTGCTACAAACATCATATTGATCACTCGGAGATCAAGTTTCGATATGATATTTTTTTACTTCGGAATAATTATCGGGGATTTGGCTCTGATATTGCTCCGGTGCCGTGCCTTTGTTGCTTTTGATGAAATAATCCATTGCTTTTTGTGATGCATTATACGTCGTCTTGAAATTCATTACCTCCGTAACCCACTGCAACAACGATTTATTATGCAACTCATACAAATGTCGGACAGCATACTCTAACAGTCATAAAATAATTTTACTTCACGATCTGGCTCTGCCGGATAATTATCAGTGTAATTGCGAACTTGAGGGAAACTATCCATGATCATAGCTCTTTGTAATGTAAAATAATTTTCTACAGGTGTGGGAGATGATCCTATTATATTGTAATAATTGATCCCCTATTTTTGATAATCTTCTCCATGGCATACCCAAACACGATAATCTGATGCAAATTCACACTGATATAAATATTGCATGATTGTATTGCGATCACGTTCACGCCAAATCTTGCACTTTTTGTACGGACATAATATCTTACTGCCAACTACTACACGAGCGAATCCAAAATCCAGAAACATATTAACACCACCAATAAATTCTCTAGTAATCATATCGTCGGGACCACGATGTTTTTCGTACATCCAGTCTCTAAAAGTTGACTTTTTTATCAATGTATACAAAATAAATAACTATAAAATATAAAAAATATTTTCATTGCATTCCAAAATAATATATTATCAACTAAAATATAAATAATATTTTTGGATTTAATATAACATTTACAATAAACAAGAAAGTAAGTATAATCAACTAACTTAAATTTAATAGAAAATTCATATCCGTACCTTATAAAAATATAATAATTTATTTCGTATTATAAATAGAAAAGTAACTAACTTTCATCAAACTAAATTTTAAATTAATATAAGACTACAACTAAATTATCAATTTGTTTCGTATTAAGAATAAGAAAATAAATATAATCAATTTTGCATACAAAATTAGTATATTCGAGTACAAATTAAAATTTTAAATCTTTCTACATACCTTATAATATTGATGAATATTGCTTCAAAACACTCAATATATTCTTGAATATATATTTCGAAAAAATATCCAGAAAAAAGAAATATGATGCTTCAGAAAAATGAGACTTTTTCATGATAACTCTGTGTGTCAAACGATGTACGAGTTTTATAAAATACTTGCTCAAATATTGGCTTCACATATGTGAAGCCAAAGAAGAAGTCCAACATGATTACACAAGCAGTAGGTGGCGCACGCGGATATGGTAGTTGATAAGTTTTAGCTTCACATATGTGAAGTCAACGTCAAGGACAAAATCCAAGGCCTAAAGACGTCACATATTTGACGCCGATACGAAAATTTTCAAAAGCTTTGGCTGAAGTTTGAAACTTTTGAATTTACTAAAATACTTTAGCTTGACATATGTGAAGCTATTGGTTCCAGAATATATTATAAATACAATATCACTACAAACCTTCATTCATTCCAATCATTGTCTCATCTCATTCTCTTCAACTTTCATCACTCAAGGAACTTCTAAGTTATTTCTAATTTTATTAATAATTTTACTTACATTATTTTTTGTTCATACTAACTTATTAATATGTTTTGTTTTTTCTTTGTTTTGGAGGATTTTTATTTATTTAAATATATGTAAATTATATTTTTCAATATTTTTTGAAGATAACATAATGTGATTATCTCTTTTTAAAATTAATCTTACAAAAATGATGATATTTATTTTCCAATTAAAATAAATATCTTTTTAGTATAATATAGTTTATTTTTTAATAACAATTAAAAGTGTAGTTTTTTACATTTATTTTTTAATTATAATAAAAAATTATATTAAGAGTATATTTATGATTAAATTAATATATATATATATATAATATACACACACACACCTGAAATTAGCCAAAAAAATTTTGGCTACTTTCAATTTTTTCGAAACGAAAGTACTTTAGCGTCACAGAGCTGAAAAAACAATAGTAAAATAATCGGGTGTCGTAATTATGTTAAAATTTTAGCATCGCAAAACTGACGCAAATATATAGTAGTTTATTATTATCTATACCGTCACATATGTGACGCTAATATAGTTGGAAAAATAATAGTAAAATAATCGGGTCTCGTAATTATGTTAAAACTTTAGCGTCGCAAATATATAGTAGTTTATTATTATCTTTAATGACACATATGTGACGCCAAGGATAAACAATTTAAATTGCTGGCATCTTTTTGGCGATACATATGTGACGCCAAGCTTATATATATAGTATTCTATCCATACGGCTTTAGCTTCATCCTTATGTAGTTAAAGTAATTATTTCATTTGCAGAGCATGTATTTTTTCTAGCTTCACATAATTGATGTTAATGTTACTTTTTTTACCTTCACGCGGTCAAATTTTGAAGTTAAAGTTTCTTTAGCTTTAGCTTCACATATTGCTCCGAATATGTGAAGTTAAATCACAAAGATTTCAGAGTCTAACTTCATTGACTTTATTTTTGTATGAAGTCGATATAATTATTTTTTATTATTGCAGTCTGTCTATCTTCTTCACACATCTAACACTGATGAGTACTGATCGCTGGAAAGCTCACGTACTCAACTAAAGAATCAATCAACACAACAAAACAAACAAGATAACATATGAAATGCAAAAACCAAATCAAACCAAACCAAATATACCCAGTATATCCCGCTCAGAGCAGGGTCTGTGGAGGGTAAGATGTACGCAGACCATGCCCCTACTTATTACAGTAGGGAGGCTGTTTCTGTGAAGACCTCCAGCTTAGTACACAGCAAAATATTGAGTGATAAATATAAAAAAAAACATATGATTCTAAAAAGCTTGATACCATACCTGAGCCCATGGCTTAATCCACATGGGACTTACCTAAGCGGAATTTGGCTACTTCACTCCCGATGAACGCTGCTCTAACAGAAGAGAGGTTGGCTCAACGCACAGCTCCCTGTCAAAAATACACCACACGCAAAGACAATAGGATAAAATAAACAATAAAAGTAAAAAATACAATGCTCTAGGTCAAAGCTAACCAAGACAACCCAACCCTGAGGCTCTCAACTACAACACCCCTCCTACAAAAGAATCCACAACTCTGA
This sequence comes from Orobanche coerulescens, assembly GCA_033398695.1. Classification (NCBI taxonomy): domain Eukaryota; kingdom Viridiplantae; phylum Streptophyta; class Magnoliopsida; order Lamiales; family Orobanchaceae; genus Orobanche; species Orobanche coerulescens. Next base: position 54,116,965 of record CM065801.1, on the reverse strand, counting down.
TCTGGCGCCTCCAAGCGCACCTATCAACAGTCATGGTCTCGGAAAGGTTTAAGGCCTTCAAATCTAATCTCAGCTGCTCCTCCCACGTCCTCCTCGGTCTGCCTCTCCTCCTCTCCCTGACAACTAATAAACTCTCGACCCTCCTCACCGGAGCAGATGCCTGCCTCCTGCGGACGTGGCCAAACCATCTCAATCTCCTTTCTCTAACTTTCGCTGAAATGGACGCCACTTCTAGCGCGTTCCTGAAAACCCCGTTCGCGATTCTATCTAACATTGTGCGACCACATGACCAACGTAACATTCTCATTTCAGCCACTTCCAACTTGATCTCAAGCGACTTCTTCATCGCCCAACATTCGGAGCCATACAATATTACAGGTCGGATTACCGCTCTATAGAATTTACCCTTCAACTTTAGAGGGACTTTCTTGTCGCACAGGGCCCCTGTCGCTGCTCTCCACCTTAGCCACCCTGCCTTGATGCGATGAGTGATGTCATCTTCACACTCACCTTCCTTCTGAATGATCGAACCCAAATACTTGAACCTATCCGTACGGGGTACGATCTGATCCGTAATCATAACCTCTACATCTTCCTCGTTGGCCTCACCACTAAAGTTACACTATAGATACTCGGTCTTAGACCGGCTCACACGCAAGCCCTGGGACTCTAACTTAGACCTCCATAGCTCCAACTTCGAGTTCACCTCCCTCCTCGACTCCGCCACTAACACAATATCGTCAGCAAAAAGCATGCACCACGGGACGCCATCTTGAATCCCCCGCGAAACGACGTCAAGGATTATAGCGAAGAGAAGAGGGCTTATCGCCGACCCCTGGTGTAGCCCTATCTCAATCGGGAAATACTGGGTGTCACCAACTGGGGTCCTAACGCACGTCCTAGCTTGGGAGTACATGTCTTGGATCGCCCTAACAAACGGTAACGACACCTCCTCTCTATTAGGCTCCTCCAAATAACATCTCGCGTAATGCTATCATAAGTCTTCTCTAGATCTATGAACACCATATGGAGGTCCTTACGCCGGTCTCTAAACTTCTCCATAAGGCGTCTCACAATATGAATGGCCTCAGTCGTGGACCTCCCCGGTATGAAGCCAAATTGGTTCTTTGAGATCTCAACTTCTCTTCTAACCCTGCATTCCACCACTCTTTTCCAAAGTTTCATAGTATGACTGAGGAGTTTAATACCCCTATAGTTACTACAACTCTGAGCATCGCCTTTGTTCTTGAAAAATGGCATGACAATACTATGCCTATACTCCGTCGGCATCTTAGAACCTCTGAGGAGGATGTTGAACAGCTCTACTAGCCACTGAACTCCGACTTCCCCCAGACAAAGCCACACCTCAATAGGGATCTGATCCGGGCCTACAGCCTTAGCTCTCCCCATTTTCATTAGGGCATCTTTCACTTCCTCCTTGTTGATGCTCTCACATGAACTAAACGAACGAGCAGAAGATAGACTAACTCCTTGCACCACCGAGTCACTACCCCTAGCCTCATTGAAAAGTTCGAAAAAATACCTATTCCACCTCTCCTTAATAGCCACATCGTTCACTAACACTTGGCCCAAATCATCCTTAATAAACTTAACGGGACCCAGGTCGCGCCGCCCTCTTTACCTAGCTTTCGCTAGTTTAAAAATAGCATTCGCTCCTTCTTTGGTGTCTAGGCGCTTGTACATATCCTCGTAAGCCTCACCTTTAGCCTTAGTCACTGCCTTCTTAGCCTCTATTTTCGCCACCTTGTACGCTACAATCTTCAAGATTCTCTCCTCCCCAGCACTAACCGACAAAATCTCCTTAAATAGCGCTTGTTTTGCCTTAACCTTCTTTTGGACCTCCTCATTCCACCACCATGCCTCCCTAGGTCCACTAGACCTGCCCGAAGAAACCCTACCACCTTCTCGCCTACCCTCCTAATAGGATTGGCCATGCTGGTCCACATAAAGTTAGCATCGCCCCCCGCATAAAACCTCCTTCGCGGGTCAGAGACTCTTTGAATACTGGCGCCTTCTCACACTTCAGATCCTTCCAGAGAATCCTAGGTCTAGTTTCTCTAGCCCTGCTAACAACACGACCTCCCATGGATAAATCCATAGCCAGCAGTCGGTGTTGAGAAGCACATGCCTCTCTCCGAAACACCTTGCCGTCCACACATGCCCTAGCATCACGACTGCGCAAAAGGAGGTATTCAATTTGCGTGTTGTGCCCCCCACTACTGAAGGTGATGAGATGCTTAGCTCTCTTCTGAAAAACAGAGTTAGCAATAACCAACTCATGCGCAGTGGCAAACTCCAACAGTGCGGAACCTCCTGCATTCCTAACTCCGAAGCCGAAACCCCCATGCGCACTATGGTAACCATCCACCCCCTCACCAATGTGCCCATTGAAATCGCCTCCCAAAATAATATATTGATCGTCCGGAATACACCCCAACAACTCATCTAAACAGACCCAAAAATCTTCCTTAACAAGCACACCCAAACCAACATGTGGGGCATACGCACAAACCACGTTAACCACCTTCTCCCCAACCATCACTCTAACGGACATAATCCTATCATTACACCTCTTCACTTCCACGACGTTGTCCTTAAGCTCCTTATACAAAAGAATGCCCACACCATTATTCGAGTTAGCAAGGCCTAAATACCACAATTTATAACCGTTCACCTCCCTGGACTGCGCCCCCTTCCACCTAGTCTCGTGAATACAAGTCACATCTACCCTTCTCTTACCCAAAACATCCACAAGCTCCAAAAGCTTACCCGACAGGGTACCCAAATTCCAATTAGCATCCCGCAAACAGCGCGACATCGACCAACACAAAACACAAATGCACTACGAAAAATAAAATGTGGTAGCAAAGACAAAAATGAAAATATGATGAGAATGAGAAAGACAATTTAAAAGCAAGCAAACCGCAAATAAATCACAGTAGATAGTAGATATATAGCTGACGAAAATGAAATTTAATAGAAAAGTACAATGATACCAGACTTCGACACGCCTTGGAAACGAGGGAGGAGAAGCCGCGGGAGCTGGAAACCGATTGACTCCTAAACAACACACTACAAAACACGGAAACCGTACGGCGTGGGAAGAGGCTGGCGGCGCTTGAGAGCAGCACGGGAGGATTTCGGGCAGCTTGAAAATCAGTCTGGGAAACCTGCAAAACCGACAGCTAAAATCCAATACTACTGTTAGATTGGCGCTGAGGGATGAATGCAGCGGTGTAATGCTATTCTTCCGGCGATACGCCGGCCAGAGATATCCAGCAGCCTGGAGTGGCGCAAGCGCAAGTAAAGCCAAAGCTCTGAAGTTAGTTAAGCCAAAATCCAGAGATGAATTAAAATCCAGAGATGAATTAAAATACAAAATGCCAAATCTGAAAACCAAGAATCAGTCCAAATCTGAGATGAATTAAAATCTAGGGACCAAGAATTAAATCTAGAAACCAAGAACCACGAGATGAATTGAAAATGCTGCGGTGGAGAAGGTACTAGTGGTGGTGGTGGAGCTCGCGGAGGCGATTGGGATATCAATTGGTGGATCTCAATTGCACCCAAATAATACTTCTGCACAAATACGATGTCAACGACGAAGTGACCGACTTGCAAACCCTTATTTCTTCACAACGCGATAGCGACCAAGGTCGGTACTCGATGGGACTTGGATCCGACACGAACGATAGACGGGACGACGTTGGTGCGGGCACCAGCAGCGACGGACTGTAGATCATACGGAAATCGCGATTCTGGACTTCACGAAACAAATATGCGATTTAGGGTTCTTCACGAGCTGCTGTGGCGTTGGCGAGACAGTATCAGATGCGGTCAGTGTCAGTGTTGATAGATTAATAGGTCAAGCTAATTTTCCTAATAAAAACAAACTGATTTTCTTAGCCAGTTTAATAATAACTGAACAAATTAAATTACTAGTATAAAATAATTATGAATGATAAATACACATTCATTCTAACTATTTATCTAAGTTCTCTAATTGATTAAATCTCATTCAAACCGACATTGAATTTAAGATTAGAGCTAAATTGATCGTCTTTAAAATAATTTATTTTTTCAATACATATTATATTGGTAATATATTAGACTAAATTAAAGGTACATGACTTAAACATGGGCATTTTCAGCGAGACTTCTTATCTTGGTTACAATATTCCAAGGAATATATATCGTAATTTTTGAACAACTCATGAGTTGATAATTTATACAACATAATAATTATAAAGTATCAATGAGGAAATATATACGTAGAAGTATATTGTCCACAATAAAGTAATATTATTATTTACTCAACTTAATAATTGGCTAAATTAATATTTATCAAATTAAAATTTTCAATCAGATTAACATTATTTATTTGACCAACTTAATATTTAACCAAATTAATATATAAATTAAATAGTTCAAGAGATTTACTTGATCAACTTAATAAATTATCAAATTAAACTGTCACATATGACTTTAAAAAATAAGAAGTCAATTTCACTCATATTGCTAGATGTATAAAATTGACCAAATTGAAGTATTTATTTGGTTCTTTAAAATCGACGGATTCTCATTCAAAATCAACATGGAATTGAAAATTTTGGATAGATTAGAATTCATAAATTAAAAAAATGCGAAAATGGTATTATGGATATGTAGGTTTGACTAACTTAATAATTTGTCAAATTAAATTATTATGCTTAAATTAAAAAATAAGAAGTTAATTTTACTCATTATTAGATGTCAATAAATTGGCCAAAATAAATTTCCTAAACAAGAGAAATATTTTTTATTTGTCCAATTTAATGATTGGCAAGATTATATTTTCTATAAAGACAAAATTAATTATTTGGCCAACTCATAATTGGCCAAAACTACATTGATCGTGCAAAATAATTTGTGGGTGGTAAAATACATATTAATTCAATTTCTTTTTTCTTTTCCAATCGGTGAGTCCCATTCCAAATAAATATGGGATATAAGTCTTTTATTATAAATAATAATTCATGCTTACATAGTAGTCGGAATTGTAGAAAACGGTTTCATTAAATAAATGTGGAATTCAAAATTTTAGATAAATAAAAATTAAAAATTTAGAAAATATTACGTAGGAGAGAAAATTAACTGGTGCTCCGAATCAGTTATGTTATTCGATACTTTAGATATTTATTTGAAAATAAAAAGTAACCCGTGAAATCTAGAAAATTACTTCGCATTGTAATTTATAAGTAAAAACTTAAAAAATAATTTAATACTTGACTAGAGTTTGTCACTCGGAGTCGTTCACTACGGAAATATGAACCGTAACAATAAGGCCATCAGAACCCATTTATAATTCACATAATTATACGCATCCCATATCCGGTTAGAAGTTGGTTTACCACCCAATTGTATTTTATCTCAAACTCAATAGTAATATCCAAAACAATGAAGTCAGAGTGCAACTACCCAGACCACTTTAAAAATTATATATCTGTACTCATCCCAAATCCGACTGAAATGTAACTTTACTACCGTTCTCGTTCCGAATTTGTATAATTATGCTCACTAATTACCAAATCCATTTAAATTTATAAGTTTAAATAATTAAGTATAAGTTGTTATAATAATTAATTATCCATCTCAACAAATACAGGATCGCAAAATAAATATTATAAGAATGTGAAAATTTTAAAATTAAACTCCAATTGTAAAGTTGGAAATTATACCATGAAACTTGCTTAGAATTTATATGCACCCGTGGGTTACAAACTCGAATAAAAAGTGATTTCATTTTCCTTTCCCGTCCCAATTCGCGTAGTTATACTTGTTAATCATGTAAACTCATTTAAATATATAAATTATTTAAATAATTAAATATAAGTTGTTACAATAATTAATTATCTGTCTCAATAAACACCCGAATATTATAAATAAATATTAGGAATAAATAATATAAATGGATTTTACTTGATTATCTACCGAGGGAAAATGGAAAGGCGTGACCGACTTAAAAATAAACTTGGATTCTTTTTATCAATTTTCTTAATTATTTGATCAACTTAATAGTTGGTCAAATTACATTTTCTAATAAAATACAATTATTTATCTGACCATCTTAATATTTAAGCAAATTAAATTTATAGACCGAACACAGTGGTTCTAAGTACTTATTTACTTTACCAATCAGTAGAGTCTCATTTGAATTAAATACGGGATAGAAGATTTTAGATAAATAAAAAGCTGGGGGTTCTGGTGAGAATGATCCTTAAGTTAATAAATAAGAATGAATTTGATCTATAGATCTTGATTAAATGGATGACCTAGATTTATTCTCACAAAAACTTGTGCATATAATGTACAGTGCATCGATATTTTGATGCATAATATGCAAAGTTTTAATGCATTGCAAGTTTGATGCTTGGAATGTATATATTGCATGCATAAATCAACTGGACCGTACATCACACACAGATCAATAATTCAGATTTATTCTCAATTCACAACATAAAACACATTCTCGTATGATCATATATATATATATATATATATATCTCGAATTGATAGTTGACACACATCTATCTAGTGTGGGTGTGTCTTTCTTTCTATCCTTTTCATTTGGAGTATAGTAGAGAAAGAAACACAAATGTATTAGCCCGATATTCTAAAACAAGTTTAATTTCTCCATTAAAGCACAGTGTTGATCACGAGATCATGCAAATAGTTTGTCTGGAGGATAAGAGTACTGTCTTATCATGGTGCTGCTATACTATTTAAATTAGATCCAATTAAAATTGAGGGTCTAAGTAATTTCTAGCTCTAATTTAATATTTGTCCCCATATACCTTCACTTGAGAAGTGATGTTTTTTTGGAGATGTCTTCGAATATGGGACCCATTGGGGAAACACAACCATAAGAAGCCCATATGGCCAGATCACCACGTGGCACCTTCTAAATCTCGTCACTTTTCATTGGCAATTAAATTACACTTTAATCCCTATTATATGTTGAGATCATGTTGAGCTTCGGTGATACAGAGATTATAGATAGAGAAATGGTAGTGTTGACTAATATTTTAAAACTAATCAAACATCATACATTCATACAAAAATTTAAGTACTACTCTGTCCGTCTAATCAAAAGTTAATGTATATATTTGATGTATTTTAAATAATAATTAATATAAATAGTGATGGTAAATGTATGGTACAGATTAAAAATAAAAAATTATTGATAATAAATGTGTGGTGGAGATTAAAAAGTAAAAGGTGATTGTATGATTTGATGAAAAAATCATATATGTAAACTTATTAAATTGACTATTTTTTAACTGAAATGTAAATCTTTAAGCGGGACGGAGAGAGTAATATTTTGGCAATGTGGCAACTTTTCATTCTCATCACTTGTTTATTAATAATATATACAATCATTCCTTTCCAATTTAAGTGGAATATTTCAATTCTTAAGATTGCAAATTCCAGTATCGCCGAGGGACTTCAATTTAGACCTATGCCGCACAAGATATTATACATTTACTTTTGATTAGTTTCGACCTGTTTCATCAAAGAACGTTATTTTCAACTGTTTTCATCCTGAGATAATTTTTTCGATCCCTTCCGCTTCGGGACGCCATTTTCAAGTGCTTTCGTCCCAGGATGCCATGTCCAATTGTTTTCACTCTCGGGCGTCATTTTCGATCAATTTTGTTTTGGGACGTCATTTTCGATCAATTTTACTCCGACATGGCTTTTTTTAACCTGTTTCGTCATGGGATGTTATTTTTGACCTGCTTCCTCTTGGAGAGTCATTTTCATCTCGTCTCGCACCGGATGTTATTTTCGACCAGTTTCGAATCAAGGCGATATTTTTGATTCGTCTCGTCATGTGACATTATTTTCGACATGTTTCGTCTCAGGATATTTTTTCGACCCGTCTCATACTGGGACGTCATTTTCTACACGTTTCGTCGTGAGATGTCTTTTTCGGCCCTTTCGTCCGGAATGTCATTTCAGTTCGTCCTGAGAAGTTATTTTCGACCTGTTCGTCACAGAACGTTATTTTCGACTGTATTCGCCCTAAGATACTTTTTCGACCCGGTCCACTCTGAGGCGCCATTTTCAAGTGCTTTTGTCCCATGGCACCATTTTCAAGTCCTTGCGTAACGAGATGTCATATTCAACTATTCTCGCCCTGGGACGTTATTTTCGACCGGTTCCATTTCAAGACGTCATTTTCGACCAATTTTACTCTGACATGACTTTTCTAACTTGTTTCGTCATGAGACACTATTTAAAACCGGCTCCCCCGAGCGTCAGTTTGAACACGTGTCGCATCGAGACGTCATTTTCGGCCAGTTTCATACCGAGACGATATTTTCAACCCGTTTCGCCAGACGAGGTTATCTTTGACCCGTTTCGCCGTGGATATTTTGTCGACCTGTCTCGTTCTAGGACGTTATTTTCTACTTGTTTCGTCACGAGATGTGTATCTGTTTCGTCTAGAACGTCATTTTTGACTGTCTTTTTCGGGATGTCATTTTTAACCTTTTTGCCCTGGACGACGTACGTCATTCCGATTATTTTCGACCCGTTTTACCCAGGATGTCATTTTCGACCTATCTTGTCACGTGAATTTTATTTTCGACCTCTTATCTTGTGAAGTCATTTTCGTCCCGTTCCTCCCCGGCACGTCCTTTCCGCCCTGGAACATCTTTTTCGACACGTTTCAGAAGAATGTTACTTTTGTCCCGTTCTGCCACTGAACATAATATTCGACCCATTCCGTCATGGGATATTAGTTTCTACTAATTTGTATTAGATATTATTATAGGCTCGTTTCCCCCCTATGAGTCATTTTCGGCTCGTTTCGTCCCAAGACGAGAACAGACGAAAATAACGTCTCGGGCCGGAACAGGTCGAAAATAATTTTCTTTTTCTGAAAGCATTCAAAGAATCAAAAATATTGTCCCCTGACGAAACGGGTCGAAATGACATGGATCGAAAATGACGTCTCTAGGCAAAACTGGTCGAAAATAATATTCCAGGACTAAAATAGTCGAAATAACGTCTGAGGACAAAAAAAGTCGAAAATGACATCTTGGGACGGAACATGTCGGAAATAATGTCATGGGACAAAAACAGTTGAAATTAATGTCTCGGGACGGAAATATTCGAAAATGACATCTCGGGACGGAACATGCCGAAAATATATCACTGGCGAAAACAGTTGAAAATAACACCTTTGGGGAAACAAGTCGAAAATGACACTCCATGACGAAATAGGTCGAAAATGATATCTCCAGGCGAATCAGACCGAATATAATGTAGGGCCAAAAATAACGGAAATGACGTCCGAGGCGACAAAAAGTCGAAAGTGACGTTCTGTATGATATGGGCCGAAAAAGACGTCCCATAACAAAACGAGACGCCAGTGCGAAACTGCCCAAAAATATCATCTCGGGGGCAAAACATGTCAAAAATAACGTCTCATGGCAAAATGAGCAGAAAATATCGTCCCATGGAAAAATCAATCTAAAATGACGTTCTGGGACGAAATAGGACGAAAATGACATCACATTGTGAAACTGATCGAAAATAATGTCCCATGACGAACGGGTCGAAAATATTGTCTTGCGGCGAAGGATCGAAAATGTCTCGGGGCGCAACTGGTCAAAAATAACGCCTCATAATGAAATTGGTTGAAAATACCGTATGTGGCGAAATGAGTGTAAAATAACGTCATGACACGAAAATAGTTCAAAAAATGATGTTTTGCTGCGAAATATGTCGAAAATAACATCCCGTGACGAAATAAGTTGAAAATATCGTCATAGGCAAAACAGGTCGAAAATGACGTTCCAGAGTGAAATGGGTTGAAAATAGTGTACCATGGCGAACTGGTGGAAAATGACGTCCCAGGACGAAAACAATCCAAAATGACGTTACGGGTGAAACAGGTCGAAACTAATATCTCGGGGCGAAACATTCGAAAATAACATCTCGTAACGTTGAGAATGACGTCGCAAGGAGAAAGAGGTCAAAAACAAGTGACGAAACTATTGAAAATGATGTCCCGGGGCAAAGCGGGATGTCCCGGCACAAGAATAGTCGAAAATGACGTCCAAGAAGCATGTCGAAAATTATTTCCCAAATGACGCCCCTAAGCAAAACGTGTGACATCTTATTTCGAACTAAGTCGAAAATAATATTATATGACGAAACGGGTCAAAGAAAATAGTAAAGTGATGTTTGTTGGGGTATAATGATTTGTTGAAATAAAGGTAATTTGATGATAAAGAGAGATAATATCCAGCTGCGAAACTTATTTTGGGGATTGAAAAAAAGTGAAATCTAAATTGAAAAGGAGCGAGTATATAATTAGAAACAATAAAGTTATGATGTTGCCAATGTGTGTTTGTGTGTGTATATATATGTAATACATATGTTTATGACAATCACACGCACACACTCCTTGCTAGCGAAGAAAACAGTCAATTTATAGATCAAAAACCAAGCAGCCAAAGAAACTTAAACAAGCCTTCTCTCAAAAAATGGCTGATCATCATCACCTCTTCTCACAAAACATCAAACATTCTTTCTCTTTATCAGACACTGATCCCAACATGGAATTACTGAACCATTTTCCAGGCCCATATCCATACTCTACTAGTGTCCTCATGGGAATGGGATATTATCCCAATGACAACAGTATTCTTCTCCATCAATTATCTGAATGCCCTGGAAATCTGGAAAATTACCCTGGATTGTTTATAATCCCTGATGATGAGATCACTGCAGTAACTTGTTTTGCTGAGCCGGTGATTTTAGATGGAGGCAGCGATCATAAAGACAGGAAAACGAAAGCAACGAACATCAACGCACCTGAAAGCATTTCCGCACATTCATCTCCTTCTGGTTCTCATAATGGGATCAGGAAGACAAATGTGAGTTATTGCTGCTAATATTATTATTTCTTTTGTAACATCTGTAATAGGGTTCTCAGTATACCCCCTTGTACTCAATTATATTGAATTTTTTCCTTTAAAAAAAAACTATTATTATTATTATTATTATTTTTGAGTTAATATAACAGAATGATCATAATGTGAATAATAATTAAGTTTGTTAGTTTTTACAGAGGGTAGGAAGAGGAAAGAAAGTGAAAAAAGCTAATGAGAATGAAGACGAAAAGCCGAGGGAAGTGGTTCATGTTAGAGCCAAAAGGGGCCAAGCCACTGATAGTCATAGTTTAGCAGAAAGGGTAAAGTCTTGATCTGTGAATTCATGCATTAAATTTCTTTCATCTTTACTTTCATAATAATAAGCATATATAGTATAAAAAAAGAAAATAATTGCTGACATAAATGTATTTACTACTCCCTGTATCAGGGCAGAAGAAGAAAAATTAACGAGAAATTAGGATGTCTGCAAGACATTGTTCCAGGGTGCTACAAGGTGAATAATCTGTTTGTTCCATTTTTCTTCTTCTTAAAATCCAATGAATTATCACTGACAATATAGTTAACCAACAGACTATGGGAATGGCAGTAATGTTGGATGAGATAATCAACTATGTGCAGTCTTTGCAAAGTCAAGTAGAGGTAATTATCAAAGTATTTTTACTGTTACCTGAACACAAATATGAAATACAACACAAGTGTTCTATTTTATGAAATTTCGTCGGTACTTCCACATTTCTATATAGTATGGGCAACACACTTAACATTTCTATCTTCTCACAATCCAGTTTCTTTCAACGAGGCTTACGGCTGCCAGCACGGTCTACGACTTCAACCCAAACACAGATGCCATGGGGACAATGCAGGTCATTCATATAACCTTAATAAGCCCAATTGATTAGTTGTTCTTTTATTTCACTTAACTATAATGCTTCATGTACACATAATTTGTGCACATATTTATACATACATGCATCTCATCCATTCATTTACTGTATGTGTACATGTAGAGTTGTTCTTCATTTAAATCAAAAACATGGACTAACTTTCCTATTTCTATTACTCCATATGGTATTTTTTTTCCCTTTTTCAAATTATTATTATTATTATTGTCTCAATATCATTTTTTGTTTTGTGTCTGTGTCTGCAGAGAGCAAAGGCATTTGAAGCACTGAATGGTGAGAGTGCAGCAGCAATTCAAGGCTTTGGGTATTGTCCTCGTCAGTTACCACGCAGCAGTTGACTAGTTTTGTGGTAACTCTTAAGCAGAAAAGCCAAAATGATCACACATTTATATTCAAATTTGTATCATAATCTCACATATATTGTTGGAATTCGACTGATTATTTGTAGTTGAGCGATTCGAAACCCCCCAATATCATTGTTGTACGGCAATATTGAGTTTGACCGCTACCAGGCAGCTATATATGTGTAATTGTTTTCCTGATAAATAAATGATGTCAACATTGTTAGAAGATTCATTTTCTTGTGTATTAAGTTATTCCTTATGTAACCAGATTTAAGGCTCTCCTTGTTGTTTGAAGAAATAGCTTTTAACTGATTTTTTATTGACTACAAATTTAAGTTGTGTACCTATTGAAGTTTGGAGATGTTTGGGGGAGAGAGGGATCGAATGGGTAACTATGATTTTCAATAAGATTTGGAGAAGCAATAAGATGTCATCACCATGGAGGAAAAGTATTCTCGTCCCTTTGTATAAGAACAAAGGTGATGTTCATAATTGTTCTAATTATCGCGGAGTTAAACTAATGAGTCATACCATGAAGTTGTGGAAATGAGTGATTGAACAAAGGATCAGAAAATGTGTGAAGATAACAGAAAATCAGTTTGGATTTATGTCTGGAAGATCGACCATGGAAGCAATTTATCTTATCCGGCAGTTGATGGAACATTATCGAGATAAAAAGAAAGATCTACATATGGTTTTTATTGATTTAGAGAAGGCATATGATAAAGTACCAAGAGAAGTACTTTGGTGGGCCTTAGCAAAAAAGGGTGTATCGCGGAAATATATTGACATTATAAAGGACATGTATGAGAGAGTTAGTACAAGTGTACGTACTAATGTTGGGAGGATAGAAGAATTCCTTATTACAATTGGGGTCTATCAAGGATCTGCTCTTAGTCCTTTTCTCTTTGCCATAGTCATGGACGAATTGACAAGACAAATTCAAAATGACGTTCCGTGGTGTGTGATGTTCACAGATGATATTGTGTTGATTGATGAAACGAAGGTTGGAGTGCAATAGAAATTGGAACTTTGGAGGGATACTTTGGAAGCTCGAGGCTTTAGGCTGAGCAGAAGTAAGACTGAATATATGGAGTGTAGGTTTAGCGAAAACAGTGATAGAGAGGCGGGGATGATCACATTTGATGGGAAAGTTGTTCATGATCTACTTTCTTTCGGTATCTTGGATCTATTATCCAAAATGATGGAGAGCTAGATGGCGATGTGGCTCACAGAATAAAGGCCGGATGGTTGAAGTGGAAGAGTGTCACAGGGGTTTTATGTGATCCTGACATGCCTCATAGATTAAAGGGTAAATTTTACCGGACGGCAATTAGACCTGCGCTGTTATATGGCTCCGGGTGTTGGGCTGTAAAACAGTATCACATTCAAAAGATGAATGTGGCGGAGATGCGTATGCTACGGTGGATGTGTGGTCATACAAAAAACGATCGGCTCAAAAATGAGGTGATTAGAGAGAATGTAAGAGTTGCGGCTATAGAAGACAAGATGATGGAGAATAGATTACGATGGTTTAGTCATGTGAGAAGAAGGCATGTTGATGCCCCAGTGAGGAGGTTAGAAAGTTGGGGAACAAGTAATGTTGTGAATGTTAGAGGAAGGCCCAAGAAAACTTGGATAAAGATGATTGAAAATGATATGTGGTTTCTTGGAATTAGAGAAAGTAGGGCGATAGAGAGGCAAATGTGGCGGGAAAGAATACGGATGGTGGATGAAATCTGATTCCTTTTTTTTACTCTATTCCTATTTTCTTTTATTCCATGTTATCTGTTAATTTATTTTTTAGCATTCATTCTCTTTTTTATTTGCTTTTTTCTCTACTTTTTTTCCCTCTTTTTCTCTTTTTATGTTATCTATGTAACGATCATTGACGGTTTCAAAGTTTGATTCATGTTAGCCGACCCCAAATCATTTTGGGACTAAGACTTAGATGTTGTTGTTGTTGTTGTTGTACAAATTTAAGTTGTGTAACATTAAATGGTCCATGATTAATCTACATCCGGATAGATAATCGTAGTATATCTAATTTTTCAAAATTATTTTTTAGTGAGTGATAAAGTAATGAGTTAAGTTAGTCATTTCAAAAGAAGTTTGTTTTTAACGAAAGAAGTTAGCCGCCAAGGGATGAATTAGGAAAGGAAGAAGAATTTTAATAGATTTGATAAAGATCGGGGTGTCTGAAAGATGAAGAGATATAGAAATAAATGTTACCCATGATTTAAGAAATAATAAACACTAATATAAATAAAAAGGAAACCAAACCAAACCAAACATACCAAGTATATCCCGCTCAGAGCAGGGTCTTGGGAGGGTAAGATGTACGCAGACCATTGTAACACCCCAAGAAGATCGGGGCATATTACAGCGCCGTGGACCCCACACTGTAGAATCCACCAGGCTAACGTACCAACAAGACATTCGACGACGACATACAATTATCAATAAAATGACAATTCAAATAAAAGACTACGATTCGACAACTAGAATCCAACATCAATTCATTTCCCAAAACGGGAACACAACATTAACAATTTTGAAAAGGAAGTACTCGAGTACTTAAACCAATTTTATAATACAGAAATCACAAAACAAGACATCAATAATAAATGACAGAACTGAACACCAACAAATGACTACTGAACAGTATCATGCTTGCCCATCATCCTCATACGGCTCAAGTGCTCACTTGTCCCCACGATCGATACCTGAAATACAAAAAGTATTTCCCCCATTTAAGGGGTTAGCGACAACTGCTAGTGCAAGTACAATCCATTTGAACTACATTCTAATCAGATGAATATATGCGCCAAAAAGTCATTTTAGAAAATATTTTATATTCTGGAATATTTAGAATGTACAATCACAAAACACATTATCTCCAACAAATCACAATTCAAAGTTAACCGTTGGTACGAGACTCACGGCCACTGTACCCCGCAGAGCCCCGTCGGACATCCCTGGGTGGCTAACCACAGTTCGCGATATGCACACTCACGGTAATATGTATCCCTAGAGGCCCCGTCGGACCGTCCCTAGGTGAACATACACATATCCATCCACAACAACCACGATACAGCCATAATTCAAATACTAGAACATGTAAACAAATGTAAAGTACTTGCCTTTGAGACATTCTTGAAGAAACGGAAGTGAAACACGACTACGAACGGTCCGAGTGGAAAACGAGGGTTCCTAAACGAAGGATCAACATAGTTCAGTCCTAACGGACAACAATACTCTATTGGAATACACCCATAACCCCGATTACATGCTACGACAATGAACGATCAATTGATACGGGCGAGGGTTTACGCAAAATCTCTCCGTATTGATAATTCACGGATTAAAATCAAGGAAATTGGATTTGGAATCACTCAATAACAACAATCAGTAAGGAATATCGTAACATAATTGAAAAATTCGGAACTAATCCCTAGAATCCCAAAAAACCCCCAAATTCGTCAAAGTTAGGGTTCCTGAGGAATACCTTGAATTTGGCTGATGAAGGGTGATTATGCTGATTATGATATGATAGCTCGATTCTACCGTAGAAGAATATGAAAAATTCCCGGATGGAAGTTGAAGGAATTCGCCCTTTGCGTCGCCCGAAGAAGAAACGAGAGAAAAGGAATGAAAAACTGACATTCTGAACTGCCCGCTGATATATATATATATATATATATATATATATATATATATATAATGGGAAGTTAGCGCACGCTAGCTATCATATATAGCGCGCGCTAACGGGGCTGTAACCGGTCTAGTAGCTACTGCTACCACTCGCTAGCGCACGCTAACAATAGCGAGTTAGCGTACGCTAACTGCACATTGGTAACATACACAAGGTAAGAGGAGTAGCATGCGCTACCTACGCAGCAGTTCAGTACTGCTGCTCACATCAGCAGTACGCTGCTGTCGAAGGTACAATACACGAAACGCACGACAAGACCAGAATCCAAAAACATAAACATGAAGCATACAAGACGATAGAGCTAAGCGCTGAAAGAAAATACAATTCCGATCACCGGAGGGTCCGAAATGCGACAACGAAAATGGGATTCCCTAAACTATTAGGAAATTACAAAAATGGCCAAAGTGACCGAAAATCACGAAACGACGTCGGATAAACGAACCGAAAGTCTCCACATGACCAACTCACTCATACGAACTCGTACAAACCAAGAAACAACGAAAACGAACGAGTTTTATGAGAATCGAATGTTTATACGGCAAAACATATCATAAAATGAAATCACGTGAAAACATCACTAAAACTCGTCCAAATAGAAAAACTCCAAGAATAAAGTAGATTCAAAATGTCGAAACGGTTACAAGCGAGTCGATAAAAATTGGCATACACCAAAAATGGAAAATGGTAAAAATGGAAAGTTACGGATATTACATTCTCCCCCTCTAAAATAAAGTTTCGTCCCGAAACTTAAGAATCAAAAACTCGGGGTGCCTCGAACGCATATCCTCCTCTAACTCCCACGTCGCTTCTTCTACTCCGTGTCTCGACCATTGCACCTTAACCAAATAAATGGTTTTGTGCCTTAACTGTTTGTCTCGATGCTCCAAAATCTTGACGGGCCTCTCCCCAAACGTAACATCCTTCTCGATCTCCACGTCTCTAAAATCAATAATGTGGGACGGGTCCGGAACGTACTTCCTCAACTGGGAAATGTGAAATACGCTATGAACATGACTCAGCGACGGAGGTAAAGCCGAACGATATGCCAACTCACCGACTCTCTCCAATATCTCGAAAGGCCCAATATACCTCGGGCTGAGCTTCCCCTTTTTCCCAAAACGGAAAACTCTCTTCGTCGGAGACATTCTCAACAGAACATGATCTCACACCTCAAATTCTAAAGGTCGACGCCTAACATCCGCATAAGACTTTTGTCGACTCTGAGCAGCCAACATTCTCTTTCTAATCAATTCAACTTTCTCCCTCGTCTCTAACACAAGGTCTGGCTCGGTGCCAACTAGATCGGACGGCTCATCCCAATATATCAGCGATCGGCAACGTCGGCTATAAAGTGCCTCATACGGTGCCATCTTAATCGACGCGTGCCAGCAATTATTATAAGTAAACTCAATTAAGGCCAAATGCTCCTCCCAGTCACTACTCCAGTCTAACGCACACGCGCGCAACAAATTCTCGAACGTCTGGATGGTACGTTCGGACTGCCCATCGGTCTGGGGATGGAACGAAGTGCTCAAACGTAACTGTGTCCCCAATGCCTTATGTACCGCCTGCCAAAAATGCGATACAAATCGGCCATCTCTGTCCGAAATAATGGTCTTCGGCGTACCATGAAGTCTCACTATCTGTGCGATAAAAACACGAGCCAACTTTTCTGGACCCCAAGTTTCCTTGATGCCCAGAAAATGCGCCGACTTAGTCCGTCGGTCTACAATCACCCACACCATATTCATACCAGTCTTCGTCCTCGGCAAACCCGTGACAAAATCCATAGAGATATCCTCCCACTTCCACTCCGGGATGGGAAGTGGTTTCAATAACCCGGCTGGCCGCTGATGCTCAATCTTGACTTGCTGACAAGTCAAACACTTAGCCACAAACTGAACTACCTCCTTCTTCATATCGTTCCACCAGAAATTTTTCCTCAAATCTTTATACATTTTACTCGAGCCCGGATGGACTGAGTAAGGTGACGCATGAGCCTCTCGCATAATACTCTGCCTCAATTCCGAGTCGTTTGGAACACACAACCAACCTCGGAATCTCAACACACCGTCCTCATGAATAATGAACCCCGGGGCTTTCCCCTTCCCTACACTCTCTCGAAGCTGACTAAACATCGGGTCCTCCAACTGTCCGGATTTAATGTCATCGACCAGAGATGAAGAAATCTCAAGAGTACGCAACTGTCCGGAACTCTCGGGCCGTACAATCTCAACACTCAACCTCATCAACTCCTGCTGAAGCTCCGGCTGAGCCGTAAGTAACTCAAGCGCCCGAAGCGAAACCGATTTCCGGCTCAAGGCATCTGCTACCACATTAGCCTTGCCCGGATGATAAAGGATCTCGAGATCGTAATCCTTAATTAACTCCAACCATCTCCTCTGTCTCATATTAAGCTCTTTCTGGGTGAAAATGTACTTCAGGCTCTTGTGATCAGTGAAAATCCGACACGACGAGCCATACAATTAATGATGCCAGATCTTCAACGCAAATACAACTGCGGCCAACTCAAGATCGTGCATAGGGTAATTCAACTCATACGGTTTCAACTGACGGGAAGCATAGGCAATCGTTCTCCTGTGCTGCATAAGTACGCATCCGAGCCCTTGGACCGAAGCATCACTAAAAACTGAGAAACCCTCATTACCACTCGGTAAAGCCAAGACAGGAGCGGTCGTCAACCGCTTTTTCAACTCCTCAAAACTATTCTGTCTCTCATCGGTCCACACAAACTTCTCTGACTTCTGTAACAACTGAGTCAGCGGTCGAGCGAGCTTAGAGAACCCCTCGACGAATCTACGGTAATAGCCGACCAAACCTAGAAAACTATGGACCTCCTTCACGTTCTTGGGCGGCGCCCAATCCAACACTGCCTCTACCTTATGTGGGTCCACACGAACACCCTTGGACGAGATCACATGACCGAGAAACATAACCTCCCGTAACCAAAACTCATACTTTGAGAACTTCGCAAAAAGATGCTGAGTTCTCAAAATATCTAACACGATATGCAAATGACGGGCGTGCTCCTCCTCGCTCCTCGAGTAAATCAGGATGTCATCGATAAAAAGGACTACACACTTATCGAGGTACTCGATAAAGACTTTTTTCATAAGCTGCATGAACACGGCTGGGCGTTGGTTAGCCCAAAAGGCATAACCACGAACTCGTAGTGACCATATCTCGTCCGAAAGGCCGTCTTCGGAATATCGGTATCCTTCACTCGGAGCTGATAATACCCCGATCTCAAATCAATCTTCGAGAACACGGTTGCCCCTTGCAACTGATCAAACAAGTCATCAATCCTCGGGAGCGGATACTTGTTTTTGATGGTCACTTTGTTCAATTCTCGGTAGTCGATACACAAACGAAGTGACCCATCCTTCTTCTTCACAAACAGGACCGGTGCGCCCCAAGGTGATGCGCTCGGTCGAATATACCCCATGTCTAGCAACTCCCCCAACTGTTTCTTCAGCTCCAGCATCTCGGCAGACGCCATACGGTATGGCGTCTTAGAAATCGGTGCTGCACACGGCTCTAAATCGACGGTAAACTCAACCTCTCGGTCCGGCGGCAAACCCGACAACTCATCTGGAAAGACGTCAGGATACTCACACACTACCGGAATAAACGAGAGCTCGACTCCCCCTTCTCCTGATCTCAAGGCGTAACACCGATACCCCGTGCAACCTCCCCGAAGAAGTCTCACTGCCCTCAAGGCGCTGATCAGTAATCTCTGGCTACTCCGCTTACGCCCCACAAAAGAATGCTCGGTACCGTTAGAGGCTAACATCAAAACGGTTCTCGTTCTATAATTCATGATTGCCCCATGACGGTCCAGCCAATCCTCACCTAGAATCAAATCCTCATCTTTAATATCTACCGCAATCAGATTAGAAGGCCAAACCCTCCCCGCGATACTCACTGGAAAATCTCTAACCTCACGATCCCCCACGATGCTATCCCCACTAGGAAGTTTAACAACAAAAGGCTCACAAGTAACTAGGCAATCAACATGCAGACGACACACACAATCCATAGATATAAAAGAATGCGTAGCACCAGAATCAAACAATATGGAAACAGTATGATCAAGGATGTGGACGGTACCTGTATCCACCGTCGCGTCAAGATCTCCTGCTCGTCTCATCTCATACACTCGGGGCGGAACATACCCCGCACTAGAAGCTCCCCCTCTAGAAGGCTGCCCACGTCCTCAACCTCTACCAAAACTCTGATGCGGCTGAGAAACTGTCGGTGTCTGATTCACACTCGACTCTGCCGTAGCTGGGGCTGATATCTGAGTAACTGGAGCCCGAGCTGCATCCGTACAAAACTTAGCACGATGACCCATCCGACCACAAGCAAGACACTGAATCGGAGGCCTATCACACTCACTCATTATGTGGCTCGGACGACTATAGTTGAAGCACGTAGGACCACGAACGGAACTAGTAGGAGCAGACCTAGAACCATTTCCTCGCCCAGCTGATGGCGACTGACTCCCGAAGACTCGCGAACCAGACTGAGCCTTCGGATACCCTCCTGAATTGCCTCCCGAAAACTGACCGGAGGTCTTCTGCTTCTTTCCTTCAGTTGCCGTCTCTGTCGAAGAAAACGACATCTCATAGGCATCGCTTTATTCTGATAATCTTTCAAAGTCGTGCACCCCAGACCAGACATGTAGTGGCGCACCCTCGGTTTCATTCGCATATCAAAGTGGCGGATCTTATCAAGCTCATCTCGGACTTGGTTTCTCACATAATGCAGCTGTTGATTGTAGTCTTTGATAGCTTGAGAAATAGGAACATCTTGGGGCTTAGCCTCAAAGAAGGCTCGGATCCTCCCCTCTTTCACTGGCCATGGACAAAATTCATCTTCCATCAGATCCCGAAACTCGCCCACGTGGTCGCCTTGCCACGCGGTTTCACCGCTTGCCACCACGTTGCTGCCTCCTTGGCGAGGAAGTACTGAGCAATGGATACTTTCCTCTCCTCAGAACAATTAGCAGCCTCAAATACTTTTTCCATCTCAAAAAGCCAACTCTCCTATCTGGAAGGGTCGGAAGCACCATCAAACTGCGGAGGACGCATACGAATCACGTTCTGAAGTAACTTGTCATTGCCGGATCCAGTAGGCGGAACCGGGTTGGCATTAGCTTGGCCGACCAGAACGGCCTGAGTCAGTAGCGTCATCTGGTTCGCTACTTGTTGCAAAATATTAGCCACTCCAACATTCTCATTAGCATTACCGGAGCTAGCAGATTGGTCCTGCTGACCTCCGGAACTAGGGGGAACACTGTTCGACAAAGAAGGCATCGCCGAGTCAGTTCCCGAGTGATCGGACATGGCCGCCCCACGTCCCCTACCGCGTCCGCGACCGCGTCCGCGTCCTCTACCAGCAGGAATTCTGAAGAAGTAACGGGTAAGTACAATTCAAACGCAAAATGCAACAAGATACTAAGATAGAAATAGAACAGAACGGTGAAATGAGTCAAGTTAGGAAAAACTTACGAGCACCGGCGTACTGAGATGATGGCATAGCAGTGATACTGTCCCAAAAACGACACTTGACTAGACCCAAACAACCGACAGCCTAGGTATCCATAAACCTAAGCTCCGATACCATATTCTGTAACACCCCAAGACGATCGGGGCATATTACAGCGCCGTGGACCACACACTGTGGAATCCACCAGGCTAACGTACCAACAAGACATTCGACGACGACATACAATTATCAATAAAACGACAATTCAAATAAAAGACTACGATCCGACAACTAGAATCCAACATCAATTCATTTCCCAAAACGGGAACACAACATTAACAATTTTGAAAAGGAAGTACTCGAGTACTTAAATCAATTTTATAATACAGAAATCCCAAAAAAAGACATCATAAGATGCCATCAGCATAGAGGAAAAGTGTTCTCGTCCCTTTGTATAAGAACAAAGGTGATGTTCAAGATTGTTCTAATTATCGCGGAATTAAACTAATGAGTCATACCATGAAGTTGTGGGAACGAGTGATTGAACAAAGGATCAGAAAATGTGTGAAGATAACAGAAAATCAGTTTGGATTTATGCCTGGAAGATCGACCATGGAAGCAATTTATCTTATCCGGTAGTTGATGGAACATTATCGAGATAAAAAGAAAGATCTACATATGGTTTTTATTGATTTAGAGAAGGCTTATGATAAAGTACCAAGAGAAGTACTTTGGTGGGCCTTAGCAAAAAAGGGTGTATCGCGGAAATATATTGACATTATAAAGGACATGTATGAGAGAGTTAGTACAAGTGTACGTACTAATGTTGGGAGGATAGAAGAATTCCTTATTACGATTGGGGTCCATCAAGGATCTTCTCTTAGTCCTTTTTTCTTTGCCATAGTCATGGACGAATTGACAAGACAAATTCAAAATGACGTTCCGTGATGTATGATGTTCGCAGATGATATTGTGTTGATTGATGAAACGAAGGTTGGAGTGCAATAGAAATTGGAACTTTGGAGGGATACTTTGGAAGCTCGAGGCTTTAGGCTGAGCAGAAGTAAGACTGAATATATGGAGTGTAGGTTTAGCGAAAACAGTGATAGAGAGGCGGGGATGATCACATTTGATGGGAAAGTTGTTCATGGATTCATTTTCTTTCGGCATCTTGGATCTATTATCCAAAAAGATGGAGAGCTCGATGGCGATGTGGCTCACAGAATAAAGGCCGGATGGTTGAAGTGGAAGAGTGTCACAGGGGTTTTATGTGAACCTCACATGCCTCATAGATTAAAGGGTAAATTTTACCGGACGGCAATTAGACCTGCGCTGTTATATGGCTCCGGGCGTTGGGCTGTAAAACAGTATCATATTCAAAAGATGAATGTGGCGGAGATACGTATGCTACGGTGGATGTGTGGTCATACAAAAAACGATCGGCTCAGAAATGAGGTGATTAGAGAGAAGGTAAGAGTTGCGGCTATAGAAGACAAGATGATGGAGAATAGATTACGATGGTTTAGTCATGTGAGAAGAAGACCTGTTGATGCCCCAGTGAGGAGGCTAGAAAGTTGGGGAACAAGTAATGTTGTAAAAGTTAGAGGAAGACCCAAGAAAACTTGGATAAAGATGATTGAAAATGATATGCGGTTTCTTGGAATTAGAGAAAGTATGGCGATAGAGAGGCAAATGTGGCGGGAA
Source organism: Orobanche coerulescens (assembly GCA_033398695.1). NCBI lineage: Eukaryota > Viridiplantae > Streptophyta > Magnoliopsida > Lamiales > Orobanchaceae > Orobanche > Orobanche coerulescens. The sequence continues at coordinate 54,093,819 of CM065801.1, read as the reverse complement.
AGAATACGGATGGTGGATGGAATCTGATTCCTTTTTTTTACTTTATTTCTATTTTCTTTTATTCCATGTTATCTGTTAATTTATTTTTTAACATTCATTCTCTTTTTGTATTTGCTTTTTTCTCTACTTTTTCCCCTCTTTTTCTCCTTTTATGTTATTTATGTAACGATCATTGACGGTTTCAAAGTTTGATTCATGTTAGCCGACCCCAAATCATTTTGGGACTAAGACTTAGATGTTGTTGTTGTTGTACAAATTTAAGTTGTGTAAAATTAAATGGTCCATGATTAATCTACATCCGGATAGATAATCGTAATATATCTAATTTTTCAAAACTATTTTTTAGTGAGTGATAAAGTAATGAGTTAAGTTAGTCATTTCAAAAGAAGTTTCTTTTTAACGAAAGAAGTTAAGCCGCCAAACAATGAATTAGGAAAGGAAGAAGAATTTTAATAGATTTGATAAAAATCGGGGTGTCTGAAAGATGAAGAGATATAGAAATAAATGCTCCCCATGATTTAAGAAATAATAAACACTAATATAAATAAAAAAGAAACCAAACCAAACCAAACATACCTAGTATATCCCGCTCAGAGCAGGGTCTGGGGAGAGTAAGATGTACGCAGACCATTGTAACACCCCAAGACGATCGGGGCATATTACAGCGCCGTGGACCCCGCACTGTGGAATCCACCAGGCTAACGTACCAACAAGACATTCGACGACGACATACAATTATCAATAAAACGACAATTCAAATAAAAGACTACGATCCGACAACTAGAATCCAACATCAATTCATTTCCCAAAACGGGAACACAACATTAACAATTTTGAAAAGGCAGTACTCGAGTACTTAAACCAATTTTATAATACAGAAATCCCAAAACAAGACATCAATAATAAATGACAGAACTGAACACCAACCAATGACTACTGAACAGTATCATGCTTGCCAATCATCCTCATACGGCTCAAGTGCTCGCTTGTCCCCACGATCGATACCTGAAATACAAAAAGTATTTCCCCCATTTAAGGGGTTAGCGACAACTGCGAGTGCAAGTACAATCCATTTGAACTACATTCTAATCAGATGAATATATGCGCCAAAAAGTCATTTTAGAAAATATTTTATATTCCGGAATATTTACAATGTACAATCACAAAACACATTATCTCCAACAAATCACAATTCAAAGTTAACCATTGGTACGAGACTCACGGCCACCGTACCCCGCAGAGCCCCGTCGGACATCCTTGGGTGGCTAACCAGAGTTCGCGATACGCACACTCACGGCAATACGTATCCCTAGAGGCCCCGTCGGACCGTCCCTAGGTGAACATACACATATCCATCCACAACAACCACGATATAGCCATAATTCAAATACTAGAACATGTAAACAAATATAAAGTACTTGCCTTTGAGACATTCTTGAAGAAACAGAAGTGAAACACGACTACAAACGGTCCGGGTGGAAAACGACGGTGTTGTATCACGATTTATTCATCCCGACAGGCGATCGACTGTAAGGCCGAGCGACCAAGTCAACTCCAGTCAAACTTTGGCTAGCTCGCCTAATCGAAGATATCAGACCACCATTAGGTACCCAGCGATCGACTCCCAAGGCGATCGCCATTTGGCAGCTGGCGACCAACTCTAGTATCCGGCTAAGGACGGTCGACCTACGTCCCGAGCAGGGATGATCGCCCGTCAAAGTCATCGAGGACTGGATCTCAGAAAAGCACCCACGTGCAGATCCACCAAAGGCGCTGACAAGATCTTCGCAAACAGATAAGATCTTTTGCTGACAGACAAGACCTTTGACCACAGCCTGTCACCTACCTCACCTACCGGCAGGCGCCGAAAGTTGTCAGTGGGACCACCCGTGACAGCAACTCAGGACGCGTGTAAGCTCCCCATTGGACCGTACAGTTGACTGCCAGCAACTCCTGCATACTTTAAGGAGACATGCCCACGTGCTAAAAGACGATCGCCCGATTATTATAATGCAAAAAAGACGATCGCCCGACACATCCATGTCCTATAAATAGAGAACCTCCTCCTACTGGAAAAAGGTTCCGAATTCATTTGGCCTACGGTTCGAAACTCATTTCACCAACAGTTGAGAACACACATATCATCAAGCTCCCGGCTTTCTCACCGGAATCCATCTCAGGACTTCTCTCTCCGAAACTCTCGTCCAGAACACAATCGGCTGAAGCAGCAAGTCTCCACCAGACAGATTCCAAGGGATTCATAAGCCCAGGAGCCCAAGCATCCAGCTAAATACTCGCCGTGGGAGACTGTCGATCTCTCACCGCCGCGACTGTTCATCTCCTTTGTTACAAGAACTCACAGAGCATCAAATCTAGTTCTTCCGACAATCTACACGCTCACTAGCTAAGATAACAAGAATCCTTACACTAATTGTAATTGTATTCTTACATTAGTACTTGTATCCCCGAATATTAGTATTAATAATATCTCGCGAGAGCATTCAAGCCCGGGACTAACAACCCCGGCAAATCTTGTGTTATTTATCTTTCTCACGGAAGTGCTCTTGCATTTGTTTGCTATCCCATCCATTCCAGCAATATCTATCTCCGGATAATATTTTGGGTAGCAACAATTGGCGCTAGAAGGAGGGCATCTAACCCTCATACTTTTATTTCTACCGTCCCGAAGAACACTCACTGTTCTCGGGGCATATACTTGAAGTGACACTCACTGCACTTCAAAGAAAACCTTCAGATTCATGACATCCGCCGGTACATCGAAGAAAGCCGCTCTCCGAACTGCCGGACACCATATCCCGGCTCAGTCCGAACCCGGCCCGACGGGGAAGCCGCAGCAACGCGAGACTCTCGATCCCGCATCCGAGAGATGGCCCCAACCTCTCACTCGATCAGTTCCAAACCGAAGAACAGATCGAGGAGGCTATGGCCATCGTGGAGGAGTGACGGAGAGCATGCGCGTCGCCCGCGATAACTCCCTCGATCATCCGCCGCATGGGAAAACGGAAATTTAGCGGAGCTCAACGAGCGATCGTCGAAAGCCCCACCCGCGAGGAAAGACTCTCGCACGACCGGACGGATCCATATTCAATCGCTTGGGGCGCGACCCATCCTGGCGACCGGGGCATTCTGTTTCCAACCTTGAAAAGACGGAATCCGAATTCGTCACCAGGAGTTCGGCCTACCCACCTCACAACCGAGCAGTCGGCCATCGACTCCGCCCCGTCGCTGAGATCGGTACTCAATCGCCTCGGCTCCGCTCGAGCGCCGAGCCGCTAGCGATCGAGCCACGGCGATGGCCGCCATACTGGCCTTGACTCGACGAGATGAGAGCACTCTTGGACACTGGGGCAAGCGCCAGCAAAAAGATCGCCGGGCCGACCGAGCCACTCGCGGTCCACATCGAGCTTGCCCCCATACAACCAACGATCGCTCCTCCCAAAACACCTCTGTATGAGGGGAGATCGGACCCCGAAACCCACCTGAGTAAATTCCGAATCTACATGACTGGGTGTGGGGCATCTGACGCAACCAAGTGCCGGATCTTCCCGTTAACATTGGGCGAGCTGGCCCATAGGTGGTACGTCTCACTACCACCACGATCAATCACCTCCTTTAAGAAACTGGCGAATGACTTCACGTCATACTTCTCCAGCAAGGTCGCCAGACCAGAAGGCCCCCACCGCGTGATAAAAATCAAGCAGGGGAAGGATGAGTCAGACGCAGATTACATCGACCGGGTAGACGAAATCATCCTCACCGGCGAACCCGTTAGTGACGAGCTCGCTCTCTATTCGGTCATGGGGGGATTCCACGGACACTCTCCCATGTTTAGACATCTCTCCAAGGATATTCCCCCAACTTACGCGATCTTCCGCGCTAAAGCTGCCAACTTTCTGGCCAGGCAAAGGCTACTCACCCTCCACTTAGGCGAGGAAACGCCACCTCTTGTCCAGAAGATAGCGATCGCCAAAGCAAAGAAGGCGATCGCCAAGGCACCCGGAGATCTCAAGGCTTTCGAGGACATGGAAGCCCATCTCCTCCATACTTTCAACCGAACTCCGGCACATATTTTCTATGCCATCAAGGGGCACGAAGAGCTCAAAAAGCCAAAAGCGATAAGGGACCACGGTCATCTGGACAACAATCAATACTGTGCCTACCATAAGAGTTACGGCCACAGCACCAACCAATGCCGCGACCTCCTCAAACAGCTCTGGAGATTGTTCGAGGAAGGCAAGTTGGACAGCTTATTGGCCTAGCCAAAGCCCCTACCAATCTCTATACACGATCGTCCGAGTCGAACACAAAACAGGCTGGGAAGCTCATACAAGCCGACCCCTGGATCAACCTCGGCGACCGTCTCTACATGCTTCAATCAAAAGAAGGAGACCACGGAAGTCTCCCCGATCTCACTCCTTATTTAAGAAACTGGAGGACTCGCTCGCCATCTACAGTTCACCGTCTAACATGATGGACTAAGGCACGAGATCGCCTCCCCCGCACAACGTACACCGTCGAAGGTCGGCATCTACATGACGATCCAAGGTGGAAGAGTGCAGCCATGGTCCTGGTGGTCGATGGAACCGACTGCTTAGGCCATGCAAGGTCCCTTTGGGCCAAGATCGCCCGCCCTTCGTTTAAATACGAGGCCGGCGTAGTCTGAGGGCCCTCCAAAGTTAATCAGTGGACACGATCGCTCGCCCTCAAAGGTTCATCATTTAACGTGGTGAACCCGGACAATGCGACGTGCCACAACCCCCGTCTCAACGTACACCGTCGAGGTTCGCCATCTTCATGGTGGGCCGAGGTGGAAGCAGAGCTAAACAAGCCGCGGGCGTGGAGTTGAATCATCCGACGCCGCCCGCGCAAGGACTCCTCTAGGCCGAGACCGCACGCCCTTCGTTTAAATACGAGGCGGCGCGGCTAACAGAGGACCCTCATAATAAAGTGAGTCACGAGATACTCAATGTCTTCGCGCATCAAGACATGATCAAGGAGTCGGTCCATCGAACTCCGCGATCGTGCACGGTTCCTCAAGACGGACGACCGTCCCCGAGGATTCGACAAAGTTGAAGACCGCTCACTCAACGAATTATTTTCACCCCCTTACTTCCGCTAAGTGAATAAAAACAAGGGGCAATAAGAGTGCGGACTACCTATACGACGATCGTCGCTATTCAACAACATACGGAGGTCGTCATTTTCAGCAAGTTGTGCAGCGATCGAATTTGTTGTAAAAAGTTATCTTTATGAGTTTATCAATTCATTTGGAACTACCCTCGCAACGATCTCTCCTCACACATTTGTACAAAGTCAAACAAAGACTCAAAAATAACCATTCATTCAAGTGATAAGTCAGAAATCCAAACGTTCATTTCGTTACTTGAAAAATCAGAGTACACGGTCGCCCGAAGGCCTAAATACTACAAAAGAAAGCTACAAATTACAAGGAAGTAAGCTAAAAACGTCAAAAATGAAGCGCCTCAGGCCCCTGCCTGGCCTTCGCCATCAGCATTCGGCGCGGTCCCCTCATCTTCCGGAGCGTCGGGATGAGAAAGATTGGCCGGAGACGGATACCAGCTCAAATCCACGCCGTTGTCCGCAAGGTCCAAGATCGGCAAGGAGAAAGCTGAATGGAGAGGATGCTCCAACGCATATGCCTTGAAGTTCTCGGCAAGAGGCCCGACCTCCAAACCTCCCTTCTTAGCCGCTCGGATCGAGTCGGCGAACGCCAAATAATAGGCGAACTCGCTGACAAACTCCAAGTTTTGAAAGGGATCGGCCTTGGTCGCCTCTACCTCTCCTTTCAGCTCCGCCATCGCCTGTTGCGACCCCTGGAGCTCAGCCTCCCTTGCAGCAACTTTTTCCCTCGCCTCGTCGGCTCATTTGGTCAGCGATCGTCACCTTCTGGCGATCGGCCTCCTCTTCAGCAACCTTCTGCGCCTGGACGACATTCTGCATCTAGTCCCAAAATCGGTCAACCTCAAGACGATATTGCTTAGTTTCCTTCTTCTCCAGCTCAAGCTCATGGCTCGCCCGCTTGGCCGCCTCCAGAGAGTCCTTCTCCATCGCCGCGATCTTATCAGCAAACTCGGCGTTCTCTTTCCGAGCCGCCTCGAGATCCGCCTGCGCAGCGAATAGTGGAAGGCCGCCTCAAACTCTGGCGGCACTGGGCGGCCATGGTCGCCGTCTGGAGATAAAAGCGAAACGCATCGAACTCGCCGATCACTGCGAGCGATCGCATCCAGACGGTCGTCCATGCCTTCGGCAGAAGCGTATGCCTTGCTAACGTATGGAGGAATGTCGCAGGAATGGCGAGAGATCGGCTCGCTAGGAAATCCACGACCATCGGCGGGCAAGACGGATCTGCGCGACGGATCCCGCATCAAAACAACAAAGTTAATACAACTCCTACGCAGATGCAATTTTCAACACAAAAATGCTATCTACCTCTCACCTTCTCGGGATCCCGACCAAATACGGTTTCCCTCGAGGGTCTCGGCATCCGCGATCGCCATCTCCCGCATAAAAGCCGCAGAGGGCGGCTCACTCTCCGAGCAACGATGGTGATCGGAGGCGCGGCGATCGTCACTTCATCGCCGGGCAGAACCAAGTTTTCCGGCCTCGGCCTCTTGCGGTCGCTCAAGCCCCTCCTCGGAATTTCCTCCTCGGCCACGGCCGGCTCCACGCGAGCTCCGCCTCGGAACTATAGGCAGCATAGCAGAGACGACCTCTTATGGCGAAGACGGCCAAGAAATCCTGGGTTCGACATGGAGATCTCCGTCGGAGGCACCAAAAAGCGAGGAAAGCGAACCACTGCAGTTAAGACGATCGAAAAACAATAGAATCGTCCTCAAGTAAGGCGATCGCCTAGAAAGTGAAGGTCACAGAAACTCATACCTGGCACCGAGAGATGTCTCGGGAAACGGAATAGTCGAGCCGACAACCAACGACTCTCCTTATTGATCTGAGTGGCATCAAGGTCGTCGTCCGACAAGCTCCTTATCCGCTCCCAGACAACGAGAAAGTCAAAAGGCAACTCCTCGATCGCCGGAATGTGAAAACCTGCAAAACCGAAATCAAATTAGATCAGTCCAAAATGCATCCGAACGAAGGGAGAGTCTAAACCCTTACCGGGATTCCTCTCCCGAAACTCAGTGGGGATCTCCAGCTCGACCGTAGGATTGTCGCTCGCAGAAGCTCTCCACTTCCGGCGACCAGAACCACTTCGTCGATCGCCCGCATCTTATTCGGGACTCCGTGAATCACCCGACCAGATCGGCCTTGAATATGGTAACCGCCGACCAACCCTTTATGAGCCGTCAGTTTGAACAAATGGTTCATCTCCAACGGCGATGGGAGGCGGTACAAGCGGTGACCGCCGAAAAGGGTGAGAGTGCAGTTAATTTGGAGCCAGGCGTTCGGCGTCAGCTGAAGTGGCGCCACATTCCAAGCGGCCAACAGATGGGAGACAGCAAAGGATAGAGAGAAGCGCAGCCCGGCCTCCATAATCGCCTCATTCACGGCGACCATACCCATCGGAGGCTGGTCGGCTCGTTCATTCTCCGCCGGCGCGAAAATGTCCACATCTGAAGGAACATGGAATCTTGTCCTCCGAGGCGGCGGATCTTTCTGGTCGTCGAACTCCGTATTTGGCCAAGCGACCACGATCGTCGCGGCAAGATCTGCTGCGACCGTTTGGGAAGCACATAGGGGTAGGCGACCGAGTATCCCGGAAATTGAATCTCGGAGTAGGACCGGCCAACTTCTCCATTATTTCAGCAAAGGCCTTATAGGCCCGACCGAAAGCGCTATGTTGCTCCCGATAAGCCCTAATCGCGAGATCTCTCTCGATCTGCGATCGTCTCTCTTCGGCCGACTCCTTAGCAACATCGGCCTCATTGAATAAAGCCTCGACTTGGCAGGTCGATTGGCACGAATAGCTTGACCGCCGTCTCAGTGGAAGACGGAAGAAGTTTCTCCGGACGATCGATGTCCGTGGCGAAGCAGTACCGCTCCAAGTGATGATGAGGTTCGGCCATTCTCAAAGACAGATAAGGAGAAAAGGATTTTCTTACCCGAAAGTGAAATCGAGCATCAGTCGGCACTAAGATCTTCAGAAAATTCGACAGCAAGTCCTTCTTTCTCCAATAAGTACGCGTGAGTGTGAAACTGCAGCACCGCCCCCCTTTTATAGGAGAAGGCAGGGACTCGTTTGCAATAAGGGAAAACCTCAGGGGTCGGATCTCAAACGACGCATTAATTGACCCCCTCGAGACCCGCGTACGCGTCTTTTCAAGGACGCGTCAGCCGAGGAGTCATTAATGACCGTTGGCATCCTCCAATAGAAACCCGGCATGTGCGCGGAGACTTTTCAACGCCCTTTGTTTTTTCCCGCGCAGTTTAGCGGCCAACCAGGTCGTCCGAACTCAGGATATATCAGCTCAAAGACGATCGCTAGTTCAATGAAACGCAAAGTCGCTCGTCAAAAGTTCAGCGATCGCCAAGAGAGCCACCTCACCCCACGTTTCCAACGTATGAGCGAGCTGGGGGGCAGTTGTTGTGTCACGATTTATTCATCCCGACAGGCGATCGACTGTAAGGCCGAGCGACCAAGTTAACTCCAGTCAAACTTTGGCTAGCTCGCCTAATCGAAGATATCAGACCACCATCAGGTACCCAGCGATCGACTCCCAAGGCGATCGCCATTTGGCAGCTGGCGACCAACTCTAGTATCCGGCTAAGGACGGTCGACCTACGTCCGGCGAGGATGATCGCCGTCAAAGTCATCGAGGCTGGATCTCGAAAAGCACCCACGTGCGAGATCCACCAAAGCGCCGACAAGATCTTCGCAAGCAGATAAGATCTTTTCTTGTGACAAGACCTTTGACCACGGCTGTCACCTACCTCACCTCTGCGGGCGCGAAAGTTGTCGGTGGGACCACCGTGGCGGCAACTCGGGACGCGTGTAAGCTCCCATTGGACCGTCTGATTTGATCGCCAACTCCTACAGACTTTAAGGAGACATGCCCACGTGCTAAAAGACGATCGCCCGATTATTATAATGCAGAAAAAGCGATCGCCCGGCACATCCATGTCCTATAAATAGAGAACCTCCTCCTATTGGAAAAAGGTTCCGAATTCATTTGGCCTACGGTTCGAAACTCATTTCACCAACAGTTGAGAACACACATATCATCAAGCTCCCGGCTTTCTCACCGGAATCCATCTCAGGACTTCTCTCTCCGAAACTCTCGTCTAGAACACAATCGGCTGAAGCAGCAAGTCTCCACCAGACAGATTCCAAGGGATTCATAAGCCCAGGAGCCCAAGCATCCAGCTAAATACTCGCCGTGAGAGACTGTCGATCTCTCACCGCCGCGACTGTTCATCTCCTTTGTTATAAGAACTCACAGAGCATCAAATCTGGTTCTTCTGGCAATCTACACGCTCACTAGCTAAGATAACAAGAATCCTTACACTCATTGTAATTGTATTCTTACATTAGTACTTGTATCCCCGAATATTAGTATTAATAATATCTCGCGAGAGCATTCAAGCCCGGGACTAACAACCCCGGTAAATCTTGTGTTATTTATCTTTCTCACGGAAGTGCTCTTGCATTTGTTTGCTATCTCATCCATTCCAGCAATATCTATCTCCGGATAATATTTTGGGTAGCAACAGACGGTTCCTAAACGAAGGATCAACATAGTTCAGTCCCAACGGACAACAATACTCTATTGGAATACACCCATAACCCCGATTACATGCTACGACAATGAACGATCAATTGATACGGGCGAGGGTTTACGCAAAATCTCTCCGTATTGATAATTCACGGATTAAAATCAAGGAAATTGGATTTGGAATCACTCAATAACAACAATCAGTAAGGAATATCGTAACATAATTGAAAAATTCGGAACTAATCCCTAGAATCCCAAAAAACCCCCAAATTCGTCAAAGTTAGGGTTCCTGAGGAATACCTTGAATTCGCTGATGAAGGGTGATTATGCTGATTATGATATGATAGCTCGATTCTGCCGTAGAAGAATATGAAAAATTCCCGGATGGAAGTTGAAGGAATTCGCCCTTTGCGTCGCCCGAAGAAGAAACGAGAGAAAAGGAATGAAAAACTGACATTCTGAACTGCCCGCTGATATATATATATAATGGGAAGTTAGTGCACGCTAACTATCATATATAGCGCGCGCTAATGGGGCTGTAACCGTTCTAGTAGCTACTGCTACCACTCGCTAGCGCACGCTAACAATAGCGAGTTAGCGTACGCTAACTGCACATTGGTAGCGTACGCAAGGTAACAGGAGTAGCGTGCGCTACTGCGCGGCAGATTGATCTTCTTTGCTCACATCGGCAGATGCGCTGGCCGAAGGTACAATACACGAAACGCACGACAAGGCCAGAATCCAGAAACATAAACATGAAGCATACAAGACGACGGAGCTAAGCGCTGAAAGAAAATACAATTCCGATCACCGGAGGGTCCGAAATGCGACAACGAAATTGGGATTCCCTAAACTATTAGGAAATTACAAAAATGGAAGTGACCGAAAATCACGAAACGACGTCGGATCAACGAACCGAAAGTCTCCACACGACCAACTCACTCATACGAACTCGTACAAACCAAGAAACAACGAAAACAAACGAGTTTTATTTAACATTTATTCTCTTTTTTATTTGCTTTTTTCTCTACTTTTTTTTTTCTCTTTTTCTCCTTTTATGTTATTTATGTAACGATCATTGACGGTTTCAAAATTTGATTCATGTTAGCCGACCCCAAATCATTTTGGGACTAAGACTTAGATGTTGTATGGTGGTATATCAAAATATATGCTACACCAAAACTACTATAGTTATATATACGCCAATAAATTAGAATTTTATTTGTGTTTATGGTTTGATATAAATAATTAAAAGCCAATGCATTAATAATTCAGTCAATCAGTGATGTAATCAATTAGAATTCAATTTAATAAAATGAGTAGTATATATAATCTATAATTAATATAACTATTAATAGATTTTAATAATTAATATGGTGTTATACCAATATAGGTGTCACACCAAACTTAATATCATTAAATATTAAACATAATTTACGAGCTGTAATAACTGAAAATGGTCCAAACAGTTGCAGTAACTCCACATGAGATTCAAAACAATAACTAATATACTTTACATACACACACGTGCACGAAAATAAGAAGAGAAAAAACGAATTCATCTGTCGAATTAGTGGAAATGGAATAACGTTTCCATAATGAGCCAAAGCCACCAAAGCCATTAAGGCAGATCAGGGGCGGAATAAGGGACTAGAGCCACGGTTAGACTGGAAAAATTAATAGAATTTTTTTTTAGCCTCTGGTATTTATAAAAAAACGAAAAGAAATTTTTTAAATCCCGACTAATTTTTGCTATTAAATATTTGAGCCCCAAGTAATTTATGCTCCTGGTTCCGTCACTAAGGCAAATCCACGTGGACTTTAAAACTAGTGCAACCACCCTACAAATAATGCAAAAACTATAAATCTCATGGATGTAGCCAATTCATGACATGAAGCATTGGTAAAAGAGTAATAAATTTTATAAATTTCTCCATGACTAAATAAAAACCAAGTAGATGCAATGCATCCATAAACCATAAGGGGACAGCTTGAACTGGGCCAGATGCTGTCTTAAAACAGGATAAAATAATGTGGGGTTTCTCCGAATAGTAAAAACTTAGAATATCATGAACTTTAGTGGTCACTTTTGCCACTCAAAATCTTATCAGCTGAGAAAGACTCCCTTGTGACCAAATCCTGGTTTTGTTTCTTGGAGTACATTCATGCACAAGGAGGAACCAGATGGGCCTATTTGGGACCCCATATACTTAACACAAATTAAATAATATAATAGGTGGTAGTATGGGACATAGTCCCTGACAATTAGCATACTATGATGCCCGGGTGGGGGTGTGTGGGTGCGGCGGCCATACAATACGAGTACGGGGATATGATTTTTTGAAAATTTTGGGTGCAATTCGATAAGAATGCGTCTATTTATTTATATATTATTATACATAATATATATATATATACACACACACATATATATATTTTTTGTCTAATTAGAAAATTGCGTAAAATTCATATGCATATTTGTATTATTTTTATGGGATTTGATGCATATTTTTACAATAATTTGACTAATTGTGCATAATTATCGAAATAATCGTGTTTGTTACTTTTGTAGGTAAAATAAAAATTTTGGAGCAAACATGTACTTTTTATTTTTATTAAAATTGAACGAAAAAAAAAGGAAAGAAATTAAATTGGGTTAAAAATAAAAAATGAAAAAGGTAGTAAGAATATTCATGCATAAATGCATCACAAAGCTATAGGAAATTAGGAAAAGAAAATAAGATAATACAAAAATAAATAACAAAATGATAAAAGAAAATAAGAAAGATAGAAATAAGGGGAAAAAAGCCTGAAAAGATTTTTAGCACCTCGTTCAATAGATGTGAAATTGTCACTTCATACATTTAATTCAAGGAGTCGGAAAATTGCAAATATGACCCAAAGACTTGATTGACGTATCCTTGTCGTATCCCATTTTCGGATTCTCGAATCCTAGTTAAAAAAATAAAAAATTCGGATACCCCACGTGGCGTATCGGGTGCGAATCCGATGCTAATCGCACCTGCACCCTGCAAGGGGTGTTCAAAAATATTCGATATCCGATATCCGATCCGAAATATCCGAAAATTTGAAGTTCCGGATATTCGAAAATTCGGATTCGGATATCAGATATTACTTTTCAGAAAAATCGGATATCCGAAATATCTGAAAAATCCTAAATTTTTTATTTTTTTTTATATTTTAAATAATAGAAGATATTCGGATATTCGGATATCCGATATCCATATCCGAAGTTTTTTTCAGATATTCGGATATCCGATATCCAAATCCGAATATTTTTTTCGAATATAAGGATATCCGAATAAAATTCATATTTTTTCCTGATATTCGAATATCCGAAATTTCGGATACGGGTATCGAATATCAAAATCTACTATCCGAACTTTCGAATATCCGAAAGTCCGGATATCCGATTTTGAACACCCCTAGCGTGCAAGTATCCGATTCTGCATACGATTTTGGAGGAATCTGTGCATCATAGCTAGCAAACTATTATGGGCAAGTCCAAAGATTCAAGTGTGTTTTGCATCTAAGTTTAAAAGTTTTTCAAGTAGCTATGTTGTCGGTAATACAGATCTATCTGATCCTTTCTGGGATAGAGGTGCCCAAAACACTTCTACTTTTCTTGCCAGAATTTATCGTCAAGGTTGCAAATTGATAAAAACGTTTATTTTTTTTTTTAATTTTGTGGGTTTTTTTTTTGAATTTAACTAAAATATCAATAATAATTGATTTTTTTATTATTTTTGTTAAACTTAACTAATGATTTCACGAAAAAAATATTCAAAAGAATGGAATAATTATTGAATTCTAAGACTTCATTTGAAAGGAAAAACTTTACTTTGTGAAAAATCAAATTTAATAAAAAATGAGGAAATTTTGTATTTCTTAAGAGAGGTGGTTACCCTCGTGCCGTAGAACTGGTGCCATAAGGAAAAGAAATCGGCGTCAAGAAACTCTATAAGCTGCAGAAATAGTGCGGCACCACATTCTACGTCATTGGCAGACAATGTGGTGCCGTAGAACATTCCGATTCGTATTTCATTTACATAAAATAAAACATACACAATATTGACTAAAATAAACTTTATTGAATTAAAAAAAAAGACATTACATAGAAAAAAAATACGAAAAGAGACATTAAAAAAGACATTAAAATTAAAAATACATAAAGTGAACTAGTTTTGTTGTGGATATGCCACCCGGATTCATGCTTTTTGGGCATTGACGATAGTCGCGTCGATCGGATCCATCTTGCTTGTGTCGATTTGTAGCACTCGCAAGTCTTCGACTATCTTTTGAGAATTGTATATATCAGCTCGCGCATTTGACTCTCGTTCGATAACATCCATCTTTGTGTTGTGGTCTAACTCGTATTGTTGTTGCATCATTTCTTGAAATATTGCCGGGTTTGAACCGGAACTAGCGGTCGAGTTTGACGAACGTTGACTCTTAGCAATTCGGTAGCACCCGTTTGGCCGTGGCAACGCGTATGGTCCAAAATGCTCGGGTTGTTCATCCGTAACCCGAAGACGATTACGTCTTGCAAATGTCGATTCTGGATTTTTCCACTTGTGCTTGTCTTTCAAAAAGCCCCAGGCGCTCAAGTGTCTAAAGTCATAACCCGTTGATTTTTTAAACAATATGTGCACCCTCTTCATAAAATCTTTATCATTCTCCCCACTCATAACAGCCGTTTCATTCACTACCGAATTAAACTTGTTGACATCTTTATTCATTGGAGTCCACTTTTCCGTCAACATGTTCTTAGTACGAATAGGGTACTTGAGTCTTTTGGCTTCCGCATTATATGCGTCGAGAACTTTATACCAAAACGTATCCCTTTGTTGATCCGCACCCGTTTTTCGATCCTCGGATATTTGAATGAAAGACTCCGCCAAAAGCAACTCCTCGCCTTTGCTCCAAAAATTTCGAGATCGAGTCGGGACCGCCTCTTCGTTTTCATTGGTTTTCTTGGTTTCCTTCCCCTTACTCTTCGTCTTCGTTTTTTTCGACGTCGGGGTCGGGACCGTCTCTTCTTCGTCTTCGTCTTCGTCTCGTAGGTGATAGGATTGTTGGTCGGAATTTGGTTGGGAAGCGGTGGCTTGGTTGGTTGTTGTTGTTGAGAAAATTGAGTATATATTGTTATTGTTGTTGCATCCATTGACTAAATAACATTTGTTCTTCGGGATTCATATATGGGTTTGGGAAGTAAGGTATTTGGGGGTATGAATTCGAAGACGAGCCCGGATTATTGGTCGGATTCGAAGACGAGCCCGGAATTTGATTCGAAGGGTCGTTTAGCATACCAGTAATCCATTGTTGGTTGGGATTCATTTTGTTTGGAAAAAAATGAGAGAAGTAGAGAATATTATGTTATAAAATATATTGAAAGTGTGTGTAAAGTATGAAATAATGGAAAAGACAAAAAAAAAGGGTAACAAAACGGTTGGGTAACGTTCGGATTTTTTAAAAAGAAAAAAAATTTCACCGCTTGGGCTGGTCGCTACGGCGCGAGGGCCGTCAGCGCCACCCACAATACCGTGCGCCATCACGTTTTTTGGGGGCACGAGGTTATGGCGCCTGCGTACCCTTTGCTCTAAGTGCCAACACAAGTCCTGATACGGAGCCCCTTTCATCAGAACTAAAATTCCTCAAACATCAAAACCCACGGCCGAACCCATACTTCATGGCCGGAACCAGAAACCTCATCGGCAAGCCCCGCCCATCGAGTCCATTTCTGTTCTGGACCTGATCCGACCCAACCTAGGTCGGAGCAGAGCCAGAAACCCCATTTTCAGTCCGACCCGCATTGACTGGAAAATCTAGTCTAGACCAGAAGCCCTAAATCAGCCATGGTCGTGAACTAAAGTCTAAGTCGCATCCTCCAACCTGGTCGAAACCCGACCAACTCCATCCCTTCCACACACCTCGCCGCCGCACCACCACCTCCCTCTGTGTCCGTCGCGATTGTGTGCATTTGAGTGTGTGTGAGTTAGCTTGTGACCGATTTTGTGCGCGCGCGTCAGATTCTGAATGTGTGAGTGAATGTTTTTATGCGTATGTATGTTTTAGATTTCAGGATGAGTTGGGGGTTGGCTGAAAGTGAGAAAGCGGCCCGCCTCACTGCCTCAGTAAGGAAAGGGTTTATGTACCCCAAACTCTTGGCTATTTTCATTTCGGCCCTATATTTGAATCTTGCAAATTAATCCCAAATTAGCATTTTAATATTTCGAAATCAGACCCCAATTTAACCCTTGAATTTATTAATCCTTCAAACTAACCCTCAGTCAGCTTTCTAATATCTCAAATCAGACCCTCTGCCTCATTTAATTAGTACTAATGTTCAATTTTAAATTTAATTTCGTTTAGTTATTTTCAGTTGTATTATAATAATAATAATAAATAATTATATTATTTGTAGATTATTACAAGAAATTACGGGCCTAAAAATGTTGAGTCGAGCATCTACACCACTTTCAAGTTAAGAACTGTATTTTATCGAGGTGTGGGATTTTACTACACTTTTTATATATTAATTACTTTATATATTGTCTTGTATGTGCACGTGAAATCATTCAAAAACACTTAAATGTGCAAATCAATCAAAAGCACATAATTATGTAAATCAATCAGAAGTAATTAAATGTGCAAATCAGTTTGAAGCACTTAATTATGCGTAAAGCCTTCGACAAGCTGACAGGCTTCAAAATTTATCAGTTATGTTGATTATACTGGCTAATATATTTAGAAATTAACTTAGACATATTGTGTACTCGAGCGAGTTGAAAGCTCACCTCAATTATTTTATCCGTTTCACGTTAAAAAATACAGTGTGGCATGCGTTTGTTTGTGGGATGATCAAGTTTAATAAATAGAGGTTTATTTATTTATTTACTGTTATTTATCTAAAGCTATGTTTAACGAACAAGTGTCCGAATGATTTTAATTTCACATCAAAGTATATTTTTGTTCAACGATGATTAGAGAATATTACTTGCGATTATTATATTTGGTTTTGAAAATTTATTTCCACTGCAAACATTCATTTATTTTCCTCAAAAAATTGAAGAATTATTTTTCTCAAATAGAGTGTTACATAAGTGGTGTCAGAGCGGGTCTATGATTCTGTAGACTCGTTAAAATAGTTTCTTTTTTAAACTAAAATTTCATTTCGCAAATATCAAAATTCTTATGTCAATTATGATCATCCACCTCTGCCGCTCCACGTCGACTCCAAGGTACATTTAAGCTATTATTGCTCATAATGTAATAAATGCAGTTTAGCAAATCAACAATGATTCATGTACTAATGACGTATTTTCAATCTATTTCGTAAAATAGAATTTTTATAATAAAATATTTGGGCATGGAATTATTTTCTTTTAAATTCATAGGTATATGTGCTACATGCGGTTATTTTACCATTGCTAGAAATCTCTGGGGTATGTCAACCTGTAGATGCAATGTAATTCTTCATTTTATTTATCCATCTCGTTGGGCGATTACTGAGTGGTTGTTGCATATGATGTACCTTAGGATCATGGCAACTCGTGGACGTCAATATGGACGCGCAACTAACCGAGGTGCAGGTAATCTTGGTGATCAGAATGCCGACCATAATGTTGGTGCTGGTGTCGGTGGTAACAAAGGTCAGAATAACCACAATGATAACATGCCAGCTCCTGAGCAGGCACAAGTTGTGGAACAGTTCTGGCGCTTCATGCCACCATCACTCAAAGGTAGGGAAGGGCCAACATTCATAGACGAATGGTTCATGTCCCTGAAGCGCACCTCCGATCTTATAGGGTGCACTGACGCTCAGAAGATCCTATGTGCTCAGTACCAAATGTTCGAGGACGCTGGATGCTCGTGGATGTGCTATTGGAGGTTGAGGCCAGTAGCGGATCGTGATGCTTCAATTTGGGACACCTTCAAGGAGCTGGTAAAGGAATAGTACTATCCCAAGCACTACCGCGAGAACATGGAGAGAGAGTTTTGGAACCTCAATCAAGGAGGACTGACAGTTGAAGAATATGAGAGAAAGTTCAACCAGACAAGCATCTTAGTTGAGAACATATATGGATCGAAAAAGAGCCCTTAAGTTCTGGAGTGGGTTATGCCCGAGTATCCTCACATTGTGGCTAGTCATGGGGTGCCACCCTATACCGAGATAGTATTCCCATCTCAATTGGTTGAGGCTATCCAGACTCCAAATTCACAATAGCCTGTAAAGCCTAATACCAGTAAGAGGCGTTGGAACGGGAACCAGAGTAAGGCTGGGGATTCTGACAAGCAAGCAATGGTTGATAAGAGGACATAACCTAAGCCTCAAAATAGTAATCCGGAGTTTGTGTGGTAAGAATCATTGCGGTGAGAGATTGTACGGTAAAAGTGTTTGCTACCAATGAAAGGAGCCAGAGCACTCATCTTCGAACTGTCATATGCAAAGAGCTCTCATATATTCCTTGACCCAAAAGGATGCAGATGAGAATCACTGCACTGTGTCAGGTGTGTTGACTGTATCATGCTATTGGACGTAGGAGTGTTAGTATTGTCGAATCACTAGAAATTAGCATCCCAGCAGGGGAGTCAATCCTCACTAGTGAAATGATAGAGAACTTGAACATTGAGAGATGAGGAAAGAACTTTATTGCTAATTTATATTTGATCGACATGGCGAACTTTAATGTGATCCTTTTCGTGGATTTGCTGAACAATCATGATGTTGACATAAAGTGTCGGCATAAATAAGTTACATTGCCACTATCGGAGAGTGAGACGATTAAAATATTCTATGGTACAATATAAAATATAGTACCTATAGTCGCTTCGATAATGAGTGCGTTGAAGAGTTTGAGGAAATGGAAGCATCAAGGATTTTTGGTAAGTCTCTTAGATCCTCAAAAGGTTGACACTACCCCTTCATATATTTCTATAGTACGGGAGTACTTGGATGTATTCCCAGGAGAATTGCTGAGAAGAAGGATGGATCACTCAGAATATGTATCGATTATAGGGAGTTGAATCGACTCACTGTCCAGAACAAGTATCCGCTCCCAATGATAGCGGATTTATTTGATCAATTGAGAGGTTCTAGTACTTTTCCAAAGGTTAGATATGGCTACCATAAATTGAAGATTAAGGAGTGTGATATTTCAAGACGGCATTTAGAACCTGTTATTGGTACTACGAGCTTATGATGATGCCATTTGATCTAAGTAATGTACCAACTGTTTACATGGATTTTATGAAAAGGGTGTTCCACTCATACTTAAACAAGTTCCAGATTGTCTTCATAGATGGTATTTTGGTGTATTCCAAGGACAAGAAACAACACCAGGAACACCTAAGTATCACATCGGGGACACGTTGCAAGGAGAGGTTTTATGCGAAGTTCAATAAATGTGAATTTTGGTTATACCGAGTTGGATTTCATGGTCACATGGTAACTTCTAAGGAAATTGAGGTAGATCACGACAAGATTGAGGCAGTTAGTAGTTGGGAGGTGCCCAAGAATGCGAGCGAAATTCCTATTTTTCTAGACTTAGCTGGCTATTACCGAAGATTTATAGAAGAGTTCTCAAAAATAGCCATGCCTATAACTCAGTTAATACAAAAAGGTACTAATTTTGAATGAAATGAGAGGTGCGAGGAGAGCTTTCAAGACTTGAAGAGGAAACTAGCCTCTGCACCAAATTAATAATTCCTGACTCGATCAAGGACTTTGTCATTTTAGTGATGCTTCGAAGCAGAGGTTAGGTTGCGTGTTGATGCAACAAGGCAATATGGTGGCTAATGCATCAAGGCAAGTTAAGCTATATGAGTTGAATTACCCATGCATGATTTAGAATTAACAACAGTGCTGCAGGCGTTGAAAATTTGGCATCACTATATCGATGGTGGTAAGTATGAGATATATATGGACCATAAAAATCTAAAGTATCTTTTCACACAAAAAGAGATGAACATGATACAAAAGAGATGGTTAGAATGGGTGAAAGATTATGACTATATGATTCACTATCATCTTGGCAAGACAAATATAGTAGATGATGCCTTGAGTCAGAAGTCGAGAGATGAGTTAGCTTGCTTGCTCACCAATCAGGAGAAATTGATCAAAGAGTTATTCAGTTTGAGGATCGAGGTAGTTGAGCCTCCAAAGTGTACAAAGGCGATTTTGGCATCGCCGGTCGTACAACTAAATTTGAAGGATAAGTTCTAGGAGACTCAACCCCATGATAAGTTCTTGTGCAAGATGAGAGGTCAAGCACAAATTAGAGTTATAGAAAGTTTTGCGATTTTGGTAGATGATATATTAACATATAAGGGGAGAGTTTGCGTTCTTAATGACAAGACCCTTAGGAAGGACATTCTTGAGGAAGTGCAAAGTGTGCCATATACAACTCATACAGAAGGTACAAAAATGTACCAAGATCCGAAGAAGTTCTTTTGGTAGAGAGGTATGAAGCGAGATATTAGTTCATTTCTGGAGAAGTGTTTAGTTTGTCAGCAAGTGAAGGCTGAACATCAGCGGCTGAGAGATTTACTACTGTTGTTGCCCGAAATATTATCCGGAGATGAATATTGCTGGAACGGTCGAGCAACAGCAAATTGCGAGAGCACGTCCGAGGGAATGGAAACAACACAAGATTTGACGGGTTTGTTAGGCCCGGGCTTGAATGCTCTCGCGAGATGTTATTAATAAGAATACGTTTGAGTACAAATATTAATGTAAGAAAGCGATTACAATGAGTGTAAAAGATTCTATGTATCTAGCTGTTGAATGCTTGCCGGAAGAACTAGAGTTGCTCTGAGTTCTTGAACTGCTGGGAGTTCTGGTTTTCATCTCTGCCGACCGTCTTTCGGTTAAGAGGTGCTGAGAGAGAAATGTGCCCGAAGTGTATAGCTTTTGCCAAGAGAATGAAAGCCAAGTCATGGGAAAAACCAGAGAGTTGTCCAAGTGTAGGCAGCCTTCTATTTATAGGAGCTGAGATTCCCTGTTCTGACGGGCGATCGCCTTCCTTGTAATATAATAAGGGGCGATCGTCTTTAAGCACATGGGCTGTCTGTCTTGAAGTCCGTGGCTACTACTGGCAGCCAAATGTGCGGTCCAATGAGGAGCCTGCACGCGTCCCGAATTGCCGTCACGGGAGGTCCCACTTGCACCTTTAGGCGGGTCTGTCGGTAGGTGAGATTGGTGACAAGCTGTGGTTAATGATCCTTGCTCTGCGGTGCCTTTTTCGGATCTGCACATGTGGGACTTTGTTCGAGCTTCGTCCTTCGCCGACTAGACATGTTGGCTTTGCGTGGCATGAGGCGGTCGTCTTTGGTCGGGCACCAGAGTCGATCGCCAAGTGCCAAGACACGATCGCCTTAGATGTCGATTGCTCGACATCGGGACTCGACCTGGGACCCTCGATCGGCCGGTCTGCCTTGGCTGTTTGGCTCTGGCTCGGTCGCCCGGTCTCTGTGCCGATCGCCTGTTGAGATGTATAAATCTCGACACAACAATTGCCCCCCAGCTTGCTCCGATGTTGAAGACATGGGGTGAGGTGGTTCTGGCGATCGTTGAGGATAAATACGGGCGATATGTTGTTTGGCGTGCTATCTTCGGTCTTGTACCTGCAATAAGCAATTTGCCGATCCCTCGTAGAGAGCTGATTGCTTCGTCATTGAGGAACCATGCACAGTCGTGGAGTACGATGGACTGACTCCATGACCGTGTCTTGTGCGCGAGCGACATTGTCTGTCTCGTGACTCATTTTATTGTGAGGGTCCTCCGTTAGGCTGCACCTCGCCTCGTATTTAAACGAAGGGCATGCGGTCTTGGTCTGGAGGAGTCCTTGCGTGGGGCGTCTCCGGATTAATCGACTCCACGCCCGCGGCTTATTAGCTCTTTTCTACCTCGGATCGACATGTTAGATGGCAATCCTCGACGGTATACGTTGAGACGGGGGTAGGGACGCGTCGCATTGTCCGGGTCCATCAAGTTAGATGATGAGCCTTTGAGGGCGGGCGAGCGTGTCTATTGATTTGTTTGGAGGGTCCTTCGGTTACGCCCGCCTCGTATTTAAACGAAGGGCGAGCGATCTCAGCCCAAAGGAACCTTGCATGGCCGAAGCAGTCGGTTCCATCGACTACCAGGACCATGACTGCACTCTTCTACCTCGGATCGTCATGTAGATGCCGACCTTCGACGGTGAACGTTGTGCGGGGGAGGCGATCTCGTGCCTTAGTCCATCATGTTAGGTGATGAACTGTAGATGGCGAGCGAGTCCTCCAGTTTCAGAGATGTTGCTTGATAATGGCGATCGGGCTTGAAGACTGGTGATCGTCATTCGACTGCCGATCGCGTTGCTTATAGGTTAAAAAGTAACCTTTGCCTGGCCAAAAAGTCTGCGGCCTTGGCGCGGAAGATCGTATAGGTCGGGGGGAGGTCCTTCGTAAGATGCCTGAACATAGGCGAAAGACCATGGAATCCCCCTAGGGCCGAGTAGAGGGCGATCTCATCACTTACGGGCTCGCCGTTGAGGATTATCTCGTCCACCCGGTCGATGTATTCTGCGTTGGACTCTTCTTCCCCTTGCCTGATCTGCATCATGCGGTGGGGGCCTTCCGGTCGAACGACCTTGGCGGCGAAGTACGCTGTGAAGTTGTTCGCCAACTGTTCAAAGGAGTTGATGGATCTCGGTGGCAACGAGACGTACCATCTATGGGCCAGGTCTCCCAGTGTCAGTGGGAACATTCGGCATCTGGTCGCGTCTGATGCCCCACACCCGGTCATATAGATCCGGAATTTGCTCAGGTGAGTCTCGGGGTCCGACCTTCCCTCGTACAGAGATGTTTGCGGAGGAGCTATTTTACGCTGCACGGGGGCGAGCTCGATGTGGACCGCGAGTGGCTCGCTCGGCCCGGCGATCTTGCTATTGACGCCTGTCCCAATTTCTAGGAGCGCCTTCATGTCGTCGAGTTGGCGTTGCATCGCGGCCATCGCTGTAGCTTGGTCGCTCGTGGTTTAACTTTCGGAGCAGATGCCGAGGCGATCGTGTACCGATCTCCTGACTCCGCGGTCGCCGACCTCGGCTCTTCGACGAGGAGGAGCCAGATGGCTGGTCGGCCTTCTGGGAGTTGGATAAGCTGAACTCCTGCTGACGGATTCGGGCTCCGTCGTCTCGTGGCTGGGGCCGGACTGCCCCGGTCGCCATGATGGGTCGCTTCCTAGGCGGCTGAAGATGGAGGTGTCCCACCTTGCGAGTGCCTCTTCTTACGAATCGGGGCCTCCTGGCGATCGCTCGGCCAGTAGCCCCTTGAACTTCCGCTTGCTCACGCGGCGGATGGCCGAGGGGGTTATAGCGGGCGCGTCGAATGCTCTCCGTCGCTCCTGAAGGATGGCCATGGACTTTTCAATCTATTCCGCGGTTTGGAACTGATCGAGCGAGAGGCTTGGGCCGTCCCTTGGGGGCGGGATCGAGAGTTTCGGGTTGCCACGGCTACCCTCCGCCATAGGCCGGGGCTCGGACTGAGACGGAATGAGGCATCTGGCGGATCGGCCAGCGGCTTTGTTCAACGTGGAGGCAGAAGTCATGATTCTGAAAGATTTCTTTGAAGAGCAGTGAGTGTCTCTTCAAGTATATGCCCCGGAGAACAGTGAGTGTTCTTCGAGACGGTAGGAATAAAAAATGAGGGTTAAGATCCCCTTCTTCTAACGCCAATTGTTGTTGCCCGAAATATTATCCGGAGATGAATATTGCTGGAACGGTCGAGCAACAGCAAATTGCGAGAGCACGTCCGAGGGAATGGAAATAACACAAGATTTGCCGGGTTTGTTAGGCCCGGGCTTGAATGCTCTCACGAGATATTATTAATAAGAATACGTTTGAGTACAAATATTAATGTAAGAAAGTGATTACAATGAGTGTAAAAGATTCTATGTATCTAGCTGTTGAATGCTTGCCGGAAGAACTAGAGTTGCTCTGAGTTCTTGAACTGCTGGGAGTTCTGGTTTTTGTCTCTGCCGACCGTCTTTTGGTTAAGAGGTGCTGAGAGAGAAATGTGTTCGAAGTGTGTAGCTTTTTCCAAGACAATGAAAGCCAAGTCATGGGAAAAACCAGAGAGTTGTCCAAGTGTAGGCAGCCTTCTATTTATAGGAGCTGAGATTCCCTGTTCTGACGGGCGATCGCCTTCCTTGTAATATAATAAGGGGCGATCATCTTTAAGCACATGGGCTGTCTGCCTTGAAGTCCGCGGCTGCTGCCGGCAGCCAAATGTGCGATACAATGAGGAGCCTGCACGCGTCCTGAATTGCTGTCACGGGAGGTCCCACTTGCACCTTTAGGCGGGTCTGTCGGTAGGTGAGATTGGTGACAGGCTGTGGTCAATGATCCATGCTCTGCGGCGCCTTTTCCGGATCTGCACATGTGGGACTTTGTTCGAGCTTCGTCCTTCGCCGACTAGACATGTTGGCTTTTCGTGGCATGAGGCGGTCGTCTTTGGTCGGGCACCAGAGTCGATCGCCAAGTGTCAAGAGACGATCGCCTTAGATGTCGATCGCTCGACATCGGGACTCGACCTGGGACCCTCGATTGGCCGGTCTGCCTCGGCTGTTTGGCTCTGGATCGGTCGCCCGGTCTCTGTGCCGATCGCCTGTTGAGATGTATAAATCTCGACACAACAACTACAATCGTTGGAAATCCCATAATGGAAAGGGAACACATTACCATCGCTGTCGTGGTTGGACTACCACGAACTTTGAGAAAGAATGAGGCAATGTGGTGATAATCGATCGTTTGATGAAGTCAACTCACTTTCTGCCGGTAAGGATGAACATGAATATGGATTATATTCTAGAGATTTTACGGTTGCACGGAGTCCCAATTCTGATTATGTCAGATAGAGATCCGCTATTCACCTCAAAATTTTGGAAGAATCTTCAGAGTGCATTAGGCACTGAGTTGAAGTTTAGTACTGCTTATCATCCGCAGAATGATGGACAGTCCGAAAGAACTATCAAGACACTAGAAGATTTATTGAGGGATTGTGTTCTTGATACTAGAGGTATTTAGGAGGATATTCTGACATTACTAGAGTTCGCTTATAACAACAGTTACCAAGCGACCATTCAAATGGCTCCCTATGAGGCACTTCATGGAAAAAGGTGTTGATCGCCTCTATATTGCAGTGAGGTAGGGAAAGGTAAGATTTTGGGACCAGAATAGATTGCTCAATCCGATATCAGGAGTAGAATTAAGATTGCTCAAGATCTGCAGAAATCTTATATCGATAAATGGAGAAAGGACATTCAGTTTGAAATCGATGATAAGGTCTTTTTGAAGGTAGCGCCAACGAAAGACGTGATACATTTCGGTAAAAGAGGGAAATTACAACCTCATTTTATCGGACTGTTTGAAATTTTGGATCGTGTTGGAGAATTAACCTATCGTTTGGCCTTGCCGCCCGAATTGCCTGCGGTGCATAATATATTTCATGCTTTTATATTGAGGAAATATGTGCACGATCCCAAGCACATTTTCAACTATGTGGAGCTTGAAGTAGTCGGAAACTTGATTTCTGAAGAGGTACTTGTTGGTAATTTGGATCGAAAGATTCAGAAGCTTTGGAATAGAGATGTGGTGCTCATCAAAGTTTAATGGAGTCGTCATGACGTGAACGAAGCAACTTTGGAACGTGAAAAGGGGATCGATTCTAAGTATCCAACATTCATTTTTCAAGGTACGTAACTTAATTTTCGAGGACGAGAATTTGTTAAAGAGGGGTAGGTTGTGATGTCCCGATTTCGCTTACACATTTCTCATGAATTGTAGAAAATATTTTTTTTATTAAATTATTGCCCGAATAATTTTATCATCTAATTCACTTGATTTTCATGGTCATGCAAATTCATTTATCTTATTGCAATTCATGTTGTTTCATATCATCAATTCTAGGCTCCAAATCGACTTTTATTTAATTATATCCAAAATATAATTTAGTCTATTTATTATTATTAATATTTCTATTATTGTTATGATTATTACTATTTATTATAAGCCCAACTATTCTAATTTGTCAATACTACTACTACTACTACTATTATTATTATTATTATTATTATTATTATTATTAAGATTATAAAAAACTCATAGGATTACAAAAAATTAGTGGGAAGCCTCGAAACCAACTGGGCCCCCACACCTCTAGCAATGGTAAAACCATTCCTATTAAAAATATGAAGTGCAGCACGCGCTCCAATGTCTTGAGTCGTAGAGAATCGCCGAATACGCTTAAGCAAGGTAACTGCATCCTTCTCGAGTTCTCCAAAAGAAGAAAAAGAAAAGGGGAGAAACCCATATCCAATATCAGCACATTTCACATCGTACTTGACACGTTTACGGTGTGCAGCATCAATGATCGCACACCCTGGCATAAAATCAGCCATCCCAGATTGCGTCAAGGGCGACGATCCCGTGAGATCAACACATACATCACGTCCACTATCCCACGAGTAAAGTAATATATCATCCGGGCGCAAGGATCTGTCCCCATCTACAGAAAGCCCAATATCCACCTCCTTACGAGCAGAAATTCCGGACCGAGAACATATATCAACAAGAACATTACGCACTAGGTTATGCCGATGTTTAATGCCAACAATACCGGCACACGAAACAGCATGATCCCCGTAAATATCTCCAGAAAATACCTTAAAACAAGCTGAACATGGTACCTGAACAGTAAAAAGAGGAACACCCAACCGATAGCATAGCACACAACGATAGGCCCTGGCATTCATAGTTTGTCCCAGTCCAGATATCGTAGCCACCCTAAGCCAATCCGAAGTATGATCCTCCTTTAATGAACTCCAAAGCGCCATCTGTCGAGGGGAAAGATGGAATGTGGACTCAACAGTTTGGGTAACCCGATCGAAATATATATCTGCCAATTTCTTCATAAGTTTGGGGGCAGCGACCTCGTTAGGGTTGCTCAAAAGGTCAATATCCATATTCATGTTAAAAGTACGTAGAGCATCATCAAAAGAGGGACCAGCAATAATAATACCAGAACTAAGGAGAAGCTTAGACTGTAAGCTAGCAGATTGAAGTCTAGAAGCAAGGAAGGCATAATTCAAGACGTCACCTGCAGAATACAAACCAAGCCCCCCAAAGGCAAACGGTAAGTGTAACACCCCAAGATATTCAGAGTATATTACAGCGCCGTGGACCCCCACAAGGGACCCACCAGGCTACAAACAAGAAAACTCCACTCGACTAACCATCCCGGTTAGCGAGGACACACATTTAATTATAAGACATAAAAAGTTACGCCCGTAGCAACCGGCGAAATGATCATCAACCAACAATGTAACAATTTAAAAGTAGTACAACACGGAGTTTGAATTTGAAAAGCCTAAGTACTCGCGAGTACAGTCTATCAGTTTATAAATATAGGAAACAACCATATCGAATTAGACACAGGAAATAAGGCGACCCAAATGCACATGTCAACGACCCTGGCCGACATCCTCGTACTGTCCCGGTGCTCGCTCGTCCGGATAATCATAACCTGAAATCCATAACAAGAATTTCCCCAAAACGGGTCCCCAGAGGGGTTAGCAATTACGCTAGTACAAGTAATCAAGGCAACCCAATCGCTTACACATTTCATAGTACATGCACCAATATCATTTCAAAACAAAACAAAACTAGACATGTCTTTTCCGGAAACAAACAGTCACAATTAATTTGCCTAGGACTGGGACGAAGCCACAAATCCCACTCGAGGCCTCTAAGGACCCTCCCGAGCTGGCCACATTCATAAAACAAACCAAGCACCACACGTCACCTAGGACCGGGACGAAGCCACGAATCCCACTCGAGGCCTCTAAGGACCCTCCCGAGCTGGCTAGCGAATCAAACTCATGAATCCAGCCAGGACGAAGCCATAGATTCCCTCGATGCCCCGTCGGACCCTCCCAAGGTGAGTAAAGCACACACAATATACATTACCATTTCACGTTAAGCATAAAGGTTTCCAAGAATTACTTGCCTTGAATATTTTGATGACGCAACGAACGGAAAGGATAATCACCGACGAACACTAGGAATCAACGGAACCGAACCTAGCGATTCGAAGAACATAATTACAACCAACTCTAGCCGAATACGGAAATGGAATACACCCAAAAACCCGCCTATATTCGCACAAAAATAACGACGAGGGCGGACCACAACCAAACCCTCTCGATTCCGCAAAACTATGAAAATATACCATGAATCCGTAGGAAAACTAATGATATCAACAAGATTAATCATATTCATCAAGAATCCATCAACTAAACGGAAAGAATCGGACAAAAACCCCAAAATCCCCCAATTATCCAAAAGGTAGGGTTTAAAGAGATATTACCTTGGGGAATCAAGTATTTAGATTCGTAGAACACGCGTTGGATTGATTGACCGGGCTTCACAACCGAAGAAGAATGATGAAAATCAACCCCACAATTGATAATGATGAGAAGCTCTCCTCCTCTCTCACTCTCTCTCGCGTCAAAGGAAGAAGAAGATGAAAATGAGCTGTTCACGCTCAAAACAACACAATTATAGAGGGTTGACCGCATTGTGTGCGGCGG
Organism: Orobanche coerulescens; assembly: GCA_033398695.1. Classification (NCBI taxonomy): domain Eukaryota; kingdom Viridiplantae; phylum Streptophyta; class Magnoliopsida; order Lamiales; family Orobanchaceae; genus Orobanche; species Orobanche coerulescens. The sequence continues at coordinate 54,065,460 of CM065801.1, read as the reverse complement.
CACAGCTGAGGTGTGCCGCGGCACAGGCCGAAAATTACTCCCAGGGTTCGGCAGTGTGCCGCGGCACAGCCTGCGTGTGCCGCGGCACCCGGTACAGTCGGGTTTTGGTCGCAGATGTTACACGAGTGTGCCGCGGCACCGGACGGGTGTGCCGCGGCACTGACTTGGCACTGTGCCGCGGCACCGGATGGGTGTGCCGCAGCACACAGTACAGTTCGCTCGACCAACAACTGGAGAAATTTGTGTGCCGCGGCGCACACACCTTGAGCCGCGGCTCACACCCCCTTTTGGGTCCTAAATGATGAAAAATGATCCGGGAAGAGAATAAAAGCAATAGGAATCAATGTTTGGGAACCAATAACACGAAATGGATCCACGGCAACCCCGAAATGGTGGTTCCGCAAAACAATAACGAGAATACAGTTCAACAGATGACAGGAAGGATACACTGAAAGATACACGAGGGTCACTACGATCGAGAAATACACCAAAAATAAAAATACAAAGGAAAGAAAAATGCGGATATTACATTCTACCCCTCTAAAAACAAGTTTCGTCCCGAAACTTAAGAAACAAACAACTCAAGATACCTAGCACGCATGCTATCCTCGATTTCCCAAGTTGCCTCCTCGACACCGTGTCTCGACCACTGCACTTTGACCAAAGGGATGGTCTTATGCCTCAGTCGTTTCTCAAGATGCTCCAAAATCTTCAAAGGACGCTCCTCAAAAGTAATATCTTCAGCGATATCAATCTCGCCATAATCGATGACGTGACTAGGATTCGGGACATATTTCCTCAGCTGGGAAACATGAAAAACGCTATGAACACGACTCAAGGCCGGAGGTAGCGCCAAACGATATGCCAAATCACCGACTCGCTCAAGAATCTCGAAGGGCCCAATAAATCTCGGACTCAACTTCCCTTTGTTCCCGAAGCGAAAAACTCCTCTCGTCGGTGACACCTTTAGCAAAACGTGGTCTCCCACCTCGAATTCTAAAGGTCGACGATGGACATCGGCATATGACTTCTGTCGACTCTGGGCAGTCAACATCCGTTCCCGAATTAATTCTATCTTCCGCCTCGTCTCAAAAACGACATCCGGTTCGGTCCCGACTAAATCGGATGCCTCATTCCAACAAATCGGTGATCGACATCGCCGCCCATAGAGTGCCTCATACGGTGCCATCCGAATCGACGCGTGCCAACTATTGTTGTACGTGAATTCGATCAATGGCAGATGCTCCTCCCAGTCATTGCTCCAATCGAGAGCACAAGCACGCAACATATCCTCAAATGTCTGGATAGTGCGCTCCGCCCATCCGATCGGGGGTGAAAAGAGGTACTCAAACGCAAACGAGTACCCAACGCCTTATGCACCGCCTGCCAAAAGTGTGATACAAAACGGCCATCACGATCCGAAACAATAGACTTCGGAGTACCGTGAAGCCTCACAATCTGTGCGATAAATATACGGGCCAACTTCTCCGGGCCCCAAGTGTCCTTGATGCCCAGAAAATGTGCCAACTTGGTCAGACGATCAACAATCACCCAAACCATATTCACGCCCGATCTCGATCTCGGCAAACTCGTAATGAAATCCATCGATATATCTTCCCATTTTCATTCCGGAACGGGAAGTGACTGCAATAACCCAGCCGGTCGCTGATGCTCAATTTTGACTTGCTGACAAGTCAAACATTTCGCTACAAACTGCGCGACCTCCTCCTTCATATCATTCCACCAGAAATTCCTCCTTAGGTCCTTGTACATCTTACTCGAACCAGGATGAACGGAGTAAGGTGTAGCATGGGCCTCGCGCAGAATACTCTGCCTCAACTCTAAGTCATTCGGCACACAAAGCCGACTCTGGAATCTCAAAACACCATCCTCATGAATCACAAAGCCAGGAGACTTTCCCTTAAGAACGTTCTCTCGGATTTGAGTAATCATCGGATCCTCCAACTGCTTCAGCTTAATTTCATCGATCAAAGACGACGAAATCTCTAAAGCACAAAGTTGCCCGACAGTCCCAGGCAACAAAACCTCAATATCTAACTCGATCAAAGTCCGCCGAAGCTCAGACTGAGATGTAAAGACCTCAAGCGTTCGCAGCGCAATCGGTTTCCGGCTCAAGGCATCGGCCACGACGTTCGCCTTGCCCGGATGATAAAGGATTTCGAGGTCATAATCCTTAATCAGCTCTAACCACCTCCTCTGACTCATATTCAACTCCCGCTGAGTAAATATGTATTTCAGGCTCTTATGATCGGTAAAAATCTGACATGCAGAGCCGAAAAGATAGTGACGCCAAATCTTGAGCGCAAAAACAACTGCCGCTAACTCCAAATCATGAGTAGGGTAGTTAAGCTCATATGGCCTCAACTGTCTCGACGCAAAGGCAATGGTCTTGCCGTGCTGCATCAATACGCACCCAAGACCCTGGACCGAAACATCGCTATAAACGGCGAATCCCTCGTTGCCACATGGCAACGCCAAAACCGGGGCTAAAGTCAAACGCTTCATCAGTTCCTCAAAACTGGACTGCCTCTCGTCATTCCAGACGAACTTCTCGGATTTCTGGAGTAACTGTGTAAGTGGCCGAGCTAGTTTCGAGAAACCCTCGACGAACCTACGATAATAGCCAGCCAATCCCAAGAAACTACGGATCTCTTTCACATTCTTGGGCGGTGCCCAATCTAACACTGCCTCAATCTTCTGCGGATCCACTCGAACTCCCTCGGCTAAAATCACGTGACCCAAAAACATCACTTCCTTCAGCCAGAACTCACATTTCGAGAACTTCGCATAGAGTTGCTCAGCCCTCAAAATGTCTAACACTATCCGCAAATGATGGGCATGCTCCACCTCATTCCTCGAATAGATCAGAATATCGTCAATGAAGACGACGACACACTTATCCAGATACTCGATAAAGACTTTGTTCATCAATTGCATGAACACCGCCGGCGCATTAGTTAACCCGAAAGGGTATCTCGTCCGAAAAGCCGTTTTCGGCACGTCGAACTCCCTCACCCGGAGCTGATAGTACCTCGATTTCAAATCAATCTTCGAGAATACCGCAGCTCCCTGCAACTGATCGAACAAGTCATCAATCCTCGGCAAAGGATACTTGTTCTTGATGGTCACTTTGTTCAGTTCGCGATAGTCGATACACAAACACAGTGAACCATCCTTCTTTCGCACAAACAGGACCGGTGCACCCCAAGCCGAGGCGCTCGGTCGAACATACCCTGACTCAAGAAGCTCATTCAACTGCTTCTTCAACTCTGACATCTCTGAAGGTGCCATGCGATACGGCGCCTTCGAAATCGGAGCCGCACCCGGCTCTAACTCTATAGTAAACTCAACCTCACGATCCGGTGGCAATCCCGGCAACTCATCAGGAAATACATCGGGAAACTCACTAACGACTGGAATCGACGAAAGCTCGACTCCACCATCCTATGTCTTCAAGGCATAGCACCAATAACCAATACACCCCTTTCGCAGGAGTTTCATCGCCTTCAAGGCGTTAATAACAAACTTCTGGTTTCTCTTTCGCCCCGCGAAAGAGTGTTCAGTGCCGTCCTCGGCTAACATGGTAATGATCCTCGTGCGGTAGTTCATGATTGCACCATGCCGCTCGAGCCAATCATTCCCGAGAATTAAATCCTCACCCTCGATACTCACGACAATAAGATTAGAGAGCCAAGCCCTCTCACAAATAGACCTGAGCAGATCCGGACTTCTCGATCACCGACAATTCTATCACCGCTAGGAAGTTTAACGATGAAAGGCTCGCAAGGTGACAAGCAGTCGAGACTCAAACGACGTACACACTCTAAAGAAATGAATGAATGCGTAGCACCCGAATCAAAAAGCACACTGACAGGATGGAAATGGATATGAACGGTACCTATCGCCACAGTAGCCGCTGGGTCATCGGTCCTCCTCATCTCGTATATACGCGGCTGGGCAGATCCGACACTGGAAGCTCCTCCTCTAGCGGGTTGACCCCGACCTCTACCTCGGCCGGCACTCGGTGGAGGCGGCAGAACAAATGAGCCCTGGTTCACACTCGGCTCCATAAGTGCTGGGTGAGAAGAACGGGCGCCCAGCTTATCGAGCTTCGCAAAGAAGCTTTGTGGCCCGACTGACCACAAGTATGACAAGTTAAAGGTGGATGAAGACAATCCCGGTTCACGTGGCCTGGCTTGCCACAGTTAAAGCATCTGGGGTCCCGGACGAAGGTTCCGGCGACACTTCGGAAACTCCCAGAGAAACGAGCCGAACCACCCATAGAAATGTTTACAGGTTGAGATTTCTGCTGGCCTCCGCTCTTGGGACCAGAAAAATTTCCGGCCGACTTCTGCTTCTTGCTCTCACGAGCCACATCACTAGCCGTCACGGACATGTCATAAGCAAGAGCTCGACTCTGATAATCCTTCAAAGTAGTGCAGACGAGTCCTGACATATAATCCCGAATGGACAGTTTCATCCTCCTGGAAAAGTGAAAAATTTTGTCGCTATCTTCGACAACTTGGGTCTTCACATAGCCCAATTCTTTGTTAAAATCGGCAATTGCTTGAGATACGGGGATATCCTGTGGTTGAGCATCATAGAAAGCATGTACCCGAGTCTGTCTGACCGGCCACGGGCAATATTCAGTCTCCATCAATTCCTGAAATTCGGCCCACGAAGCAACATGATCTTTGGGCCCCACGGCTTCCCACCAATCCATAGCGTCCCCAGTGAGAAAGTACTGGGCAATAGGGACCTTGCGGTCCTCGGGACAGTTGGTGGCAATGAAGACTTTCGATATCTCCTTGATCCATCCTTCCCAGCCGATCGGGTCCGAAGCTCCCGAAAACTGAGGAGGATGCATCTTGATGACATCCTGAAGCCAGCGATCCGCTCCGCCCCGATTAGCATGGGCCTGATCGGGGTTCTGGACCACCTGAGCTATAGCCGCCATCTGGTTAACCATTTGCTGCATAACAGCCGCAATACCAAGATCGGCGCGCTCCTGAGAAGAAGCATGACTGTGACGGTCACCGGTACTGCCGACTCCCGAAGAATGCGATGTGGCCGCCTCACCGGCTGCCCCACGTCCTCGGCCGCGTCCGCAACCACGACCACGACCACGGTTTTCTCCGGCATCCATACTGATGTTGAGAGATAATAGAAGTATATCGATGATGAGTAAGGGAGGAAAAGCAACTACGATTCAAAAGTGGAAATACAATGCAAGAAACAAAAGAGCCGAATAAGAAAACTTACGAGCACTAGAAGTACTGGGATGCTGGCAGCGGTGTGACAATGTGCAAAACAAAACACGACTAGACCCAAATAACCAACAAGCCTAGGTATCCATAAACCTAGATCTCTGATACCATTTTCTGTAACACCCCGAGATATTCAGAGTATATTACAGCGCCGTGGACCCCCACAAGGGACCCACTAGGCTACAAACAAGAAAACTCCACTCGACTAACCATCCCAGTTAGCGAGGACACACATTTAATTATAAGACATAAAAAGTTATGCCCGGAGCAACCGGCGAAATGATCATCAACCAACAATGTAACAATTTAAAAGTAGTACAACACGGAGTTTGAATTTGAAAAGCCTAAGTACTCGCGAGTACAGTCTATCAGTTTATAAATATAGGAAACAACCATATCGAATTAGACACAGGAAATAAGGCGACCCAAATGCACATGTCAACGACCCTGGCCGACATCCTCGTACTGTCCCGGTGCTCGCTCGTCCGGATAATCATAACCTGAAATCCATAACAAGAATTTCCCCAAAACGGGTCCCCAGAGGGGTTAGCAATTACGCTAGTACAAGTAATCAAGGCAACCCAATCGCTTACACATTTTATAGTACATGCACCAATATCATTTCAAAAAAAACCAAAACTAGACATATCTTTTCCGGAAACAAACAGTCACAATTAGTTTGCCTAGGACTGGGACGAAGCCACAAATCCCACTCGAGGCCTCTAAGGACCCTCCCGAGCTGGCCACATTCATAAACCAAACCAAGCACCACACGTCACCTAGGACCGGGACGAAGCCACGAATCCCACTCGAGGCCTCTAAGGACCCTCCCGAGCTGGCTAGCGAATCAAACTCATGAATCCAGGACGAAGCCATAGATTCCCTCGAGGCCCCGTCGGACCCTCCCGAGGTGAGTAAAGCACACACAATATACATTACCATTTCACGTTAAACATAAAGGTTTCCAAGAATTACTTGCCTTGAATATTTTGATGACGCAACGAACGGAAAGGATAATCACCGACGAACACTAGGAATCAACGGAACCGAACCTAGCAATTCGAAGAACGTAATTACAACCAACTCTAGCCGAATACTGAAATGGAATACACCCGAAAACCCGTCTACGATTCATGTATATTCGCACAAAAATAACGACGAGGGCGGACCACAACCAAACCCTCTCGATTCCGCAAAACTATGAAAATATACCATGAATCCGTAGGAAAACTAATGATATCAACAAGATTAATCATATTCATCAAGAATCCATCAACCAAACGGAAAGAATCGGACAAAAACCCAAAATCCCCCAATTATCCACAAGGTAGGGTTTAAAGAGATATTACCTTGGGGATTCAAGTATTTAGATTCGTAGAACACGCGTTGGATTGATTGACCGGGCTTCACAACCGAAGAAGAATGATGAAAATCAACCCCCCAATTGATAATGATGAGAAGCTCTCCTCCTCTCTCACTCTCTCTCGCGTCAAAGGAAGAAGAAGATGAAAATGAGCTGTTCACGCTCAAAACAACACAATTATAGAGGGTTGACCGCATTGTGTGCCACGGCACAGCTGAGGTGTGCCGCGGCACAGGCCGAAAAATTACTCCCAGGGTTCGGCAGTGTGCCGCGGCACCCGGTACAGTCGGGTTTTGGTCGCAGATGTCACACGAGTGTGCCGCGGCACCGTACGGGTGTGCCGCGGTACCGTACGGGTGTGCCGCGGCACTGACTTGGCACTGTGCCGCGGCACCGGATGGGTGTGCCGCGGCACACAGTACAGTTCGCTCGACCAACAACTGGAGAAATTTGTGTGCCGCGGCGCACACACCTTGAGCCGCGGCTCACACCCCCTTTTGGGTCCTAAATGATGAAAAATGATCCGGGAAGAGAATAAAAGCAATAGGAATCAATGTTTGGGAACCAATAACACGAAATGGATCCACGGCAACCCCGAAATGGCGGTTCCGCAAAACAATAACGAGAATACAGTTCAACAGATGACAGGAAGGATACACTGAAAGATACACGAGGGTCACTACGATTGAGAAATACACCAAAAATAAAAATACAAAGGAAAGAAAAATGCGGATATTACAGTAAGGTGGCGAGTCTCCACTGCCAATCACCAAAACCAGGCCCAGAAGCAGTGACAATATGCTCTAAGGAAGAACGCAGTGCCGCATCAAAAGAAACCTGAGCACACTCAAAGACCCGAGGAGAACATGTGCGCATAGAAAAATATAACTTAGAAATACCAGCACATGCACGGAGAAGCAACAGCTCTCATTGAGGGTCATTGAGTTTGGCAATTGCCTCCATAAGTTCAATTGTTTTAGCAACCCTTTTCAGGATCAACTTACTACCAAACTCAAAATCCACGCTAACAGGTCCACCCAATAATTTAACACCTTGTGAGGGGCGAGAAATATTGGGGAGAAAAACACCAGGTTTCTTAAGACATATTGTTAAGACATATTGTGTACTCGAGCGAGTTGAAAGCTCACCTCAATTATTTTACCCCTTTCACGTTAAGGAGTACAGTGTGACATGTGCTTGAGTGTGAGATGATCAAGTTTAATGAATAGAGATTTATTTATTTATTTATTTATTTACTGTTATTTATCTTTAAGCCATGTTTCACGAAAAATTATTCGAATGGTTTTAATTTCACATCGAAGTATGTATAAAGATGATTTGAGAATATTACTTGCAATTATTATGTGTAACACCCCCGATATATTCAGGAATATTACAGCGCCGTAAATCCTTTACATAAGAATTTACAAGGCTGAAGAAATGAAAAGGCAATAACAGATACCAACTTATGAAATCGCTGAAATAAAATCCAACCGTTCTGGTTCAATACCGAGAATACAAATATCCAAATGAAGAGTTATTAATACATCACTAAAATCCAAACATCACAAAATGACGAAGTACTCGAGTACTTATTAAAAATAACCAAACACAGACAATTTAAACCCGGCCGAAACATCTCTCTGCACCCTCGTCGTCATGCAACTCCAGTGGTTGTTTTCCCGCTCTCCTGGATCCTGAACATAAACAATATGTTCACTGATAAGTGTCAGTTTTGTATACTTATCCATGGTTTGTATCGATAAAATTCACCCATAATTGAGCTAGTCTACTCGTTTTTTGCTTTTAATTTATTAGTTTTAATAATTTTATTTTTATCGGATGATGATCGGATTAAATAACTGAATTACTCAAGAAACAACATGTTTAATAAATATTCTATTTATTGAATTTTGATATATTCATGTTGTAGGGCTTTCCGAGACGAATTCGGCGGTCTTCGGATTCAAAATCGAGTTATATATCAAAAGTTATCATCAGAAGAAGATGCAGGGCAAAACGCAAAGTCGAGGAATTGCGGGCTAAAACGTAACTATCAAAGCTTCAAATGAGCAAATTTACGAAGCCGGAGTTACGGCCGTAACATTCAGGGGTTACGGCCGTAAGTCACCTAGTTACGGCCGTAACTCTGAATGTTACGGCCGTAACTCTTGACAGTGCTATGATTTGTCTAATTTTTATACTTTTTGTGTATTATTGAGGGGATGGCTGGCATTGATCCGATATAATGTAATAATGCTGGAGTTTTGGAGCTATTAGATGACTTTAGGTGTATAAATAGACCCCTTAGATCCTTCATCATTCACCATTCATCTTATAATTTTTCATTTTTTTTGTAAACTTTTCATTTTGTGTGAAGAACACACTTGTGTTCTTGAGTGATCTTTGTAAGTGTGGTATAGTATATGTTGTTCAGAGAGTTTATTGCTTCTATCTCCTTTATCTACTAAGGGAGTTAGGATCAATTCTTTCTCTTGATTCAACTAAAAATGACCACCAAAGCTTGTAATATGTGTAATAAACCCTTTATGGGCTAAGTTCCTTAAGTTGGGATTATAAACAAGGTTAGTCATGTTATTTATGTTTGTATAAAAGATCTATTGTGAATTACTTATTATTGTGTGTGATTTTCATTGTTTTAACAATCTTTATTTATTTGGCCAATTAATGAAGATATTTATGGTCTTCATATGTTTCGAAAGAAAATATGTTTGATTAGATCAAATGATCTTCACTCTAAGTTGTTCTAGGGGATAGAAATATACCCCTAGTCCTTAGATGATTCTTTGAGTTATTTTCATAAATCCTAATGCTATGTATTGAAGTCAATCAACATAGAAATATAGTGGATTGATTCAATATGTAAGGGACGTTTTATTGTTCGAAAGAGAAACCGTCTTTATAAGGAAAATCGAATCTACACAACATAATAAGTAAATTCATCTTATGATCTCCAATACATCTTTTATAACTAATGACGAACTAAGTTTGTAATCCCAACTATTTCATTTTATCGATAATCAATCTATTATTATTGCTATCTTTTTATTTCCTTATAATATTAGAACTATTATTACAATTTCTTTGCAATTATTAAACCAAACTTTTTTAATTGTGTGTTTCACTCATCTTAAGTATCTATAAAAATAGACTAATAGTGTATAATTCAAATTATAACAAAACTTCCTTGTGGGATCGATAAACCGGACTCAAAAAGTCCACTTTACTACTTGATACGATATCGTGCACTTGTGATAGTTACACTAAAAGCGTGTCAAGTTTTTGGCGCCGTTGCCAGGGAAGTATAAGTTATATTTGAAATCTTACATTATAAACTATTTTTGTAGGTACAAATTTCTCGACGTTGTAACTTAGTACTAAATTGTGTTTGTCCGGTCAAGTGGCGGATAACGGTACTCCGTGACTATTAAAGTCGGATTTTTCAGTTTCCCACAACAACTGATATTTGTATATATTTTTTTTTAAATTATTTTCATTGTCTTTTTATTTTTGTTTTTTTATCATGGATGAAACATTGTTTAAAATTGAAAAAAGATTTCACTTTCTAAGCAAAAATGCAATTTTAAAAATTTACAAGACAAGGCTTGAAAGGATGAGGTTGCTTACGAATAAAAGCATACCTTTTGACATAAGATTCATTATCGAAGCCAAAGTAAGAATAGAAGGTGAATTCACAGAAACACCAACTAGATTTTTACGGGGCTTGGAAAAGTTCATATGCCAAGAACGACGAGCAAAGATACTAGCCGTTTGCTATAAATGTGCTAGATGGAACGTAATGCAAAATGTCGATCTTTAGGAATTCCATCTACAAACAGAGAAGATAAAATTCGGTTCATTAATGATGGTCCGAATAAGGAGAATTTAGATAATATCGAAGTTTCTCTTGACACGCATCCTAGTGGACTTGTGTATTACGGAATTCAATGTTTGTGGAATAAATTCAAACGAATATGAACAACGTCTTGGGAATCGGCGTTAAAAGACTCTGTTTGCCAATTTGTAAGAAAATTGGATGGGAAGCTTCTCCCGACTCATAGAAGGCCTTTAGGCCGTTTCGAACGTAAAATCGGAGAGGAAGATGTGAGCCAAAATCACAACTACTGTACATACGCGTAAGTATCTTTTATTTTTGTCGTGTGGTGAGATTTTACGAATAAAAAATGTGATACGCGATAAAAGCTTTCATTATTCTATTGAGTAGTTGAAGCACAATCAAACGCAATCACAAACTTGTTAAACAATTTTTACCTTCTTTTTCTTCTATAAATAAACTTTCTCTGGTTTCTTTCATTCATCCCTCAAACTTGCACTTTCTCTGTTTCTCTCTAAATTTTTTTTTTTTTAAAATGGAGTCATCATCTTCAACAAAAATTTTACACGATCTGCATTTTTGGTGGATCTAGTTACGGAAAAGAGGCATGCTTCATCAAGCGACCCACAACAGGTCGTACCTTAGGAGAAAAATGCATTCATGTAGTTTACGGAGGAAGTCTAGGATTAGTGGGACGAGGCTGTCGCCTATATGGAAGGAGTAAGAGTGTTGGGAGTAATCCCAAAACCTCTGGCTGAAAGTAAAATCACCGGGTCAACTATTGGAGATGAGTTTAGATCTGTGAATATGCAAGATCGCATAACTCACATGATAAATAATTCTGGCGCCTTTATCGGCCTTCCCGGTGGTTTTGGCACCCTTGATGAACTTTTTCATGTGGTTACCAGAGCCCAGCTAAATGTTCATCAAAAACCAATATGAGTGCTTAATGTCAATGGTTTCTTTGATGGTTTACTGTCTTTCATCGACTACTCTGCCGAAAAGGGCTTTATTTCCGAGCGTGCAAAACAAATCATAGTCGTTGCAACAACACCAGAAGAACTAATCAAAAAACTCAATGAATTTGTTCCTCAACCAGATCCAGCTCTAGCTAAAATTGTCTGGGTAGAAGATTTTACCATGAGAAAACGAAAAGTAGATTCATTCCTCTCCCTTTGATAACTCATGTCGGACCTTTTGTATTTGTACTTTCTGTCGTGTGTAATAATCGTGCTAAATGATGGCAGCTTAAGGAGTTTCTTCTTGATCTCTTGACGCGCATCTATTCGCGATTTATGTATTGCTGTAATGTTTATTTCGTGTTTTGCTTTTATGAAAACTTTGATGGCAGCGTAAGGCGACTCTTCGGACTTTCTTGATGCGCATCTAAAAAATTATGTTATACTTACGAGTATATTTTATTTTCTTTTGTGTGTGCCTCGTATATTTATTCTCTTGCAGATTCTAAAAGGCGTTAGCTCAGACATCAACTTTCTTAACAGGGAGTATTACGCTTTTACGCATTGATTTTTATTTTTAAGCGAGACAGCTTTATTTTCAAGTTTGGGGGTGGTTTGTTTTAGAATTTTGGTGTGTTTTGATTGATTTGGTTATTTGCCTTAATTTTTTTTATTATATATATATATATATTTATAATATTTTGATTTTTGAGATTTCTAGATCTGGCCATAACATCAATAAATTAGCTATATACAAGCTTTTAAAATCGTTTTAACCGGTAAAAAAATTGTATATTCCAAATTTTTTTTTTTTGAGCCTTAATCTCTCTTTCCAAGCCTTGTAATTATCATATAAAATCGAGTCATTCGTTACCTTGAGAAAAGAAGAATCAATTGGTTGATAGAAAAATAAAACTGAAATTTACTTAATTTGTGGAGTTTTTGATTTTTCATGCTTAACTATGAAATAATTTTCTGCAAAAATTCTATTCCCTAAAAAAAGTAGTCATTGGTGAAAAGAGCTACACGTTAGCAAATAACGGTGTGAAAGCTATTACCTAAAAAAATAAATGACGAAAAGGAGAAGTGTTGAGCGAAGAATTTGCTAATTTTGGAAGTCTTAAATTTTGCGAAAAATAAAGGACTAACCATTGTTGGTGCGTAGTCGCCGTCTCGAGAAAAATTGGTGAAAAGAGCTACACGTTAGCAAATAACGGTGTGAAAGCTATCACCTTTTACGAAAAAAATGAGATAGAAATTGTGTTAGTGAAAAGAGCTACACGTTAGCAAATAACGGTGTGAAAGCTATCACTAAAAGGGATGTAGTTTATGAGCAGATTTGAATTAATTAGCAGCTGAATTTCAATACACTCAATTTTGTAAAAATCACAATATTTGATGACGCCAATGAAATTCTTCTTCATATTGAGTCGAAAAATAAACGAGTGATCGAGAGCAACCATTAAAGGGAGTCGTGTGTATCACGAGTGGGAAAGAAATAATCAACCTTTTGGGGGGAAAACCTTACATTTTGGAATTACAAAATAAAAACCGTGTTTTAACTTCAAAAACATTAGTAGATTTATTTTGAATCTTGATTCATTTCTATCAACTGTATAAAGCTGGTTGTTGTTTATTAATGGCATTTTAATCTCCTTTTCTCTTTTTATATTTTAATTTATGTGTGTATTAATTTTCTTATTTTAGTGATTTTTATTTTTATTTTTGGAGTGTGAATAATAAAGAGTCTTGCTCGGGACTAGCAAGAATTCAAGTTTGGGGGTGTGATAAGTGTCAGTTTTGTACACTTATCCATGGGTTGTATCGATAAAATTCACCCATAATTGAGCTAGTCTACTCGTTTTTTGCTTTTAATTTATTAGTTTTAATAATTTTATTTTTATCGGATGATGATCGGATTAAATAACTGAATTACCCAAGAAACAACATGTTTAATAAATATTCTATTTATTGAATTTTGATATATTCATGTTGTAGGGCTTTCAGAGGCAATTCGGAAGTCTTTCGGATTCAAAATCGAGTTATATATCAAAAGTTATCATCAGAAGAAGATCCGGGGCAAAAACGCAAAGTCGAGGAATTCGGGCTAAAACGTAACTATCAAAGCTTCAAATGAGCAAATTTACGAAGACGAGTTACGGCCGTAACATTCGGGGGTTACGTAGTAAGTCACCTAATTCTGGCCGTAACTCCCGAATGTTACGTAGTAACTCTTGACAATTGCTATGATTTGTCTAATTTTTTATACTTTTTGTGTATTATTGAGGGGATGACTGACATTGATCCGATATAATGTAATAATGCTGGAGTTTTGGAGCTATTAGATGACTTTAGGTGTATAAATAGACCCCTTAGATCCTTCATCATTCACCATTCATCTTTAATTTTCCATTTTTTTTGTAAACTTTTCATTTTGTGAGAAGAACACACTTGTGTTCTTGAGTGATCTTTGTAAGTGTGGTATAGTATATGTTGTTCAGAGAGTTTATTGCTTCTATCTCCTTTATCTACTAAGGGAGTTAGGATCAATTCTTTCTCTTGATTCTGTTGGGAAGTAAAACGCAGCGGAAGCGAAGTTTGGGAAAATATGATTATAGCGTTTTACGCACGAGTCGGGACACGATTTCTAGTAATAATAATAATTGTCGTATAAACAATATTATTGCCCAAGATACGAGGCTTATTGAGTCGATCATTTTGACTCTCACCTATGGTAAATCAAAGCAATAATTATCATAAATACATAATTAAATATTATATACTTAGAATTAAGAAATAATAATTATCCGAGATGTACGTTCTTCTTACAGTCAGTACAGAAGACACTATCTCACCTCGATCCTGTTCAACGTATGCAAATACGCTAATGTATGCTAATAGTCAAGACCAACTATTCTCAAGCATACACTACAACCCTTTATATAATTTGTCTAATAATTATATAGGTTGTGAACTATTATATTATTTTATAAGGCACCGATAATGTGATCTTCCGTGTGACACCAACACACCACATTATCTACAATATAAAATAATTAGACATTTCATTTGCATAACCATAACGTGAATTAATATGCAAAACATGTGATTAAATATAATTAATATCCTCATAGGTAGTAATAGGAAATTAGGTAATACAAGCATAAAGTATGTTTTGCAAGATACAATCCTAACAATCTCCCACTTATACTCAAAGCATGCTTTTAAGTATACTACTCTATTACATAGTCTCTCATTTCTCCCACTTATACTCAAAGCAATGCCGCCATACACCGTAATCCCATTCCTTCCACATGCCTTTCAAAAACTTTTGAAGGTAGGCCTTTCGTGAAAGGGTCGGCAAGATTATCTTCCGATGCAACCACGGCTACAACTACGTCTCCTTCCTTACGAAGTGTCGTATGATGTGGTACTTGCGGTTGATATGTTTACTTGCACGATGGGCTCGTGGTTCCCTCGAATTTGCGATCGCACCAAGTATTATCACAATAGAGTGTAATACCCTCGGCAAATCGGGAATCACATCTAAGTCTGCAGGAAGTACTTGGGCCACACCGCCTCCTTGGCCGCCTCGAGGCCGCCACGTACTCGGCTTCCATGGTAGAGTCCGAGATGCATTTCTGCTTCACACTCCTCCAACTAATGACTCCACCTCCCAAAGCTAAACACATAACCCGAAGTAGACTTGGACTTTTCTTTGTCCGATGAAAAATCCGAGTCGGTGTAACCCACCGAAGCAGTCGTCGATTGATATACAAGCATGTACTCCCTAGTCTTTCTCGGTACTTGAGTATGTGCTTGTGTGACAATCCGTTGTCACAGTCACGGGTTCAACTGATATCTAGCAGCCATGCCCACGGCATGACAGATATCTGGTCTAGTGCAAAGCATAGCATACATGAGACTTCCCACAGTGGATGCATAAGGGACCATCTTCATGTCATCTATCTCCTTTTGTGTCTTAGGACACATGTTCTTAGATAGTTGAATTCCATGTCTGTAAGGTAGAAAACCTTTCTTGGAATTCTCCATGCTAAACCGCTTCACCTTTGTATCAATATAGGATGCAGGGATAAGCACAACATCCTCTTCTTCCGATCACGAAAGATCCCGATTCCAAGGATGTGTCCCGCTTCTCCTAGATCCTTCATATCGAATCGCTTCAGATAGCCATACCCGCACGTCCGACAATTCCTTCACGTTGTTTCCAATCGAAGGATATCGTCTACATACGATCAAGAAACACCAACACGTTTCCATCGCATTTCTTATACACACAACTCTCACTCGGACATTGGGCGAATCCATATGATTGGACTACTTCGCCAAAGCAGTGTTCCAAGATCTAGATGCTTGCTTAAGTCCATAAATGGATTTCTTAAGTTTGCACACCAAGTGCTCTTCTCCTTTAGCAATGAATCCCTCTGCTTGGCGCATATAGATTTCCTTGTCTAGACTCCCATTCAAGAATGCAGTCTTGACATCCATCTGCCAAATCTCCAGATCCTAATGCGCAGCTATAGCTAAAAGAATCCGGATTGACTTAAGCATGGCTACCGGCGAAAAGGTTTCATCACAATCGATACCCTCTTTCTGAGTGTAACCTTTTGCAACAAGCCTCGCTTTGAAGGTTTCAACCTTCCCGTCACGTCCTTTCTTTCGCTTGTAGACCCATTTACTCCCAATGGCTTGTACACCATCAGGTAGCTCTACTAGCTCCGACACTTGATTGGAATCCATAGATCCCATTTCTGATTCCATTGCTTCTTGCCAGGAGTCAGCATCTTTATCTTGGATTGCCTCCTTATAGGTCCAGGGAACCGATTCATCTTCGTCTGGGATTGAGTCCGAAGACTTTCCCATGCCTATGAATCGTTCGGGCTGACGAACAACCCTTCCACTACGACGAGGCAAATCCTGAGTTGGTGTAAAAGTTTCAGAATCGATACGTGGTGCAGTGTTAGTTGGCGCTTGTACGATTGGTATAGTCGGAATCTCGCCCCTCAGCTCTTCCAGAATTATCTCTCTCATGGGCTTGTGACTAATCATATAATCCTCTTCCAGAAATCGGGCATTGGTGCTAACAATGACCTTCTGATCCTGGGGACTATAGAACAAGCCACCCTTCGTTCCCTTAGGATATCCCACAAACACTCGTACTTCTGTACGAGATGCCAACTTATCAGCTTCCTTATTCAGCACATGTGCTGGAGTACCCCAAATCCGAACATGTCCTGGTGGCTTACGCCCACTCCACAGTTCTGTGGGTGTTTTTGGAACTGATTTCGAAGGCACCAAGTTTAGAATGTACGCCGCTGTTTCTAAGGCGTATCCCCAAAACGACATAGGTAAATCTGAATAACTCATCATTGATCTAACCATTTCTAAAAGAGTCCTATTCCTTCTTTCAGCCACACCATTTTGTTGTGGAGTTCCCGGCGCGGTGAGCTGGGATGAAATCCCCTCATTCGCCAAGAAATCCAAAAACTCTCCACTAAGGTATTCGCCACCACGATCAGATCGTAGTGACTTGATACTCTTCCCATGACGCTTCTCCGTTTCAGCCTTGAAGTCTATGAACTTGTCAAAAGCTTCAGACTTACATCGCATCAAAAAGATGTATCCATATCTCGAATAATCATCTATGAACGTGATGAAATATTCGAAACCTCCCCTAGCCTGGATGTTCATTGGACCACATACATCCGTATGAACCAATTCTAACACATCCTGAGCACGGTTTCCCTTGGTTTTAAAAACCCTTTTGGTCATCTTACCTTCCAGACAGGATTCACAAATTGGAAATGACTCAACTTGGAGATCATCCAATGGGCCATCATCTACCAATCTTTGAATCCTTCTAAGGTTTACATGTCCTAACCGTAAATGCCACAGATATGTTTGGTTTATGCTTGAAGGTTCTTTTCTCTTTTTAGGTTTAGACAAAGAGTTAAGTGATTTATGCATAGGAGTTTGTGCAGTATTAACAATATATAGTCCATCATTAAAAGTACCTCTGCAAATATATTCACCGCTTCTTTTCTTAATAATGGCATCATCATCAAAAGAAACTGAATAACCATCGCATTTTAATTTAGAAACCGAAATTAAATTCATTCTAAAAACTGGTACTAATATTACATTATTGAGAACTCATAATTTGTCATTAATCTTCAACCGCACGACTCCCACCGCAATGACCATAAGCCTGGAATAATCGCCCCAGTTGATGGTAATCTCGCCCGCACTAAGCTGCTTGGTTACCTGAAAACCATGCGAGTCAAAGCAAACATGATCATTGGAGCCTGAATCAACTATCCACGAAGTGGAAGAACAAGCTGCCAAACATGTTTTGACTACTAGTGCACGAGACATACCTTTCTTAAGAGCAGGGCAGTCCGCTTTAAAATGTCCTTTCTGACCGCACTTGTAGCACTTTCCCTTTGGCTTTTTGTTCGCCTCGGGGTGAGGAGCCTTGCTTTTCACCTTGAGGGCTGCCACTTGCTTCTGTCCAACCTGCTTCTTCTTCTTTCCCCATTTGGGTTTGGAAGAAGTAGCACCGATTGCCGCAAGAATTTGATGATAACCTTGTTTGAAGAGACCTTCAGCAGACTGAAGCTCTGTCAGAAGTTCCGCCAAACTATATGTCCTACGGTTCATATTGTAGTTGAGGCGAAACTGCTCAAAGCTTCTAGGTAAGCTGCCTAGGATAATATCGACTGCGTTTCCGCATCGATAGTAGCCCCCAATATACTCGATTCGTTCAAATGAGACATCATTTTTAGAACATGATCTCTTCGGAGTCCCTTCGGACATTTGGGTTGTCATCAATACCCTCATAGCATTTTGTCTAGCCGCCGGCTCGATGACCAAACATCTCGGTGAGACTTTTCATCATTTCGCGGCCGAACCCATCGTCGATCATGCGATCTCGCAATACATTTGTCAATGAAGCCAAAATGTAACAATGAGCCATCTCATCGAGACTTTTTCCATTTCCGAATTCCGCCAACTCTTCGGGAGTGGCATCCGGTTACAGTTCTAGAGGGCTCTCCTCGATTAAGACAAACTTATGCCCCTCGGAATGTGACAATGTCAAGATTTCTTTTCCAATCGGCAAAGTTAGTGCCATCTAGTTTATTTTCTTTGAGAATAACAGCTAGTGGATTGAAAGACATCTGAGAATAAAAATTAAAAACATCCATCACATAATGCATAGCAAAATATATCGAAAAACCTCAAAAACACAATATATATGCTAGCAACCAACACCTCAAAAAATCCGCACATGCAAGCCACGATCGTGTGTGGACGTTTACACATACATTTTTCAAGTAGAGTTTTACGTCTTTAATCTTACTATCTAGTCAAATTATGTTATGACAAGTAAAATTAATAGTTGGTTCCTCTTGGCCATGTATTAATTAACATAGACTCCGATGGGGAGCTTATTAATTAATACACCTAAGTGAACACCATAATTTAACATCCTTAAAATATTATCTTTTAAATAATAGTCCTACAGATGGAGAGGTCCTATCATAAAAAGTAATATTTACCTTATGTTATCATTTTGAAATTTAAAACTAGTGAACCTATAATTAGCACATCCGATATGGAGGAAGACTCTAATGTCAACGCGCATGCTAATTACTTCACAATTTAAATTAATTATGGAGGCCAATTTGATTTTATTTAAAATAAAAAAAATCAATTTAATAACTTAGTTATTTTAGCCTTAAGGTTTTTAATTTTCTCGTCCTAACATGCAAGGAAACATATCACGCATACATCCATACATGCCATACATCAAAACAATAAAAACCAAAAATAAAGCATGGATAATTAAATTTATCCAATTATCATGGTCTTCTTCCTTGAGTTGAATCCAAGAAAATCTTCGGCTCGATCTCTCCCACTGAATCAAGCATCTCGTCGCTTCTCCCCGGCCGGGTCGTGGATTTTCAAAATTAAAATTTTACTTTTATGCAAAATTAATTACATAAAAAAAATTTAATTTTAAATCCCGACTTCCCAGCGGACGCAACGAACGGCGGCGAAAACGGACCGGACCAAAAACTGGACGACCCGGCCCGAACAATGAACTGCCCGGACAGTCGCCAGCGGCCGCTGGCGCTCGGCTTCGGCAGCGACCTCTTTGCCGGCGACTGCTGTTGGCAAGGCTTGCCGGCGATCCGGCTCGCTCTATTTCTTCGTGATCCCGTCTTTTCCGAATTCGATTACAATTTTATACGAAATAAAATACATCAAGATTACACGAAAAATAAAACCACCTAGAACTACCCGCGGATTTTCTCACGGGAAAAACCATTAGATGCCTCAAAAACGGGCCAAACCAACAATTGCATAATTAATAAAAATAAATAAATAAATGCACCATTCATATAAACCATGATAATTGGATCATATCACCTGCAAGAACACATCTAGCAAAATATTCCAACATCAAAATATATGAATATTTAAATTGCTATCAATTAATCACTAAAATTAATTAAAATAGCAAAAGCCTAAAAATCCGGCTCCGATACCAATTGTTGGGAAGTAAAACGCAGCGGAAGCGAAGTTTGGGAAAATATGATTATAGCGTTTTACGCATCTACGAGCATTAGATCTATTTAGGCATGCTAATTAATTAATTACTAAGACTAACAAGCAATTTAAATATTATTTATTATTTATTAATTAAATATGTTGATTAATTAAAATATACTAATCTAGATCCAAGATCATAGGATATTACCTTTTGAAGCGGTTGGTTATTTCCTTCTTGATCGCCTTGTATTTCTACCTTCAGATCTTCTAGAGTATGATCCGCCTTGAACCGGACGTTGTGTGGGCAACGAGCTACCGGAACTTGCTTGGACACTTTATGGATCGGCCGAATCTACCTTGCCTCACAACTCTCGATTTTATTTTCTTCAAGTAATTCCGATATGTAGCAAGAATTAAAGTGTTATCTCAATTGTGGAATCAAAGACACAAGTCAAGATCCACAATTAAACACTTAGAAGAAAAATCGAAATTTCTTGTGTATAATGAAGCATAAAATCGTCCAAGCCCCATAATGTCCTATTTATAGGCTCTTGGACTACTACTAGGGATCTAAAGGAGGATTATGGAAGGACTCCCAATTAATTCATCTTACCTTATTAGGACTCTTCCTAATATATGATGAATCAATTAATATCAACTTAGTCCACTAAAAGGTTGATATTGCACTTCCTACCAAAATCCCAAATTACGAAATTGGGCTCCTTATTAAATATATTATTTCCCGTGTTTAAGATATCGAATGTCCATTAATTAATTATAAGCTCGCGGACTTTAATTAATTAATATCTTATCCAAGAGTAGTACCACTCGAACCTTATTATTATATCGGAATTAAATCCACCTGCAGGGTTTAATATAATAATCATTATCGAGCTCCTCAAGGGGACATCATCAACCCGCACGAGTCGGGACACGATTTCTAGTAATAATAATAATTGTCGTATAAACAATATTATTGCCCAAGATACGAGGCTTATTGAGTCGATCATTTTGACTCTCACCTATGGTAAATCAAAGCAATAATTATCATAAATACATAATTAAATATTATATACTTAGAATTAAGAAATAATAATTATCCGAAATGTACGTTCTTCTTACGGTCGATCTGTAAGACACTATCTCACCTCGATCCTGTTCAACGTATGCAAATACGCTAATGTATGCTAATAGTCAAGACCAACTATTCTCAAGCATACACTACAACCCTTTATATAATTTGTCTAATAATTATATAGGTTGTGAACTATTATATTATTTTATAAGGCACCGATAATGTGATCTTCCGTGTGACACCAACACACCACATTATCTACAATATAAAATAATTAGACATTTCATTTGCATAACCATAACGTGAATTAATATGCAAAACATGTGATTAAATATAATTAATATCCTCATAGGTAGTAATAGGGAAATTAGGTAATACAAGCATAAAGTATGCTTTGCAGTATACAATCCTAACAGATTCAACTAAAAATGACCACCAAAGCTTGTAATATGTGTAATAAACCCTTTATGGGCTAAGTTCCTTAAGTTGGGATTATAAACAAGGTTAGTCATGTTATTTATGTTTGTATAAAAGATCTATTGTGAATTACTTATTATTGTGTGTGATTTTCATTGTTTTAACAATCTTTATTTATTTGGCCAATTAATGAAGATATTTATGGTCTTCATATGTTTCGAAAGAAAATATGTTTGATTAGATCAAATGATCTTCACTCTAAGTTGTTCTAGGGGATAGAAATATACCCCTAGTCCTTAGATGATTCTTTGAGTTATTTTCATAAATCCTAATGCTATGTATTGAAGCCAATCAACATAGAAATATAGTGGATTGATTCAATATGTAAGGGACGTTTTATAGTTCGAAAGAGAAACCGTCTTTATAAGGAAAATCGAATCTACACAACATAATAAGTAAATTCATCTTATGATCTCCAATACATCTTTTATAACTAATGACGAACTAAGTTTGTAATCCCAACTATTTCATTTTATCGATAATCAATCTATTATTATTGCTATCTTTTTATTTTCTTATAATATTAAAACTATTATTACAATTTCTTTGCAATTATTAAACCAAACTTTTTTAATTGTGTGTTTCACTCATCTTAAGTATCTATAAAAATAGACTAATAGTGTATAATTCAAATTATAACAAAACTTCCTTGTGGGATCGATAAACCGGACTCAAAAAGTCCACTTTACTACTTGATACGATATCGTGCACTTGCGATAGTTACACTAAAAGCGTGTCATTCACCCCCGAAGGGGTTAGCACAACGATGCTAGTACAAGTACAATAATCATACAACAGTGATATAATCAACAATTATATCATAACAAGTTTCTCCAACGAGAAATAACAACAACACATATAACAGTCTTAACATACTGATGGCATTCCAACGATCCAGCGCACACAGCTATAGATTCCCATGATGATCCCGTCGGACCAACGCATGGTGGAACTACCTGTCCAACGATCCAGCGCACACAGCTATAGATTCCCATGATGATTCCCGTCGGATCGACGCATGGTGGACATTTATTCACATCACATAATACACAACACAATCACAATATAATTGTCTTTACATAAACAATTCTAATTAGAGTACTTGCCTCGATTCGAAGACAAGAATAAAACTTCCACGAAAACGAAATACTCGAAGGTCGCCCCTTCAATCAATCACGTAGCAAGCTCGAACCTTAACAAAAGAAATAATATAGAATTTATCTCACATCGTACGAATGTCTACCAATTCAATTTACGGCCGAAAGTTCATAAAACATAATCTGCCTGATCTTCTTAGCGTACGTTAAGTATTATACGTAGCGTGCGTTAAGTCTGTTCGTTAGCGCACGCTAACAACGAAGCCTAGCGTACGCTAACTACGCACGGTCAGTACCTCACTGATCAGCCGACTGACTCACTTGATGGCCTAACGTACGTTACGTACCAAACGTAGCGTACATTAACTCATGCTTGATAGCGCACGTTAATCTACATAGCTTAGCGTGCGCTAACTATGCATGGCAGTTCACTACTGGGCAGCAGGTGATGAAACTCATGAAATCTTCAATGCTAATACATGTCATCTCCATGCATATCATGCTCATACGGTTTATGAATGATCTTTCGGATAACAACAACTTCGAATTCAAGAATACGTATTATCATCACAACACCATAATCCATCTTGGTTACAATTCTCATGCGAAGTTTGGTGTTCTTAAGGTCAACGCACTAGATTTCAATATCATCATTACATCCCGATTTAACCATGGAGATAAACTAACAATTCCAGTTTATAGGAAAGGATGCAATCTAAGATGATTCTTTCTTAAGTCCTTTTAACCAAAAATGATATCATCTCCAAGTTTTATGATCAATAAAACAACATAATTCATACGGATAATCATCTTCAGAATGTTCCTCTCATCATTTGACGTACTAAGGTTCCAACTACGAGGTTCCAACGACAATATCATAAGCATAAACATTCCAATCTTCTAAACATGATGTTTGTTGAATAATTCACCAAAGGAACTCAATATCTTGATAGCATGATCATCTTATTCTTTAGAATCTGAATCTAAGGCTGGAGATAGAATTAACATACCTTAATATGACGAAATCACTGAACCCCAAAGGTCGAATCTGACTCCGGTTGGTTATATGCCACTCCAAGGTGCTACTTCTCTTCAATGCTCAATCACAAGGAATATCCAATGTCCAATGATCAAGTGGATGTGTTATAAGTGTGTCTAAGGAAGATGATAAGCTCTCTGGTCTCTCAAGAACGAAGGATGCCCGAAAGAAATGAGAAGAAAATGGAGTGCTGGCCCATATATAAACTTTCTGTACACTAGCAGATTAGCGCACGCTATCATACATCCTTAGCGCGCGCTAATAAGAGTTGACTCTAAAACTGTCCAGGTTCATCCGCGGGAATCTTATCCGGTCCTACGTCCGGCTAGCGCATGTGTTAGCCGCCCAGCTCAATAATTGATAGCCTAGCGCACGCAATTCTTCATTTGTAGCGTGCGCTAGTAGTAGCCGATATCGCGCGTTAAGTTACATGCTTAGCGTGCGCTATCACGAGTTTGCATGAGAAATTTTGCATGATGATATACTTATGTACAAAGATACCAATGCGAAAAATATCATACTCCAATTATCGATATCACAAATCTGAATAATACGGGGTTCGAAAACAGATGAAATACACAAAAATAAATCCGGATATTACATTATGTTTGGTTCTGAAAATTTATTTTTGCTGCATATATTCATTTATTTTCCTTAAAAATTTGAAGAATTATTTTTCCTTGAATAGGGTGTTATATAAGTCGTATCAGAACGGTTCTACGATTCTGTAGACTCTTTAAAATAGTTTCTTTTTCAAACTAAAATTTTATTTTCGCAAGTAGTCAAAATTCTTATTTCAATTATGTCATCCACCTCGACCGCTCCACGTCGAATCCTAGATACATTTAAGCTATTATTACTCATAACGTGATAAATACAGTTTAGTAGATCAACCATGATTCATGTACTAATAACTTATTTTCATTTTATTTTGTGAACTAGGAATTTTATAATAAAATATTTGGGCATGTGATTATTTTCTTTTAAATTCATAAATATATGTGTGAATGGCATTATTTTATAATTGCCAGAAATCTCTGGGGTTTGTCAACCCATATATGCAATTTAATTCTTCATTTTATTTCTGCATCTTGTTGGGTGATTACTGAGAGGTTGTTACATATGATGTACCTTAAGATCATGGAAACTCGTGGACGTCGACGTGGATGCCCAGCTAATCGAGGTGCGGGTAATCTCGGTGATCAGAATGCCAACCATAATATTGGTGCTAGTGATGGTGGTAACAGAGGTCAGAATAACCACAATGATAATGTGCCATCTCTTGAGCAGGCACAAGTTGTGGAACAGCTCCGGCGCTTCATGCCACCATCATTCAAAGGTCGAGAAGGGCCAACATTCGTTGACGAATGGTTCATGTCCTTGGAGTACACCTTCGAGCTTATGAGGTGCACTGACACTCAGAGGATCTTATGTGCTCAGTACCAAATGGTCGAGGATGCTGGATGCTCGTGAATGTGCTATTGGATGTTGATGCCAGCAGCGGAGTGTGCTGCTTCAACCTGGGAAACCTGCAACGAGCTGGTAATGGAACAATACTATCCAAAGCACTACCGCGAGAAGATGGAGAGAGAGTTTTGGAATCTTGAATAAGGAGGACTGACGGTTGAAGAATATGAGAGAAAATTCAACCAGAGAAGCTTCTTAATGGAGAACATGGTGGATACGGATCGAAAAAGAGCTCTTACATTCCGGAGTGGGTTATGCCCGAGTATCCGTCATATTATGGCTGGTCATGAGGTGTTATCCTATACCGAGATAGTGTTCCTATCTCAAGATGTTCAGGCTAGCCAGAGTCTAAATTTACAATAGCCTGCAAAGCCCAATACCACTAAGAGGCATTAGAAGGGGAATTAGAATAAGGCTGGGGATTCTAACAAGCAAGCAAGGGTTCATCAGAGGACAGTACCTAATCCTCAAAATAGTAAGCCGGAGTGCCCAAAGTATGGTAAGAATCATGGTGGTGAGTGCTTGTACGACAAAGGTGTTTGCTACCGATGGAAGGAGCTAGGGCACTCATCTTCGAACTGTCATCTGCAAAGATCTCTCGTATATTCCTTCACCTAAAAGGATGAAGATGAGAATCCCGGCATTGTGCCAGGTATGTTGACTGTATCCGGTTTACCCACTCTCGTATTTTTTGACACTGGTGCCACACACTCTTTTTTGTTTGTAAAGTTTTATCATATCATTGGACGTAAGAGCAATAGTACTGTCGAATCACTAGAAATTAGCATCCCAGCAGGGGAGTCAATCCTCACTAGTGAAATTGTAGAGAACTTGAACATTGAGATAGGAGGAAAGAACTATTTTGCTAACTTGTATTTGATCGACATGGCGGACTCTGATATGATCCTTGTCATGGATTGTCTGAACGATCATGACGTTGACATAAGGTGTCTGCATAAAGAAGTTACATTGCCACTATCGAATAGTGAGACGATTAAATTTTATTGTATGAAATCAAAGCTGCTACTTAGAGTCATTTCGAAAATGAGTGCGTTGAAGAGTTTGGGGAAAGGGAAGTGTCAAGAATTTTTAGTAAGTCACTTAGACCTCAAAATGTTGAGACTGCCCTTTCGGATGTTTCTATAGTGCGGGAGTACTTGGATGTATTCCCAGAAGAATTGTCGGGAATTCCACCAAATCAGCAAGTAGAGTTCAGCACCGATTTGGTACCGGTGGCAGCCCCAACATCTAAGGCACCGTATAAAATGGTGTTGGGTTTTACATGTATCTAATACAAGAAATTTGACCAAAAACACAGTGGAATAATTATCGAAAAACCCAGATGAGGATATTCATACAGTGATTTAATTTATTTAATAAAGAGTTTGTCGAATTACCTTAATTCGGAGAACAGATCTGAATTCAGACCAGAAGCGATGAAAATTGCCTTCCTCTTTCGGTGATCCACACACGAACAATTTGCACAAGCCCTACGACTAGTTCCTTAGGAATAATGTTGATAAACAGTATAACAGATAATTTCTTGCTAGAAGGATTGTACTGTTGACCAAAACCAACTAAAGAAAACCCTAGAGTTAAAGTTTAGTAGTGCTTACCATCCACAGAAGTTTAGTACTGCTTATCATCCACAGAATGATGAGCAGTCCGAAAAAACTATCAAGACAGTAGAATATTTATTGAGGCTTTGTGTTCTTGATACTAGAGGTAATTGGGAGGATATTATGCCATAACTAGAGTTCGCTTATAACAATATTTATCAAGCGACCATTCAAATGGCTCCCTGTGAGGCATTTTATGGAAGAAGGTGTCGATCGCTATATTGGAGTGAGGTAGGGGAAGGTAAGATTTTAGAACCAGAATAGATTGGTCAAGCCGATATCAGGAGTAGAATTAAGACTTCTCAAGATCGGAAGAAATCTTATGTCGATAAACGGAGAAAGGATATTCAGATTGAAATCGACGATAAGTTTTTTTTGGAGGTATCGCCAATGAAAGGCGTGATACATTTCGGTAAAAATGGAAATTACAACCTCATTTTATCGGACCGTTTGATAATTTGGATCATGTTGGAGATTTATAGTTTAGCCTTGCCGCCCGAATGGTCTGCAGTGCATAATATATTTCATGTTTTTATGTTGAGGAAATATGTGCACGATCCCGAG
Source organism: Orobanche coerulescens (assembly GCA_033398695.1). Taxonomy (NCBI): domain Eukaryota; kingdom Viridiplantae; phylum Streptophyta; class Magnoliopsida; order Lamiales; family Orobanchaceae; genus Orobanche; species Orobanche coerulescens. The sequence goes on along the minus strand of CM065801.1, from coordinate 54,038,079 downwards.
CACATTTGCAACTATGAGGAGCTCCGAGTTGCCGGTAACTTGAGTTATGAAGAGGTAACTATTTTGGAGCGAAAGATTCACAAGCTCCGGAGTAGAGATGTGGTGCTTGTCAAAGTTCAATGGATCCGTCATGGCGTGAACGAAGCAACTTGGGAACCTGAAGAGAGATCCATTCTAAGTATCTAACATTCGTTTTCAAGGTATGTAACTTAATTTTCGAGGATGAAAATTTGTTAAAGAGGGGTATGTCGTAATGTCTCGATTTCACTTACACATTTTTTATGAATTATAGAAAATATTTTTGATTTCATTAATTTAATGCCCGAATAATTTTATCATTTAATGCACTTGATTTTCATGGTCATCCAAATTCATATATCTCATTGCACTTCATGTTGTTTCATCTCATCAATTCTAGGCTCCAAATCGAATTTTATTTAATTATATCCCAAATATTATTTAGTCTATTTATTATTATTATTATTATTTTGATTAAAAAAGCAAATTTTATTAGATGAATAACATTTTACAAGAAATTAGTGGGAAGCCGAGATACTATCTAGCCCCCCACTCCTTTTGCAATAACAAAACCAATTCGAGTAAAAATATGAGCAGCAGCACGCCTTCCAACATCCCGAGACACCAAAATCTTCTGAACCCGATTTAGTAATGCAATAGCACCCGTCTCCAACTCCCCCAGTGAAGAGAACGAGAAGGGTAAGAAAACATATCCCCGCGTCTCACACAAGTCCTGGTACTTGGCCCATTTACGCCGAGCAGTATCAATCACAACTCGCCCAGGTGCATAGTCAGCTATATCAGACTGGGTTAAGGGGGAGGAACCAGTCAAATCCACACACACATCCCGGCCCCTGTCCCAGGAATATAACAAAAAATCCGCTGGACGAAGGGGCTTTTCATGCCCATCGATCAAACCAACATCCACCTCCTTAGCTGCCGAAATCCCAGACCGAAAACAGATATCCAAAAGGGTGTCACGAACCAGGTTGTGGCGATGCTTAACCCCAACAGTACCAGATCAGGACACGGCATGATCACCGAAGACGTCGCCATGAAAGACCCGAGAACAGGCTGAGCACGGCCGAGATACCGAAAACAGGGGAATAGCCAGCCGATAGCTCAGAACACCGCGATAAGTCCGCCCATTCATTGTCTGTCCTAATCCAGAAATAGGAACCGCACGAAGCCAATCAGAAGTGTGTCCACCCTGTTGGGACTTCCATAATGCAACTTTTCGAGTGGTTAAAGAGTAGTCGGATTCAGCGGTAGCGGCCACCTTCGCGAAATATATATCTGCCAATTTATTCATAAGTTTGGGGGCAGCGATCTCACTCGGACGACGTAGGATATCCGAACCCGTAGTCTCAGTAAACACTCTTACAGCAGCATCAAAACAAGCTCCCGGGGCAACAATCCCAGAAGGATGAAGGAGCTTAGCTCGCGCATCGATCGCAGCGGGCGCAAGAAAGGCAAAATGAAGAACATCAGCAGCAGCATAAACACCAAGCCCCCCTAAAGAGAAGGGGAAAGTAGCAACCCGCCACTGCCAATCACCAAAGCCAGGCCCGATCGCGGTGAAAATACATTCCAAGCTAGAACAAAGCGCCGCATCAAAAGACAATTGGGCCGTACCAAAAACCAAAGGGGGGCAAGTACGCAGAGCAAAGTAGAGCTTAGAAATACCAGTACAAGCACGAAGAAGCAACAACTCGCACTGCGGGTCACCAATCCTAGCAACGGACTCCATAAGCTCTACGGTCCGGGTTACTCTCTTCAACACGAGCGCGCTGCCGAAAGTAAGACACATACTAACCGGTCCACCCAGGACCTTGACACCTCCGATGGGCCGAGCAATAGTAGGGGGAAGATACCAAGAAGTCGAATCCGGGGATCCTCCGTAGGCCAAAAAACCTCAGTTTTATCAACATTAAGGTGAAGACCCGACTGAGGTCCAACTTCCATAATCAGCTCAAGGACCTTCCCCACGACCAAAGTATCACCAACAATAGTGCCATCATCCAGGTACCAAGCCTGTAAACACAAATCAAAGGAGTTTCAGATCGAACACACCAAGGGATGCAAAACTAAGGCAAACAGCAAAGGGCCCAAGGGGTCTCCCTGCTGAACCCCCTGAGAAGACAAAAGACTATGCTCCCCATAATACAACTGGGCAGGAGCAGAATAACAAAATTCAACCCAACGGGAGAGAACAGGGCAATGACGACAAAATTCACGTAACATAGGCCCGCAGTCGACCATGTTAAAGGCGTTCTGGAAGTCAACCAACAACATGTAAAGGCCCACATCATTGCCGCGCTCCTCAACAAACTGGTTCAAGGCATGCAGAATGGCCTCTCCTCCACCGGACACCCCGACACCAAACTGAAGACCATTAAAATAACCACACAATGATGGCCCAACTAAAACAGCACCAACCTTAGAGACATGACGCCTCCAAACAGTGCCCACAACAATAGGACGAATACCACCACCTGGTTTAACAAGCAGGGTGAGAGGAGCACTATCAATGTACTCACCCAGGACCTGCGGACACCGACCCTCAAGGAAAATATTAACCACCCGAGAGATAGAGGTGATCAAATCATCAGAAATAGCAACAACAGCCCCACTGAAACAATCTAAGAGATGCTGAGCACGAAGACCATCCCGCCATTAAGAGGTGCCGCGCGGAAAACTCCTAATCATGTCCAAAACAACAGCCGCTGAAACAACAAGAGGAGGATGATCAGGGGGCAAATACGGCAATACGGGGGATGGAGCAAGTGGGTGCTTATCTCGTAAAGCCTCCAAAGTATCATCACAGTAAGGAGCAACACCCGATGAAGAAAGCACCCTAACCGCAGTGGTATAATGACCATCACAAATTTCCACCTACACTGTCGAATATTAAGCTCCTCCAAGTGGCCGTCCACATCCACCCCAAATGAAGGAGAAACTTCGGCTAAAGCCTCTCGTAGAAGCTGCAGGCTACCACCAGGCTCGCCCCAAGTACGAATCGTACTGGTAATACTCTCCTTTTGACGCTGACACAAGATCGCTAACCGACATTCAAGATTGCTCCTAGGGGAGAAGGTCCTAAGTAAACAAAGAGGCAATACAAGCAAGCTAACCTAGCAAGTGACGTCACCAGGAGAGGAAGCCACAGCATCAAGAGCCCCCTTTAAAACCCGAGAAAACCCCAAACAACACTTAGGAGGAATGGATGTGACAGTGCACAAACCCTTGGATAACAAACGATCAAGGGTAGTAACATTCAAAAGACAAGGCACAACACCATCCTCAAGAGACAAGGAAGGCGGAGCTGATGGACGCGGCAAATCATATAGAACATAACGAACAACACCATCACCACCATCACGTGGCGAGACAAAATCAGGACCTCCACCATGTCGACACTTAGCATGAAAAGTATGAGTCTTAAATCAAACCTCAACCAAATACCCATATGCTTAAAAGTAAGCTCAGCGTTGGAATAAACCGAAAGAGAAGTGGAAAGGGAGTGGCGCGTAATAACCCTTTCGTCCCCAAAACAATGCCGATCACGAAGATGTGTAAGCAGGGAGGTGCGAACAAGGCCATGACCTCCACCATCACGACAACCAAAAAGACCCACAAAAGGACAGTAAAACCGAACGACGTCAGGCATGGGAACGCAACAACAACCCAAAGGATTCGAAGATTGACTACACCTGAATTTGCCGAGGGGATTCGGATCCCTAGAAATTGGGGGTTTTCCGAATAGGCAACGACAGCTAATGTAATATCCGCATTTTTCTTTCCCTCGTAATTGTATTTCCGGTGTAATTCTCGATTTTAGTGACTCTCGTGTATCCTTCAGTGTAACTTTTCCGTTATCTTTTGATCTGATTCTCGTAATTGTTGTGCGGAACCATCGTTTCGGGGTTGCCGTGGATTCATTCTATGCTATGATGCGTTTTGAGGTGTTCCGTTTGACGTTTCGTTCATAATCCGGTATTTTGGGTCGTTTATATCCTGTATCTAGCGCACGCTAAATTTCCTGTATAGCGCACGCTAGAAATCCATTGGTAGCGCACGCTACGCTTAATTCGTAGCGCACGCTAACGATTTAGCCCTGGGAGTGGCAGTTCAGCTCCCAGCCCTCTGGACTATCGGATTAGCGCACGCTATCTTGTCTAGCGCACGCTAATGTCGGGAGACTAGCGCCGCGTTACGTTGTTGATGGCGCGCTAGTGTGATCAAGATCGGGCGGTTTACTACCAATTCAAGCAGATTTTAGTTAGCGCACGCTCTGGGTATGGTAGCGCACGCTAATGGGTCGGTGAGGTTTGGGCGGTTAGCTCTGGACTCGGGTGATGTTCGAGTAGCGCACGCTATTGGTCGATAGCGCGCGCTACCGATAGGTTATTAGCGCACGCTACGCATGCATGGTAGCGCACGCTAACGGCGAAACCCCAGCCACGGACTCGGACGCTAACGGAGGGTTGGTAACCCTATCCGTTAGCGCACGCTAACCTTGAGGTCTTAGCGTGCGCTAACACTCCTGGTTATATATACCGGGGAGTTGACCGAGATAATCATAATTCCTCTTTTCTTCCTCTCTCATGGCGAAGGCGATTCCGAGGCGTTTTCTTGGCGATTTCTTCCTCCAATCATCTCATCCACCATCCCTCTTGAGTTCTTGGAGTATTATATCAACATCAACACGAATCATTCGTCCTAATCCACGGTAAATCTCTTAGAACCCTACTTTTAGATGATTTGGGGATTTTGGGATTTTCTTCCGATCCGTTCCGTTTCGTTGATGGATTCATGAGGAATATTATTAATCTTGTTGGTATTCTTAGTTTCCCTACGGATTCATGGTATATTTCGTGATTTTTACGGAATCGAGAGGGTTTGGTTGTGGTCCGCCCTCGTTGTTGTTTATATACGAATATACATGAATCGTAGGCGGGTTTCGGGTGTATTCCATTTCCATAATCGTCTAGAGTTGGTTGTGATTGTGTTATTCGAATCGTTAGGTTCATTTCCGACGGTTCCTTGCGGTCGTGATCAACTCTTCCGTTCCGTTCGTGTCATCGTCTAATTAATCGAGGCAAGTATCCTTATGAACTTACAATCTTGACATAGTAGTTTTGTATGAGAAATTGTGTGCGTGTGTATGCTCACTACGGGTTAGACTCGACGGGGTCTCGGTAGGGGTCCACGGAGGTGTGGATCGACGAGCTTTGCTTTTAACCACTACGGGTTAGATCCGACGGGGTCTCGGTAGGGGTCCACGGAGGTGTGGATCGACGGTTAATTGTGGTGAATTTTACAAATGTGATTTGATATTGGCATTTCGGAAATGAGTGTTTTCGAACGGTTTTCTCTATTGCATGCATTACTATATGTGTAAGATGTAAGTTGTTCATTTGGTTACTTGTACTAGCGTAATTGCTAACCCCTCTGGGGACCCGTTTTGGGGAAATTCGTTTTATGAATTTCAGTCGTTCATCGAGACGAGCAATTGGACCATACACGGATGATGGTCGTGCGTGATGATGGTGCACGAGTGATGTTTTAGTGTCTTTCACCTTTTTGTCTTTTGTGGTTTTGAACTAATAGTTGTACTCGAGTACTTAAGGGGTCCTTGTTCGTTTGAATTGTATTGTTGCTTATTATGTTGTGTTGGATGATGATGTTATATTGGCCGGTTGAACCGGGTGGATTGTTCTTTTGCGTCTTTATGACGTGGTGTTATTTTATCGTTTACGTGAGTCGTTGTGTATGATCTTTGTTCGGCTGGTGGGTCCCATATAGGGATTCACGGCGGCGTAATATACCTCGGATATCCCGGGGTGTTACAGAAAATGGTATCGAGCACTAGGTTTATGGATACCTAGGCTTGTCGGTTTATTGGGTCTTGTGGTGTTTTGTTTTGCACATCATCGTCACGCCGCCATGATTCAAGATTTACCAAAGGTCCGTAAGTTTTTCCTTCCTCTGTTCATTAATTCCTTGTATCGTACCCTTGATTCTCGACTTGTGATTGTTCTTTTCTTGTCGATCCTCGTATGGCTTTTGCTACTTATTTAACTCCGGTATGGATCTTTGGAAGAGGTCGTGGTCGCGGTCGTGGTCGTGGACGCGGGGGACGTGGGGCGGCGGTGGGGCGGCCACGTCACGATCTTCGAGGCCGCGATGCACGGCGACCGTCATAGCCATGCTTCTTCTCAGGAGCGTGCCGATCTTGGTATTGCGGCCGTTATGCAACAGATGGTGAACCAAATGGCGGCAATAGCTCAGGCGGTTCAGAACCCGGATCAAGCCCATGCTAATCGGGGCGGAGCGGACCGTTGGCTCCAAGATGTCATCAAGATGCATCCTCCTCAGTTTTCGGGAGCTTCAGACCCGGTTGGCTGGGAAGGGTGGATCAAGGAGATGTCTAAGGTCTTCGTTGCCACTAACTGTCCTGAGGAACGTAGAGTCCCTATTGCCCAATACTTTCTCACAGGGGACGCTACGGACTGGTGGGAGGCCGTTGGGCCCAAAGACCATGCTGCTACGTGGGCTGAGTTTCAAGAGTTGATGGAGACTGAATATTGCCCGTGGCCAGTCAGACACGCTCGGGTACATGCTTTTTATGATGCTCAACCACGGGATATTCCCGTAGCTCAAGCTATTGCTGATTTTAACAAAGAGTTGGGTTATGTGAAGACCCAAGTTGTCGAAGAGAGTGACAAGATTTTCCATTTCTCCAGACGGATGAAGTTGCCGATTCGGGACTATATGTCGGGGCTCGTATGCACTACATTGAAGGATTATCAGAGTAGGGCCCTTGCTTATGATATGTCTGTGACGGCGAGTGAGGCGGCCCGCGAGAGTAAGAAGCAGAAGTCCGTTGGGAACTTTTCGGGCCACAAGAGTGGGGGTCAGCAGAGATCCCAATCTGCTAACTTCCCCGCCGGCGGTGGTCCACTGCTCGGGGTCCCAGTGGGACTACCGGTGCTCCTTTCCGTGATGTGAAGTGTTTCAATTGTGGTCGACGGGCCACATCGTCGTACTTGTTTGAGCCCTTTGTCGACGTGTAATCAGTGTGGCGGGCCACAAGGTACTTCTGTCTTGAGAGGAGAAAATTCTTGGTGCCGGGCTTCCATTCCAGCGCCTAGGGAACCAAGTGTGAATCGAGGATCGTTGCTCCTCGGTCTCGCCGAGTGCTAGTCGGGGAGAGGTCGGGTCAGCCCTCTAAGGGGAGCTTCCAGTGTCGGCTCCGCCCATCCGCGTGTCTATGAGATGCGGAGAGCCGATGACCCAGCGGCTACCGTGGCGGCAGTACCGTTTATATTCTTTCTCATCCTGTCAATGTGCTTTTCGATTAGGTGCTACGCATTCGTTCATATCTACGGATTGTGTGCGTCGTTTGAGTCTCGACCGTTTGACGCCTTGCGAGCCCTTCATCGTTAAGCTTCCTAGCGGCGATAGGATCGTTGGTGATCGGGAGGTTCGAGACCGCTCTGTACTTATTTGTGAGAGGACTTGGCCCTCTAATCTTATTGTTGTGAGTATCGAGGGTGAGGATTTAATTCTTGGTGATGATTGGCTCGAGCGGCATGGTGCGATCATGAACTACCGCACGAGAATCATCACTATGTTAGCCGAGGACGGCACGAGCACTCTTTCGCGGGGCGAAGAGAGGAAACCAAATTCGTTATTAATGCCTTGAAGGCGATGAGTCTCTGCGAAAGGGGTGTGCGGTTATTGGTGCTATGCCTTGAAGGCGGAGGATGGTGGAGTCGAGCTTTCGTCGATTCCGATCGTTAGTGAGTTTCTGATGTATTCCCTGACGAGTTACGGGATTGCCACCGGGCGTGAGGTTGAGTTTGCTATAGAGTTAGAGCCGGGCGCGGCTCTATTTCAAGGCGCCGTATCGCATGGCACCTTGAGAGATGGCGAGTTGAAGAAGCGATTGAGCGAGCTTCTTGAGTCGGGGTATATTCGACCGAGCGCCTCGCCTTGGGCGCACCGGTCTGTTTGTGCGGAAGAAGGATGGTTCACTACGTTTGTGTATCGACTATCGCGAACTAAACAAGGTGACCATCAAGAAGTATCCTTTGCCGAGAATTGATGACTTGTTCGATCGATTGTGGAGTGCGGTATTCTCGAAAATTGATTTGAAATCGGGATACTATCGGCTCGGGTGAGAGAGTCCGATGTGCAGCTTGACCTTTCGGACGAGTACGGACATTATGAGTTCGTAGTCATGCCTTTCGGGTTAACTAATGCGCCGGTGTTCATGCAATTGATGAACAAAGTTTTTATCGAATATTTGGATAGGTGCGTCGTCGTCTTTATTGTGATATTCTTATTTATTCGAGGGATGAGGAAGAGCATGCTCATCATTTGCGGATAGTATTAGACATTTTAAGGACCGAGCAACTCTATGCAAAGTTCTCGAAATGTGAGTTAATTGAAGGAAGTGATGTTTTTAGGTCACGTGATTTCGGTAGGGGGTTCGTGTGGATCCGCGAGAAGATTGAGGCCGTATTGGATTGGGCACCGCCAAGAATGTGAAGGAGCTCCATAGTTTCTTGGGTTTAGTGGCTACTACCGTAGGTTCGTCGAGGTTTCTCGGCGGCTCGGCCACTTACGCAGATTGCTCCGTAAGTCAGAAGTTCGTGCGGAATGACGAGGCGATCGAGTTTTGAGGAATCGAAGAAGCGTTTGACTTCAGCCCGATTTTGGCGTTGCCATGTGGCAACGAGGGTTTTGCCGTTTATAGCGATGCTTGGTCGTGGTCTTGGGTGTGTATGAATGCGGCACGGCAAGACCATTGCCTATCTTGTCGAGACAGCTTGAGGCCGTATGAGTGAACTACCTACTCATGATTTGGAGTTAGCGGCGGTCGTTTTTGCGCTCAAGATGCGCGTCACTATCTTTTCGGCTCTACATGTCGATTTTACCGATCATAAAGTCTGAAATACATATTTACTCAATGAGAGTTGAATATGAGGCGAGAGGAGGTGGTTAGAGTTGATTAAGGATTATGACCTCGAAATCCTTTATCATCCGGGCAAGGCGACGTTGTGGCCGACGCCTTGAGTCGGAGACGATTGCGTTGCGACGCTTGAGATCCTTACATCTCGGTCGAGCTTCGGAGGGCTTTGATCGAGTTAGATGTTGAGGTCTTGTTGCCGGAGCCGTCGGGCAACTTCGTGCTTTAGAGATTTCGTCGTCTTTGATCGATGAAATTAAGGTGAAGCGATTAGAGGATCGATGATTACTCAAATCCGAGAGAACGTTCTTAAAGGAAAGTCTCACGGATTTGTGATTCACGAGGATGGTGTTTTGAGATTCCAGTCGGCTTTGTGTGCCGAGCGACTCGAGTTGAGGCGAGTATTTTACGGGAGGCCCATGCTACGCCTTATTCCGTTCATCCTGGTTCGAGTAAGATGTACAAGGACCTGAGAAGAAATTTCTGGTGGAATGATATGAAGGATGAGGTCGCACAGTTTGTAGCGAGATGTTTGACTTGTCAGTAGGTCAAGATCGAGCATCAGCGACCGGCCGGGTTATTGCAGTCACTTCCCATTCCGGAATGGAAGTGGGAAGATATATCGATGGATTTCGTTACGAGTTTGCCGAGATCGAGGTCGGGCATGAATATGGTATGGGTGATTGTGGATCGTCTGACCAAGTCGGCACATTTTCTGGGCATCAAGGACACTTGGGGCCCGGAGAAGTTAGCTCGTGTGTTTATTGCGCAGATCGTGAGACTTCACGGTACTCCGAAGTCTATTGTTTCGGATCGTGACGGCCGTTTTGTATCGCATTTCTGGCAGGCGGTGCATAAGGCGTTGGGTACCCGGTTGCATTTGAGTACCTCTTTTCATCCCGATCGGATGGACGGTCGGAACGCACTATCCAGACGTTCGAGGACTTGTTGCGTGCTGTGCTCTCGATTGGAGTAGTGGTGGGAGGAACATTTGCTGATCGAATTCACGTATAACAATAGTTGTACGCGTCGATTCGGATGGCACCGTCGAGGCACTTTATGGGCGGCGATGTCGATCACCTATTTGTTGGAATGAGGCGTCCGATTTGGTCGGGACCGAGCCGGATGTCGTTTTAGAGACGAAGCGGAAGATAGAATTAATTCGGGAACGGATGTTGGCGCCCGAGTCGGCGAAGTCGTATGCGACGTCCGTCGTCGACCTTTGGAATTCAAGGTGGGAGATCACGTTTTGCTAAAGGTGTCGCCGACGAAGGGAGTTTTCGGTTCGGGAAGAAAGGGAAGTTGAGTCCGAGATTTATCGGTCCCTTTGAGATCCTCGGCGAGTAGGTGAGTTGGCATACCGTTTGGCGTTACCTCGGCCTTGAGTCATGTTCATAGTGTTTTCCATGTTTCCCGATTGAGGAAATATGTCCGGATCCTAGTCACATCATCGATTATGGAGAGATTGATGTCGCCGAAGATGTTACTTTCAAGAGCGCCCTTTGAAGATTTTGGAGCATCGTGAGAAACGATTGAGGCATAAGACCATACCTTTGGTCAAGGTGCGGTGGTCGAGACACGGTGTCGAGGAGGCAACTTGGGAAACCGAGGATAGCATGCGTGCTAGGTACCCCGAGTTGTTTGTTTCTTAAGTTTCGGACGAAACTTATTTTTAGAGGGGTAGAATGTAATATCCGCATTTTTCTTTCCCTCGTAATTGTATTTCGGTGTAATTCTCGATTTTAGTGACTCTCGTGTATCCTTGATGTAACTTTTCCGTTATCTTTTGATCGATTCTCGTAATTGTTGTGCGGAACCGTCGTTTGGGGTTGCCGTGGATTCATTCTATGCTATGATGCGTTTTGAGGTGTTAGTTTGACGTTTCGTTCATAATCCGGTATTTTGGGTCGTTTATATCTGTATCTAGCGCGCTAAATTTCTGTATAGCGCACGCTAGAAATCCATTGGTAGCGCACGCGCTACGCTTAATTAAGCGCACGCTAACGATTTAGCCACAGGAGTGGCGGTTCAGCTCGACCCTGCGGACTATCGGATTAGCGCACGCTATCTTGTCTAGCGCACGCTAATGTCGGGAGATAGCGCGCGTTACGTTGTTGATGGCGCGCGCTAGTGTACTGTCGATCTTGGCGCTTTACTACCGAATTCAAGCAGATTTTAGTTAGCGCACGCTACGCCGGTATGGTAGCGCACGCTAACGGGTCGGGTGAGGTTTGGGCGGTTAGCTCTTTGGACTCGGTGATGTTCGTAGCGCACGCTATTGGTCGATAGCGCGCGCTACCGATAGGTTATTAGCGCACGCTACGCATGCATGGTAGCGCACGCTAACGGCGAAAACCCTGGCTTCTGGACTCGGACGCTAACAGGAGGGTTGGTAACCCTATCCCGTTAGCGCACGCTAACCTTGAGGTCTTAGCGTGCGCTAACACTCCCTGGTTATATATACCAGGGAGTTGACCGAGATAATCATAATTCCTCTTTTCTTCCTCTCTCCGCGGCGAAGGCGATTCCGAGGCGTTTTCTTGGCGATTTCTTCCTCCAATCATCTCATCCACCATCCCTCTTGAGTTCTTGGAGTATTATATCAACATCAACACGAATCATTCGTCCTAATCCACGGTAAATCTCTTAGAACCCTACTTTTAGATGATTTGGGGATTTTGGGATTTTCTTCCGATCCGTTCCGTTTCGTTGATGGATTCATGAGGAATATTATTAATCTTGTTGGTATTCTTAGTTTCCCTACGGATTCATGGTATATTTCGTGATTTTTACGGAATCGAGAGGGTTTGGTTGTGGTCCGCCCTCGTTGTTGTTTATATACGAATATACATGAATCGTAGGCGGGTTTCGGGTGTATTCCATTTCCATAATCGTCTAGAGTTGGTTGTGATTGTGTTATTCGAATCGTTAGGTTCATTTCCGCCGGTTCCTTGCGGTCGTGATCAACTCTTCCGTTCCGTTCGTGTCATCGTCTAATTAATCGAGGCAAGTATCCTTATGAACTTACAATCTTGACATAGTAGTTTTGTATGAGAAATTGTGTGCGTGTGTATGCTCACTACGGGTTAGACTCGACGGGGTCTCGGTAGGGGTCACGGAGGTGTGGATCGACGAGCTTTGCTTTTAACCACTACGGGTTAGATCCGGCGGGGTCTCGGTAGGGGTCCACGGAGGTGTGGATCGACAGTTAATTGTGGTGAATTTTACAAATGTGATTTGATATTGGCATTTAGGAAATGAGTGTTTTGAGCGGTTTTCTCTATTGCATGCATTACTATATGTGTAAGATGTAAGTTGTTCATTTGGTTACTTGTACTAGCGTAATTGCTAACCCCTCTGGGGACCCGTTTTGGGAAATTCGTTTTATGAATTTGAGTCGGGTTCATCGAGGCAATGCTACTGACCGGACGATACGGATGATGGTCGTGCGTGATGATGGTGCACGAGTGATGTTTTAGTGTCTTTCACCTTTTTGTCTTTTGTGGTTTTGAACTAATAGTTGTACTCGAGTACTTAAGGGGTCCTTGTTCGTTTGAATTGTATTGTTGCTTATTATGTTGTGTTGGATGATGATGTTATATTGACCGGTTGAACCGGGTGGATTGTTCTTTTTGCGTCTTTATGACGTGGTGTTATTTTATCGTTTCTGTGAGTCGTTGTGTATGATGCTGTTCAGCCTGGTGGGTCCCATATAGGGATTCACGGCGCTGTAATATACCTCGGATATCCTGGGGGTGTTACAGCTAATGGGATTGGTTGCAAAAGAACCGTATCGACGAGGCGAACTAAATGGTATATCGCAATCACCGTAATTCGACCGGAGTTGGTCGGAATTAGCCGCGCAAGGTCACCGGAATCTGGGTTCGTCGCCCAATCGGAAAAAGAGAAAGACACCGGCCATGGGTGGGCGCAAACTGACCGTCTTGATGAGGGGAAGCTTTTTCCGGTGGTCCGTGATTGTGGTTTGGCTGGAGATGGCCGGAATCAGGCGTTGACCAATCGAAAGAAGAAAAGTCAAAAACGTCATCGGACGCCGTGGAGGAGGAATCGGAAGCGGCGCCTAGAGGGCTTCTGACCGAAATACAAGCAGGAATATAATACAAGTGGCGCGCCGTCGATTGGAGGTCGAACGGCGCCGGAATCAGCAAAAGACCAACCGGCGAAACTGTGTGCGAAAAAAGTGGGTTTTGCGGAACTTGCAGTCGATCGTTCAAGAGGCAAACGATGTCGGAATTGGCTGAAATTTTGAGGGTAGCATCAGAAAAAAGAGACGAACATTGTTATGATTACTGCTATTTATTACAAGCCCAACTATTCTAATTAGTCAATGATAATTATCTTAATGTTTGAGAAGAAAGTAAAAGACAGCAAATCAATTGTATTGATAACAATGAATAGAGGGGCCTTTATATAGGCATTACAAAGAGAGTCTTTCCATACATAGAATTCCAAGTTAAGGTAAGACATCTAACAGGATCCTACTACTTATGGAAGAGTCTAGAACCTTCCATAACTCTTATCCCCCTACAACTAGTATTAGGTAAGACACCAATACGGGAAGGATTTCCCGGAACACTCCCCCTGTGTCGAACACTAATACTAACATGGTGCACAAGGTGTTGCCTCGGTAAAAAACCTTTCCAAGTCAAATAAAACACCGTGGGAAAAACAAAGACTTTGGTGAGGAAAAAGATCGCAACGCACCAACTACAAATGTCAGAATCATGTGAAGTATACTCCCCCTGAGGTATACATGACAGCTCATTCCATCGAGTTATCATTAGTTGAGCTCGGATAATCGACACATGCCGATGCTTCTCACATGTTTCTCAAATGTAGATTTCGGCAGAGACTTAGTGAACAAGTCTGCGATATTCTCATCGGAACTCACTTGTTTCACTTCGATATTCAGCAATTTCTGCTGCTGATGATTATAAAAGAACTTCGGCGCAATATGCTTGGTATTGTCACCCTTTATGAAACCTAACTTCATCTGCTCAATGCATGCCGCATTGTCTTCAAAGATGCAAGTAGGGGTTGCTATAGTGGGATCTAATCCACATGTTCCTCGTATATGGTCCATGACAGACCGGAGCTAAATGCACTCCCTTACGGATTCGTGCAATGCAATTATCTCTGCATGGTTCGAGGAAGTAGCAACCAGGGTCTGCTTGGTAGATCACCAAGATATTGCCGTATTCCCAATGGTAAACACATAACCAGTTTGGGAACGTCCTTTATGCGGGTCAGAGAGATAACCAGCATCAGCAAATCCAACTAACGAGTCGTTAGGATTCTCTGCATAAGGGGTAAGCTTGCTCGCATTAGCACTTCTAGTAGTCAAGCTACCATGCTTAGCTGCAATATCAGAGGAAGATCGACGGTCGGTATGCATCGTCTTAACCTCAACAATTTCTTTCGGAATATCGCTCTCTCTTGTGTAGGGAAAGAACAATCCAAGGTCACTGGAGCCTTTCAAGTATCGAAAGATGTGTTTTACTCCATTCCAATGCCTTATCGTGGGAGCGGAGCTAAATCTCGCTAACAGATTCACAGAGAATGCGATGTCTGGACGAGTATATTGAGCCGGTCTGACAACGCACCGATTGCGCTAAGGTACGGTGTTTCTGCTCCAAGGACCTCTTCATCCTTCTCTTTGGGACGAAACGGATCCTTGTTCATTTCCAGACTTCGACCAATCATGGGGTTAGCAAGAGGATGTGCCTTGTCCATACTAAATCGCCTGAGCATTTTGTGGACATAGGCAGACTGATGAATGAGTATGCCATCATCTCGATCTTCTAGCTCTAAGCCCAAGCAGAATCGAGTCCTCCCCAGATCTTTCATCTCGAATTCGGATTTAAGGTAGCGGGCCATTTCATTGACCTCATCTATGGTACCGATAACATTCATGTCATCTACATAGACGGCTACAATCACGAATCCTGCATCTGTTCTTTTCACGAAAATGCATGGACAGATGTCACTGTTCTCGTATCCCTTCCCAACCAAGTATTCACGTAGGCGGTTGTACCACATCCTTCCGGATTGTTTCAACCCATACAGTGAACGATGCAATTTCACAGCGTAAGCGCTCCTTGGTTTAGAGCTATTTGATTTGGGCAATGAAATCCCTTCAGGGACTTTCATATAAATATCCATATCTAGATCCCCATAAAGATACGCTGTAACCACATCCATAAGCTGCATGTCCAGTTTTTCGGACACTACCAAACTGACTAAGTAGCGGAAAGTGATGATGTCCATAACGGGAGAATACGTCTCCTCGTAGTCAATGCCAGGGCGCTGCGAGAAGCCTTGGGCAACTAGTCTCGCTTTGTAACGCATGACCTCATCCTTATCATTGCGTTTACGAACAAAGACCCACTTATGTCCAACTGGTTTAACGCCCACAGGTATTGGCTCGATACGGCCAAATACCTCACGTTTAGCCATTGAGTCTAGTTCAGCCTGCATTGCATCTTTCCATTTCGGCCAATCGGCTTGTTGTTGAAACTCAGCAACCGAGCGCGGCTCAGCGTCGTCGTCTTCAATAATTTCTTGAGCGACGGAGTAGGCAAAAGCATCATCGACTAGCGTGGACGACATCCCAATAAATGCGTATTCACTCGTACATTGTATCGAGATTTCTTTATTTTCTGACATCAACAAAGTTTCCGACGCGTCCGTCGATTGTTCCATTGTTGATTCGAGGACATATCCGTAGTCAGAGATAATCTCGTGTGACGGAGTCACTGTGTCGATGACGAGAGGATTTTGTGCCTCCGTTACTCTTCTCTTTCGAGGTTCGGTATCCTTTCTACCCACTGGCCTCCCCCTCTTTCGAGCAGGGATAAGAGCAGCCGAAGTAGCCGTCCCACCACTAAGGTTGACGCCGGGGGCATCATTCCTTTGGGCGGCTGAACCTTGCCCTATAACTGGGACTTCTAACCTTGAAGGAACATTCGCAGCGGGAATGGTAGATCTTGTCACTTTCGCAGTATCAGTAAAGCTGTCGGGCATCGAATCCGCAACTTTCTGAAGACTGAGAATACGTTGCACTTCTAGCTCGGATTGAGCTATGCGGGGATCTTGATGAGGCAAGGAGGGGGCACACCAGACAATTTCCTGGCGTTCAATTGGAATCGTTCGATTCCTCTCTCCCCCTAACGACGGGAAGTTTGTCTCATCAAAGTGACAATCTGCAAATCTTGTAGTAAACAGATCTCCTGTTAAAGGTTCCAAATAGTGGATAATTTTAGGCGATTCATAGCCAACATATATACCTAATCGTCTTTGTGGACCCATTTTAGTACGCTGTGGAGGCGTAATTGGCACATAGACTGCACAACCAAAAATGCGTAAGTGTGAAATATCAGGCTCATATCCAGTTACCAACTGGTACGCACTAAACGGTTGATTGGCAGTAGGTCGAAAGCGAATAAGTATAGCCGCATGCAAAATTGCATAACCCCAGGCAGAGATCGGCAAGTTGGTGCGCAATACCAATGCTCGGGCGATAAGCTGTAACCGCTTAATCATAGCCTCGGCAAGGCCATTCTGCGAATGAACATGGGGGACGGGATGTTCAACTTCAATCCCAATCGACATGCAATAGTCGTCAAAAGACTTTGACGTAAACTCTCCAGCATTGTCCAATCTTAATGACGAGATTGGAAAGTCGGGGTGGTTAGCCCGTAACTTGATGATTTGTGCTATGAGTTTAGCAAATGCAGCGTTTCTCGTGGATAGCAGAGCGACGTGTGACCATCGCATCGATGCATCAACCAGAACCATAAAATATCTGAATGGTCCGCACTCTGGCTGAATAGGTCCACATATGTCCCCTTGAATTCTTTGTGAGAAGCGAATGTTTTTTGTTGAGTCTTTAGCAAAGGACGGAGTGGGTATCAACTTTGCTAGTGAACAGGTTTACAAAATGATTTATGGGCATTAGAAATTGCCACGGAAGCCTTGGGATTTACAAGAGATGCACCGTCAACCTTATCAGGGCGTGCGATCTTTAGTCCCGGTGATACGGTATCAAGCTCACTCACATCAATGCCGATATCGAGTGGTGCTTCCAATCGTTTTCTGGACTTGAAAAACGGATGACCATGTGAGTTTTTCAAAATGCGAATCATCATGTCGCGTCCAGGGTGACCGAGTCGGTCATGCCATAGTTGGTATGCTTCGGAATCACACAGTTCGTGACTCACAGCATAGGATTCAATAACCCTTATTGTAGTCTGGTATAAACCACTACTTAGACTCATAAGTTTCTCGAGAACGCGGCGTCTTCCGCATTCTGCCAGAGTAACACACAAAAATTCTGTCCCATTCTCACAATGTGTTTCAAGGTGATAACCGTTGGCACGGATGTCCCTAAACCTTAGCAAGGTTCGGTTTGTTCTTGGGGCATAGAGAGCATTTGTGACATTAATATGCATACCATTAAGTAGAAAGAAATGAGCAGGTCCCTTCCCTTGAATTACTTGGGAGGAACCAATCATTGTTGTCACTGAGGATATATATGGCACAATATCCTTGAATAATTGCCTATTCCGAAGAATAGTGTGGGTTGTTCCACTATCAGCAAGACACTCAATTTCGCCACGAGACATCTACAATAAGACATGAAACTTGATTAGTCTTATGATTAAAGACATAGCGAAAACTCATTAACTTCGAGTTTGGGGAAATTCGACCAAGTTGGTTAGGATCAAAGTTAGCACAATCGCTGGAAATAATTTCCGCGCAGCTTGACCTTTGTTCACTAAAACAGCAATAACTTCTTCGTTAAGAAGGCTATGGACGAACGGTCAGTTGTTATGGAAACTAGACTTCCGTATCTTTCTGTCCATAGGTCGTGTACTTTCTGGATCATTAAATTCAGATCTCAGTGCTCGTTTCAAGTTTCTATTTTGGTATTTTCCTATTGTTGAGTGATAGAGCAAGGTTGAAGCCTTTTTCAAAGGCATTATTGTTGATACAATACTATGGTAATATGGCCATAGGAGCGTTTAAATACTTCAAAACGCATCTTGGTGTTCGATATATATCTCGGCTAATGCTCCTTTCGGTAACTCCAACTTGGTAGACTTGCAGAGAAAGTAGGAATGTCGGTACAGCTAAGGCTGTTTAAAAACCACTGATTCCGTTTGAACTCTCAAAACATAAACAAATACCAAGGAGGATGCGCCTAGTCTTGATCAAAAGTTTTGATGAAATCAACCAATGTATCAATTTAACCAAGCAATTCATTTACTGAGCAATTGTTTTGTGATAAACCAAACATGCTTTCGAAGGGAAAAATAAAATTCGTTTTTGCACAATCACAGCAATTAAAAGAATTTTATTCATCATGGCCAACTTTATTACATTCATGAAAATCCAAAGTAGTTCTCGGAAACTAGAAACAAGACAAAACATAAACAAAGCGTAAAACTAGTCAAACTACAATGATCTAGTCAATGTCGGCAACATCCATATGTTAGTCTTTGTCCGCAATGGTGAGAGGAGGGATCTAAGTCTGGATCTCAATATGGTTCACCTCCGTATTCTCATTATCTTCTTCCATGTAATTTGACTCTTGAGTCAAATATTGTTTATAGTGCTTGTAGTAAGCTTGGATGTTCTTTGGCGCTTTGCAATTGCGGTAAGTATGGTTCTTCGATCCGCAAGTATAGCAATTCCGGCCTTCTTTTGGAGTGGTTCCATTCACGGCGACAGGAGGCGGTCCACGTGGTTGGGTTCCACTGGGTCCCGTGGCCGAGCCACCTTGCCTCTTCCACACATTGGAACGACGACCTCGTCTTTTCCCTCGCTTGCTCGAGTCATGCACCCGTGGTGCTTGCAAAAACTGAGTAGCGTTGCCTTTTCTATTTTGTCGTGGTGCTTTCCTGTGGGTAGCTTTGATTCACTTAGGAATCGGCTTCGTACAGTGGCGCGCATTGCTATTGAGAATAATCTCATGGTGCCTTTCTTTTTTTGCGAGGTGGGAGATAAGGTCACTAAAATTTTTAATTCTCCCTTCCTCATAGGCAACGCGCAACTGATGAGCAATCACACTTGCTCCCACGGGAAACGTGTTAAGAGTCTTCTCGATCAAATCTTGATCAGACTTCTTGACACCACAAAAACCAAGATCAGCGCGAAGATCGAGGATGGCTTGATTATAGGCTTCCACATTCGCATAATCCAAAAATCGGATTTGCTCCCACTGAAGTTGCAATTTGGGGAAGCGCTGATCATGCACATTATTAAATCGTTGTTCGGGTGTATCCCATAGTTCTTTGGGGGTTTGCAAATTCATATAACACTTTTTCAACAACGGATGTATATGTCTACGCAAGTACATCAGTGCATTAGCCTTGGTTTCCTCGCTCGGTTCTTGAGCGGTAGGCTCGTTAGAGGGAAAGATGGTGGTGGTAAATCTCTTACCGACGAACGCCAAGCGAACGTCTAAGACCCACCTATGGTACTCCTTACCAGCATGGGCAAGGATGTCGAACTCCGGATGAACATTGGAGCTTTGTGCCATCTACAAGATATAAACAAGAGGAAGTTAGTCTTGTTGGATTTTCAGTGACAATGTAAACGGTCACAATCGATGCTTTTAAAAGCGTATAACATAACCGTTACTCGATTTACTTCCCTTAATTGTTGTTTAGTAAAGTCGACAAAAAAACGGCAATATCAGATCGCACCCAGATACGTGGTGTATGCAACAACCACAAGTATCGACTTTTCAACAATTCCGTGACTCCCCCAGGACCGTCACACAGTTTTCTTCGACACGCAGAGATACCGACTTCTCTCACGGTCTCATCCACCGCAAAGTAGCGTGGGAGATAAAGAACCCAAGAACCCATGTCCCCAAAAGAAAATTTCCCAAAAGGAGAGAATTGAAATAGGGACAAGTAAGATAATTACCTCAATTATAAAATTAGGCACGTGCTGAATTTGTGGTGTGCTTCGATCTACCGGTTGGTACTCGATGCGACGACGTGAAACCGGAGGCGCAATTTTGGCGGCTTCCGAAGATAAGTTGATGTTCGGGTTTTGGTCCGGAAGTCGAGCCGGTCGGACTTGGCTGGCTGGCCGTGGCGGTGGTCGGTGGCGGTCGGCGGTCGGCGGCGATGTTCCCAGCTGGATCGGGCGGGCGGCCAGTCTTGGCGCGCGGTGGCAGCGTCAGTGGTGGCCCAGCGGCGGCAATTTCTTGGAAATGTGGCCAGTATCTTTGGCGTGGCGGCCAGGCTGTGGCCAGCGGCGGCGATCTGGCGCGGTGTCGGGCGGCAGCGCTGGGCGGCGGCGGTGCGGTAGCGTGGCCAGCGGCCATTGCAGCGGCCAGCGGCGGCGAGGCGGCGTGGCAGCGGGCGACGGCGGAGGGCTTGGCCGATTTTTTTTTTGTTCGAGCTACGTGCTGATAACGTGTTTGAGGAGAAAGTAAAAGACAGCAAATCAATTGTATTGATAATAATAAATAGAGGAGCCTTTATATAGGCATTACAAAGAGAGTCTTTCCATACATATGATTCCTAGTTAAGGTAAGACATCTAATAGGATCCTACTACTTATGGAAGAGTCTAGAACCTTCCATAATTCTTATCCCCCTACAACAAATATTAGGTAAGACACCAATACGAAAAGGATTTCCCGGAACACTTAAGACCAATTATTATTAATTTTATTATGGCCCCAATTATTTTTGTGGCCCAATTAATAGTTATATACTTCGCGCAATAAATTCGTACCCAACTGATGATGGTCCAAGTGAAGTATTTCTTAAACCTATGTACTTCTTACGGCTCTACCCTAAATCTAATCTCTATAGTATAAATACAATTAAACCTAGCACAAATTTTCACAGTACATACAAATGTATACAATACACAATACTTCTCTATTCCTCATGCAATCGCTCGCTGCCCAATGTTTGTTTTCGCAAATCTTTTACTCTCCTTAAATCTGTTATTCATGGTTTTAGTTTCATTTCCATTTTTACTTTTGATAACGAGAAGAAAAAATCGCACCTTCATCTCCTTCAACTCCACAAGCTGAATTTCTGTCAAGTGCATATTCAGTGCCAACAAAAATCCAGATTTTGAGCTCCTTCCATTAGAACTGAAATTCCTAAAACATTAAGAACTGTGGCCGAGCCCGTATCTCATGGTCAGAACCAGAAACCTCATCGGCAAACCCCGCATCATTGAGTCTAGTTCTGATTTAGACCTGAATTCAAGCCAACCCAGATCGAAGCAGAGCCGGAAACCCTATTTTCAGTCCGACCCATATTAACCGAAAAAATTTGGTCTAGATCAGAAGTCCTAGATCATCCATGGTCATGAAATAAAGTCTAACTCGCTTTAATACGGATCATTTTCATACTGTAATATTATTATTTATAATAATATTATCGTTGCATTTCATTTCATTTCATTTCACAAACATTTATTTCCACGTATCACAAGTCCTAGCCCGAATCATTTTGTCAGATATATATTCAAGTGGTCATTATTTGTTTTATAATAGTGTTATTAATTATTCGAGTATAATACTAACACTATTATTATTATCAATATTATTATTAATAATAATAATAATATTATTAATGCCATTTTATTAAGTATTAATATTATTATTATTATCTTTATTATTTTCAGATTTTTATTATCGACATTACCAATTAATTGTTATTCTACATTTACTATTATTATATCATTTATATTTAATCATGAATTATAATTTAACCAAACTATGATTAAATTTAATTAACCGACCATGATTAAACTAAACTAATCATAATTAAGAATTCTCTCAGACCATCGCTTCCTTCCATTCCCTTCACTCCATCAAACTCCTCAATACTTATCCAAAACAAATTCTAATGCAACTTAAACACTTTAAAACTACACCTATAAATATATTTATATTCCTACTGCAGAAATCTTTTACGTCCATTGATCAAACATCCAAAAAACAAAAAAAAATAGAAAAAAATACAATACACCAATTCTCGCCCAACTTCCAGTTGATTCTCACCAGCCGTCGGAATTTTATCCTCTGCACATCACCACCACAGTGAAGGTATTCCAGTCCAGTTTTCGGCCGTCAAGTTCGCATCCACTAATTTTCGTCTCCTGCAAATTGATTTCCAACCGCAAATTTCATCCCATCATAGGTAAATTCAAACCCCAAGTTCTGTACATTCATATTTATGTTCATATTAGATTTCATCTTTATACAATCAAATACAATACCCATTTGCAATTTTAATCAAAATCCCAGAAATTGAACCATCAATAATCACATAAAAATCAAATAGTGCTTATCTTCTTTTTCGAGTTTATATGTCCAACCGAATCTGTCCGAACGCAAAGACCAAAATTTCGATACCAAGCAATCAAACCAAATCAAAAACACCAAATTTTATATCAAATATACATTACCAAATTAATCCAAATTCGTGACTGTTAGAAATTAACGGATCATTATAGTGAATTTCTAATGATTTGAGAGAAAAATATTTGTTCTATTATCACTCAAGAATACATACAAACTCACAAAATAGAAAAACTCTCAAACTCACTCAATCTCAACTTGGATTGTTATTCACTCTTTGAACTCACTCTTGGAGATGGGATACAACTCAACCAAATGCCTTGCTATTTATAGGAGTAAATGGTGAAGATTTTTCCAAGCATTTGAGGTCATTGATTACCTCATAACTTCCTTGTCAAACATGCCAACTAAATCTTCAAGGATGGATGGCTTCTAGATGTTGTTGATTTCTTGGTTGATGGCTAGATATTATTGGCAATGACTTTCAACACTCGCCCTCATTGTCAACTTTGCTGGTACGTACAATCATTCAGAGTAATTTTCGAAACTCAGAAAACTTTGTTGCAGGTAAGCTCTTCGTAAATATGTCTGCAACCTGGTCTTCGGTCCTGATTGGCTTCATGTCAATGTCTCCTTAAAGAACCTTCTCACGTACGAAATGATAGTGTACTTCCACATGTTTGGTCCGAGCATGAAATCTGGATTCTCGGCAAACGAATCAGGCTGGCGACATTGTCACGGTGTAATGCAACTCCATCTTCTATTGGTTGATTCAAATCCTTCATGAGTTGAGTCAACCAAGCACACTCTTGTCGCCATCGCCCGCTCTATATTCCGCTTGAGTTGAAAGAGAAACGGTAGGTTGTCTCTTACTGCACCATGATATAGCTCCCGAACCAAGATTGAATATATATCCTGTAGTCGACCTCCTGGTATCATGGTCTCCGGCATAGTCAGCATCACAATAGCCGATGACCTTGCTTTGTACTCCCTTCTTGTAGAAAAGTCCCCAATTTATTGTGCCTTTAACATATCTCAGGATCCTTTTGACTGCTTCGAGATGTGGCTTCTTAGGTTTCTGCATGAACCTGCTAGTAACACCTACAGCGAATGCTATATCAGATCTGGAAAGAGTTAGATAGATAAGACTACCTACTATCTGTCGGTACATTCTTGTGTCCTCCAAGTCTTTCCCATCGTAGCCACGCAGCTTCAAGTTTGGCTCCATTGGGGTAGATATTGGCTTGCAGTCAGTTAGCCCAAACTTCTCGATTAAATCCTTTGCATATTTCTGCTGACCAAGAAATATACCATCATCTGTTCTTTCGACTTCCAATCCTAGGAAGTGTTTCAGTTCACCAAGTTCCTTCATTTGAAATCGGACTGACAAGTTTGCCCTTGTTTGTTGAATCTCGTCTTCGTCATCGCCAGTGATGATTAGATCATCCACATATACAAGGACTACTGCTAGCTTGCCTCCTTGAGTTTTCACGAACAAGCTTGAATCTGCTGGGGCAACATGATAACCACTTTGGATTAGAAACTCAGCAATTTTCCCGTACCATGCTCGGGGTGCCTGTTTCAAGCCATACAACGCCTTTTTCAACTTGCACACGTACTCAGGCTTTTCATGATTCACAAATCCTTTGGGTTGATCAATATAGATATCACGATCAAGTTCCCCATGTAAAAACGCATTCTTCACATCCATTTGCCATAATTTCCAAGACTTACTTGCTGCTAAGGCTAGTAAGACACGAACTGTAGTAATCTTTGCAACTGGACTAAACGTCTCGTCATAGTCTATGCCATACTCTTGAGAGAATCCACGAACAACTAATCGAGCCTTGTACCGCTCAATTGTACCATTTGGACGAATCTTCAACTTGTAAACCCATTTGCAGGATATGGGTCTAACACCTTCAGGTTTTGGCACTAAATTCCAAGTTTGATTTTGTTTTAATGCCAAAATCTCTTCTTCCATGGCCTTTCTCCACTCTGGACTATTTGATGCTTCTTCAAATGTACTTGGCTCTTTGACTTCAGCATAAGCAGCATCTACATACTTTGGATTTGGCCGTCTTTCTCTGGTTGACCTTCGCACTTGAGGTTGTGAAGGTTCCTGCTCTTCCGGTTGACTAGTCTGTACTTCATCTGGTGTTTCATGTACACCTGTTCTCCAAGGGCTTCTTGATTTGGACCGTACCTCAACTTGATCCGACGGGGATCTTGGTTCTTCTATGTCATTGTTGTCTTGAGAGGAATGTAGCTGCAACTTGCTTTGTAGCTTTCCTTGCAGCTCATGTGTATCTGGTAATGCCACCTTGTTTGCCCACCATGAAGATGCCTCATCGAATACAACATTTCGTGAGATATAAATCTTGTTTGTATTTGGATCGCAGCATCTCCAGCCTTTCTTTTGTTCATCATATCCAACGAATATGCAGCGGACAGCTTTCTTGTCGAACTTGGTGTGATCTTCATCTGTAATAAACACATAACATACACAACCAAACACTCAAAAATAATTCACTGTTGGTTTTACATTATACAATTTTTGAAATGGTGAAATAAATTCCAGCCTCGGTTGTGGTAGCCTGTTGGTGATATAGACTACTGTCTTCATGCATTCTGCCCAAAATCTTGTATCAACATTCTTTGCATGTAGAAGACTTCTACATGTCTCTGCTAGGTGACGGTTCTTCCTCTCCGCTACTCCATTTCTTTGTGGAGTTTTTGCACAAGTTAGTTGCCTTCGGATGTTGCACTCCTTGAGGTAGTTGTTGAATTCATTAGAAGTGTATTCTCCTCCATTATCGATACGGAGGCACTTGATCTTCCTTCCAAACTCACGTTCTACCGTATCTTTGAATTTCTGAATTTTTCAAAAGCCTCATCTTTATGCTTCAAGAAATATACCCATACATACTTTGAGAAATCATCAATAAAGGTTATCAAATATTGATAACCGCTTGTTGACTTTTGTTTGATCTTCCCAAGCACATCCGAGTGGACCAATTCCAACGGCTCTCTTGCTCGAACTTTGACTCTTTGTAAGGCGGTTGATGTGCCTTACCATATTGACATCCAGACACACACGGTGTCATGTTGGATCTCGAGTTGAGGAAGTCCCTCGGCATGGACTTACGCATCATAATCTTGATTTGCCGTAATTGACATGTCCAAGTCGTGCATGCCATAGGTCTCGGTGTCACTTTTCCTAGCCTTCTCAACGTAGGCTTCTTGGTGACATCACATAGATAGCCTTCATTTTTGGTCCTTCCACGAACGGTGTACCTATGACTTTCAATTCACGATACACTTTCACATCGTTCGGGCCAAACAACACATAATTACAAGCGATTAATTGTGTGCGACGGCGAGTTCTTCTTCATCCACAGGACATGATAGACATTGTCGAGTTGTACTTCTTCATGTCCGTACCTTTGTGGCGATTGTGTCTTGCCAACATGGGCTATTGGTAATTGTGTGTTATCACCGTCACAATAACTCGATCTCCGTTGTACTTGGTCATACTTACAAGTTTCAACTCATCTCGGTCATATGATTGGAACAACCAGAGTCAACGATCCAATCATTCTTGTAATCGACTAACTTCTCACATACCGCAGTAAGTGCGAATTCCTCTCTTGGGCCTTTTCCTCGTGTATCGGTAGTATCTACCTCCTCGGCATAGAAGGAAGTCTCGAAATCCCAATCTTCTTCTCCTGGAGCCTCGTCCTTAGATGTTGTTGCTGCATTTCCTTCAACTCTCTTGGACCAGCAATTTTTTGCATAATGTCCTTTCTTACCGCAATTGAAACATTCGTCACTTTGACGATCCTTTTGTTGCCACCGGTTCTGACCATTTCGATTATGTTGAGCTCCTCGAGCTCCCCCTGACTGGAAACCTCTATCTTGGTTTCCTCGAACATCTCTTTCTTGACTATTGAATCTCCCGAAACCACGTCCTCGTCCTCGTCCTCGACCACGACCGCGTCCTCGTCCGCGTCCTTGATTGTCTCTTCTATTAGTGAAAAGGGCTGTCTCTTCACTATTGGTTGCTCGACTAGACGTGGGTTTAACTAGATCCTTTTCATTAATGAGCAAATTCTCCAGATCTGCTAAAGTAGGCTCGGTGGCTGACCCAGGAGTTGCTGTGATAATACTCTTATACTCCGGCTTCAATCCGTGGATGATAATTCTTTTCATCCTGGTTTGTGTAATGCCATTTTCAGGATCTAGTTTAGAAATCTCATCACAAAGAGATTTCACCTTTGAGAAATATTGACTCACAGACATATTTCTCTGGGAGATCGACAAAAGCTCATTTTCAAGCCTTTGTAATTTTGCATCATTTTTCTTCGCGAAAATAGCCGCTAATGTATCCCAAGCTTCCTTCGGTGTTCGGACATCTTTGATCCGCTGGAGAAATTCATCTTCTACGACTGATTAAGGCATACATAGCTTTGCCTGCCTTAACCTTCCATTTCTTTAAAGCATCAGGGTCGGCAGCTGGCCTTTGATGTGCAGTATCTGGTCGTACCGGTGTTGAGGTTGAGATGTCGGAGGTTGTGTCTGTGCTTTTAGCTTCCCTTGGTGGTGTTGTCTCAGCTCCGTTCACGATATCCCATAAGTCTTGCCCGAGCAGGTAAAACTTCATACGGGTACTCCATGACCCATAATTATTGTTATTGAGCTTCTCAATAGAGGTCGTAAAATCAGCCATTATTTTAACAAAGCTTTTGGGACCAAAAGTATAGTTTTTGAATTTTTTGGGGTCAAAAATAATTTTTTCGGAAATTTAGGGACTGAATTAAAAAATTTCGAAAGTTCAGGGACCAGTATGTAATTTCTGGAAAACTTATTTGCAGAAATTACTGTTCATCAAGACTATTCTTTGGCGGCCGTCACGACTTCGTCGGCGTCGGTTTGTATTAGAAAATACCTCCGAACTCGTCTCGACGCAAGGAATCTAACGATATCCTCAAAACTGAGTTTCGACCACCTTTATAAAACTCGAAATTTTCAGCCCTCTACCACTTCCGATTAGCACTCCAAACCTTGCTCCGATACCAATTGTTAGAAATTAACGAATCATTATAGTGAATTTCTAATGATTTGAGAGAAAAATATTTGTTCTATTATCACTCAAGAATAGATACAAACTCACAAAATAGAAAAACTCTCAAACTCACTCAATCTCAACTTGGATTGTTATTCACTCTTTGAACTCACTCTTGGGGATGGGATACAACTCAACCAAATGTCTTGCTATTTATAGGAGTAAATGGTGAAGATTTTTTCAAGCATTTGAGGTCATTGATTACCTCATAACTTCCTTGTCAAACATGCCAACTAAATCTTCAAGGATGAATGGCTTCTAGATGTTGTTGATTTCTTGGTTGATGGCTTTCTAGATATTATTGGCAATGACTTTCAACAGTGACCCCAGTAACCAAACCCGAATAATTCAACTCAAATTCGGGCCGAGCCCGAATCCAGAAATTTCACAACTCAGATTTTTCCAACCCTTCGACCTTTCCCAAACCCGAACTCAAATTCGGACATCAAAATTCAATTTGCACTACCTGAACAGTTGAATCAAGCGAACTCACATGAAATCGGAACCCGAAACCCGCTTCAGTCCAAATTCGGATTTTCCAACCCAAACAGTCAGAAACATTATCCAACCCCGAATCCCCTAAGTATCCGGCGGTGAATCCCATCACTTCGTTGGTAGGACCGTAGGAGGATGACAAAGAGATTCAGTTCCGCTCCTGCCTGAATTGGGTACAGACCTGACCGGAAGCTTCGCCGCCGCTACATCTTGTTGCGAGTCCGGACGCCGGTCGATGTGTGTGTGTGTTTATTTTCTTCCTTTTAGTATGTGTTTACTGCGATTTATTTTCGGCCGAGAAGAAGAATTGGGAAAGAACAGTCGGGAGGAAGAGAATATTGTAGAGAGAGATGGAAGAGGGCAGAGAGGGAGGCATGGTGCACGGGAAGGAGAGTGTAGTTTCTGTCGACTGAAGGTCAGGAAAAAGGGTATTTATACCCGCAAGATTTTAGGGTTTTCAATTTAGTCCTCCCAATTTCCAGCAGCTTTCAATTTAGCCCCAGACAATTTTAATTAACTCGTTTTTAACCTAGTCAGCTTCTCAACTCTTACAATTTGATCCCAGTGAACTTTAAAACTTCAATTCAATCCCAATTTTGACCAAGATATTAAAATATTGACTTTCAATTAATATTAATTAATAATCTGAATTTAAGCATATATATATATTAATTTCAGTCATCTATAATGTTAACTCTTCGATTAATATTAATAAGCAATTTATTTTCAGTTATTAGATAGTGATATTTGTATCTTTTCATTTATGATATAAATAATAAATTGTAAGATTATTATAATAATTATTATTATATGTAGACTTTATCGAGTAGTTAGGGGCTTAGGACTGTGAGTCGAGCATTTTCATATTCAAGTCAGACATCATCATTTATTCAGGTGGGAATTTTCACTATCACTTTAATTGCTTTAATTGAACTGTGTATGTGATATTCTATTTATGTTTAAAATTTTTATGCACGTTGTAAATCAGGCTAACCTGTATTCGTATAGGAGGCTATCTTAAGATATATGTTGTTGCGGGGACACCTGCGCAACCTCAATATTCACATGCGTGCTCGATTCATATTATGTGGTATTGTGTGTATGTTTGATGTTGTTGCGGGGGCACTTGCGCAACCTCAATATTCATGTTACGCATGCTCGATTCATGCTACATGTAATATTGTGAGTATGCATTGACGTTGAGGAAAAATATGATAGATTATTCATGTTATGCTTTCCATGAGATTGTATATTACTCTGATCAGTGTGATTTCCACGAGTTGAAGGAAGCTCACCCCCATCTTTATTGATCCCGCAGGTTAAACCGAGCCGGATGGACGAAGGAGAGAGCCGCGAGGGCATATGAAAGAGGAATGATTACAGGATGTTTTCTTTATGTCAAATGTTTTGGAACTCATTTGGGGAAACTTCGATTTGAAATTTTAATTTATGATTTATTCTTCCGCCGCAAAATTTTATCTCATATCTATGATGAAATGTTGCCATATTTAAAGGTATTAAAGTTATGTCAGTTGTTGTGCGGCGATTAATACGCCTCGATGGCGATCGGCATAATGGTCTGAGAGCCAACCATAGAAGACATACGCTGGGCAAACACCCAGCAGTCGGCACCTACGTCGATCGTCTTTTGGTATCTGGCGATCGTCTTTGATACCCGACCATAGACGATCGTCTCGTGCCACGTACGAATCCAACACCCGTCAAAGACGTCAAAGACCGAATCTTGGACGGAGACCCACGTGCAGATCCACAAAAGGCGCCGACAAGATAAGGCTTTTGACCCCAGCCTGTCACCTACCTCACCTACCGACAGGCCCGCCGAAAGGTGCAAAGTGGGTCCTCCCCAGACAGCGACTCAGGACGCGTGCAGGCTTCCCATTGGCTCGCACAGCTGGCTGCCAGCAGCAGCCTCGGACTTTAAGGAAATAGCCCCACGTGATAGGACAATCGCCCACATTATTCTAATATAGAATACGGCGGTCGCCTGCGATCGCCGGAGAGGACCCAACAACCTTGTCCCCTATAAATAGCAAGCCTCCAACATTGGCCAAAGGAATCATCGCATATACAGTGAAAAACGCACATAGAGAGGATAAAAACTCATCTGGCATTTACTTACACATTCATAGTGATATTCACACACACTTACAGAACATCAAAAGCAAGAACTCACAGATCATCATATCTGGTTCTTCCGGAAATCTACACGCTCTACAACTTAGATAACTAGAAGTCTTTACACTCATTGTAATAGATTCTAACATTAATATTTGTACTCCAAAGTATCTATATTAATAACATCTCGCGAGAGCATTCAATCCCGGGATTAACAACCCCGACAAACCTTGTGTTATTTTATTTTCCCATGGAAGTGTTCTCGCATTTGTTTGTTACTCGATCATTCCAGCAACATTATCTCCGGCGCTAGAAGAAGAGGATCTAAACCTTCATTTTTATTCCTACCGTCTCGAAGAACACTCACTGTTCTCCGGACGTATACTTGAAGAAACACTCATTGTTCTTCAAAGAAAAGCCTTCAGAAAAATGACATCTGCCACGACTTCCAAAAGAGCCACCCTACGATCTGCCGGAAATCTCATCCCAGCCCGGACCGTATCCCAGCCCACGGCGGAAGGTGACCACGGCGACGCTAGGCTTTCACTCCCGCCCCCGAGGGACGGCCCTAGCCTCTCACTCGATCAGTTCCAGACTGCGGAACAGATTGAGGAGGCTATAGCCATCCTCATGGAGCGACGGAGGGCGTGCGACTCGCCCACCATCACTCCGTCAACCATCCGTCGAGCAGGCAAGCGGAAGCTGAACGGGATATATGTTGAGAAATCGATAGAAAGCCCCGAGCCGCAGGAGAAAGCTCTCGTAAGGCGGGATGATTCCGTCTTCAGCCGCCTAGGGAGCGATCCCTCATGGCGACCCGGGCACTCGGGCCCCAACCGGGAGACATCGGAGTCCAAATCCGTTACCAGGAGTTCAGCATATCCGACTCCCAGAAGACAAGCCGGTCAACGGGCCCCCACTCGCCCACGAAATGATCCCGCTGGCAGAGAACTCATCATCCACCATGGGGCCAGGGGATCAGTGCATGATCGCCTTGGCTCGCGCTCCGGGATCCAATCAGCGAGCAGTCAGGCTACGGCGATGGCCTCCATGCAGCGCCAGCTCGATGAAATGAAGGCGCTCCTAGAAACTGGGGCAGGCGCCAGGAGATCGATCGCTGGACCAAGTGAGCCACTCGCGGTCCAGATCGATCTCGCCCCAGTTCAACCAATGATCGCTCCCCCTCAAACACCTCTATATGAGGGGAGATCGGATCCAAAGACCCATTTGAGCAAATTCCGGATTTACATGACCGGATGCGGAGCATCGGACGCGACGAAATGTCTGATGTTCCCACTGACATTGGGCGACCTCGCCCACAGGTGGTACATCTCACTACCACCTCGATCGATAAATTGCTTTGAGAGACTGGCGAACGACTTCACGTCGCATTTCGCTGACAAAGTTGCTCGGCCAGAAGGCCCCCACCGCATGATGAAGATCAGGCAGGGGAAGGACGAGCCCGGCGAAGACTACATCGACCGGGTAGACGAAGTAGTCCTCACCGGTGAGCCCATTAGCGACAAGAGCGCTCTCTACTCGGCCCTAGGGGGATTCCATGGCCATTCGCCCATGTTCAGGCATCTTACGAAGGACATCCCCCCAACCTACCCGATATTCCGCATCAGGGCTGCCGATTTCCTGGCCAGGCAGAGGATGCTCACCCTCCGCTTAGGTGAGGGATCTACGGGAGAAGGGAAGGCGCCATCCCACGTCCAGAAGAAGGCGGTCGCCAAGCCCAGAAAGGCGGTCGCAAAGCCGCCTGGTGAGTTCAAAGCCTTCCAGGATGTGGAGGTTCACCTCCTCCGCAACCTCAACTTATCTCCGGCCCACATCTTTAACGCCATCAAGGGGCGCGAGTGGCTTGACAAGCCAAAACCGATAAGGGACAACGGTCATCTAGACCGCAGCAAATTTTGTGCCTACCACAAAAGTCCCGGACACAACACCAGCCAATGCCGCGACCTCCTCAGACAACTTTGGAGATTGTTTGAGGAAGGCAAATTGGATAACTTGGTCACCAGGCCAGATCCCCGATCAGAGAGGGCCGGAGGGCGCGAGCACCGACAAAGCGATGGGATCCCTCCAAATCAAGTCGCAAGGATCGAGCAGAACGAGCCAGAGTACTCTGATGAATCGATCCCTCCGATCAACCCTGGCGGCCAGATCAATATGCTTCAGGCAGGGGGCGGAAACCTCGGAGGCCTTTCCCCGGTTTCCACTCTGTCGAACAGAAAGAGGAAGGCCGAACTGAGGGCGTTCGCCGGGGTCCATGTCGTGGTCCCACCGAAGCCGACCATCTCTAAGGACGCGCTCATCACCTTCTACAACAAGGATAGGGAGGGGGTGCAGTGCCCCAAAGAGGATGCATTGGTAATCTCTGCATGTATCCTTGGGAAGATGGTCGATCGCGTGCTGGTTGACAATGGGAGCTTTTGCAATATCATATTCAAATCTGCTCTTGACCAGCTCGGCAACCTAACCAAGTTCATCAAACCGTTCGACACCGTGCTCCAAGGGTCCGGCGACAGCACAGTCCAAGCCTATGGAAGGATCAAGCTCTCTGTCGAGCTAATATGCTACTATGATCCCAAGGTTAGGATTACTAGGAACCTAAATTTGGTAATCATAGATAGGCCCAGCATCTATAATGGGTTCCTAGGTCGTCCATTTTTAGAAACCTTCGAGGCGGTCGCCTCTTCTTTCTTTTACTGTATCAAATTCCCCACTGCCGATGGGACGATCGGTACTGTAAAAGGAGATCAGCTAATGGCAAAGAAATGTTTGAATTACTCCTATGTTGTAACTTCTTTCAATACTTCCCATGCAATTCGTAACGTCGAGACAATCGACAATCAACCGATGGAGATCGACGAGCCAAACACATCGTACCAACCCGACTCAGAGGACGCCATCTCACGTCGATTAACGGACGACATCGAGCCAAAGATTGGTTTCGAGCCAAGCCTCGACATCGATCCAAGGATCGAGTCCGGAAATCGTTCCAAACGAGAAGCGACCATCCCCATTGAAAAGTTGGAAAGTGTAACGATAGATCCGGCTCGCCCGGAGCGGGAAATACAGATCGGCACAAGCATCGACCTCGAATTAAGGGAGGATCTGATCAATTTACTACGTAAGAACATCGGAGTCTTTGCCTGGTCGCATCAAGATATGGTTGGCATAAGTCCTGAAAACGCTTGCCACTATCTAAAGATCGACCCGGCAAGGAAGCCTGTTCACCAGAAATGTAGGAAATTCGGTCCTGAGAAGTACGCAACACTCGACATAGAAGTCAAAAAGCTACTCGATAACAAACTAATCGGGGTAGCTACAGACGGACCACAGTGGGTCGCCAATGCCGTGCTGGTCAAAAAGCCGAACAGCTCCTGGAGGTTATGCATCGACTTCACCGACCTCAACGCGGCATGCCCAAAAGACCAGTTTCCGATGCATCATATTGATCACTTGGTTGATAGTACAGCAGGTTGCGAAATGATGTCGTTCATGGATGCCTTCGCCGGATATCATCAGATCCCAATGGCGGAGAAAGACATAAAGCACACATCATTCCATAC
Source organism: Orobanche coerulescens (assembly GCA_033398695.1). Classification (NCBI taxonomy): domain Eukaryota; kingdom Viridiplantae; phylum Streptophyta; class Magnoliopsida; order Lamiales; family Orobanchaceae; genus Orobanche; species Orobanche coerulescens. The sequence continues at coordinate 54,004,382 of CM065801.1, read as the reverse complement.
GGAGAAAGACATATACTTTTGGGTCCGAATGCCGTTCGGCTTGAAGAACGCAGGGGCAACCTACCAGTGACTAGTCAACGGGATGTTCGCCAATCAGATCGGCAAGACCATGGAGGTCTACATTGACGACATCGTGGTCAAAAGCCTCAAGAAGGAAGACCACCTCAATGACCTTGCCGAGACGTTCGCCATCCTCGAGAAGTTCAACATGAAGCTGAACCCCAAGAAATGCAACTTCGGGGTGAGCTCCGGAAAGTTCCTGGGGCACATCATGAGCAAAAGGGGGATCGAGGCGAACCCCACCAAGATCCAGGCGATCCTCGATATGCAGGAGCCCCGGAATGTCAAGCAGATGCAACTCACAAGTTGTCTAGCCGCCCTCAACCGTTTCATATCTCGGCTCGGCGATAAAAGCAAGCCCTTCTTCGCAACCATAAAGAACAAGAAGTTCGCATGGACGAAGGAGAGTCAAATAGCGTTCGCCAAAATCAAGGAGTATCTATCAAACCCCTAGATCTTGGCAAAGCCGATCCCCGACGAGAAACTATTCCTTTACCTGGCGGCCTCAGAGGTCGCACTGAGTGCCATTTTGGTGCGAGCGGAGGGGCAAGTCCACTTGCCGATCTACTTCATCATCCAAGTGCTCCACGACGCGGAAACGCGATACACACCCCTGGAGAAGATCGCCTACACTCTAGTCATGAGTGTTCGCAAGCTAAGAGCCTTCTTCTTCGAACATCAAGTGGAGGTTCTGACAACTCTCCCTCTAAGGCAAGTTCTACACCGACCAGACACCAACGGGCGACTCCTCAAGTGGTCACTGGAGATCGCCCAGTACGGTATCACATACGCTCCTCGCACGGCGATCAAAGGCCAGGCTCTGGCAGACTTCGTGGTGGAATTAACATTCCCTCACAGTCCGACCCAGATCGGCCGTCCTGCCTGGAAGCTGTACGTGGATGGCTCGGCGACCAACTCGTGAGCAGGAGCAGGAATTGTCCTCATCAGCGCCGGCTGACAAAGTTTCACAAATGCCGTGCGTTTCGGGTTTCGTGCGACCAACAATGAAGCCGAGTACGAAGCCTTGGTAGGCGGGCTCAATCTAGCCCTCGCCCTTGATGTTTGTCGCCTCCATATCTTCATGGACTCCCTCTTGGTCGTGAACCAAGTCAAGGGAGAATATGAGGCGCGCGGCGAACAGATGGTCAAATACCAAGAATTGGTCGCCGAAATGTGCACGAAATTCGAGGAAGTGCTAATTGAAGAAGTCCCGAGAGAGCACAATTCCCAGGCCGATGTCCTATCCAAGCTAGCGTCATCAGATGGGGCAGCCGATTTCTCTAACATCCAAATAACAAAATCAGCAAAGCCGGCAATCGACAGAAACCTGGTAACCACAGTTACCATCGCCGAAGAGAACTGGATGACTCCGTTCATTAAATACTTAAAGGACGGAACAGTCCCCGACGACCGTATCAAAGCTCGTCAGCTTAAGCTCCGTACGACCAGATACACCCTATTGGACGACCGACTTTACAAGCGAGCTTTCAGCCTCCCTCTTCTTAAGTGTATCACGCCGTAGGAAGGTCGGCTCGTTTTAGCCAAGATCCATGATGGGATCTGTGGAAACCATGCTGGCGGGCGAGTTCTCATCCACAAAACGACTAGGCAAGGGTTTTTCTAGCCTACACTACAAAAAGATGCGATCGCCTATGCCAGATCGTGTCACATATGTCAAGTGATGGGCCCAAACATCAAGCTCTCCCCCAAGCAGCTCACCTCAATGTACAGCCCGTGGCCGTTCGCCCAATGGGGCATCGACCTCATAGGTCCCTTGCCGACAGCACCTAGGGGTTGCAAGTTTGCCATCGTAGGGGTCGATTATTTTACAAAATGGGCCGAGGCCGAGCCACTCAACAAGATCGGCCCAGAACATGTAATCAGGTTCATCTGGAAGAACATCATATGTCGATTCGGTCTGCCCCAGGCTATCATCTCCGACAACGGAAAGCAGTTCGACGGTTTGGAAGTCATGAAATTCTGCGAGAAGTGGGGAATCAAAAAGTTGTTCTCGGCCCCTTACCACCCTCAGACGAACGGGCAGGTAGAGACTGTCAACAAGATCCTCAAACATACAATCAAAGCGCGACTCGAATCCATACAAGGACGATGGGCGAGCGAGCTTCCAGATGTTTTGTGGTCATATCGAACGACGACCCGAAACTCGACCGGCGAGACCCCATTCGCTCTCGCCTTTGGAACAGAAGCCGTGATCCCGTCGGAGATCGCCGTCCTCAGCCACCGAACCGAACAAGAGATGACGACGGACAATGATGTGGCCCGATGAATCGATTTGGACATGCTCGAAGAACAGCGACCGACCTCGGAAATGAAGAACACAATCCACAAAAGGAGATCCGAGAAGTTCTTTAATTCGAAGGTCAAGGAAAGACGGTTCCAAGTGGGCGACCTAGTCCTCAAAAAGGTCCAGACCCACACTGGAGTCTTTGGCTCAAATTGGGAAGGCCCCTTCAGGGTATCTAAATGGCTAAGTAGGGGAGCTTACGAACTTGAACATCCTGACGGCACTTCGGACCAATATCCCTGGAACGCCATACATTTGAAGAAATACTATCAGTGAGAACTTTGTATCCAGTATCAGTTACACAATGTACTAAGAGTATAATGGGATTTTCCAATCCCATCTATATGATGCACCTCGACAAAAACAAACAAAAAAAGAGGACGGATCGCTCGCCCTACAAGAGGTCATTGTCTAAACCTGACAGACCTATGCAAGCGATCGCCCCTCCAAACACAACGTATACCGCCGAGGGTCATCATCTAACATGGCGATCCGAGGTAGAAAAGTACAGCCGTGGTCCTAGATGTCGATGGAACCGACAACTTCGTCCATGCAAGGTTTCTCTGGGCTGCGATCGGTCGCCCTTCATTTAAATATGAGGCGAGCGTAGCCGAAGGACCCTCCAATTAAAATCGTGGACACGCTCGCATGCCCTCAAAAGTACATCATCTAACATGATATACCCGGACAAGGCGATGCGTCCCTACCCCGTCATAACGTATACCTTCGAAGGTCGCCATCTAACATGACGACCCGAGGTAGAACAGTGCCAACAAGCCGCGGAAATGGAGTCGAATAAACCGACGATGTAATATCCGCATTTTTTCTTTCCCTTGTATTTTCATTTTTGGTGTATTTCTCGATCGTAGTGACCCTCGTGTACCTTTCAGTGTAACCTTCCTGTCAACTGTTGAACTGTATTCTCGTTATTGTTGTGCGGAACCGCCGTTTCGGGGTTGCCGTGGATCCATTTCGTGTTATTGGTTCCCAAATATTGATTCCTATCGTTTTTATTCTCTTTCCGGATCATTTTTATCATTTTGGGACCCAAAGGGGGTGTGGGCCGCGGCACAAGGTGTGTGCGCCGCGGCACACAAATTTCTTCAGTTGTTGGTCGAGCGAATCGTCTTGTGTGCGCGGCACACCCATCCGGTCGCGGCACAGCCGGTCGATCCGCGGCACATCCGTCCGGTGCCGCGGCACACTCGTGTGACATCTGCGACCAAAACCCGACTGTACCGGGTGCCGCGGCACACGCAGGCCGTGCCGCGGCACACTGCCGAACCCTGGGAGTAAATTTTTGGCCTGTGCCGCGACACACCTCAGCTGTGCCGCGGCACACAATGCGGTCAACCCTCTATAATTGTGTTGTTTTGAGTGTAAACAGCTCATTTCCTTCTTCCTTCTTCCATTGACGCGAGAGAGAGTGAGAGAGGAGGAGAGCTTCTCATCCTTATCAATTGAGGGGTTGATTTTTATCATTTTTCTTCGGTTGTTAAGCCCGGACAATCAATCCAACGCGTGTTCTACGGATCTTAGTACTTGAATCTCCAAAGGTAATATCTCTAGAACCCTATTTTCGATTAATTTGGGGTTTTTGAGATTTTCTTCCGATTCCTTTCGTTTTGTTGGTGGATTCATGATGAATATGATTAATCTTGTTGATATCATTAGTTTTCCTACGGATTCATGGTATATTTTCATAGTTTTGCGGAATCGAGAGGGTTTGGTTGTGGTCCGCCCTCGTTGTTATTTTTGTGCGGATATACATGAATCGTAGGCGGGTTTTCGGGTGTATTCCATTTCCGTATTCGGCTAGAGTTGGTTGTAATTATGTTCTTCAAATCGTTAGGTTCGGTTCCGTTGATTCCTAGTGTTCGTCGGTGATTATCCTTTCCGTTCGTTGCGTCATCAAAATATTCAAGGCAAGTAATTCTTGGAAACCTTTATGCTTAACGTGAAATGGTAATGTATATTGTGTGTGCTTTACTCACCTCAGGAGGGTCCGACGGGGCCTCGAGGGAATCTATGGCTTCATCCTGGATTCATGAGTTTGATTCGCTAGCCAGCTCGGGAGGGTCCTTAGAGGCCTCAAGTGGGATTCGTGGCTTCGTCCCGGTCCTAGGTGACGTGTGGTGCTTGGTTTGTTTTATGAATGTGGCCAGCTCGGGAGGGTCCTTAGATGCCTCGAGTGGGATTCGTGGCTTCGTCCCGGTCCTAGGCAAATTAATTGTGACTGTTTGTTTCCGGAAAAGACATGTCTAATTTTGGTTTTTGAAATGATATTGGTGCATGTACTATGAAATGTGTAAGCGATTGGTTTGCCTTGATTACTTGTACTAGCGTAATTGCTAACCCCTCTGGGGACCCGTTTTGGGGAAATTCTTGTTATGGATTTCAGGTTATGATTATCCGGACGAGCGAGCACCGGGACAATACGAGGACGTTGGTCAGGGTTGTTGACATGTGCCTTTGGGTCGTCTTAATTCCTGTGTCTAATTCGATATGGTTGTTTCCTATATTTATAAACTGATAGACTGTACTCGCGAGTACTTAGGCTTTTCAAATTCAAACTTCGTGTTGTACTACTTTTAAATTGTTACATTGTTGGTTGATGATCATTTCGCCGGTTGCTCCGGGCGTAACTTTTTATGTCTTATAATTAAATGTGTGTCCTTGCTAACTGGGATGGTTAGTCGAGTGGAGTTTTCTTGTTTGTAGCCTGGTGGGTCCCATGTGGGGGTCCACGGCGCTGTAATATACTCTGAATGTCTCGGGGTGTTACAGAAAATGGTATCGGAGATCTAGGTTTATGGATACCTAGGCTTGTTGGTTATTTGGGTCTAGTCGTGTTTGTTTTGCACATTGTCACACCGCTGCCAGCATCCCAGTACTTCCAGTGCTCGTAAGTTTTCTTATTCGTCTCTTTTGTTTCTTGCATTGTATTTCCACTTTTGAATCGTAGTTACTTTTCCTCCCTTACTCATCATCGATATACTTCTGTTATCTCTCAACATCAGTATGGATGCCGGAGGAAACCGTGGTCGTGGTCGTGGTCGTGGTCGTGGACGCGGCCGAGGACGTGGGGCAGCCGGTGGGGCGGCCACGTCGCATTCTTCGGGAGCCAGCAGTACCGGTGACCGTCACAGTCATGCTTCTTCTCAGGAGCGCGCCGATCTTGGTATTGCGGATGTTATGCAGCAAATGGTTAACCAGATGGCGGCTATAGCTCAGGTGGTCCAGAACCCCGATCAGGCCCATGCTAATCGGGGCGGAGCGTATCGCTGGCTTCAGGATGTCATCAAGATGCATCCTCCTCAGTTTTCGGGAGCTTCGGACCCGATCGGCTGGGAAGGGTGGATCAAGGAGATATCCAAAGTCTTCACTGCTACCAACTGCCCCGAGGACCGTAAGGTCCCTATTGCTCAATACTTTCTCACGGGAGATGCTACGGATTGGTGGGAGGCCGTTGGTCCCAAAGATCATGTTGCTTCATGGGCCGAATTTCAAGAATTGATGGAGACCGAATATTGTCCGTGGCCGGTCAGACAGGCTCGAGTGCATGCTTTCTATGATGCTCAACCACGGGATATCCCCGTATCTCAGGCCATTGCCGACTTTAACAAGGAGTTGGGTTATGTGAAGACCCAAGTTGTCGAAGAGAGCGACAAGATTTTCCATTTTTCCAGGAGGATGAAACTGTCCATTCGGGACTATATGTCTGGGCTCGTCTGTACTACCTTGAAGGATTATCAGAGTCGAGCTCTTGCTTATGATATGTCGGTGACGGCTAGCGATTTGGCTCGCGAGAGCAAGAAGCAGAAGTCGGTCGGAAATTTTTCTGGTCCCAAGAGTGGAGGCCAGCAGAAATCTCAGGCTGCAAATATTTCTACGGGCGGTTCGGCTCGTTTTTCTGGGAGCTTTCGGAGTACTGCCGGAACCGTCGTCCGGGACCCCAGATGCTTTAACTGTGGCAAGCCAGGCCACGTGAACCGGGATTGTCTTCGTCCACCTTTGACTTGTCATACTTGTGGTCAGTCGGGCCACAAGGCTTCTTTTTGCGAGAAACTCAGACAGTTTCGCGGCGCCCGTTCTTCTCACCCAGCACCTATGGAGCCGAGTGTGAACCAGGGCTCATTTGTTCTGCCGCCTCCACCGAGTGCCGGCCGAGGTAGGGGTCGGGGTCAGCCCGCTAGAGGAGGAGCTTCCAGTGTCGGCTCTGCCCAGCCGCGTATCTACGAGATGAGGAGGACCGATGACCCAGCGGCTACTGTGGCGACAGGTACCGTTTATATCCATTCTCATCCTGTCGGTGTGCTTTTTGATTCGGGTGCTACGCATTCATTCATTTCTCTAGAGTGTGTGCGCCGTTTGAGTCTCGACTGCTTGTCACCTTGCGAGCCTTTCATCGTTAAACTTCCTAGCGGCGATAAAATTGTCGGTGATCGAGAAGTCCGGGACTGTTCCGTGTCTATTTGTGAGAGGGCTTGGCTCTCTAATCTTATTGTTGTGAGTATCGAGGGCGAGGATTTAATTCTCGGGAATGATTGGCTCGAGCGGTATGGTGCAATCATAAACTACCGCACGAGGATCATTACCATGTTAGCCGAGGACGGCACTGAACACTCTTTCGCGGGGCGAAAGAGAAACCAGAAGTTTGTTATTAACGCCCTGAAGGCGATGAAACTCCTGCGAAAGGGGTGTACTGGTTATTGGTGCTACGCCTTGAAGGCGGAGAATGGTGGAGTCGAGTTTTCGTCGATTCCAGTCGTTAGTGAGTTTCCTGATGTTTTCCCTGACGAGTTACCGGGATTGCCACCGGATCGTGAGGTCGGGTTTGCTATAGAGTTAGAGCCGGGCGCGGCTCCAATTTCGAAGGCGCCGTATCGCATGGCACCTTCAGAGATGTCAGAGTTGAAGAAGCAGTTGAGTGAGCTTCTTGAGTCAGGGTATGTCCGACCGAGCGCCTCGCCTTTGGGTGCACCGGTCCTGTTTGTGCGAAAGAAGGATTGTTCACTACGTTTGTGTATCGACTATCGCGAACTAAACAAAGTGACCATCAAGAACAAGTATCCTTTGCCGAGGATCGATGACTTGTTCGATCGATTGCGGAGGCTGCGGTGTTCTCAAGATCGATTTAAAATCGGGGTACTATCATTTCGGTGAGGGAGTCCGACGTGCCGAAACAGCTTTTGGACGAGATACGGACATTACGAGTTTGTAGTTATGCCTTTCGGGTTAACTAATGCGCGGCGGTGTTCATGCAATTGATGAACGAGTCTTTATCGAGTATCTGGATAAGTGTGTCGTCTTCATTGACGATATTACGATCTATTCGAGGGCGAGGTAGAGCATGCCCATCATTTGCGGATAATGTTAGACATTTTGAGGGCCGAGCAACTCTATGCGAAGTTCTCGAAATGTGAGTTAATTTGAAGGAAGTGATGTTTTTGGGTCACGTGATTTCGGTAGGGAGTTCGAGTGGATCCGCGAGAAGATTGAGGCAAGATTGGGTGGGCACCGCCACAAGTGTGAAGGAGGTCCGTAGTTTCTTGGGTTTGGTGGCTACTACCGTAGGTTCGTGAGGTTTCTCAAAACTAGCTCGGCCACGTGCACGTTGCTCCGTAAATCCGAGAAGTTAAATGCGGAATGACGAGGCGGAGACCCGATTTTGAGGAGTGAAGAAGCATTTGACTTCAGCTCGGTTTTGGCGTTGCCATGTGGCAACGAGGATTCGCCGTTTATAGCGATGCTTGGTCGTGGTCTTGGGTGCGTATTAATGCAGCACGGCAAGACCATTGCCTTTGCGTCGAGACAGTTGAGGCCATATGAGCTTAACTACCCTACTCATGATTTGGAGTTAGCGGCAGTCGTTTTCGCGCTCAAGATTTGGCGTCACTATCTTTTCGGCTCTGCATGTCAGATTTTTACCGATCATAAAAGTCTGAAATACATATTTACTCAGCGGGAGTTGAATATGAGGCAGAGGAGGTGGTTAGAGCTGATTAAGGATTATGACCTTGAAATCCTTTATCATCCGGGCAAGGCGAACGTCGTGGCCGACGCCTTGAGTCGGAAACCGATTGCGTTGCGATCGCTTGAGATCCTTATGTCTCAGTCTCAGCTTTGGCGAGCTTTGATCGAGTTAGATGTTGAGGTTCTGTTGCCGGGAACTGTCGGGCAACTTTGTGCTTTGGAAATTTCGTCGTCTTTGATCGATGAGATTAAGATGAAGCAATTAGAGGATCCGATGATTACTCAAATCCAAGGGAACGTTCTTAAGGGAAAGTCTCCTGGGTTTGTGATTCACGAAGATGGTGTTTTGAGATTTCGGAGTCGGCTTTGTGTGCCGAATGACTTAGAATTGAGGCAGAGTATTCTGCGCGAGGCCCATGCTAAACCTTACTCCGTTCATCCTGGTTCGAGTAAGATGTACAAGGACCTAAGGAGAAATTTCTGGTGGAATGATATGAAGGAGGAGGTCGCGCAGTTTGTAGCGAAATGTTTGACTTGTCAGCAGGTCAAAATCGAGCATCAGCAACCGGCTGGGTTATTGCAGTCACTTCCCGTTCCGGAATGGAAATGGGAAGATATATCGATGGATTTCATTACGAGTTTGTCGAGATCGAGCTCGGGAATGAATATGGTTTGGGTGATTGTTGATCGTCTGACCAAGTCGGCACATTTTCTGGGCATCAAGGACACTTGGGGCCCGGAGAAGTTGGCCCGTATATTTATCGCACAGATTGTGAGGCTTCACGGTACTCCGAAGTCTATTGTTTCGGATCGTGATGGCCGTTTCGTATCGCACTTTTGGCAGGCGGTGCATAAGGCGTTGGGTACTCGTTTGCATTTGAGTACCTCTTTTCATCCCAGTCAGATGGACAGTCGGAACGCACTATCCAGACGTTCGAGGATTTATTGCGCGCTTGTGCTCTCGATTGGGGTAGTGACTGGGAGGAGCATTTGCCATTGATCGAATTCACGTACAACAATAGTTGGCACGCGTCGATTCGGATGGCACCGTACGAGGCACTTTATGGGCGGCGATGTCGATCACCGATTTGTTGGAATGAGGCGTCTGATTTGGTCGGGACCGAGCCGGATGTCGTTTTAGAGACGAGGCGGAAGGTAGAATTAATTCGGGAACGGATGTTGACGGCCCAGAGTCGACAGAAGTCATATGCCGATGTTCGTCGTAGACCTTTAGAATTCGAGGTGGGAGACCACGTTTTGCTGAAGGTGTCGCCGACGAGAGGAGTTTTCCGTTTCGGGAAGAAGGGGAAGTTGAGTCCGAGATTTATTGGACCCTTTGAGATTCTCGAGCGAGTCGGTGGGTTAGCATATCGTTTGGCGTTACCCCCGGCCTTGAGTCATGTTCATAGCGTTTTTCATGTTTCCCAGCTGAGGAAATATGTCCCGGATCCTAGTCACGTCATCGATTATGGCGAGATCGATATTGCTGAAGATATTACTTTTGAGGAGCGTCCTTTGAAGATTTTGGAGCATCGTGAGAAACGACTGAGGCATAAGACCATCCCTTTGGTCAAATTGCAGTGGTCGAGACACGGTGTCGAGGAGGCAACTTGGGAAACCGATGCTAGCATGCGTGCTAGGTACCCTGAGTTGTTTGTTTCTTAAGTTTCGGGACGAAACTTATTTTTAGAGGGGTAGAATGTAATATCCGCATTTTTTCTTTCCCTTGTATTTTCATTTTTGGTGTATTTCTCGATCGTAGTGACCCTCGTGTACCTTTCAGTGTGTCCTTCTTGTCAACTGTTGAACTGTATTCTCGTTATTGTTGTGCGGAACCGCCGTTTCGGGGTTGCCGTGGATACATTTCGTGTTATTGGTTCCCAAATATTGATTCCTATCGTTTTTATTCTCTTTCCGGATCATTTTTATCATTTTGGGACCCAAAGGGGGTGTGGGCCGCGGCACAAGGTGTGTGCGCCGCGGCACACAAATTTCTTCAGTTGTTGGTCGGCGAATCAGTCTTGTGCGCGGCACACCCATCCGATGCCGCGCACGGCGAAGCCGATGCCGCGGCACATCCGTCCGTGCCGCGGCACACTCGTGTGACATCTGCGACCAAAACCCGATCAGGTGCCGCGGCTGCACGCGAGCCGTCTGCACCGCCGAACCACAGGAGTAAATTTTTGGCTTGTGCCGCGGCACAACTCAGCTGTGCCGCGGCACACAATGCGGTCAACCCTCTATAATTGTGTTGTTTTGAGCGTAAACAGCTCATTTCCTTCTTCCTTCTTCCATTGACGCAAGAGAGAGTGAGAGAGGAGGAGAGCTTCTCATCCTTATCAATTGAGGGGTTGATTTTTATCATTTTTCTTCGGTTGTGAAGCCCGGACAATCAATCCAACGCGTGTTCTACGGATCTTAGTACTTGAATCTCCAAAGGTAATATCTCTAGAACCCTATTTTCGATTAATTTGGGGGTTTTGAGATTTTCTTCCGATTCGTTTCGTTTTGTTGGTGGATTCATGATGAATATGATTAATCTTGTTGATATCATTAGTTTTCCTACGGATTCATGGTATATTTTCATAGTTTTGCGGAATCGAGAGGGTTTGATTGTGGTCCGCCCTCGTTGTTATTTTTGTGCGAATATACATGAATCGTAGGCGGGTTTTCGGGTGTATTCCATTTCCGTATTCGGCTAGAGTTGGTTGTAATTATGTTCTTCAAATCGTTAGGTTCGGTTCCGTTGATTCCTAGTGTTCGTCGGTGATTATCCTTTCCGTTCGTTGCGTCATCAAAATATTCAAGGCAAGTAATTCTTGGAAACCTTTATGCTTAACGTGAAATGGTAATGTATATTGTGTGTGCTTTAATCACCTCGGGAGGGTCCGACGGGGCCTCGAGGGAATCTATGGCTTCGTCCTGGATTCATGAGTTTGATTCGCTAGCCAGCTCGGGAGGGTCCTTAGAGGCCTCGAGTGGGATTCGTGGCTTCGTCCCGGTCCTAGGTGACGTGTGGTGCTTGATTTGTTTTATGAATGTGGCCAGATCGGGAGGGTCCTTAGGGGCCTCGAGTGGGATTCGTGGCTTCGTCCCGGTCCTAGGCAAATTAATTGTGACTCTTTGTTTCCGGAAAAGACATGTCTAATTTTGGTTTTTGAAATGATATTGGTGCATGTACTATGAAATGTGTAAGCGATTGGTTTGCCTTGATTACTTGTACTAGCGTAATTGCTAACCCCTCTGGGACCCGTTTTGGGGAAATTCTTGTTATGGATTTCAGGTTATGATTATCCGGACGAGCGAGCACCGGGACAGTACGAGGACGTTGGCCAGGGTCGTTGACATGTGCCTTTGGGTCGTCTTAATTCCTGTGTCTAATTCGATATGGTTGTTTTCTATATTTATAAACTGATAGATCAGATCGCGAGTACTTAGGCTTTTCAAATTCAAACTCCGTGTTGTACTACTTTTAAATTGTTACATTGTTGGTTGATGATCATTTCGCCGGTTGCTCTGGGCGTAACTTTTTATGTCTTATAATTAAATGTGTGTCCTCGCTAACCGGGATGGTTAGTCGAGTGGAGTTTTCTTGTTTGTAGCCTGGTGGGCCCCATGTGGGGGTCCACGGCGCTGTAATATACTCTGAATGTCTCGGGGTGTTACAGACGACACCCCGTGCAAGGACTCCTCCAGACCGAGAGCGCTCGCCCTTCGTTGAAACACAAGGCGGGCGCAGCCTAACGGAGGACCCTAACAATAAAATGAGTCGCGGGACACACCAATGGATGGAATGTCCCTCGCACCTAACGACACGGTTAAGAAGGTCGGTCCATCGAACTTAGCGACCGTGCACACAGTCGTCCTCCCTAGAAGAATCGACATAACTCAAGATAGCTCGTCCAACATACTATTTCGTTCCCTTACTTACACTAAGTAAACAAAAACAAGAGGCAAAGTGGAGCTATTCCTGAAATGCGATCGGGAGTGAGGGACCATACACGATCGGCTTCGTTCAAACACACATATGACAATCGGTTTTGTCCAAGAAATTTACAATATCTCAATAAACATACCCGACTTGTGAACATACTCCTCGGCATACGAACAACCAATCACAACCGACGAACATATCCAATCATACATGGAGTGGAAACGACCACTCAATATCCAAAACAACCAGCATGGGGGCACCATCCCCAAATCTACACTTACAAAGAAATCATTCAAAAATCACTATGGTAAAATCGCGCTACTACCATACCAGTTGAACCACATAGCGTATATGTCCCTGTTTCACAAAATTCAAGGTTCCAAAATTACATCATGTGCATGAATCTACAACACGCAACATATTTCTCTTATCCGATAAATCAACCGATCATCCCTGGATAACCAAATTACCATACTAAAGTTCGAATCTCTTTTCATTGTACCATACTGATATATTATCCAGTTCGTGAGTCACACTCATAACTTCACCATGTTATGTACTATGAACTAAATGCATATGTATATCAACCACCTTTTCAAAACCAGTTTGAGATCATATAGTCTCGTCAAGAAGACAAATTTTCGAAAGTTCTTTCAAAAATTTCAAAGCTCAAAACATAAATTTTGGTAAGACCACAAAATCAATTTTCGAAAAATTAAATCGGCTCGCTGGTGCCAAGTATTCGATAACAGTTTCCTTCGAATCCACACGATTTCGAAGTTTTAAAATGAAAACTCTGCAAATGATTGACCACATCCATACTCATGTATACCAATTCGGCTCATCACCAATATCCAGTGATATTCCATCATAAAACCACACGATAGAGTTCCAAAATCTCAATATATAAATTCCATTAAAAACTCCTTTTTCCTCATATGGCTCGCAACGTCGACCATTATCCCATTCTTGATCACCTCAACTATGCTATGGCAAAACATGGAAACAAATCAACACGGTGAAAGACTTCCCGAGAAGTTTCATTTGAACAAGTAACCCAAAACCGCGAAAGGCAGAAACGAAATACCTAAACGATTGATAAAGTATTTTACAATTCTCAGGAGTTTTAGAAAACATGAAAAAGCCCTTTTTGAAACATTAGGTATCAGCTTAAATCCCGTTCCACATTACAAGAAGTTTAAAAAGTAGAAAAATCCTTTTCGGACCTCAAGTCCTGAGTTACAAAACTATTCAAAATCGATTGGGTCTCAGCCCAAAAATCATTTTCCGTAAAACATCAGTAGAACATTCATTTTGAAAAGTATCATTTTCAAATGCTCAAAAACAGTTTCATATATCACAAAATGAACTATCATGACTACCTGTTCAACAATCCACAGTCCTTCTCCCGAATACACAATTCCGTTCTAAAACTTAACCGACATATTGATTTCCAAAATCATAACTTCTCAAGATCATCAATACTGTCCCAACCCTATCACATTATATCGTAAGGCATAGTATTCTGCTGAATCTCAAAGATATCAACTTAGAACGGCAATAAATCTCAATGCAATTCAAGAATCCAAATACTTACAGACCGTGAAGCCGATGATTCCCCGTTATACTGGCACATGTACCGACTCTAGAAAATACTCGACACAGACATTTACAAAACAATCATTTTGCAAACTCAGTTCAACTCGAGAACACAACACAGCTCTATCTGAAGAAACACGTTAACATCATTTGGAAAAGTTTACAACAACCCCAGTACTACACTGGTAAATCACATAACGCACAAGCCCGAGTGAACAAAAAAAACCCAGAGCTCAAACATTTGTCAACCGACAACTCGAATGACACGACAAAAGTACGACCCAACTCGACCCGACTGCCTAGGTTTTCTCAACCTAAGCTCCGATGCCATATTCTGTAACACACCTAGAGCCATTCGGGAATATTACAGCACCATGGGCCTCGAGATAGAACCCACAAGACTGAAGGAAATTTTCGCAAACATTTACAAATGCCCAAGAGGCCAACGACGGTACTATCTTAAAAACATTCGAAGACTTAATAAAATTTGTTTATCAAAACCGTCGTAAAAATCTCATTTGAAACCACAAGGCCCGAAATGCCAAAACTCAACAGTTTAAAAACATACGTTAAGCTATCGCTTACACGTACTGACAGAATAGATTAGAAAATGATTGCCAAAGTAACCCAAGTTACCAGATACCAAAAGACTATTTAAAAATACTCATGCAGCGGGAAAAGACAAACAATTAAAATACTGTAGCAGCGGAATACAAGAACTGATCAGGAACTCAATACACAAATACATGTCCTAGCCAGTATCCTCCGGGAAGCTCATCTCTCCACGACCGCTACAAGCTTGATAATCCAAGAACCTAAAAAAAAGCCCACGATGGGGTCAGCCATAATATCCAACAATGATAACCATCACATCGCGTCAATAATTACATACCAATGAAAGTACTAAGTAAGAATACGACAAATATAATCTTACCGCCATAACTTTACCAACTCATGATAATAATTACCAAAGTTCACATCTCGTATCCTTTCAACAACACAATAAGCTCATACCGAAAAATATGTATTGTATCTCAACAATACCCAAGGTTCTCAAAACATTATCATAACTCACTGTTAAAAAATCTACTAACTCTGTCTAATCCAATCCATCGGGTAACATCATCACATCTCAACACAATAATCGATTGTCCATCAAACAAATACCAAAGGAAATACGTAACATACCTCAAGATATGAAATGCCACGAGGAAAATCATGTCAGTCTAATCCAAGATCAGATCAACACAACATACGAACACGGTCCTAACACAAGACCTACAAATGCATACTCATATGACAATGTCAATATGCTCACATCAATAACAACAATGTATACTTATGGCAAACCCATAATATACATATGCACAATAACAATCAACACCTGGTAATCCAACGATCCAGCGCACACAACTATAGATTCCCATGATGATCCCGTCGGACCAACGCATGGTGGCATTACCTATCCAAGGATCCAGCGCACACAGCGATAGATATCCCATGTTGATCCCGTCGGACCAACGCATGGTGGACATATGACAACAATGCACAACCTCACAAAACAACATTACACAATGTACGACAACAACAATGCACAAATGCATGACAACAACGATACATGAATGTACCACAACATGATCGACACAAATGACGAAAATGATTAAAATACTTGCTCCGAGTCCTTTGAGAGCAATCTTGATATCTAAACCATCACAACCATTATTCTGAATATTCAACGAACCAAAATGTCACGAACGGTAGATAATTCACGACTTCATCTATACCACAATGTATCTTCGATGCCAAGTATAGTAACAACAAATGTAAATCATATACATTATGATTTAATTCCCGAGACTCGAATACAACTTATAATCTCAAATCTCATGTGATTACGATTATAAATATTGCTATACGAATTATAAATGAATGAAACGGAAACCAGTCATTAAATATTATAAACTGAGCAAGTAATAACTTGCCTCGATACCGATGAAGCCGTTACTAATTCCTTGTCGTCGTCTACGCACTTCTCATCCCCGACCAAAGTAATCTACGAACATTCTCAAACACGACTGCAACGCATGGTTCTAATCACCGATCAATAATCTCAACCTATTACAATAATCGATGAACAACAAGTTCGATAACAATCAACAATCGATATAACCAATTCACAAACCCAACGGCTCAACAATATCTCGATTATCCACAAGTCTGATCAACCCAACTTAAACGATCACGAATTTATAACCGAAATAGGATATACTACACTGCCTGTTGACTTAGCGCACATTAATCACTTAACGTAGCATGCGCTAAATCGCTCTTGTTAGCGTGCGCTAGCCAGTAACACTAGCATGCGCTAATGACATGTAGTTGCATGCATTTCAGATACCGATCAATGTTGCGATTTTTCTTGAACGCAAGTGCACGTTATCGTATACAAGTAATAAAGTGATGAGTGAGTATCATTCCCACGAGGACTGAATCACTAACTACCGATTTTTGTGTATTCCGGTTTTATTTGAACAATCGAACTTTGGGTAGCAATTAATTACTAAAGAAAATTAATAAAAGACTAAACAGTAAAAACGATCGCTTGAAGAAAAAGAATCAAATGATGAATAAGTTTAGGATTCTGAATCCACCTTGGTTTATCCGAATTTACTCTCGATTATCTGAAGTTAATGAT
Source organism: Orobanche coerulescens (assembly GCA_033398695.1). Classification (NCBI taxonomy): domain Eukaryota; kingdom Viridiplantae; phylum Streptophyta; class Magnoliopsida; order Lamiales; family Orobanchaceae; genus Orobanche; species Orobanche coerulescens. The sequence goes on along the minus strand of CM065801.1, from coordinate 53,987,813 downwards.
TTTCCCAATTTATTGAAGGCGAAGATTGCTAATATACTCTACCGCCTCTCCCGAGGTCAATAGATTTTTCTAAGGGCGAATAACGCACTCTATCCCTAGGTGAATTAATTCGTCAATAGGCAAAAAGCATAAAATCTCCAAAAGGCCACGTAGTTCCTATGAGTATATTCCTATCTCACAAGATAAAACGGTCCTCACCAATAGTTCCTCACCAACTCTCCTCTCCCGATTCGAATTGAATGATTAAAACAATACAACTATTGACCAGATAATTGAAAGAATTTAACACGATTGGGAAAACTCAAAAAAAAGGGAATTAAATAGATAATCTCAAGTAAATCCGTCAAAACGTAGGTTTCATCAAAATCCTAGATTAAGGGTTTTAGCCTGACATGCTAAATAATGAAAATACAGAATTAATAAATAAAAGCATGAAAATCAAACGCAGATGAAGAGCTCGGATTCCTCCGTTCTTCTGGCTTCCGCCCTCTGCCCTTGATCTCTTCTGCTTCTCTCGTCTGCGATAATCTTCTGTGTTTCTCCTTTTCCCAAGCCTCCCCGATGATTAATTAGGGTCTTAAACCCTTATTTATAGCTCTCAACAGTCTCCAAATCGCGTCCGTGTGAGTAGGTCGAGAACTGGCTTCAAAACAACCCAAATCCGCGCGGAGCACACCAAAACCGCCTTGTGTGCTGCGGCTCACTTAATCTGTGCCGCGGCACATGGCGTCCAGGTTAAAACCTGGGCGCTGGGTGTTACGTCTGGGCCGCGGCTCACCTGGACTGTGCCGCGGCACAGAGTACAGTCCACTCTGGTGCCTGCTGGTTGCCTTCCTGTGCCGCGGCTCACTTGCCTTGTGCCGCGGCCCACGGCCAAAATTCACCGTTTTCGCCCGTTTCGCCTCGTTTTAGCTTCCGGACTCCAATCTTCTGTCAAACATGCGAGAATAAAACATTAAAAGCTCATTTATGCAATTTTACTAGCCAAAATAATACTACATAATGATAAATAAGCGTATAAAAATACGCCTAACAAATACCCCCAAACTTGAGCCTTTGCTTGTCCTCAAGCAAAAAGAATTAATTTCAACAAAAGAATATCGTGAATAATCATGCAACTCATAGTGCTCAACCTAATCAATACTATCCTGAATTTCTCTCTGAATAATACGAGTATCGTCATAGCGAGCTACACTCAGAACATTGATTCCACAAAGTAACCAAGTTCAGTCCTAATCACTCGTTCATGAAGAAAATCCAGCTCAAAGATTAACAAACGTGAATCTAATCGACCGTCAATATGAAAGGTTAAAATAAACAAGCTAGTTCGCCTCGTTCCACAGTCTAATGGCAAAATTTTCATGAGTTTCATAAAAATAACCCTCGGACAGTATTCCCTTATATATATGCTCAAGAAATTGATTCGAGTTGACCACTAGGTTCGGATCTCGGGATGTTTCATTGGGATAATCCTAGGGTGGAACTTCCATTCTCATGTATTGGGAAACCGTTTGACGTAAAAGACACTCATGGGGCACATGGATGCTTCTAGTTACTAAGTTCCCCTCCACAGTGGAGAAACAACTCGCAAAGCTATTCCCGCATGTCCGACTCAAGGTCTCTGTTTTACGCGAGAGTAAACAACGGGTCACGTGAATACCCCCGGTTACTAGGCTCCCTATCATCGTGTCACGGGGTGCGGCTCACTGAGGTTCAGGCCGTCGAATTCGTGCAGCGGATCACGAATCACCCGTGCGCCTAGGAGACTTCTGAGTCTCCGTCCGGCTACCATCTACGAGATTTCATATAATACCAACATTAGAGATATCATGCACTAGTCCATTGTGCTGCGTAAGACGCTAGGCACCCACCTGTCCTTTGCCTCCGACCAACTAAGGGCCGGTATCTCATACCCTTCAATCTTAACCCGCAATGGCACTCGGCACTAAGGGTCACTCGCATGCCCGAAGTGCAATTCCTCGTGCTCGACACTCACTCGGGACTTCCTAGGTGCAGTACCTTGGCGCCCTTGAGAGTACCTCACTCGAGACGGACAACCTTTTAGATCTTGGCTTAGATTCATGCCATCAATAGATATTTGCCCCTCACGATGTTTGGGACTACTTCGCATACCGACATATTACCTTCAATCCGCAATGTGGTGTTGTCTCGCAACCACATGTACAAGCCAACGATCCCCCGCAGCATAGCCGGAACCGATAGCTAATGCTTACGAGTAAGCTCACGAGGCGTATGATTTAAATGCGTGCCTCGATTTCCCTATCGACATAGAGGAAGTGTATATGGCCGACGGCATCCCTCCGGTCACACTTTAGCCTCAATGCCAACCTTAAGCCCAACGCAGACCACTCAGGTCCTACGCCGCCCTAACGATTTCCAACTCGCTCGGGAACTCCTCGCACACTTCGAATGCTTAGAGTTGGCTCCCTAGAGGCCCCCCATACCTCTAGGAAGATTGCACGCTTGGTGCTCGACAGCACGAGGAAGACTGGCCGCTTGCCCACCATTGCCCATCTAAGGACTGTCCCCCCTATAATAGGCTTAGACAAATATTCCCTTGTAATTGCACTAGACATTGATTGGCCGAGGAAGCACTTAGAGCGTAACTCCCTCATCCAAACTCCAAATCCTTATCCGCTTGAACCGTAGAGTAGCTTACGACATTATCTATAAGTCCTCAAAGTTTCAGACCCATCCGATACTCGAGGAGTGAGGAATTGCCTCTGCAATATTCTGAAACTACTACAATGCCACTGCACTGCAGCATCTCGATCCTTCGCATCGTTCGCTACTCAAACGGAACCGTCTAGTTGTGAAACTTGGTGGAGACCTTCCCAATACTCCAAGGAACTCCCCATTACAAGCATTTCACGAAACTCTTATCCTAAAGCCCTCTGCTCCCCGACTCAAGGTCCTGCTTGCGCACGGACACACTCCGGACGCCGACCACTGTCGCACGTCCCCAACCTTATTCGTGTCGCAGGGCAACTATCCAACATAATCCTTTGTAAGTCCGGGGCAATCCCGGGTACTCCGAATAATATGGAAAGCGCCCTGTGACATCCTCCCCCTCTCGATCCGTTGACGTCCTCGTCAACGCATGCACACACAACCTGCTCCATGTACATGCGCTGCCCATCTCATCATGAAAATACTTGGGCAACGAACCCGACACTCTACCTCCATCTCCTCAACTCGTGTGCCTCTCAGCACAGCACTCTTAGTTCCATCAGGTGGCGCCTTCTTGTAAAGTCTGAGGCCCAACTCGAAGAACGCCTGCACGGCAACTCGATGATTGCAATTTCTCGCCGCTCGCTCGGCAACTCTTGCGCCTCGCGCATTCAAACTCATTGCTCGTAGGGATGCAGTGCACGCGATCGAAACACTCTCCCTCCTCTCTCGGATGTCGCCTCTATCTCGGCACACACCCGCACATATCTTGGCAGGAATCATTCTCTCCATGCCTCGATATAACGAAAAACCCACCGATGGTGTTAGATTGCCACTCTAGCTCAAATCAAGCTACTCCCTCATTGTCAAGTCCGAGACTAGCGACAAGTTCTCCGAATTAAACCGGGTCGATTTGCCTGAACGTCTGGAGTACATGATTCTTATAAGAGTGCTCATTAACACCAAGAACCCATCCAAAGGAGCCTTGCGCTCCGCTCAAATACCACCGCGGCTGCCCTCTCAAAAATCCTTACTAACCATACCCCATAATATGGATTCCGAATTCTATCAAGGACGAGCCAAACCCAATCTGAAACTCTGTAAGACAAGTTCCCTCTAGCACAAGTCGAAAGTGGCCTACACGGCTGCTCACGGATCACTACTCTCGGCCCTCAGGCCACCGCACTTCTACGGCAAGGAGCTTGAAGGTTGTACGCGTGATCAACGCACCCTCCCCCGCTCGAAGGTGATGCCTAACTCTCGGCCCACCGCGTCACCGGCCTTCAGCCAGGCGTGACGAAACTCGCGGGTTGGTCTCGCTGGTCCTCTGACTCAGACAAAGACGTGAACCCAGGCCCTCTGGCCTAACTCGTAACCTGGCCATCTGGCCTTATTGCTCAACGCACATTTGTGTACTCTGTACGAGCACACCTCATTCAGCTTGCTCCCATCAGAAATTCTTCAACCAATAGGTCCCATTAATTGGCTTCCAAATTACTTCCAAGAACAGCCATCTCGAAATCGCTCACATGTGTGTCCTGGATGGACACACCTCTTCGGTAACCAAGAAGCCCAATGCTTCGTATAACTCAGTCCCTTTCAGAAAATCCCTCAACCACAGAGCCCATACTCTAGGCTTTGGAATCCTCTTAAGGAACATCATTCTCGAATCAGCCCATTTCTCTCGGGGGTCTGGCCCTCCCCCACTCATGTTGGAGGCCAGACCCGAATCTCTTGTCCCTCATAGACTGCTGGGACATGCAACACCACACTTGGAGCATGCCCATTCTCATATCTGCCCGACTCGAACCAGGAAGACTGAACACTCCACTCTTGCAACTTCCGTGGTGGCTGTGTTACGATTGCACCTCATGTGCGAAAGCGCTTTGCGCATATCAATTCAAATCTCATGTAACCAATGCACCTCAAGTGCTGTGGCGCTCGTGCGCACTAAGATTAAGCCCAAGCTTTGCACCTGAACGTGCTGTGGCGGATTCCCGCACTGAATTTCTCGCCCAAATAGGTCTCAAACCCAAATCACCTCTCAATCTGCGGCGCTACGCAAACATGGCTGCAACTTGGCAGACGTGGCTACTGCACACCACCCGACTTACCGGCATGTCTCCTTCTAGGAGATCAAGATGTCTTATAAGCCCACAAAAATAGGCCAACATAAAGTTTCTGATCAGATTACACCAACACCGTTACTCACGCGTCCGCAATTTACCGATGAGAATGCTCCCCTCACATTAACCAACTGCCAACCGTACTCGCAGAGAAAAATATAGTCATTAAACACGTCGTAACCCGGTTACTACCATTCGCCGAAATCACTAATGCCAACAACTCGCACCGAACAAAGCCTTCGAACATCACCAACAGAAACCATACAACCAGGGTACTACCATTCGCCTAATTGCAAGCCAACTCGAGGTACTACCATTCGCTCAAGTCCCACTGCCAACTTAATTCTCAACTCTGCCACAATACGTAAGAACGCACTACAAGCCCTTCGCTGAAATGCCACTACAATGGCTAATCAAAAAAAATTTGGCACAATTTTGGTATCCGGTTCATAAGGGGAAGCAAGATATTCAACAAAGCTCAACTGAAACCTGGATGCGACATTCCAAGGCTCCGATACCACCTGTCACGGGGTGCGGCTCACTGAGGTTCAGGCCGTCGAATTCGTGCAGCGGATCACGAATCACCCGTGCGCCTAGGAGACTTCCGAGTCTCCGTCTGGCTACCATCTACGAGATTTCATATAATACCAACATTAGAGATATCATGCACTAGTCCATTGTGCTGCGTAAGACGCTAGGCACCCACCTGTCCTTTGCCTCCGACCAACTAAGGGCCGGTATCTCATACCCTTCAATCTTAACCCGCAATGGCACTCGGCACTAAGGGTCACTCGCATGCCCGAAGTGCAATTCCTCGTGCTCGACACTCACTCGGGACTTCCTAGGTGCGACCTTGGCGCCCTTGAGAGTACCTCACTCGAGACGGACAACCTTTTAGATCTTGGCTTAGATTCATGCCATCAATAGATATTTGCCCCTCACGATGTTTGGGACTACTTCACATACTGACATATTACCTTCAATCCGCAATGTGGTGTTGTCTCGCAACCACATGTACAAGCCAACGATCCCCGCAAAGATAGCCGAACCGATAGCTAATGCTTACGAGTAAGCTCACGAGGCGTATGATTTAAATGCGTGCCTCGATTGCCCTATCGACATAGAGGAAGTGTATATGGCCGACGGCATCCCTCCGGTCACACTTTAGCCTCAATGCCAACCTTAAGCCCAACGCAGACCACTCAGGTCCTACGCCGCCCTAACGATTTCCAACTCGCTCGGGAACTCCTCGCACACTTCGAATGCTTAGAGTTGGCTCCCTAGAGGCCCCCCATACCTCTAGGAAGATTGCACGCTTGGTGCTCGACAGCACGAGGAAGACTGGCCGCTTGCCCACCATTGCCCATCTAAGGACTGTCCCCCCTATAATAGGCTTAGACAAATATTCCCTTGTAATTGCACTAGACATTGATTGGCCGAGGAAGCACTTCGAGCGTAACTCCCTCATCCGAACTCCAAATCCTTATCCGCTTGAACCGTAGAGTAGCTTACGACATTATCTATAAGTCCTCAAAGTTTCAGCCCCATCCGATACTCGAGGAGTGAGGAATTGCCTCTGCAATATTCTGAAACTACTACAATGCCACTGCACTGCAGCATCTCGATCCTTCGCATCGTTCGCTACTCAAACGGAACCGTATAGTTGTGAAACTTGGTGGAGACCTTCCCAATACTCCAAGGAACTCCCCATTACAAGCATTTCACGAAACTCTTATCCTAAAGCCCTCTGCTCCCCGACTCAAGGTCCTGCTTGCGCACGGACACACTTCGGACGCCGACCACTGTCGCACGTCCCCAACCTTATTCGTGTCGCAGGGCAACTATCCAACATAATCCTTTGTAAGTCCGGGGCAATCCCGGGTACTCCGAATAATATGGAAAGCGCCCTGTGACACATCGGCACATATGAAATTTCTAAACCACTAGTCTAATCAGGGTCGTCGTTTTACACGAGAGTAAACAACGGGTCACGTGAATACCCCCGGTTACTAGACTTCCCATCATAGAACAAAAATATTATCTCGACTTTTGGGAAAAACTGACCGACTCTAAACTCAATCTAAGCGCCAACACGACTTATGTAACTGGACGACTAGCTAACCGAAAAATGTAACCAAACGTATCGACGGTGATTTTAAAACACGTATTTCTCTTCTCTTATCTGCTAAGATTTCTACAAAAACGAAAAAATTTCGGACCTAAATGAAAACTTAGCAGAAACAGAAATCACTGACGACAACTCGACTAAAACTCGACCGTTTCTTTAGAGAGAAAAACAGTGTCGTAACATCAGTATTACACAAATAGAAGCACGAAAAATTCACGAATAAGAGTAAAATCATGACAAGCAAGGCTATCGACAAAAAGATAACTAGAAATAACAAAAAGTGCAACGAAATAAGTACAGCAGTAAATGTAGCAACAGAAATAGACCCCCCCCAAATTTAGGACGTACATTGACCTCAATGGACACAATATAATATGCAATAAAAGTTAAAGGTCAAGTACTCCCCTCCAGTCCTCTCACGAGCTGGTGTCGGCATCATCCGGTGAGCTTGCACGCTTCTCGACTACATCATGCGGAGCGTGAATAAATGAGATTGCATCATCAAAGAGGAAGTTAAGTACGAGCTCTCAAGTTTATCATGATGTAAGGGTTGGGGACAATGTAATTCGATAAAATGATTCGTTGCAAATAATTTGAAAATGCTTGGCTTACCAATTTTTTCATTGCTGCAATTTATCAAACACTTGGTATGCACAAGTTAAAATGAAGAACAAGAATTTTAATGGTTAACTCCAAATCCCAAAAACAATAACACAGATCATAGCCATGAATAACGACAACTAACATCACCAATTTGTTCATAATTACCAATTCCATCACAATCAAATACCAAATTCCCCATATTCCAACTCCATTTTAGAGAAAACATTGAAGAACAACTAGCAAAATATAACTTCAATTCACTTTTCAAATCATGTATCACTTATGATTAAGAGATCGAGATTTACCTGAAGAATTTGAGAAGAAGACTAAGAGAAGGGTGTCGACCAACCTCATTGTGCGAAGGAAGGAAGGAAGGAAGGAAGGGACCTTGTGCTGGCCGATCAAATGCATGAAGTATACCTGGGCATTCTTATAATGCGACGGGGGCCGCGGCACAACATAAGTGAGCCGCGGCCCAGAGTACAGTCGGCCTGGGACTTTTTTGTATATCGCAGGGTGCCGCGGCTCAGTTTAGGCGTGCCGCGGCTCAACGGGATAGTGTGCCGCGGCTCATCTGGTTCGTGCCGCGGCACAGAGTACAGTCTCCTGGGCGTTTCTTGAACCTATTGTGTGCCGCCGCTCAGGGAATGTGTGCCGCGGCTCATTGACCTGGTGTGCCGCGGCTCAGTAAGACCGTGTCGCGGCACATAGTACAGTTTGTTTGGCCATGTTTCATCAACTGGTGCGTGCCGCGGCTCACTATTATTGTGCCGCGGCCCATCATTAATTTTCTCCCCTGGGGTGATTCCTGCACAGAATTTTTAAACGAAAACATCAAGACGAGAGGGATAGACGGATCAAAGAAAAATGATGACAAATAAAGACTCTAAAAACGCAAGAAAACAATAAAGATTCTACAACTAATACTCGGGTTGCCTCCCGAGAAGCGCTAAGTTTATAGTCTTCAGCCGGACCTATTAAAAAAAATCAGTTCGCTTTTCGCAAACTCCATTTGATCTCCGCCCCGTTCATCGAACCGTTAATATGGTTTTTAAAATTTTGACCATCGGTCATTAACGATTCGATTTTCGGTTCGGACACCCAATGTTGGTTGCGGAAAGGTTTTGACGAGAACAACTTCCCGAAACACCCGTTTTTCTCATGACTAGACGTCCGTTTGACTTCCGACTTATTTCCCTCTTTCACGAACGACTTTATGACAGCAGCAGACTTTTCCGATTGTGGCTGGTCAGATGGTGATGATTGCATGTTCACATGCTCGAGAAATGCTACTCGTTTCACATCTTTCTTAAAAGTTGGACCATCTGAAATGGAATCTGAATTTTTTGACCGACGATTTTTTCGGTGTCTTTCTTTCGCAACGGCCTCCACACTTTCACTTTGTGAGCTCTTATGAACACCTCCCAGACATGAAAAGGATTTGAATACTTGGAACGTAACATGCTCGCCTTGAACCCGCAGAGTTAATTCTCCTTTTTCCACGTCTATAAGAGTTCTGCCGGTCGCTAAAAATGGTCGTCCCAAGATAATCGGGATATCTTGATCTTCCTCCATGTCGAGAACAATAAAACCCACTGGAAAGATAAATTTATCCACTTTTACTAACACGTCCTCAATCACTCCCCTCGGATACTTAATAGATCGATCCGCTAATTGCAAGGAGACCGTCGTCGGCTTTGCTTCTCCAACTCCCAGCTTTTTGAAAATAGACAGAGGCATGAGGTTAATAGTAGCACCGAGATCGCACAACGCCTTATTAAAAGAGAGATTCCCCATGGTGCACGGTATGTTGAAACTTCCCGGATCTTTCAATTTTGGTGGAAGCTTCTTCTGAAGAATCGCACTGCACTCCTCCGTTAAGGCGACTGTCTCAAACTCCTCGAGTTTTCTTTTCTTTGACAAGATCTCTTTCATGAATTTAACGTAGCTTGGAATTTGTTCCAACGCGTCGGCAAATGGGATGTTAATATGAAGCTTCTTGAACACGTCGAGGAACTTTGAGAATTGCTTGTCCGCCTTTTTCTGCTGTAATCTCTGCGGAAACGGGACGGGTGGAACATATGCCTTCGGGTTATTCGGAAATGTTATCGAGGGTCTCCAATCTTGTGATTCCTCCGTCGCTAAATTTTTCTTCTCTTCAATTTCACTTCTCTTTTCACTCCTCTCGGGCTGGTCAAACACCTCCTTCCCGCTTCTCAAACTGATTGCATTTAGACTTTCTCTAGGATTTGTCTCGGTCGTACTTGGCAATGCTCCCTCCGGGCGGGCTGTCAACACGTTAACAATCTGGCCCAGCTGGACTTCCAAGTTGTGAATGGAAGTAGAATGATTCTGCAATGTCGCTTCAGTATGGGTCATGAGTTGACTCGTATTCGCTGCCAATTTCACAATTGCTTCCTCGAGAGAAACTTTTGGAGCGGGTGGAGGCTGCTGTTGGTTTTGAGCGAACAGAGGCTGGTTCGAGTTCTGTCCGTTTCTCCACGAGAAGTTGGGATGGTTACGCCACCCCGGATTATATGTGTTGGAGTACGGATTATTTTGCCGGTTTCCGTTTCCTACGAACTGAGCTTGTTCAATTTGGGGCTACTCGAACGGGTTTCCGACTTGGCACCCCGCGCTAGGGTGAAATCCGTTACACCAATTGCAAGACTCAATGGTAACGGGGGAAGGAGCATGCGAAAATGCTTGAAGCTGCTGCGTTAATGCCGCGACTTGGGCTGACAATGTAGATATCGGGTCATTACTCGAAATTTCCATCACTCGCTTCGGCGCTATTCATTCGGATGGCCATTGATAAGCATTAGCGGCCATAGCCTCCAACAACGAGTGTGCTTCAGCCATCGTCTTTCCCATCAAAGCTCCACCGGCGGCTGCATCCACGAGAGTGCGTGTGGAAGCACTCAAACTATTATAGAACGTCTGAATCTGAAGCCAGTCTGGAAGGCCGTGATGTGGACATCTCCGTAACAAATCTTTGTATCGCTCCCACGCCTCGTGAAGCGATTCCATATCATACTGACAAAAGGTAGTGATCTCGTTTCTCAGTCTCGCCGTCTTAGAAGGTGGGAAGAACTTAGCAAGGAAGGCTTGCGCTAACTCTGCCCATGTCGTGATCGAGCCCGGCGGTAAGGAATTTAGCCAAAATTTCGCTTTATTCCTCAAAGAGAAAGGGAAAAGCCGTAATCGGATAGCATCGTCGGTGACACCATTTGTAATATCCGGGGGTAATTTTTTTTTTTTTCGTGTTACTGTTGAGTTGTACGTATTCATTTGGAATTATACAAGTGTTGTTGTTTGGACCGATACAATGTATATTGTATTAAAATATTTCGGGATCGAAATATTTATACTGGTCGACGGTTTGATTTCGTCGTTTGGTTGTTGCTTGGCGAATTTAGAATTTTGGCTAAGTTTATAGCCAAAGCGTACGCTATCTGTATAGCATTACGTACGCTAATTTGTTGCGATTACGTACGTTACGTCCTGAGGTTTTCGTACGTAATGCGTGGTAGGTGGTGGGAACCTTCCTCGTGATCAAATTTCGGGGCGAGGGTATCTTTAGGGTATCATTTATATAGATATATATATATATATATATATATATATATATAAATATATATAGATATATATATATATATATCATTTCCTCATGAGATTCCCCCTCACGTGATTTTCTCCCTCATGCTATATATATATATATATATATATATATATATATATATATATATATATCTCATCAAACACACTTCTCTCACTCACACTATATATATATATATATATATATATATATACTATACATCATCTTCCCTCTCCTCCCTCTCTCATTTTCTTTTTTTTCTTTCTTCTTCCTGTACCATCTCTCCCTCTCGTCCTCTCTCCCTTCTCTCCATCTCTTTCTTCTTCCGGCGAGGTGGAGCTGTAGGCGGGCAGCGGCTTCTTCGTCTCCGGCGACGACTGAAGTTCGGCGACGGCAGGCGGCTCACGACCGGAGCTCGGCGGCGGCCTGGTCGGAATTTCCGAACCGGAAGGCTGCAAATCCGGTCGACCTTTTCCGGCATTTTTTTTTCTTCTGGCGAGACAGAGCTCTGGCGTCCACCGGTTCTCCATTGTTTCCGGCGACCGGAGGTGGTTTTTGTCCGGAACGGACGGCGGAACGGAGGTTTGACATTCTTCCGGCGAAGAGTTGCAGGCGGAGATGGTGAAAACTGGCCATGGACGGAAACGGACCGGGCGGGTCAATTTTTTCGGCGGCCGATTTCCAGCATGGGAGTTTTTTCGGACCTGGCCGATCGGCTTCTTCCGCTGGTTAGTTTATGTGTGTGAGTTTTTTTTCTTCAGTTATATATATATATATATATGTATATATATATATATATTATGTGTGGTGTATATACTGTATGTGGTGTGTGTTGTATAAATTGTAAAGTGGGGTGTAAATACATATATATATATAACGTTAGCTGTGTGTGTGGTGTAATATGTATATATATATATATATATATATATATATATGCAGTGGTGTGTGTGTGTGTTGTATAAGAATATATATATATATATATGTTGTGTATATATATATAAATTGTGATAGTTTGTGTGTGCATGTGCACAGTGTGTGTGGGTGTGTTGAGTGTATATATATATATAATGTGTAGAGTGTGTGTGGTTGGTGTATATATATATATATAATGTGTCCAATATGAGTTTTGTGTATATATATAGAGATATAGATATAAATATAAATATATATATATATATGTGTGTGTGTGTATTCGGATAAATACGAGTATAGTATGTGTTCGTGTTGGAATCGGAATTATCTATTGTGTCGTTTTCGGTCGATATCGTGTTATCGAATGAATTGTATTTCATTCAAGGTTGTTCGAGTGCTTGTGATTGACGGAGGACGCGTTGATTGATTCGTGGTAGGACGTTGATCGTGGAAGGACTTTCTCGCCTTCGGTTTGAGGCAAGTTTTATACTTGTACTGGTCAATGAGATTAATGTTATCATGTATGTGTATGAATGTGTGTATCATTTCGAGACTTGGTCTCTTTATGATTTTGTTGATATCAGGGGATTGTTTGATACGATACCCTTCGGCAAATTATGCCAAATATTATTGTTGTTCGTAAATGGCCGATTAAGGCATTACGATACTTGTTGGTAATATATTTGTCGATAGCCGGTTCGCGGTATCGACATATCGATTGTTATTGTTGATTGATGTTCCTTTGAGATATTGTTGTTGATAGCCGTTTCGCGGCATCGACGTATCGATTGTTGTTATTGATTGATGTTCCATCAAGATATATTTTTTGTGAATCGTCGTTATTGATATCAGTGTTTTTTCTATTGATGTCGTTTTGGCCGATTGAAGGCATTGACGTATTCGATTATCATCTTCGTTATCGGTAACCGATTAAAGGTGCCGAGACATCCGTTGTACAATTGTTATCGGTTAACCGTTCTGAAGGTTATCGATATATTGAATTGGGATTATCAAAGATAATTCCCATCCGTTGTATAATTATTATCGATTGTCCGCTCTAACGGTAATCGATATATTGAATTGGGATTATCAAAGATAATTTCCACCCGTTGTCAAAAAGATAATTCCCATCCGTTGTATAATTATTATCGATTGTCCGCTCTAACGGTAATCGATATATTGAATTGGGATTATCAAAGATAATTTCCACCCGTTGTCAAAAAGATAATTCCCATCCGTTGTATAATTGTTATCGATTGGCCATTCTACGGTAATCGAAGTATTGAATTGGGATTATCAACGATAATTCCCATCCGTTGAATTATTATTGTCGTGTTGACCGATTCAAGGCAGCACACTATTATTCTTGTGAACTCGGTAATTTTGTGATCTTTGAAGGTTGAGGATTTCCCGAACTGTTGTGTTGTGATCGTTGCTTGTGTTAATCGGTCCTTAGGAATTTTGATCCCAGGATGGTTGTTTTGAATATTGTTGGTCGTGTCGATCTTTCATTATTCGTATGTCATCGTTCACTTGGTGAGTCGTATGATCCGTATTGGATGTGTTATCCTTTGAGTTTTGTTGTCATGTTGTATCGTGACATATCCGGAATCATATCTGCGTTCCGATTGGTTATTGTGTAGGATTTTTAGCCAGGCACACGATGGTCATGCGTGGATGTTTCCGCATTGGACCGTGCACACGAGATGTAGTTCGTGAGGCTAATTAGGTACATTGTCCCACGTATATTTCTGGATTCCGTATACGGGGTGGACATGTGCACGGACACATTTCCGGATCGGGCGTACTGTGATGTCCATCATTGAGCCATACAATTTTGTTCGTTCATAGTCCATTTAAATGTGTGGATGTGTTCGACGTTTTGTGATTAAGCGTTCATACGCCTGAGGGGTATGTTCGACAGTCAGGTTTGTTTCTTTGAGATCTGTATTGTGATGATTTACAGCTTCGGGCTGTTCGGCTTTCAGGCCATCGTGATATTTTGGCAGCTTCGGCTGAGGGCTTTCAGGCCATTGTGATGTAACGGTATTTCCGTTGGAGCCTTCGGGCATTGTGATCCTTATTTATTTCAGCGTTGGTTTGATTTACCTTCGGGTAATGCATTGTTGTGTTCTATATTGATGATTCGTCGTTGGGCACTTATGTTCTAACCTATTGAGCAGGTATTGATCGTATGCCATGGGCATAGTATTCCACGAATGCTCGATTCTTACTTTGGTTTGTGAGCATCTCGTACTACCATTGTTGTACTATTTATTCTGCCTTTGGATGCATATCATGTTGTGCATGTACTTGATATTCATTATCTTTGGATGACTGACCCCGTGGGGGCGGAACATGTTTTCATGTTTTAGGTACTTGCGAGGAGAGAGTTGAGACACAGGGGCATGATGAGGGCGACGAGGCATTCGAGCGATACTAGTCCGAGATATTTTGGTGTTCATGTTGGTCAGACAGTTGGAGTACTCCAATTTTGTTCAGTCGTTGTCGTTTTGTATTATCCGAGCAAGGCTCGTGTATGTTGTTGTATTTTATTTTGGCCATGTAGGCCCATCCTTGTCGTTGAAATTCCATATCGGGATAGTATGTCGGACATCATAGTAGGGTCTGTGATTTCCTATTTTGGTCAGTTTGTTGTATTTTAGTCGTGTTCGCCTGGTGGATCACCTGGTGTGGGGTCCACGACACTGTAATGACCCAATGGGATTTGGGGGTGTTACACCATTGTTCTTGAACGTGTCACAAATCTCGAGAAAAGAAGCAATATGTGCGTTGGGGTCATCATTCGGCAATCCACAAAATTGGCTTAGCCTGCACCATCTGAATGATCGTAGGCTTGATTTCGAAGTTGTTCGCCTGAATGGTGGGACGCCGAATCCCCGAAAAGTTTGCGTTAATCTGCGGCATAGCATAATCTCGAAGTGCCATTTCCGGTTGAGCTTGCTGCACAATGTTATTTCCTCCGTGATTTTCGATATTTTCGGCCATGGTCACTGTCGTCTGTAACTCTCGTTTCTCCTTCTTGTTCCTTCGAAGAGTGCGCTCGAGTTCGGTATCCAAAGGTAGTAGGCGTTCGTTACCGAATTTTCTCATGCACTACGCAAAAGATCCTGAAAGGAAGAACAAATAAAATAAATAAAATTAAATACACGAAAATAAGTAAATAAAAACGTTCAAACTAAGACTAGAAATACTGAAATCGATATTAGCAAAAATTTCAGTCCCCGGCGACGGCGCCAAAAACTTGTTGCGATTTTTCTTGAACGCAAGTGCACGTTATCGTATACAAGTAATAAAGTGATGAGTGAGTATCGTTCTCACGAGGACTGAATCACTAACTACCGATTTTTGTGTATTCCAGTTTTATTTGAACAATCGAACTTTGGGTAGCAATTAATTACTAAAGAAAATTAATAAAAGACTAAACAGTAAAAACGATCGCTTGAAGAAAAAGAATCAAATGATGAATAAGTCTAGGATTCTGAATCCACCTTGGTTTATCCGAATTTACTCTCGATTATCTGAAGTTAATGATTTTCCCAATTTATTGAAGGCGAAGATTGCTAATATACTCTACCGCCTCTCCTGAGGTCAATAGATTTTTCTAAAGGCGAATAACGCACTCTATCCCTAGGTGAATTAATTCGTCAATAGGCAAAAAGCATAAAATCTCCAAAAGGCCACGTAGTTCCTATGAGTATATTCCTATCTCACAAGATAAAACGGTCCTCACCAATAGTTCCTCACCAACTCTCCTCTCCCGATTCGAATTGAATGATTAAAACAATACAACTATTGGCCAGATAATTGAAAGCATTAAACACGATTGGGAAAACTCAACAAAAAGGGAATTAAATAGATAATCTCAAGTAAATCCGTCAAAACGTAGGTTTCATCAAAATCCTAGATTAAGGGTTTTAGCCTGACATGCTAAATAATGAAAATACAGAATTAATAAATAAAAGCATGAAAATCAAACGCAGATGAAGAGCTCGGATTCCTCCGTTCTTCTGGCTTCCGCCCTCTGCCCTTGATCTCTTCTGCTTCTCTCGTCTGCGATAATCTTCTGTGTTTCTCCTTTTCCCAAGCCTCCCCGATGATTAAATAGGGTCTTAAACCCTTATTTATAGCTCTCAACAGTCTCCAAATCGCGTCCGTGTGAGTAGGTCGAGAACTGGCTTCAAAACGGCCCAAATCCGCGCGGAGCACACCAAAACCGCCTTGTGTGCCGCGGCTCACTTAATCATGCCGCGGCACATGGCGTCGAGTTAAAACACAGGCGGAGTGTTACGTGTGGGCGCGGCTCACAGGCTGTGCCGCGGCATGATCTGATCCACTCGGTGCTGCTTGGTTGCCTTCCTGTGCCGCGGCTCACTTGCCTTGTGCCGCGGCCCACGGCCAAAATTCGCCGTTTTCGCCCGTTTCGCCTCGTTTTAGCTTCCGGACTCCAATCTTCTGTCAAACATGCGAGAATAAGACATTAAAAGCTCATTTATGCAATTTTACTTGCCAAAATAATACTAAATAATGATAAATAAGCGTATAAAAATACGCCTAACAATCAACATATGGCGATTATCAAGAACACTAAGTGATTCTAAACCATGTTCATAGCTATCAAAACAACGAAATCCACTATCCGTTAACATATAGGTAATAATCCAACTCTTAATCCAATTCATATATTCATAGATCATCTTCATCCTCAAATATCAACATCATGAACACCAATAGCCCTAACAACACTTCCCTAATCTAACATTACAGAGATTAATCATCAACAATGACATCAACATCCGCAAAGGAGAAGAATGATTAACTAACTTATCTCAAGAAAACGAACTACACAATTCAACCCACATGAATCATATTAATATTATCATATTCCGGTAATCCATCTCATAATCATGCTTGTCAGCTTGTTTATGTAATAATCATCAACTCAAGAACATCAACATCCAATCCAAAACAAAATCAAAAGATGAAGAGTAATTACCTTTTTGATGGAATGGATTAAATCCCAAGTTTGAATCCGTTTCCAATCGATTCCAAGCTTAATATTGTTATGGATGATTAACTCCACCCTAATCCAGTGTTTGGAACTTCAAAAATCCATCTAAGAACTCTCTCTATCGGTTGCAAGGAGAGAATGGACGAAATGAAGAATAATGGACAACTGCACTGATATATATTGTACATTATTAACGTCCGCTAATATATTCATTTAACGTACGTTGCAAGCTGAGCGTGCACTAGCTGTCTTTGTTAGCGTGCGCTATCGCAGTCCAGAGGCTACTACCTAACTGCATACAATGATTTACGTACATGATGCCCATGCAATAGCATACGTAATTACCTCTACTTAGCGTACGCAAGCCTTCAACCCTAGCGTGCGCTACTCATAGTTGACTTGCTACAGTCTGTACCTACCCTCGTGCCCCCACATGCCAAAAGCTATGACAAGGATAAGATTCCCTTTGGACCAATCTGATGGTAGCATGCGCTAACAATGTGCATTAGCGTGCGCTATCCCTTCACAACAAATATCCGTTGACCTTTTCAGCACACGCGCCGAAAGTGACCGGGTCCACACATAGATTCCTTCTGATCTGGTCTGTACTAGCGTACGCTATCCTTTACCATTAGCATGCGCTAAACCTGCACGATAACGTGCGCTAGGCATGTATATTAGCATGCCCTAATAATGCTACACTTAGCCATTTTCAGGTATTCTTGTCCAACGTCTCGACATACAGAATACGAACATACGGCATACCAAATACACATACTCCTTCCAATAATATTCTCATATGGTACACACTATCCTCAAATACAATTGTCGACCAAGTACGACAATTATACCAATACAGACGTCTCATTCATTTAATTGTTTTATCCATACTGTACAGATTCCACGCTGTACAATTTAACTCGGATAAAATAATCATAAACAACAGTAGTAGAAATTCCGGATATTACACCTGTCTACTCAAACTACTACAGAACTTCCAAGATAACTTATAAGGGCTCACCTCCCTTATCACATATAATGGACTCGATGATGTTGGAGAGTTCACATCAAAAGGTACTTGATGTTTATTGCATGATAGAAATCAATGAATATTATCTCGTCCCATGTGTATATGCAAACAGTCTCACATAAACCACAGTCGAAAGAATATGTATGGTGATTATGTCATTGGTTATGCGCACCAATTTGCATATTTTGCCTGGAATTATGCAATATTGCACGCAACTTTACTTAAATCGTTCATTCTTAGACCTTATGCTAACCAATTAGTTTATGCGTACCAGTTGGTAACTGGATAGCCTGATTTTTGTATTTTGGACCCAAACGGACTTGAGTGCCAATTGCGCATATTTGGTTACGCATTATATGTGCCTTATGCGCCCCACAGCGCATCGGTCTTTAGAAACATTTAGGTATTCACGTTGGACAAAAATCTCCAGACATTTATCCGGTATTTGGAACCTTCACAGTGATCTCTTTACCGCACGATTTGCGGATTGTCACTTTAATGAGACAACCTTCCCGTCATTAGGGGGAGGAGGGAAAACGTAATATCTCGAGGAACGACATAAATTATCGTGGTGTGTCCCCACTTTGTCTCATTATGATCCCCGAACTTCACAGTGTTACCGTGAAGCACAAAGAACACTCGATCTTCAGGATGTAGCTGATTCGATGCCTAATGCATTTACTGATATCATTCAAGTGACACGATCTCACATTACATCTGCAAATGTGCATGTAAGGTAGAAGTACCCTGTAAGGGGCACATCACCAATGAACCGGGTGATGCAACTGCACCTGGTGGAGGTGTGGTTGAGGTCGTGGCTCCATGCGAAGGAAAGGGTGGAAGCCACATGGTTCGACTAAATACTCACCCAAGTAAGAGGTAGAGTATGGCATAAATTCACATGTTAACCATCAATGAACTCGTTTCATGAGATCATGCTTGATTTTATTATGTCTATGAATCATGACGAGGGGGACGCCCCGAAGATATGAATCAGAAAATCAAGAATCTCGATGAAATTATGAGGGTGTGGCCTGATCAAGCACCCACTTTGATGACGTCATGAATCATAAAGTATGATGAGGTTGAACCTCGCTCAGTTGGATGAAATCAACATAGAGCTGATTGGCCTATAAGAAAAACATTCCAGGTAGAACTAGATTCTCCAACAAAGAGACGGATATTTGGTGTAGGTAGTGCTAACCTAACCAAGTGTAAAGCCTGAAGGACATAATAGAGCCTTTGCCATAAAGCTTTGTGAGAATAATAGTCCTAATGTACAAGGTTCACGAAGTAATGCTTCTCACAATGACCTGGAATGGATTACGATGAAATGTACTCCCACGTATACGTATCCGCTATTTGATTAGTGTAGTAATTTCCGAGGGACTGGAAATGCAGCTAATAGACGTGGTTACTATGTATCTCTATGGGGATTTAGATACGGAGACATATATGGAGGTGCCTGATGGCATTTCATTACCCAAATCAAGTGACCCTAGACCACAGAGTGCGTATGCAATTTGATTGAAATGCTCAACTTTACGGTTTTGAAGCAATCATTAAGGATGTGGTATAACCGTCTAAGTGACTACTTGATTGGGAAGGGATAAAAGAACGATGAATTGTGTCCCTGCGTCTTCACAAATAAGTTTTGGATTCACGATCATCGCAATGTATGCCGATGACATAAACATAATCGGTCTTGATGAAATAAGAGAAACCACCGGATACTGGAAATCTGAGTTTGAGATGAAAGATCTTGGGAAAACTCGGTTCTGTCGAGGCATTGACATAGAACATCGAGTTTGTGGAATTTATTCCACCGGTCTGCCTATGTCCATAAGATTCTCAGGCACTTTAATATGGACAAGGTAAACCCGACTAGCACCCCATGATAGGTCGAACATTTGGATGCAAAGGAAAGATCCATTTCGTCTAAAGCAAAGTGACGAAGAGCTTTGGGAGCTGAAATTCCCTACTTGAGTGCAATAGCACATTATTGTACTTGGATCAATGTACACGACCTGATATCACTTCTCAGTTAATTCGCTGACTAGATTTAATTCAGCATCGACGCAACATCAATGGAATGGTATCAAGAATATCTTCTGATACTTAAAAGAAACCATTGACTTGGGACTATTCTTTCCCTACAAGCAGGCAAAGGAAGCTACTTATGAAAAGGCAAATGCTAAAGTAAATGCTGGTGCCGAAGTAACTACCACAAAGTATGTGTTGGTATGACTTGCTTATGTTTTGGAAATCGACTGTGCAAACCCCTTTTGGCTACCTCCTCTAATCACGACAAGATTATTGCTTTGCATGAATCAGTCCATGAGTATACGTGATTAAGAACTATCATTCTACACTTGTGAGGAACTAGTGGTTAAGTACTATCACTGATGAGCATACTTACATTTATGAACATGATGTAACTTGTGTTGTTACCCAAAATATTATCCGGAGATGATATGCTGGAATGGACGAGTAACAAACAAAGTGCGAGAGCACGTCCGTGAGGAAATAAATAACACAAGATTTGTCGGGATTGTTAGTCCCGGGCTTGAATGCTCTCGCGAGATGTTATTAATATGAATACTAGTGAGTACAGATATTAATGTTAGAGTACAAATACAATGAGTGTAAAGACTCTAGTTATCTTAGCTATCGAGTTCTGAAGATTGCTGGAAGAACCAGAGTTGAAGCTCTGTGAGTTCTTGTTACAAAGATGGAGAGTTCTCTGTATAGTTCGCTTTTTGCGTTCTGTGTTCACGTTGTAAACTGTGCTTTTTGTTAATGTATTTCACTATGTTTGTGTTCACGTTTTTCACTGTGTGTCTGACCACTGCTGGAGGCCTTCTATTTATAGGTGAAAGGGTTGCTGGGGCGTCCCTGTCCATCATGGGCGACTGCCGTTTCCTGCATTTAAATAAGGCGGGCGATCGTCCCAGCACGTGGGACTATTTCCTTAAAGTCCGCGGATGCTGCTGGAAGCCAGATGCACGAGCCAATGAAGAGGCGACAGGTGCCTCTTCTCATTGTCTTGGGCGGTCCCACCTTAGGACCTTTCGACGGGTCTATAGGTTGGTGAGGCCGTCCCTATCACTGACAGCTACTGATGGGCTGGAGTAGGACCTGTTTTTGCGGTGCCTTTTGCGCACGTGGGTCTTCACCCGAGATTTGGTCTTCGAAGACTTTGACGGGTGTCGGATTCATACGTGGCACGGGACGATCGTCTCCAGTCGTCCATTAGAGGCGATCACCGAATGTTAAAAGACGATCGCCTTGGACGTCGACTGCTAGGCGCTTGCCCAGCATCTGTCTTCTTTAGCTGACTCCTGACCATTATGCCGATCGCCATCGAGGCGTATAAATCGCCGCACAACAATTGCCCCCCAGCTCGCTCCGATGTTGAAGATGTGGGGTGAGGTCGCACTGCTGGCGATCGCCTATTTTAGACGAGTGACGATCGTCGCCTGGACGAACTGGTTTCGAATTCGGACGATATCCTTAGGCGCTGGAAATAGCGGGAAGTGGAGGCGGGCTTTCGAAACGTCACAGGGACCAACGTCGCGCTCCCGTTGGGGGAGTCCTATGGTTTTTGTCAGACTTGTCGCCTGGAGTGCCCTCGAAACGACGCGTACGCGGGTTTCGAGGGATGCATTTAATGTGTCTTCCCCGACGGTTGCACTTCAGCCCCCGGGATTCCGCCTATTTGCACATAGGTCCCTGCTCTCGCCTATAAAAGGGCTAGGGCTACTGGAGTTTAGATCTTTATGCGCCCTTGCCTTTAGACGAAGACTCTTTCGAGGGCACTCCATTTAATGTGTCTTCCCCGATGGTTGCACTTCAGCCCCCGGGATTCCGCCTATTTGCACATAGGTCCCTGCTCTCGCCTATAAAAGGGCTAGGGCTACTGGAGTTTAGATCTTTATGCGCCCTTGCCTTTAGACGAAGACTCTGCTGAAATTCCTTGAAGCTTCTTGCGCCGATCGAATTTCTTTCTAGGTAAGAACAAAAATTCTCTCCCCCTTTTTCTCTTCGAACATGTCTAGAGGAGGATCCAATGTGTATGAGGCAGGTAGCTCTTCCGCCGCCGCGACTTCATCTGCCCGGAAAGAAACCTCTGCGGCTCTTCACATGGAGACGGCCGTCGAGGCCATTCGTGCGGGAATTGCACCCGCGGAGGTTGAAGAGCTTTTCAACGAGGCCGACGCGGCGAGGTCGGCGGCGGCGGGGCAGAAGGGCTCGCCGGTAGACGAGGATGAGGCGTTGAAGCTGTATTGGGAGCAAAACAGTGTGTTCGGCCGGGCCATTCTGGAATTCGCCGGACTTATGGAGAGGTTGGCCGGACCACGTCCTTAGTTTGATTTCGGTGCATACTCGGTCGCCCACCCCTATCAACCCGTGAAGCGGACGTCATTTCGGGCCGCGGAACGCTCCCCGTGGACTCTCGGTCAGATCCGGAGTTCAGTGACTAGGAAGGACTTGAGTCGCTGGAGGGCGGAGTTCCATATCCCTTCTGATGTCTCATTGTATGTGCCATCGGAGAACGAACGCGCCGACCAACCTCCCGAGGGTATGGTCGCCGTTAACGAAGTGATCCTGGGGGCCGAATTGCGGTTCCCATTGCCGTTCGCCGTGTCATACCTGCTGCCCGCCTGGAATCTGGCGCCGCTCCAATTGACACCGAACGCCTAGCTGCAGATTATCAGTACCTTGACTCTTTTTGGCAGTCACCGGTTGTTCCGTCTACCTTCTACGCTGGAAATGAACTACCTCTTCAAGATGACGTCACAGAAGGGTTCAGTTGGCGGCTACCACATTCAGGGTCGCATAGGCAGGGTGGTCCTTAGGGTGCCGAACAAAGTTCGGGGCGATCTGACATAATGGTGTTGGGTCGGCGGAGCGTGGAGGTCGGCGGCGAGCGATAAACCAGAGGATGAGTTGGATATCCCCACCAGCTTTCGGGACAGGAATCCGAGTAAGGGTTTTAACTCTCCCTTTGTCCGGATACACCTTGAACTGATCTAATTTGGTTTTCTTTTTGCAGGTTCCCTTGTTCCAGCGATCGGCGACCTTCCATTTGACTTCTTGATCGTCTGGGAGCGAATTCGCGGTCTACCAGACAACTACGTCGACGCTCGCACGGTCAACAACGAAGCTCATTGGTTGGGCGCTCGGTTGTTTCGCTTCCCTCGCCATCTGAAGGTTCCAGGTACGATGTTTACTCTCTCTTTTCTGCTTGATGATCGTTTGATTGAAAGTGATGTCTAACTTGGTTGAATTTCTTCTTTGAAAGAGATCCACTTTCCCCACTACTCCGAGCCCCCGAGAGAGATTACAATGTCGAACCTCGGCCTTATGAGTCATCTCCACTAAGGGAAGAAGGTAGGCCGTGCCCCTGCGACGATGACCCGTCCTATCCCCGAGGAGAGACCTATCATAGCGCCGGTCGTCGAGCCAGAGGCTCGGGAGGAGGAGCAGCTCCAGCGCAACCGCAAGAGGCGGAGGCCGGAGGAGCCCCTGCCGTCTGTTGCTGCGGAGGTGTCCATTGTGGTGCCGCCGGTTGCCGCGCCTCCTATTTCTGCCATTCCAATGGCGGAGGGGTCTACGGCCTCAGCGGCCTTCCTGAAGACTATGGCGGTCGCTGATGCCCAGACTCCGCGGGTCAAGCCCTATTTCGGCCGCGACCCCGAGAAGGTCGCAAGGTAAGACTGGTTTGATATTTCTGAGTTAAGCTACTTGTGTAGGGTGCATACTAACTCCTTCGTTTTTTTGTTGCAGGGTTCGCCTTGCCGACCCGAACACCTCACCGATGGTGCTGGATTTCCTGGCGAGCAAGTCCCCTCGCGAGCCTATCGATGTCCCTTCCTACATCTCCCGGGCCATCTCCTCCCTACCTAAGGCTTGGACGACCGACCTAGATGCGATTGCGCGCCGGCGGTCTGGAGATGCCATGCAGGCGACTCTCGCGCTGACCCTCCAAGCGGTGACGATGGCCGCTCAAGCTGTTAAAGATTATGAGGGACAGCCCTCTACTGCTCGCCTCCACTCGGATCTTGAGGCAGCTCGGAACCAGGACACCGAGTTTGCCGATAGGATCGTGGCCATGGAGAAGGAGTATACTGAGACGGCCAAGCGAGCTAAACAAGATCTTGACCGGATGAGGCAGGAGCTCGATCGGTCCCAGGCGGTGGTCGATCGGATGCGCGACCAGATGACGGAGGCTCGTCGGTTGCATGCGGCCTCGCAGGAGGAGGTGACCGGATTGAAGGCGGTGGTGGGCCGGCTAAATGGCGAGTTGGAGTCGTCGAAGGGGGAACTAGCTGCCAAGGTAGCCGAGCTCAAGGATGCGGACAAGACAGCCGCGGGGCTGAAGGAGAAGTTGGAGGCGATCGAGACCGATCCCTACCTCAGCGTGGAGTACGTCGGCGAGTTCGCATATTACATGGCTTACGCCGACGCCATCCGTGCTGCCAAGAAGGGAGGGCTCGAGGTCGGCCCTCTGATCGAAAACTTCAAAGCCTACGTGCTTGAGCATCCTTTGCAGCCGGACTTCTCTCTGCCGATCCTTGACCTCACTGACCTCGGGATCGATCTGAGCTGGTATCCGTCGCCGGACAAACTTGTTTATCCGGAATCCGGTGAGGAAGTGCACGGCGATCCATCTGCTGGGGGCGAAGGCCAGGCGGGGGTGGCCTGAGTGAGACCGCTATCATGATGTTTTTTCCTTGTAATTTCCAGTTTCTTCTTGTTTTGCCTTCGGGCGTGTATGTACAAACAATTTGAATGGATTAAAATACGTTTTTTGCATATGACTCTTTATTTATACGATCGGCTCTCTGAATGTTTTGCATATGAATTTACACAAGTGTTTATACAATTGCACCTGATGCCTTGTTTGTATGATCGCCTTGTCTGAATGTTTCGCATCATTTCGACTTTGCACAATTGTTTGGAAAGCGGCCGTTGTATGAATAGATCCAAATATATTGGTACACTTGAACTTCTAAATTTCTTGAACAAAACCGATCGTCATATGTGTGTTTGAACAAAGCCGGTCGTGTGTGGTTACGTCCTCTGATTGTATGTATGAATAGCTCCGGTTTGCACCTTGTTTTTGTTTACTTGGTGAAAGTGAGGGAACGAAAATAATTCGTTTAGTGAGCTATCTTTAGTTTGTTTCCTGTGATCTTCAATTTTGTTGATTCCTCGAGGGAGGCCGATTGTTTCGACCTTGAGGAACCGTGCACGGTCGCGGAGCTCGATGGACCAACCTCCATGACCGTGTCTTGTGCGCGAGGGACATTCCACTTATAGGTCTGTCTTGCGACTCACTTTATTGTGAGGGTCCTCCGTTAGGCTGCGCCTGCCTCGTATTTACACGAAGGGCGAGCGGTCTTGGTCTGGAGGAGTCCTTGCACGAGGCATCCTAGGATTAATCGACTCCACGTTCGCAATTTGTTAGCACTTTTCTACCTCGGATCGTCATGTTAGATGGCAATCCTCGACGGTATACGTTGTGACGGGGGTAGATATGCGTCGCCTTGTCCGGGTCCATTATGTTAGATGATGAACCTTTGAGGGCGGGCAAGCGTGTCCACAAATTTGTTTGGAGAGTCCTTTGGCTACGCCCGCCTCGTATTTAAACAAAGGGCGAGCGATCGCAGCCCAAAAGAACCTTGTATGGACGAAACTGTCGGTTCCATCGACCTCCAGGACCATGGCTGCACTTTTCTACCTCGGACCATCATGTTAAATGACGATCCTCGACGGTATACGTTGTGCTTGGAGGGGCGATCGCTTGCATAGGTCCGTCAGGTTAGATGACGACCTCTTGTAGGGCGAGCGAGTTGTCCTCTTTTTTATTTGTTTGTTTTGTCGAGGCGAATCATATATAGGGGATGGGAAAATCTCATTAAACTTTTTATACATTGGTTAACTGAATACAGAGTTTTTATTGGTAGTATTTCTTCAAATATAAGGCGTTCCAGGGATATTAGTCCGGAGTGCCGTCTGGGTGTTGGAGTTCGTAGGCTCCTCTGGTCGGCCATTTAGATATCCTGAAGGGGCCCTCCCAGTTCGGTCTAAATACTCCCGTGTGAGTCTGGACCTTTTTGAGGACTAAGTCGCCCACTTGGAATCGCCTTTTCTTGACCTTAGAATTGAAGAATTTTTCGTATTTCCTTTTGTGGATCGTGTTCTTCATTTCCGAGGTCAGTCGTCGTTCTTCGAGCATATCCAAGTCGATCCATCGGGCTACATCATTGTCCGTCGTCATTTCCTGTTCAGTTCGGTGGCTGAGGACGGCGATCTCTGAAGGGATCACCGCTTCTGTGCCGAAGGCGAGGGCGAATGGGGTTTCTCCGGTTGAGTTTCGGGTCATCGTTCGGTAGGACCACAAAACATCCAGAAGCTCGCTCGCCCATCGTCCTTGTTTGGATTCGAGTCTTGCTTTGATCGTGTGTTTGAGGATCTTGTTTACAGCCTCTACCTGACCATTCGTCTGAGGGTGGTAGGGGGCCGAGAACAACTTTTTGATTGCACATTTCTCGCAGAATTGCATGACTTCCAAGCCGTCGAACTGCTTTTCGTTGTCGGAGATGATAGCCTGGGGTAGACCGAACCGGCATATGATGTTCTTCCAAATGAACTTGATTACTTGTTCTTGGCCGATCTTATTGAGTGGCTCGGCCTCACCCCATTTTGTGAAATAATCGACCCCCACGATGGCAAATTTACATCCCCCTGGCGCCGTCGGCAAGGGAGCGATAAGGTCGATGCCCCATTGGGCGAACGGCCATGGACTGTACATAGAAGTGATCTGCTCGGGGGAGAGCTTGATGTTCGGGCCCATCACTTGACACCTGTGACACGATCGGGCGTATGCGATTGCGTCTTTTTGTAGTGTAGGCCAGAAAAAACCTTGTCTGGTCATCTTGTGGACGAGAGCTCGCCCCCCAGCGTGATTTCCATAGATCCCGTCATGGATCTCGACTAAAACGAGTCGGCCTTCCTCCGGCGTAATGCACTTGAGGAGAGGAAGGCTGAAAGCTCGCTTGTAAATCCGGTCGTCCAATAGGGTGTATCTGGTTGCACGGAGCTGAAGCTGGCGAGCTTTGATACGATCGGCGGGGACCATCCCGTCCTTCAAGTATTTAATAAACGGAGTCATCCAGTTCTCTTCGGTGATGGCAACTGTGGTAATCAGGCTTCTGTTGATCGCCGACTTTGTTGTTTTCCTGATTTGGATGTTAGAGAAATCTGCCGCCCCATCTGATGATGCTAGTTTGGATAGGGCATCGGCCTGGGAGTTGTGTTCTCTCGGGACTTGTTCGATCAGCACTTCTTCAAACTTTGTGCACATTTCGGCGACCAATTCTTGGTATTTGATCATTTGTTCGCCGCGCGCCTCATATTCTCCCTTGACTTGGTTCACGACCAAGAGGGAGTCCATGAAAATGTGGAGGCGGCGAACGTCCAGGGCGAGTGCTAGATCGAGCCCGCCTACCAAGGCTTCGTATTCGGCTTCATTATTGGTCGCACGGAACCCGAAACACAAAACATTTGTGAAACTTTTGCCGTCGGGGCTGATGAGGACAATTCCTGCCCCTGCTCGCGAGTTGGTCGCCGAGCCATCTACGTACAATTTCCAAGCAGGGCGTCCGACCTGGGTCGGACTGGGTGGGAACGTTAATTCCACCACAAAGTCCGCCAGAGCTTGGCCTTTGATCGCCGTGCGAGGAGCGTACGTGATACCGTATTGGGCGATCTCCAGTGACCACTTGAGGAGTCGCCCGTTGGTGTCTGGCCGGTGCAGAACTTGCCTTAAGGGGAGAGTCGTCAGAACCTCCAATTGGTGTTCGAAGAAGTAGGCCCTAAGCTTGCGACCACTCATGACTAATGCGTAGGCGATCTTCTCTAGAGGCGTGTAACGCGTTTCCGCATCATGGAGCGCTTGAATAACGAAATAGATCGGCAAGTGGGCTTGCCCCTCTGCTCGCTCTAAAACAGTGCTCAGAGCGACCTCCGAGGCCACTAGGTAAAGGAATAGCTTTTCACCGGGGATCGGCTTCGTCAAGATTTGGGGGTTAGACAGATACTCCTTGATTTTGGCGAACGCTATTTGACTCTCCTTTGTCCATGTGAACTTCTTCTTCTTTATGGTCGCGAAGAATGGCTTGCTTTTATCTCCAAGCTGAGAAATGAAATGGTTAAGGGCAACTAGACAACCTGTGAGGCGTTGCACCTGTTTGACATTCCGTGGCTCCTGCATGTCGAGGATCGCCTGGATCTTGGTGGGGTTCGCCTCGATCCCCCTCTGGCTCACGATGTGCCCCAGGAACTTTCCGGAGCTTACCCCGAAGTTGCATTTCTTGGGATTCAGCTTCATGTTGAACTTCTCGAGGATGGTGAACGTCTCTGTTGGGAAAAATAATGTTGTTTTGATAATTACCAAACAACAATGCCCAGCATACAGCAAGCCGCTGTATCGAAAGTCCAATCGAAGTTGTCAATCCTGTATCGAAGACCTTCTCATAGCGCCAGCATACAGCAAGCTTTCGCGCTACCAATATACAGCAACAAAGTCTAAGTAAAAGCCAAATATGGAAGCTGCCTCTCAATACAGCATCCTTCCATACAGCGTCGGACTACTCCAATATACCTACAGCATAAGTGGATACAACATTCACATCGAAACAGGACTGAAGACCGTTTGGAAAGGAATCTTTAGTATTCGCTAAAGTCAAGTCCCGTTTGATAAAAGAAGTATTTAAATACTGAAAGGATAAAGTATTTAAATACTAAAGCCGACATAGATCTTCAAATCCCGCAATATCCGGATCCTGGTCTATTCAAGTCAACTATCAAGTTGTGACAGAATCTTGTTCAACGGATCTATCTCAACGGATATATTATTCAGAAGACTATATATATCTCATCAAGGTGTTGAAAATCTGTGACCAAGCGAAGAAGCTATTATTATATACATCAGAGCAAAACATATCTCCAGAAGCTTTCTGCAATTCAGATCAAAGAGATATACAGTGCTCAAATAACTTGAACAGCTATCATCAGCTCAAGAACTTCATATTCAAAGCTGCTGTTTTTACCTGATTACCTACCTTTTACCTTTGTGTAAAAGCTGAGCTCTGTGTGAACTCAACAAGTTATTCTGACCTGTGTGGGACGAATAAGGACGAAGCTTTGGAACTGTGTGTGAAGAAGCAAGTCAAGAAGGAAGCTTTAACCAAATCTGTGTGAACGGTTGAAAGCGACAGTCTTTGTATCTATCTGTGTGAACGATACAAGGATTGGTTTGATTATAAATACATAGTTGTGTATGCAGTATTTATAATAAACATTTTACTCCTGTGTGGAGGATCAGTGTACGTATAGGGATTTACCTCGAACCACTTAAATACTGTGTTATTTACCTTTCGCCGTTACTGGTTTCATAACCGTGATTTATACAAGTATACACTGCAAAAACCTGTACACACCAAGCTAACAGGAGATTAGACCGAGTTGATGTATCGACAGCAACTTACTGTTTTAAGACTTCCGCTACGCACTCAGATTCGAAAACCATACAGCCTGTTGCTTAAACATTTCCCAAGCTGTATCCTGTATACTTAAGAAAAGGGACCAACAGTCTCGGCAATGTCATTGAGGTGATCTTCCTTTTTGAGGCTCTTGACTACGATGTCATCAATGTAAACCTCCATGGTCTTGCCGATCTGGTTGGCGAACATCCCGTTGACTAGTCGTTGGTAGGTCGCCCCCGCATTCTTCAGACCGAACGGCATTTGGACCCAAAAGTACACGTCTTTTTCCATGTGGAACGACGTATGTTTTATGTCTTTCTCCGCCATTGGGATCTGATGGTACCCGGCGAAGGCATCCATGAACGACATCATTTCGCAACCTGCCGTGCTATCGACCAAGTGGTCAATATGAGGCATCGGAAAGTGGTCTTTTGGATATGCCGCATTGAGGTCGGTGAAGTCGATGCATAACCTCCAGGAGTTGCTCGGCTTTTTGAAGAGCACCACGTTGGCTACCCAATGTGGCTCGTCTGTAGCTACTCTGATTAGTTTGTTGTCGAGTAGCTTTTTGACTTCTGTGTCGAGCACTGCGTACTTCTCAGGACCAAATTTCCTACGTTTCTGGTGAACAGGCTTCCTTGTCGGGTCGATCTTTAGATAATGGCAAGCATGTTCGGGACTTATGCCGACCATATCTTGATGCGACAGGCAAAGACTCCGATGTTCTTACGTAATAAACTGATCAGATCATCTTTTAACTCGAGACCGACGCTTGTGCCGATCTGCACTTCCCGCTTCGGGCGAGCCGGATCTATCGTTATACTTTCCAACTCTTCAATGGGGACGGTCGCTTCTCGTTTGGAATGATTTCCGGACTCGATACTTGGATCGATGTCGAGGCTTGGCTCGAAACCGATCCTTGGCTCGATGTCATCCGTCAATCGATGTGAGATGTCGTCCTCTGAGTCGGGCTGGTACGAGGTGTTTGGCTCGTCGATCTCCATCGGTTGATTGTCGATCGTCATAATGTTATAAATAGTATGGGAAGTGTTGAAAGAAGTTACGACACAGGGGTAATTCAAACATTTCTTAGCCATTAGCTGGTCTCCTTTTACAGTACCGACCGTCCCGTCGGCAGTGGGGAATTTGATACAGTAAAAGAAAAAAGAGGCGACCGCCTCAAAGGTTTCTAGAAATGGGCGACCTAGGAACCCATTATAGATGCTGGGCCTATCTATGATTACAAAATTGAGGTTCCTAGTGATCCTAACCTCGGGATCGTAATAGCATATTAGCTCGACAGAGAGCTCGATTCTTCCATAGGCTTGGACTGTGCTGTCGCCAAACCCTTGAATCACGGTATCAAATGGCTTGATGAACTTGGTCAGGTTGCCGAGCTGGTCAAGAGCGGATTTGAATATGATATTGCAAAATCTCTCATTGTCAACCAGCACGCGATCGACCATTTTCCCAATGATACATGCAGAGATTACCAATGCATCCTCTTTGGGGCACTTCACTCCCTCCCTATCCTTGTTGGAGAAAGTGATGAGCGCGTCTTTAGAGATGGTCGGCTCTGGGGGTACCACGACATGGACCACGGCGAACGCCCTCAGCTCGGCCTTCCGCTTTCTATTTAACATGGTGGAAACCGGGGAAAGGCCTCCGAGGTTTCCACCTCCCGACTGAAGCATATTGATCCGGCCGTCAGGGTTGATTAGAGGGATTGATTCGTCTGAGTACTCAGGCTAGTTCTGCTCGATCCTGGCGACTGGGTTGGGAGGGATTTCGTCGTTCTGTCAGCGATCGCACCCCCCCGGTCCTTTCTGCCTGGGGTTCTGGCTTGGTAACCAAGTTATCCAACTTGCCTTCCTCAAACAGTCTCCAGAGTTGTCTGAGGAGGTCGTGGCATTATATGGTTTTGTGGCCGGGACTTTTGTGGTAGGCACAAAATTTGCTGCGGTCTAGATGACGGTTGTCCCTCATTGGCTTTGGTTTGATAAGCCACTCGCGCCCCTTGATGGCATTGAAAATGTGGGCCGGAGACAAATTGAGGTTGCGGAGGAGGTGAACTTCCACATCCTCGAAGGCCTTGAATTCACCGGGCAGCTTTGCGATCGCCTTTCTGGGCTTGGCGACCGCCTTCTTCGGGACGTGGGATGGTGCCTTCCCTTCTCCGATAGATCCCTCGCCTAAGCGGGGGTTGAGCATCCTCTGCCTAGCCAGAAAGTAGGTGGCCCTGACGCGGAAGATCGCGTAGGTCTGGGGGATGTCCTTCGTGAGGTGCCTGAACATGGGATGGCCATAAAATCCCCCTAGGATCGAGTAGAGAGCGAGCTCATCGCTAATGGGCTCGCCGGTGAGGACTATTTCATCCATCCGGTCGATGTAGTCTTCGTCGGGCTCGTCCTTCCCCTACCTGATCTTATTCATGAGGTCGGGACCTTCTGGCCGAGCGACTTTGGCGGCGAAATACGACGTGAAGTCGTTCGCCCGCTTCTCAATACGACGTGGTAGCAGTGAGATGTACCACCTATGGGCAAGATCGCCCAATGTCAATGGGAGCATTCGGCACTTCGTCGCGTCCGATGCCCCGCATGCGGTCATGTAGATCCGGAACTTGCTCAAGTGGGTCTCAGGATCCTATCTCCCCTCATATAGAGGTGTTTGAGGAGGATAGATCTTCGGTTGTACGGAGGCGAGCTCAATCTGGGCCGCGAGCGGCTCACTCGGTCCAGCGATCGATCTCTTGGTGCCAGCCCCAGTTTCTAGGAGCGCCTTCATTTCGTCGAGCTGGCGCTGCATGGTGGCCATCGCCGTAGCCTGACTGCTCGCGGATTGGCTCTCGGAGCGAGAGCCTAGGCGATCGTGTACCGATCTTCTAGCCCCGTGGTAGGTGACGAGTTCTCCGCCACCGAGCTCAATTCTTGGGCGAGTGGGAGCCCGTTGGCCGGCCTGTCTTCTAAGAGTCGGGTATGCCGAACTCCTGGTGATGGATTCGGAATCCGATGTCTCCCAGCTGGGGCCCGAATGCCCGAGTCGCCATGAGGGATCACTCCCTAGACGGCTGAAGACGGAATCATCCCGCCTTACGAGAGCCTTTTCCTACGGCTCGGGGCTTTCTGACGATTTCTTGACATGTAACCCCTTGAGCTTCCACTTGCCTGCACGACGGATGGCTGGTGGAGTAATGGTAGGCGAGTCACATGCCCTCCGTCGCTCCCTGAGGATGGCCATACCCTCCTCGATCTGTTCCGCGGTTTGGAACTGATCGAGTGAGAGGCTGGGGCCGTCCCTCGGGGGCGGGAGTGAGAGCCTAGCATCGCTGCGGTCGCCTTCCGCCGTAGGTTGGGATTCGGCCTGGGCCGGAATAAGATGTCCGGCAGATTTCAGGGTGGCTCTTTTTGAGGTCGTGGCAGACGTCATGATTCAGAAGGTTTTTCTTTAAAGAACAGTGAGTGTTTCTTCAAGTATATGCCCCGGAGAACAGTGAGTGTTCTTCCAGATAGTCGGAATAAAAAATGAAGGTTAAGATAGGTTCAGCCCTCCTTCTAGCGCCAAATGTTGTTACCCAAAATATTATCTGGATATGATATGCTGGAATGGATGAGTAACAAACAAAGTACGAGAGCACGTCCGTGAGGAAATAAATAACAGAAGATTTGTCGGGGTTGTTAGTCCCGGGCGTGAATGCTCTCGCGAGATGTTATTAATATGAATACTAGTGAGTACAGATATTAATGTTAGAGTAAAAATAAAATGAGTGTAAAGACTCTAGTTATCTTAGCTATCGAGTGCTGGAGATTGCCGAAAGAACCAGAGTTTAAGCTCTATGAGTTCTTGTTACAAAGTGATGCGACCCCCACACGACGTGCCGTGGTAACCGCTATCGCTAGTATGATTTTAGTTCCCAAGATTGTTCCAATATTAAGCAAATGATTGTTTTACTTCAAGCCCTCTACGTGACGCGCCCTAGCAAATCGGAAGGTGCGATTCAAACACGCCACGAGGTTTCTAACGCCTCGATAAGTGAATTAAAATCACGATTTATATTTTGGAGACACACTCAACAAAATAAGAAGAAAGTTTGTTAACACAAACACTCACAATTTTGATAAATTTCAAGGTGTCCTTACAAATGAAAATGAGGGCTATTTATAGCCATAATTCCTACAACTATTACAATATAAAATTATAAAATAAAGACTAAAAAATTATAAATTCAACATTTAAAGCTCCTAAAATCTGATCCATGACAAATCAACCCATAAGTTAAGGAGTCAACACATTTTTAGGGGACAAAAATCAAGGACCAAGACTTAAGTTTTGAAGATAAGAAATCAAAGTTAAAGAAAAATATGTTGTTGTCGTTTTAGTGGAATAACAGATCCTAGACTTTGGATTTTGATCTTGATGTATTCTAGATAATTGTAGTACTGCCTCTTAGATTTCCAAATCCACCAGAATTGTCTCAATCGGATATCGGACGTGAAAGTTATGATAAAAATACGAATATGTATTGTATCTGAAATTTCCAACGCCTGTTTTCAATTGTATCGCATCTTCAGTTATGCTTATTGCTTGGAATGATGACATCAACACTTTTAATCTAATATGTGATGGCTTCAATAACACAAATAAATATGTTATTATATTTATGATCACCGGTCTGATTAAAATGATTTTGCACGAGCATTGTTAATGAATTCTTTATCGCATTTGCTCGTGATCTTGTTATTGGTCCCACAGGAATGTATAGTTCTTCTTCTGACTGACTAACTGCTTCTTGATTCACATCATTCCCTCCGTCCTCAAAAGGATTCGTCCTCGAATCTGAAAATTCAAAACTGCTTAAGTCAGCAACATTGAAGGTAGGAGAAACATTATATTTATCAGGTAGATCCACTTTGTAGGCATTATCATTGACGCGTTCTAAAATTTGAAATGGTCCGTCTCCCCTTGGCATCAATTTAGACTTCCTTTGTGCGGGAAACCTCTCCTTCTTTAAGTGAATCCAAACCCAGTCACCTGGTTCAAAGAATACTTGCTTCCGTCCCTTATTCTTTATTCGGACATTATGTTCGTTGCGTTTTTTAATTTGTTCTCGAACTTTTGCGTGCAGTTGTTTGATCATTTCAGCCTTTTTCTTGCCATCGATACTCCCCATGTCATCTATAAGAATAGGCAACAAGTCTAAAGGAGTTATCGGATTAAACCCATATACAATTTCAAATGGAGAAAATGTAGTGGTAGAATGAACGGTTCTGTTGTAAGCAAATTCAATGAACGGTAAAGATGTTTCCCAATTTTTCAAGTTCTTGTTAACAACAGTTCGTAACAATTGACCAAGTGTTCGGTTAACTACCTCAGTTTGGCCATCAGTTTGGGGATGACAAGTTGTCGAATAAAGTAATTTTGTTCCCAGTTTCGCCCACAAAACTTTCCAAAAATGGCTAAGAAATTTAGTATCCCGATCGGACACTATACTTTTTGGCATTCCATGTAAACGGACAATTTATTTGAAAAATAAATTTGCAATATGAGTGGCATCGTCTGTTTTGTGACATGCAATGAAATGTGCCATTTTGCTAAATCTATCAACAACGACAAATATCGAATCACATCCAGATTTTACCTTTGGTAACCCCAACACAAAGTCCATAGAAAGATCAACCCAAGGCTCGTTAGGAACTGGGAGTGGCATGTACAAACCATGTGGTAAAACTCGTGATTTTGCCCTTCAACAAATAATGCATGAATTGACAATTTTATAAACATCATGTTTCATTTTAGGCCAAAAGAAGTGTTCATGCAATATTTCAAAAGTTTTGGCAATTCCGAAATGTCCCATTAATCCCCCACTATGTGCTTCCCTTACTAACAACTCCCGTGTCGAACAAAAAGGAATGCAAAGTTTATTTTCACGGAATAAAAACCCATCATCCCAATAAAATTTATCCACACTTTTTATCTCGCAAGCAACATATGTTTCGCCAAAATCTTTATCTCCCACGTAAGATCCTTTCAAGAGCTCAAATCCTAACAATTTACAAGAAAGCGTATTAAGTAATACATACCTTCTCGACAATGCATCGGCAACGATGTTCTCCTTACCTTGTTTATACTTGATGATGTAAGGAAACGATTCGATCTTCTCTAACCATTTGGCATGTCTTTTACTCAACTTATTTTGTCCCTTGAGATGCTTCAATGATTCATGATCCGTGTGAATCACGAACTCCTTAGGCCATAAGTAGTGTTGCCACGTACGTAAAGCTCTAACCAAAGCATACAATTCTTTATCATATGTAGGTTAGTTCAACATCGCTCCTCCAAGTTTTTTGCTAAAGTAAGCAATCGGCCTCTTTCCCTGCATTAATACTGCTCCAATTCCTACTCCTGAAGCATCACACTCAACTTCAAAAGTGTTAGAAAAATCTGGTAATCCTAACACAGGTGCGCTGCATAATTTATCCTTTAATGTGTTAAAGGCATTTTCTTGGTCATCACACCAATGAAATTTAGCATGTTTCTTTACAAGTTCATTTAACGGGGCAGCAATCGTGCTAAAATATTTAACAAAGCGTCGATAAAAACCTGCTAAACCGTGAAAACTTCTTACCTCAGTTGCATTAGTCGGTCTAGGCCATTCACGTATGGCCCTTATCTTTTCTTCATCAACTTTTATGCCGTCAATACTAACGACATACCCAAGGAATATAACCTCACTCATGCAAAAAGTACATATCTTAAGACTAGCATATAATTGTTCCTTTTTCAAGGTAATTAAAACCAATCTTAAATGTTCAACGTGTTCGTCTGTGCTCTTGCTATAAATGAGAATATCATCAAAGTATAAGACAACAAATTTTCCAATATAAGCACGCAAAACATGATTCATTAGCCACATAAAAGTGCTCGGTGCATTTGTAAGACCAAAAGGCATTACCAACCATTCATATAATCCGTATTTAGTTTTAAAGGCCGTTTTCCATTCATCCCCTTCTTTCATACGAATTTGGTGATAACCTTTAATTAAATCAATTTTACTAAACACACGCGAACCATGTAATTCGTCCAACATATCATCTAACCTTGGAATTGGATGTCGATACTTTACCGTGATATTGTTCACCGCTCGGCAGTCGGTGCACATTCTCCAAGTCCCGTCTTTCTTTGGTACGACAATTATCGGAACGGCACAAGGACTCAAACTTTCTCGGATATACCCAATACTTAATAACTCCTCGACTTGCCGCTGAATCTCCTTAGTTTCTTCAGGATTATTTCGGTATGCTGGTCGGTTTGGAATGACGGCTCCTGGCACAAAGTCGATTTGGTGCTCGATCCCTCTTTTTGGTGGCAAACCGGGTGGTAGCTCTTCCGGAAAAACATCTTTGAAGTCCTGCAATAGAATTTTTATAGTACTCGGAACATTCCGGTTTTTATCATCATCAAGAGTGCAAATTCGTTTGGTAAGAAGTAAGTATGCGGGTTGCCCCTCCTCAACTTCTTTAACGACTTCCTTTGCACTTATAAATAAACATTTTTTTGATTTTTTTTTCTTTTTCTTTTTCTCTTTGTTTTTCTTTTTTCTTTTCTTTTTCTTTTTCCTTTTCTTTTTCTTTTTGGTTTTCTTTTTCTTTTTCCTTTTCTTTTTCTTTATCTTCAACTTCTTTTTGGAGTCGAATTTGATCTTCATGGACTTGTATTTTCGTCATGGGAACTAATGTGATTTTCCTCCCATCTTTCTCAAATGAGTAACGATTCTTCTTCCCGCTAAGTTGGGCATCTTGATCGTAATGCCATGGTCTCCCCAACAAAATATGGCAAGCATGCATTGGTACAACGTCACATTGGATATCATCATGGTATTTTCCAATTATGATGGTTATGAGTACCTGTTTATTCACCCGAACCTCTCCGCAATCGTTTAGCCAATGAAGTCTATAAGGCTTAGGATGTCGCCTTGTTGGTAATTCTAACCCCTCGACTAGCATCGCACTAGCCACATTGGTGCAACTTCCGTTATCAATGATCACACTACAATTTTTATTTTTCACAAAACATCTAGTGTGAAAAAGATTTTCTCATTGTTCGTTATCGTTGCTCTCTTCCTCCTTTGCCTTCACATTCAACACCCTCCTAATGACAAGTGTGGGTGCGAATTCTAGCTCCCCTTCATCACTTTCTTCTTTCACTTCTTCCTCATCTTCATCATCTGTTTCATATTCTCCGTCCTCCCTAAGTATCATTGCTCGTTTATTAGTGCATTCGGATGCAATGTGTCCTCGCCCGTGGCATCGAAAACACTTGATGTCCCTGTTTCTCGTGTTTGTATTTTCTACGGATGTAGATTTGACTTCTGGTTTTGTTCGACTAGTACTCCCCACCTCAAACTTCCCCTTCATGGTGCTTTTATCAAAACTGCCCTTGGATACGTCTCGATTTCCCGTTTGAGGCTTCCAAGGAGTTGTGTACCCCGTGGAGTAAGCATTGTTGCCTCCCTTTCTCAAATTCCTCTCAATTTTGATCGCTGCATATACCATGTCCTTGAACTCAACATAATATTGTTTATCAACTTCTTTAGAGATTTCCGCCCTCATGCCATGTAGAAATCTCGCCATTGTGGCCTCTCTCGACTCCCTCACATCGGCCTGGATCATTAACATCTCCATTTCCTTTCGAAAATCTTCTATGCTCCTTGAACCTTGTTTTAAGGATTGAAGGCGAGAAAATAGTTCCTTATGATAATAATTAGGAACAAATCTTCTACGCATTACAATATTTAATTCCTCCCAACTATTAATTGGCCTCTCTCCATTCCTCCTTCTATCCGTCACAAGTTGGTCCCACCAAATGCTGGCATACTCGGAAAATTCGGTTATTGCTAACCTCATTTTCTCAGTACTAGCATAGTTGTGGCAGTCAAATATAGTTTCCAACTTCCTCTCCCAGTCAAGGTATGTGTCGGGATCGCTCCGCCCTTCGAAGGCTGGGATTTTCATTT
Organism: Orobanche coerulescens; assembly: GCA_033398695.1. Lineage (NCBI taxonomy): Eukaryota > Viridiplantae > Streptophyta > Magnoliopsida > Lamiales > Orobanchaceae > Orobanche > Orobanche coerulescens. The sequence continues at coordinate 53,949,128 of CM065801.1, read as the reverse complement.
TTATATTTCCCATACTTCGGTCTTCCTCGTTTCGTCCTTCCCTTTCATACCGTCTACCTTGTTCTCTCCAACCTCCTCGACCACTTCCTCCTCGATTTTGGTAAGTTCCATCCTCAGAGAATGTTTCATCCTCGTACTCTCTATATGAGATGGGACTCGGATTCCTTCTTCTACGGTGATGCTCATCTTCTTTATTTTTTTGTAAATTTTTGATCGCTTCTTCTTGTCGATCTTGTCTTCTAATTAATTGGGTGAGCATTTCTTGTATGTTCTGAAGGGCTTCGTTTCCTTCATTTTTCTCAATATCGGATTTCGACATTTTTTTTTTGCTTTTTTTTTTTTGGTTTTTTTTTTTTTTTGCCATTTTTTTTTTTGCTTTTTTTTTGGTTTTTTTTTTTGCCTTTCTTTTTTTTTTTTTGCCCTTTTTTCTCTTTTTTTTTTTGACACACACACAAATTAGTCCTCACAAGATCCTCACGTATATCACTCGATCACTCAACGCTCGTGTATCACTCTTTTAGTTTTTTTTTTGCACTGTTCTTGCCTTTAATCACTCGCCTTTATATAAATGTCCCACAACTCACAAGGTGATTATATAGGCTAGTATTGTGACAAGTATTTAATTTTACAGGGGCGGTAATCCGCACTCCAGCTTTATATTTATTTTATATTTCACTGTGGTGGTAGAACCGACCTTCGTGATATATATATATATATATATATATATATATATATATATATATATATATATATATATATATATATATATATATATTCACTGTGGTGGTAGAACCGACCTTCGTGATAGATATGTATATGTATATATATTCACTGCGGTGGTAGAACCGACCTTTGTGATAAATAGGTATATTTATATATATAGGTATTTTTTTTTGTATACTTTTTTTTATATACTTTTTTTTGTATACTTTTTTTTTATATTAAGAAGACGGAAGGTTTAGAAGATAGAAAGAAAGAATAGGATGGTAAGATAAGAAGATTTTCAAAATAAAGGAAAATAGATACCACTTAGTAATGGAAAAAACCGAGCTCCGAAGCCAACTGATGCGACCCCCACACGACGTGCCATGGTAACCGCTATCGCTAGTATGATTTTAGTTCCCAAGATCGTTCCAATATTAAGCAAATGATTGTTTTACTTCAAGCCATCTACGTGATGCGCCGTAGCAAACCGGAAGGTGCGATTCAAACACGCCACGAGGTTTCTAACGCCTCGATAAGTGAATTGAAATCACGATTTATATTTTGGAGACATACTCAACAAAATAAGAAGAAAGTTTGTTAACACAAACACTCACAATTTTAATAAATTTTAAGGTGTCCTTACAAATGAAAATGAGGGCTATTTATAGCCAAAATTCCTACAACTATTACAATATAAAATTATAAAATAAAGACTAAAAAATTATAAATTCAACATTCAAAGCTACTAAAATCTGATTCATGACAAATCAACCCATAAGTTAAGGAGTCAACACATTTTTAGGGGACAAAAATCAAGGACCAAGACTTAAGTTTTGAAAATAAAAAATCAAAGTTAAAGAAAAATATGTTGTTGTCGTTTTAGTGGAATAACAGATCCTAGACTTTGGGTTTTGATCTTGCTGTCTTCTAGATAATTGTAGTACTGCCTCTTAGCTTTCCAAATCCACTAGAATCATCTCAATCGGATATCGGACGTGAAAGTTATGATAAAAATACGAATATGTATCGTATCTGAAATTTCCAACGCCTGCTTTCAATTGTATCGCATCTTCAGTTAGGCTTATTGCTTGGAATGATGACATCAACACTTTTAATCTAACATGTGACGGATTCAATAACATAAATAAATATGTTATTATATTTATGATCACCGGTCTGATTAAAATGATTTTGCACGAGCATTGTTAATGAATTCTTTATCGCATTTGCTCGTGATCTTGTTATTGGTCCCACAGGAATGTATAGTTCTTCTTCTGATGACTGACTGCTTCTTGATTCACATCACAAAGATGGAGAGTTCTCTGTATAGTTCGCTTTTTGCGTTCTGTGTTCACGTTGTAAACTGTGCTTTTTGTTAACGTATTTTACTATGTTTGTGTTCACGTTTTTCACTGTGTGCCTGACCACTGCTGGAGGCCTTCTATTTATAGGTGAAAGGGTTGCTAGGGCGTCCCTGTCCATCGCGGGCGACCGCCGTTTCCTGCATTTAAATAAGGCAGGCGATCGTCCCAGCACGTGGGACTGTTTCCTTAAAGTTCGCGGCTGCTGCTAGCAGACAGATGCACGAGCCAATGAGGAGGCGACAGGTGCCTCTTCTCGCTGTCTTGGGCAGTCCCACCTTAGGACCTTTCGGTGGGTCTGTCGGTTGGTGAGGCCGTCCCTATCACTGACAGCTGCTGATGGGCTGGAGTAGGACCTATTCTTGCGGCGCCTTTTGCGGATCTGCACGTGGGTCTTCAACCGAGATTTGGTCTTCGAAGACTTTGACGGGTGTCGGATTCATACGTGGCACGGGACGATCGTCTCTAGTTGGCCATTAGAGGGGATCGCCGGATGCCAAAAGACGATCGCCTTGGATGTCGACCGCTAGGCGCTTGCCCAACATATGTCTTCTTTAGCTGGCTCCTGACCATTATGCCGATCGCCATCGAGGCGTATAAATCGCCGCACAACATCTTGTAAATCCCCTTGATTGATGGAATGATCATAACGGGAAATATGTGAGATATAATGGAACATACATACATATGTTGCACTCTTTTCCTTAGACCAATGTTTATTTTTCCCACTGAGTTTTGTTATTTGGCAAGGTTTTTAACGAGGCAATGGTATATGAATGTAAGTATTAGGGGGAGATGTAGATTTTTCCAACTCTCGAGATCGATGTAAAGATCACAAGGAAATGATGATTATAAAGAAACTTAATCACATGGGTTGTACTCTTTTCTTTGACCAAGGTTCATTTTCACCCATTGGGTTTTGTTACTTGGCGAAGTTTTTAATGAGGCAATGACTACTTGATTGATGTACAAATCAGGGGGAAATGTAGACTTGAATGGGAGTCTTACATCCACACCGTACGTTATACTCATTTTCTTCCAAGGATTCTTTTTCACACACGGTTTTTATCACTTGGAAAAGTTTTTAACGAGTTAACAAGATGTACGATTTTAAGGATCGATGGAATGGTCACCATAGTAGCGTTATGATTAATGTAACGATCATATGAGAGGATAGATTCAAAGGACGAAGTCTAAACTTGATGTGTCTAGATGTTGTACTCTTTTTCCTACGATCAAGACATTTTTCCCACTGGATTTTTGCTTGACGAGGTTTTAACGAGGCAACACGACATGCGCTTGTAGACTAGGCACCAGGGGGAGTGTTAAAGTAATAATACCTAATGTGTGCCTAAGTCGGTTAGTTTACGGGTTTTCCTAGTTAGGGTAGGATTAAGCCTGCTTGTATGTATTTCTCCCTATTTAAAGGGATGTCCTCAATGGAATAATACACAGTTTTTGCCCTACTTTCCGTCTCAGTTAATTTTCTTTCAACGGTTTCGAATTATTAAAAAGTTAATTTGGGGTTAAGTTGCAAGACTTCAAATATAGGGGCCGAAATGAAATAGCCAAGAGTTTGGGGGTACATAAACCCTTTCCTTATTGATGTTGGCCCCTTTCTCACTTTCATACGCCCTCCCTCTCTCTTCCATGCCTCTGCACTAGGGGTGTTAATAGAAATCCAAAAACCGACTAACCAATCTGAATCAATCCGCACCAAACCGAAAATTCCCGACCGAAAGTAACCCCGAACTTGAAACTTACAAATCGAGACCGAAACCGAATTAATTCGGGTTTAGATAACTTAAAACCGAACCGAACCGAATTACCCCGAATTGGACCGAACTAACCCGAATTATTTATATTATATAAAATTTTATTTATATGACTAAAATTTTTAAACTTATAAAATAATATATCTACACATATATTGTAGTTTTGATAAAAACAATGATTAAATATATCAATTAAAGATCTATCTATTATTTTTTAACAATTTTTATTAATATAATTAATTTTTTTGTTACTTTATTAAATAAATATATATAAATTAAATATGTTTGGGTCAAAACCGAATTTGACCGAACTAATCCGAAACCGAAATATTTGGGGAGGGTTTGGGTTTTGAGTTTTGAAAACCGAAACCGACCGAAACCGAAACCGAATTTTAAAGTTTGGGGAGAGTTTGAGTTTCGAAAATTTTACCCCGACCGAAACCGAAAACACCCCTACTCTGCACCGCTCTCTCTCCCCCAACTCATCCTGAAATCTCTCACACACATACGCATAAAAACATTCACTCACACATTCAGAATCTGACGCACACGCACAATCGGTCACAAACTAACTCACACGCACTCAAATGCGCACAATCGCGACAGACAGAGGGAAGTGGTGGTTCGGCGGCGAGGTGTGTGGAATGGATAGAGTTGGTTGGGTTTCGACCAGGCTGGAGGATGGCGACTTAGACTTTAGTTCACGGCTATGGCTGATTTCAGGCTCCTGGTTTAGACTAGATTTTTCAGTCAATACGGGTCGGACTGAAAATGGAGTTTCTGGCTCTACTTCGATCTGGTTTGGGTCGGATCATGTCCACGTCAGAAATGGACTCAATGGTGCGGGGCCTGCCGATGAGGTTTCTAGTTCCTGCCATGAAGTACGGGTTCGGTCGTGGGTTTTCATGTTTGAGGAATTTTAGTTCTGATCAGGGCCGGCCCAACCTATTTAGAGGCCCAAAGCGAACTTTTTTTGTGAGGCCTTTTAAAGAAAAAGATAACATAAAAATAAGAAATATATATGTACTTCTCTTTATATATTTTATTTCTGTCTAATGTTATTATTTATAAGTTGTTGCAGTGGTAAATTTTTGGCTAATTAATAGCATTTAACCTGTGTTCGAATCCCTACAAAAATAAATATGTTTTTCTTTTTAACTTTAATATGCATGAAAAACTAAAATTTCCGTTAAAAAGAGGCTTGCAGGATTCAGTCCTGCGTCCCTCCAGTTAAGGAGTAAGATTATTGCCAAGCTGCCGCAAAGCTTGTTCGTGTGTTTTGACTTTTGAGGCCCCTTTTTAATATATAATCCTTAATTTGGGGTCCGTCTAAGGCATAAATTTTTTTAATTTTTTTGAGACCCAAAGCGAGGGCTTGGGCTGCCTTATGCTTGGGCCGGCCCTGGTTCTGATAAAAGAGGCTCAATATCACGATTTGTGTTGCCACTGCATATGCATTTGACAGAAATTCAGCTTGTGGGTTGAAGGAGATGAAGCTGGGTAATTTTATTTCTTGTTTGATCAAAAGTAAAAACTGAAATGAAACTAGAACCATGAATAACAGATTTGAGGTGCTAGAGTACACCTTTGATAGATGAAAGAAGATGGGCAGCGGGCGATTGCAGGAGGAAGAGAGAAGTATTGTGTATTGTATAAATTTGCGGTGTATTGTGAAACTTTGTGCCGAGTATAATATATTGTTTTATGCCGTAGAGATTAGGTTTAGAGTAGACGGCCAAGAACTTAGGTTGAGAAATATCACTTGGGATTAGACGTGCCTCCGGGGCGAAACCGCCGGTTTCGGGCCTCGAACCGGCGGTCCCCGGTCCCCAAAACACAGGACCGAGCTCGGACCGTAGACTAGCCCGACCGCCCGTGCCGGGCTAGAAGCCCGCCGGTCCAGAGCCGGGCTAAAACCGGCGGTCCCGGGCCGGGCTGCCTAGTTTTATATATATATTTTTTTAACTTTTATTATTATTATTTTTATTTTATTCTTGTATATTTATTACTTTTATCAATAGAAAATGATAATTCTTAATGTTTTGAATTTTTTTAAATATTTAAAAACTCATTAAATTGTTGAAAAATGAATAAGAAAAATTACAACAAATAAGTTTGCATTAAGAATAGGAAAATTACAAATGAATAAGGACACAATAATTTTGCAAATGAATAAGGACACAATAATTTTACATTAAGAATGAGGAAAATTACAACAAATAAGTTGAGCACAATTTAAGGAGTTTTACACTTGAATTCTTGAAATGAAAAAATAATAATAATAAAGGACTTGAGCTCTCTACTCCACATCCGATCGATCCGTCTCGGTGAAGGCTTCATCTTCGCTCTCATTTGCATCGTCCCATTCCGGTTCTTGAGCTCTAAGGTCAGCCCTACACCAATCATCGAGCAACATGGTAGCTTCAATGTTCGCCGACTTCATCCTTGATCTTCTTTGATCTAGCATAAGTCCTCCGATGTTAAAGGCTTGTTCTACGAAAACGGTGGATGCCGGGACGACAAATAACTCCTTTGCAATGATGGAGAGTATTGGGTACTCCTCTCTCTTCGACCACCACTTCAACACATCGATCGACGGACCACTAACTTCAATACCAAATACAAAACGAGTTTGCAAAAACATATCTAATTCACTATTACCTTGCCCCATTGGAAGTTCATTGCTTCTATTTTGCATCATTCCATGCATTTGTTGAACTAAAGGATCACTTTCATTCATCTCAAAAGGAAAATCACATGAAGGCATCATAGAAGAAGGCATTGTAGAAGAAGAAAATCACTACCATGTTTTAATCTATATTCTTGAAAAAGAGATCTCAAACTCCTATCAAGATCTATCTTGATTTGTGGCACGGAAGGAAGATCAAAGAAGACCCATTCACCATTAATTACAACATCACTCAAGTCCATTTGAGCAAAAGCATCATAATAAATACCAAGCATTTGACAAACACCATCATACTCCCATTTAGGATCTAAGCACTTAGCAAGCAAGAAAACCATAGGAATCTCCCTAAAATACTTGAGCCAATTTTGAACCATAAAATAAATCACACCTTGCATGTTTGGCCTACTAAAATAACTCTTAAAAGACAAGGCAATATACATGCAATGTTTCAACACTTTAACGGAAGTACAATAATAAACACCCGATAATTGTTTAGTAGCATTATAAAAAACTTTTAACAAACGATACACATCCATACATGAATTCCAATGACTCTCATTAAGAACTAATTGCATGCTTGAGAACTCTTTTCTAAAAAAATCGCATAAATAACTCTTATACTCTAGTGTACTATTAATCATCTCATAAGTCGAGTTCCAACGATGAGATACATCTAATTTGAAACAAGTGTAAACAATACCCTTTGCACGACAATATTTTTGCCATTTTTTCCCCAAAGGTTTTGATTGTGCAAATACTTAACGGCAATTTTAATAGGAACAACGGAATCTTGAAAAATACTAATCGCATCTTGAACACATAAATTTAAAATATGACAAATGCATCTAGAATGAAAATATTTTCCTTCAAATGATGGTGCACATGCTTCAACAAGTTCCGGAATACTAGCGGTGTTCGCCGATGCATTATCAAAACCAACGAAAAATACCTTGTTAACCAAACAATACTCATTCAAAACCCTAATAATAATTAAAGCAATATTTTGAGCCGTGTGAGGCTCTTCAAACTCCCTAAAGGCAATCAAACGTTTTTGCATAATCCATTTTGCATCAATCCAATGACAAGTAATTCCCATGTAACTATTTTTATTATAAGCATCGGTCCAAACATCGGCACAAATAGAAACTTTTTGAGACAAACAAACTAAATATTTCATTAAATCTTGTTTTTTGTCAAAGCATTGTCTCCTAATTCTCTTAAGCATTTGAGTTCTAGCGACCTTGCTAACATTGGGCCCCAAACCATCTTTATAAGAAGCTTCATACGTTATTCTATCCGCATAATTAAAAGGTTGTTTTTCCATGGCACAATATCTAGCACAAGCATCTTCATATCGATTTTTGTCAAATTTAAATAAAGCGGAAGAAGACATACCCGTCGCCGAAGTTGAACTAGTTCCTCGAATTTGCGTTTGAGAAGTAGATATTCCGTACTCGAATGGATGAAACCCCTCCATGTGCCTTTGCAGTGTTCCGTAGCCTCCATTCTCGATCCATTTGTAGTGCTTTGTGCAATAGTTGCAATAAGCAATGAATCTCCTTTGACCATCGGATAGAGGAGGTTCTCCTTCGTTGATAGGAGCCAATTCTCTTTTAAAATGTTTAACGAAGATTTCGGACTTGAGAGGCTTATGCTTACTTGTTGGCGGAGGAGGAGGTTGGTTTTGTTCGTCTTCTTCGTGCTCTTCGTCCTCTTCATCATCATTTTTTGAGCCACGAAATTCATATCCCGTGCTCTCCATCGTATGAACCATCTCTTCAAACCGGGCATCTTCTTCGGCTTGAATTCGTTCGGCGACTTGTCTAGAAATTTCCTCCGCCAAATCGGCCCTTCTAGGCCTTTGAGTTTGAAAATTTCCTCCTACACTTCGTTGGCCAAGTTCAATGGCATCGCCCTTGCCCTTGTTGTTGTTGTTGTTCTTTGAGGTAGACATGGAGAGAGTATACTAGAGAGTGTAGAGAGATTAGAGATTGAAATTTGAGAGAGAATTAGAGTGTGATTATTGGTGAATTTTGAGTTAGGAAGAAGTAGTATTTATAGTGGGGATGGTAGGGGAAAGGGGGGATTAATGGGGAAGTTTGGGGGGGTGGAAGTAGGCTGCTAATGGCTATTTTCTGATAGAGCCGTTGGAATGGCAGCAGTCACTGGACTGCTGCTATTTTTTTTTCTGATTTTCCCGTTAGGCCCGTCGGTACCGGCCCGGACCGGCGTGCCGATTAGGACCGGCGGGCCTTTTAGGACCGGCGGGCCCTAACCGTCGGTCCTCTGTCCCAATTCCCCCGACCCTAGCCCAGCCCGAGCTTTTCGGTCCCGGTCCGGTTCGGGCCCATTGGCCGGCGGGCCCAGGCTAAAACCGTTGACTTAGGGCCGGTTCCGGGCCAAAACCGGCAGGCCTGAAAGCCCAGGTACGTCTACTTGGGATACCATAAGTTGGTCATGAATTTATTTCGCCTAAATATATGAATATTAATTGGGCGACAAAAATGATTTGGGCCACAACAAAATTAATAATAATTGGTCTTAAGATAATAATGATAATACTATTGGATAACTAAAATAGTTGGGCTTATAATAGCAATAGTAGTAATCGTAACAGTAATAATAGTCATAATAATATTAGATATAATTAAAAAAGTTCGATTTGGGGCCTAGAATTGACGAGACGAAACAACATGAATTGCAATGAGATAAATAAATCTGCATGATCATGAAAATAAAGTTGATTATATGATATAATTATACGGGCATTAATTTGATAAAATCAAAAATATTTCCTATAGTTCATAATAAACGTGTATGCGAAGTCGGGGCGTTACAACCTACTTACTTTTAACAAACTGCTATCCTCTTAAATTAAGTTACGTACCTTGAAAAATGAATGTCGGATACTTAGACTAGATCTCCTCTTCACATTCCCAAGTTTCTTCATTCACGCCATGACGGCTCCACTGAACTTTGACAAGCACCACACCTTTATTCCGGAGCTTGTGAATCTTTCGCTCCAAAATAGCAATAGGTACCTCTTCAGAAGTCAAGTTATCGACTACTTGAAACTCCCAATAGTTGTAAATGACCTCGAGATCGTACACATATTTCCTCAACATATGCATCATGGACAATTCGGGTGGTAAGGCCATACGATAGGCTGAATATCCTTCCTCCATTTATCAACATAAAATTTCTATCGATCTTGAGCAGTCTCAACAATTTGACCAATCTATTCTGGTCCCAAAATTTTACCTTCCCCTACCTCACTTCAATATAGAGGCGATCAACAATTACTTCCATAAAGTGCCTCATAGGGAGCCATTTGAATGGTCGCTTCATAATTTGTGTTATAAGTAAACTCTACTAATGGCATAATATCCTCCCTATTACCTCCAGTATCAAGAATACAAGCCCTCAATAAATATACCAGTGTCTTGATAGTACTTTCGGACTGTCCATCAGCTTGCGAATGATAGGTAGTACTAAACTTCAACTTAATGCTCAATGCACTCTAAGACTCTTTGAAAATTTCGAGGTGAATCGTGGATCTCTATCTGACACAATCAAAACTGAGACTCCATGCAACCTCAAAATCTCTCGAATATATTCATGAATACTGATCCATACTCATATCCATCCTTACTGTCAGAAAGTGAGCCGACTTCGTCAAATGATCGACTATCACCCAAATTGCCTCATTCATTCTCGAAGTTCGTGGTAGTCCAACCATGAAACCCATGGTAATGTATTCCCATTTTTATTCTAGGATTTCCACAGGTTATAGTAAACCTCCCGACCGCTCACGCTCAGCCTTCACTTGCTGACAAACTAAACACTTCTCCACGAATGAACTGATATCTCGCGTCATACCTCTCAATCAAAAGAACTTCCTTAGATATTGGTACATCTTTGTACCTCATGAATGAGTTGTATATAGTGTTGGGAATAGTGCATAGAATATTCAATGTGCCTAGATTTGTATTTGTCATATTTAAATAAAGTTATTTGATATTTTAATAAAGTTATTTGAGTAATGTATACTATAAGATATTGTACATTATATTATTTAATTATATCAACTTGGAAAGGTAAATATAATATTGGATATTAAATGTATTAAGGACTAAATAATAAGTAATATTTAATATAAGATATTATATATATATATATATTATATTATTTAATAAGTTAAGGGGTAACTAAGCAAATACTAGAGTTTTAACTATAGGATTTACTTAGTATAAATAAAGGGTCTTGGACAAGGAGTTGTCACAAGAGAAACAAGCAGAGAATCGACCCCCTCCCCTTCCTTCACCAATTGGCCGAAATTTTTCTATCTAAGGAACCCAATTCGGCCATCTCTATCTCCTTTCTTTAGTTGATATTGATTAACAGTACAATCCTTTTAGCAAGGAATCATCTCTTATACTGTTTATCATTATTATTCATAAGGATCTTGCAATCCATCTTGTGCAAATTGTTCGTGTGTGGATCACCGAAAGAGAAAGGCGATTTAATCAGCTTCTGGTCCGGATTTAAGTTCTATGGCCCGCGAGTCGTCTATTAATTTATTATTATTATTTACAGCGAGCGCATCGTTTGCACTCTTGTAATTTACTTTACTTTTGTAGTATAGTTTTTCATTAATGTAATGACGAAAAGGGGGACATGAAGGACGGGCTCAAGAAGCCAATTGATCACGTACGACGTTCCAAGGAGTTGGAAGATTAACGAAGACCAATTATACCCTTCATATTGACCTTTGTGATTTTCTTGTTGGCTTATGAAAATCACGTTAGGGTTATGGTCATGTTATACACAGCCCTATGCTTTATTATGTCATGTGATGCTACGTATGTTTAAATTTATATATGTATGTGATGCGATGTATGTTTAGATTTATGTTAGCCAATATTTACGTGAAACATTGGATAAAACCCCTCATTAAAATTTTTAATGCTGTTCAAATAAAACACCAATCAAGACTTCGATCATCTTGAGCAGGTCATGCCAAAGATGGGTGCTCGGATTATCTTAGTAGGGTAGATAGGTAATGGTGATACTTATGTATTCTAATGAACTGAGAATTTAAAATAATTTTGAACATGCTTAGATATAAAATGTCAAATCCCATAAGTATAATCTAAGAGTTACATATTATGTAACCGATAAAGGGTTATCCACCTAAAGTAGCTCAATTCTAGGCGTCATGCAAAGCTGAGTTTAGAATTGTAAGAAATGAGATCTTCGCCCACTAAAATTACAAATGTTGTAGAGTTGAGGGTGTTTGCTTTAGTGAGAATATTTTTCGAGAAATAGAAATGTGACCAAATACTTTGCATATTGAATTTTGTGGTTAATAGAATGGCATCAAACAACATATCCACCATTTCACTGCGATTCGTCATTGAGAAGGACAAGGTCAAAGAAAACAACAGCAACTATCTGGATTGGATCTGGATCTTGAGAATAGTTCTCAAGCAAGAAATAAAGTTGTACGTTCTTGAGGAAGAAATTCCCGACGAACCTACTGACAATGCTAACAAAGCATCAAAAAAAAAATGGAAAAAAGCATGTGATGATTCCATTAATGTCAGTTGTCTTATGTTGGCTACTATTTATCCAGAATTTCAGAAGAATCTGGAAGAAATGGAAGCTTATGAGCTTAATGCTCACCTCAAGGAGACTTTCTCAAAGCATGCTAGGCAAGAGAGGTATGAGACCTTTCAACCCTTGTATGCTTGCAAGATGGTTGCGGGAACATCTGTCAGTGCTCATGTACTCAAGATGAAAGGATACATTGATCATCTTGATAGGCTTGATTTTCCACTTTATAAGGAGCACTCCACGGATGTGATCCTAGACTCATTGCCCGATAGTTTCATTCAGCCCATTATGAACTATATATGAATGAGACGGAGAAGTCCATTGTTGAGCTATATGAGATGCTTAAAAAATGGCTGAGCAAAATATTAAGAAGAAACCAAGCCACGTGCTAATAGTCAGCAAAGGGAAGTTCCTCAAGAGCAAAGAAAAGGGTAAAGGTAAAGCAAAAATTGCCAAATCTAAAGACCCAACTAAGCCGGTTTTCAAGAAAAAACCTCCCAAAGATGGAAACTGCCATCATTGCAATAATCCAGGACACTGGAAGAGAAATTTCAAAGTTTACTTGGAAGAGCTAAAGGGTACCAAGGGTAGTGAGACTACCACATGTATACTTGTTATAGAAGTTAATTGTACAAATGTGTAGGGGTTGAGAAGCAGTAGATAGCTGAAGAAAGGAGAAGTGGATCTAAGAGTCGGCAATGGAGCAAGAGTTGATGCACTAGTCGTTGGAACTTATGATCTATTTTTACCCTATGGGCTTTTGTTAGTTTTGAACAATTGCTATTATATTCCTGCTATGAATAAGATATTTTAGTTTCTACATTACATTGTGAATTATTCGTATTTTCTTTGATGATTTTCTTTATGGTACTACAAAGTTATATACTAGCCTTTACAATATTTATCTAGATGAGTCAAAAACTTTGGAAGCCTATAACATTGCAACCAAGAAACATAAGCTCAATAATTATAATCCTACTTACTTATGGCACTGTCGACTTGGTCACATAAATGAGAAATGCATTTCTAAACTTCATAATGATGGATTTTTAGACTTCTTTGACTATGAATCATATGGGACATGCGAATCTTGTTTATTGGGCAAGATGACGAAGAATCCTTTCAGCGGTCATGGACAAAGGGCTAGTCATCTATTAGGCCTAGTACATACTGATGTATGCGGACCTCTTAGCACTCATGCCAGAGGCGAGTACCAATACTTCATCACTTTTACCGATGATTTCAGTCGGTATGGATATGTTTATCTTATGAATCACAAACATGAATCTTTTGAAATGTTCAAAATATTCCGGAGTGAAGTACAGAATCAACTTGGCAAGACAATTAGAGCCCTTCGCTCGGATTGAGGTGGCGAATACTTGAGCCAAGAATTTGATATCATCTTAGTTGTGGAATTGTTTCACAACTTACTCCTCCTGGAATACCTCAACATAACAGCGTGTCTGAGAGGAGGAATCAAACTTTATTAGATATGGTTCGATCCATAATGAGTCGAACGGAGCTTCCATTATCATTTTGGGGCCACGCCTTGGAAACAGTAGCATTCGCCCTTAACCGCATTCCATCTAAAGCAGTAAAAAAGGCACCATTTGAGAAATGGACTGGTAAGAGACCAAACTTGTCTTTTCTAAAGATCTGGGCACATTCGTAAGACGCCAAGTGTTTGACAAATTGGCGGCCGGATCTGAAAGATTTTTATTTATGGGATATCCTAAGGAAACTAAACGATACTACTTTTATAAACCCACAGAGAACAAAGTGTTTGTTCCTCGAAATGCTGTCTTCTTAGAAAGGGAATTTATTTTCAAAAAAGACAGTGGGAGAAAAGTAATATCCGAGGAAACTCGAAAAACACAAGAAGACATTGCTCATGATGGAAAGGCCCGAACATGCTCAATTAGTTGAGGATCCAGTTCAAAGTACACAAGTCCCTCGCAGATCTGATAGGATGCGACATGAACCTGAGAGATATGGGTATCTCGTGATAGAGGATGATGATGCATCGCTCATAGATGATGAGCCTAGTTACTATACATAAGCTGCTTCAGGACCAAAGTCCAAGGAATAGCGAGAGGCCATGAAGTCAGAGATGCAGTCTATGTACGACAATCATGTTTGGAACTTGATAGATCCACCTGAGGGTGTTAAAACCATTGGGTGCAAATCAGTATTTCAAAAGAAGAAAGACATGGACAACAATCTACAAGACTAAAAAGCTAGACTAGCTGCAGAAGGTTATAGAGAGGCTCATGTTGTTGACTATGATGAGACCTTTTCACCAGAAGTCATATGCTTAAATCAATTAGAATTTTATTTGCTCTTGCCGCATACTATGATTATGAGATATGGCATAGATGTAAAAATGACTTTTCTTAATGGAAACATACTCGAGGATGTGTACATGACACAACCTGAGAGTTTTGTTCATCTAGAAAATTCTAAAAAGGTTTTCAAGCTTCAACCGTTTATGGATTAAATCAGGCTTCTCGAAGCTGGAACATTCTTTTTGATGAAACTGTCAAAGAGTTTGGGTTTATTCAAAATAAAGATGAATCGTGTGTGTACAAGAAGGTTAGTGGGAGTATAGTTGTTTTCCTAGCCTTATATGTAGATGCAATATTAATTATTGAAAATGACATACCCACCTTACAGACAGTCAAGACTTGGTTGAGAAGTTGTTTCTCCATGAAACACTTATGAGAAGCTGCTTACATTCTTGGGATAAAAATCTATAGAGATAGATCAAATAGAATGATTGGTCTGAGTCAAAGTACCTACATTAACAAAATATTGAAAAGGTTCAATATGCAGGACTCCAAGAGAGGACTCCTGCCAATGTCACATGGCATTCATCTGATTACGACTCAGAGTCCTTCGACTCCTGATGAGCGAGCCAGCATGAGCAAGATTCCATATGCTTTGCCTATTGGATCGCTCATGTATGCCATGATTTTTACTCGATGAGATGTATCTTTTGCCCTTAGCATGACAAGTCGATACCAATCAAATCTAGGTGAAAGTCACTGGCAAGCAGTGAAAACCATCCTAAAGTACTTGATAAGAACTAAGAATGCGTTCCTAATATATGGAAGTGTGGAAGATGAGCTGGCTGTAAATGGTTACGGCGATGCAAGTTTCGAAACTGAAAGAGACGATTTTAAATCACAAACTGGTTATGTGTTTGTATTGAATGGAGGTGTTATGAGTTGGAAGAGTTTAAAGAAAAGCACAATTGCTGATTTTGTAACAGAAGCTGAGTACCTGGCAGCATCAGATGCAACTAAGGAATCCGTATGGATCAAGAAGTTCGTTACAGAATTAGGAATGGTGCCGACCATCCAATGTCCCAAAAGCCTTTATTGTGACAATAATGAATGGTGCTATTGCACAAGCCAAAGAGCCTAAGTCCCATCATAATTCCAAATACATACTCAGGAAATATCACTTAGTAAAAGAGATCGTCAGACGAGGAGATATTAAAATATGCAAAGTAGCAAAGGAAGAGAATGTTGCTGACCCACTTACTGAGCCCCTCTCACAAGGAAAGCATGAAGAGCAAGCTAGATCCATATGACTAAAAGTCATGAATGAATGGTCCTAGTGCAAGTAGGATATTATTGGGAATATTGCCCTAGGACATTCGATGTGGCTAGATTTGTAATTGTCATATTTAAATAAAGTTATTTGATATCATCTATTTCTAGTTGAATGTTATAATGTTTATATGTCTTAATATTTTAATAATCGAATAATAGTTATTCACTAATAATAATATTATTCATATGTTCCTGGTCCAATCATGTAGAGTGGAGAGTCAAGTGCTTAATTTGCTAGTATAAGTTTGATTGTAATCATCGGATGATTATGCATATGGTACGGATCAAACTTATGGATATTGGTCAGAGAAAGCAATATTGGACAGATCCGCGTTGAGATCACTGCATGGAAATGTCATAAGTGAATCTCAATATAACAGTATGTTAATAAATCCTTGAACCTGAGATTATCATAGAGTCCAACATGATAACTGTTATTCCTTAACGTAATCCAACGTCATCTGAGACATGATGATCATAAATGTTAGCGATCGGGATTAATAGGAGTCATGTAGAGGGCAATGAATAATCAAGATACGAATTTCTCCCTCTCTTTAGGGAGAGAGATATTTGCTGGGACCCTCGATAAGTAGGACTGAATGAAATGCATGGCCATGCTCAAATGAAGAGTCATTTGATTCAATCAGTCTACTTAAGATCGAGAAATTATTTGAACATAATAAGTATGACAGTTTCCATGACTTAGTTTAAATATGATATCGATATGATAAAGGGATTTGACATGTTAAGTGGTTTAATGGGCTTTAAACTTATATTATATGGGTAGTCATAATGGCTTGCAAGAGACCACTTATGATTTATCATTTAATAAGGTACTAAATGATTGCCAACATAATATAATCTTTTTGGGTCACACATACGACAATTAAAGACAATAAAAAATAATTAATAGATATAATATTAGATATTATATTTATTAAATAAATTAAATAATGAGTAATGTAAAATATAGTATATTATATATTATATTATTTAATTAATCAACTAGGAAAGGTAAATATAATATTGGATCTAATATTTGTTAGAGGATTAAATAATAAGTAATATATTTAATATGAGCATCGGCCTTAATATAAATAATACAAATAATAAGTAATATATATAATTCGGCGGAAATTTTTCTGTCCAAGGTGTCCGGTTCGACCATCTCTGTCTCCTTCCCTTAGTTGATCTTGATCAACACTACAATCCTTATAGCAAGGAATCATCTCCTGTACTGTTTATCAATATTATTCGTAAGGATCTAGCAATCTGACTTGTGCAAATTGTTCGTGTGTGGATCACCAAAAGAGGAAGGCGATTTTCATTAGTTTTTTTTCCGGATTTAGATCTACTCTTCGGATTAAGGTAATTCGACGAAATCTTTATTAATTACTACACGAAGATCCTCATCTTAAGTTTTTCGATTATTATTCTGCTGCGTTTTTGCTCAAATTTCTTGTATTAGATACACGTAAAAGCCAACATATGGCTCACTATGCGCCTCCTCAAGAATCTCCTTCATAAGGGGTCTTGTCCTTAGGAACGCAACCTCTCCCATGATACGTCAATATATTGTTGGCCACTAAGTATACAGAATACAGCTTGGAAAGTGTTTAAGCAACAAGCCGTGCGTTTTACAAATTAGAGTGCATAGCGGAAGTCTTATTAAAGATAGTTTGCAGTGTATACTTAAAAATAATCACATTAATGAAAACAATAAATTGCAGAAGGTAAATAACACAAGATTTAAAGTGGTTCGAGGTAAACCCCTCTACGTACACTGGTCCTCCACACAGGAGTAAAACATTTTATTATAAACACTGCATACACAACTGCGTGTCTATAATTAAACCTATCCTCGTATCGTTCACACAGATTGATACAAAGACTGCATCTTTCAACCATTCACACAGATTGGTCAAAGCTAACTCTTGACTTTCTTCTTCACACACAGTCCCAAAGCCTTGTCTTATTCGTCCCACACAGGTCGGAATAACTTATTTAGTTCAAATAGAACTAGGTTTTTACTCAAAGGTAAAAGTAAGGTAACCAGGTAAGAACAACAGCTTGAATATGAAGTTCTTGAACTGATGATGGCTGTTCTTGGTGACTGAGTATATTTCTTCTTCTTAGATGGGAATGATACTTGGAAGAAATATATTTTGCTCTTGTAAGCTTGATCTGATGATAATAAATCAGCTGAAGGAAGAGTTTGGATTTTAACTTTTGATGTAGGGGGTGCGTTCCTTCATCTAACCTATTTTTGAATTCCTCGGCAGCTTCCTGCAGCATCTTACAACTGTTGAATATGGGGGATTCCCTGATAAGAACTACAAAGTATCTTAACAATTCATTCTTCCTCCAATCCTTTATCTTGTCGGCTGTTGGCTGTCGGTTGGCCAGGAGATTTATCATTTGCGGCTTCTGCACGAGGTTTTTCCAAGGAAATTTAGGGTCATGGAATTCCGGACGAGCTCCCTGTATCCTAACAGTGTGAGCAGGAGATGATAATCGAGAGATTGCAGCAGTAATGCTGTCTTCTAATGTAGCTTCCATCTCCTTTTCTTACTCAAGCCTTAATCTCTTTGCAGCTTCCCTAGCCTCTTCCCCCTTTTTAGCCTCATCAAGGTAAGAGACCTTATCATCTAGGCGTTCCAGGATTTTCAGTGCGTCATCATGTTTGGTCTCCAAACTTGACATTCTATCAACTAGTGATTTGAGCACTAGTGACATGTCATCAATCTTTTTGTCGTGGCCTCGAAGGTGGGATCCTGTCTCAACAAGGGCTGATGCAGTCTTGGCTTCAGAAATACGAAGCTTGGCTTATTCTTCCAAAATAATTTGCTCTTGGCGCTGTTGTAGTTTATTGAGAGCTTGCCTCATGACGGTGGGCAGAATGCGAAAGGCTTCTTCCACTTGGAAGATTTCGCACTTGACACCAGTCATTTCATCGATAGCAGTCTCATGTAACCAATTAATTTCCTTCTCAACAGTGTGTAGGGCATTAACGGCGTCCTATAGGAAAACAATTTGGCGGCCTAGAGCATGCAGTTGCTCTTTCCTCTCTACTGTTCTGGTGTAATCGGGCTTTGCATCGACTTCGGCTCCGTTTAGATGTCTGACGACCACATGAGATCATGGCCATTGTGGTTCATCCTCAGGTAAGAAACCGTCGTCGGATTCCACTTCAACAGGTGAAGGTGCAGGGGCAGCAAAGGTTGTTTCAGATTGCGGCTGTTCGGTTTGATTGGCAACAGGGGGAGCTGTTTCTTCCTGTTCCGAAGTGGTTTATGTATACATGGGTACAAAAGGGACTGAATCCTCCCGTTGTCTATCAGCTTCAAACTATGGTGGTTATTCAACATAGACTTCTTCGGCAAGTTCTCCATTCAGGAATGCACTCTTGACGTCCATTTGATAAACAATAAAGCTCTTATGGGCAGCAAAGGCTAAAAATATCCTAATGGCTTCTAGTTTGGCAACAGGGGCAAAAATTTCATCGTAGTCTATGCCTTCTTCCTGTCTGTAGCCTTGTGCAACTAAACGGGATTTGTTTCTAATAATGAGTCCATTTCCATCCTTATTGTTTCTAAATACCTATTTTGTTCCAAATACGGATTGATGCGTTGGTCTGGGTACAAGATACCGTACATTGTTTCTTTCGAAACCATTAAGCTCTTCTTTCATAGATGTAATCCAATGAGAATTGTCTAGAGCTTCTTTGGTGGAAACAGGTTCAGATTGAACTAAGAATATGGCAATAGTGCACATGTTAAGTCTTCTAAGTTCAGATAGAGACTTCCATACAGGAAATGGAGATATCTCAGACTCGGGTTCTTCTTGCGCACATAATACATTTTTTTATGTACTCTGTATTCTCCTACGAGTAGACATACCAGCATCAATATTTCCTACGTTTAACTCCTGAGGGTGATCTCTCAACCATCTTTTGTTGGGTTCTAATTCGGCGTCCCGTACTGTATCTTGAGTTGCTATAGTTTCAGCTTTAGTTTGTACAGCATTGGCTTCATCTACTTCTGTTCTTACAGCTGCGGGTTTGATTTCTAAATCAACGACAGGCTCTATAGGAGTTGTAAGGTTATCAATGGTGAGTTGTTGGATATTCTGAGTGAGATCCTCTACTCCTGTAGGATCATGATGAGGTTCGTCGAACACTACATGTACCGATTCCTCAATTGTCAGCTTTCTTTTATTAAAGATCCTCTAAGCTTTGCTGACAGAGGAGTATCCAACAAATATTCCTTCATCCCACTTCTCATCGAAGGTTCTAAGTTGATCCTTCCCATTGTTCAAAACATAACATCTGCATCCAAAAATGTGAAAGTACGAAACTAATGGAGTTTTGTTGTTCCATACCTCGTAAGTTGTTTTGTTGTGGTGTTTGTTGATGATACAACGGTTTTGTGTGTAGCACGCTGTATTGGTGGCTTTGCCCCAGAAACGATGTGGCAACTTACTTGCGGCAATCATGGTTCTTGTTGCTTCTTTTAACGTCCTGTTCCCTCGAAGAATCCTACAGTGGAGGCTGCCAGAGTGTTGGAACTAAGAGGCGGGCATGCAGCAAATGTTGCCAGTTAGCCGGAAATAAGATGTTGGCACTTTGGAGGTTGTCAGGAGCTGGAGGGCTATGTGATCAAATCTAGTATGCTGGAACTGAGATACTGGCGCAGCAGAAGTAAACAGAACTAGAACAGATGCTGATGTCAAATGTTGGAGGACTGTGTGAATGAATCCAGCCGCTAGAGGGCTGTGTGATCAAATCTAGTTCGCGGAGGTTTCCAGACTATGGGGCTGAGATGCTGGCAGGTACTGGGAGGGGGATTGTTGGTCTTCGGTCCAGCATCTTGCCTGCATGGGATTAAAAATGTGCGAGGTGCGGATTGCGATTCGACCTGTGAGATCTGCACTAGAAAGTGGTTAAATGAATTGATTTGGAGTACTCATACCAACAAGATGCATCTTCTTTTCTGGTATCCATCTCATAGAAACTCTAAAGTTAAGCGTGCTTGGCCTAGAGTAGTTATGGGATGGGTGACCCCCTGGGAGGAATCCCAGGTGCGCGTGAGTGAGGACAAAGCGCGCTAGAAAAGACTACTGTTGGTACAGTGAGGATAGTCTTCATCATTCTTGGGACCAACATATATCATTTACCAAAATTGCAAAACCTTTTACATCTCCAACTTATGCTCAACCTATCGTCTTGCACAAGAACTTATCGTGGGGTTGAGCCTCCTCGATCTTATCCCTCAAATTTGGTTGTACAACTAGTGATGCAAGAATCGCCTTCATATGGAGGCTCAACTGCCTTGATCCTCAGACTAGAGAACTTTTTGATCAACTTCTCATGGTTGGTGAGCAAGCAAGCAAACTCACCTCTCGACTTCCGACATAGTGTATCAGCTGCTATATTTGTGTTGCCAAGATGATAGTGAATAGTACATTCATAATCTTTCACCAATCGTGTATATCTCACACTTACCTCCAAAGAGATAGTGACGCCAAATTCTCAATGCATGCACCACTGCTGCTAATTCTAAATCATGTGTTGGGTAATCAACTCATGTGGCTTAAGGTCATACATGCCTATACCACCACAATGCCTTGTTGCATCAACATGTAACCTAAACCCTGCTTCAAAGCATCACTATAAATAACAAACTCCTTTGTCGGGTCTGGAATTGTCAATATTCTTGCGGAGGTTAGTCTCCTGTTCAACTCTTGGAAACTTTCCTCGCACCTCTCATTCCATTCAACTTTACAAACTTTCGTGTTAACTAAGTCATATGTGTGGCTATTTTCAAGAACCCTTCTATAAATCTTCAGTAATAACCGGCTAAGTCCAAAAAACTACGAACTTTTCTTGTATTCTTCGGTGCCTCCCAACTATCAACTTCCTCAACCTTGTTGGGATCTAACTCAATTTGCTTAGAAGTCACCACTTGACCATGAAGTCCAATTCGATCCAATCAAAATTCACATTTCTTGAACATCACATATAACCACTCCTTGCAAAGTGTCTCCAACATGATTCTTAGATGTTCCTGATGTTATTTCTTGTCTTTGGAGTACACCAAATATCATTTATGAAGATAATCAGACTTGTGTAAGTATGTGTGGAACACCCTGTTCATCAAATCTATGAAATTAGTTGGTGCATTACTTAGATCTAATGGCATCACAATAAACTCATAGTGCCCATAATGGGTTCTAAATGGCCTCTTTGATGTATCACTCTCCTTAATCTTTAACTGATGGTAGCCATATCTTAAATCAATCTTTGAAAAAATTCTGTAACCTCTCAATTGATCAAACAAATACTCTATCCTTGGGAGCAGATACTTGTTCTTGACATGTGAGTCTATTCAACTCCCTATAATCGATACACATCCTGGGTGATCCATCCTTCTTATTAACAAATAAAATCGGAGCACCCCACGGTGAGACACTAGGGCAAATAAACAAAAGCTCTAATAACTCCTAGATTTGAGCTTTCAACTCTTGAAGTTCCTTCGACGCCAGTTTATATGGTGCCTTAGATGTTGGGGCTGCCCTTGGTACCAAATGATGCTGAACTCCACTTGCCGATCAGGTGGAATTACCGACAATTCTTATAGGAATACATCAGAGTACTCCCACACTATAGAAACGTCTACAGGGGTAGTCTCAACCTCTTGAGTGTCTATGAGACTTACCAAAATTTCCTGACACTTTTGTTTCCTCAAACTCTTTAACGCACTCATTGTCGAAACGACTTTAGGTACCATCTTCGATTTCGTACCGTAGAATTTAATCATCTCACTCTCTGGTAGTGGCAATGTAACTTCTTTATCTCGACACCTTATATCAGCATCATGATTGTGCTTCCTTGCCAAGGATTACGTCGAAGTCCATCATATTGATCAAATATAAATCACCACTAAAATTCTTTCCTCCTATCTCAATGTTCAAGTTCTGTACCATTTTATTAGTGGGGATGGACTCCCCTGCTAGGATGTTAATTTCTAGTGATTAGTAAATACTAACGCTCCTACATCCGATGGCATGACAAAACCTAGCAGACATAAAAGATAATGTGGCACCAGTGTCAAACAATACGAGAGTGGGTAAATAAGATACAATCAACATACCTGATATAGTGTTGGGATTCTCATCTGCTTCCTTTTGGATCAAGGAATATATGTAAGCTCTTTCTCTAGAATTTTGACCCTTGACCCCTTGAAGATAAAAGTTCGTAGATGAGTTCCCTGGCTCCTTATAGTGGTAGCAGACACCTTTACCGTACAAGCACTCCCTGCCATGATTTTTACCACACTTTGGGCACTATGGCTTACTATTTTGAGCCTTAAGTCCTGACCTCTAATGAACCCTGGGTTGCTTTAGAAGCCTCGACCTAATTTGGGTTCCCATTCTGATGCCTCTTATAAATATTAGGCTTTGCAGGATGTTGTGGATTCAGATTATGGGTAGCCTCAACCTCTTGAGATGGGAACACTATCTCGGTATAGGTTAGCACCCTATGACCAGCCACGATGTGATGGATACTCGGGCGTAACCCACTTTGGAACTTGAGGGCTCTTTTTCGATCTGTACATGTTCTCTACTAAGAAGCTAGTCTGGTTGAACTTTCTCTCATATTCTTCAATCGTGAGTCGTCCTTGTTCGAGGTTCCAAATCTCTCTATCCATCTTCTCGCTGTAGTGATGGGGATAGTATTGTTCCATTACCATCTCTTTGAAGGTGTTCCAGGTTTAAGCAGCACGCTCTGCTGTCGGCATCTAATAGCTCATCCACCAGCGTCCCGCATCCCCGATCATTTGATACTGAGCACATAGGATCATCTGAGCTCAGTGCACCATATAAGCTCGAAGATGCACTCCAAGGACATGAACTATTCGTCCACAAATTCTGGCCCTTCCTGGATGCTGAATGATGGTGGCGTGTTTCATAATTTGTGCCTGATTAGGTTATGGCATGTATCATTGCGGTTGTTCTCACCTCCGTTACCACCAGCACCAACATTATGGGCGATCTAATCACCGAGATTACCCACACCTTGGTTAGCTGGGAGTCTATGTCTACGAGTTGCCATGATCCTAAGGCACATCATAGGCAATGACCTATCAGTAATCACCCCACAAGAAGGGGAAATAAAATGAAGAATGACATTGTATCAATGGGTTGAAAACCCCAAAGATTTCTAGCAATAATAAAATAACGTATGTCGCACATATAGCTATGAATTTATAAGAAAATAATTACATTCCCAAATATTTTATCAAAAAATTCCTATTTCACAAAATAGATTGAGAATGAGTCGTTAATACATGAATCTTGGTTGATCTGCAAAATTGCATTTATCACAAAATGAGTAATAATAATCTAAACGTACCTTGAAGTCAACATAAAGCGGCATAGGTGGATGATCATAGTTTCTATAAGAATTTGGACTATTTGCGAAAATAAAATTTTAGTCTGGAAAAGAAACTATCTTAATGAGTCTACAACACAGTAGACCCGCTTTGATACCACTTATGTAATTCCTTATTCTCAGAAAAATAACTCTTCAAATTTTTAAGCAAAAATGAATGAATATTTTTAAGAAGAATAAATGAGTATGTTCAAAACCAACTATAATAATCGCAAGTAATATTCTCAAGTAATCGTTAAACACAAACATACTTTGATTTGAAATTAAAACCATTCGAACACTGTTCAGAAAATATAGCTTTACATCAATAAAAATAAATAAATAAATAAATAAATAAATATCTATTAATGAAGCATGATTATCACAAACTCAAGCGCACGCCACACCAAATTTCTTAACCTGAAAGGGTTAAAATAATTTGGGTGAGCTTTTAACTCGCTTAGTGTGGAGAGTGTTGGTCCCCCAAATGATGAAGGCTGTTCTCACTATACCAACACGAGTTTTTTTCTAGCATGATTTATCCTCACTCACACGCACCCTGAGAGACTTCCCAAGGGGTCAGCTATCTCACAACTATTCCAGGCCAAGCACGTTTAACTTTAGAGTTTCTATAAGATGGCTACCAGAAAAGAAGATGCATCTTGTTGGTATGAGTAGTCAAAATCAATTCATTTAACCACTTTCTAGTGTAAATCTCACAATCGGATCGGAAATCGTGCTTCACGGATTTTTAAGCCGGCGCATGAGGATGCTGGATTGAATCCCAACAATCCCCCTCCCAGTACCTGCCAGCATCTCAGCCCCAAAGTATGGAAACCTCCACGAACTAGATTTCATTGACACTGTCCTCCAACACTTGACATCAACATGTGTTCCAGCTTCGTTTACTTCTGTTGTTTTAATATCTCTGTTCCAGCATATTAGATTTGATCACATAGAACTCCAGTACTTAACAACCTCTACTGCACCAGCATATCAGTTCTGTCCAAGTGTAACATTTGATGTATGCCTGCCTCTCAGTTCCAACACTCTGGTAGCCTCCACTGTAGGATACTGGAGAGAATCCACACCCGTGACCTGCTCCGATAATAATTGTTGGTCCCCAGAATGATAAAGACTATCCTCACTGTACCAACACGAGTCTTTTCTAGCACGCTTTGTCCTCACTCACGTACACCGCACCCTGAGAGTCACCCATCCCATAACTACTTCAGGCTAATCACGGTTAAATTTGGAGTTTCTATGAGATGGCTACCAAAAGGAAGATGCACCTTATTGGTATGAGTAGTACAAATTAATTCATTTAACTACTTTCTAGTTCAGATCTCACAGGTCGAATCGCAAGCCGTGCCTCCCGCATTCTTAAGCCCATGTAGACAGGATGCTGGATCAAATCCTACCAGACGGTATGCAATATGTCTAAGTTAATTTCTAAATATATTAGCAGGTATAATCAACATAACAAATTGTGAAGTCTGTCGGCTATCCCGTCGGCTTTTTGCACTATTAAGTGCTTCTGACTGATTTTCATAGTTAAATGCTTCTTATGGATTTGCATAATTAAGTGCTTTTAACTGATTTGGACATTCATGTGTTTCTGACTGATTTCACCTGCACATACAAGATATTATATAAAGCAATTAAAATAGATAAAAGCGTAGTAAAATCACACACCTTTATAAAATGCAGTTTTTGACTTGAAAGCGATGTGGATGCTTGAATGAACAATCCTATGCCCGTAATTCCTTTAATAGTATACAAATAATATAATTATTTTATTATTATAATACAACCAAAAATTAATAAAAAAAACTTAAATTTAAAATTGAACATTACTAGTAATTGAATGAGTCAAAATGAGTCAAATGGTCTGATTTGAGATATTAGAAAACTGATTGGGGGTTAGTTTGAAGGATTAAAAAAATTGGAGTGTTAAATTGGGTATGATTTCAATAACCTAATTTGGGGTTAATTTGCAAGAATTCAAATGTAGAGGCCACAATGAAAATAGCCAAGAGTTTGGGTTACATAAAACCCTTTCCTGGTTGAAGTGGCCTCTCTCTCTCTCTCTCTCTCTCTCTCTCTCTCTCTCTCTCTCTCTCTCCCCACATCCTGAAATCTCAAACACACATATGCATAAAAACATTCACTCATACATTCATAATCTGACGCGCACATACACACATTCGGTCACAAATTAACTCACAGTCACAGACACTCAAATGAACACAACCGAGACGGACACAGAGGGAGGTGGTGGTGTGGCGGCGGGGTGTATGGAAGGGATTGAGTTGGTCGGGTTTCGGCCAGGTTGGAGGATGGCGAGTGTAACGTCCCGACTTTCTAGGATAAATATTGGGGAAAATAAATAAAAGATAGCTTTTGACAAAAATAATTTTCTTTGAGAATATTAAAATTCTCGCCTACAAAGTCGAGTCGCTACACTGATGTTGTTACCCAAAATATTATCCGGAGATAATGTTGCTGGAATGATCGAGTAACAAACAAATGCGAGAACACTTCCGTGGGAAAATAAAATAACACAAGGTTTGCCAGGGTTGTTAATCCCGGGCTTGAATGCTCTCGCGAGATGTTATTAATATAGATACTTTGGAGTACAAATATTAATGTTAGAATCTATTACAATGAGTGTAAAGACTCCTAGTTATCTAAGTTGTAGAGCGTGTAGATTGCCGGAAGAACCAGATATGAAGATCTGTGAGTTCTTGCTTTTGATGTTATGTAAGTGTGTATGAATATCACTATGAATGTGTAAGTAAATGCCAGATGAGTTTTTATCCTCTCTCTGTGCGTTTTTCACTGTATATGCGATGATTCCTTTGGCCAATGTTGGAGGCTTGCTATTTATAGGGGACAAGGTTGCTGGGTCCTGTCCGGCGATCGCGGGCGACCGTCGTATTCTATATTAGAATAAAGTGGGCGATCGTCCTATCACGTGGGGCTGTTTCCTTAAAGTCCAAGGCTGCTGCTGGCAGCCAGCTGTGCGAGCCAATGGGAAAACTGCACGCGTCCTGAGTCGCTGTCTGGGGAGGTCCCACTTTGCACCTTTCGGCGGGCCTGTCAGTAGGTGAGGTAGGTGACAGAATGGGGTCAAAGGCCTTATCTTGTCAGCTCCTTTTGTGGATCTGCACGTGGGTCTTCGTCCAAGATTTGGTCTTTGACGTCTTTGACAGATGTTGGATTCGTACGTGGCACGAGACGATCGTCTATGGTCGGGTATCAAAGACGATCGCTAGATACCAAAAGATGATCGTCGTGGGTGCCGACTGCTGGGTGTTTGCCCAGCGTATGTCTTCTATGGTTGGCTCTCAGACCATTATGCCGATCGCCATCGAGGCGTATTAATCGCCGCACAACAATTGCCCCCCAGCTCGCTTCGATGTTGAAAACACGGGGTGAGGTGGCACTGTTGGCGATTGCTAGTGTTTAGACGATTGGCTCGTTTATTTGTGACAAGGACGATCGTCAGGACGATCTGATTTCAAATTGGGACGATCTCCTTTTGCGCTGGAACCAGCGGGAAAAGAAGGCGGGCTCTCGAAACATTGAAAGGACACGCGTCGCGCTACCATTGGGGGAGTCCGACGGTTTGTTAGTCCTCTCGCCTGGCGTGCCCTCGAAAAGACGCGTACGTGGGTTTCGAGGGCTGCATTTAATGTGTCCCCCCCCGACGGTTGCACTCCAGCCCTCGGGATTTCGCCTATTTGCACAGAGACCCCTGCTCCCGCCTATAAAAGGGGTTAGGGTTACTTCATTTCCACTCTTCACGCATCCTTGCATTTTAGTCGAGACTCTGCAGAATTTTTTCGAAGATCCTTGTGCCGACCGCCCTTATTTTTAGGTAAGAACACAAATATTCTCTCCCCCTTTACTTTTTAAGAACATGTCTCGAGGATTTAAAACCTTCGAGGCCGGAAGCTCCTCCGTCGTCGCGGCTTCAACTGACCGGGAGGAAATTCTTATGGGACTTCATATGGAAACGGCCGTCGAGGCCATTCGTGCGGGGATTGCACCCGCGGAACTTGAGGAGCTCTTCAATGAGTCCGAAGTGGCGAGATCAGCGGCGGCGGTGGAGCAGAGGGACTCGCCGGTAGATGAAGATGGAATGGTGCGTCTGTCTTGGGAACGGGATAGCGTATTTGGCCCCACTTATATGGATTTTGCTAAACTTATGGAGGGGATCGCCGGACCGTGTCCTGAATTTGATTTCGAGGCGTATTCCGCCGCCCACCCCTATGAACACGTGAAGCGGATGGCGTTTCGGGCCGCTGACCCTTCTCAGTGGACTCTCGGTCAGATTCGGAGTTCGGAGACCCGAAAAGACTTGAGTCGCTGGAGGGAGAAATATCACATTCCTTCTGATGTTTCGCTGCACGTGCCCTCGGAAAATGAATGTGCCGATCAACCTCCCGAGGGTCTGGTCGCCGTTAGTGAGATGATTATGGAGGCCGGCATGCGGTTCCCCTTGCCGTTCGCCGTATCCTATTTGTTGATTGCCTGGAATTTGGCGCCGCTCCAGCTAACGCCGAACGCCTGGCTACAGATCATCTGTACGTTGACATTTTTCGGCGGTCACCGGTTGTTCCGTCTCCTTTCTACGATGGAAATGAAATATCTCTTCAAACTGACTGCGCAGAAGGGGTCGGTCGGTGGTAATCACATTCAAGGTCGAATGAGAAGAGTGGTCATCGGCGTGCCGAACAAGACCCGGGGCGACCTGGCAAAATGGTGCTGGGTCGGCGGAGCATGGCGATCGACGTCGAGTGATAGGCCGGAGGAAGAGTTGGAGATCCCCACCAATTTTCGGGAGAGGAATCCGAGTAAGGATTTTAACTCTCCCTTTGATCAGATACGTCTTGGACTGATCTAATTTTGTTTTCTTTTTGCAGGACTCCTTGTTCCAGCGATCGGAGATCTGCCCTTTGATTTCTTGATCGTCGGGGAGCGAATTCGCGCCTTGCCGGGCTCCTACATAGACGTTCGCTCACTCGGTCACGAACTTCATCGATTGGGGGCTCGATTGTTTCACTTCCATCGTCATCTGAAAGCTCCAGGTATGGATTTTTACTTCCTCTTTCCTGCATGACGATCGCCTGATTGAGGTAGATGCTTAACTTGGTCTGAATTTCTTCTTTGACAAAGATTCATTTTCCCCACTACGCCGAGTCACTGCAAGAGATCGCAATGTCTAACCCTGGTCTCATCGGTTGTCTTCATCAGGGAAAGAAGACGGGTCACGTTCCTGCGACGACATCTCGCCCCATCCTTGCGGTGAGGCCCGCTGTGGCGCCGGTCGCCGAGCCGAAAATTCAGGAGGAGGAACAACTCCAGCGCACCCGCAAGAGGCGGAGGCCGGAGGGGTCCTTGCCGACCGCTGAGGCGGACGTATACATCTTGGAGCGGCCGCTTGCCGCTCCACCTATCTCTGCTGTTCCGATTGTGGAGGGGTCTGGCTCCAGGCCCTCGGCCGGCTTCTTGAAAACTATGGCGATCGCTGAAGCTGAAACTCTTCGGGGCAAGCCCTTTTTTGGCCGCGACCCCGAGTTGGTCAACAGGTAGGACCGGTATGATTTTTCTTGGTTAGGCAATTTGTGTAAGGCATATACTAACTCCTTTGTTTCTTTTGTTTGTGTTGCAGGGTCCGTCTTGCTGATCCGGACGTCTCTCTGATGGTGTTGGATTTCCTGGCGAGCAAGTCTCCGCGCCAGTCCGTCGACGTCCCTTCTTACGTCTCCAAGGCCATCGCCTCTCTGCCTAAGGCTTGGACGACCGACCTCGACGCGATTGCTCGTCGGCGGTCTGGAGATGCCATGCAGGTGACCATCGCCCTGACTCTCCAGGCGGCGATGATGGCCGTCCAAGCCGCCAAGGATTACGAGGGGCGACCCTCTAATGCTCGCCTCCATCAAGATCTCGAGGCCGCTCGGAACAAAAACGTCGACTTCTCCAACCGGATCCAGGCCATGGAGAATGAATACTTAGAGATGGCTAAACGAGCCAAGCAGGATCTCGATCGGATGAAGCAGGAGCTTAGCCGGTCCAAGGAGGTGGCCGATCGGTTCCGTGACCAGGTAACGGAAGCTCGCCGGATGCATTCGGCCTCGCAAGGGGAGGTGGCTGGACTGAAGGCGACGGTGGATCGGCTCAACAGCGAGCTGGAGACGGCGAAGGGAGAGCTGGAGAAAGCAAAGGGAGATTTGGCCGCCAAGGTGGTCGAGCTATCGGATGCTGAGAAGGCGACCTCGGATTTGAAAGGGCAGATCAAGGCGATCGAGACCGATCCCTACCTTAATGTGGCACTCGTCGGCGAGTTCGCCTACTATATGGCCTACGCCGATGCTGTCCGAGCCGCCAAGAAGGTAGGGATCGAGATCGATCCTATGATGGAGAGCTTCAAGGCCTACGCACTCGAGCACCTTTTGCATCCGGAATTTTCCGTGCCGATCATCGACCTCACCGATTTGGGGATCGACTTGAGTTGGTATCCTTTCCCGGATAAACTCATTTATCCTGAGTCCGGTGAGGGAGTGCGTGTTGATCCGCCACCTGGGGGAGAAGACCAACCGGGGGGAGCCTGAGCGATTTTTATCTTCCTTTGCCTTGTATTTTTCTGCTCTTTCTTTGTATTGCCTTCGAGCTTTGTATTGTACGAACTTCTTGATTTGAATAAAATACTCCTTTTTCCCATCTGATTCTTTGTAAGTACGATCGCCTTTGAAAGTTTGCATGCGAATTTATACAAGTGTGTATAATTGCTTCTGATGCCTTATTCGCTTGATCGACTGTTTGAATGTTGAATGGATCCGAATGTATTGACATAGTTGGAAAACTGTATGTGATTGGTGTGTCGTTTTGAGAACTTTATTCATTCATATATCGGTTTCTGTGGTTCTGTGTTGATCGTGTTGGAGCTTACCGTGTGAAGGTATTCTCGATCGTGTTTTGACCTCTGGTTGGTCATATTGGAGGCTATCATGTTGATGATATTCTTGGCTGCGTTTTGACCTTTGGATTGGTCGTATTAGAGTTTATCATGTCGATGATATTCTCGGTTAATTTATTGGTTGATCATTGCTGGTGATCATCTGAGCGTTCAAATTTTGTGCCGATGTTTCGGTATTTGTGTCGTTGTGTTGGGCAGTTGTTTCTCAGATGTATCGTGCATTATTGATTGTATCAAAATTGGGACTTGATTGTGCGATCAGACAGACAGAATTTGACACGGATACATTATTTCATCCGAAGATGATATATTTTGTTAAGACTCATGGAATTGTGATCGTAAGCGTGTTGAGGCTTTACAGTGAAGTCACTTGCTAGTATCTCAGGAGATTGTCGACTTTGCGTCTTTGTAAGTATACTATTTTGATTATTCGTTAATGATGATGATCGATCGTTGTCGTGATGGTTTTGGAATATTTTGGTTTAACGGTTTGTTTGTTTCTTTATGACGGATTGCAAGTTTCGAGGACGAAACTTATTTTAAGTGGTGTAGTATGTAATATCCGGAATTTCTACTACTGTTGTTTAATATTATTTTATCCGAGTTATATTGTACAGCGTGGAATCTATACAGTATGGATAAAACAATTGAAGGACTGAGACATCTATATTGGGATAATTGTCGTACTTGGTTGACAATTGCATTTGAGGATAGTGTGCACCATATGAGAATATTATTGGAAGGAGTATGTGTATTTGGTATGCCGTATATTCGTATTCTGTATGTCGAGACGTTGGACAAGAATAGCTGGAAATGGCTAAGTGTAGCATTATTAACGCACGCTAATATACATGCCTAGCACACGCTATTGTGCAGATTTAGCGCATGCTAATGGTAAAGGATAGCGCACGCTAGTACAGACTAGATCAGAAGGAATCTATGTATGGACCCGGTCACTTTCTGTGCATGTGCCGACAAGGTCAATGGATGTTTGTTGTGAAGGGTGAGCGCACGCTAATGCACATTGTTAGCGGACGCTAACATCAGATCGGTCCAAAGGGAATCTTATCCTTGTCAGAGCTTTCGGCATGTGAGGACACGGGGGCAGGTACAGACTGTAGCAAGTCTACTATGAGTAGCGCACGCTAGGGTTGAAGGCTTGCGTACGCTAAGTAGAGGCAATTACGTATGCTATTGCATGGGCATCATGTACGTAAATCATTGTATGCAGTTAGGTAGTAGCCTCTGGACTGCGATAGCGCACGCTAACAAAGACAGCTAGTGCACGCCCAGCTTGCAACGTACGTTAAATGAATATATTAGCGGACGTTAATAATGTACAATATATATCAGTGCAGTTGGGCATTATTCTTCATTTTGCCAATTCTCTCCTTGCAACCGATATAGAGAGTTCTTAGAGGGATGTTTGAAGTTCCAAACACTGGATTATGATGGATTTAATCATCCATAACAATATTAAGCTTAGAATCGATTGGAAATGGATTTAAACTTGGGATTCAATCCATTCCTTCAAAAAGGTAATTACTCTTCATCTTTGGATTTCATTTTGGATTGGATGTTGATGTTCTTGAGTTAATGATTATTACATAAACAAGTTGACAAGCATGATTATGAGATAGATTACCGGAGTATGATAATATAAATATGATTCGTGTGGGTTGAATTATGTAGTTCGTTTTATTGAGATAAGTTGGTTAATCCTTATACTCCTTTGCGGATGTTGATGTCATTGTTGATGATTAATCTCTGTAATGTTAGATTAGAGAAGTGTTGTTAGGGCTATTGGTGTTCATGATGTTAATATTTGAGGAAGAAGATGATCTATGGATATATGAATTGGATTAAGAGTTGGATGATTACCTATATGTTAAAGGATATTGGATTTCGTTGTTTTGATAGCTATGAACATGGTTTAGAATCACTTAGTGTTCTTGATAATCGCCATATGTTGATCGGTATCTGAAATGCATGCAACTACATGTCATTAGCGCACGTTAGTGTTACTAGCTAGTGCACGCTAACGGGAGCGACTTAGCGCACGCTACGTTAAGTGATTAATGTGCGCTAAGTCAACAGGCAGTGTAGTATATCCTGTTTCGGTTATGAATTCGTGATCGTTTAAGTTGGGTTGATCAGACTTGTGGTTAATCGAGATATTGTTGAGCCATTGGGTTTGTGAATTGGTTATATCGATTGTTGATTGTTATCGAACTTGTTGTTTATCGATTATTGTAATAGGTTGAGATTATTGATCGGTGATTACAACCATACGTCGTGTTCGAGAATGTTCGTAGATTACTTTGGTCGGGGCTGAGGAGTGCATAGACGACGACAAGGAATTAGTAACGGCTTCATCGGTATCGAGGCAAGTTATTACTTGCTCAGTTTATAATATTTAATGAATAGTTTCCGTTTCATTCGTTTATAATTCATATAGCAATATTTATAATTGTAATCACAAGAGATTTGGGATTATAAGTTGTATTCGAGTTTCGGGAATTAAATGATAATGTATATGATTTACATTTGTTGTTAGTATACTTGGCATCGAAGATACATTGTGGTATAGACGAAGACGTGAATTATCTACCGTCTGTGAAATTTTGGATCGTTGAATATTCAGAATAATGGTTGGTGATGGTTTAGATATCAAGATTGCTCTCAAAGGACTCAGAGCAATTATTTTAATCATTTTTGTCATTTGTGTCGATCATGTTGTGGTACATTCATGTATCGTTGTTGTCATGCTTTTGTGCATTGTTGTCATCGTACATTGTGTAATGTTGTTTTGTGCAGTTGTGCATTGTTGTCATATGTCCACCATGCGTTGGTCCGACGGGATCAACATGGGATATCTATAGCTGTGTGCGCTGGATCGTTGGATAGGTAATGCCACCATGCGCTGGTCGGATGGGATCATCATGGGGATCTATAGCTGTGTGCGTTGGATCGTTGGATTACCAGGTGTTGATTGTTATTGTTCATATGTATATTATGGGTTTGCCATAAGTATACATTGTTGTTATTGATGTGAGCATATTGACGTTGTCATATGAGTATGCATTTGTAGGTCTTGTGTTAGGACCGTGTTCGTATGTTGTGTTGATCTGATCTTGGATTAGACTGACATGATTTTCGTCGTGGCATTTCATATCTTGAGGTATGTTCCGTATTTTCTTTGGTATTTGTCTTTGATGGACAATCGATTATCGTGTTGAGATGTGATGATGTTACCCGATGGATTGGATTGGACAGAGTTAGTAGATTTCGTAACAGTGAGTTATGATAATATTTTGAGAACCTTGGGTATTGTTGAGATACAATACAGATTTTTCGGTATGAGCTTATTGTGTTGAAAGGATACGAGATGTGAACTATGGTAATTATTATCACGAGTTGGTAAAGTTATGGCGGTAAGGTTACATTGGTCGTATTCTTACTTAGTACTTTCATTGGTACGTAATTATTGACGTGATGTGATGGTTATCATTGTTGGATATTATGGCTGACCCCGTCGTGGGCTTTCTTTTTAGGTTCTTGGATTATCAAGCTTGTAGCGGTCGTGGAGAGATGAACTTCCCCGAGGATACTTGCTAGGACATGTATTTGTGTATTGAGTTCCTGATCAGTTCTTGTATTCCGCTGCTAGAGTATTTTAATTGTTTGTCTTTTCACGCTGCGTGAGTATTTTTAAATAGCCTTTTGGTATCTGGTAACTTGGGTTACTTTGGCAATCGTTTTCTAATCTATTCTGTCGGTACGTGTAAGCGATAGCTTAACGTATGTTTTTAAACTATTGAGTTTTGGCATTTCGGGCCTTGTGGTTTCAAATGAGATTTTTACGACGTTTTTGATAAACGGATTTTATTAAGTCTTCGAATGTTTTTAAGATAGTACCGTCGTTGGCCTCTTGGGCATTTTTTAAATGTTTGCGAAAATTTCCTTCACCCTTGTGGGTTCCATCTCGGGGCCCACGATGCTGTAATATTCCCGGATGGCTCTGGGGGTGTTACAACAGGAGAGCAACATGTGACCAACATGCCGGAGAATCCATCAAAACCATAAATACATAAATGGTCCGCATATTAGGTGGATGGATCCACAAATATATCCTTATATTCAGCGTAAGAATGGACTGTTTGCTTTTGTTTCTTTAGCGTAGGAAGGTCTTACTCCTACTTTGGCTAAAGAGCAGGCTTTGCAACACTAAGTGGTGGGCATTTGATATGTATCCGGTTCTTTGGATGACATAACACGATTAACATCAACATTGTTCTTTATGTTGAGTTGTTGCCACATTTTCGCTCGAAAAGTAATGATGTACGTACAAGTTCTTTAGTATATGGATTATTATACTTCTACCAGAATGACATAGTCTATCGTGCCAAAGCCTATATTGTAACATCCCAATACACAAATGGGACATTACACGCCGTAGAACCCCCGTGAGGTCTACCAGGCTAACTCGTGACACATAAACCACAATGATAACCCAAAAGATGCACCCAAAAAGTAAATAAGGCCGTGGCCTCGGCCAAAACATTTTAACGGAGTACATGAGACATAAGTTAAATACCAAATTATTGCCCACGCAGGGGACTTAAACCATGTTTAAAAATAAACAGTCTAACTCCAGTACTCAACAGATGCAATGACAAAACAGAAAAATACAGACTCGAGCCACATCATCATGCCAACCCATCCTTTGCATGCTCATCCCGTGCCAGCTCCTCAGCTCGACCAGTACCTGAAATGCATAAGACGCATTTCCCCCATTTAAGGGGTTAGCATTCGAATAGCTAGTGCAAGTACATAATTACACAACATTATATACATACACGATTCAACGCAAATAAATCGTTAGGAAAAGTCATTTTGAAAATCAATATTCCGGAATATCACATTAACACCAAAACAGTATATCAACAAGTTTTCCACATCACAATTATCCACGCTTGGTAACTCGCGACCGTACCCATTAGTATCGGTCCCCAGAGGTCCCGTCGGACCGTCCCCAGGTGAGAAACCACTTCCGCGGCCGTACCTATTAGTATCGGCCCCCAGAGGTCCCGTCGAACCGTCCCGGTGGAAGAACATCAACACACGCACCTGATCCGTTTCCATGGCCGTACCCATTAGTATCGGCCCCCAGAGGCCACACGCCATCCCCAGGTGGAAGAGAAACAATCACATTCGTTCAATAACACCA
Source organism: Orobanche coerulescens (assembly GCA_033398695.1). Taxonomy (NCBI): domain Eukaryota; kingdom Viridiplantae; phylum Streptophyta; class Magnoliopsida; order Lamiales; family Orobanchaceae; genus Orobanche; species Orobanche coerulescens. Next base: position 53,912,719 of record CM065801.1, on the reverse strand, counting down.
TTTACATCATTCACATCAAAATCATACGCACATAACGGAATGTAATACATGTACTTGCCTGATTAATACTACGTGAAGGAAAACGGCGAACGGAAAGGTTTTGGCCCGAACAACCTTCACAAATTCGATCCTAACACAATAACGATGGACAACAATCTTAAAACTACGTAAATGATGGAATACATCCTAGTTCTACCCGCTGAAACCCTTAGTCGAACATAACTTGGGTATCGTCGACTATAAGTGACGAACAATGGAGAACTTGGAGTTTAAAACCACAAATCATCAATAAAATGAAGGATTACAAGTACACGATCGAAGTCTAGCGATAACCCAGTAATAATTCGGACTAAAAGAGTCAAAACCCAAGAAATCCCCAAAATTCCCCCAAAATCTCAAAACAAGGGTTTTGGGAATATTTACCTTGATTCGGATGGAGGAAGTGATTAGGAACTTGAAGAATTCACGCAAGGAATGCACGGTGGTAGTGAATGATGATCTACAGTAGGAATCGGCCCTAACCCCCGCCTAGAATCGCTCAAAGCCGAGAAGGATAGGAAATGAAGGAAAAATGACGAAGTTGACTGCTGCTGTCCTATTTATATTTAACAGACTTAGCACACGCTACGCACAAGCATTAGCGTGCGCTAGCGGGGCATGGCAGAACAGTCTGCCTACTGTCCTCCCGTTAGCGTACGCAAGCTAACATAGTTAGCGTGCGCTAGTACTAGAGATTAGCGTGCGTTAGCGCTGATTAGCGTCTGTTGCTGGTCGATGCAATCGAACCCACTGCATCAGGCTGAAATCGTTAGCGCACGCTACGAACCCGTGTTAGCGACGCTAACCACACAATGATAGCGCACGCAGTAAATCCCGAGTAGCGTGCGCTACTCGAGCGGCCTGCGATTACGCACGGCTGCCAACAGCGCAAAAGTGCCGAAAAACGAAGCAAGACCAGAATCCAGAATCATAAACACGTAATAATCAAGATGACAAAGTTGAGCGTTTAAAGAGAAAATAATCTCGATCACTAGAGAGTTTGAAACGAAGCAAATAAAGCGAAATTCCCCAAACTTATGAAAATTACAAAAACGGCCCAAGTGCCCGAAAAATCGCGAAACCACGTCGGATTAACAAACCGAAAGTTCCAACACGACCAACTCAACCATACAAACTTATACGAATCGAGAAAAAACGAAAACGAACAAGTTTTACGAGAATCGAACGCACATGCGACAAGATATAATTCAAGATGAAATTATGCAAAAACATCCTCGAAACTCGACCAGACGGAAAAACTCCAAGAACAAAATAGATTCAGAATTCCAAAATAGTGCTAAGCGAGTTGTCTGAAACGAACATACACCAAAAATAGAAATTACTGAAAATAGAAAACAGGGATATTACATTATCTCCCCCTAAAAATAAGTTTCGTCCCGAAACTTACAACGCGAACAACTCGCGGTATCTCGACTGCATACTCTCTTCCGTCTCCCCTGTGGCTTCCTCGGACCCATGTCTCGACCATTGAACTTTAACCATAGGGATGGTTTTATGACGAAGTTGCTTCACCCGACGCTCTAAAATCTGAATCGGCCTCTCCTCGATGGTAATGTCGGGTCCCAATTCGATCTCTCCAAAATCGATAATATGGCTAGGGTCCGATACGTACCTCCTAAGTTGGGAAACATGAAATACGTTATGAACGTGGCTCAGGGACGGAGGTAAGCCTAACCGATAGGCAAGCTCTCCCACTCTCTCTAAAATCTCAAACGGCCCAATATATCTCGGACTACCCTTACGGCCGAAGCGGTAAACTCCCCGTGTCGGCGACACCTTCAGCAAAATGTGATCTCCCACTTCGAACTCCAACGGCCGGCGACGCGTATCGGCATAAGACTTCTGCCGACTCTGGGCCGTTAACAATCTATCACGAATCAGAGTAATCTTCTCTCTCGTCTCAACAACCATATCGCGCTCGGTACCAATCATCTCATACGCATCGTCCCAACACAACGGCGATCTACACCTCCTCCCATACAACGCCTCAAATGGCGCCATTTTGATCGAGGCGTGCCAACTATTGTTGTACGTGAACTCGATCAACGGCAAGTGCGACTCCCAATCATCCTTCCATTCTAGGGCACAGGCTCTCAACATATCCTCTAACGTCTGGATCGTCCGCTCTGACTGCCCGTCAGTCTGAGGGTGATAAGATGTACTGAGTCTCAACTCAGTCCCCAAAGCTCGATGAACAGCCTGCCAAAAATGTGACACGAACCGGCCATCACGATCCGAAACAATACTCTTAGGAGTCCCATGCAATCTCACGATCTCTGCAATAAATACTCGTGCCAGTCTCTCCGGGCCCCAAGTGTCCTTAATACCCAGGAAATGAGCTGATTTGGTCAGTCGATCGACAATAACCCAAATCATGTTCATTCCATTCCGAGTCCTAGGCATACTAGTAATGAAATCCATAGAAATGTCCTCCCACTTCCACTCCGGGATAGGAAGTGGTCGCAAAAACCCCGCGGGTCGCTGATGCTCGATCTTAACCTGCTGACAGGTCAAACACCTCGACACAAACTCGCTAACGTCTATCTTCAAATTACTCCACCTGTAGTTGCTCCTCACATCTTTGTACATTTTATTCGTACCAGGATGTATGGAGTAAGGTGTGGTATGAGCTTCACTCAAGATCTTCTGTCTCAGCTCAATATCATTCGGTACGCATAGTCTGCCGCGAAATCTCAGAACGCCATCATCCTGAACCACAAATCCAGGGGCTTTCCCCTGCCTCACATCCTCCCTCAACTGGACCAACACGGATCATCATACTGTTTCGCCTTGATATCATCAGTCAAGGACGAAGTGATCTCTAATGCACATAATGGCCCTGAACTCTCGAACCCAAACCTCAATATTCGACAAATAAGATCTCGCTGGATCCTACTCGTGGTGTAAGTAACTCTAACATCCGTAACGCTATCGGCTTACGGCTCAACGCATCAGCCACTACGTTAGCCTTACCGGATGGTAAAGTATCTCGAGGTCGTAATCTTTAATTAGCTCCAACCACCTACGCTGTCTCATATTTAACTCTTTCTCGATCAAGATATACTTCAAACTCTTGTGATCTGTAAAAATCTTACACGACGACCCATAGAGATAATGCCTCTAGATCTTTAAGGCGAAAACCCATGACTAACTCCAAATCGTGCGTGGGGTAATTCACCTCATAAGGTTTCAATCGGCGGGACGCATACGCAATCACTCTGTCTCTGCATCAAAACACATCCTAGACCAAGGCCCGAAGCATCACCGTACACTACGAAATCCTCGTTCCCCGAGGCAACGCTAACACGGGTGCGGTAGTCAAACGTCTCTTTAACTCGTCAAAACTGTCCCGCTGTCTGCAGTCCACTCGAACTTCTGAGTTTTCTGGAGCAACTGAGTGAGTGGTCTAGCGATCTTAGAAAATCCCTCAACGAATCTACGGTAATAGCCGGCAAGACCCAGAAAACTCCTCACCTCCTTCACATTCTTAGGCAGCTCCCAAGCCATCACTGCCTCTATCTTCTGCGGATCTACCCGAACTCCCTCTGCTGAAATCACATGCCCGAGGAACATCACTTCCTCGAGCCAAAACTCACACTTAGAGAACTTCGCGTACAACTGCTCAGCCCTCAAAGTGTCTAATACAATCCGGAGATGTAAGGCGTGCTCCTCCCGACTCCGTGAATAGATAAGAATATCGTCGATAAAAACGACTACGGATTTGTCCAGATACTCAATAAAAACTTTGTTCATCAACTGCATGAACACTGCTGGGGCATTGGTTAGCCCGAAAGGCATAACCACAAACTCGTAATGGCCATATCTCGTCCGAAAGGCAGCTTTCGGAATATCGACGTCCCGAATCCTCAACTGGTAGTAGCCCGATCGCAAATCAATCTTCGAAAAGACTGTCGCCCCCTGAAGCTGATCAAACAAATCGTCAATCCTGGGCAAAGGGTATTTATTTTTGATGGTTAGCTTGTTTAATTCTCAATAGTCGATGCATAATCGAAGCGATCCATCCTTCTTCTTAACAAAAAGTACAGGCGCACCCCAAGGCGATGCGCTCGGTCGAATATACCCTTTATCTAACAACTCTCCCAACTGATTCTTCAACTCTAGCATCTCCGACGGCGCCATACGGTACGGTGCTCGAGAAATAGGGGCCGCATTCGGCTCAAGATCAATAGGAAACTCCACCTCTCGATGTGGTGGTAATCCCGGCAAGTCATCCGGAAATACATCGGAATACTCGCTAACAACTGGAATCGACGATATGTCAACCCCACCATCTTCCGCCTGCAGAGCAAAACACCAGTAGCCGACACAACCCTGGTTCAAAAGTTTCATCGCCTTCAAGGCGCTAATCACACTCCCCGACCTACCCGGCTTACAGCCGACGAGAGTATGCTCGGTGCCGTCCTCGGCAACTATCGTGATGGTACGAGTCCGATAGTTCATGATAGCACCATGACGATCCAACCAATCGTCCCCGAGGATCAAATCCTCACCCTTAAGGTCTATAACAATGAGATTCGAGGGCCAATCCCGGCTCCCGATCCTCACTGGGCAATCCCTAACTTCCCGGTCCCCAACCATACGATCCCCGCTGGGCGTACCCACTACAAACGGCTCACACTCAAACAAGCAGTCAAAACCAATACGACTCACACAATCCGAAGCTATAAAGGAATGGGTCGCACCCGAATCAAAAAGCACTGAAACTGGATGAGAAAGGATCTGAGTGGTACCTGACGCCACCGGAATGTCTGCCTCCTCCGTGCGCCTCGTCTGATATAATCGGGGATGGACTGAGCCCGAACTCTACGCTGCGCGGCGATCCGTCTGACTCCGACCTCTACCACGACTCGAACCCTGCGGAACATGAGTAGCTGGTGAGCTGTGATCCCTCTGATCGGCAGTGGTAGTCGTAAATCTAGCGGCCCTGGTGGCCCTCTCACAATGAACTGCTCGATGCCCGGTCTGTCCGCAAGTAAAGCAAGCAACTAACGGAAGTGGGCAATCCTTCACAACGTGCTCGGGCTCACTGCAATTAAAACAAACTCTCCCGCCAGGTGCAACAGATCGAGCAGTTACCACCGAGATCCACCGGCCGATGAAACGGCCTCTTCCCAGTGTAGGAGCGAGCGAGACCTCGGCCCGACCACCTTTTCCGTCCGAGAACCCACGGTAGTCTTCGCTTCTTAGCTTTGAAACCGACTCGATTCCGGACGACCATCTCGACGCGGAGCGCGATCCTGGTATTCCTTCAAAGTGGCACACATGAGCGGCGCCATACTCTGTCTAATATGCGGCTTCATGCGCATATTGAAGTAACGGATTTTATCAGCCTCCGTTCTCACTTGATCTCTCACGAAACCCAACTGCTGATTGTAAGAAATGATGGCCTGAGAAATAGGCACATCCTGAGGTGTAGCGGTGAAGAACTCCACAATTCTGCGCTCCTTGACTGGCGGCGGACAATATTCTGCTTCCATAGCAGCCCTGAACTCATCCCAAGTGGCCCGACGGTCTCTAGGCGCCACGGCCTCCCACCATTCCGCAGCTTCCTTATCCAGGAGGTACTGGGCAATATGTACCCTCCTGTCTTCAGGACAAGCTACGACATCAAAGGTCCTGGACAACTGAAAGAGCCAATTCTCCCAACCGAGGGAGTCGGAAGATCCGGAGAAACGAGGTGGGTGCATCTTAGTCACCGTCTGAAGCCACTTACTAGCCTCCTCCTCCGGTGTCGGGGGCGGATTCTGGCGTCCACCCTGAGCTATTTGAGTAAGTTGGGCTACCAACTGCTGAAGTACGGCAGTAGCCCCGACGTCGGCATTATTACCCGACGGCACTGAGTGAGAGGCTGAGTTCGCAGAGGACTGAGAAAGTGAGCCCTCCTCATTATCAACACCACGACCACGGCCTCGGCCGCATCCCCTAGCCGGTCTACCACGACCTCTCAACATACTGAAGGAAAATAAGAAAAGAACAAGATCAGAAAGATTCACAATTCACAAAGTTGGTAACACAAGTCACGATTCCGAACAGCGCAAGAAAACGAATTACAGAAATATAAGAGTTCGAGGAGACTTACAGCCACGGGTCGCACGAAAAGACGGTAGCATGATGATAGTAGGCTCAACGACTGACTCTAATGACGCAACTGACAGACCCAAATTTCACCGACAGCCTAGGTACTCAAAACCTAGGCTCTGATACCATAATTGTAACATCCCAATTCACAAATGGGACATTACACGCCGTAGAACCCCCGTGAGGTCTACCAGGCTAACTCGTGACACATAAACCACAATGATAACCGAAAAGATGCACCCAAAAAGTAAATAGGGCCGTGGCCTCGGCCAAAACATTTTAACGGAGTACATGAGACATAAGTTAAATACCAAATTATTGCCCACGCAGGGGACTTAAACCATGTTTAAAAATAAACAGTCTAACTCCAGTACTCAACAGATGCAATGACAAAACAGAAAAATACAGACTCGAGCCACATCATCATGCCAACCCATCCTTTGCATGCGCATCCCGTGCCAGCTCCTCAGCTCGACCAAGACTAAATGCATAAGACGCATTTCCCCCATTTAAGGGGTTAGCATTCGAATAGCTAGTGCAAGTACATAATTACACAACATTATATACATACACGATTCAACGCAAATAAATCGTTAGGAAAAGTCATTTTCAAAATCAATATTCCGGAATATCACATTAACACCAAAACAGTATATCAACAAGTTTTCCACATCACAATTATCCACGCTTGGTAACTCGCGACCGTACCCATTAGTATCGGTCCCCAGAGGTCCCTTCGGACCGTCCACAGGTGAGAAACAACTTACGCGGCCGAACCCATTAGTATCGGCCCCGGAGGTCCCGTCGAACCGTCCCGGTGGAAGAACATCAACACACGCACCTGATCCGTTTCCATGGCCGTACCCATTAGTATCGGCCCCCGAGGCCACACGCCATCCCTGTGGAAGAGAAACAATCACATTCGTTCAATAACACCATTTACATCATTCGCATCAAAATCATACGCACATAACGGAATGTAATACATGTACTTGCCTGATTAATACTACGTGAAGGAAAACGGCGAACGGAAAGGTTTTGGCCCGAACAACCTTCACAAATTCGATCCTAACACAATAATGATGGACAACAATCTTAAAACTACGTAAATGATGGAATACATCCTAGTTCTACCCGCTGAAACCCTTAGTCGAACATAACTTGGGTATCGTCGACTATAAGTGACGAACAATGGAGAACTTGGAGTTTAAAACCACAATTCATCAATAAAATGAAGGATTACAAGTACACGATCGAAGTCTAGCGATAACCCAGTAATAATTCGGACTAAAAGAGTCAAAACCCAAGAAATCCCCAAAATTCCCCCAAAATCTCAAAACAAAGGTTTTGGGAATATTTACCTTGATTCGGATGGAGGAAGTGATTAGGAACTTGAAGAATTCACGCAAGGAATGCACGGTGGTAGTGAATGATGATCTACAGTCGGAATCGGCCCTAACCCCCGCCTGGAATCGCTCAAAGCCGAGAAGGATAGGAAATGAAGGAAAAATGACGAAGTTGATTCTTTGTCCTATTTATATTTAACAGACTTAGCGCACGCTACGCACAAGCATTAGCGTGCGCTAGCGGGCATGGCGTAATGCGCCTCTTGTCCTCCCGTTAGCGTACGCAAGCTAACATAGTTAGCGTGCGCTAGTATTAGGGATTAGCGTGCGTTATGGCGATTAGCGTCTGTTGCACAGTCGATCAAATCTTGAACTCACCATCCCCTGCATGAAATCATTAGCGCACGTTACGAACCCCAGGTTAGCGTACGCTAACCACACAATGATAGCGCACGCAAGTAAATCCTGAGTAGCGTGCGCTACTCAGCAAGCGGTCACGCATGCACTGCGCCAACAACGCAAAAGTGCCGAAAAACGAAGCAAGACCAGAATCCAGAATCATAAACACGTGATAATCAAGATGACAAAGTTGAGCGTTGAAAGAGAAAATAATCTCGATCACTAGAGAGTTTGAAACGAAGCAAATAAAGCGAAATTCGCCAAACTTATGAAAATTACAAAAACGGCCCAAGTGCCCGAAAAATCGCGATACCACGTCGGATTAACAAACCGAAAGTTCCAACATGACCAACTCAACCATACAAAATTATACGAATCGAGAAACAACGAAAACGAACAAGTTTTACGAGAATCGAACGCACATGCGGCAAGATATAATTCAAGATGAAATTATGCAAAAACATCCTCGAAACTCGACCAGACGGAAAAACTCCAAGAACAAAATAGATTCAGAATTCCAAAACAGTGCTAAGCGAGTTGTCTGAAACAAACATACACCAAAAATAGAAATTACCGAAAATAGAAAACACGGATATTACATATATGAGTCTATGTCCCAAAGTACATTGTTGGTGACAACATAGGATTTTAAAAACCTAATAGTAATGAGGTAGAATCCACTAGATTGACTCATGAGTTATTCTAAAATGCGTTTATGTCCACATTCATTAGAATTAATAAAAGAAACTCTATTTCATTCTCACAGTTGGTTTCAATCTGGAAATCATTGCTACGTATATTGTTGAAGCTAAGTAAGGTTCGAAGGGCTCTAGATGCATATAGAGCATCGGTAACTTAGAAGACTGCCGTTTAGGCATCAAGAATTGCGCATTACCTCGCCATTTGATGAGTTGAGAGGACCCAATCATCGTAGTTACCGAGGTTTGGCAGGCGACTTATTCGATGAATAGAAGCCTAATTCTAAGAACATTAAAGTTCTACTTGATTCATTCCTTAGAAGAGAGAGAAATTTCGAACCATAAGCATTCAAGCAATATTCAGTACTTCAAAATGAAGCTAAGAATCTAACGTACACAATATTAATATCTTATTCATGAAACAACATTGCATCACGCCATTATTGAAAAGAAAACACCAACACAGTCGTCTTGAGGCAACTATACCAAATATAAACGAGAAAGTAAACATAATACTAAGATTCAATCTATAGACTGTGGCTCGTATGACTCAATTCGACGATTGGTGACTGTGAAATTGACATAGGAGGACTTGTCTAGATCATACTCTTCAATATAGTGAGTTCTCCTTTCTTTGGATGCTCTATATTTCTTGTAGTGAGATGCGACTTGCTTGCTTGCATAGAAGTTCTTGTACCATGTCCAGCATCTCCACAGTGATAGCACGGTTCATTGCCAACTCAAGCCTTAGAGGCGATAAGGTGGGTAGGTGCGTTTTGGTTCCCTTGGTTAGTAGAGCCGGGAGCACCAAGTCTTCGCATTACATTAGAAAAACCCCCACGTTCTTGACCACGAAGCCTATCATGTCCAGTCCCCTATTCATTGGGGTAGTTTCCATCCTTCACTTTGCCATAATTGGCCTTGGGAATTTTCTTTCTCCCAAACGACCTGGCATTATTGCTCACTAACACTTCGTTATGCCTCTCGGCCACTTGGAGTAGGTTGATTAGCTTACTGAAGGTAATGATGCGTTTATTATCATACTCTAGCCTATACTGGTTGGTTAGTATTAGGGCCGAAATAGGGAAAGTGGAAAGGGTTTTCTAGATCATGTCATCTTCTGTGATGTCCTTCCCACATAAATTTAGGCATGCCTTGAGGTAGAGCATATCTTTGTTGAAGTCGTTGATCCGTTTATAATCAAGCAAGCAGATTTTATTCCATTGCACGGTCAACTTTGGGAGCCAAGTGTCGTGAATGTTTCCAAATTAGCCCTTACGGTCATCCCACAGTTCTTTGCGGGATTTTCAACCGTAGATATTTCCATCTCAAGCTGGGTACGATGTATCGCCCAAGGAACATTAATGCACTAACTTTGATTTTGTCAGACGGTGCATCGCCTGCGGTATCAAAGATTGTGGCACTATAGTCCTTAGAAACAAATGTGGTCTCGACGTAGGAGACCCGTCTATGGTACTCAAGTCCTGAGTCCAATATGTCAAATTCAGGACGAGTTGGATAAGCTATCTTAATACAAGAAAAAGGAAAATGATTTTTCACAGTTTACCATGAGTACTTTCCATGATAAAATTTTCAATAATGGGAGCGTATTATTTTTCAGAACCAATATATGGTCAAAATTACTTTCGATGCTATTTGAGAATTACCAATGATATTGCTTCATCATGGTTCTATTTGATATGTAGTAGAAATATATTATTAAAGTCTACTACTCATGAAGCCTAGTTACATGCGATATCTATATATGCATGCAAAATATATGTATATTTATAGATATAGACACATAATCCTAAGAATATATCTATACACGTATTATGTAGTCAAGTAGGTCTCTTATGCCGCAATATAGTTATAATTCAACGTGAATTTACTTTAATTCAAGTTGTTTTAAGCAATTCATTTTGATTTAATTAAAATTATTAATGCATCATGCTTTATTGGTCTAATTAAACATAAACAAATTTATGAAATATAAATATGCAATTAGAGCATGTAAATTGCACGTCGCAAGTAGTCTTGTTCGGGTTGGTGTACCTTACTTCGGGGTCAGGGACGGATAGCGAATCTGGACTAGGTCTGCAATTGGAAACGGGTCGGGTCCTTATGTCCGGCTGGTCAGACTTTAGGGTTAATCGATTTTTCTCTTTTTTCTTTTTTTTCTTGTGCCGCACCAACTGAATCTTCTTCTCGTCACAAACTTGTCGACAAAAACTCTCTCTGCAGGACACAATACGCTACTAAAAGCCCAATCTTTCTTAACTAAACCCTTCAAGGACAAGAGATGAACGACCGAGCACCTAGGAATTATTCTCCTCTCCATACTAAAAAGGATAATATACGGGCATCTTGCCACCGTCCTAGCCTCCCGCCCCAACTCATTAACTACAAATTCCAGGAATTACGTGATTTTCTTCTCGGAACAAATCATATAATTAGGATGCTTTCTAAATGCCATCAAGATGTCATCCTCTGACCAACCCCATTTACTATAGATTTCATAGCATCTACCCCATAAGGCCAGATTTCCCTTCCATGCACGGGCGTGTATAGCCATCACAAACATCGATTTCGCAGGATCGAAACCCATTCTCTTCACCTCCTCCACAACTTCCCTAAACTTGATGTGTTTCAGACAAAGCATCTCCGAGTACTGAGACAATGACAACTCGATAAAATTTGTGGCACCCCAGTCTCCCATAATAAATCCACATTCGGGACCAGTTTCTCAAGATCAAAATTATCGAATTGCCACGACGCCCGCCTGTAAATAGGCTCGATTTTCTCAGCTCCAAATATACCCTTTAGGTAATCATAACTGGGTGCTAGCCTGTGATCCAGACTTCTCGTCAAGAGAGAATGGTTTCTCACGAGAATCGCGACAACGTCTTTTTCGGATATACCGGTGAACTGCGAGAAAAAATTGATTTTGGGCAATAACTTCTCAGGTTTGGATATCAAGAGCTTGGGGCTTCTTCTCACGAGATCGGATATTTGGGTTTTGGTGAACCCATGTTTCTCAAGAACATACAGATTGGCATTTGGTTTGTCCGGGCTATCAAAATGCACCCTTTTAGAAGCAGAAATAGCATGCTTCGGCGACAAACCACATGAATTCACCAAATATGAAAAAACATATCGTTTCTCTGGCGAAACGTACTGCGGAGAATATGAATCGAGGGGTTTAGCGTACGGGGAGGGTTGGCGGCCCCTTGATTTGCGAAGAAGGTGTCCAGCGACTATATGGGGGGGCGGTCGATCTGGTACTGATTTGGATCGGCAACGGCATGAAGGCTGCTCTGACGCCTGGTTGCTTGCGGGGAAGAAGACGGCAGCCGTGGGTTTAGGGTTTCAGAAAAAATATGATTTTTTTCGGAATTTTCAGAAACTCGACCTCTTTTTTTTCCTTGCTCAGCTGGGGGACTACGTGCTGATAACGTAATGAAGGGATAACTGAAACAGAAAGTAGGGCAAAGACTGTGTATTTTTCCATTGATGACATCCCTTTAAATAGGAAGAAATACATACATGCAGGCTTAATCCTACCCTAACTAGGAAAGTCCGTAAACTAACAGACTTAGGCACACATTGAGTATTATTACTTTAACAGAAACATTATTTAATCCTTCAAACTAACCCTCAGTGAGCTTTTAAATATCTCAAATCAGTCCCTTTGCCTCATTTCGACTCATTCAATTAGTACTAATGTTCAATTTTAAATTTAAATTCTTTTCTTTATTTTCAGTTGTATTATAATAATAAATAATTATATTATTTCTAGATTATTACAAGAAGTTACGGCCTAGGAATGTTGAGTTAAGCATCTACATCATTTTCAAGCCAAGAACTGCATTTTATCAAAGTTTGGGGATTTTACTACGCTTTTTTATATTAATTGCTTTATATATTTTCTTGTATGTGCACGTGAAATCAATCAAAAATACTTAAATGGGCAAATCAGTCAGAAACACATAATTATGCAAATCAATTAGAAGCATTTAAATATGCAAATCAGTAAGAAGCACTTAGTTATGCGTAAAGCATTAGGGCTAGTCGACGGGCTTCAGAATTTATCAGTTTTGTTGATTATACTTGCTAACATATTTAGAAATTAACTTAGACATATTGTGTACTCGAGCGAGTTGAAAGCTCACCTCAATTATTTTATCCATTTCATGTTAAGGAGTAAAGTGTGGCGTACGCTTGAGTGTTGGATGATCAAGCTTAACGATGGAGGTTTATTTATTTATGGCTAAATTGCATAAAAATTGCTCACCTTTTTTGCAATTCTGGTTTATTTCCTCACCTTTTAATTTTAGGCTAAAATTGTCAACCTTTCAATTTTTCTCAATTTTCACCCGATTTATGATTTCCCCCAAATCGAAACTGAGCTGGACACCGGCGTTGCTTACATTGAAAATCGGTCTGATTCGATAAACGATGTCGGTTAAAGGAAGGGAAACGTCTATTTGGCCACTTTGCATAAAAATTGTTCACCTTTTTTGAAATTCTGGTTTATTTCCCCACCTTTTTTTTTATTTTAGGCTAAATTGCCAACCTTTCAAATTTTCTCAATTTTCACCCACTTTTAGATTTCCCCAAAATCAAAGCTGAGTTGGACATCGGCGTTGCTTACGTGGCAAATTGTATAATGTCTTGAGAAACCATTTATCATGTATATGTGACCATGTGTTGGGCGAAATACTTGTGTTGTATTTTAGGTCGAGGAAAAGGCAAGGCACGGGAAGATCATGGTGACGGCAAAGGGTTCGAAGGATACTAGTTTGGGGGGCCCAAGTCTTTCTGTTGCCCGGTCATGTTCAAACTGTGTAATTTTATCTTTCCGCTTTATTTAAATTTTTGACCGAGTGTATTATTATTTGAGGTATATTCCATCTCAATATAGTTTATACTTGCGTTTCTAGATCCTGTGTATAATAAGGCCGTTGGCCATGTTATTGTAAACTCCTAATCAGAGTAAAGACTATTTATTATGGTACGGTATCACAAGTATTGCGTTTTTAATCTGATTTTGGTATCGCCTGGTGGGTCCCAGTATGGAGTCCACGGCACTGTAATAGCCGCCTTTTGGGGTGTTACAGTTTAAAGTTCTTGAATCTGAGTCATACAAATTACTGGAAAGTGACAAAGAGGTTATGATAATGTTGTCATTATTAAGGCCAGAAATGAGGGTTTTACACCTATATGTTGAGGGTGGGAAAATATTTGAAGGGGCTAGTGTTAATGGTGAGGCTGATACTATGGTGAACAAGAGCAGACTCAAGCAACCTATGCCAAAACAAGGAAAAGAGCAGACACAAGCAACCTCTAACGGAAAAGAGAAAAGAAGTGCTAGTAAGTGAAAAGTCTACTTACATGTAAGTAACTGAAATTATGCTCATGTTTAGATATTTAATTGCTATTAACTGAGGTTCTAATGCACCATTTTTTTTCTCTTGTAGATGCCAGGGACAGCAGGATTGGTATACCAAAACAAAACATCCTCCTCAAATGCTACAAATAGCAATGTTACTAGAGCAAAAGAAGGGCCTTCGACTCAAGAAAGTAGGAATCCAACAGCAAATTAGAGATAGTAAATTGACATGTGGCCTACTTTTAGTTAGCCTCGAGGTTGTTTTTTTTTGTTAAACTGGATTTTAGGCCTTTTTTTGAATACAAGTTGATGACATGTTCAAACTTGTTTATTTTGTGACTAAAGTACACTCGGATGATCAGGTTGTTTGTTGTGAGTTAAGTACACTTCCATCTGTTATGTATGCTCCACTATATATAATCAATGAAATCATGGTTGTGTTTTTTGATAACATTATGCACATGCTCTTTTGTCTGCATCTGATCAATGAAATTATAGTTGTGTTTTTTGATTATATTGTGCACATCTCTAGCTCTTTTGTTTGCATCTGATATTATAAATTGTTTGAATTGATATTATAAATTGTTTGAATTGTCCAAATATAATCGGAAAATAATTACCCAAATATAATTGATTAATAGGTGATTTCTGGGGGAAAAAAGAGATTGGGGAAAAGATTAGAATTTTAGGGTAGGGGAAAAGAGGGGGAGTTACGACTTGTGCTAAAAAAAATCTTACCTTTTAATTAGAGTTAAAAGGACGACGTTTTCCTTCCTTTAAACGACGTCGTTTACTGAGTCGGACTGATTTGCCACGTAAGCAACACCGATGTCCAACTCAGCTTCGATTTTGGCGAAATCTAAAAGTGGGTGAAAATTGAGAAAAATTAAAAGGTTGGCAATTTAGCCTAAAATAAAAAAAAAGGTGGGGAAATAAACCAGAATTTCAAAAAAGGTGAACAATTTTTATGCAAAGTGGCCAAATAGACGTTTCCCTTCCTTTAACCTACGTCGTTTATTGACTCAGACCGATTTGCCATGTAAGCAATGCCGATGTCCAGCTCAGCTTCGATTTGGCGGAAATGATAAATCGGGTGAAAATTGAGAAAAATTGAAAGGTTGGCAATTTTAGCCTAAAATTAAAAGGTGAAGAAATAAACCAAAATTGCAAAAAAGGTGAGCAATTTTTATGCAATTTAGCCTTTATTTATTTATTTATTTACTGTTATTTATCTAAATCTATGTTCTATGAACAAGTGTTCGATTGGTTTTAATTTCACATTAAAGTATATTTTTGTTTAACGATGATTTGAGAATATTATTTGCAGTTATTATATTTGGTTTTCAAAATTTATTTCCGCTGCAAATATTCATTTATTTTCCTTAAAAATTTGAAGAATTATTTTTCATGGAATAGAGTGTTACATAAGTGGGATCAGAGCGGGTCTACGGTTCTGTAAATCCTTATATCGATTATGATCATCTAACTCTGCCGCTCCACGTCGAATTCAAGACACATTTAGGCTATTATTAATCATAATGTGATAAATACAGTTTAACGGATCAACCATGATTCATGTACTAATGACGTATTTCCAGTCAATTTTGTAAAATAGGTTCTTTTGAGTTCATAGTTATATGTGCACATGCGTTATTTTATCATTGCTATAAGTCCCCAACATCTAAGGCACCATAAGAATGGCGTTGAAGGAACTTCAAGAGTTGAAAGTTCAAATCCAGGAGTTGTTGGATCTAAGGTTTATTCGCCCTAGTGTCTCACCATGGGATGCTCCCATTTTATTTAAGAAGAAGGATGAATCACTAAGGATGTGTATCAATTATAGGGAGCTGAATCGTCTCACTATCCAGATTAAGTATCTGCTCCCAATGATAGAGGCTTTCTTTGATCGTTCGAGAGGTTCCAGTACTTTTTCAAAGGTTTGTTAAAGATCTGGCTACCATCAATTTAAGATTAAGGAGAGTGATATTTCAAAAATAAAACAGCATTTAGAACATGTTATGGGTACTACGAATATATGGTGATGCCGTTCGATCTAAGTAATGCACCAGCTGTTTTCATGGATTTGATGAAGTGTTCCACCCATACTTAGACTTCTTCATATATATGATATTTTGGTGTATTTCAAGGACAAGAAACAACACCAGGAACACCTAAGTATCACGTTGGAGACACTTTGGAAATAGAGGTTTTATGTAAAGTTTAAGAAATGTGAATTTTCGTTAGACCGAGATTTCTTGGTCACATGGTGACTTCTAAGGAAATTGAGATAGATCACGACAAGGTTGAGGCAGTTAGTAGTTGGGAGGTACCCAAGAATGTGAATAAAATTCTTATTTTTCTGAACTTGGATGGCTATTACCGAAGATTTATAGAAGGATTCTCGAAAATAGTGTGATACCCGAGCCTAACATTACTCACTTGGTCAATATGATTCATGCATAACTTGTTAATTATGTGTTACTTGGATTACTTGATGTTTCATGGTTCATTTGATCTTATAGTTAATTTCACTACATAGAAATGTGTTAAACATTTGAACTCATGTCTAAAACACAATCGTGGTATATGTTACGGGACTAAGTTATGTTATTCATATTATTTCTAATACGAAAATAAAATATATGTAAAGATCCTATAAAACTCTGAGTACACGTGGTAAGCCTAGAAGTCATAAAGGTGTCACTAACGTGTCTATCGGAGGTTAACTAACTTATCTCGAGATATTAGTCGGCGCGTGTAGTGGGTCACTTTAAATTGACGATTCAAGTGGATAACCATCATTCAATAAACTAACACGTGTCAAGTGACTTTGACTCTTGTCAATACCTAATAGAATACAATTTATGATTGTATATGATAACGTCTGTAAAATACTGTGATCTGTCTATACCTCATTCGTTCCAACTGTGGTAGGAATTGAACTTATCTTTTAGTTTATCATATTAATTATATTTTTATAAATGATTCATTCCATTCTCACCTACAGTGTCTCATTTGTGAAGTTTTAGAATGTTTGACAATAAAGTCCTTCACTAGCATTTTCAACATTGTTCGCATGGATAATCGAGTTTAAGAAATAAAAATACACCCTAAACTTCTACTAAACCATTTTAAAGATCATCCATACCCTAAATGAGGTCAATATCTACTATAAACCGGTTCAAACACTCCAAGAACTGGATCATAACTACTTGAATCGATCAATTATTTCAAACCTAGTCTCTAGTAGTCATTCGAGGGTATTTTGGACATTTCACCTTCATAACCGACTTAAGACACTTGTTTGATGGATAAATCCGACCGTCAACCCTCATTTACAGTCTGTACATGAATAAGAAGCTCCCCACTTCGAAAAATCACAAACAATTCATGAAGAAATCATCAAAAACATCAACACCTCAATTCCTTTGACAATCAAGGTGAGTTTCCTTTGTTTCTTCCTTATTCTAGCTATGTTTCTTAGCTATTTCGAAGGTATGAGAGCTTGTATATGTTCTTATACATGTTATAATGATGTTAAGAATTCAGCCATGGCAAACCCTTGTGTTTAATATAGATTTATAAGGCTTAAAACTCACTAAGGCAATAAAGGAATCAATTCTGCCACCTTTTGGAATTAATAGTATATGTTACTTGATCCGTATGTTTCAGGGTCAGGAGTTTCAGTATACTTATTCTTAAGTATCTTAGGGACATTATGTCAAAAATTGGTGCAAATTCAACTTATATTATAGTGGTTATAAGCAAAACAAAATCTGATTCTGACAAGACTTTGATAAACTCTCTTAATCAAGTGTTTGTTATAAAACCTTGAAATTTTAAGATGTGAGAGTTTAATGAACTTTATAAACAGAGACTAATAGATTTATTAATAAATTATAAGTCCAAAATTGATTGGTTAATGGCTGGTATACATCGATAAACCGACATAAAGTATGTAGAACACCGGTTATGCGAAGTGGTAAACCCTTTCGATATGAAGAGAGTTAAACCTTGCGTATGGTATGTGAATCCTTGAAATACATTTCTTGAAACAGGTTCTGAAGATATATCATCTCAACCACCCCCTATTGGTATAAACGTAAGGGTATTACCCGATCAAGGTAAGTAGAAATCCATCTGCAACTACAATGCATAAACATAGTATTGTTTGTAAACTTGATGATATATTGAGAGTGTATTGTATTGGATGATTGATCTGTATTATGCTTAAAGTGTTTGGTTTCACCTTACATGATCATAACATCCATTAGCATCTCCACATGCATGCATAACAGGATACTCACTAGTGTCTGCATGCATGGTACGATCATGGAAAGAAAGAAAAGAAAAATGTTTTGTTGGCCGCTGCTAGAGCACCGAGGCATGGTAGATGCATGCTTTTACGACATGTTTAGCATGGTAGAGGCGTGCTTATATCACGTGTGAGACATGATAGATGCATGTTCTCACGATATATTTGGTGTGGTAGATGCATGCCTTATATGTCTGGCATGGTAGATGCATGCCTCATGATATGATATGATATTGAGTTCCTTCCGGTGCTTAGTACGTGGTTCAACGGGCCCAAGGATAAGAAAATGATTTTGAGAGATTCTAATTGATAATCATATGTCATATGTTGCATCAGACATGATACATAACATGCATGATTTCTACTTATTGGGCTTTAGCTCACGTAGTTTATGCATTGTAGGTAATTCTGATGCTTGAGTATGTTCCTCATTTGGATGAGTTGGAGTTCCACTGTTGCTGAGGGTCGACGTACATGGATGACGACCTGTCGGGCTTAACCATGGGCTTAACATATTTTCGCTCTTGTTTATGAACCTTACTTTATAAATATGTATTGCAGTAATGTACTCATAGGTTCGAGTGTCGTTGATGGTGTGATGGGTACTTTAAGTTCACTTAGTATGTTTGTTTAACCTGTGAGGTTGTTTAAATATTGTAATGTAAAATAAATAAGTGATTTGGGAAGCTCGAAGTTTTGTGGTTTACTAATCTCTTGTAGTTATAGCTACGGGGATATTGAGGTCATGAGTTTGATTCGGATTGAGACTAGATGTCTCTGTATGATACTTGTGTTGGTTTTTATGTCATAGGTTTGGGATAGGTACTAGTTTAGGGGAAACTCTATCGAAATTTCACCGTAATTTATAAGTACTAATATGATATAAGATAGTGTAAGTTAGGCAGTTAGTGCGGGTGTGTTTCAGGTGGTATCGGAGCCCGGTTTGTGCCCTGTAGACTGTCCATGTACACGAGCTCAGAGCATGTGGAGCACAACAAATCCAGTAAGTGTTATTTTATTTGTGTGCACTCATATTTCATGAATTATATTGACCATATGATATAGGGCTCAGTCATAAATATAAAATAATGCCGAGAACAAGAACTGAAGGCAGTGATGGGGGTAGAACACAAGATCCAGAAATGACGTCCACAAGTTCTGATCGTGATCTGATCATTGGTCGATTGACTGAACTAGTAGAAAGGCAATCTCAACAAATCCAACAACTCATCCAACAAAGAGACATGCGAGGACAGCAGGAAGATGACAGGAATCGACCGCCACCTCGAGTAGAACAAGTTGAATTAGATGGAGGAAGGTTCAGGAAGTTGAATCCCCCAACATTTGAGAGCGCAGTGGATTCTATAGAAGCAGAAGATTGGCTAAGGACTATAGAAAACATGTTCCAGTATAGTAAGGTTTCTGAAGAGAACAAGGTACTTTGTGCATCCTTCATGTTACGGGGCCGTGCAGGTCATTGGTGGGATACGATAAGCGCTATTGAGAATGTGGCAACAATGACTTGGGCTAAGTTCAAGGAACTCTTCAGAAATAAGTACTTTACAGCTCCTGTTCGTGCAATGAAGATGAACGAATTTATACAGTTGAAACAGGGAAGCATGACGGTTTCAGACTACATCTGTAAGTTCGAAATGCTGTCTAGGTTTGCTGAGCATATGGTTAGCACGGAAGCACTGAAAGTGGAGAGGTTCCTTGAAGGCTTGAGACCAGAGCTATACAGAGATGTCAGCATGGCAGGAATTCAAGGAACGACTTATTCAATAATTGCTAAGAGAGCATTGGTCGCAGAACAGGCAGAACTGAGGATTCGAAAAGCACAAGAGGTTCGGCGGCAATTTGCCCAACGACAAGGCCAACGCTGGTTTAAGAATGAAAAGAAGAGGCCACCTCAATCGCAGAATCCAGAGGCTGATTTTCCATCTAAAAAGGGGCAGGAACAAGGAGGACCAAGTAAGCGCATGAAGTCTGAAGAGGGTAGACCCTTTGTACCATTACCGGCATGCCCTAACTGTGGAAAACAACATAGTGGAGTTTGCTTATTGGATTCTAAAGTACGCTTTTCATGTGGACAACCTGGACATATGACGAACATTTGCCCAAACAAGACAAAAGCCAAAGCGCAGGAAAGGGTACCAGCTAGAGTTTACACTATAACCAGAGAAGATGCTGAAACTAATCCGTCTATTATCATAGGTAACCTTCTTATCTCTGGTATTTCAGCATCGATATTATTTGATCCTGGTGCTACACATTCATTTGCATCTACCGAGTATGTGAGAAGGCTGGGTAGAGTACCAAAAACAATTGAGGTATGTTATAATGTGGTTACCCCCTCTGGAGATCCAAAACAAACAAATAAGATCATACGAGCGTGTAGTATTCCTATTGAAAATAGGGAACTCTATGCTGATTTAATTGTGTTGGACATGAATGACTATGACATAATCTTGGGTATGGATTGGTTATCAAAATATCATGCTACTGTTGACTGTCGGAGAAAAATTTTGACACTACAACCACCTGGGGAAAAACCTTTTTATTTTGTCGGGGTTAGTAAGAATTTTAGATTTCCAGTAATCTCAGCAATGAAGGCACAACGTCTATTAAACAGTGGTTGTGAAGGCTATGCAGTTAGTGTAACGAGCATTGAAAAGCAAGATTTCTCGAACGTCAATGAAGTACCAGTGGTGAAACAATACCCTGAAGTGTTTCCTGATGATCTACCGGGACTGCCACCAGATCGTGAAATAGAGTTTGTGATTAACTTACAGCCGGGAACGGCACCAATATCAAAGTCACCATACAGAATGGCACCAGTGTTGTTTGTTGATTCTTTAGTCTAATACTCGCAAGCGCACGATTTGTTCGATGTAGATATGCGGTGCAAGGTCGATTCCACAGGGAGGACTATACTAGTGAAGTCAAATTATTCCTATCGTTTTGAACTAAATTATATTAAATTCTAACCTAGTCCCAAATAATTTGATTTTTGATTGGTTAAAATAATTGCATTAAATAACAGTAATTTTTAAGTAGATTTTAGATAAATTGATTTTAAATAATTTACTAGGGTTTAGAAGATCCACCAATGTCTATTTATTATTTATTTTATATTTTAATTCTAAGAAATTCAGGGAATAGATTCTGAAATCAATCTCACTATTTCCCTATAGATTTGACAATAAGTACAAAATTATAATTCAAATATAGATTTTCCTTCGCTTAAAAAATGTAATTTCTAAGCATTATATGTATCTAATTTAATGGAAAACAAATAATCAAAGAAATTAACTAATATCAATAATCACAAAGCAATGGGGAATTTATAACTATAAAAAATACGTGATATAATTGATGAAATAATATTCCCCTATTGAAGCGAAAATCATAATCGTTAAAAATATTTATTTGGAATTATTATATAAATATTAATAATAATATAGACATGGTTTCATCATAACCCCAGTAAAAGAAAATTACTCACTCATAATAACAACACAAATAAATAAATATTCCATAATATTATTACACAAATATAATTTTATTACACAATATTTTTTTTTCTCCCCCTTACAATAATATATCTCTATTTTTTCTCCTTTTTTCTCCTCTTCAAACACTACACATTCATCCCCTATTTATACTACTTCAAAATCAATAAAATAATAATTTTTACAATTTTAAAATCCCACCACCTAATAATTCACAGCTGCCCATGAGGTGCTGATGTCATGGATGATATCAGCACAGAGTTGAAATTTCGGTCCAATCAGGTGTTGACACGTGGCACAATATGGTCCGTCTATTTAATTGTCCTTCGAACGGTCATAACTTCTTCATACGAACTCGGATTCGGATGAATTTTTTTTTAAACGATCGTCTCGACGAGGCGAATAAAGTGAGACCAGCCGTGACTATATTTGAATTTTGTAAAAATATCACCCTTGAACCAATTGATCTGTCTTGTACCGGTTGGTTAACCTGCAGATATAATTTAATTCCAATTAATTATCCAAAAATGACATAAAATTATAGAAAATTCTAACAAAATGAAATAATATAAATATATGGTAAAACGAATAAATTATCACACAAAACACACAATTATATACATAAAATACTAATAAAAATATTACTCAAAATATACTAAATAAATTCCCCCACACTTATCTTTTGCACGTCCTCGGGCAAATCTTATACCCGAGTTATAATACTCATATGCTGAAAAAATCATGACAAAACCAATATCAAGAGAGAACAAGTGATCATGACCCAAGTGAGATCAGAGAAAAATAGGATGCCGCACCAAATTCTAACAACTTCATTGAGAATCGAATGCCAAAAGATTCAATACCCTCACAGTGGATATCACTCTTCACTCAAGTGTATATACGGGATATTCGAGAAGAGTTCACTCATATCAAAGCATAATGTGTCATTACCATATGTGTAACACCCCGAGATATTCGGAGTAAATTACAGCGCCGTGGACCCCTACATGGGACCCACCAGGCTACAACTAGAAAACACCCCTCGACTAACCATCTCGGTTAGCGAGAACACACATTTAAATAATATAACATATAAAGATACGCCCGGAGCAACCGGCGAAATAAGCAACAGTCGACAATGTAGCAGTTCAAAATAATACAACACGGGGTTTGAATTGAAAGGCCTAAGTACTCGCGAGTACAGTCTATCAGTTTATAAATATAGGAAGCAACCATATCGAAGTGAACAAAAGAAATAAGTAGACCCGAGTGCACATGTCAACGACCCTGGCCAACATCCTCATACTGTCCCAGCGCTCGCTCGTCCGGATGATCATAACCTGAAATCCATAACAAGAATTTCCCCAAAACGGGTCCCCCATAGGGGTTAGCAATTACGCTAGTACAAGTAATCAAGGCAAACCAATCGCTTACACATTTCATAGTACATGCACCAATATCATTTCAAAAACCAAAACCGGACATGTCTTTTCCGAAAACAAACAGTCAAACAATTTGCCTAGGACCGGGATGAAACCAAGAATCCCACCCGAGGCCTCTAACGGCCCTCCCGAGCTGGCCATTTCATAAAACAAATCACGCACAGGCATCGCCTAGGACCGGGACGAAGCCACGAATCCCACCCGAGGCCTCTAAAGACCCTCCCGAGCTGGCTAGCGAAACAAACTCATGAATCCAGAGTGAAGTCATAGATTCCCCCGAGGCCCCGTCGGACCCTCCCAGGGTGAGCAAAGCACACACAATATACATTACCATTTCACGTTAAGCATAAAGGTTTCCAAAAGAATACTTGCCTTGAATAGTTAACGACGCAACGAACGGAAAGGATAATCACCGACGAACGCTTGGAATCAACGGAACCGAACCTAACGATTCGAAGAACATAATTACAACCAACTCTAAGACGAATACGGAAATGGAATACACCCGAAAACCCGCCTACGATCCATGTATATCCGTATATAAACAACAACGAGGGTGGACCACAACCAATCCCTCTCGATTCCGCAAAAACTACGAAATATACCATGAATCTGTAGGGAAACTAAGAATACCAACAAGATTAATCATAATCATCATGAATCCACCAACAAAACGGAACGAATCGGACGAAAATCCCAAAAACCCCAATTTATCGAAAAGTAGGGTTCTAAGAGATTTTACCTTGGATTAGGATGAAAGATTCGTGTTGATGTTGTTATAATACACCAAGAATTCGAGGAGGATGTTGGATGAGATGATTGGAAGAAGAAATCACCAAGAATCGCCCAAAATCGCCAAAGGAGCTCTAAGCCGCGGGGAGGAGAAGAAATGAACGTAATACGTTCATCTGGGTCAACTCTCTGGTTTATATAGCTAGGGAGTGTTAGCGCGCGCTAATCCTCCAGGTTAGCGTGCGCTAACGAAACAGTTCTGATCCGGAGCGATTACGGCCGTTAGCGTGCGCTACTCCAAACGTAGCGTGCGCTAATAACCTCTAGCGCGCGCTTATCGACCAATAGCGTGCGCTACGGACATCACCGAGTCCGAAGCTAAATCACAAGACACACTGATCCGGTTAGCGCGCGCTATCGAGCAAACGTAGGCGTGCGCTAAAGTGTATCGGTAGCGCGCGCTTATCGACCAATAGCGCGGCGCTACTGGGCATCGTGAGAGTCCGTGGCAAACCGCCAAGATCGACATCCACACTAGCGCACGCTACCGGGCGTCTCAGCGTGCGCTAACTCCCAACATTAGCGTGCGCTAGGCTACGTAGCGTACGCTAATCCACCAGTCCAGAGGACTGGAATCAGCACTGCGACTCCCAGGGCTTGCCCTCTAGCGCGCGCTACGAAACAGTCGTAGCGTGCGCTACTAAGTGACCCCTAGCGTGCGCTATGCAGTAAATATAGCGTGCGCTAGGTACGAGATATAAACGGTCCAAAACACCGGAATATGAACGAAACGTTGAACGGAACATCTCAAGACGCATTGAAACATAGAATGGATCCACGGCAACTCCGAATAGCGGTTCCGTACAACAATAACGAGAATCAGATCAATAGATGACAGAAAAGATACACTGAAAGATACACGAGGGTCACTACAACCGCGAAATACACCGAAAAAGGAAGATACAAGGGAAAGAAAAATGCGGATATTACATTCTACCCCTCTTAAAATAAGTTTCATCCTGAAACTTAAGAAACAAACAACTCAGGGTAGCTAGCACGCATGCTATCCTTGGTCTCCCAAGTTGCCTCCTCGACACCGTGTCTCGACCACTGCACTTTGACCAAAGGGATGGTCTTATGCCTCACTCGTTTTTCACGATGCTCCAAAATCTTCAAAGGACGCTCCTCGAAAGTAATATCCTCGGCGACATCAATCTCACCATAATCGATGACGTGACTAGGGTCCGGGACATATTTCCTCAGCTGGGAAACATGAAAAACGCTCTGAACATGACTCAAGGCCGGGGGTAACGCCAAACGGTATGCTAACCCACCGACTCGCTCCAGAATCTCGAAGGGTCCAATAAATCTAGGACTCAACTTCCTCTTCTTCCCGAAACGGAAAACTCCTCTCGTCGGCGACACCTTCAGCAAAACGTGGTCTCCCACCTCGAATTCTAAAGGTCGACGACGGACATCGGCATATGACTTCTGTCGACTCTGGGTAGTCAACATCCATTCCCGAATTAATTCTATCTTCCGTCTCGTCTCTAAAACGACATCCGGTTCGGTCCCGACCAAATCGGACGCCTCATTCCAACAAATCGGCGATCGACAACGTCGCCCGTAGAGCGCCTCATACGGTGCCATCCGAATCGTCGCATGCCAACTATTGTTGTACGTGAATTCGATTAATGGCAAGTGCTCCTCCCAGTCACTACTCCAGTCGAGAGCACAAGCACGCAACATGTCCTTGAATGTCTGGATAGTGCGTTCCGACTGTCCATCTGACTGAGGATGAAAAGAGGTACTCAAATGCAAACGGGTACCCAACGCCTCATGCACCGCCTGCCAAAAGTGCAATACGAAACGGCCATCACGATCCGAAACAATAGACTTCGGAGTACCGTGAAGCCTCACAATCTGCGTGATAAACACACGAGCCAACTTTTCTGGACCCCAAGTGTCCTTGATGCCCAGAAAATGTGCCGACTTGGTCAGACGATCAACAATCACCCATACCATATTCATGCCCGACCTCGATCTCGGCAAGCTCGTAACAAAATCCATCGATATATCTTCCCATTTCCATTCTGGAACGGGAAGTGACTGTAATAACCCAGCCGGTCGCTGATGCTCGATTTTGATCTGCTGACAAGTCAAACATCTCGCTACAAACTGTGCGACCTCCTCCT
Organism: Orobanche coerulescens; assembly: GCA_033398695.1. Taxonomy (NCBI): domain Eukaryota; kingdom Viridiplantae; phylum Streptophyta; class Magnoliopsida; order Lamiales; family Orobanchaceae; genus Orobanche; species Orobanche coerulescens. The sequence continues at coordinate 53,886,529 of CM065801.1, read as the reverse complement.
TCATATCATTCCACCAGAAATTCCTCCTCAGGTCCTTGTACATCTTACTCGAACCAGGATGAACGGAATAAGGTGTAGCATGTGCCTTACGCAAAATACTCTGCCTCAACTCTGAGTCGTTCGGCACACAAAGCCGACTCCGAAATCTCAAAACACCATCTTCGTGAATCACAAACCCAGGAGACTTTCCCTTAAGAACGTTCTCTCGGATTTGAGTAATCATCGGATCCTCTAATTGCTTCAGCTTAATTTCATCGATCAGGGACGACGAAATCTCTAAAGCACAAAGTTGCCCGACAGCTCCAGGCAACAAAACCTCAACATCTAACTCGATCAAAGCCCGCCGAAGCTCAGACTGAGACGTAAGGATCTCAATCGTTCGCAACGCAATCGGTTTCCGACTCAAGGCGTCGGCCACGACGTTCGCCTTGCCCGGATGATAAAGGATTTCGAGGTCATAATCCTTAATCAGCTCTAACCACCTCCTCTGCCTCATATTCAACTCCCGCTGAGTAAATATGTATTTCAGGCTCTTATGATCGGTAAAAATCTGACATGTAGAGCCGAAAAGATAGTGACGCCAGATCTTGAGCGCAAAAACAACTGCCGCTAACTCCAAATCATGAGTAGGGTAGTTCAGCTCATACGGCCTCAACTGTCTCGACGCAAAGGCAATGGTCTTGCCATGCTGCATCAATACGAACCCAAGACCCTGACCCGAAGCATCGCTATAAACGGCGAACCCCTCGTTGCCACATGGCAATGCCAAAACCGGGGCTGAAGTCAAACGCTTCTTCAGTTCCTCAAAACTCGACTGTCTCTCGTCATTCCAGACGAACTTCTCGGATTTCTGGAGCAACTGTGTAAGTGGCCGAGCTAGTTTTGAGAAACCCTCGACGAACCTACGGTAGTAGCCATCCAAACCCAAGAAACTACGGACCTCCTTCACATTTGTGGGCGATGCCCAATCCAACACTGCCTCAATTTTATGCGGATCCACACGAACTCCCTCGGCTGAAATCACGTGACCCAAAAACATCACTTCCCTAAGCCAGAACTCACATTTCGAGAACTTCGCATAGAGTTGCTCGGTCCTCAAAATGTCTAACACTATCCACAAATGATGGGCATGCTCTTCCTCGTTCCTCGAATAAATAAGAATATCGTCAATGAAAACGACGAAACACTTATCCAAATACTCGATAAAGATTTTGTTCATCAACTGCATGAACACCGCCAGCGCATTAGTTAACCCGAAAGGCATAACTACAAACTCATAATGTCCGTATCTCGTCCGAAAAGCATTTTGACGTCGGACTCTCTCACCCGAAGCTGATAGTACCTCGATTTCAAATCAATCTTCGAGAATACCGCAACTCCCTGCAACTGATCGAACAAGTCATCAATTCTCGGCAAGGGATACTTGTTCTTGATGGTCACCTTGTTTAATTCGCGATAGTCGATACACAAACGTAGTGAACCATCCTTCTTCCGCACAAACAGGACCGGTGCGCCCCAAGGCGAGGCGCTCGGTCGAATATACCCCGACTTAAGAAGCTCGCTCAACTGCTTCTTTAATTCTGTCATCTCTGAAGGTGCCATACGATACGGCGCCTTAGAAATCGGAGCCGCGCCCGGCTCTAACTCTATAACAAATTCGACCTCACGATTCGGTGGCAATCCCGGCAACTCGTCAGGAAATACATCAGGAAACTCATTAACGACTGGAATCGACGAAAGCGCGACTCCACCATTCTCCACCTTCAAGGCGTAGCACCAATAACCAGTACACCCCTTTCGTAGGAGTCTCATCGCCTTCAAGGCATTAATAACAAACTTCTGATTTCCCCTCCTTCGCCCCGCGAAGGAGTGCTCGGTGCCATCCTCGGCTAACATGGTGATGATCCTCGTGCGGTAGTTCATGATTGCGCCATGCCGCTCGAGCCAATCATCCCCGAGAATCAAATCCTCACCCTCGATGCTCACGACAATGAGATTAGAGAGCCAAGCCCTCTCACAAATAAACACAGAACAGTCCTGGACCTCTCGATCACCGACAATTCTATCACCGCTAGGAAGTTTAACGATGAAAGGCTCGCAAGGTGACAAACAGTAGAGACTCAAACGGCATACACACTATAGAGAAATAAATGAATGCGTAGCACCCGAATCGAAAAGCACACTGACAGGATGGGAAAGGATATGAACGGTACCTGTCGCCACAGTAGCTGCTGGATCATCGTCCCTCCTCATCTCATAGATACGCGGCTGGGCAGAGCCGACACTGGAAGCTCCTCCCCTAGCGGGCTGACCCCGACCCCTACCTCGACCGGCACTCGGAGGTGGCGGCGGAGCAAATGAACCCTGGTTCACACTTGGCTCCAAAGGTGCTGGAAAAGAAGCCTGAGCACCAAGAAGCTTTCTTACCCGCTCACAAAAGAAGGCCTTGTGGCCCGACTGACCACAAGTGTGACAAGTTAGGGGCGGACGAGGACACTCCCGGTTCCGATGGCCCGGCTCGCCGCAGTTAAAGCATTTGGCATCCCGAACGGAGGCACCGGCAGTACCCCGATAGCCCCCAGAGAAACGAGCCGAATTACCTCCAGGAATATTCACAGACTGAGACTTCTGCTGACCTCCACCTCTGTGACCCGAAAAATTTCCGGCGGATTTCTGCTTCTTACTCTCCCGAACCGCCGCACTGGCTGTCACCGACATGTCATAGGCAAGGGCTCGACTCTGATAATCCTTCAGGGTAGTACAGACGAGTCCAGACATATAGTCCCGAATGGACAGTTTCATCCTCCTGGAAAAATGGAAAATTTTGTCGCTCTCAGCGACAACTTGGGTTTTCACATAGCCCAGCTCTTTGTTGAAATCAGCAATAGCTTGGGATACGGGAATATCCCGAGGTTGAGCATCGTAGAAAGCATGGACTCGAGCCTGTCTAACTGGCCACGGGCAATATTCAGTCTCCATCAACTCCTGAAATTCGGCCCACGAAGCAACATGATCTTTGGGCCCAACGGCCTCCCACCAATCCGTAGCGTCCCCCGTGAGAAAGTACTGAGCAATAGGGACCTTACGGTCCTCGGGACAGTTGGTAGCAGTGAAGACTTTAGATATCTCCTTGATCCACCCTTCCCAGCCGATCGGGTCCGAAGCTCCCGAAAACTGAGGAGGATGCATCTTGATGACATCCTGTAGCCAGCGATCCGCTCCGCCCCGATTAGCATGAGCCTGATCGGGGTTCTGGACTACCTGAGCTATAGCCGCCATTTGATTAACCATTTGCTGCATGACGGCCGCAATACCAACGTCGGCGCGCTCCTAAGAAGAAGCATGACTGTGACGGTCACCGGTACTGCCGGCTCCCGAAGAATGCGACGTGGCCGCCCCACCGGCTGCCCCACGTCCTCGGCCGCGTCCACGACCACGACCACGGTTTCCTCCGGCATCGATACTGGTGTTAAGAGATAACAGAAGTATATTGATGATGGGTAAGGGAGGAAAAAGCAACCACGATTCGAAAAGCGGAAATACTATGCAAGAAAACAAAAGACCGAATAAGAAAACTTACGAGCACTGGAAGTACCGAGATGCTGGCAGCGGTGTGACAATGTGCAAAACAAAACACGACTAGACCCAAATAACCAACAAGCCTAGGTATCCATAAACATAGAGCTCTGATACCATTTCTGTAACACCCCGAGATATTCGGAGTAAATTACAGCGCCGTGGACCCCTACATGGGACCCACCAGGTTACAACTAGAAAACACCCCTCGACTAACCATCTCGGTTAGCGAGAACACACATTTAAATAATATAACATATAAAGATACGCCCTGAGCAACCGGGGAAATAAGAAACAGTCGACAATGTAGCAGTTCAAAATAATACAACACGGGGTTTGAATTGAAAAGCCTAAGTACTCGCGAGTACAGTCTATCAGTTTATAAATATAGGAAGCAACCATATCGAAGTGAACAAAAGAAATAAGTAGACCCGAGTGCACATGTCAACGACCCTGGCCAACATCCTCGTACTGTCCCAGCGCTCGCTCGTCCGGATGATCATAACCTGAAATCCATAACAAGAATTTCCCCAAAACGGGTCCCCCAAAGGGGTTAGCAATTACGCTAGTACAAGTAATCAAGGCAAACCAATCGCTTACACATTTCATAGTACATGCACCAATATCATTTCAAAAACCAAAAGCAGATATGTCTTTTCCGGAAACAAACAGTCAAACAATTTGCCTAGGACCGGGATGAAACCACGAATCCCACCCGAGGCCTCTAAGGACCCTCCCGAGATGGCCATTTCATAAAACAAATCACGCACAGGCATCGCCTAGGACCGGAACGAAGCCACGAATCCCACCCGAGGCCACTAAGGACCCTCCCGAGCTGGCTAGCGAAACAAACTCATGAATCCAGAGTGAAGTCATAGATTCCCCCGAGGCCCCGTCGGACCCTCCCAGGGTGAGCAAAGCACACACAATATACATTACCATTTCACGTTAAGCATAAAGGTTTCCAAAAGAATACTTGCCTTGAATAGTTGACGACGCAACGAACGGAAAGGATAATCACCGACGAACGCTAGGAATCAACGGAACCGAACCTAACGATTCGAAGAACATAATTACAACCAACTCTAAGACGAATACGGAAATGGAATACACCCGAAAACCCGCCTACGATCCATGTATATCCGTATATAAACAACAACTAGGGTGGACCACAACCAATCCCTCTCGATTCCGCAAAAACTACGAAATATACCATGAATCCGTAGGGAAACTAAGAATACCAACAAGATTAATCATAATCATCATGAATCCACCAACAAAATGGAATGAATCGGACGAAAATCCAAAACCCCCAATTTATCGAAAAGTAGGGTTCTAAGAGATTTTATCTTGGATTAGGATGAAAGATTCGTGTTGATGTTGTTATAATACACCAAGAATTCGAGGAGGATGTTGGATGAGATGATTGGAAGAAGAAATCACCAAGAATCGCCCAAAATCTCCAAAGGAGCTCTAAGCCGCGGGGAGGAGAAGAAATGAACGTAATACGTTCATCTGGGTCAACTCCCTGGTTTATATAGCTAGGGAGTGTTAGCGCGCGCTAATCCTCCAGGTTAGCGTGCGCTAACGAAACAGACTACAGTCCAGTAGCCAGATTTCTAGCCATTAGCGTGCGCTACTCCAAACGTAGGGTGCGCTAATAACCTCTCGGTAGCGCGCGCTATCGACCAATAGCGTGCGCTACACGACATCACCGAGTCCGAAGCTAAACCGTCGCACACACTGATCCGGTTAGCGCGCGCTATCGACCAAACGTAGCGTGCGCTAAAGTGTATCCAGAGCGCGCGCTTATCGACCAATAGCGTGCGCTACTCGGCATCGTGAGAGTCCATGGCAACCGCCCGATCGACATCCACACTAGCGCACGCTACCGGGCGTATCAGCGTGCGCTAACTTCCAACATTAGCGTGCGCTAGGCTACGTAGCGTACGCTAATCCACCACCCGCAGGATCGAATCAAGATCGCCACTCCTGTGGCTTGCCCTTCAGCGCGCTACGAAACAGTCGTAGCGTGCCCTACTAAGTGACCCCTAGCGTGCGCTATGCAATAAATATAACGTGCGCTAGGTACGAGATATAAACGGTCCAAAACACCGGAATATGAACGAAACGTTGAACGGAACATCTCAAGACGCATCGAAACATAGAATGGATCCACGGCAACTCCGAATAGTGGTTCCGTGTAACAATAACGAGAATCAGATCAATAGATGACGGAAAAGATACGCTGAAAGATACACGAGGGTCACTACAACCGCGAAATACACCGAAAAATGAAGATTCAAGGGAAAGAAAAATGCGGATATTACAATATGCTTGGTCAAAAATCAAATCTCCACTACTTAAAAATAAACTCATGCATAAATCAAAAGGTCTTTCTTTTGGTTGTAATGTGGCTTTGGGTATGGGTAGGATAAAGGGAAAATTATGAGGTTTGCTAGCTAAGATCAATTGTGAATTTAGATGCATAACAAATCCTACAAATAACAATCAACACTCCCCCTTCTGTAATGAAAACTCTCAAACCATCATCCCCAAGTTATTCTGTACATGGTAATTGAATATTCATCTGATAAGGTCATACTCTTGTGTAAGAAAAGTATGCAATGGATCTTCTGGAAGGAATTATGTATCACTCAAAGGATAGTTCAAGTGCTATTTTATGTATATATAGTGATGATTTTCGCACTTGACCTCCCGCTTTTTTTTTGGCCTTTATTTATATTTTTTTTTCGGTTCAATACTCCACTGTACTTTACACCCTTTCACTTTCAACAAAAGCTCTTAATCTCCACAATACTCTTATGAACATCGGCCCCTATTTGTCACACATCTAGTTCACAATTAAATCTTTGACTAGAGGGTGCAAATGGATGAGTCATCAACAAGAATGGATAATGGCTAAAATAATGTGCTTGATCAAAGAAATAGGCTCAGGCTCAATAGGGCTTCTAAGGATAAAATGTAATGGGTGGGAAAAATATAAGCCAACAAGGGGTTAATCCTAATTGCCTTTATCATCTTAATGCAAGAGTTTATGAATGTAGTCTCGAAATGTATAAATGAGCAAGTTCTAGAATGAACACAATATGTTTGACCACACAACAAAAAATATAGAGCGTATATATAAGGATTGCTCTAAGGCTCAAAACTCACAAAAAGGGTGTTGTGTACTGAATCCCATACACCTTCATCTAAATCCATTATCAAAACCAGTGAAACATCCCAAAAATGATTTTTTCACCAACATTTTCTCAAGAAAATGGTGTCGTGATTTTCAACATTTTTTATTGCATATATATATAGAGATATAGATATAGATATACACCTTCCCCCACACTTAATGATAAACAATATCCTTATTGTGTAAAAAGAACAATGGAGTAAGGGTTTAAATAAGGCTTCCCTGTTTATGAAAGACGACGCTTTGCTCAAGCCTTTTTTTTTTGGACCTGCAAGAAATAAGTGTGGCAAAACAACAAAAGAAAATATATACCCGGAAGTATAACACAAACAACCTAGATGCGCTTCAAGAGAGTCCGAAGAGTCGCCTTACGCTGCCATCAATGCTTTTATTAAAAACAAACAAGAAAAAGTACAGTAATAGAAATAACAATACATAAATCGTGGATAGATGCGCGTCAAGAGATCGAAAAGAAAACTCCTTAAGCTGCCATCATTTTCACAATTTTTACACTCGCAAAAAGTAAAAACAACAAGAGGAATGAAGTGGGATATCAGAGGGAAAGGAATGTATTAATTTTGCGTTTCCGCACAGTGAAATCTTCCATCCAAACAATATTAGCTAGAGCTGGGTCTGGTTCAGGAACAAATGCAATAAGTTTTTTGATCAGCTCTTCTGGTGTTGTTGCAACAACTATGATTCGTTTAGCACGCTCAGAAATCAAACCTTTTTCAGAAGAGTAGTTGATGAAAGATAGTAAACCATCGAAGAAACCATTGACATTTAGCAGACCTATTGGTTTCGTATGAACATTTAGCTGGGCTCTGGTAACCACATGAAAAAGTTCTTCAAGAGTGCCAAGACCACCAGGAAGGGTGATAAAGGCATCAGCATTATTTATCATGTGAGTTATGCGGTCTTGCATATTCACAGCTCTGAACTCATCTCCAATGGTTGCTTCGGTAATTTTACTTTCAGCCAGAGGTTTTGGAATGATTCCCAACACTTTTACTCCTTCCATATAGGCAGAAGCAGCAACACGTCCCATTAATCCTAGACTTCCGCCTCCGTAAACTACATGAATGCATTTTTTTCCTAAGGTACGACCCAAGTTGTGGGCTGCTTCAGTAAAGCAAGCCTCTTTCCCATGACTAGCTCCACCAAAAATGCAGATGGAGTTAAATCTTTTTGCGGAAGATGATGATTCCATTTTTTTGAAAAGAAAATTACTTAGAGAGATAATGAAAAGAATACAAGTTTGAGGGATGCAGAAAAGAAACAACTGCAACGTTTATTTATAGATGCAAAATAAAGTAAAAAGATTTATAAAATCTGTGACCGCGTTAATTGCGCTTCAACTACTCAATAGAATAATGAATGCATTGATTGCGTATCACTTTTTTTATTCAGAAAATCTAAAAAAAACGACAAAAAGTAAAGATACTCACGTGTATGTACAGTAGTTGTGATTGTGGCTCACATCTTCCTCTGATTTTACATTCAGAAACGGCTTAAACGCCTTCTATGAGTCGGGGAGAAGCTTCCCATCCAATTTTCTTACAAATTGGCAAACAGGGTCTTTTAACGTCAGATTCCCAAGATGTTGTTCATATTCTGGTTTGAATTTATTCCACAAACATCGAATCCCATAATGTACGAGTCCACTAGGATGCGTGTCAAGAGAAATTTCGATATCATCTAAATTCTCCTTATTCAGACCATCCTTGATGAACTGAATTTTATCTTCTCTGTTTGTGGAAGGAATTCCTAAAGATCGACATCTTGAATCACAGTTCCACCTAGCACATTTGTAGCAAACGACGATTTTCTTTGCTCGTCGTTTCTTGGCATATGAACTTTTTCCAAGCCCTGGTAAAAATCTAGTTGGTGTTTCCGTGAATTCACCCGCTATTCTCACTTTGGCTTCAATAATGAATCGAATATCAAAAGGTATGCCGTTATTCATAAGCAACCTCATCCTTTCAACTCTGGCTTGGTAAAGTTTCAAAATGACTTTTTTACTAAGAAAGGGAAATCTTTTTTCAATTGTTTTCAAAGTTTGTTCCATAATTAAAATTAAAAAAAAATATCTACAAAATCAGTTGTTGTGGGAAACTGAAAAATCCGACTTTACTAGCCACGGAGTACCGTTATCCGCCACTTGACCGGGCAAACACAATGGAGAATTAATCCACAATATCGGGGTCTTTAAGAAGAATCTCTTCTACCTCAAAAGATTTTAATTCCAAATATGGTTTTAATCGTTGACCATTCACTTTAAAAATATTACCATTTTTTGGATTTTCAATTTCTACAGCTCCGTGAGGATAGACCGTATGAATAATAAATGGACCAGACCATCGTGAACGCAACTTGCCTGGAAATAATAACAAACGAGAGTTAAAAAGAAGGACTTTTTGACCAGGAGAAAAAGTTTTTCTCAAAATGTGTTTATCATGAAAAAATTTCATTTTGTCCTTATATTTTCTTGCACAATCGTAAGCATCATTTCTGATTTCTTCCAATTCATTTAGTTGAAGTTTCCTATGAATTCCAGCCATGTCTAATGAAAAATTTAATCGTTTTATGGCCCAGTATGCTCTATGTTCCAATTCAACAGACAAATGACATGGTTTTCCAAAGACAAGCCTAAATGGAGACATTCCGATGGGAGTTTTAAAAGCAGTACGGTAAGCCCACAATGCATCATTCAATCGCAAAGACCAATCTTTCCTTGTAGGATTAACAGTTTTTTCAAGAATATGTTTGATTTCTCTGTTTGAAATTTCAACTTGTCCACTTGTTTGAGGGTGATAAGGAGTAGCAACTTTATGTGTAACACCATATTTTTTAAATAGATGATTCAAAAATTGGTTACAAAAATGTTTTCCCCCATCACTTATAATTGCTCGTGGTGTTCCAAATCTGGAAAAAATATTTTCTTTCAAAAATTTTACCACGACTTTGTGGTCATTTGTTTTGCAAGCAATTGCTTCTACCCATTTTGAAACATAATCGACGGCCACAAGGATGTAAAGATTGCCAAAAGAAATTGGAAAAGTCCCATAAAATCTATGCCCCAAACATCCAATATTTCAATAATTAAAATTGGGCTTAAAGGCATCATATTTATTTTAGAAATTCGACCTAATCTTTGACATCTATCACATGTGCTGCAATATGAATGTGTATCTTTGAAAAGTGTTGGCTAATAAAAACCACATTGCAGAATTTTAGCAGTTGTTTTCTTTGAGCTAAAATGACCTCTACATGCATGATCATGACAAAAGGAAATGACATTTTGTTGTTCATGTTCTGGCACACATCTCCTAATGATTTGATCAGGACAATATTTGAACAAATATGGATCATCTCAAAAGAATTTTTTTACTTCGTTTAAAAATTTTATTTATTCTTGGTTATTCCAATGAGATGGCATGTTACCAGTGACAAGATAATTGACAATGTCGGCATACCAAGGTATTTGAGAAACAGACATGAGTTGTTCATCAGGGAAAGTTTCATTAATGGGAGGTTCTTTATCAGTAAAATTCACGATTAGCCTAGACAAATGATCAGCAACAACATTTTCAGCACCTTTTTTATCTCCAATTTCTAAGTCAAACTCTTGTAACAATAGAATCCAACGGATCAAGCGAGGTTTAGCATCTTTCTTAGAAAGAAGATATTTTAATGCAGCATGATCGGAGTAAATTATGACTTTCGAACCAATCAAGTAAAATCGAAATTTGTCTAAGGCAAAAACGACTGCAAGCAATTCTTTTTCAGTTGTAGAATAATTTAATTGGGCATCATTTAGAGTTCTACTTGCATAATATATTACAGTTGGCAATTTATTTTCTCTTTGACCTAATACTACACCGACGGCATAGTCGGATGCATCACACATTATTTCAAAAGGAAGATTCCAGTTTGGAGATTTGATGATAGGTGCAGAGCTCAACATAGATTTGAGTGTCTTAAAAGCTTTTAGACAATGATCATCAAATACAAAAGGTGTGTCTTTTGAAAGTAAATTACATAATGGCCTTGAGATTTTGCTAAAATCTTTGATGAATCGACGGTAAAAATCAGCATGGCCTAAGAATGACCGAATTTCTTTAATCGTTCGTGGGGGTGGAAGACTGGATATTAAATCAACTTTAGATTTGTCCATCTCAATTCCTTTTTCAAAAATCACATGTCCTAAGACAATTCCTTTTTTAACCATAAAATGACATTTTTCCCAGTTTAGGATAAGATTCTTCTCCTTACACCTAACCAACACTTGGGTTAAGTGGTGTAAACATTCATCAAAGCTAGACCCGAATACAGAAAAATCATCCATAAAAATTTCCAAAAACCGCTCAACCATGTCAGAGAAAATGCTCATCATACACCGCTGAAAAGTAGCAGGTGCATTACACAATCCAAATGGCATTCGTCGGTAAGCAAAAGTTCCGAAAGGACAGGTAAAAATGGTTTTTTCTTGATCTTCAGGAGCAATTGGAATTTGGTTATAGCCGGAATATCCATCAAGAAAACAATAATAAGCATGACCGGCTAACCTTTCTAGCATTTGATCAATAAAAGGAAGTGGAAAGTGATCTTTTCTTGTAACAGAGTTCAATTTTCTGTAGTCAATACAGACTCTCCATCCAGTTTGAATTCTGGTTGGAACAAGTTCATTTTCTTCATTCGTGATTACAGTTATGCCAGATTTCTTTGGAACTATATGAACAGGACTAACCCAAGAGCTGTCTGAAATAGGGTAGATGATCCCTACATCTAAGAGTTTGAGTATTTCAGCTCTTACAACTTCTTTCAAATTAGGATTTAGTCTTCTTTGAAATTCTCGGGAAGTTTTCGCATTTTCTTCAAGGTGAATTCGATGCATGCATATAGAAGGACTAATACCTTTAATATCGGAGATGGTCCAGCCTATTGCTTCTTTATGTTCTTTAAGAACATTTATTAACTTATCTTCTCGTTCTTCATCTAAATCAGATGCTATGATGACAGGCAGGGTTTCTGATGGTCCTAAAAATACATATTTTAGAGATTCAGGTAATGGATTGAGCTCTATCTTTGAATCCTCAATAGGTACTTCATTATTCATTTGGCTCTCAAGTGGTTCGGTTTTAGCTTTCCATTTATCATTATCCAATAATAGTGTAGACTCTAGTAAAGAATTTACTTCATTAATTGAACTGTCAATGTCAAAATCTGAGCCAAAATGAGCAAGACAGCTTTCAAAAAGATCATCATCATCTATTTTTGGAAAGAAATAAGGACCCATACTCTCTATCATATTTACCTCACAGACATCATCATGATCATCATGTTGTTGAGAAATGTTAAACATATTTAGTTCAACAGTCATATTTCCAAAAGAAAATTTTATGATGCCATTTCTACAGTTAATTAATGCATTTGAAGTAGCTAAAAATGGCCTTCCTAAAATGACAGGGATTTGATCTTTGGTATTCTCAACAGGTTCAGTGTCTATGACTATAAAATCAACAGGAAAGTAGAATTTATCTACTTGAATCAGAACATCCTCTATGATTCCTCGAGGTATTTTTATAGATCTATCAGCTAGTTGAAGTATCACAGATGTTGATTTTAGCTCCCCTAATCCAAGTTGTGTATAAACAGAATATGGTAATAAATTGACACTGGCTCCTAAATTAAGCAAGGCTTGTTTAATGATGTGATCTCCAATGACACAAGATATTGTAGGACTACCAGGATCTTTATATTTAACGGGAGTTTTGTTTTGGATTATTGAGCTAACATGTTCAGCTAAAAATGCCTTTCTTGGAACATTTGTTCTTCTTTTTACAGTGCAAAGATCTTTCAAGAACTTAGAATAAGCAGGCACTTGTTTAATAGCATCAAGGAATAGAATATTTATTCGAACTTGTTTAAATATTTCCATTATATCTTTGTATTGCGCACTTTTATCTTTTGGAATAAGTCTTTCAGGAAATGGAGCTTTTAGAACGTAAGGCTTTTCTTTTTCTTTAGAATCTTTTGATTTTGAAACTTGTGGTTCATTTGATTTTTCTTAGGATCATAGTCGCTTTTGTATTTCTTTTCCGCTTCTAAGGGTAGTTATGGATGAACTTGCGTTAGAAGAGTTTACTTCATATTGTCCTTTAGGATTAGGGATGGACCGACTCGAAATTTTCCTTTTCTCTTCAAATAAAGTTGTTGCAAGTTGACCAATTTGTGTTTCAAGCTTACAAATAGCCTGTGAGTTTGATTGTACAGCTTGCTGAGTTGATTGAAACATTTGTTGAGTAGATTGCATGAATTGTTGCAACGTATCTTCTAAAGATGGTTTCTTTGGCACTATAGAAGGATACTGATAAGTATTTGGAGGATATTGATTAGGACGGACATTTTGTTGATTTGACATATTCATTTGATGTCCTCCTTGATTCATTGGAGGCATGTTTTGCTTCCAGGAAAAATTTGGATGATTCCTCCAATTTGGATTATAAGTTGGAGCAAATGGACTGTCCGGAGATTTTCCATATGAATGTAACACATTGACTTCTTCATTAAAAATTTCTTGATTTTGTGGACGATTGGGACAAGATTGAGATGAATGAAATGATTCCGCACATGAAATGAAAATTCCTGTTTTGAGTTTGACGAGGGGATGGATTGCTTCAAGACTAACGCATCCACTTTTCGTACTAAATCATCTATAGTAGATTTTATTTCAACATCTTGTTTAACCTCGTAAATTCCACCTTTTTTTGGGGTCGTGTGCATCGATTTGGCTCTAGAGTCGAGTGAATTCCATTGTTGTGAATTAATTGACATATTTTCTAGTGCATTCCAAGCTTCGTCTCCAATAAGGTGAAGAAATTTTCCACCATGCATTGATTGGATTAATTGGCGATTGTTTGGAGTTAAACCATCATAAAAATATTTTACCAAACGCCATATTTCAAAACCATGATGGGAACACTTAAGGATTAAATCATTAAATCTTTCCCAACACTCGTAAAATTCTTCATTTTCTTTTTGGAAAAATTCTGATATTTCTCTTCTAAGACTATCAGTTTTGGACATTGGAAAATTTTTTGGGAGAAATTTATTCACTAGTTGGTCCCAACTAGTAATTGTTCTTGCTTGAAGAGAATTTAGCCAGAATTTTGTTTTATCTTTGAGAGAAAATGGAAATAATCTAAGTTTGACAGATTCATCAGAGAAATTTTGGAATCGGAAAGTAGAACAAATGTCGAGAAATTCCTTGACATGCATATAAGGATCTTCTCTTTCCAATCCGTGAAAAGATGGAAGAAGTTGAATTATTGATGGTTTAAGTTCGAAATGAGTTGCATTAGTTGTAGGCAACACTATGCAAGAAGGAGAATTAGCACTCACTGGAGAAAAATACTCTATTAAAGTTTTCTCTTTTGCAACTTCATTATTCCGATTTTCGATTTCGTCCATTTTTGGTCTCGGTTTCGTTTGTTGAACTTCAATTTTAGTTAAGGACAATCTTCTTCTCGTTAATCGACCTTTATTATTTCGTTGCCAAACTTGCATTCACCGATATTTCAATTTTTTTAACTTTGCAAACAAACCAAATTATGATAGTCGATCGAACTTCCAGATCGTTGGAGGCGTCACAACGGTCGCACTTAAAATCCAACTTTCTTCGGCATGTACAACAGAGGCCTTTTTGCCAAAATTCAATCGATTTTCAAAATCAGTTTGCACAAGATTGATATTTAGCTTTTCTCTATTCGAATCGAACAAAGTAGTGAGTGAAAAATATCAATCCCTTGTTGAATCTTTTAAAGGATTTTATTGTTTTAATTATTTATTTTTGAGTTTTTATATTTTTATTATTATTAATAATAATGACAATTATTATAATTATTACTAAAATTATAGGATGTAATAGATTGCAAAGGAATAAATTTACTAATTGATCTACGGAAGCAATATCTATTGATAAACTAAATTGTACGACGAGAAATGTTGCAACTAAACTAAATGTCTAAGAATACTGTAAATAGAAAATAACAACTAAAAACACAATCTAAATTTACCACTAGAAGATTCTATTAAAACTAAAGACAAGATATAAAAATTAAAAAAAATTCTGATTTTTTTTTTGTTTTCTTATATTTTTTTAGTTTTTATATTTTTATATTTATTATAATTTTATTATATTTTTAGACTAATAATATTGAGCTAATATATATATATATATATCAAGATATATTATTTATTTTTTTCACAAAAAAAAATCAGATTTTTTTTTAGAAAAAATAAAAATAAAAATTTCAAACTTTTATTTTATTTATGCAAACAATAAAAATAGTTTTTTTTATTACAAATTTTCGTTTCTGTTTTTTTTTTTAATTTTCAGGTTTTTAATTTTTTTTATTATTTTACCTTTTTTATTAAAATATTGTAATTTATTTTAAAAAATTCTGTTTTTATTAAAAAAATTCAAAGTTCAGAAAGTTTATTTTATTATATATATTCCAGATTATTTAAATTATTAATTCTTAATCTGATTTTTTTTTTTAGATTTTTATGAAAAGTAAATTTTTTTAATAAAACTATCTGGTTTTACTTTTAAAAATAAAATAAAATAATTCAGATTTTTATTTATTATGGAAAATAATATTCCAGATTATTTTTAATTTATTTTTTTTTTTTTTTTTTTTAGAATTTAAATTAAATTTTTTGATTTTTATAATATTAATATACCAAAATTAAAAAAATATTACCTTAAAATCTGAAACTTTTTTGTATTTTCCAGATCTTTTTTTTAAATAAAAATAAATAAGTTCTGAATTTTTTAAAAAAATTTCATATTTTTTTTATATTTTTATATATTTTTGGACTTTTTTATTTTTTTATTATTTTATTATTATTTTTACGAAAATGAACAGTAGCTTTTATTATTATTATTAATTATATTTTTTTATTTATTATTATAAGTTTTTATTATTTTTCAGATTTTTTTTATAAATATAAAAAGAAAATAAATTCTACTACTAACTATTATTTATACTAACACAATCTAAAACGGATATTAAAAAGACAGATAATAATAATAATAATAAAGAAAAGCAGTAAAATAAATAACTAGTAGAAGAATTCAACTAACTTGGTGATGACGGTCTTCTTGTACTTCGTTTGCGCCTCCCCGGCAACGGCGCCAAAAACTTGTTGTTTGTTGATTCTTTAGTCTAATACTCACAAGCGCACGATTTGTTCGATGTAGATATGCGGTGCAAGATCGATTTCACAGGGAGGACTATACTAGTGAAGTCAAATTATTCCTATCGTTTTGAACCAAATTATATTAAATTCTAACCTAGTCCCAAATAATTTGATTTTTGATTGGTTAAAATAATTGCATTAAATAACAGTAATTTTTAAGTAGATTTTAGATAAATTGATTTTAAATAATTTACTAGGGTTTAGAATCCACCAATGTCTATCTATTATTTATTTTATATTTTAATTCCAAGAAATTCAGGGAATAGATTCTGAAATCAATCTCACTATTTCCCTATAGATTTGACAATAAGTACAAAATTATAATTCAAATATAGATTTTCCTTCGCTTAAAAAATGTAATTTCTAAGCATTATATGTATCCAATTTAATGGAAAACAAATAATCAAAGAAATTAACTAATATCAATAATCACAAAGCAATGGGGAATTTATAACTATAAAAAATACGTGATATAATTGATGAAATAATATTCCCCTATTGAAGCGAAAATCATAATCGTTAAAAATATTTATTTGGAATTATTATATAAATATTAATAATAATATATACATGGTTTCGTCATAACCCCAGTAAAAGAAAATTACTCACTCATAATAACAACACAAATAAATAAATATTCCATAATATTATTACACAAATATTGTTCCGGGAAATCCTTCCCGTATTGGTGTCTTACCTAATACTAGTTGTAGGGGGATAAGAGTTATGGTAGGTTCTAGACTCTTCCATAAGTAGTTGGATCCTGTTAGATGTCTTACCTTAACTAGGAATCCTATGTATGGAAAGACTCTCTTTGTAATGCCTATATAAAGGCCGGAGCCCTTCCAGTCCCAGCGTCTGGAAGGGTGCTATTATACCAGCGCCTACGTGGCGCTGATGTGGCGTCTAGTAGGCGCTGATGTGGTATATTTTAATATAAAAAAATAGTAGGGGTGATACAAAAACACCCCTACTATCAAAACCTTACTACATATACAAAGATCCTGACAACCCCTACAAAGCATGGTGTAGATAGTAGGGGTGTTTTTGCATCACCCCTACTATTTTTTTATATTAAAATATACCACATCAGCGCCTACTAGACGCCACATCAGCGCCACGTAGGCGCTGGTATAATAACACCCTTCCAGACGCTGGGACTGGAAGGGTGCCGATATAAAGGCCCCTCTATTCATTGTTATCAATACAATTGATTGCTGTCTTTACTTTTCTCCTCAAACACGTTATCAGCACGTAGCTCGAACGAAAGAAAAAAAAAATCGGCCGAGCACCGCCTAGCCTGACCATCGCCCGCGCTCACTTGCCGCTGCCTCGTCGCCGCCTCCGCCGTTAGCCACCGCGCCACGCTGCCATAGCTCGCCTGCCACATACTCGCCGACCACCGCTGAGCGCTGGCCGCTTGCCTTCGCCCGCCGCCGCCGGACCTCCACCACCGACCTCGCCGCCCGCCGAACGCCGCTGCCCAGCTTGCTCGCCGCCAGACGTCCGGCGCCTCAACCGACCACCGCCACCGGACCACCTCCGCCGGACATCCGCGCCAGCCGCGGACCACCGCCACCGGCCGCCGACGCCGCCAAGACTGGCCGCCTCCGGACCGCCGCGCTGAGCGCGCCGACCACCGCCGACCGCCGCGGGACCGCCGCCGACCAGCTCGATCCACTTAGTCCGACCTGGGCCCGACTTCCTGACCAAAACCCGAACATCAACTTATCTTCGGAAGCCGTCAAAATTGCGCCTCCGGTTTCACGTCGTCGCATCGAGTACCAACCGATAGATCGAAGCACAAGACAGATTCAGCACGTGCCTAATTTTATAATCGAGGTAACTATCTGACTTGTCCCTTTTCAATTCTCTCCTTTTGGGAATTTTTCTTTTGGGGACACGGGTTTTGGGTTCTTTATCTCCCACGCTACTTTGCGGTGGATGAGACCGCGAGAGAAGTCGGTATCTCTGCGTGTCGAAGAAAACTGTGTGACGGTCCTGGGGGAGTCACGGAATTGTTGAAAAGTCGATACTTGTGGTTGTTGCATACACCACGTATCTGGGTGCGATCTGATATCGCCGTTTTTTGTCGACTTTACTAAACAACAATTAAGGGAAGTAAATCGAGTAACGGTTATGTTACACGCTTTTAAAAGCATCGATTGTGACCGTTTACATTGTCACTGAAAATCCAACAAGACTAACTTCCTCTTGTTTATATCTTGTAGATGGCACAAAGCTCCAATGTTCATCCGGAGTTCGACATCCTTGACCATGCTGGTAAGGAGTACCATAGGTGGGTCTCAGACGTTCGCTTGGCGTTCGTCGGTAAGAGATTTACTACCACCATCTTTCCCTCTAACGAGCCTACCGCTCAAGAACCGAGCGAGGAAACCAAGGCTAATGCACCGATGTACTTGCGTAGACATATACATCCGTTGTTGAAAAAGTGTTATATGAACTTACAAACCCCTAAAGAACTATGGGACACACTCGAACAACGATTTAATAATGTGCATGATCAGCGCTTCCCGAATTGCAACCGGTGGGAGCAAATCCGATTTTGGATTATGCGAATGTGGAAGCCTATAATCAAGCTATCCTCGATCTTCGCGCTGATCTTGGTTTTGTGGTGTCAAGAAGTCTCGATCAAGATTTGATCGAGAAGACTCTTAACACGTTTCCCGTGGGAGCAAGTGTAATTGCTCATCACCGCGTGTTGCCTATGAGGAAGGGAGAATTAAGAACTTTAGTGACCTTATCTCCCACCTCGCGAAAAAGAAAGGCACTATGAGATTATTCTCAATAGCAATGCGCGCCACTGGTACGAAGCCGATTCCGAAGTAAATCAAAGCTACCCAGGAAAGCACCACGACAAAATAGAAAAGGCAACGCTACTCGGTTTTGCAAGAACCACGGATGCATGACTCGAGCAAGCAAGGGAAAAGACGAGGTCGCTGCTCCAACGTGTGGAAGAGGCAAGGTGGCTCGGCCACGGGACCTAGTGGAACCCAACCACGTGGGCCGCCTCCGCCGCCGGAATGGAACCACTCCAAAGGAAGGCCGAATTGCTATACTTGCGGATCGAAGAAGCATACTTACCGCAATTGCAAAGCGCCAAAGAACATCCAAGCTTACTACAAGCACTATAAACAATATTTGGCTCAAGAGTCGAATTACATGGAAGTAGATAATGAGAATACGGAGGTGAACCATATTGAGATCCAGACTGAGATCCCTCCTCTCACCATTGCGGATAAAGACCAACATATGGATGTTGCCGACTTTGACTAGTTTTACGCTTTGGTTATGTTTTGTCTTGTTTCTAGTTTTCGAGAACTACTTTGGATTTTCATGAATGTAATAAAGTTGGCTATGATGAATAAAATTCTTTTAATTGCTGTGATTGTGCAAAGATGAATTTTATTTTTCCCTTCGAAAGCATGTTTGGTTTATCACAAAATAATTGCTAGCAACGAATTGCTTGGTTAAAAAAAAAAATTTTGATACATTGGTAGGATTTCATCAAAACTTTTGATCAAGACTAGGCGCATTCTCATTGGTATTTGTTTATGCTTTGAGAGTTCAAACGGAATCAGTGGTTTTTAAACAGCCTTAGCTGTACCGACATTCCTACTTTCTCTGCAAGTCTACCAAGTTGGAGTTACCAAAAGGATCATTAGTAGAGATATAAATCGTAAACCAAGACGCGTTTTAAAGTATCTAAACGCTCCTATGGCCATATTTCCATAGTATTGTATCAAAAATAATGCCTTTGAAAAAGGTTTAAACCTTGCTTTTTCACTCAACAATAGGGAAATACCAAAATAGCAAATTAAAACAAGCACTGAGATCTGAGTTTAATGATCCAGAAAGTGCACGACCTATGGATAGAAAGATACGGAAGTCTAGTTTCCAGAACAACTGACCGTTCGTCCATAGCCTTCTTAACGAAGAAGTTATTGCTGTTTTAGTGAACAAAGGTCAAGCTGCGCGGAAATTATTTCCAGCGATTGTGCTAACTTTGATCCTAACCAACTTGGTCGAATTTCCCCAAACTCGATGTAAATGAGTTTTCGCTATGTCTCTAAACATAAGACTAATCGAGTTTCATGTCTTATTGTAGATGTCTCGTGGCGAAATTGAGTGCCTTGCTGATAGTGGAACAACCCACACTATTCTTCGGAATAGGCAATTATTCAAGGATATTGTGCCATACTTATCCTCAGTGACAACAATGATTGGTTCCTCCCAAGTAATTCAAGGGAGGGGACCTGCTCATTTCTTGCTACCTAATGGTACGCATATTAATGTCACAAATGCTCTCTATGCCCCAAGAGCAAACCGAACCTTGCTAAGTTTTAGGGACATCCGTGCCAACGGTTATCACCTTGATACACATTGTGAGAATGTGACAGAATTTTTGTGTGTTACTCTGGCAGAATGCGGAAGACGCCGCGTTCTCGAGAAACTTATGAGTCTAAGTAGTGGTTTATACCAGACTACAATAAGGGTTATTGAATCCTATCCGTGAGTCACGAACCGTGTGATTCAAGCATACCAACTATGGCATGACCGACTCGGTCACCCTGGACGCGACATGATGATTCGCATTTTGAAAAACTCACATGGTCATCCGTTTTTCAAGTCCAGAAAACGATTGGAAGCACCACTCGATATCGGCATTGATGTGAGTGAGCTTGATACCGTATCACCGGGACTAAAGATCGCACGCCCTAATAAGGTTGACGGTGCATCTCTCGTAAATCCCGAGGCTTCCGTGGCAATTTCTAATGCCCATAAATCGTTTTGTAAAGCCTGTTCACTAGCAAAGTTGATACCCTCTCCGTACTTTGCTAAAGACTCAACACAAAATATTCGCTTCTTACAAAGAATTCAAGGGGACATATGTGGACCTATTCAACCAGAGTGCGGACCATTTAGATATTTTATGGTTCTGGTTGATGCATCGACGCGATGGTCACACGTCGCTCTGATATCCACAAGAAACGCTGCATTTGCTAAACTCCTAGCACAAATCATCAAGTTACGGGCTAACCACCCCGACTTCCCAATCTCGTCATTAAGATTGGACAATCTTTGGAGAGTTTACGTCAAAGTCTTTGACGACTATTGCATGTCGATTGGGATTGATGTTGAACATCCCGTCCCCCACGTTCATTCGCAGAATGGCCTTGCCGAGGCTATGATTAAGCGGTTACAGCTTATCGCCCGAGCATTGGTATTGCGCACCAACTTGCCGATTTCTACATGGGGTTATGCAATTTTGCATGCGGCTATACTTATTCGCTTTCGACCCACTGCCAATCAACCGTTTAGTGTGTACCAGTTGGTAACTGGATATGAGCCTGATATTTCACACTTACGCATTTTTGGTTGTGCGGTATATGTGCCAATTACGCCCACACGCATTTCAAAATGGGTCCGCAAAGACGATTAGGTATATATGTTGGCTATGAATCGCCTAAAATTATCCGCTATTTGGAACCTTTGACAGGAGATCTGTTCACTGCAAGATTTGCAGATTGTCACTTTGATGAGACAAACTTCCCGTCGTTAGGGGGAGATAGGAATCGAACGATTCCAGTTGAACGCCAGGAAATTGTCTGGTGTGCTCCCTCCTTGCCTCATCAAGATCCCCGCACAGCTCAATCCGAGCTAGAAGTGCAACGTATTTTCAGTCTTCAGAAAGTTGCGGATTCGATGCCCGGCGCCTTTACCGTCATCGCGAAAGTGACAAGATCTACCATTCCCGTGCGAATGTTCTGCAAGGTTGGAAGTCCCATTATAGGGCAAGGTTCGGCCGCCCAAAGGAATGATGCCACCGGCGTCAACCTTAGTGGTGGGACGGCTTCTTCGGCTGCTCTTATCCCTGCTCGAAAGAGGGGGAGGCCAGTGGGTAGAAAGGATACCGAACCTCGAAAGAGAAGAGGAACGGAGGCACAAAATCCTCTCATCATCGACACAGTGACTCCGTCACACGAGATTATCTCGGTCTACTGATATGTCCTCGAATCAACAATGGAACAATTGACGGACGCGGAAACTTTGTTGATGTCGAAAATAAAGAAATCTCGATGCAATGTACGAGTGAATACGCATTATCGACAGTGTCGCCCACGCTTAGTCGACGATGCTTTTGCCTTACTCCGTCGCTCAAGAAATTATTGAAGACGACGACGCCGAGCCGCGCCGTTGCCGAGTGTCAACAACGAGCCGATTGGCGAAATGGAAAGATGCAATGCAAATGAACTAGACTCAATGGCTAAACGTGAGGTATTTGGCGTATCGAGCCAATACCCGTGGGCGTTAAACCAGATTGGACATAAATGGGTCTTTGTTCGTAAACGCAATGATAAGGATGAGGTCATGCGTTACAAAGCGAGACTAGTTGCCCAAGGCTTCTCGCAGTA
Organism: Orobanche coerulescens; assembly: GCA_033398695.1. Classification (NCBI taxonomy): domain Eukaryota; kingdom Viridiplantae; phylum Streptophyta; class Magnoliopsida; order Lamiales; family Orobanchaceae; genus Orobanche; species Orobanche coerulescens. Next base: position 53,864,044 of record CM065801.1, on the reverse strand, counting down.
CCGGCATTGACTACGAGGAGACGTATTCTCCCGTTATGGACATCATCACTTTCCGCTACTTAGTCGGTTTGGTAGTGTCAGAAAACCGAACATGCGGCTTATGGATGTGGTTACAGCGTATATTTATGGGGATCTAGATACGGATATCTATATGAAAGTCCCCAAGGGATTTCATGGCCCAAATCAAGTAGCTCTAAACCACGGAGTGCGTACGTGTGAATTGCGTCGTTCACCGTATGGCTTGAAACAATCCTAAGGATGTGGTACAACCGCCTAAGTGAACACTTGGTTGGGAAGGGATACAAGAACAGGACATCTGTCCATGCATATTCGTGAAAAGAGCAGATGCAGGATTCGTGATTGTAGCCGTCTATGTAGATGACATGAATGTCATCGGTACCATAGATGAGGTCAATGAAACGGCCCGCTACCTTAAATCCGAATTCGAGATGAAAGATCCGGGGAGGACTCGATCTCGCTTGGGCTTAGAGCTAGAACATCGAGATGATGGTATACTCATTCATCAATCTGCCTATGTCCACAAAATGCTCGGGCGATTTAGCATGGACAAAGCACATCCTCTTGCTACCCCCATGATTGGTGAAGTCCGAAATGAACAAGGATCCGTTTCCCCTAAAGAGGAGGATGAAGAGGTCCTTGGAGCAGAAACACCGTACCTTAGCGCAATTGGTGCGTTGTTGTATCCGGCTCAATGTACTCGTCCAGACATCGCATTCTCTGTGAATCTGTTAGCGAGATTTAGCTCCGCTCCCACGATAAGGCATTGGAATGGCGTAAAACACATCTTGCGATACTTGGAAGGCTCCAGGTGACCTTGGATTGTTCTTTCCTACGCAAAAGAGAGTGATATTCCGAAAGGAATTGTTGAGGTGAAGACGATGCATACCGACCATCGATCTTCCTCCGACATCGCGACTAAGCATGGTAGCTTGACTACCGAAGTGCTAATGCGAGCAAGCTTACCCCTTATGCAGAGAATCCTAACGACACGTTAGTTGGATTTCTTGATGCCTGTTATCTCTCCGACCCGCATAAAGGACGTTCCCAAACCGGTTATGTGTTCACCATTGGGAATACGGCGATATCTTGGCGATCTACCAAGGCACTTAGTTGCTACTTCCTCGAACCATGCAGAGATAATTTCATTGCACGAATCCGTAAGGGAGTGCATTTGCTCCGATACGTCATAGACCATATACGAGGAACGTGTGGATTAGATCCCACTACAAAGAACTCCTACTTGCATCTTTGAGGACAATGCGGCATGCATTGAGCAGATGAAGTTAGATTTCATAAAGGGTGACAATACCAAGCATATTGCGCGAAGTTCTTTTATAATCGGCAGCGATAAATTGCTGAATATCGAAGTGAAACAAGTGAGTTCCGATGAGAATATCGCACTTGTTCACTAAGTCTCCGCCAAATCTACATTTGAGAAACATGTGAGAAGCATCGGAATGTATCGATTATCCGAGCTCAACTAAAGATGGCTCGATGGAATGAGTCATGTATACCTCGGGGAGTATACTTCACATGATTCGACATTTGTAGTTGGTGCGTTGCGCTCTTTTCCTCACCAAAGTCTTTGTTTTTCCCACGGGGTTTTATTTGACTTGGAAAGGTTTTTTACCGAGGCAACACATTGTGCACCATGTTAGTATTAGTGTTCGACACGGGGGAGTGTTAGGAAATCCTTCCCGTATTGGTGTCTTGCCTAATACTAGTTGTAGGGGGATAAGAGTTATGGTAGGTTCTAGACTCTTCCATAAGTAGTTGGATCCTGTTAGATGTCTTACCTTAACTAGGAATCCTATGTATGGAAAGACTCTCTTTGTAATACCTATATAAAGGCCCCTCTATTCATTGTTATCAATACAATTGATTGTTGTCTTTACTTTTCTCCTCAAACAAATATAATTTTATTACACAATATTTTTTTCTCTCCCTTACAATAATATCTCTCTATTTTTTCTCCTTTTTTCTCCTCTTCAAACACTACACATTCATCCCTTATTTATACTACTTCAAAATCAATAAAATAATAATTTTTACAATATGGTCCGTCTATTTAATTGTCCTTCGAACGGTCATAACTTCTTCATACGGACTCGGATTCGGATGAATTTTTTTTTAAAACGATCGTCTCGACGAGACGAATAAAGTGAGACCGGTCGTGACTATATTTGAATTTTGTAAAAATATCGCCCTTGAACCAATTGATCTGTCTTGTACCGGTTGGTTAACCTGCATATATAATGTAATTCCAATTAATAATCCAAAAATGACATAAAATTATAGAAAATTCTAACAAAATGAAATAATATAAATATATGGTAAAACGAATAAATTATCACACAAAACACACAATTATATACATAAAATACTAATAAAAATATTACTCAAAATATACTAAACAACCAGCCGAATTAAAGGAATTAAAGACCCAGTTGCAAGAGTTGTTAGATAAAGGCCTCATTAGGCCTAGTTATTCACCATGGGGAGTGCCAATATTGTTTGTTCGTAAGAAGGATGGTTCCTTGAGGATGTGTATAGACTATCGAGATCTCAACAAAGTTACGATCAAGAACAAGTATCCTTTACCTCGAATTGATGACTTGTTTGATCAACTTCAAGGCGCATCTATCTTTTCCAAAATTGATCTGCGATCAGGGTACCATCAATTGAAGATAAAGGAAGAGGACATCCCAAAAATGGCATTCAGTACAAGGTACGGACACTATGAGTTTTTGGTGATGTCGTTTGGCCTAACAAATGCCCCAGCAGCATTTATGGATTTAATTAATAGAGTGTTTGAAGACTTCCTGGATAAGTTTGTTATCGTGTTTATTGGTGATATTCTCATATATTCGAAGACCAAAGAAGACCATACAATACATCTAAAGAAAGTTTTAGAAGTCTTAAAACAGAAACAATTATATGCTAAGTTTAAAAAGTGTGAATTCTGGTTAGACCGAGTGGTATTCTTGTGGCATGTTATATCCGGAGCAGGGATTTCAGTAGACCCAAGCAAAGCTGAAGCAATCAATAACTGGCCGCAACCCACAAATTCTACAGAAGTACGCAACTTTCTTGGTTTAGCTGGATATTACCGTCGATTTTAGAGGGATTCTCTAAGAGTGCCTCTCCACTAACACAATTGACTAGAAAGAATGTTTCCTTCAAGTGGACAGAATCATGCGAGCAAAGCTTTCAAGAACTGAAGAGGCGGTTGACATCGGCACCGATCTTGACCATTCCAATGGGAACTGGAGGTTTTAAAGTCTACAGTGATGCTTCAAAGAATGGTCTGGGTTGTGTATTGATGCAGAATGGTAAAGTAATAGCATATGCATCTAGACAACTGAAGGAGTATGAAAAGAACTACCCGACACATGATTTGGAACTTGCTGCAGTGGTGTTTGCACTTAAAATATGGAGGCATTACCTATATGGAGAACGTTGTGAAATTTATACTGATCACAAGAGCCTGAAATATTTCTTCACTCAGAAAGAATTGAATATGAGATAGCGAAGATGGTTAGAACTTGTTAAAGACTATGATTGTGTCATCAACTACCACCCTAGTAAAGCTAATGTAGTAGCAGATGCCCTAAGCAGAAAATCAGCACAATCCATTGCGGCCATGACCTTGATCCAGAAGCCAGAATTACACGATTTGATGAATATGGATGTAGAAATTATCCAACATGGATGGCTAGAAGAAAAATTGTCAGCACTAACCCTTCGACCTACTTTAATAGATAGAATTCAGCAAGGCCAGAAAGAGGATCAAGAGTTAGAGAAAATAAAGAAGAACATTAAATTAGGAACCTCGTCAGATTTCCAATTGTCAGAAGAGGGCATTATTCGATTTAGAAATCGTTTATGTGTGCCTAATTTTGAAGATGTTCGCAAAGAAATATTACTAGAGGCGCACTCAACACCATATTCAGTACATCCAGGAGCAACCAAAATGTACAGAGACTTGAAACTACACTATTTGTGGCCAGGTATGAAAGAAGATATTGCACAATATGTGAAGCAATGCCTAACATGTCAACAGGTAAAAGCCGAGCATCAAAGACCAGCAGGAACCTTGCAACCTTTATTTGTTCCAAAATGGAAGTGGGAGGACATTACGATGGATTTTGTGACAGGTTTACTAAGAACGGTTAAAGGACTCAATTCTATCTGGGTTATAGTTGATCGATTAACAAAATCTGCTCACTTTCTTCCAGTTTGTACGACATACTCCATCGATCGTTATGCTCAACTCTATATACAGGAAATAGTGAGACTACATGGGGTTCCATTATCTATTGTATCGGACAGAGATTCACGATCTGTATCAGCTTTTTGGAAGAGCCTGCATAGAGCATTGGGTACCCACTTGTCTTTCAGCACTGCTTATCATCCACAGTCGGATGGGCAATCAGAAAGAACTATACACAAACTCTTGAAGATATGCTCAGATCCTGTGTTATGGACTTTCAAGGCCAGTGGAGCAAACATTTACCCCTAATTGAATTCTCCTACAATAACAGTTATCAGAGTACAATTGGAATGGCTCCTTATGAAGCTTTGTATGGCCGGAAGTGTCGATCACCAGTACATTGGGATGAGGTTGGTGAAGGAAGAGTTTTAGGTCCTGATATGATTCAAGAAATGACAGAAGCAGTTTCACTAATCAGAGAAAGAATGAGAACAGCTCAAAGTAGACAAAAGAGTTATGCAGATACCAGAAGGAGAGCACTGGAATTTGCCATGGGTGATCGAGTATTCCTGAAGGTTTCTCCAATGAAGGGAATAATGAGATTTGGTAAGAAAGGAAAACTGAGTCCAAGATACATTGGGCCATTTCCTATTACTGAGCGGGTTGGTGAAGTGGCTTATCGACTAGAGTTGCCAGCATCAATGTCTCAGATACACAATGTATTTCACGTTTCTCTACTAAGAAAATACATTGCGAATCTATCCCACATTCTCAAGAATGAACTAGTTGAGATGGAGGTAGATTTGAGTTACAAGGAGATACCGGTACAAATCTTACTAAGAGAAGTAAAGAAACTTAGAAATAAAGAGGTGCCACTAGTCAAAGTGTTGTGGAGAAATCAACTCGTAGAAGAAGCCACTTGGGAGAGAGAAGATGAAATGAGGGCTAAATACCCTGATCTTTTCAGGTAAGTTAAATTTCTGGGACGAAATTTTTATAAGGAGGGGAGGATGTGATACCCGAGCCTAACATTACTCACTTGGTCAATATGATTCATGCATAACTTGTTACTTATGTGTTACTTGGATTACTTGATGTTTCATGGTTCATTTGATCTTATAGTTAATTTCACTACATAGAAATGTGCTAAACATTTGAACTCATGTCTAAAACACAATTGTGGTATATGTTACGGGACTAAGTTATGTTATTCATATTATTTCTAATAGGAAAATAAAATATATGTAAAGATCCTATAAAACTTTGAGTACACGTGGTAAGCCTAGAAGTCATAAAGGTGTCACTAACGTGTCTATCGGAGGTTAACTAACTTATCTCGAGATATTAGTTGGTGCGTGTAGTGGGTCACTTTAAATTGACAATTCAAGTGGATAACCATCATTCAATAAACTAACACGTGTCAAGTGCCTTTGACTCTTGTCAATACCTAATAGGATACAATTTATGATTGTATATGATAACGTCTGTAAAATACTGTGATCTGTCTATACCTCATTCATTCCAACTGCGGTAGGAATTGAACTTATCTTTTAGTTTATCATATTAATTATATTTTTATAAATGATTCCTTCCATTCTTACCTACAGTGTCTCATTTGTGAAGTTTTAGAAAGTTTGACAATAAAGTCCTTCACTAGCATTTTCAACATTGTTCGCATGGGTAATCGAGTTTAAGCAATAAAAATACACCCTAAACTTCTACTAAACCATTTTAAAGATCATCCATACCCTAAATGAGGTCAATATAAACTAGAAACCGGTTCAAACACTCCAAGAACCGGATCATAACTACTTGAATCGATCAATTATTTCAAACCTAGCCTCTAGTAGTCATTCGAGGGTATTTTGGATATTTCACCTTCATAACCGACTTAAGACACTTGTTTGATGAATAAATCCGACCCTCAACCCTCATTTACAGTCTGTACATGAATAAGAAGCTCCCCACTTCAAAAAATCACAAAAAATTCAAGAAGAAATCATCAAAAACATCAACACCTCAATTCCTTTGACAATCAAGGTGAGTTTCCTTTGTTTCTTCCTTATTCTTGCTTTGTTTCTTAGCTATTTCGAAGGTGTGAGAGCTTGTATATGTTCTTATACATGTTATAATGATGTTAAGTATTCAGCCATGGCAAACCCTTGTGTTTAATATAGATTTATAAGGCTTAAAACTCACTAAGGCCATAAAGGAATCAATTCTGCCACCTTTTGGAATTAATAGTATATGTTACTTGATCCGTATGTTTCAGGGTCAGGAGTTTTAGTATACTTATTCTTAAGTATCTTAGGATATTATGTCAAAAATTGGTGCAAATTTAACTTATATTATAGTGGTTATAAGCAAAACAAAATCTGATTATGACAAGACTTTGATAAACTCTCTTAATCAAGTGTTTGTTATAAAACCTTGAAATTTTAAGATGTGAGAGTTGAATGAACTTTATAAACAGAGACTAATAGATTTATTAATAAATTATAAGTCCAAAATTGATTGGTTAATGGCTGGTATACATCGATAAACCGACATAAAGTATGTAGAACACCGGTTATGCGAAGTGGTAAACCCTTTCGATATGAAGAGAGTTAAACCTTGCGTGTGGTATGTGAATCCTTGAAATACATTCCTTGAAACAGGTTCTGAAGATATATCATCCCAACCACCCCCTATTGGTATAAACGTAAGGGTATTACCCGATCAAGGTAAGTAGAAATCCATCTGCAACTACAATGCATAAACATAGTATTGTTTGTAAACTTGATGATATCTTGAGAGTGTATTGTATTGGATGATTGATCTGTATTATGCTTAAAGTGTTTGGTTTCACCTTACATGATCATAACATCCATTAGCATCTCCACATGCATGCATAACAGGATACTCACTAGTGTCTGCATGCATGGTACGATCATGGAATGAAAGAAATGAAAAATGTTTTGTTGGCCGCTGCTAGAGCACCGAGGCATGGTAGATGCATGCTTTTAAGATATGTTTAGCACGGTAGAGGCGTGCTTATATCATGTGTGAGACATGGTAGATGCATGTTCTCACGATATATTTGGTGTGGTAGATGCATGCCTTATGTGTCTGGCATGGTAGATGCATGCCTCATGATATGATATGATATTGAGTTCCTTCCGGTGCTTAGTACGTGGTTCAACGGGCCCAAGGATAAGAAAATGATTTTGAGAGATTCTAATTGATAATCATATGTCATATGTTGCATCGGACATGATACATAACATGCATGATTTCTACTTATTGGGCTTTAGCTCACGTAGTTTATGCATTGTAGGTAATTCTGATGCTTGAGTATGTTCCCTCGCTGGATGAGTTGGAGTTCCACTATTGCTGAGGGTCGACGTACATGGATGACGACCTGTCGGGCTTAACATATTTTCGTTCTTGTTTATGAACCTTACTTTATAAATATATATTGCAGTAATGTACTCATAGGTTCGAGTGTCGTTGATGGTGTGATGGGTATTTTAAGTTCACTTAGTATGTTTGTTTAACCTGTGAGGTTGTTTAAATATCGTAATGTAAAATAAATAAGTGATTTGAGAAGCTCGAAGTTTTGTGGTTTACTAATCTCTTGTAGTTATAGCTACGGGGATATTGAGGTCATGAGTTTGATTCGGATTGAGACTAGATGTCTTTGTATGATATTTGTGTTGGTTTTTATGTCACAGGTTTGGGATAGGTACTAGTTTAGGGGAAACTCTGTCGAAATTTCACCATAATTTATAAGTACTAATATGATATAAGATAGTGTAAGTTAGGCAGTTAGTGCGGGTGTGTTACAAACAGCCACGCCTATAACTCAGTTAATTTGAAAACGTATTAAGTTTGAATGGAATGAGAAGTGCGAGGAGACTTTTTAAGACAGGAGACTAACATTTGCACCAAATTAATGATTCTTGACCCGATCAAGGACTTTGTCATTTATAGTGATGCTTTGAAACAGGGGATAGGTTGCACGTTGATGCAACAAGGTGAGGTGGTGGCCTATGCATCAAGGCATCTTAAGCCATATGTTGAATTACCCGACGCATGATTTAGAATTAACAGCAGTGGTGCAGGCGTTGAAAATTTGGCGTCACAATCTCTATGGAGGTAAGTGTGAGATATACATGGACCATAAAAATCTTAAGTATCTTTTACAAAGAGAGTTGAACGTGAGACAAAATAGATGGTTGGAATCATTCTGGCAAGGCAAATGTAGTAGCTGATGCCTTGAGCTGGAAGTCGAGATGTGAGTGGGCTTGCTTGCTCACCAATCTGGAGAAATTGATCAAAGAGTTATCTAGTTTGAGGATCGAGGTCGTTGAGCCTCCAAAGTGTGCAAATGTTATTTTGGCATCAAGGAGACTCAACTTCATGATAAGTTCTTATGCAAGATGAGAGGTTAAGAACAAGTTGGAAATATAGAAGGTTTTGCGATTTCGATAGTGTAATACCCGTAATTTCGATTTCCGATAATTTCTTTTTTTTTCTGCGAAAGTCCATTTTGAAGACTTGCTCATGACCGTTTCGTCATTCCGAGAATGATTAATTCTGCACTTTTTGTCATCCGAGTTCGTTTCAGTGTTGTTTTTTTGAGTTCCGTGCCTTTTGGTGACTTTTCCGCACTTGAGTTTGATTCTTGCGAATCTCGATCGAAACTGCTGTTTCGAGTTTCCCGTAAGTCCGTTTAACTTTGTTATACGTGTTGTGAACTTCGGTTTGGTTATTCGATCACGTATCGTGATTTTTGGGTATTTTGGGCCATTTTGTAATTTACCCAAAGTTGTGGGTATCCGCATTCGTATTTGTTGTTTTGACCTTTTTCATGGTCGAGTGCGATATATTATTGCATGGTATTTCTTTTCGGATCGATGTTGTTGTCCGAGAGCATTTCGTCGTGTTCGTTTCGTGCGTTTTCGGGAATTCGAGTCGTCGAGTCTTGGCTGCTAGGCACTGGCCGGCCACGTGCGGCAGGGACCGGCCAAGGGCGCACGAGCGTGGTGCACGAGATTCGCGCACGACCCGGTGATCGTGCGGCCCTGACTGCACACGCACGAGCGGGTGCTCGTGCGCTCGCAAGGCCCCGCGATTGGTCGCGATGGCGCAAGACGACCAGGCGCACGACCGGCCGCTCGTGCGTGCCTGTTCGTGCGTGCTGGGCAGTATATATGATCGAGCAAACGGGTTTTCACCCATTCTCTCATTCTTTTCCTTCTCTTCCGCGGCTGGAGGTGTGGAAAACATGTATAGATGTTTTTCAACTATCAATCCACGAAGTTCTTGAGTTCATATCATTGATTGATCATCCTATATCATCCTTTGATCCAGCGAATCAAGGTAATCTCTTCCTAGAACCCTAGTTTCTTGAATTTTGGGTTTTTTGCGTTTTTGTCCGATTCATTCCGTATTGTTGATTAATTCATGATGGGTATGATTAATATTGGTAGTATTCTTGTGTTTAACATCATTTAATCCATTGTTCTTCGTCGAATCGAAGTATAATTCTTGATTTCCTCCGAATCGACTTTTTGGGGGATTTGTTCTCGATCTTGTTTTCCATCCATTTTTTATGGATCGATTGTGGTTAAATGATGTTGTTAAACATATTCTATGGATTGTATATCCATATTTCGACTTGGAATTCCGTTTTTGTGTTTTGACGGGATGAATCGTGTTCTTGGCCGTTTTAGGGGAAACCCTTGAACTTTCGTCGTTTGTTCTTTGAATTCAACGACTTTAGGTCGTGCTATGGAATTCGTTTTCATTTTTGCTATTGTTTTTCGTAGTTTATTGTCGGGGGTTAGCGTTCGGTGGAGTCGGCGGGTTCGTAGTCGGGTCGTGCCAACCTACTTCGGTCGATTCTACGCATTGTGGTTATTCGAGGCAAGTACCTTGTCCATACAATTCTTGTTTTATGGATACAATAATTAGTGATCGTCTAAATGTGGTTGTTTGATCGTTTGAATTGAACTTTCAAAAGATTCGGTTTAGCCTTTTTAAAGGCTCACTTTCAAAACGCGTGTGTTTTGTGTGAATTGTGTGGGTTGTAAGCGACTACGTGAATCCTTTGGATATGTTTGGTGTTGATGTTATGCTTGGTAATGCGTGTGTACGTATATGGCTTCATTTCGGTGTATTGTGTTTTGACGTGGTGTTTTGCTTAGTGTTTGATGCCTCTGGGTGAATTGTTTGGATATCTTTGTTGCATTGTGCTATGTGTGTGATTGTGTGGATGTGGGCGTGGTCTACGGTGGCACGTGGCATGTGATCATGTGGCCAGGATGTAACAAGCGATTGATCCAACCGTGAGAGCCTAAGAAAAACTACGGTGACACATGGCATGTGTTCATGTGGTCAGGATGCAACAAGTGATTGATCCAACCGTGAGCGCCAAAGATGTTGTGATTTGTTTCGCTAGCCAGCTCAGGAGGGTCCTTCGAGGCCTCGGGTGGGATTTATGGCTTCGTCCCGGTCCTAGGCGATGCATGTGTGTGATTTGTTTCGCTATCCAGCTCGGGAGGGTCCTTCGAGGCCTCGGGTGGGATTTGTGGCTTCGTCCCGGTCCTAGGCGATGTGCGTGCGCGATTATGTTTTGTTGATTTTATGTCCGTCGAGGACACGTGATATGGGTTCTGACCCTGTGAATTGTTAGTGGTTTTCTATTTGCGAAAACAAAAACCCTTGGGTTGTGACCCATGTTGATTTTAGAAAGAGAAGGATTTGATAATCCTAAATTATTTTCTATTAAAACTCCCGAGGGTATTTTTTAAACCATTTTGCAAACCGTTCTCGTTATTTGTGATCTTTCAGATTTGGAAAGTTTTCCTCAAACTCTTGCCTCTGGAAGTATTCGTTTTGCTGTATTTGAATCTTTGAGGATTTCTGGTTATTGTCATTTGTGGAATATGAATTGTATGGATCGTATTTGAACTTTGTTCTTGCACTAGCAAAACAGTAGAGTTTTGCTAACCCCCGAGTATTCGGGGCGTGGATGTCTATTTTTGCATTCAGGTTTGGGAGCATAACACAGGGTCGACATGAAGGATGATGAAAGATGAACGATACTAATCACACGAGGATCCGTATGATGTCTTTGGTTTAGTTATAGTTTATTTTCCGCTGCAGTATTCTTTCCCCGTTGTACGGGAGTATATTGTATTCGACCCCTGCGTGGGCAAGTATTGCAATCGAGTCATATGTTTTTATTGAAAGGCCAGATCGGTCTACTAAGTCTTTTTAGCCTTAAAGGCATTGTCGAGTTGTTCGTTTGTTGTTACCAGCCTGGTAGATCCTTGAGGAAAGGTTCTACGGCGTGTAATATCCCTGAGCGGATTGGGGGTGTTACATAAATGGTATCGGAGCTTAGGTTGTGGAAACCTAGGCTGTCGAGTTTAGTGGTGTCTGTTGAGTTTTTGTCTCGTCAGATTTTATCTGACTGAGTCGTGTCGCGATGCGTCGTTTGCGTTTGTTGGTCGTGATTAGTATCGTGGGGCGATCATCATCTTCGTGCGACCTGTGGATGTAAGTCTTCCTTCTTTGTGTTGTGCCTCGTGTGACACGAGCTGTTTTTATGATTATTTGTTAAGTGACGGAATCCTCTTATGGATTTTGATTTCTTGATATGTGGTTATTTGACCCTCATATTTCGTTCATATGAGGAGTAGTGTTGCTGGATTGTGCATGTTGGACTGTATTTCTTTTATCCGCTGCGTGAGTTCTTTTGTAATGGCTTTCGGTATTTTACCAACTGAGTTTTATTTCGAAAACTGATTCCCTTAACCGAGTTTTTGGCATTATGGCCTTGATCATTTTAGCGAAATTCCTATGACGGTATTTAGTATTTTGTAAATGGCTTTTGTGAGTTTTTGAAATATTACCGTCATCAGCCTTTTTGACGTTTTTGTAAATAATTTTTAGCCTGGTGGGTTCTGGCGTGGGGCCCACGACATTATAATGTTCCGTGTAATTACCTGAAATTTTTGGGCATTCTAGCCCATTGAATTATCTTTGAAAACCTTGAGTATCATAGAAAATAAATTTCGAGACGTACTTTTAAAATGAATTATTTTCTCGTGGTACATCCAAGGTGCCACAATATGTTTCAAAATTCTTCTACCTCGAGGACCCAAAATATTTTGAGATATTTTCAATATTTTATAAACACTTTTACTTAGACCCGAGGGTCGAATATTCTGAAAGTTTTTTTCACTAAGAGAAAGTGTCCTCATTTTTATCAAATGCGAAATGGATCTCCAAAGTCTCGATAACGATGTTTCACGTTTGTACTTTTTTTTAAAAGGTGATACTCAAGATCAATCGGTGTTCTCAAAATTATTTTCAAAAGATGGTTTTCATTTTTTTCTAAAACCTATCAATTCCCGTTTGCGGTTTGGGAATGTATGTATGATGTTTGCTTTGTCATTATGATGTTAACTTCCGAATATGATCGAATTGGTGGCATGAACGTTGAGGCGTTGCCACGTATTTGTAGTACTAGCCCTCTGTGAGAGGTGTGAATAGGTATTTACTATTTGTCGCATCGTGGCAATTTGTGTGTTGTCGCACGAGTGTGAGCTGTTGAAGCTTGAGCTTGTACGTTTGTGTACATGTGTGATTGTTTCATGATGGTTGTAATTATGTTCTGGTTATCATTCGGGCAGTTGAGGTCTTCGAACGATACCGTCGTTGCTGTAGTTTTTGTGTGTGTATTACTTTACGATGGTAATCGTTGTATATGATATGTGTTATGATTCCTTGTTGTGCTGAGTTGGCATCTCCGCTATGTTGTTTTGCGACGTTATGCCCCATTGTATCTAGCATTTGTATTTTCGGTATGCCGAGCTGAGGCGTTTCAACCGTGATGTGTCGGGGCATGCACGTGTAAATTGTCCTTCTCGTCGGTAACACATTTCAAGTGTGGACTCGAGGGACACCGAATTCAGTTTTGCGAATTGGCTACCGAGACTTTCGGAGTTCGCGCTTCAGCACAGATATCAGGATCGGCTCTGAGAGGCCCGGGGGAGATTTTTCTGTCAGTTGCTTTTGTGTTGTTACCTTGTTTCCGTTGTTGTGAGTTGCGGGGATGACATTTCTTTTATAAGAGGTCGAATGTAATACCCGTATTGTTTTTGGACTTCTGCATTTCCTCTTTCTCAAGTCTATCGACTCGCTCGTGTTCGTTGATACTTTCTGAACTTGTTCTGTATTTCGGTTTCATCGTTTGAACAAGCTGTGATCTTGTTTTGGGTCGATCTGGTTATCGCTGTGACTTTTTCGAGTTCGGTTCGATTCTTGTGAACCTTGTTCGGAAGTAACATCTTTTGGTTCTACTAATTCTTTTATTCGAAGTGGATCAGATTTGGAACTTCTGTATTTTCGACTCTGTCGACTCGTTTATGTTCGTTGACATTTTCTGAGCTTGTCCTGCCCCTTGCTTTTGTTGATCGAATGAGCGTGGTATTGTTTCGCTATGGAAAATACGCACTCTGCTCGATGCATCCAATCCTACTTGTGGTGAATAAGCACTTATGATAGTTAGAAACTCATCTCCTATCACAAGCTTAATACTCATTATTCTATCGCTCTTTCTTGACACTTCCACCACATCATCAATGATTTCTTTATCAATGACGATACCCACTCCATTTCTACTTCTATCCTTTCCAGAGTACCAAATCTTGTAACCCCAAGGAGCTAACACTCTTTCCTTTTCGCCAACCCACTTAGTCTCTTGCAGACATACCAAGTATTTTAATTCTCAATTTGCAAGTATACGTCATAATAGCCATGTTATATAGATACAACGCGGTGCATCATAATTAAGCATTTTGAACCATGAGACATAATGAATATACCATAACCAACTTGTCTTGACCATCCAATAAGATCGACTAAACATAGTCAAATGTATAAGGCACATGCCTTTACAAATACTCGGAGAAGTATTCGGACCTATAGTCATACGAACTATAATAAAGGTCAACGAATTCATGTATTTACCACAATATGCCATTGCTTTACATGTTGAAACTCATGAGAATTACTCGTACATTCTGTCATATATCATGTTGCAAGGAGACGGTGCATGTCTACACCCACATGCAATATTTTATTTTAATAAGATGAAAGATGGAGTTTTCCAAGTATGGGATTGAGTCAAGACCAACGTGGTGGTCGCTCAAGTCAACGTGACAAACCCGTGACAAATCGATTTTAACCACGACATATCCGTCGTAATCGATGTTTGTCCCATTTGTACGTCACAAATTCGTGACTAATCATGAACAAGTCATAACTTTACCGTTACCGACAATGTTCGTTTTATTTAATTGTTGGTTTAAAATCGACAAAATGGCGACGTGAAATCGCACCCAAAACGTGGTGTATGCAACAACCACAAATATCGACTTTCAACAATTATCCGTGACTCCCCCAGGACCGTCACATAGTTTACTTCGACATCCGAGAGTGATACCATCTCTCATTGTCTCATCCACCGCAAAGTAGCGTGGGAGATAAAGAACCCAAATACCCAATTCCCCAAAAAAAAATTTCCCAAAAGAGAGGAATTGAAAAACGAGAACTTTAATAAAGTCTTACGGGTACTTGGTTCCATATATGCTTTGATCCTTGAACGGGAGATTCTCTCCATATGAGCAACATATTTCCGTGGGTACTCCATTCTATATTTACTTTGATCCTTGAACGGGATAAATATGGCTTTTTCTCCATAGCGTGCACATCATCATGAGCGACTTGTGACTTTTCAATTTTTATTACCTTTCCTGTGGATCTTATGTGAATGCACATGTTGTTATTTTCACCGGATCATATATTGTCTCGAGTCGAGATGTGAACCTTGGAGTTGTTGTTTGAATTTTATTGTTTTTCGTGATTCGAAAATGATTGTTCGATTTTTGTTGTCTCGATCATTGTGGTTCGATCGTTTGATTGTTCGGTTTTTGTTGATCTCGTTTCGTGATTATTGAGCGTTCAGACTCCTTCCTAATTCCCTTAAGTTCGGGAAATTAGTCTCGTTTTCGATCTTCCAACCCTTGGGCGGTGGAATTCCGTATTTGTTCAGCGATTGGCTCGCGTTTTGATTGATGTACCGTTGGGTTGGTCAATCGTATTGATTTTCGTTCGTTGTGTTTTGTGATTGTTCGGATAATTGACTTGATTGTATTATCCATTTGATGACGCTTGTCACTTGTTGGTTTTATTATATACCTAACGGAGACGTTGTGTTGGTCGTCGTGGAGCGTGTTTTCACACCGTATATTCCGTTGCGTTGTTTGTAACGTTTCGCCGTTGGGTGTTAGTTACGCGTTTCTTGCGTATCTCGTTGAGTTTTCCTGGCGGGATATTGCTTCTCCCTACTTGTTTTAAGTTTTGGGACGAAACTTCTTTTAAGGAGGGTAGTGTGTAATATCCGTAATTTCGATTTCCAGAAATTTCTTTTTTTTCGGCGAATGTCCGTTTCGACGACTCGCTCATGAGCGTTTCATCATTTGAGAAGGATTAATTCTGCACTTTTTGTCATCCGAGTTCGTTTCGGTGTTGTTTTGTTGAGTTCCGTGCTTTTTGGCGACTTTTCCGCACTTGAGCTCGATTCTTGTGAATCTCGTTCGAAACTGCTGTTTCGAGTTTCCTGTAAGTCCGTTTAACTTTGTTATACGTGTTGTGAACTTCGGTTTGGTTATTCGATCACGTATCGTGATTTTCGGGCATTTTGGACCATTTTGTAATTTACCCAAAGTTGTGGGTATCCGCATTCGTATTTGTTGTTTTGACCATTTACATGGTCGAGTGCGATATATTGTTGCATGGTATTTCTTTTCGGATCGATGTTGTTGTCCGAGAGCATTTCGTCGTGTTCGTTTCGTGCGTTTTCGGGAATTCGAGTCGTCGAGTCTTGGCGGCTAGGCACTGGCCGGCCACGTGCGGCAGGGACCGGCCAGGTGCGCACGAGCTGCGCGCACGACCCGGTGCTCGTGCGGCCCTGACTGCACACGCACGAGCGGGTGCTCGTGCCCGGTGCTCGTGCGTCCCGGCAGTTGGCTGGCAGTGGGCGCGCACGACCAGGCGCACGACCGGCCGCTCGTGCGTGCCTGCTCGTGCGTGCTGGGCAGTATATATGATCGAGCAGACGGGTTTTTCACCCATTCTCTCATTCTTTTCCTTCTCTTCCGCGGCTGGAGGTGTGGAAAACATGTATAGATGTTGTTCAACTATCAATCCACGAAGTTCTTGAGTTCATATCATTGATTGATCATCCTATATCATCCTTTGATCCAGCGAATCAAGGTAATCTCTTCCTAGAACCCTAGTTTCTTGAATTTTGGGGTTTTTGCGTTTTTGTCCGATTCGTTCCGTATTGTTGATTAATTCATGATCGGTATGATTAATCTTGGTAGTATTCTTGTGTTTAACATCATTTAATCCATTGTTCTTCGTCGAATCGAAGTATAACTCTTGATTTCCTTCGAATCGATATTTTGGGGGATTTGTTCTCGATCTTGTTTTCCATCCATTTTTGATGGATCGATTGTGGTTAAATGATGTTGTTAAACATATCCTATGGATTGTATATCCATATTTCGACTTGGAATTCTGTTTTTGTGTTTTGACGGGACCAATCGTGTTCTTGGCCGTTTTAGGGGAAACCCTTGAACTTTCATCGTTTGTTCTTTGAATTCAACGACTTTAGGTCGTGCTATGGAATTCGTTTTCATTGTTGCTATTGTTGTTCGTAGTTTATTGTCGCGGGTTAGCGTTCGGTGGAGTGGGCGGGTTCGTAGTCGGGTCGTGCCAACCTACTTCGGTCGATTCTACGCATTGTGGTTATTCGAGGCAAGTACCTTGTCCATACAATTCTTGTTTTATGGATACAATAATTAGTGATCGTCTAAATGTGGTTGTTTGATCGTTTGAATTGAACTTTCAAAAGATTTAATTTAGCCTTTTTAAAGGCTCACTTTCAAAACGCGTGTGTTTTGTGTGGGTTGTGTGGGACTACGTGAATCCTTTGGATATGTTTGGTGCTGATGTTATGCTTGTTAATGCGTGTGTACGTATACGGCTTCATTTCGGTGCATTGTGTTTTGACGTGGTATTTTGCTTAGTGTTTGATGCCTCTGGGTGAATTGTTTGGATATCTTTGTAGCATTGTGCTATGTGTGTGATTGTGTGGATGTGGGCGGGGTCTACGGTGGCACATGGCATGTGATCATGTGGCCAGGATGCAACAAGCGATTGATCCAACCGTGAGAGCCTAATAAAAACTACGGTGACACATGGCATGTGATCATGTGGTCAGGATGCAACAAGTGATTGATCCAACCGTGAGCGCCAAAGATGTTGTGATTTGTTTCGCTAGC
The DNA here is from genome assembly GCA_033398695.1 of Orobanche coerulescens. NCBI lineage: Eukaryota > Viridiplantae > Streptophyta > Magnoliopsida > Lamiales > Orobanchaceae > Orobanche > Orobanche coerulescens. Next base: position 53,846,404 of record CM065801.1, on the reverse strand, counting down.
CAGCTCGGGAGGGTCCTTCGAGGCCTCGGGTGGGATTTGCGGCTTCGTCCCGGTCCTAGGCGATGCGCGTGCGCGATTATGTTTTGTTGATTTTATGTCCGTCGAGGAGACATGATATGGGTTCTGACCCTGTGAATTGTTAGTGGTTTTCTATTTGCGAAAACAAAAACCCTTGGGCTGTGACCCCTGTTGATTTTGGAAAGAGAAGGATTTGATAATCCTAAATTGTTTTCTATTAAAACTCCCGAGGGTATTTTTTAAACCATTTTGCAAACCGTTCTCGTTATTTGTGATCTTTAGGATTTGGAAAGTTTTCCTTAAACTCTTACCTCGGGAAGTATTCGTTTCGATGTATTTGAATCTTTGAGGATTTTTGGTTATTGTCATTAGTGGAATATGAATTGTATGGCTCGTATTTGCACTTTGTTCTTGCAATAGCAAAACAGTGGAGTTTTGCTAACCCCCGAGTATTCGGGGGGTGGATGTTTGTTTTTGCATTCAGGTTTGGGAGCATAACATAGGGTCGGCACGAAGGATGATGAAAGATGAACGATACTAATCACACGAGGAACCGTATGATGTCTTTGGTTTAGTTATAGTTTATTTTCCGCTGCAGTATTCTTTCCCCGTTGTATGAGAGTGTATTGTATTCGACCCCTGCATGGGCAAGTATTGTAATCGAGTCGTATGTTTTTATTGAAAGGCCAGATCGGTCTACTGAGTCTTTTTAGCCTTGAAGGCATTGTCGAGTTGTTCGTTTGTTGTTACCAGCCTGGTAGATCCTTGAGGAAAGGTTCTACGGCTTGTAATATCCCTGAGCAGATTGGGGGTGTTACAGATAGATGATATATTAACGTATCATGGGAGAGTTTGCGTTCTTAAGGACAAGACCCTTAGGAAGGAGATTCTTGAGGAGGGGCATAGTGCGCCATATACAACTTATCCAGGAGGTACACAAATTTACCAAGATCTGAAGAAGTTATTTTGGTGAAGAGATATGAAGCGTGATATTAGTTCATTCCTAGAGAAGTGTTTAGTTTGTCAGCAAATGAAGGCCGAACTGTAACACTCCCAAGTTATTTAGGATATATTACAGCGCCGTGAGCCCCGCCGAGGGACCCACAAGGTTATTTACACGCGGAACTATGAACTTTGACTGATAGGCTCCAATCACAATAAAATGGAAAACAATAAAATGGTATTCAAAATAATATCCAATAAATCCGAATACAACACTTCACGGATCAAAACCATGGCAACGCAGGCCGAAACATCAAGGAAACCAAAAATAGTACTCGAGTACTCAAAAACCATTCAAGTACAACATCGTTGACTAGAGGAAATACAAAACATAACCGGTGACAAAACATAATATCACACTTGCCCATCATCTTCATGCCGACCCAGTACAAGCCTATCCGCTCTTCTGGATCCTGAAATCCATGAAAGGTATTTCCCCCATAAAGGAGTTACCCGTCGAATAGTTAGTACAAGTGTATCGAATATGAAACATAATACGTCTCGACAATAAAGTAAATGTAATCATCATCTCATCAACTCAAGACTAGTATTCCGCAATAAATAAATCTCAGAGCATCACATTCAATACATACATGATTAACCGCGGAACCGCACCAGAGGCTACAGAAACCTCAGAGGGCCTGTCGGTCCGTCCCAGAGTGGTTAACCCAAAATATACGCGGAACCACACCAGAGGCTACGGAACCCTCATAGGACCCGTCGGTTCATCCCAAAGTGGATATATACCATCATACAACTCATATACCTTACTTTCAAAGTTGAGAACGTACAATCATAAACATATACTTGCCTTTGAGACATTGAGAATCGGAAGGAAAAGAGTATAAGTTCGGTAGGTCCAAGAACGCACTTCCAGCACCTAAACGATTTGTAAGGAATACGATAATCAATAATCCATACTCAAATCACACGAAGAAACTCCGGAAACCCGCCTACGATTCACGACACTACAAGGATAATCATCTAGATGCTTGGAAATCACCCAAACCCTCTCAAGTCCGAACAAGGTACAAAACAACCCATGTAATCGTAGGGCAAACGTGGGTACGGGGTAGATACATCATAGTCTCAAAGATCTCAATCTCCAAAACGGATAAATGGGGCGAATCTAAGAAAATCCCCAAAAATTTCCAAAACTAGGGTTCTAAGGAATTTACCTTGATTCGGAAGATAGAAACGAATTAGATGTTGTGTAATCTTTGTTATTCAACCAAAGATGATGATAGTTGAAGAAGGACCGCGCCAAATCGCCCTCTCCTGTGCTCTCCCGTCGGAAATGTGTGAAAAGGTTGCAATATGACGAGAGCAGTGGTTGACTACCCCTTATATACCATGCCAGGTTAGCGCGCGCTAAAATTCAGGGTTAGCGTGCGCTAACGGGGTCACCCGGTACTCCAGTGGCTTCTGTCCTAAGATGTTAGCGAGCGGTACCACACCTTAATGTGCGCTAACTGGTATCCTGCAAAAATTCCCACTCACTGCCCAAACCCGCTAGCGTGCGCTACATCTGGGAACTAGCGCGTGCTACACAACACCTATAGCATGCGCTGACTATGGCCTAGCGTGCCTTACCTGTTAGTCTAGAAATTAGAAATACCTAACTGCCTCTGCCGACTCAGCTCATTAGCGTGCGCTACGGGCGATGTTAGCACGCGCTACTGAATTCGAATAGCGTGCGCTAGCTACTGCCTAGCGTGCGCTAACTGCTAGTCTAGAGGGCATAATTAGCTATTGTCTCTGCCAAGCCCGGACATTAGCGTGCGCTAAGATCCAATGCTAGCTGATGAACAAATTAAATACTCGCAAGTGTACGAATCGCTTTTGTAGGTAGCGACAAGTAACTCCGGGGTCGATCTCACAAGGAGTTGGAAACGGTTTGAAATTCAATAGTGTTTGGCAAATAGTCGAATTGACAAAAGTAAAGTAAAATAAAACATCATTGATTTGATAGGATTACAATCACAAACACGGAAAATTTAAATAAATGAAACATTAATAACACCGAATTAATGGTTCGATAATTAAGAGAATACAATTATGAGAATGATATGGGAGTTTAGAATCGCCGACACACACGTAATCAATTATTAGTTCCGATACTCAAAGAATTAAGGTTTGGAATTATCGATTGCTCACGATTAAAAGAAATCCATTTGATGGCGGTAATTCTAAAAATCACGATTGTTCTTATCGAAAATACAAGACACTCCTTTGATGGGGACAAATCTCTACTAACAATCGACTAGCTAATACCTTTGATGGGGTAACACTCTAAAAGATCGCGGAAAAAGGTTTAGAACATTCACAATCATTTCTATCGGGTCGTTTGATGGCGAACACCGACAAATACTACACTATATATGACATATTGCAAGCCCATTACATATTTGTGTTGCATAAAGTGTTGCTATAGATAAAAAATTTGCTAATCTGTTGCAATATTTTCAAAAAGTGTTGTATAAAATGGGAAAAGTGTTGCAAGCCTAAGATTCATTTTGAAAATTTTAGAACTATTGCAATACATTACAAAAGTGTTACAATGCACGTAATAATTTTGTTCAACTTGAGCCAAATTTGCAGGCGGGAGTTTAGGGCGGACAAAAATTTGCACCAAATATTTTGGACCAAAATTTTTATTACACAAAACTAAAAACTAAGGGTGTTAATAATTCAAGAGTTCTCATCTTCCTCCTATCTCGTTCTTTGACAAACTAGGGCTCGTTATCTTCCTCCTATCTCGTTATCTTCCTACAATCAACAAAAATTGAAACTAGAACTCTTGCGGGAGAATAGGCCGAAGCAGACCCACTGGGAAGAGAGAAAGAACTCCGAAGTAGACGACCTACCTTTTTGGAGTACGGGCTGGGAGAAGCTACAAGAACAAGGAACAACTACTCTTCCAACAGAGGAGAACAAGGTATCCGCCCTTTCCGATCTCAAATCGTTTTTTTATTTTAGCAGATATGTGCAAATAATCGGGTTTTTTAATTGTGGGAATTTTATGTTAATATTATTGTATTTTGTGCTAATTTTGTAGTAATTTGGTGTTGATTAGTTGGAATATTTTCTGTTAATTAGTGGAATTGTGTGTTAATTTTGGGAATATTTTATGTTAATTTTGTGTTAGTTTTATATTGTCTCTGTAAGTTTGTGTTTGTGCTCTCTTCTTGTATGTAATAATGTGCTATAATATGTTGAATTTTTAGTAATAACAACATGTTAATTAATGTGCCCAGCCTTGTATCTGTAACAATGATGTGCTCAGGTCTTTTTTGATGTGCTGTGTTATTTTTTTGAGCAATGTTTATGCAGAAAATGGATGTTGAAGGAGAGAAATGGATCTCACTTCCAAAGTACACCGATAAATATAGGAAGGGGGTGGAATATTTTGTTACCAAAGCATTTTCCAAATATGCCGTAGGAAATGAGTTGAAGTGCCCTTGTAAAATATGTAGTAATGTGTTCTGGAGTGGTGCCAAGGGTATACATGAGCATCTTGTATGCAATGGTCTTTGTCCCCATTCTGTTGAATGGATTTACCAGGTCTCAAACCTTAAGATAGACAGAGTTGCCGATGAGATGGATACTAATATAGGTATGGGTTTAGGAGATGAGTTCGAGGCCATGATACATAATAAATATGGGTATGCTAATGATGCTAGTGAACATGGACATAGAAATGGATTGAATGATGATGCAAGGAAATTTTATAGGCTTGTTAAGGAGGATGGGCAACCTTTATATCCCGAGTGTAAAAAATTTACTCGATTAAGTTTCGTAGTTAGGCTTTACCAACTAAAGTGCATTCATGGATTTAGCGAGTCGGCATTTAGCGATTTGCTTGACTTGATAAATGAGGTTTTTCCCAATGCAAATCTGCCGTCATCTTTTAATGTGGCAAAGAGTATGATTAAAGACTTAGGTCTTGATTACCAAAAGATACATGTATGTCCAAATGACTGCATGCTATTTTGGGCTGAAAGTGAGGGCCTGGATATTTGCAAAAAGTGTGGAACATCAAGATGGAAAGTAGTTGAAGATAATAATAAGCCTAATTTGAACGCAAATTTGTCGAAGGAACATAAAATACCTGCAAAAGTGATGAGATATTTTCCTATAAAGCCAAGGCTGCAAAGAATGTTCTTGAGCTCTGATTTCTCCAACTCAATGTAATGGCATGCTTTAGCATGAAAGAAAGATGGCAGGTTGAGGCATCCGGCTGATGGCCAGGGTTGGAAGTCGATGGATACCAAATATCCTGAATTCGCGGCAGAAATACGAAATGTTAGGTTAGGTTTAGCTGCAGACGGATTTAATCCTTATCGATCAATGAATATTTCTCACAAAGACTGCCAACAGGCCGGTAAATTACAACCTTCCCCCTAGTTAATCATGAAACAAGAAAATCTAATTCTTTCAACCTTAATCCCTGGCCCTATTTATCCTAGTAATGAAATTGATGTGTATATGCAAACTTTAATTGGAGAGTTGAAAGAATTATGGGATGTTGGAATAGAAACTTATGATGCAAGGGTAGACAACACATTTAAGCTACATACAAGCCTCTTATGGACGATAAGTGACTTTCCGGGATATGCAATTTTATCGGGTTGGAGCAAAAAAGGTAAGCTAGCCTGTCCTTCATGCCACTATGAGACCTCATCAATATGTTTGAAACATAGTAAGAAGGTTGTATATTTAAACCACAGAAAATTTCTTCCTCTTGACTACAAGTGGAGGTCTGATACGCGGAGATTTAATGGAGATGTGGAAATGCTGGGAAGTCCTGAAATGTTAACAGGAACGGAGGTTGAGGAATTGTTGTGTGGTTATGAGAATGATTTTGGTAAGCCACAGACGAAGCATAGGGGTTCTTCATCAGATTGCCCTTGGAAGAAAAAGTCTATTTTTCTCGAGTTACCATATTGGAGTAGTAATATGGTTAGGCATAACCTTGATGTTATGCATATTGAGAAGAACATTTGCGATAAAATTTTGGGGACTTTGTTAAATATCGGGGTCAAGACAAAAGATCATCTTAATGCTCGTCAAGATTTGGAAGAAATGGGGATTGGAAAAATTCTTCATCCTGTCAAATGTGATGATAACAAACATGTTGAAATTAGAGCAACTAGTTTTGATATGACCAAAAAAGAGAAAGAAATATTTTGTTCAGTTCTGATGAAAGATAAGTTACCACACAGATCTGTCTCTAATATAAGTCGGTGCATTCAAATTAAGGAGCGGAAGATATCAGGTTATAAGAGTCATGACGCACATTTTATTCTTCAGTTTCTATTACAATTTGCTGTGGTTAAAACTCTGAAACCTGAGGTTGCAATACCTTTGATGAGGTTGGGTGCATTCTTCAGGGGTATATGTGGCAAAGTCATTGAATTAGATGATGTTGAGAAGTTACAAAATGAAATAATTGAGATACTTTGTCAACTTGAAATGACCTTTCCACCTGCATTTTTCGACATAATGGTTCACTTACCAATTCACTTGTGTAAGGAAATTGAATTTGGTGGACCGGTCCACTTAAGATGGATGTTTGGAATTAAAAGGTATTTGTGCAAACTGAAATCTTATGTTCGAAATAGGAGTAGACCAGAAGGCTGTATAGCAGAAGGCTACTTGGTAGAAGAATGTTTGACATTCTGTTCTAGTTTTTTTGACGAGCAGTGTAAAAATAGAAGTCATCCAAAGGACTGTGACAAAGATGTTGGATATCCTATTGGATCTCGTAAAAACAGAGAAGGGAAGTCTATACATCTGGAAGAAAAAACATGGACCAAGGCTCATCGTTACATATTATTCAATTGCGACAACATGGAAATCGAGAAGCTAAAAGAGTAAGTTGTTATGTATACGTAAAATTTTGATTCAAATTTTCAAAGATCATGAAGCATTATAAGTAAACTAATTTGTCGCTATATATAATAAATGTAATGAACACCGTACTTTGGTTGAAAAAGCTGCAAATTCAAAGAGGTTACGCATACGACTGAATTTCACAAGTGGTTGAAAGAGGTAGTTCGAAACAAAGATGATATTTCAGTTGAATTGTCCTGCTTGGCAAAGGGGCCTCATCGTGCAGCAAAGAGATTCTCTGGTTATGCTGTGAATGGATATAGATTTCACACCAAGCGCAAAGATGGTAGGTGTACAACACAAATTAGTGGTGTCTTTCTCACTGCCTTAACCACCAGTTTTGCGAGTGCAAAAGACCAAAATTCAGTAGTTGGAGATGTAGGTTACTATGGTGCAATTGAGGATATCATTGAAGTCAACTACTGGGGAGCATTGACTGTTGTTTTATTTAGGTGTTGATGGTACTAAAAAGATAAGGATTTCAATGGGCTAACAAGAGTGAACTTCAATAGGTTATGTCAAAAAGAGGATCCCTTCGTTCTTGCTACACAAGTACAACAGGTCTTTTATATTGAAGATCCTACTGAAAAAAATTTGCATTTTGTTATCAAGAAATTTCCGAAGGATCCGTATTCTGAAGTAGAAGACGAGATGAATATAGTAGAAGATGTTAGTGACATAGGATATGTGTCGCGAGGACAAATACCTGTTGATGATATCATCAGTTTGTGCAGAGATGACGTTCCGACGAAACAAATCCCTATTGCACCCAGGATAACTTTGAAATTTGATGAGTAGAGAACTTATTTGTTTTTCTTAGTTGTGCTAGTTTCCTGTTTTTGTTGTATTTGTTAAGTGTGGTTCATCATGTTTTTATGTAATTGGTACTTGAAAATTGAATTAATTTCCTGTATTAGTTCATTATTAGTGCTTTTTTTGTTTAGTTCATTATTAGTGCTTTCTTTATTTTTTGTTGACTTAACTGCATATTTTTCATTTAGAACTTTGCATATTTTTTGTATTAGTTCATTATGCTTTAACTGCATTTGCATTATTATTAATTAATGCTTTTTTTTAGTTCATTATCAGGGCTTTCTTTATTTTTTCTCGACTTAACTACATATTTTTCATTTAGAACTGTGCATATTTCTATTGCTAACTATTTTTCTTATTTGCTATTTCCATTTCTAGCTATTTTTCTTATTTTCTTGTTTTCAGGATGGCGGATAAAGATTACATTCTCAGGTTTTTTCACAAGGGACATTTCTCAAAAACTGAATATATAGGCGAGCAATGTGAAGTGATTCCAGAATACGTAGATTCTGATAGATTCTCGTACACGGTTGTGATGGAGTACGGGAAGGATTATCTGAAATACACAGAAATTGGTGGTGTTTATGTGAAGAAAGTACCGAGTGGTTGGGAGCTTATTGAAAATGATCGTGATTTACAAGAGTTTGTAACAACGGTTGAAGGAGAGAGGTTGGATTTTTATGTTGATCATATAATTGACAAAAATATAGAGCCAAAGTCACAAATGCAGCCACATGTAATTGTGCGACCAAGAACACAATTTTTTGAAGGTAATACATTTGTGTTGAGATGCATTCATTATTTTTGGTTATCACTTGACGTGTAGATAGTGATGTTAATATGTTTTCACATCCACTCATTGCACCAACAACTTTACAAGCAAAGCGTAAGTTTGTGACAATAGATGGGCTGAAGAAACAAAGGGCAAGTCGTCGATTCGCTCATGAAAAGTCTGCTACTGATCAACCTGAAGCTGAGACTGGATAGGGGAACTCAGAACAAGTTCTTCCAAAGGTTAAATATATTGATACCTATGGTATAGTTACTCATATCTAATATGCCTTGGGTCTAGTTCAATATTTATGTACAGCTTCTTTATAAATTTCAGATAACGGAGTATGAAAAGAAAAGGATGTTGCAGCTTGTTGAAAAATAAAAAGAAGATACATGAGTTGGGAATAAACAAATTTGCTGCTGGTCTTGATGTGAAAAATGTCAAAGAAAATGTTCAAGCGGATGATGAACTAAACTTTGATAGAGAGTACGTTCCTGGGCATGATAGTTTGTCTGAGGCTGAAAAAGAAGACGAAGAGACGATGGCAAAACAAGTTGCTCGAAAGAAAATAATGATGAAAATGAAGGAAAAAAAGATCAAGAAGGTGACCATTCCTGTCTCAAGGCATATAACACGTTCAAGGGCCACAGCTCCTTTGTCTATGCAGGTACAAGTTTGTTAATTTCATTTGTGATAATAACTGTTTAGCAGTTCAAATATTGGTACTAATTTGTGATTGCATGACAGATTGAGACTACTACGAACTCTGAACCAGCTGACAATATAACCCTTCCCGTAACTCAAAATTCATCACCCGTTATAATTGAGAATTTACCACCTCCCCCTCATTTGCCTAAAGATTCACAATGCTTACCATTGAAAGTGGCACAGCAAAAAAAATAACAACCAAGGAATTGGTTCAATGGAAGCATACATGTTGATGAAAGATCATCAAAAGTCCCTTGAAAAGGAAAAAAGCATGTGGATGATGGTGGTCAGATATCTCATTCACAAACTCATGAAGAGACAGTTGAAACTTTAGCAGGTAATTTTAGGTTTTCTTGATATTGGCTTGAATCGAATATTGTGTTGATTCAGTAGTAAAGTGTTTTGTACTACTTTTAGGTGCACCGAAAAGCAGAAAGCGTAGAGGACCTACACGAATGAATAATGTGTACACAAGGAGGCCTGATGAAAAGAAGATTATTAAGTTGAATTTTGAGTTACAGTCCGTGGCTGACAATGACAAGGACTTGTCTGAATTTAAAAACTTTTTAGGGACATTAGGTAGGCAATCTGCCCACTTGATCCCCTCTCTTGGCACAAATTTCCTGAACAACAGAAGGAGGAACTATGAACTTTTGTTAAGGTAAACTCAAAATATTGTAGACCTTTTTAATGATCTCTAGCTGTTTATTGTCTTTAGGTTTATATATAGCAAGTCTAATTAAAAGATCAATTGCGTGTCGCTGAGGTGTAAATGCCACTAATAATTTTACCTAATAAATTAGACAGAATATGAAATTCCCGAGGAAGTAAGAACCTATACATTGCGGACTATTGGTGCTTTGTGGAGGATGTACAAGAGCCGGATTAAGAAGGACAATTATCTCAAATATGAAAATGACGAGGATAGGCTAAAAAATAGGCCCAATGTCATTTCAGTTGAAGAATTCAAGGTGCTTCTCAAATACTGGGCGGATGAAGAAGTTCAGGTATATCCACTCATATATCAATATGTTAGCTAGTACTTGACCTTTTCACAATTTTATTTTCAAAAAATTGTTGTAAGTGATTTTTTATATTCTCTGCGCTTTATTGAATGGTCAGGATCGAGCTAAGAAAAATGCAAAAAGTCGTAAGTTGATTGTAGAAACACACACTGCTGGTCGTAAAAGTTTTGCACAAATTGGCGAGAAAATAGTATGTCCAACATTCCCCACTTTGATATTTTCTTGCATTATATAGTTTTAATATTATTCCATTCCTTGCATTACATGGCAGAAAGCAGAAAAGAATATCGAACCTCACAATCTAGCTCCGAAAGACGATATTTATGTGAAAACCCATAAACGGAAATCAGGACATGAATACAAGGTAATGATGCAATAATTTAATTATTTTAGCCCTTTCATCTTTTCAAGTTTCTATAATTTTTTCTTTAAAGGTAGGCTTTTAGTTTTAATGTGTTTGTATTTTTGTTTAATCATGTTTATTTGTAGACTACAATTGTTGCTGAAGATGACAGTGGGGAGCAAGTCCAAAAACCAAGCCATGGACCGAATTGGCTTCTAGGCAGTTCTGGAAAATGCAGAAAAATAATGAAAGATCAGCAGCCAAAACTTTTTAGTTCTGCTATTGCAGCTGCTGATATTGATGATTTGAAGAAGACTATAAGGGAGGAAATCATGGCTGAAATGCAGGGCATGGTAGAGGACATGGTAAACAGAAAGATGTGTGAGAAAATGTCAAATGTAATAGCAAAATTGGGAGAAATCAACCCAGATTTAAAACACCTTGATGTTGAAGAGTTGTGTGCTGGTGGTGATGAAAGTGAGGACAGTGATGAGGATGACGATCATCGCGAAGATGACATTGATCACCAGGACGACGAAAGTGATGATTGATGATCACTACTTAACTACTTATATATTTTATACGCGTACTTTTGGTAGTAGGTTGGCATTTTGACATGAAAGACTATGTTTAATGTAAAATTGCGGTGTAAGTTGACATGTATGTTTCGACTTTAGACTTAAGTACTAGATGTAAGACGATATTGTGATAAAAGTTGACTATGTTTGGGTTTTATTGACATGTTTTGCTGGATTTGTTATTTGGGAAATTTGAAATGTGATTTCAGGTTTGGTATATTGAAATTTCAAATAGAACCTTGCAATTTGGATTAATAAAAAGTGTTGCAAATAAGTGTTGCCAATAAAGTCTAAAACATTATAATAGGGATAAAAATATTGCAGATAAATGTTGCTAAAAAACCAAAAAGCATTGCAACAAGCATTAAGAATGTTGCAATAAATTGACTTTGTAACATTTTAACTCAATAAATATTGCAAGCAAGTGTTGCATTAGTCTATTGCAACACCTTAAAAGTGTTACTGAAATAGCCTAAATTGTTGCAATAAAGGCGCTATTGTAATACTTAGTAAATGTTGCAATAAGTACATAAAATGTTGCTATGTGGGTCATAGGCAACGGCCGCAAATGCAACGCCGAGTTTTGGCTAAAATGTTACATAAAATTCTAATGTAATATATATGGGGTCTAACAATACACTTTTTTGGGCTTGCAAAAGGTCATATATGGTGTAGTGAAAAACACTCGATTTTGAATAATAATAACAACTATGAAATAGTTTTGATGATCTAAATCAAAAGTTCTTATGCGATGAACAAACAAAGAGGAACAATCCCAAACTCTACCAGGAAAATCAATTGAAACTAATAATCGATAACATGTGTGTGGCTCAATCTAAAAACCCATATGAAAAGATTATGTAAACATGATTATTCCAACAATAATAATGGAAATTGTAAAATAAAACATGGTAGAAACTTCCCTTGTAAAAGCCGAAATCGAATTCCCGATGAAGGTGTGATGATCTTTCTTCAAGAATTCACAACAAATGATACAAGGTATTATAATATCTCACAAATGTATATTTCAACATGAACAAACAAGGAAGATTATGAAAAATCTCTCTTTCCTCTCTATTTTGGTGTTTCTCTCCCTAAATCATGTGTTTTTCCAAACAATATCTCATACAAGATCTGAATATATCTCCTAAGGTCTCCAACACCTTTTTATAAAGCCAAAAAACAAGAAAAGTGCTCCAAATCGTGTAAAAATGTCAAAGAAATGGACTTGCACCGAAAAGTGACACGGCCCATGTCAAATGACACGGCCTGTGTCATACTGTCCTGGAAATGGCAAAAAGTGCACTGTCCATCGGACCCGGCCGTGTCATATGACACGGCCCGTGTTGTACTCCTTCAGAAAGTGAAATTCGACTGGATAGTGACTCGGCCGTGTCCTGTGACACGGCTGTGTTGTACTCTCCCGTAATGTGAAAATCTCACTGGAACGAGACCTGGCCGTGTCCTGTGACACGGTCGAGTTGCCTGATGCGTCCCGGGTCGTTTCTTCTAGTTTTGATTCCGGTTTTTGGTCTTCTTCGGCTTGATCCTTCGTTTTTGTATCAATACACCTCGGAATTTAGTGTATGATATACCGTTCTGAAGCTAATTTCACGAGGAATCTATATCAATGGAGAAAACTTCCCAATTCAGAGTGATGATTCTATAATTTAGAAAATACGACCAATATTGCTTCAATCTTTATCGTTTTAGGCCCCGTTTTTGCTCTTGATAGTCATAAACTCCAATACTGGCTATGAAAGCGCATATTTCACCACAATTTTTGCTCGACTACCTATAAATTAAAAACACAACATACCACGCATAAAAGAGAACAAAAACACTAAAAAGCAAACAAAAACACGACTCAATAGAATAGAATGAGTCGATCAAGAATCGACTCATCAAATCCCCCCAAAATTAAACTTTTATCGTCCCGAGCAATGCACATTAAAATAACCACTCACAAGGGGAACTCTTCTCTCAACATAACTCAAAGGACCTCTTCGAAATTTCATCAATACGATTCAAGTAAAATAAGTTGAGTTCTTCAAAGTTTTCAAATCTCCGGGGTGCTTCCTTAACATCATAGTCAATACTTCGAAAATATAAACCTCACCGGTCAAGTGTATTCACTCACTCTCAAAGTGATATAGGGATAGGTATACGTTCGGAACCCATTCAATGAAATAAGGAACCCCATAGACTTGTCAATCGTCTACATCTCTACCACTGTTTTGTGTATGCAAAATTGTGAATAAAAAAAAGACTTTACTCGGCTGTAATGTAGGCATGGGTCGAGGTGGGATAAATATGGCTAAAGTGACTTTACTTGAGCAATTTAGAACTAAATCACCATAATTGCTTAGAAGCTCAAGATTTTTGAAGTTTTGCTTCTTTCAACCCCTTAACTATGTAACACTTGCAACAAGCACTTATGAAAGTGAGAAACGCAGCCTTAAGCCCTCCTTATTGCTCCAAATTTTTTTTTGGTCTTGGGTTGTTTTAGGACCTGTTTTACGTGAATGTAAACGATGGGTCACATGAATACATCCGGTTACTAGGATCAAAACATACACAACTGCTTCCAAGCATACTCATATCTAAGGTAACTGTTTTACGCGAATGTAAACATGGGTCACATGAATACACCCTGTTACTAAGTTCCCAAAAATAGCGAAGTATTTTCTCCATTTCAACACTACCAACAATATATATCACCCAATGTCACCACAATATTTGTATCCTCGTCAAAAATAATTTCCAATCGTTCAAGTATGGGTCAAAGGGTTATAGCAAATGGAAGCTCAATATGTGGTTGACAATGAAATAGACAATGAGCTCAATTGGGTTTAATTAAGGAATAATCAATTGTTGGAAAAAATGAAGGGTTAAGGTCAAAGACGCCTAAATCATTTTCACTCAATTGCACACACACTAGTAGTTTCGAAATAGATACCAAGGCAAGTTCTAGAGTCTTAAATCACGAATGAAACACTCGACAATGAAACTTGCATATTTGAAAATGCACAAAGGCTCAAAAGCTCCCAAGTAGATTTGTTCATACCTCCAAGATTAGACTGTTTATTCAATTTCACACCCGTTTTGATTATCAACAATTTTTTCTCTTCAAATCATCCTTGATTTGTATATCAAAATAACGAAACAAATCCCGAGGCATCCAAGAAAAGAGTTCATTCTTCCAAGTATTTATAAAAAATGTAAGATACTCAAAACACACCAAAAGTTAATAAAAACACACCAAAAAAAGAACAAAAAAAAAAGAAGAATCCGACAAAACAAGCAGAAATAAACAAACAAACAAAATAATATCCAAAAACAAATAAAACAAAAGTAACGAAGTATTTCTTGACCAACCCCCCCCCCCCCCCCAAAATTGAATTAAAGAATATACGCACGAAGGGGGTATAGTATTTAAATAAAAGAATTTCATTGCTCAAGAAATACTTACGACCGGTTCTACTGGTGGGGCGGAGGGAAGTGGCCTTGCTGGACATGCTACTAGTGCATTTATCTCAAAAGAGACAACATCTCGTTCTGCTCCTGTCTAGCCTCCTCTCGCTTCTGTCTAGTCTCCTCTCGGAAGGCTACGAACTCCTCTGGGAAGGCTACAAACTCCTCCCTTAGTGTTACACGTGTAACACCCCCAGAATCTAACCAGGAATATTACACGCTGCAGACTCTCTCCGTGAAGATCCACCAGGCTAAACATTGAAACAACATAATACATTACATGCCGACATGGCATAATCACGAACCATTAGACCGATTTGGTCTTTTGTCACTGTCTTAAAAATCAAAACTACATAACCCTATTGAGACTCATACCCACACAAGGGTGAAATACTTCAAAACATAGACAATACGGCAGCAAAAAAGACAATACAATGGACTCCGACTAACTGAACCCAAAACTGGCCTTCGTGTGATTAGTATCATTCGTCTTTCATCATCCCTCGTACCGATCCTGTGTCTTGCTCCCGAAACTCTGCATGTACCTGGACACAATACAGATATCCACCCCCCGATTACTCAGGGGTTAGCAAAACTCCACTGTTTCGCTAGTGCAAGTATAAAGTGCAAATATGAGCCATA
This sequence comes from Orobanche coerulescens, assembly GCA_033398695.1. NCBI lineage: Eukaryota > Viridiplantae > Streptophyta > Magnoliopsida > Lamiales > Orobanchaceae > Orobanche > Orobanche coerulescens. The sequence continues at coordinate 53,831,131 of CM065801.1, read as the reverse complement.
CACAACACATTCCGAGAATACAACGAAAGACTTCCCGAGATATGATATTTAGTTAAAATAGTTCAAGTCTTGAGACTAGAAACGAAACAAGTAAGCACTTTGAAAACACTTCCAAATCTCGGGAGTTTTGAAAACATTAGAAATTGAAAAGTTCTTAATTCCTCGAAAGCCACTTAGGGTCACAGCCCCAAAGTTCATTTTCCAAAACACAAATCCATTAATAAAACACGGGGTCCACGACCTGATCATTCCGATCACCAAACACAGGGTCCACTGCAATTCACATACAAGGACACATTACACATAACACGTTATTCTTATGCCATTCTAGCCAAATACCAAGACTCGCTATATAATGTATCTCGACCCCGAGCAAAAAGCATTGTGATACTCTGGACATATCACAATAGTCATCAAAACATCAACATCAATCTCACAAAAACCACACTTGGTAACCCATGGCCGTGCCCCTTAGCATCGACCCCCAGAGGTCCCCTCGAACCGTCCCCAGGTGGGAAACCACTTCCGCGGCTGTACCCCTTAGTATCGGCCCCCAGAGGCCCCATCGGACCATCCCCGGGTGGAAGAACAACAACACACGCACCCAAGTCGACTTCCGTGGCCGTACCTCTTAGTATCGGCCCCCAGAGGCCACACATGCCATCCCCGGGTGGAAGAACAACTCACAGATTACAAAACCACAACTCTTAAAGGTCAGACACACAAAATATATATAGTAGAGGTACCTTGCTAGAATGGCCATATTATTCAACACGTACTCACGACCCAGAACTATAACAATTCACAACAAAGCACAAGATCTCAACAACACCGAACGACATAACCAATATCACACAAACTCACATATTCATCCATAACCACGTGACTCCACGCACATAATGTGACAAAATAATTACACTTTACATTTACCGATGACATAATCATACATAATGATATCACACGAAAGTAAGGTGATCCTATACTCGACACTAGCACACATATTCAACTAAGTATATTGATTCCCGACACACGCGGGTCACCTTTACGAAACCAAGATGGTAAATATACCGATTCGTTTGAAAAATGGTTATAAATATTTATTTAGCATAAATCGACGATTAGCAACCATTATATCCACAAAAACACATAATGTATGGGCAAGATACTTGCCTCAAAATCAATTTGTGAATACTCCGACAAAAGCGGCTCGACCGAAACAGCCCCAAAATAGTCCCGAAACAGCCCGGCCGAAACAGCCCCAAAACAGCCCCGAAACAGCCCCAAAAGCTGACCACCTTCGCGAGAAATCAATAACAACACAATCACCACGAGAATAACACCGCTACGAATCAACAACACTAAACGAAATCTCAATCGACATTAAGAAACTACAAGGGTTCAAGGGTTCGTTCCAAGAAAGCCAAAATCATGTTCCAGGTGAAACGAAATCGATAAACGAGTGACTAATCCATATATTACAACCAATACAACAAGAATTACATAACCAATTCATCATAATCGGCCCAGAATTGAAATCAAAAGGAAAACCCCAAAATAGTTGAAAAAGGATTTTTTTGAAGAATTACCTCAATCCGACGAAGAACAATAGATTAGATGTTGTTAAACATGATCAAGACTTCAAGAATATGATGATAATCTACTCAGGGATTGAAATCCCCATCAAATCGCCCAAAAAACGAGAGAGAGAGAAGTGAAAATGGGCTGAAAAACGCGACTGTCCTATTTATACAACTGGACAAAATGTCTCAGAATACGGCCCAAATTAGAGCCGTATTCCAGCGCCGTGTTATAAACGACTCAGCAAAAACGGTGCAAACAGCGTCGTATTCCAGGGCCGTATTCTGACAGTGTAGACTTTGTCATTATGACCATAACTTCTCCGTCCGGACTCCGATTGACTCGCCGTTTGAACCATTGGAAAGCTAATTTGATGATCTATCACATTGTAAAGTTTCAGAATTTTTAGACTTTATAAGCGCCGGTGGTGATCTTTCAAAGTCGACCAAATGCACAAAAATGATACTCCTCGACAAAACAATAATTATTCAACATGCAACGAAACACTAACGGACAACACCAATGATCCAAATCAAAAACGAACACATAACAAAGCGAGACATACTATTAGCTCGACTTACGCAACGATAAGTCGTACCCGACGAACACCAAAACACGGTACATCGTGCCGTACCCAACATAGAGGAAAATCTCAAGAAATCGCCAACAGAACAAAATGAACGGTGCAATCGACAAAAATTCAAAAATAACTGGAACCGAGAATCTCGGGTATTACATTCTACCCTCCTTAAAAGAAGTTTCGTACCGAAACATAAAACATGAAACAATCCAGGCAGAGCAACTGTAGATGACACATGATTCCGATTAGATGACACATGATTCCGATAACTTGAAGATCGGGAAAAACAATATGAAGGCAACCAACCCAAAACTTTGGGAAATTACAAAATGGCCCAAACGCCTGAAACATCACGATAAGACAACGTATAACCAAACCGAACTTCAAAAAACGTCTAACAAGGTTAAACGGACTTACGGGGAAATACGAACAACAATTTCGAACAAGATTCGCAAGAATCGATCTCAAATGCGGAAAAGTTGCCAAAAAGCACGGAACTCAGCAAAACGACACCGAAACGAACTCGGATGTTAACAAGTGTAGAATGAAACATTCACAGAAGGACGAAACGGTCATAGGCGATCCGTTAAAACGGACTCCTGCTAAAAAAAAGAAATTTACCGAAAATCGAAAATTGCGGATATTACAACACGCGATGGGGCATGTCTAGTTTCGGCCTGCCTTGACGTCTCGAGCTGATCTCTGGGGCTTTCTTCTTCATCGTCATTGTCTTCTTCTTCTTCTTGTTCATCCGGGCCTCTTTCATATGCCTCTTCCTCTTCCATTTTCTCGACTCTGTCTTCATCCATCGTGCGCCGAGGTCGAACATTTCGGTCAAGAGGGCTGTGACCCGGGGGAGACAATCCAGGTGCTATCCGCGCACATTGGTGTGCTTTCGTAGCCATCTGCAAATTTCCTATGTCCTGAATACTATTTATGGTCGTCAGAGGCGTATTCGGGAGAAGGAAATAGTCATTGTCGGTCTGGAGAAATACTGTGCGTGATTCGTAATCCAGGATGTTCATAACTTTCATCACAGAGATAGAGAGCAGCTTGTTTCCTGGTAGGGGAGTCCTATGAGCTAAGGAAATCTCATAGTGAAGTGCGATAGGCGTAATCAAACCCACTATCCATATCTCCCCTTCGGCTTCGTCGCAATATCCTCAAAATGTTCGGCTATCATTGCCCCGGTGGATGGATTAGTACTATCTAGCATGTGGGTCAGGATGTATAATTCTCACAGTGTAATAGTCCCGGTCTCCTTTCGGCCATAAATAGTGTTTGCAATCACTTTGTGTAGGTATCGGAGTATTGGATTGCGAAGATTCGATCCTTTAGCCGATTTTACAACGTAATACCGTGCGTCGCTCCCCGGGTATTCCACCATAACTCGCCAATAGGTTTCACATGCGAACCGGTTTATTTGGTAATGTCCATCATGCCTCGCATGATAAATGTCTTCCAGTTGGTCCATGGTTAGCCTCTTGTCATTATTGTTAAGCCAGAATATTATTGCGGTCGGTTCACGAGTCACCGAATCTGTTCTGACTGTAAGAGTGCTAAGAAACTCCATCGTGAGACATCTATAAGTTGGTCATTGTTGCGTCATCATCCAGGCCCATTTCACCCTTTCTAGGAACTTCATGACGTCATCTTTTATGCCCATTGCGGTCATACATTTATCATCGGGCCATCGCGTAGGGAGCATTTTTTTCTGGCCTAGTATCTCCCACCTAGCTTGTCGCGTTTCGGGGAGATCAATTCCGTAAGATTCGGAGGTTTCGACAGCCCCTTGGATCGCCATTCGTGTCGGTTGCTCTTGTTCTCCGGCGTTCCTACCCCTTCCCCGTTGAGAGTTTCCACGTCCACGTCCTCTAGCCATTTTCTGCAAAAATTTTCAATTTATTTGTTCAAAGACTAATAATGCATTCCTCCCCTAAACTTATAACAAACTACGGAATAACCCCAATATAACCATTTATCGATCAAAACAACTCCCCATGTAAAATTTATCATCCGAATCCTCTAGAATTCATCATCTTCATCATGTAAAACACCCCTTAACTACAAGAATTTCCAATCAAGTAATTTAATCATTAAAAATCAAGAACAATCAAAAATCCCCAAATTATCATCTTCAATTTAATTCATGAACCATAGATAATCAAAGATTTGTGATTCTAACATCATAGCATGCTCATAATCAAGAAAAAATCATCAAAAACATGAAAAACATACCTTATATTCGGAGAATTCGGAGAAAAAAAAAAATTAAAAACGAGTGCCTGATTCGTCCGATTTGACTGCTTGGAGTAAGAAATCGGTTGAATAATGATGATTTCGTAAATAATTCTTGTATCTTTCCTTGATTTTGCACAAAATCCCTTTGAAAATGAAGAAAATTTGAGTGATAGGCACTAGGGTTCGGAGGGAGAGAGAAAAAATATTTGGGGAAGATGAAGAATGAAGAAACACCGCCTGGTGTCCCTTTATATATGCCCGACTGACAGGGCCCGTGTCCTATGACACGGCCGTGTCGTACCTGTTCAGAAATAAAAAAAAACGTTCTGTCTTCCCAACCCGGTCGTGTCCTGTGACACGGCCCGTGATCATCTTAGCCAGAAATTGAATTTTCACTGTATTGCTAACCCGGCCGTATCCATCTCCGCCAGAAATTGCAAAAACTCACTGCCTTGTCAACCCGGCCGTGTCCTGTTACACGGCCCGTGTCCAACATGCCCATATTGTGAGTTTTTGATAATGCTCTCATTTCTCTGCATTTTTAACACCTAAAGTCGAACCGGTCAGTCTCGAACCAAGCAAAAATTAATAAGCAAAATAAATTCGAAAAACAAAAAGATGAAAATCTAACTAAACCGTTGGGTTTCCTCCCAAGTAGCGCTTTTTTATAGTCATTAGTTCAACTTCTTCCCGTCTTACTCAATTTTCGACATCATGCACCTCTATGCATTCAAACACATTGATTTCTTCACTTCGGCCGAAGTATGGCTTCACTCTATGTCCGTTCACCTTAAAATGCTCATTTTTCGGTGGATCAAGGAGTTCTACCGCGCTGTATGGCCATACTTGAACGACTATGAAAGGTCCGCCCCATCGCGACACTAATTTTCCCGGCATGAGCTTAAGACGAGAGTTATGTAGTAGGACGTCCATCCCAGGCTCGAGAGATTTGCGAATGATATGCTTGTCGTGATACCTTTTTGTCCGTTCCTTGTAGAGCTTAGCATTTTCGTATGCCTCGTATCGCATCTCTTCTAGCTCATTTAAATGTAGAAGTCGTTCTTCCCCAGCCTTTTCTTGATCTAAATTTAGCGCTTTGATATCCCAATACGTCTTATGTTCTAACTCAACAGGTAGGTGGCATGCCTTCCCAAAAACTAGGCGATACGGGCTCATTCTAATCGGAGTTTTGTAAGCCGTGTTATATGCCCATAAGGCATCGTTCAACTTTAATGCCCAGTCTTTCCTTGTCGGCTTCATTGTCTTCTCAAGTATTGCCTTTATCTGTCGATTACTCACTTCAACTTGCCCGGAGGTTTGTGGATGGTAAGCCGTAGCGACCTTATGCGTCACACTATACTTCTTTAGCAACCCTGCAAGTTGTCTATTGCAAAAATGCGTGCCTTTATCGCTAATCACAGCTTTAGGTGTCCCAAACCTGTAGAAAATCACATCCCTAAAAAAATTGCAAACCACGTTAGCATCGTTAGTTCGGGTTAAAATTGCTTCCACCCACTTAGAAATGTAATCCACAACAACTAAAATATACTCAAAGCCAAGGGAAGGTGGAAAATGACCCATAAAATCGACTCTCCAAACATCAAAAAGTTCCACTACAAGATTGTTCGTCAACGGCATCTCATTCTATTGCTTATGTTCCCCGTTCGTTGACAATGATCGCAACTCTTGCAATAGGAATAGGCATCCTTAAATAATGTCGGCCAATAGAATCCAGATTGAAAAACTTTTTGTGCCATTTTCTACATGCTAAAATGTCCCCTACAGTGCAAGTCATGACAAAATTACAAGATGCTCTCGTACTCTTCTTCCGGGATACAACGTCGGAATACTTGATCGGGCCCCAACTTGAATAAGTAGGGGTCGTCCCAAAAGTAATGCCTGCACATGGAAATAAATCTCCTCTTCCACTGAAAGGTCATGTCAGGCTGTAAAACACCACTAACAATTTAATTAACAATATCGGCATGCCAAGGTGTCTTAGTCACATCGAATAATTGTTCGTCAGGGAAAGTCTCAACAATCGGCAAAGAGCTATCGAGCTTAAAATCATCTCCCTCGGTTAATCTAGATAAATGGTCAGCAACTACGTTTTCCGAACCCTTTTTATCTTTAAATTCCAAATCAAATTCTTGCAACAAAAGAACCTACCGAATCAATCTTGGCTTGGCATCGGATTTTTTTAACAAATATTTCAATGCGGCATGATCCGTATGCACAATTACTTTCGAACCAACCAAATAGGATCGAAACTTGTCTAAAGAAAACACAACGGCTAAAACTTATTTTTCGGTGGTGGTATAATTGGCCTGGGCTTCATCGAGTGTTTTGCTAGCATAATAAATTACATGGAAAAATTTATTCACTCTCTGCCCCAAAACGGCACCAATAGCAAAGTCGGACGCATCACACATAGTTTCAAATGGTAAAGACCAGTCGGGAGCAACAACAATAGGCGTGGAACTTAACTTTTCTTTCAAAGCATTAAAACCAACCAAGCATTCCTCAGTAAAATCGAATTTAGCATCCTTACACAAAAGATTACTTAAAGGGTGGGCAATTTTTGAAAAATCTTTAATGAAATGCCTATAAAACCCCGCATGCCCTCAAAAGATTTGAACCTTTTTTACACATGAAGGCGGAGGTAATTTAACAATTAAATCAACTTTAGCCTTATCAACCTCCATTCCCTTATTGGAAACCACATGACCCAAAACAAGACCTTGTTTCACCATAAAATGACTCTTTTCCCAACTAAGTGTAAGATTACACTCAATACATCGTTCGAGCACAATAGTCAAATTATGTAAACAATCATCAAAAGTGGTTCCAAACACATAAAAATCATCCATGAATACCTCGATGGACTTTTCCAACAAGTTAGAGAATATGGAAAGCATGCACCTTTGGAAAGTAGCGGGAGCATTGCAAAGACCAAACGGCATCCTCCTAAAGGCAAAAATGCCAAAGGGCAAGTGAAATTGGTCTTCTATTGATCCTCCAGAGCAATGGGAATCTGATAGAAACCTGAAAGACCATTAAAAAATAGTAATAATCATGCCCAGCTAAACGTTCCAACACTTGATTAATGAAAGGGAGGGGAAAATGATCTTTTTTCGTTACGGCATCTAATTTCCGATAATCAATGCACATTCTCCACCCGGTCACTGTTCTAGTGGGCACCAATTCATTTTTATCATTACGAACCACCGTTATTATAGATTTCTTAGGCACTACATGGATAGGACTAACCCACTTACTGTCGGATATCGGGTAGATGACTCAGACATCTAGCAATTTCAAAACTTCCTTTTTTACTACATCCTGCATGTTCGGATTCAAACGCCTTTGAGCTTGCCTAACAGGTTTAACATTATCCTCATGAATTATTTTATGCATGCACCTAACAGGACTTATCCCCTTGATATCAGAAATACTCCACCCAATCGCTTCCTTTAATCTAGTCAGAACTTCTACTAATTTGTTTTCTTGCAAAAGAGTTAATTCGGAAGAGACAATTACAGGGTAAGTGTCACTTTTGCCTAAGAAAACATATTTAAGATGTGACGGAAGTTCTTTCAATTCAAGTTGGGGCGGGGTGATTTCAACGGGCTCCTCAAAATTTAATTCCAAAGGCATCTCAAGATCGTCAACTTCATCAATGGGTTCGGATTTATTTAGCAATGCAACATATTCTTCAATTTCTAAATTATTCAGCCCCATATCATTCTCAACGGTTAGAGCATCATGCAACGTATCCCCTACATCGTTATGCAAATATATATCATCAACCAAAGAATCAATGTAATCAATAAAATTACAATCATGGGCAGCATAAATATGAGAAGGGATAGGAGATGAACCGAATACGTCGATTTCCACAGTTTTGCCCAAGACGGTCATGGTGACCTTTCCTTCATCAACATCGACGATTGTTTTTGTTGTATGCATGAATGGCCGTCCTAGAAGTATTGTCCCTTCATTTTTGCTTGTTGCGAAGTCGCTCATCTCCAAGATAACAAAATCGGCCGGAATCACCAACTTGTCCACTTGCACTAATAGGTCTTCAATGACCCCCTTAGGGTATTTCACCGACCTATCCGCCATTTGAAGAGTCATTCTTGTTGGTTTGATTCCCCCAAGTCCAAGCCTCAAATAAGTCGAGTATGGCATGAGATTCACACTTGCTCCCAAATCGTGTTAGGAATACTTGTTAGATTTTGATGATGTCATTAATATAATTCAAATGTTTATTACTTGGCAAAAATGTAAGGAAGAACCAAATGAGTATCTTCCATAAGCCAAATTGTGTTAAGTTAAATACTTGGCAAAATATAAAGGAGAACCAAATGAGTATCTTCTATAGGCCAAATAAGTTAGGCTCAAATCGGCTAAGTACAAAGGTACAGCTAAGTACATCAGAGAAGTACAACCGAGTCAAGTCAGAGAAGTTCTGGTCAACAAAAGTTCATCAGTGATGTTTGACTGTGATCAAGTGACTTGGACAAGCCATCCGATCAAAGTAGTTTCAAAACACCGACAGAGAAGTCCAAACTGCAGAGAAGATGACTGTACATCAGCTAACTTGATCTATGGGAGATCAGTCAAGTACTCCAAGTCCACGTCAGCATGCGTTGAAAATTCAGATATTACGGAAAGTCACATGCAAGCGTGAAGAGACAAATTGGAGAGATTCCCGCAAGGATATGAATTAAATAATTCATCCAGACCTACCACTGAAGACTTTAATCTTATTGTATTCAAAAGATTCGGCGCCTCACATGCAAAGTCTTCACAACGGTCTAAAGATGGATTAAAATATGGGAATCCAGCCTTGCAACGTTCAGAAAAATAAACAAAGAAGTCTATTTCTCCAACGGACGGATTTGTTACAGGATTTGCAACGGCTATGAAGGATGCTCAAGGATCATCACCTATATATATCCGAATATTTGAAGATAAGCAATACGATGCGAACAAAACTCTCAAGCAATCAAAGTTATCAAAGAAATCAAAGCAAACTCATAGCGTCGTGAAAAGAGCAGTACTCAAAGTTCTTATCTTGAAGAAAGCTCTTAGTTGGAGAAGACAAACTCTCTTGTCTTAAAACCTAAGTTCGGGGTACTTCACTGGTTGAAGTTGCGAGACTGATAGGCATCCAAGGATTTGAAGAATCAAGTGGTGCTAGGCAGTCAAAGAGGAGTTGCAACGACATGATTTCCACTGGTTGGAAGTTGTTGTAGCTAAGTTATAGAATCACTATAATCTTTATCACTGGTTGAGAATTATAGTGGATTCATCTCCAATTGGTTTGGAGAAAGTGGATTAGTAGAGGATTACCCCACCTCTGAGACCACTATCAATTGCCTGCGTGTTTTACTATTTTCAGCATCATACTTAACTGTTGCATTCATTCATTACTGTTCCATTGCTTAGTCTTGATTTCGTCATCAGCTGATTTCCACATATCTATCAGCTGAGAAACTCACTCTTCGTGAAAAAGAGTTTAAGAGTTTCAGTAAGTCTATTCACCCCCCCTCTAGACTTATTCCTGGACGACTTGTGACCTACAAGTGGTATCGGAGAGGTTGGTTCATTCATTTCACAAACCAGATCAATATATCAAGGATATATATATATATATATTTTAACTATCATTGTAAAATGGAACACATGCATTCTATATTACCTGCATTTTCAGTTGACCAGTATGATTTTTGAAAGATAAGGATCCAGGCACACTTATCCTCAATCCATGATGACATGTGGTGTATCATAGAGGACAGCCCGTTCACATTCGAGAAGGACAATACTCCTGAGGAGATTGCAGCTGGGAAGCCTGAAAAAATCCCAAACAAGCGGACGGAGCTGACCCCAGAAGAAAGGAAGCTGGCCAACCTTGACAACCGTGCCAGAGATATGCTATACCAAACCCTTGATAAATCAACAATGGTCAAGATTAAAAATTGCAAAAATGCCAAGGAGATTTGGGATACCCTTGTTGTGATGTGCGAAGGTACCGAGCTAATAAAAGAAAACAAGTTGTCAATCGCTACCCATAAGTTTGACAACTTCAAAATGAAGACCAGAGAATCCATAGACCAGGTGGACACAAGGTTCACAGAGATCATCAATGAAATCAACTCTCTGGGAAAATCCTATGGCAATAGGGAAATGGCCCTGTGAGATCACTCAACCCAGAATGGAATATGAAGGCGGTATCCATGAGGGAATCCAAAGACCTCAATAAAATCAAGATTCAAGAACTATTCTCTGACCTAAAGGCTTCTGAATTCGAACTGCCAAGTTCATCATCAAATGAGCCTGCAGAGAAAGGAATAGCGTTTACAGCCGAGTCTCCCGCCAAAAGCCTATCTGAAGTTAAACCTCCAAATCCACTCGATTTCGAGGAAGAGATGGCGTTCATCATGCAAAGGTTCAGCAACTTTAGGAAAAATTACTCCAAATATAAAAAGAATTATAAGGAGAATCCCAAAAGAAACCAGAAATCCAGAAGCTGGAAGGTGGAGTGCTACAACTGCCATAAGACAGGACCAATTCAAATCGATTGTCCTGATCTTAAGAAGGACGAGAGCAAGAAGGGGGTGAGCAAAAAAGAAGACCGAAGGAAGGCCCTCATCGTAGAAGATCAAGAGCGTGTAGAGTCAAGCAGCGGATTCTTCTCGGATGATGATGAAGAGTATGATTGCCTGATGGCCAACCTAGCTGATGAAGATGTAACATCAAAACCCTCTCTTTTAAATAATAGTTCAGTCATGTCACAAGATATGGACTTGCACGAATCTGTAAATCAGCTACTTAAGGATTTTGAGACACTAAAATCTGCACACCTATTTGTATCAGCCGAGAAGACTCAGCTGCATAATGAGATTAGGCAGCTGAAAAATGATTTTGAAAAACTCAGTCTAGAATTAAATAAAGTCAAATATTGTCTTGAAAACCAGGCTGCAGTTAACTTGAAAAACTAGGCTGATATCACTACAGCTGAGATAAAATGATTAACTATTTTGAATAGTGAAAAATCAGCTGCACTTGCTCATGTCAAAGCTGAATTTACTAAAGTGACTCAGGTAAGTAAGACTCAGGCACATGAAATAACCTCCCTGAAGGCGTCTCTAACTCTGGATGAACTGTGTACTAATAAAAGGCCACTATATTCCAGATCAGGCCTTGGATATGATCCTCACACTCCCTCTAGTTCTAAAACCACTTTCATCAAGGGAGAAACAATTGTCTCGTCTGCTGAGCCTATATACAAACCAGTATTTAAAAATAGGCAATAGCCAAGTCACAAGTCTAGGCTGCAGCCAGGGTTCAAAAGGAAGCCACCTACACAAGCGAATAGGCAATGGCCAAGGCAGAAGCAGCAGCCCAGACAACATGCCCATTATTATCAAAAACTCCCCAAAAATAGATTTCAAAATGGGAGGGGCAAATGGAAACCTCAAGGGTATCCTAACTTTCAAAATGAACAAGTATGGAGACCCCAAATATTTAATAAATGGCCTGAGCCAAGGTTTAGAAATGGCCCACACTATCAATATTACGAGGAATATCCGATATACAATCCTAACAGAGGATATAGACCCAGACCTTACACACCTTATAGGGGTAATAACAACAATTTTCACAATCCAAGGAGAAATCAATTCTCCAGGAAACCATCTAACCCTAAAGGACCCACACAGATTTGGGTACCTAAGTCTCTGCTTGTATGATTGCAGGAAAGGTGGAAGGACTACTACCACATCTCCAGAAACTCAAATTTTGGAGGTGAAGAATGGTTTGTAGATTCCGGATGCTCGAGGCACATGACCGGCAACAAGAAGATGATGACAAAATATACCAAAGAAAGAGGTCTAGAAGTAACCTTTGGAGATAGCTCTAGAGGACAAACAAAGGGCGTTGGAGAGCTGCACCGAGAAAATATGGTTATATCCAAAGTTCACTATGTCAAAGGGCTCAAGTATAATCTCCTGAGCAAAAGACAGTTTTGTGATGAGAAGAATCTAGTAGTCTTCACCATTTGGAAATGTATGGTGATTGATATCCTATCTGGAGAGGTGAAGCTACAAGGATTCAGAAGGAGAGATGTCTACATGATAGATTGAAACACAGAAACTCCCAATACCTGTTTTCTATATAAGACAATAGCTGAGAATGGATGGCTGTGGCACAAAAGATTATGTCATCTGAACTTCAAAGCCATCAACAAAATTAGTTCTCAGAAGCTGTTCAGAGGACTTCCAGAGGAAGTATTCAAGAAGGAAGCTCTTTGTGATGCGTGTCAAAAAGGAAAGCAGACTAGAGCATCATTCAAGCCAGTCCAGCCTACAACCCTCACAACGAGTATCTTAGATATACTTCATATGGATCTATTTGGCCCTATTAAGCCGAGGACTCTAAGTGGAAGAAAGCATGCCCTAGTAGTAGTGGATGACTATTCAAGGTACACATGGATTATCTTCCTGTACAAGAAAAGTGAAACCTTGACCAAGCTACCTGAGCTGCTGAGAAGGATCCAGAATGAGAAATCCCTCTCAATCATCAAAATCAGATCAGATAGAGGAGGCGAATTTCTCAACAAAGCGATCACTGATTACAGCGATCAGAATGGAAACCACCATGAGCTCTCTGCAGCCAGGACCCCCCAGCAGAATGATGTTCCCGAAAGAAGAAACAGAACCATAAAAGAAGCAGCCAGGTCCATGATTGCAGAAGCAGACCTGCCCAAGAGGTTCTGGGATGAAGCTGTCAACATAGCTTGCCATACTCAAAACAGGAGTATGATAGTAGGGAGACATGGCAAAACTCCCTATGAGGTTTGGAACAACAGAACACCTACTGTTGCTTACTTTCATTTTTTGGTTGTAAGTGTTTCATCCACAACAATGGTAAAACACAACTATTTTCCTTTGATGCTAAAACTGATGATGGTCTCTTTATGGGATACTCACAAAGAAGCAAGGCATATAGAGTCTTTAACGAAAGAACCTTAATTGTGGAGGAAACACCCCATGTTGTATTTGATGAATCTACTGTTGAGTACAGGAAGCAAGTAGAGCTAATTGAGAATAAGCTCAAATCCGCATCCCTCGAAGAAGTCATTATACATGACACAGGAATGGTGGACTCATCTGCAGATCAGCCTGAAGACCCAACTGTAGCTGCTGAAGACCCAACTGCAGATCAGACAGGAGCACCAAACCTACCTAATCCAGTTGCCGCTGATGAAGACCCATCTGTAGCTGATAAAGACTCATCTGCAGACCAGACCAGATCACAACCTGCAGATGACAAGACGGTAGCTGATCCAGTTGCAGACCAAGGAGACTAGATCCAAGCTGATGCAGACAGAGAAGAAATCCACCAGAGCAAATCTACAGGGGGAACAGACCCTGAAGAAGAAGATATCCCCAAGTGGCTCAAAGACCATCCAATCCAACAATTCATTGGGAAGCTGACTGATGGAGTTAAGACAAGACAGTCTACTCTACCCGCAGGAATGGCAATGTTCTCTTGCTTCATGTCCCAGATAGAACCCAAGACAACAGATCAAGCCTTGGAAGATTATTCTTGGATCAATGCCATGCAAGAGGAGCTTGAACAAATGGAAAGGAACAATGTTTGGGAACTAACAGACAGACCAGATCATAAGAAGGTTATTGACACCAAATGGGTGTACAAAAACAAAAGCGACGAAGATGGAGCTGTTATTAGGAATAAAGCCAGACTTATTGCTAAAGGATATGCACAGTGTGAAGGAATAGATTTTGATGAAACCTATGTACCTGTTGCAAGATTAGAAGCCATCAGACTATTCCTCGCATATGCTGCATTCAAGGATTTTGAAGTCTATCAGATGGATGTAAAAAGTGCATTCCTTAATGGAATCCTAGAAGAAGAAGTCTATGTGGAGCAACCCCCAGGATTTGTCAAAGGAGACAAAGTCTACAACATGTTGAAAGCTCTATATGGACTTAAGCAAGCACCAAGAGCTTAGTATGAAATCTTCTCTGTATTTCTTGAGAAGAACGGTTTCTGCGAAGGGAAAGTGGACAAGACCTTATTCAGAGTGGAGCACGAAGGCCACATATTAATAGTTCAGATATATGTGGATGACATTATATTTGGCTCAACCAACCCAGAGCTGTGTGAGAAATTCTCAAATCTCATGCAAGGAGAATTTGAGATGAGTATGATGGGAAAGCTTAACTTCTTTCTTGGATTACAAGTCAAGAAGATGGAAAATGGAATTTTCATCAATCAAGCCAAATATACCCGAGACCTCATCAAGAGATTGGAATGGAATCAGTCAAACCAGCAAGAATTCCTATGAGCACAAGTACTCACCTAGATGCAGATGAGGGAGGCATATCAGTGGATTCAACCCACTACAGAGGACTTATTGGATCATTGCTATACCTCACTGCAATCAGACCAGATATATCTTATGCCGTAGGATTATGCATGCGATTTCAATCCAAGCCAAAGCAGTCGCACCAAGATGCAACCAAGAGAATAATTAAATACCTTAAGTCTACGGTCAATGTTGGACTATGGTATCCTAAGGACGATAAATTCTAGCTATCAGGATATTCAGATGCAGATTTCGCAGGATGCAAAATAAATAGGAAACGCACCAGTGGAACGTGCCAATTCCTAGGAACCAGACTGATATCCTGGTTCAGAAAGAAGCAGGTTTCTAACTCTATCTCCACCACAGAGTCAGAATACCTAGCTGCAAGTAGTTGTTATGCCCAGATCTTATGGATCAGACAACAGCTGAGGGACTACAACATCATTGCCAATGAAGTTCCTATCTGGTGTGACAACAACAGTGCTATTGCAATAACCAACAACCCGGTATTGCATTCAAGGACCAAGCACATTGATGTTAAGCATCACTTCATCAGAGATCACGTGCTTAACAAGAGAGTCAGAGTTGAAAGAGTCAGCACAGACTACCAAATTGCTGATATCTTCACCAAACCTTTGCCAGAAGAAAGGTTGGGTTATTATACAAACATGTTACTAAAGTTTACTAAAAAATGCAATTTTGTTACTAAAGTTTATTTTGTTACAAATAGGTTACTAAAGTTTTGTAACCGGTTACTTAAGTAACTAAAGATGTTTTAACCCATTGATACCGGTTACATTGCCAACGTGGATTTTTTTTTTAAAAAAAAATTTGACATAGGGTTTGACTTATACCTAGGGGTGATTGCAGCATATAAAAAAACTACCTACACAATATTTCATAAAAAAAGTGTTTGGCTAATAAATTTCTTTTAAAAAATATATTTTTTCAGAAAATAATTTTTTTTCGAAATATTATTTTTTTCTAGAAAATATTTTTTTTATTTTTCGCAAAAAAAAAATATTTCTCCAGAAAATATTTTTTTAATTTTTTCGGAAGAAATAAAAAATTTCCATAAATAATGTTTTTTTCGAAAAGATAAAGTTTTTCCTAGAAAATTTTATTTTTTATTTTTTATTTTTTTTGAAAAAAAAAAGAAAAAAAACACGCATAGTAACTTTTTGTAAAGTTCAGTAACCTATTTAATAACCCCGTAAACTATAGTAACTTCTTTGTAACATTTAAAACTATGGTGCTGACGTGGACAAGGGGAACCGGTAATCATCCGGTTGCCCACTCTCGCAGTTACATTTGTGTAAGATTTTAATCTTTGAGTAACCCAGTTGACAAACCCGAAAACTTGAGTAACCTCTTTGTTACAAAAAAAACTTTAGTCAGAAAATTGTCATTTTTGGTAAACTTTAGTAACATGTTTGTATAATAACCCAGAAAGGTTTTTGGAGCTGAGCAGAGAACTTAGTTTACTAGATTGGGAATCTAGTACAGAAGAAAAAGCAAGCTGAAGCAGATCACACGAAGGACGGACCTAGCTGATCATAGGAATCTAATGCTCCCTAATGCAGACAAGAAGACGAAGGACAAATGAAGGAACCTAGCTGATCAAAACCACAGGCGAGAAGTCAAAGGAGTCAACTCACCTGATGCAGAGCAGTCAACAGTCAATGGTCAACTAGGTAAGTTTTCTAAACCTAACCGACTTCTAAATATTATATTATTATCTGCTATTTATATAATAGTATCATATTATTTTTAGATTACAAGTGGCATAATACTATATGCTTTAAAAATACACGTGCCAATCACATGTTCAATCGACCTCCACTGTGACAATTAAAATCCAACCGTCCATTTTCAAACTCAAAACCTGGACCACCGATTAAAATTTGAATTTTAAAAAGGAATCCTCAAAAGGTGGACCACCGATTAAAATAAATGATTATTTAATTACAGCGTCGTTTCATTTTCCTTATAAGGACGGGAAAACCCTTTCACTTTACCTTCACCAAACTTTCTAAAACCCTAATTTACAGAGCAGAAATTCCTTCGAACTATCAATACACTAAGAAATCGTTTATCTTGCAGAAATGGAATCCTATTTGAAGGCGTAAATATGAAGGCAGTCAAGGACCAGATCATTTTCTCCCTGGTCGTATTTTGAGGGACTCCTGGAATCGAATCTGGAGCATAACGATGTGCTCGACCTTATCCGCTCGATGAAATTGAATGGGATCAACCCATTTTTGGATATCAGTCTCAAGCACTTGTTTAACGAGGATGTTATTGTATTTTTCCGAGAGGCCCGAGTGATTGAATCGGGGATTCAAAGCACTGTCGGCGGGATCCAAGTGGACATATCGCCGGAGACGATTGGAAAAGCTTTTGGAATGAAGAATCGCGGCGTGGCGGTCGAGGCCCTTAGACAGAGCGCATACCTGGATGAAGATTAAGGCGGTCGACCAACTGGAGAAACTTAAGCTGACCGCCAAGAGGAGTGAGATTAAAAGAGAATATCGCTATGTGTTGGACATAACCAACAAAATAGTCATGGGCATGGCCGGCAGCTACGACCAACTATCATCCGCTAAATTCATGGTGCTGGGAGCACTAATCCAAGACACGCCAATTGACTGGATGGACTACATTTACAGGCAGTTGGTGCGCGAAGTCAACAAGGCCGAGTGGCTTGTTGAAGAGAAGAAGTTCAAATCCAAGCTGGCGTTCGGAACGCAGCTAAGTTGGATTCTGGAGAAGCTTGGTGTGGCAAAGGGAAATACTGACCCCTTCCACATCAACAAAAGACTTGGTCATCTAGACCAATAAACTTTGAGGAGGCTAGGAAGCGGAAGAAGAGCATCCCATATCTTAAAAAAGCTGTCTGATCAGGGATCGAATTACAAATACCCTGAATCATCAGACGAGTCCGACCAGGCTGCAGCCCGCAACCCACCTGCAGCCCAGTCTGATACAGAGTCGGACAATACACCTATTGCTGTTCGCTTTAAGAGAAGGGTACCAGCCCCTGCTGAGCCCTCCGTAATTCATTCCTCACCAGAACCTTCTCCGAAGAGGCCCAGGCGGTTGCAGTTTAGTGAAGAGGAGCAGCCAGAGCAATATTTCAGCCCTGCAGCTAAGTCTCCTGCACATTTAGAGGACCAACCTGCTCCTGCCAGCCTGGAGACCCAGATTGTCCCTCTTCTCACCCCCCAGTACATATCTGAAGAAGAGTAAGCAGGTTTAATCATCAACATACCTGAGGCAAACTACAGCTTCAACCTGCTTGATAACAATGTTTTCAACATATCTATAGAGTAGCTTAAAATGGTAAAACTCCTTGCTCTAAAACATTCCTTCGTTCACATTTATGAGGAGTGGAAAACTTTTAAATCCTATTCTTCCACTCAACTACAAACTTTCGTTGAGGTGAGTGGCTGGGAATATCTCCAGGCCACTGACGAAGCGCTGATGCATTTTTTAACGAATCAGACGTAATTTTGCTACTTCAGGAAAATTGGTTCATGTCCAATTTTAAAACTCACATGGACCAATTTATCCATACCATTATGTATAGTATATTTGATGGATCTGTTGATAAAGAAGAAGAAGTTGAAGAGAAAGAAATAAGAATATAGGAGTTAGTGCCGTAAGAAGAAGAAATTATTGTTGTTGATGATGAAGAGGGGAGACTGGAAGAAATAGAAGAAGAAAATATCTCAGTTGAAAAACAATCTAGAGAAGAAGGAGTCGAAAAAACTGTGGAATTAGTGGATGAAGAAGAAGAACAAGGAGAAGAAGTTGATCAGGAGGATGAAGAAGAAAAAGAGGATGATGAAAAAGATAATGATGATGATAAAAAGGATGATAAAGATGAAGATAAAAATGATGATGATGGTGATGATGGTAAGGATGAAGGAGGAGAAAAAGAAGCTGAGAAAGGAAAGGAGAATGATAAAGAGGAAGAAAAGGGAGAAGGAGAGAAGGAGTTGTAAAAGAAAGGAGGAGAAAAAGAGAAGGAGCCAGAAAAGGAGGCAGAAAAGGAAGCTGCATCAGAGAAGGCTGGGCCACCTGCCCGATATACCAGCCTAGATGCAGACTTGACTGAAGACTCCAAATCGGAGACCCATAACAGACCCCATCTGGTATGCCAGCTGCAAACAGGAGTCTGCAGACAGGTGGGTCATCCGCACACCCACATGCAGGTGTACAGACATCACAAATTACACCTGTGATGACTGAGCTGATCCGACAGATTGTGAAAGACACTGTTGGAGAGCTGCTTGCTTCTCAAATCACTCCTGATCTGCATTCGATCAATGCCAAAATTGACACCTTGCTACAGCGGAACATCCCTCAACCACCTCCTCCTACAAACAACAGAATGCCCCTTGGCATGTCTGACAGGATGCTTAGAATGGAGCAGCAATTGACCACCCTGGTTGATGCTGGCAAAAAGGGGGAAGAGAGGTTACAGGGGGGAGGTGGAAAGTATGGGGAAATAAGAGGAGCTCAAGAGATGAGGACCAAGAAGAAGCAAGATGTCCAAATGATCACAGTTGGGACATCTTCGGCAAAGAGGAAGGGAGAAGCTGAACTAGAGCAGGTTGATAATCAGCCTACAGTCAAAAGAAGGAGGATCAGAATTGGGGACGAGCCTACACTAAAATGGGAAGGCAGAGAGTTATGGTATGTTGAAGATTTACTTCCTATCGAAGCTAAACCTATGTGGGGAACAACAAAGAAGAAGTTCATCAGAGATTTTTATATCTGGGAGTTACTCCAGGATAATAGTTGCTCCCCACAGCAGATTTTTATTAACTTCATGGAGGAAGCACATCCAAATCTCTGGACTGTCCTACTAAAACATACAAAGGAATGTAATGCATACCCAATGATCCCTCCTTTCAGACCTAAAGATCCTTCCACCTTGGAAAATGATGAATTGGATGAATTAGCACTTCAAAGGAAAATAAAGAAACTTTGTGATGAGCATAAGTTCTCCTCACAAGAAGATCAAGACTTATCCGCTCTAGTTGTCAGAAGAAAATATGGTCTTGCCCCTGTCAAGAAAAGGCCAATTGGAGCTAAGCCTATCAGACCTGCCAAGCAGCCTATCCGCAGAGGCAGAGGCAGATGTTTTGTTTTATATTCACATTTTTTTTGTACTTGTAAATTTTCTGTAATTGTTTTGATCATTGAAAGCCATGTATTTGTAAATCAATACAGAAAATTTTTATAAACAATCTTTTGAATGACAATTCCGAGTTGTCTCAAAACTAGACTGATTTTAGTTTGTGTCTTGCACTCAAGTGCAGACTTGTTCATTTGAATAATTTGCTTAAGGTTTGCCATCATCAAAATAGGGGGAATTTGTTAGGAATAGTTGTTAGATTTTCATGATGTCATTAATATAATTCAAATGTTTATTACTTGGCAAAAATGTAAGGAAGAACCAAATGAGTATCTTCCATAGGCCAAATTGTGTTAAGTTAAATACTTGGCAAAATGTAAAGAAGAACCAAATGAGTATCTTCTATAGGCCAAATAAGTTAGGCTCAACTCGGCTAAGTACAAAGGTACAGCTAAGTATATCAGAGAAGTACAACCGAGTCAAGTCAGAGAAGTTCTGGTCAACAAAAGTTCATCAGTGATGTTTGACCAGACTGCAGTCAAGTGACTTCAGACAAGCCATCTGATCAGGCGAGTTTCAAATAGTCACCGACAGAGAAGTCCAAACTGCAGAGAAGATGATTGTACATCAGCCAACTTGATCTATGGGATATCAGCCAAGTACTCCAAGTCCACGTCAGCATGCATTGAAAAGTCAGATATTACGGAAAGTCACATGCAAGCATGAAGAGACAAATTGGAGAGATTCCCGCAAGGATATGAATTAAATAATTCATCCAGACCTACCACTGAAGACTTTAATCTTATTGTATTCAAAAGATTCGGCGCCTCACATGCAAAGTCTTCACAACGGTCTAAAGATGGATTAAAATATGGGAATCCAGCCTTGCAACGTTCAGAAAAATAAACAAAGAAGTCTATTTCTCCAATGGACAGATTTGTTACAGGATTTGCAATGGCTATGAAGGATGCTCAAGGATCGTCACCTATATATATCCGAAGATTTGAAGATGAGCAGTACGATGCGAACAAAACTCTCAAGCAATCAAAGTTATCAAAGCATCGTGAAAAGAGCAGTACTCAAAGTTCTTATCTTGAAGAAAGCTCTTAGTTGGAAAAGACAAACTCTCTTGTCTTAAAACCTAAGTTCAGGGTACTTCACTGGTTGAAGTTGCGAGACTGATAGGCATCCAAGGATTTGAAGAATCAAGTGGTGCTAGGCAGTCAAAGAGGAGTTGCAACGACGTGATTTCCACTGGTTGGAAGTTGTTGTAGCTAAGTTATAGAATCACTGTAATCTTTATCACTGGTTGAGAATTATAGTGGATTCATCTCCAATTAGTTTGGAGAAAGTGGATTAGTAGAGGATTACCCCACCTCTGAGACCACTATAAATTGCCTACGTGTTTTACTGTTTTCAGCATCATACTTAACTGTTGCATTCATTCATTACTGTTCCATTGCTTAGTCTTGATTTCGTCATCAGCTGATTTCCGCATATCTATCAGCTGAGAAACTCACTCTTCATGAAAAAGAGTTTAAGAGTTTCAATAAGTCTATTCACCCCCCTCTAGACTTATTCCTGGACGACTTGTGACCTACAAGTAGAGCATCCCACGAGCAACTTTCTTATCTCCCATAGTGATGTCGATCATAAAACTTTCGGGATCGCCTTTCTTTTGACTCCTTGCTTCTACCTCGTAGAGCACCACTTTCTCGTTCCCAAAATATCGTCTTTTGTTGGAGGTCAATTCTTTGAAAAATTTCGTGTAAGCGGGAATGTTCTTCACAACATCTAATAGAGTTAAGTTGACATGAACCTTAGAAAGCATGTCGTAGATTTTGGAAAATTGCTCATCTTGCTTTGATTTTCTAAATCGGTTCGGAAAAGGGACCGGTGGCTTATATGGTTGAGCATATTTGTGAAGCTTAGAAGTCGAAGTTGCTTCATATATTCTCTCTTCTTGATTTCCCGACTCGTCTTATTTCTCACCGCCCCTTTCTTTTGCTTCGTAATTAGCCTCTTTATTAATCACTTTACCACTTCGGAGAGTGGTAATAGCTTGAGCTTACTCGGGTTGACTTGGTAGTTTACCCTTTCTTGTCTACGTGCCTCGGTAGCAAGTTGCCCAATTTGAATCTCCATTTTATTCACCGAAGCTTCTAAAGATTCAAACCTTTTATTGTTCTCCGCTAAGTTTTCCCTGATCTCCTTAATGAATGCCGCAATACTCTCCTCGAGAGAGAGTTCCTTTGTTGTGGAGGTGGTTCACTTTGCGTTGGTTTTTGGGATCGGTTTCCTCCGTTGTATTGAGCTTAGACGCTTGTATCGTACGGAATCGGGTTGTTGTTTCTCCATGAGAAATTCGTAAGGTTTCTTAATCCAGGATGATAAGTGTTCGGGAGAGGTGCATTTCTTGCATTTCCGCCATAATTATTTCTCCTCTCCTGCCATTCGGGCAATCCCGTGCTTTGTCCCATAGCCCAATTCACTTGTTCGGTTTGTTCTTCCGGAAAAGTATGTGGGTAAGAATTAGCATCATGTCCGGGTGCTCCGCAAATCTCGCAAACTCGTGAGCTCGAAGATTTATTTTGAGTCTTGAGTTGTCTCAGTTCCTTCGTTAACTCCTCAATTTTAGATTGCATCTCGTCCTTCTCGCTTACTTGGTTCACGGCTCCCCTACGAACACGTACACTTTTTTGTTGTGAATTAGCTCCCAACGTTTCATACACATCATAAATTTGTCTCTCCATTAACCCCCAAAATGAACCACCGGCTGCATTATCCACCGTACCTTGGCAATATTGAGTTAATCCATCGTAGAAGAATTGATTAAGTAGTTGAAGCGGATAGTGATCGTGTGGGCATTGAATAAGGAGCATCTTGAATCGGTCCCATGCTTCGTGAATTGCCTCTCCCTCTTGTTGTCCAAATGTTGAGATTTGAGTTCTCAATTGTGTAGTCTACGAATGAGAGAAGTATTTGGTAATGAATTTGTCGTAAACTTCATCCCATGTTCTTAGTGAGCCCGGTGCCAAAGTCATCAACCATTGTTTCGCCCCATCCTTAAGTGTATAAGGGAAGCACTTCATTCTTAGTTGATCCTCGCTCAACCCATTTAATGGAAAGTTGTCAATCTCCACATAGAAGTCTCGAATGAACGACAACGGATCTCACGTGCTAATCTGTGAAATGAGGGCAATTGCTCGATGTGAAATCTGCTTATATGGTAGTTCCTTGATGCCGGTGCTAATTGGATGCACGAGATGGCGGTGTTCACCACGGGCTTTGCATAGTCCCGCATTAGATGCTCAACCGGAGGTTGTTGCGGCATAATGTAGTTTGCTTCCATCCCATATTGAGGCCCGGGATAATAATTCGCCCCATATTGCACTCCAACGGGTGGTTGTCTCGGATAGAAGTATCTCCCTTGTTGAGCTTCAGGTATCCCTTGATTGCGCCCAACATTCTCATATCTCGGAAACCTCAGTTGACGAATGTTGGCTTCATCTAAATTTTCTGCAACATTCTCATGCCTCGGTTGATGAGGGTTTTCTTCTTGGAACAAAAGTCGTTCTTCAATATCCGTATTCACCTTGTCGTTTACCATTGATGATGTGGCTATTGTTTTTGGTGCTCTAATCCTTTGAACGTCGTTTATGGGTGGAAGAATCGGGTTTCCCAACAATCTCCCACCAAGCATAAACAAGAGAAGTTAGAGCAAATTTTTATAGTTTTTCGAAAATAATGAAAACAAAAAAAAATGATTAAGAAAAATGATTCGACTATTATTAAAACAAGATCAAAAATTAAATGCCAACTCCCCGGCACGGCGCCAAAAACTTGAGGAACAAATTAAATACTCGCAAGTGTACGAATCGCTTTTGTAGGTAGCGACAAGTAACTCCGAGGCCGATCTCACAAGGAGTTGGAAACGGTTTGAAATTCAATAATGTTTGGCAAATAGTCGAGTTGACAAAAGTAAAGTAAAATAAAACATCAGTGATTTGAGAGGATTACAATCACAAACACGGAAAATTTAAATAAACGAAACGTTAATAACACCGAATTAATGGTTGGATAATCTAGAGATTACAATTATGAGAATGATATGAGAGTTTAGAATCACCGACACACACGTAATCAATTATTAGTTCCGATACTCAGAATTAAGGTTTGGAATTATCGATTCCTCATGATTAAAGAAATCCATTTGATGGCGGTAATTCTAAAATTCACGATTGTTCTTATCGAAAATAAGAGACACTACTTTGATGGGGATGAATCTCTACTAACAATCTACTAGCTAATACCTTTGATGGGGTAATTCGCTAAAAGATCGCGAAAAAAGGTTTAGAACATTCACAATCATTTCTCTCGGGTTGTTTGATGGTGAACACCGACAAAAACCCTCAATTTTGAATAATAATAACAACTATGAAATAGGTTTGATGATCTAAACCAAAAGTTCTTATGCGATGAACAAACAAAGAGGAACAATCCCAAACTCTACCCGGAAAATCAATTGAAACTAATAATCGATAACATGTGTGTGGCTCAATCTAAAAACCTATATGAAAAGGTTAGCTACACATGATTATTCCAACAATAATAATGGAAATTGTAAAACAAAACATGGTAGAAACTTCCCTTGTAAAAGCGGAAATCGAATTCCCGATGAAGGTTTGATGCTCTTTCTTCAAGAAATCATAACAAATGATACAAGGTATTATAATATCTCACAAATGTATATTTCAACATGAACAAACAAGGAAGATTATGAAAAATCTCTCTTTCCTCCCTATTTTGGTGTTTCTCTCCCTAAATCATGTGTTTTTCCACATAATATCTCATACAAGATCTGAATATATCTCCTAAGGTCTCCAACACCTTTTTATAAAGCCAAAAAACAAGAAAAGTGCTCCAAATCGTGTAAAAATGTCAAAGAAATGGACTTTCACCGAAAAGTGACACGGCCCATGTCAAATGACACGGCCTGTGTCATACTGTCCTGGAAATGGCAAAAACTGCACTGTCCATCGGACCCGGCCGTGTCATATGACACGGCCCGTGTTGTGCTCCTTCAGAAAGTGAAATTCGACTGGATAGTGACTCGGCCATGTCCTGTGACACGGCCGTGTTGTACTCTTCCGTAATATGAAAATCTCACTGGAACGAGACCCGACCGTGTCCTATGACACGGCCGAGTTGCCTGACGCGGCCCGGGCTGTTTCTTCTTGTTTTGATTCCGGTTTTTGGTCTTCTTCGGCTTGATCCTTCGTTCTTGTATCAATACACCTCGGAATTTAGCGTATGATATACTGTTTCGAAGCTAATTTCACGAGGAATCTATACCAATGGAGAACACATTCCAATTCGGAGTGATGATTCTGTAATTTAGAAAATACAACCGATATTGCTTCAATCTTTATCGTTTTAGGCCCCGTTTTTGCTCTTGATCGTCATAAACTCCAATACTGGCTATGAAAGAGCATATTTCACCACAATCTTCGCTCGACTACCTATAAATTAAAAACACAACATACCACGCATAAAAGAGAACAAAAACACTAAAAAGCAAACAAAACACGACTCAATAGAATAGAATGAGTCGATCAAGAATCGACTCATCACTAGCGTGCGCTACTCAACAGAAATAGCGTGCATTAGCTTAGACCTAGCGTATGCTTTCTGCCTACCTCAAAACACCACTGAAAGGTCCAAACATCCCGAACATGATCCGAAAGGCACGAAACTCTAGAAAAGTGGAAGAACGACAAGGTCAATAATTGAATAAAAGTATGGGTATTACATTCTCCCGAGGATGAAAAGATGTGCTCAATCTCAACTTGGTGCCCAAATCCTGATCAAAGGCCTGCCAAAAATGCGATACGAAGCGACCATCTCGATCGAAAATAATGGTCTTAGGGGCACCATGCAATCTCGCGATCTCAGCTATAAAAGTTCGAGCCAATCTCTTCGGTCCCCAAGTATCCTTAATACCTAGGATGTGTGCAGACTTAGTCAACTGATCGATGATTTCCCAAATCATATTCATTCCGGCTCTAGTTCTCGGCATCCCAGTGATAATATCCATAGAGATATCTTTCCACTTCCATTCGGGAATGGGAAGCGGCTTCAACAACCCTGCTGGTCGTTGATGTTCAATCTTGACTTGTTGACACGTCAAACATCGTAGCACAAACTCTGTGACATCTTTCTTCATATTATTCCACCAAAATTTTTGCTTCAAGTCCTTGTACATCTTACTCGTTCCAGGGTGGATAGAGTATGGGCTTCTCGGAGAATTCTCTGCCTCAACTCTAGATCATTCGGAACACAAATCCTGCCTTGAAATGTCAGAATACTATTGTCATGGACCATAAAACCAGGGGCTTTTCCTTTAATTACATCTTCCTTCAGTTGAGAGATCATCGGGTCACTCCACTGTTTCCCTTTGATCTCGTCAACCAATGACGAAGTAATTTCGAGAGTCCATAATTGTCCTTGCACTCTTTGAAGCCAAACTTCTATTCCTTGCTCGATTACATCCTGACAAATCTTCACCTGAGATGTATGAACCTCGAGCATCTTAAGCGATGCCGATTTGCGGCACAAAGCGTCCGCGACGACATTGGCCTTTCCCGGATGGTAAAGAATTTCCAAATCAACATCTCTGCCTCATATTCAGCTCTTTCTGACTGAAAATATACTTCAAACTCTTGTGATCGGTATAAATCCGACATAGAGAGCCATACAAATAATGCCGCCAAATATTAAGTGCGAAGACAATTGCGGCCAACTCCAAATCATGAGTAGGATAGTTCATCTCATACGACTTCAACTATCGTGACGCAAAAGATATCGTCTTATCATGCTGCATAAGCACACATCCAAGCCCTTGTCTCGACGCGTCGCTATAACTGCAAACCCTTCACTACCCTGTGGTAACGCTAAAATCGGCGCTGAGGTCAGACGTCTCTTCAGCTCATCAAATCTCTGTTGTCTCTCGGCAGTCCAAACAAACTTTTTTGTCTTCTGGAGTAATTTCGTAAGCGGTCGAGCGAGTTTTGAGAACCCCTTGACAAACCGACGGTAATACCCAGCAAGACCCAAAAAGCTACGAACTTATTTAACATTTTTAGGCGGTGCCCAGCACAGCCTCAATCTTCTGCGGGTCTACACGAACCCCTTTGGCCGAAATCACATGGCCGAGAAACATAACTTCTTCCAACCAGAACTCACATTTAGAGAATTTTGCATAGAGGTGCTCGGCTCTCAAAACATCTAGTATCAAACTCAAGTGTCGGGCATGTTCCTCCTTATCCCGAGAATAAATCAAGATGTTGTTAGTAAACACGACCACACATCTGTCCAGGTATTCAATGAATATCTTGTTCATTAGTTGCATGAATACTGTCGGTGCATTAGTCAATCCAAAAGACATGACCACAAATTCATAATGTCCGTACCTCATCCGAAACGCAGTCTTCGGAACGTCAGACTCTTTCACCCGGAGCTGATAGTATCCTGATCTCAAATCAATTTTTGAGAATACTGCGGCTCCCTGCAACTGATCAAATAAATCATCTATACGAGGAAAAGGATATTTGTTCTTGATGGTCACTTTGTTTAGTTCACGGTAATCAATACATGAACGTAGTGAACCATCCTCCTTCCTCACAAAAAGAACAGGCGCGCCCCAAGGCGAAGCGCTCGGTCTGATGTACCATTTCTCCAATAGTTCTCCCAACTGACTCTTTAATTCTTGCATCTCGGAAGGTGCCATACGATAAGGTGCCTTAGAAATCGGAGCAGCGTCAGGCTCTAAATCTACAGAAAATTCTATCTCTTGATTTGGCGGTAATCCCGGGAGGTTGTTTGGAAAAACGTCGGGATACTCATTAACAACTGGAATCAAAGAGAAATCGACTCTGTTCCCTTCCGTCTTCAAAGCATAACACCAATAGCCTGTGCAACTTTTATTCAAAAGTTTTACGACCTTCATGTGCTGATAAGAAACTTAGGTTGGCCCGATTTACGTCCCATAAACGAGTACTCGTAACCGTCTTTAGTAATCATAGTGATAACCTTAGTACGGTAATTCATAATCGTTTGCTGACTGTCAAGCCAATCTTCGCCGAGGATCACATCCTCGTCTTCCATATCAACCACAATCAAGTTCGATAACCAATCCATACCGGCTATATTCACCGAAAAATCTCAAATCTCCCGGTTCCCCACAATTCTATCCCCGCTAGGAAGTTTCACAATGAAAGGATCGCAAGCAGTCATACAAGTTATATTCAAACGGCGTACACACTCCAAGGAGATGAAAGAATGTGTAGCACCCGAATCAAAAAGTACACGAACTGGATGAGATAGGACATGAATGATACCTGGGGCCACCGCCGCATCGGCTTCATCTGCTCGACGCATCTCATAGGCTCGTGGGTGTGCCTAACCGACTCTAGAATCTCCCCCTCTAGTGTTCTGACTCCGTCCCCAGCCTCTACCGTAACTCTGCTGCGACTGGATAACTGGTTACCGCTGATTCATACTCTAATCTATTGGCGCTGGGGCAGAAGCCCGAGTGTCCAAAGTCTGATCTTGTTCGGGGCAATAAGCTGCCCTATGTCCCATCTGTCTACAAGTGTGACACTTCAGAGGTGGGAAGTTGCACTCCAGATTAATGTGGCCTGGACGACCACAATTAAAAAAAGTTACCGGGCGAGTTGAGGTGCCCGGAGCAGAACGAAAACTTTTATTCCCTCTAATAGAACGTGACGACTGCCCGGCAAAATAGTTAGTCGTCTGAGGTATGTGGAAGTTGCCACCTTTAGAGCTAGAAAAGTTACCAGCGGTCTTCTGCTTCTTCGATTCTTCCGTGGTATCATTATGGGGACTCAACATGTCATAGGCCAAAGCCCTGTCTTGGTATTACTTCAAGGTAGTGCAAGCAAACTCGGCTATATAATGCCGTAAATCCATACTCATCCGCATATCAAAGTAACGGATCTTGTCACGCTCATCCCGCACTTGATTCTTCACGTGGATCAGCTGTTGGTTGTATTCCACAATCACCTGCGAGACTGGAATACTCTGCGGCTTAGCCTCGAAAAAGGCTCGGATCCTACCTTCTTGCACTGGCCAAGGACAAAACTTGGCCTCCAGTAGCTCTTTAAACTCTCCCCACGTAGCAGCATGATCCTGTGGCTTGATAACTTTCCACCAAGTCGCGGCTTCCTTGGTAAGGAAGTACTGAGATATTGGTACCTTCCTCACTTCCAGACAATCAACCGCTTCAAACACTTTCTCTAACCAATTCTCCCAACCCATCGGGTCTGTAGCACTGCTGAACGGCGGAGGGTGCATACGGATCACATTCTGAAGGAAGGCATCCGATGTCGGGTTCGGACTGTTCAACTGAACGGCTTGGGCCAGGATAGTCATCTGGTTAACCAATTGTTGAAGGACATTCGTAACTCCAATATCTACATTATTCCCTTGTCCGGTCGACTACTCGTGTTGACCCTCGGTATCAGGATGTACTAAGTTAGATAAACTAGGGGTGGTCGACCCCGCAACGAAACTGAGGGAAGCGGCCGCGCCACATCCTCGTCCGCATCCACGACCATGGCCTCGCCTCTGTCCCCTATCAGCAGACATTCTGAAGGATACACAAAGCGCGTAAGTACAATTCAAATCGTCCGTCATCGAAGTGACCGATTTCCAAAAATACCAAATCAGAAGCAAAGCGATTAAGGAAACACTAATAGAGTAAGAGGTCTTACCAGTACCGGTCGCACCGTGATGATGGAAAAGTAGTGATACTGTAGACAAACGATGACTCAATCGACACAAAAGACCGACAGCCTAGGTATCCATAAACCTAAGCTCTGATACCATATTCTATAACACCCCCAAGTTATTCAGGGTATATTACAGCGTCATGAGCCCCGCCAAGGGACCCACAAGGCTATTTACACGCGGAACTAAGAACTTTGACTGATAGGGTCCAATCACAATCAAATGGAAGACAATAAAATGGTATTCAAAACAATATCCAATAAATGTGAATACAACACATCACGGATCAAAACCATGGCAACGCAGGCCGAAACATTAATGAAACCAAAAATAGTACTCGAGTACTCAAAAACCATTCAAGTATAACATCACTGAATGGAGGAAATACAAAACATAACCAGGGACAAGACACAGTATCACACTTGACCATCATCTTCATGCCGACCCAGTACATGCCTATCCGCTCTCTGGGTCCTGAAATACATGAAAGGTATTTCCCCCACAAAGGGATTAGACGTCGAATAGCTAGTACAAATATATCGAATATGAAACACAATACTTCTCGACAATAAAGTAAATGTAATCATCATCTCATCAACTCAAGACTAGTATTCCGGAATAACTAAATCTCATAGCATCACATTCAATACATACATGATTAACCGCGGAACCACACCAGATGCTACGGAACCCTCAGAGGACCCGTCGGTCCGTCCCAGAGTGGTTAACCTAAAATATCCGCGGAACCGCACTAGAGGCTACGGAACCCTCAGAGGACCCATCGGTCTGTCCCAGAGTGGACATATACCATCATACAATTCATATACCTTACTTTCAAAGTCAAGAACGTACAATCATAAACATATAATTGCCTTTTAGACATCGAGAATCAGAAGGAAAAGAGTATAAGTTCGGTAGGTCCAAGAACGCACTTCCAGCACCTAAACAAATCCTAAGGAATACAAATCAATAATCCATACTCAAATCACACGAAGAAACTCCCGAAATCCGCCTACGATTCACGACACTACATGGATAATAATGTAGATGTTTGGAAATCACCCAAACCCTCTCAAGTCCGAACAAGGTACAAAACAACCCATATAATCGTAGGGGAAGCGTGGGTACGCGGTAGATACATCATAGTCTCAAAGATCTCAAGCTCCAAAATGGATAAATTGGGCTACTCTAAGAAAATCTCCAAAATTCCCAAAACTAGGGTTCTAAGTAATTTACCTTGATTTGGAAGATATAAACGGATTAGATGTTGTATAATCTTTGTTGTTCAACCAAAGATGATGATAGTTGAAGAAGGACCGCCTCAAATCGCCCCAAATCGCCCTCTTCCGTGCTCTCCCGTTGGAAATGAGTGAAAAGGTTGCAAAATGACGAGAGCAGGGGTTGACTGCCCCTTTGATGTAACCGAGTTGATCGGTCACCAAGAACCGGGTTAATCTTAGAATTTTAGCTAAGAAAACCCAAAATATATGAAGTACTCTCTTTTCTTTCTCTCTCTAAAATATGCTGTATTCTCAGAGTATGTGTTGTTTTTTGAGAAACCCCCTCTCTCCCTTTTATAGGAGGAGGGTGCCTTGTTGTCTAAGATTTTCCCTGATTTCCAGAGAAAATTCCGGATATCCAGGGATTCAAGCTGCGATTTTCCATCCCTGGATTTCCGGGATTGCAAGGTATGGGCTCTCAATCCCCAGATCTTAGGGATTCTGTCAGGTGAGTCAGGATCTTCTTTCCCAAGAGTTCAACCTTCCTGAGTTCGGTGGTTTTAGGTCGGCTCATTCCTATTCAAATCAGTAGGTCGAGAGACCCTTGAGGTCGACAACCTTTTATCAGATATCATAGGTCAGCGGGGCCTCCGAGGTCGGCGCCCTTCTAACAGATGTCATAGCTAAGCGGGGCCTCCGAGGTCGGCGACCCTTATCAGATATCAATAGGTCAGCGGGGTCTCCGAGGTCGGCGCCCTTCTAACAGACGTTACAGCTAAGTGGAGCCTCCGAGGTCGGCGACCTTCTAAAGGACCTTGAGGTTGTCATCCCCTTATCTAAGAACCTAGGTCGGACTTTTATTGGTCCATATTTTAAACCGGGTTTTCAGGGATCGTACATTCGGCGTCCTATCAACCAGTCCCCCCCTACTCTAGTCGAGCTGTAAGACCGAGTAGAGTAAGATTTGTTTATAATCGGACGACCTTGACGCAATAATCCTTGGGACTCCCGTTCCCAGATAACGAGGCTCTTCGGACTTCGTGCGCTATAATAACCTGTCTTTTCCTTTCCCCACCTCCCAAACATCGCGTCGATGGTCAAAGCCAGGTGTCGACCTGCTATAGGTCCCACAGACGGCGCCACTTGATGTAACCGAGCTGATCGGTCACCAAGAACCGGGTTAATCTTAGAAGTTTAGCTAAGAAAACCCAAAATATATGAAGTACTCTCTTTTCTTTCTCTCTATAAAATATGCTGTATTCTCAGAGTGTGTGTTGTTTTTTGAGAAACCCCCTCTCTCCCTTTTATAGGAGGAGGGTGCCTTGTTGTCTAAGATTTTCCCTGATTTCCAGAGAAAATCCCGGATATCCAGGGATTCAAGCTGCGATTTTCCATCCCTCGATTTCCGGGATTGCAAGGTATGGGCTCTCAATCCCCGGATCTTAGGGATTCTGTCAGGTGAGTCAGGATCTTCTTTCCCAAGAGTTCGACCTTCCTGAGTTCGGTGGTTTTAGGTCGGCTCATTCCTATTCAAATCAGTAGGTCGAGAGACCCTTGAGGTCGGCAACCTTTTATCAGATATCATAGGTCAGCTGGGCCTCCGAGGTCGGCGCCCTTCTAACAGATGTCACAGCTAAGCAGGGCCTCCGAGGTCGGCGACCCTTATCAGATATCAATAGGTCAGCGGGGCCTCCGAGGTCGGCGCCCTTCTAACAGACGTTACAGCTAAGTGGAGCCTCCGAGGTCGGCGACCTTCTAAAGGACCTTGAGGTTGTCATCCCCTTATCTAAGAACCTAGGTCGGACTTTTATTGGTCCATATTTTAAACCGAGTTTTCAAGGAGCGTACATTCGGCGTCCTATCACCCTTATATACCATGCCTGGTTAACGCACGCTAAAATTCAGGTTAGCGTGTGCTAACGGGGTCACCCGGTAGTCCAGTGGCTTCTGTTCTGAGACGTTAGCGCGCGCTACCACACCTTAGCGTGCGCTAACTAGTATCCTGCAAAAATTCCAACTCACTGCCCAAACCCGCTAGCGTACGCTACATCTGGGCACTAGCACGCGCTACGCAACACCTATAGTGTGCGCTGGCTAAGGCCTAGCGTGCGTTACCTGTTAGTGTAAAAAGTAGAAATACCTCACTGCCTCTGCCTACTCAGCTCATTAGCGTGCGCTACGGGCGATGTTAGCGTGCGCTACTGAACTCAAATAGTGTGCACTAGCTACTGCCTAGCGTGCGCTAATTACTAGTCCAGAGGGCAGAATTAGCTACTGTCTCTGCCAAGCCCGGACCGTTAGCGTGTGCTAAGATCCAACGCTAGCGTGCGCTACTCAACAGAAATAGCGTGCGTTAGCTTAGATCCATCTTTTGAACTCTTCTCTGACCTCAAAGCATTTGAGTATGATATTGACAGGAGAGAAAGGCCGAAGAGTCACCTGCCAAGACTACAACACTGGCTACTAAATCTGACAGGAGACACAACTCTGTACCCACCACATCCAAATCCGCACACAAGACTGTTGACAGCGATGATGATATCCTGTCACAAGATGAAATGGCCTTGTTAATGCACAAGTTCAAAAAGTTCATCAAACAGTCTGGAAAGACCCCCTACAGGCCCAAGCCATTTCACAAGGTAAGTTCTGAATCTCCTGTTAGGGTTGTATACTGCAAAGCATACTTTATGCTTGTATTACCATATTTCCCCGTAACCACCTATGGGAATATTAGTTATATTTAATAACATGTTTTGCATATTTATTCACATTATGGTTATGCAAATGAAATGTCTAATTATTTTATATTGTAGATAATGTGGTGTGTTGGTGTCACACGGAAGATCACATTATCGGTGCCTTATAAAATAATATAATAGTTCACAACCTATATAATTATTAGACAAATTATATGAAAAGTTGTAGTGTATGTTTGAGATTAATTGGTCTTGACTATTAACATGCATTAGCATATTTGCATACGTTGAACTGGATCGAGGTGAGATAGTGTCTTCTGTACTGACTGTAAGAAGAATGTAAATCTCGGATAATTATTGTTTCTTAATTCTAAGTATATAATATGTGATTGTGTATTTATAATACTTATTACTTTGATTTATCATGGGTGAGAGTCAAAATGATCGACTCAATAAGCTTCGTATATTGGGCAATAATATTATTTATATGACAGTTATTATTATTACTAGAAGTCGTGTCCCAAATCGTGCGGGTTAGTGTTGTCCCCTTGAGGAGCTCGATAATGATTATTATATTATACCCTGCAGGTGGATTTAATTTTGATATAATAATAAGATTCGAGTGGTACTACTCTTGGATAAAATATTAAGTAATTAAAGCTGTCAGTAGCTTATAATTAACTAATGTACATTCGATATCTTAAACACGAGAAATAATATATTTAAATAAAGACCCCGATTTCGTAAGTTGGGATTTGGGTTGGAAGTGCAATATTTATTCTTTAGTAGATTGAATTGATATTAATAGACTCAATATATTAGGAAATGTCCTAATAAGCAAATTTGAGATCTATTAGGAGTCCTTCCCTAATCCTCCTTAAGATCCCTAGTAGTAGTCGAGGAGCCTATATATAGGACACATTGGGGGTTCGGCCGAATTGCTTATTCATCAATCTTGTAAGATCGATTTTCTTCTTGTGTTTAATTGTAGATCTAGACTTGTGTCTTTGATTCTATAATTTAGATAACAAATCAATTTTATAAGGGTGTTTATACAATACTAGAAAGTAAAGAAAAATCGGGTGACCACAAACAAAGAGGTTCGGCCGATCCATATTGTGTCCAAGCAAGATTCGATAGCTCGTTGCCTACACAATGTCCAGGTTAGGGCGGATCATACTCTAGAAGGTCTAAATGTAGAATACAAGATGATCAAGACTAATAGCAACCACTACGCTTCAAAGGTAATACTCTATGACCTTTGATCTAGATTAGGATATTTAATTACCAACATATTTATTTAATAAATAATAAACAATTTTAAATTACTTATTAATCTTAGTAGTTAATTAATTAGCATGTTGTGCTCGTGGATGCGTAAAACACTTTTATCAATCTTTCACCAACTTCGCTTCTGCTGCGTTTTATTTCCAACATCATAGCCAGATTTTAGGCTTTTGCTATTTTAATTAATTTTGGTGATTAATTGATAGCAATTTAAATATTCATCTAATTTGATGTTGGTGTATTTTGCTAGATGTGTTCTTGCAAGGAATATGATCCGATTATCATGGTTATGTGAATGGTTTATTTATTTATTTTTATTATTTATATATTTGTTGGTTTGGCCCGGTTTGAGGCACATAATGG
Organism: Orobanche coerulescens; assembly: GCA_033398695.1. Lineage (NCBI taxonomy): Eukaryota > Viridiplantae > Streptophyta > Magnoliopsida > Lamiales > Orobanchaceae > Orobanche > Orobanche coerulescens. The sequence goes on along the minus strand of CM065801.1, from coordinate 53,795,811 downwards.
TTTTACACGTGAGAAAATTCACGGGTAGATCTAGGATTTTATTTTTTGTGTAATCTTGCTGCAAATTTGATGTATTTTATTTTGTGTAAAATTATAATCGGATTTGGAAAAGATGGTATCACGAAGAAATATAACAGAACTGGGACAGCCGCGGTCGACAACAGCACGCGGGAGCTGCCGAGCAGCACACGGCTAGAGGTGGCCATAGCTGGGTCCAGATCCGGGTCTGACCCGCCGGGTCGCCGGGTCGGCCGGACAGGACCCGGACCCCACCCGTACATATGAAATGTACGGGTTGGCGGGTCGGCCACGGATCCGGGTCACGGGTCTGACCCGCCATAGTTTTTTTTAGAAGTATATAATTTTTTTTATTTATTATAATTTTATACACGAAAAATAACTATAAGTGAACAAGGAAATCATTTGAAAAAATGAGTTTGTATTTAATTTTTAATTTTTTACTTAAAATTAAATTGCCTACGTATCCTCGTGAGGAATCAAAGCTCTACGTAGTTCTTTTTCTTAAGAAGAATTAAAAAAAATGGGCTTGTATTTAATTTTAAGTTTTCACTTAAAATTAAATTGCATTCGTATCCTCATGAGGAATCAAAGCCCTATGTAGTTCTTTTTACTTGATCGAAGTCGATGTCATCGTCAGCTCGATCATAGGTTTGACTCATTTGACTAGACTCTCCTTCAGTAGTGCCTTCTTGATAGGCATCTTGGTCTGCTAATAGGTCATCCGAATTATTTTCTTGATCTCGTAACTCGGCTTTTGTTGCGTCTTTAAGTATCATTTGAGCCTTGAGATTTTTTTGGCGTCATTCGGGATCTCCGCTCGTCCAACATATAGACTCCTTCACTAAAATCACTCTCAACGGGGACTGTGGATGCGGGCACTACAAGAATTTCTTGTGCCATAATGGAAAGTATAGGAAATTCGGTTCCCCTTCCCTTCCACCAATCCAACAGATCAAATGTACCTGCATTGTCATCCTCCGGCACAAAACTAGTTGCATAATATCGACTAAGGTCATTTCTTTGACCGATGTTACTACCCCCCATATTTCTTGCTATATTATAGAGTTGTTGTTGAAATGGGTTAGTGGGAGTTCTCTCGAATTTCATGTTATATGTATTTGTAGTCATAGTTCTTGTTTTTTGAGTTTGAATCCTATCACCATATTTAGCTAAATATTCAGCAAAAACTGTTTCTAAACTATTTTTTAAATTAATTTTTAGTTTTTCAACGTCAGGAATATTTTCAAACAAAGTTTGACTTTCAACACTATCCACAATATTCGGAAAACACAAATTTTTAAGAATATTATAATATATTTCAAGTAATTGTTGTACTTGAGCTAAATTCAAATCGGGAGATAAAACAGCACTAATCAAGAAAACATCATGAATACGATTAAAGTATTTTAGCCATTGTAAATAGCATTTGATAATCTTTCGGATTTACTACAAGCATCCATTTCGGATACAATAAAACAACAATAAAATAAAACTTTAGGAGATGTGGGATAATAACAACCACTTAAATCTTTAGTTGCATTTTCAAAAACCTTTAATAGTTTTATTAAATCTTTAGTTTCATCCCAATATGTTGGCAATAAATAAAATCCTTCTATGTGAAAATACGTATCAAAAAATTCACACAATAATTCTTAATATTCATTAGTTGAATTTAACATCACATAAGTTGAGTTCCATCTATATTTTACGTCTGGAATAAAAAATTTGGGTTGCATTTGTTTTGATTTTAAAAATTTTCCCCATTGTCTAGCTAACTTAGTATGATTATGTAAAAACAAGACACATTTTCTAATTGGTTTTATTGTCTTGTCTATAAATTTTAATGCATCTTGTACGCACAAATTTAGAATATGACATATACATCTAGTATGAAATAATCGACCCGCTAAAACAGGATTACAAGCTTGTATTAAAGCTGGTAAACTTGCAGTATTAGAACTAGCATTATCAAAACCAAATGTGAAAATTTTATCTTTTAAGCAATAAAAAGTTAAAATTTTAATAATTGCTCTAGCTATATTATCTGCACTATGTGCACAATTAAATTTTTTAAACGCAAGTAATCTTTTGTTTAAGTTCCAATTTTCATCAATTCAGTCTATAGTTATTCCCATATAATCATTTTTTTGTTTAAAATCTGCCCATGTATCCACAGCTAAAGAAACTCTATGATTTATAGATCTAAAATAAGCTCGTAGTCCAAGTTTATAATGTTTGGCTAACTATACTACTTGTCTAGATATTGTGGTACGTGGAATTCTCTTAATAGCAGGATTATAGGCATTTTGCATCATATATTCCCAACCCGTACTATCCGCAAAATTAAAAGGTAAAGATTCTTATGCACATAATTATGCCATTTGTTTTCTAGCAATTTGTTCATTATATTTATAAAGTCGAGATTCAGACATACCTTGATTGCCGGCTGGCCCGGCTCCAGTAGAAAATTGAAAGTTGAGTTGACTTTGCGACTTTTGTTCTCCATAGATCGAGGCATGGTTATTCTCAAAATGCTTTTAAAATTTCCATATCCATCCCCGGCTTTATACGGATACTCTTTCTTGCAGTAGTTGCAAAATACCTTCATTGAACCATTCAACATTTTTTCCTTTTTAAAGTGTTCTGAAAAAAGTTCGGATACCAGTTTCTTTTCTGCAACAGGGACAGACTTCTTTCTCGCCTTAGTTTTCTTGCTTCCTCTTCCTTTCACCATTTCTTCCTCTTCGGACGATAACTCTTCAACATGAGGATGTTCTTCTTCAGCTTGGCTTGCCACATGACGCTTCGACTTTGATTTTTGCGTCGGAGTTGGTACGCCATGAAGAGTGCGCTCGAACATTGCATATGTTTGATTTAGCATAGCTTCATCGATTTCATGGTCCATTTCTTCGTCAATGTCATGCAGTTGTTGACGAATCGGGATACGTCGAAATCCCCGGGGGTCAGCTTCTTCACTGGTAGTTGTTGTACTAGCGTAATAGATACTTTCATGTATAACATCATATTGATGTTCTTGACTTTCATTTTCAAAATCGGGTGGAGGTTGGTTTTGGGGCTCCCAAATAATTATCCCAGATGGTTTCTTCGATTTGCCCCAAAGAGCCATTCGCTCCAACTTTGACATTTTGGATTTTTGGAGACGTAGCAATACTCTTCTCCTTGTCAGAACTCGACATAATGATTAAATGCTAAAAAAGAGAGATTAAATGATATAGCAATTAGCAATGAAAGTTTGAGAGATAGATTAGAATGAAAGTGTGAAAAAATGAGATGGGTTGGGTTAGTATTCATAGATAATTTTTTTTTTAAATTTGAATTCTATCCGTTGGACCCGTCGAGTCACGGATCCGACCCGCCGGGTCCAACGACCAGAATTTAAATTTTTATTTTTTTGTTTTCTGTCGGGTCGACGGGTCGGACCCGTCGGGTCGTCGGGTTGGGAAATGTAAGACCCGGACCCCACCCGTGCAAACCACGGGTCCGCGTCGACGGGTCCGATGGGTAGGCCGGGTCTGGGTCGACAGGTCGACCCATCGGGTTGGGGTTTTCTGGGCACCTCTACACATGGCTGCCTACCGAGCAGCACCGGGACTTGCTTTCGAGTGCCGCGGGCAGCCTATTCCGGGTCGGTTCGCCGGTTCGGGTCGGGTCATCCAGATTTTGGTCCGGTCCGTTTCATCACTGTTTGTTGCGTCCACCGGAGAGTCGAGATTTAAATTTAATTTTGCATAAAAGTGAAATTTTAATTTTGGAAATCCACGGCCCGGTCCGGCTAGAGAGAAGTGACGAGATGCTTGATCCACTGGGAGAAATCGAGTCGAAGATTTCTTCAGATTCAACTCAAGGAAGAAGACCATGATAATTGGATAAATTTAATTATCCATGATTTATTTTGTTTTTTATTGTTTTGATGTATGGCATGTATGAATGTATCTGTGATATGTTTCTTGCATGTTAAGACGAGAAAATTAAAAACCTTAAGGCTAAAACAACTAAGTGATTAAATTGATAAATTTTTTGAAAATAAAAATCAAATTGTCCTCCATAATTAATTTAAATTGGGAAGTAATGGGCATGCGCATTGACATTAGGATCTCCTCCATATCGGATGTGCTAATTATAGATTCACTAGTTTTAAATTTCAAATGATAATATAAGGTAAATATTATTTTTTACGATAGGACCTCTCTATCTGTAGGACTATTATTGAAAAGATAATATTTTAAGGATATTAAATTATAGTGTTCACTTAGGTGTATTAATTAATAAGCTCCCATCGGAATCTATGTTAATTAATACATGGCCAAGAAGAACCAACTATTAATTTTACTTGTCATCACGTAAATTGACTAGATAGTAAACTTAAATACGTAAAACTCTACTTGAAAAATATATCTGTAAATGTCCACACGATCGTGGCTTGTATATGCGGGTTTTTCGAGGTGTTGCTTGCTAGCATATATATTGTATTTTGAGGTTTTTCAATATATTTTGCTTATGTGATGAATGTTTTTAATTTATCTCAGATGTCTTTCAATCTACTTGATGTAATTCTCAAAGAAAACAAACTAGATTGCACTAACTTTGCTGATTGGAAACGTAATCTTAATATTGTCCTGACTTATGAAGAACAAAAGTTTGTTCTAACTGAGGGTTTTCAATATATTTTACGAAGAATTATGTGATGAATGTTTTTAATTTTTATCTCAGATGTCTTTCAATCCACTTGTTGTAATTCTCAAAGAACACAAATTAGATGGCACTAACTTTGTTGATTGAAAACGTAACCTTAATATTGTCCTGACTGCTGAAAAACATAGGTTTGTTCTAATTGAGGAATGCACGTTGGAGCCAAATGCGGATTCGACACCCGAAAAGGTGAAAGAATTCTGCAGATGGAAAAAATCTAATGAGATGGCTCGTTGTTACACCTTGGCTTCTTTAGCAAATGTATTGCAGCATCATTATCAGAGTATGGGCATGGCCGCATAAATGATGAAAACTCTCGGCGAGATGTTTGGTCATCATAACCGGGAGGCTAGGGAAAATGCTATTAGGGTCTTGATGACGACCCAAATGTCTGAAGGAACACCGGTAAGGGATCATGTTCTAAAAATGATTTCTCATCTAAACGAACTTGATATCTTAGGGGCTACTATAGATGCAGAAACGCAGGTCGATATCATCCTAGGCAGCTTATCTAGGAGCTTTGAGCAGTTCCGCCTGAACTACAATATGAATCGTAGGGAGTATAACTTGACGGAATTGCTGATAGAGCTTCAATCTGCTTAAGGTCTCTTCAGGCAAGGGTAACAAGGTCCTGTAGCTATGTTAGGATTCAAGGATATTGTTTTGATAATTGCCAAAAGCTTGATACAGCAAGCCCTGTATCGAAAGTCCGATTGAAGTTGCAATCCTGTATCGAAGACCTTATCATAGCGCCAGCATACAGCAAAGCTCTCGCGCTACTAACAAAGTCTTAGTTACAAGCCAAGTATGGAAGCTGTCTCGAAACCTCAATACAGCACCCTTCCATACAGTGTCTGACTATTCCAATATGGCTACAGTGCTAGTGGATACAGCATTCTCATCGGAACAGGACTGAAGACCGTTTGAAAAGGAATCTTTAGTATTCACTAAAGTCAAGTACCGTTTGATAAAGAAGTATTTAAATACTGAAAGGATAAAGTATTTAAATACTGAAGCTGTCATAAATCTTCAAATCCCGTAATATCCAGATCCTGCTCTATTCAAGTTGTCACAGAATCTTACCCAACGGATCTATCTCAACGGATATAATATTCAGAAGACTATATATATCTCATAAGAGCGTTGAAGATATACATAGATATACATAGATATACACATACTGAAGTTACCAAGTGAAGAAGCTATCATTATATACATCAGAGCAAAACATATCTCCAGAAGCTTTCTGCAAATCAGATCTAAAGAGATATACAGTGCTCAACAGCAAGAACAACCATCATCAGCTCAAGAACTCTATATTCAAAGCTGCTGTTCTTACCTGGTTACCTACCTTTTACCTTTGTGTAAAAACTGAGCTCTGTGTGAACTCAACAAGTTATTCTGACCTGTGTGGGACGAATAAGAGGACGAAGCTTTGGAACTGTGTGTGAAGAAGCTAGTCAAGAAGGAAGCTTTAACCAATCTGTGTGAACGGTTGAAAGCGACAGTCTTTGTATCTATCTGTGTGAACGATACAAGGATAGGTTTGATTATAAATACATAGTTGTGTATGCAGTATTTATAATAAACGTTTTACTCCTGTGTGGAGGACCAGTGGACGTAGAGGGGTTTACCTCGAACCACTTAAATACTGTGTTATTTACTTTTTGCCGTTACTGTTTTCATAACTGTGATTTATTCAAGTATACACTGCAAAACCCTGTACGCACCAAGCTAACAGGAGATTAGACCGAGTTGCTGTATCGACGGCAACTTACTATATTAAAGACTTCAGCTACGCACTCAGATTCGAAAACCATACAGCCTGTTGCGTAAATATTTTCCAAGTTGTATCGAGTATACTTAAAGAAGGGACCAACAATTGGTATCGGAGCGGTTGATTCTAAAAAGAATCAGTCGTATTTTTAACTGAATTAGATCCTTAAAAACACTTATTTTCGAAAACAGTCTTTGTATTTCCCATCCTCTGATATGGATACCTTTATCTCAAATAAGATATCTATGTTTCACATTAACGAGTTTGATGACTGGAGAAACAGGATGAAGAACAAACTCAAAGCCTTCATTGGAGAATTAAAAGCTCCGCCCACATCAACAAAGACCGAAGAATGTCTTCAGGTGGTCACTGATAGTGATTCGTCTGATGATGAGCTAGAGGATAGAGCCTATGTGTGCTCTATGGCCGAAGTCAAAGAGGAAAATGAAGACGGCGATGATGAGGTAAGCTCCACCTCAACTATTCCCATAAATGCATCTCATACCTTTGAAAATATGCTGAATGAATTTAATAACATTCAAACGGCCCATGAGATATTGAAAGGAGAAAACATACAGCTTGAAATTTCTAACTTAGAGCTGAAAGAAGAAAATGACTTGCTGAAGAATAATTACGAAAATATGTCAGTTGATTGCAAAACAAAGAAAGTCAATTTAGAAAAACTCATGGAGAGCAATCATCAACTTGCTCACGATCTAAATGAGACTAAGTCTCATCTTGAAAGCAAGACAAATGATTTGGCTCTACTCGAAGCCAAAGTAAAATCTCTCGAGAAACGTGAAGGAGAATTAGAGACAATCTTGAAATCTTTCGAGAAATCCTCTAAAAGAATGGAAGAGATCCTAAGCACTGGACAACATGCTCATGATAAACGTGGCTTAGGGTACAACTCGTTCTCCAACAAAGAAAAATCTAGTACGGTATTCGTCAGGAGTGAGGAATCCATTCCTGTATCGAAAGAAGTTTCGAGTCCTGAGAAGGAACCTGTTGCACCGCGAACAGCAAAAGCTGCCATTCCACCCCCGCAACTCTACTATTCGAGACAGTGGAACCAACAGCCACTCAGAAGGCGTACTCAACAGCATGCTCCACAAGCATATCATAAACGCCAAAGTATTCAGAAGAAGGTCAGATTCAACCAACAAAGGCCCGTAAAGAAGATTTCTCTCAAGATGCGTGCCTAGACATTGGATACAGGAGCCCCATTATCCATCAAGAAAGCAGGTGTCCGCGCAGTATCAACAACATCGTTGGGAATCCAACTGGAGACCCAGAAGGCAAGATGTTAGACCAAAGAAAATGGCTCCACCTCCGAGACGACAATCGTACTGGAATAACAACTATAATTCTCGATTTTACATGCATTATAATGATTACAACGACTACGTGCCTGCCCCACGTAGATATCGATATAAAGGACCAAAAGTAGCCTACAACAAACAAATTGTTGCCCGGCAAATTTGGGTACTGAAAGGCACTATCGGGAAACACTACAGCCAGACTCCCTGTAAGTAATTTACTGTTTTTACTCAACAAGTGAGGGGAATGTCAGAAGACCCATGAATACAAGATTCGCCATTAATTAATCGTACACTCATAATACCAAGACAAAGATCAGTAGGACTAAGAAGGCATGAAACCTTCCTACAGCTGACGTGTGCATTAATTAAGGGGGAATACAGTACGACCCATGAATACAGCGTTAATCCGAACATAAATTGAATCCTGTATGTACCTTTAAGGAAGAACACTATACTATTTCCACAACAGGACATCAATTATGATTGATAAATTTATTTTATTGTGTATTGCTGTAAGAAACTCGTCTGTGAACAGTTCATAGGTTAAGATGTACTCAACTAGATCAAAAATGTAAGATTGTGCCTGCGCGCCAATCATAAGTTTAAGATGTAACATACTTCCCTATTAGATGATTATCACTTTTAGAACTTGCCTGCAAGCAGTTCACATTTCTTTTAGACTAAGTGCTGAAGACCAGATCATTTGACAGAAGATCAGGAAGTCTACTCAAGACACTTTCCAAAGAGAGGGAATCAGTGGGGAAATCATCTCCTGTATCGAAGCTGCCAACAAGTGGTTATCGAAGGGGAAATTGTTTTTTTTTAGCCTGAAGTTTTTTTTGGTATAAAAAACGTGGCATGATCAAGAAGTTTTTGAATCATGAAAGAAGTTTTGGAAATTATCAAAAAGGGGGAAATTGTTGGGATTCATGGATATTGTTTTGATAATTGCCAAAAGCTTGATACACCAAGCCCTGTATCGAAAGTCCGATTGAAGTTGCAATCCTGTATCGAAGACCTTATCATAGCGCCAGCATACAGCAAAGCTCTCGCGCTACTAACAAAGTCTTAGTTACAAGCCAAGTATGGAAGCTGTATCGAAACCTCAATACAGCACCCTTCCATACAGCGCCTGACTATTCCAATATGGCTACAGTGCTAGTGGATACAGCATTCTCATCGGAACAGGACTGAAGACCGTTTGAAACTAAAGTCAAGTATCGTTTGATAAAGAAGTATTTAAATACTGAAAGGATAAAGTATTTAAATACTGAAGCTGTCAGAGATCTTCAAATCCCGTAATATCCGGATCCTGCTCTATTCAAGTTGTCACAGAATCTTACCCAACGGATCTATCTCAACGGATATAATATTCAGAAGACTATATATATCTCATAAGAGCATTGAAGATATACACAGATATACATAGATATACACATACTGAAGTTACTAAGTGAAGAAGCTATCATTATATACATCAGAGCAAAACATATCTCCAGAAGCTTTCTGCAAATCAGATCTAAAGAGATATACAAAGGCTCAACAAAGAAGAATGACCATCATCAGCTCAAGAACTCCATATTCAAAGCTGCTGTTCTTACCTGGTTACCTACCTTTTACCTTTGTGTAAAAACTGAGCTCTGTGTGAACTCAACAAGTTATTCTGACCTGTGTGGGACGAATAAGAGGACGAAGCTTTGGAACTGTGTGTGAAGAAGCTAGTCAAGAAGGAAGCTTTAACCAATCTGTGTGAATGGTTGAAAGAGACAGTCTTTGTATCTATCTGTGTGAACGATACAAGGATAGGTTTGATTATAAATACATAGTTGTGTACGCAGTATTTATAATAAACGTTTTACTCCTGTGTGGAGGACCAGTGGACGTAGAGGGGTTTACCTCGAACCACTTAAATACTGTGTTATTTACTTTTTGTCGTTACTGTTTTCATAACTGTGATTTATTCAAGTATACACTGCAAAACCCTGTACGCACCAAGCTAATAGGAGATTAGACCGAGTTGCTGTATCGACGGCAACTTACTATATTAAAGACTTCCGCTACACACTCAGATTCGAAAACCATACAGCCTGTTGCGTAAATATTTTCCAAGCTGTATCGAGTATACTTAAAGAAGGGACCAACAAGCTACTAGTCTTTCGACTTATAAACCCTAGTGGGAAAGAAGAAGAAACAAGTGGGTCAGAAGCAAGTGGCAACTCTCAAGGTAAAGAGCAATGCTCCTCAACCCGAGGCGAACAAAAACCCAAAGGGAAAGTGCTACAAGTGCTGTCAGAAAGGACATTTTAAAGTGGACTACCCTGCTCTTAATAAAGGTATGTCTCGTGCACTAATAGTCAAAACATGTTTGGCAGCTTGTCCACTTTGTGGATAGTTGATTCAAGCTCCAGTGATCATGTTTGCTTTGACTCGCATGGTTTTCAGGTAACCAAGCAGCTTAGTGTGGGCGAGATTACCATCAACTGGGAGATTATTCCAGGCTTATGGCTATTGCAGTGGGAGTCGTGCAGTTGAAGATTAATGATAAATTATTAGTCCTCAATAATGTGTTATTAGTACCGGATTTTAGAATGAATTTAATTCAGTTTCTAAATTAAAATGCGATGGTTATTCAGTTTCTTTTGATGATGATGCTATTACTAGGAAAAGAAACGATGAATATATTTGCAAAGGTATTTTTAATGATGGGTTGTATGCTATTAATGTTGCACAAACTCTCATGCATAGATCACTTAACTCTTTGTCTAAACCTAAAAAGAGAAAAGGACCTTCGAGCATAAACCAAACATATATGTGGCATTTACGGTTAGGGCATGTAAACCTTAAGAGAATTCAAAGATTGGTATATGATGGCCCATTGGATGTCCTCCAAATTAAGTCATTTCCAATTTGTGAAATCTGGAAGGTAAGATGACCAAAAGGTTTTTTAAGACCAAGAGAAACCATGATCATAATGTGTTAGAATTGGTTCATACGGATGTATGTGGTCCAATGAATATCCAGGCTAGGGGTGGTTTCGAGTACTTCATCACGTTTATAGATGATTATTTGAGATATGGATATATCTATTGATACGATGTAAGTCTGAAGCCTTTGACAAGTTCAGAGACTTTAAGGCTGAAACGGAGAAGTGTCATGGGAAGAGTATCAAGTCACTACGATCTGATCGTGGTGGCGAATGCCTTAGTGGAGCATTTTTGGATTCCTTGGCGAATGAGGGGATTTCGTCCCAGCTCACTGCACCGGGAACTCCATAACAAAATGGTGTTGCTGAAAGAAGGAATAGAACTATTTTACAAATGGTTAGGTCAATGATGAGTTATTCGGATTTACCTATTTCATTTTGGGGATACGCCTTAGAAACAGCGGCGTACATTCTAAACCTGGTGCCTTTAGAATCAGTTCCAAAAACACCCACAAAACTGTGGATTGGGCGAAATCCCAGTCTATGACATGTTCGGATTTAGGATAATCCAGCACATGTGCTAAATATGGAAGCTGATAAGTTGGCATCCCATACAGAAGTACGAGTGTTTGTGGGATATCCCAAGAGAACGAAGGGTGGCTTATTCTATAGTCCCCAGGATCAGAAGATCATTGTTAGCAACAATACTTGATTACTGGAAGAGGATTATATGATCAGTCACAAGCCCATGAGCGAAATAATTCTCGAAGAGTTGAGGGAGAGACTCCGTCTATACCAATCGTACAAGCACAAACTAACACTGAACCATGTATCAATTCTGAGACTTTTACACCAACTCAGGATTTGCCTCATCGTAGTGGAAGGGTTGTTTGTCAACCGGTATGATTCGTAGGCGTGGGATAGTCTTCGGACTCAATCTTAGGTGAAGATGAACTAGATCCCTGGACTTACAAGGAGGCAATCCAAGATAAAGATGCCAACTCCTGGCAAGTAGCAATGGAATCTAAAATAGGATCTATGGATTTCAATCAAGTGTGGGAGCTAGTAGAGCTACCTGATGGGATACAAGCCATTGGGAGTAAATGGGTCTACACGTGAAATAAAGAAGGTAACGAGAAGGTTGAAACCTTCAAAACGAGGCTTATTACGAAAGGTTAAACTCAGAAAGAGGGTATCGATTATTATGAAACCTTTTTGCCGGTAGTCATGCTTAAGTCAATCTGGATTATTTTAGATATAGCTGCGCATTTGGATCTAGAGATTTGGCAAATAGATGTCAAGTGCATTCTTGAATGGGAGCCTAGACAAGGAAATCTATATGCTCCAACTAGAGGGATTCATTGCTGAAGGATAAGAGCATTTAGTATGCAAGCTTAAGAGATCCATTTATGGACTTAAGCAAGCATCTAGATCTTGGAACACTCGATTTGATGAGGTAGTCCAATCATATAGATTCATCCAATGTCCGAGTGAGAGTTGTGTGTATAAGAAGTGCGATGGAGACGTGTTGGTATTTCTTGTACTAGATGTTGATGATATCCTTCTGATTAGAAACAACATGAAGGAATTCTTAGACGTACGGGTATGGATATATGAGGTGTTCGATATGAAGGATTCGGGAGAAGCAAAACACATCTTTGGAATCATGATCTTTTGTGATCGAAAGAAAAGGATGTTGTGCCACTCTTACACATCCTATATCGATACAGTGTTAAAGCGATTTATCATGGAGAATCCCAAGAAAGGTTTTCTACCCTACAGACATGGAATTCAACTATCTAAGGATATGTGTCCCAACACACAAAAGGAGACATATGACATGAATCTGATCCCTTATGCGTCAGCTGTGGGACGCCTCATGTATGCTATGCTTTGCATTAGACCAGATATTTATCATGTTGTAGGCATGGCTGCTAGATATCAGTCGAACCCAGGACCAGGACACTGAATTGTTGTCAAGCACATACTCAAGTACCTAAGGAGGACTAGGGTGTATATGCTAGTATATCAATCAGACGACCTGTGTCCGGTAGGTTACACTGACTTAGATTTTTCACGAGACAAAGAAAAGTCCAAGTCTACTTCGGGTTATGTGTTTAGCCTAGGAGGTATAGCCATTAGTTGGAGGAGTGTGAAGCAGAAATGTATCTCGGACTCTACCATGGAAGCCAAGTACGTAGCATCCCATGACTCAGCCTAGGAGGCGGTATAGATCAAGTACTTCCTGCAGGACTTAGGTGTGATTCCCGATTTGCCAAAGGGTATTACACTTTATTGTAATACCAGTGCAGTCGCAAATCGAGGGACCTACGAGACCACAAGGCAAGTAAACATATCAACCGCAAGTACCACATCATACGACACTTCGTAAAGGAAGAAGACGTAGTTGTATCCAGGTTGCATCGGAAGATAATCTTGCTGATCCTTTCACAAAAGGCTACTTTCAAAAGTTTTTGAAAGGCATGTGGAAGGAATGGGATTACGGTGTATGGCAGCATTGTTTTGAGTATAAGTGAGAGAAATGAGAGACTATGTAATAGAGTAATATACATAAAAGCATGCTTTAAGTGTAATATCCGACTGTAATTTTTTGTTTTTACCTGTCATTGTATTATTCGGATAATCTGATTATCATGAATCGTTGCATTTAGTATTATGTTGAGGTATTATAGATTTGAATTTCATATCGTTGTTATTTCATTTCATATGTGATGATTCGATGTTAATTAGAGAGTTGCATTTTTGAATTTTTCTGTTGATGTAGCGTACGCTACATAGTATGATTAACGTACGCTAATCCTGTGCCTTAGCATGCGTAATGTTTCCTCTGTTGCGTACGCTAAGAGGGGAATCTGGCATCAGTTGACTTCAGCACGTTAACTCCTTATCCGTTGGCATGCATGTGAGTAAGGTCTGAGATGTCATGTCGGCCAGAGTCAACTTTTATTGGCGTGTGTAACCCCTTTTTCATTAGCGTGCGCTAGCGACCTGCGAATTCAAGACAGTAGCCACTGTAAGCCGCTTACGTACGTAATATTAACCAGTTAGCGCACGTAAGTGTGTTAGCGTACGCTAAAGCTTCCCGTTAGCGTGCGCTAAGTCTGTACAGTCTATTTATAGGAACAGCCTGCTTTTCATTTTTTCACAACTCCAAACCGATTCTCTCTCCATATATCGTCCCTCTGCACTCCCAAACCGATATCAACCTCCCCCAACTTGCTTCTAAGCCTTAAATCTTGGAGTGGAGCTCATTTCCTTGGAGACTAGGAGGTGTTCTTGAGCTTGGAGTATATATTCTCATAGCTTTGAGGTTGTTCTTCATTTCTGGAGGTAGGTGTACTTTCCTCTCTGTATTATTTTCATATGTTGACGTTAATAACGAATTATACTTCACCTAGAGTAGATTAATCAAGTAAAACATAGTTTTAATCCAACCTTTTTAACACTTTTGATGAATATGATAAATGAGGGTTTGAGATGGATGTGTTCTTGATGATATAGTGATTCTAACCACATTGTAACTATCATGCTCATCTTGTTGGATGAATTTAGCTCAGTAGAATACCCTTGAATCAGTTAACTTCACCGTAGTTGGATTTCACTAATAGAGTTGTTATCATAAAGTGATTAAACACCATTTTAAGTTTTCACTTACCTTGGGAAGAACTTGGCCATGTTAGAAGTAGAAGGATGTCTTCTTACTCAGATTTCTTAAGAATCATATTATCCTTATGTTTAGCTCAGCAAGATTTTGAATGGTTAAGGATATTTGTGAAACCAACACAACAACTTTTCATTAATCTAATGTGTTGAGAACTTAGTTTGTTTTGATCATCATACTAGATAGATGGTGAATTCATCATGATGTTAATGGATCTTCCAGCCTTGTAAAGAAAGATTTTGATAACCTTCATGGATATAGTGTAATCTCATAACTAATAACCTTTTTGTAAGCTTAATATTCAATTTAGATGAGAGGAGAATGATCATAAATGTGCAGATTTTGTTCTTTCAACATTTTAATGTTTTGGAAAGTTTAATCATCATAAGATGATCTTAACATCATAATTGGTTATTCAACATACCCTTGATAGAACTCTTGTTTATGAGGAACCATGTGAACATTCGGTAAAAGTATTGTAAACCGATTTTTATGGTTGTAATGATGTTAAAAGAACTCCTGACATAAGGCTTCGATAATTGGAAATAGCAAACTATTCTAAAGGATTGTAAGATGACGTCTTACTAATCCTATATTGATAATTATACGAATATGTTATTGAGTAAAATGTATTTCGTTTAAGGTTGATTGTTCGAGTAAACAATATTAGTCGAGGACCGTTCGTTCGTTCCGACAAGAAGAGGACTATTCTCGTCTCCGTATTGAGGTAAGTTATCTTGCTTGGTTATAATGATGATTAGATTCTTGTGATGGTTATATATTTCATATGTATGAATTGTTCATGTAATGTTTGTCGTGATTTGACATTGTCCTTGATGTTATTCCGTTTTCTTCATGGGGTTGCATTCCCAAGTACGTCGCTTTTAATCGTTGATCTCGTTGGTCTTATTTTCACTTCGGTGAGTTTTTCTTGATCCTTAATCGGATATGTGATTTATTGAATTCGTTGTCATGTTGTATCGTGACATATCCGGAATCATATCTGCGTTCCGATTGGTCATTGGGTAGGATTTTTAGCCAGGCACATATATAGTCATGCGTGGATATTATTCCGCATTGGACTGTGCACACGAGAGGTAGTTTCGTGAGGCTAATTAGGCACATTGTCCCACGTATATTCTGGATTCCGTATACGGGGCGGACATGTACATGGACACATTTCCAGATCGGGCGTACTGTGATGTCCATCTTGAGCCATATTGTTAATCATCCATAGTATTGGATGTGCTCGACGGTTTGTGACTGATTGTTTCATACGCCCGAGGGGTATGATTAATAGTCGGAATGATTTCCTTGAGATCTATATACGTGAATTGTATAATGTCGGAAGAATTAATTATCATGTATATCTGACCCTGTGTTTTGGGCGAAATACTTGTATTGTATTTTAGGTCGAGGTAAAGGCAAGGCACGGGAAGAGCATGTTGACGGCGAAGGGTTCGAAGGATACTAGTTCGGGGGGCCCCACATCATTTGTTGTCCGGTTATGTTAAACCATGTTATGTTATTTTATTTTCTGCTTCATTTAAATTACTATCTAGTTGTATTAACATTTGAAGTATTTTCCATCTCCATATGATTTATACTTGTTTTTCGGATCCTGTGTATTATAAGGCCGTTGCCCATATTTTTGATAAACTCCTAATCGGAGTAATGACTATTCATTGTGATTCAGTATCACAAATAATATTTATTTAATCTGTTTTGGATATTGCCTGGTGGGTCCCAGTGTGGGATCCACGACACTGTAATAGCCGCCTTTTGGGGTGTTACAGAAGATGGTATCGGAGAGTTGTTTCCTTTTTATGAGTCATTGTGAAATGAACTAGTATCAAGAGACCTTCGTGTCACGTGTGACCTGTGCAAGCGTCTGACCCTATGAGCCAAATACGGTATGTACTTTATGAGCCATGATTTAATTACTGGCATAATATTGATATCAGTATGGGTCTCCTTGTTGATCATGTTATTTCGAGGAATTGTGACAGGACTTATCTGATTGATAATCCGAGGTAAATGCTGAATTGATTATATGATTGAAATTGTTCGACTTGACGCCGATATAATATTCGGTGCGACATTCGTGGTATCGATAACCGTTTCCTTGAATATGTGATTCCTTGTTGCTATTAACTTAGCATGAATTTTAGTATCTTGAACTGTACTTACGGTTATCATTATGATTGATTCTTTCAGTATGGAAAGAAACCTGAGAGGTCGTGGCAGAGGGGGACGAGGCCGCGGAAGGGGCCGAATCCCGGTACCTCGATCCAACAGACGCGCGAATGCGAATCAGAGTTCCGCAGATAGTGGTTCACCTTTTAGGGAACAATCGCACCACAGTGGGTGCGGGGATGCGCGTGTCGATCCATACGTCGTGATGCAGGGCATGATGACACAGATGACCCAGATGGGTCAACTAATGGAAGCTATGCAGAGGGCCGCTACTGGCCAGCAACAGGGGCCTCATCCTCCTCCTGTGATTGGCGGACCCGTGAGTCGGATTATCAGCGACATCTCTCGCCAGCGACCACCGACCTTTGAAGGCTCCTCTGAGCCTGCTGACATTGTGCATTGGATCGAGCATTTTGAGAAACTTTTCCAAATGGTGGACTGCCCGGAAGAGAACCGCGTCTCGGTAGCCGCGTATTATCTTAGCAAAGGCGCTCACACCTGGTGGCTTTCAGTAAGGCCAGCTGATGGTGTTTACACTTGGGAGGAATTTAAAAACCTCATGCTAGACCGTTACTATCCAGGGCCACTCCGTGAGGCCAAACTGTCGGAACTACTGAACCCCGACCCGTCTGAAGACGATGATGTATTATCTGTTGCTGAGAAATTCCAGGCACTCCTTCCTTTCGCCACGACAATTATCCGAACAGAGGCCGATAAGATCAAATACTTTCTCAAGAGGCTTAAACCCCGAATGAGAATGTAGCTGTTGAATCACCATTGTACTACCTTACCAGAGTTCATCGAGAAAGCTCTGGAGTACGAACTCACCGCGAAGGAGATTTCCAAGAAACAACCACAGTCCAACAACAAAAGATCCAGGAACCAGAACCAGACTGAGAGTAATCGGGGGACATTCAGGAAGCCCCAGTCATTGCCAAACCCTTCCGATCGACCACCCATGGCATCGAAGCCTGCCGTATCGCACTCTCGAACGGTTCCCTCATCCATGGTGTGTCATAACTGTGGGGGCCAGGGGCATATCAACTTCAAATGCCCAAAGCCTGCCATCACATGCCATACTTGTGGTAAGAATGGTCACCGTGCTCGTTTTTGCAGGAGTGGGCCCGGACATGAACCAGTAGCGTCTCATGCTCCAGTTCAGTCCTCTGTCTAGAACCGGACGCCTCCGTCCGCTTCCTATCAGACCACCGGGGCGAATAGGGGAATGGGCCGTGGGAATCAAAGTGGTACACCTCGTGCCGGAACTGCAAAACCCAGGATTTACGAGATGAAGAAAGCTGACGATCCCGAGGCCAGCATGATTTCAGGTATACTCGAGATCCACTCCCAGCCTGTGTGTGTTCTTTTTGATACCGGTGCTTCACACTCCTTTATATCTTCTTCTTGTTTAAGTCGTTTGCCTCTAGACTATGTTATCAATTGTGAGCCCTACGTGATTGGTCTACCTGATGGTAGAAGAATTATTGGAAATCGTGAAGTCCAGAACTGTCCGATTCGTTTGAACGACCGTGAGTGGTTATCAAATCTGATTGTAGTCGATTAACCTAAGATTGATATAATCTTGGGTATCGATTGGATGGATCGTCATGATGCAATACTCAGTGTCCGCAAGCGGATAATAACCGTCACTTCTGATGATGGTTTTGAGTGTATCTTTCGAGGAAATAATCCCAGTCGTTCTGGGAGAGTCATCAGCACTATGAAAGCAGTGAAACTGCTTAATCAAGGGTGTATTGGTTATTGGTGCTACATGGCCAAAACAGCACATCGACCAGTTGAATTAGCCAGCATTCCAGTAGTCCGAGACTACCCAGATGTATTTACAGACGAGTTGCCAGGCTTACCTCCTCATCGTGATGTGGAGTTCATTATTGAGTTAGAACCAGGGACATCCCCGCTTTCAACAGCACCGTATCGTATGGCTCCGACTGAGATGCAAGAATTGAAGAACCAGCTTGAGGAGTTGACTGACAAGGGCTATATTCGACCTAGTGCGTCCCCTTGGGGAGCACCAGTGTTATATGTATGGAAGAAAGATGGATCTCTGCGCTTATGTATTGATTACCGTGAGCTGAACAGGGTAACCATCAAGAACAAGTATACTT
Organism: Orobanche coerulescens; assembly: GCA_033398695.1. Lineage (NCBI taxonomy): Eukaryota > Viridiplantae > Streptophyta > Magnoliopsida > Lamiales > Orobanchaceae > Orobanche > Orobanche coerulescens. The sequence continues at coordinate 53,777,054 of CM065801.1, read as the reverse complement.
TGCCTTATATTGATGATTTATTGGATCAACTTCAGGGAGCTGCCGTGTTTTCTAAGATTGACTTGAGATCTGGTTATCATCAGTTGAGGATTCGAGAGTCTGACATTTCGAAGACAGCATTCCGTACTCGCTATGGGCATTATGAGTTTGTGGTGATGCCATTTGGACTGACTAATGCATCGGCGGTATTCATGGAGTTGATGAATCGAGTTTTTATTAACTATCTGGATCGCTTTGTAGTCGTTTTTATTGATGACATTCTGATTTACTCTCGTGACCACAAAGAGCACGAGCGTCACCTCCACCAAGTTCTCGATATATTGAGGCGGGAACAGCTTTATGGGAAAATTTCTAAGTGTGAATTCTGGATGCCGGAGGTTATCTTTCTCGGGCATGTGATATCAGCCGAAGGGGTGAGAGTGGACCCAAAAAATACGGAAGCCATTCGAGATTGGCTACCACCGAAGAACGTGAAGGAAGTTCGTAGTTTCCTCGGCCTAGCAAGTTACTACCGATGGTTCGTAGAAGGATTTTCTAAAATTGCGCAACCGATGACTAACTTACTGCGAAAGGACAAGAAGTATTTGTGGTCAAAAACATGTCAGCAACGTTTTGATGAGCTCAAGAGTCGATTGATTTCGGCACCTGTTTTGGTCTTCCCAAAAGGAACGGAAGGATTTGTGGTGTATAGTGACGCGTCGAGACAGGGTCTGGGATGTGTACTAATGCAGGAAGGGAAAGTGATTGCCTATGCGTCGAGACAATTGCGACCCTATGAAGTTAACTATCCGACCTATGACTTGGAGTTAGCAGCTGTGGTGTTTGCTTTGAAAATCTGGCGTCACTATCTTTATGGAGTTACCTGCCAGATCTTTACAGACCACAAGAGCCTAAAGTACATTTTTACTCAGAAGGAGTTGAACATGAGACAGAGAAGGTGGCTAAAATTAATCAAGGACTATGATATCGAGATCCTTTATCATTCGGGTAAAGCAAATGTGGTTGCCGACGCATTGAGCCGTAAGACAGTGCAGGAGCAGATGCTGAGCCGTTTGACAGCACAGAGAGAGTTGCAGTTGGACCTTATGAGGCCAGAAATTGAAGTTTGGTTACAGCATATTCAGGGACAACTTTGCACCTTTGAGATTTCTTCGTCTCTTGATGATATGATCAAATCGAAGCAAATTACGGACCCATTCTTATCTCGAGTTCGGGATGAGGTAACCCAAGGGAAAGCCCCTTGATTCTTGATCCACGAGGATGGATTCATACGTTTTAGAAATCAAGTTTGTGTACCCGCTGAAGAGGAGTTGAGGAACTCTATCATGAGAGAAGCCCATGCTACCTCGTACTCTATTCACCCGGGATCTAGCAAGATGTATAAGGATTTGAAGCAGAATTATTGGTGGGGGAATATGAAACGTGAAGTTTCCGAATTCGTTTCGAGATGTTTAACCTGTCAGCAGGTTAAGATTGCGCACCAGCGACCCGCAGGAATGCTGAAACCGCTCCCGATTCCCGAGTGGAAATGGGAGGACATATCTATGGATTTTATCACTAGCTTGCCAACGAGTCGTCGAGGAATGAATACGATTTGGGTGATTGTGGACCGTCTGACCAAATCAGCCCACTTCTTGGAGATTAAGGACACGTGGGGTCCCGAGAGATTATTGACTATTTATTAAGGAAATCGTGAGATTACATGGTACCCCCAAGAGTATTGTATCAGACCGTGACGGGCGATTTGTGTCGCACTTCTGGAAGGCAGTTCATCGTGCGATGGGCACGCAGTTAAATTTCAGTACGGCTTTCCATCCACAGACCGATGGTCAGTCTGAGAGAACCATCCAGACTCTAGAGGATATGTTGAGAGCATGTGCTCTTGATTGGAAGGATGATTGGGAAGCCCAGCTACCTTTGGTGGAATTCACTTATAATAATAGTTGGCACGCTTCGATTCAGATGGCACCGTATAAGGCATTGTATGGTCGTCGCTGTAGGTCCCCTTTATGTTGGGACGAACTGTCAGAATCTCTGGGTACGGAACCCGATATGTTATTAGCAGCCCGTGAGAAGATCACTTTGATTAGGAGTCGGTTATTAACGGCTCAAAGTCGACAGAAGTCTTATGCTGACCACCGTCGACGACCGCTTGAGTTCGAGGTTGGTGACCATGTGTTAATGAAGGTGTCTCCTACCCGAGGTGTTTTTCGTTTCGGGGAGAGGGGCAAGTTGAGCCCGAGGTACATTGGGCCATTTGAGGTTTTGGAGCGTGTCGGTGATCTGGCCTATCGACTAGCTTTGCCACCGACTTTGAGTAAGATTCACAACGTGTTTCATGTCTCCCAGTTGAGAAAATATGTTGCCGATCCGAGCCATGTACTTCAGTTCGAAGAGATTGAATTAGCAGAGGATCATTCGTACGAGGAGCGTCCTGTGCAGATACTCGAGAGGAGGATCAAGCAGTTGCGGAACAAGACGATTCCCCTACTGAAAGTTCAGTGGTCACGACACGGAGTCGAGGAGGCTACGTGGGAAACCGAGGATAGTATGCGAGCGAGATACCCCGAGTTATTTACCCCTTAGTTTCGAGGACGAAACTCTTTTTAGGGGGGGGAGTATGTAATATCAAACTGTATTTTTCGTTTTTACCTGTCAATGTATTATTCGGATAATCTGATTATCATAATTCGTTGCATTTAGTATTATGTTGAGGTATTATAGATTTGAATTTCATATCTTTGTTATTTCATTTCATATGTGATGATTCGATGTTAATTGGAGAGTTGCATTTTCGAATTTTTCTGTTGATGTAGCGTACGCTACATAGTATGATTAACATACGTTAATCCTGTGCTTTAGCGTGCGTAATGTTTCCTCTGTTGCGTACGCTAAGAGGGAATCTGGCATCAGTTGACTTCAGCACGTGAACTCGTTAGCCGTTGGCATTCATGTGAGTAATGTCTCAGCTGTCATGTCGGCCAGAGTCAACTTTTATTAGCGTATGTAACCCCTTTTTCATTAGCGTGCGCTAACGACCTGCGAATTCAAGACAGTAGCTACTGTAAGCCGGTTACGTACGGAATATCGACCGGTTAGCGTACGTAAGTGTGTTAGCGTACGCTAAACTGTTCCGATAGCGTGCGCTAAGTCTGTATAGTCTATTTATAGGACCAGCCTGTTTTTCATTTCTTCACAACTCCAAACCGATTCTCTCTCCATATATCGTCCCTATGCACTCCCAAACCGATATCAACCTCCCCCAACTTGCTTCTAAGCCTTAAATCTTGGAGTGGAGCTCATTTCCTTGGAGACTAGGAGGTGTTCTTGAGCTTGGAGTATATTTTCTCATAGCTTTGAGGTTGTTCTTCATTTCTGGAGGTAGGTGTACTTTCCTCTCTGTATTATTTTCATATGTTGACGTTAATAACGAATTATACTTCACCTAGAGTAGATTAATCAAGTAAAACATAGTTTTAATCCAACCTTTTTAACACTTTTGATGAATATGATAAATGAGGGTTTGAGACGGATGTGTTCTTGATGATATAGTGATTCTAACCACGTTGTAACTATCATGCTCATCTTGTTGGACGAATTTAGCTCAGTAGAATACCCTTGAATCAGTTAACTTCACCGTAGTTGGATTTAACTAATAGAGTTGTTATCATAAAGTGATTAAACACCATTTTAAGTTTTCACTTACCTTGGGAAGAACTTGGCCATGTTAGAAGTAGAAGGATGTCTTCTTACTCAGATTTCTTAAGAATCATATTCTCCTTATGTTTAGCTCAGCAAGATTTTGAATGGTTAAAGATATTTGTGAAACCAACACATCAACTTTTCATTAATCTAATGTGTTGAGAACTTAGTTTGTTTTGATCATCATACTAGATAGATGGTGAATTCATCATGATGTTAATGGATCTTCCAGCCTTGTAAAGAAAGATTTTGATAACCTTCATGGATATGGTGTAATCTCATAACTAATAACCTTGTTGTAAGCTTAATATTCAATTTAGATGAGAGGAGAATGATCATAAATGTGCAGATTTTGTTCTTTCAACATTTTAATGTTTTGGAAAGTTTAATCATCATAAGATGATCTTAACATCATAATTGGTTATTCAACATACCCTTGATAGAACTCTTGTTTATGAGGAACCATGTGAACATTCGGTAAAAGTATTGTAAACCGATTTTTATGGTTGTAATGATGTTAAAAGAACTCCTGACATAAGGCTTCGATAATTGGAAATAGCAAACTATTCTAAAGGATTGTAGGATGACGTCTTACTAATCATATATTGATAATTATACGAATATGTTATTGAGTAAAATGTATTTCGTTTAAGGTTGATTGTTCGAGTAAATAATATTAGTCGAGGACCGTTCGTTCGTTCCGACAAGAAGAGGACTATTCTCGTCTCCATATTGAGGCAAGTTATCTTGCTTGGTTATAATGATGATTAGATTCTTCTGATGGTTATATATTTCATATGTATGAATTGTTCATGTAATGTTTGTCGTGATTTGACATTGTCCTTGACGTTATTCCGTTTTCTTCATGGGGTTGCATTCCCAAGTACGTCGCTTTGAATCATTGATCTCGTTGGTCTTATTTTCACTTCGGTGAGTTTTTCTTGATCCTTAATCGGATATGTGATTTATTGAATTCGTTGTCATGTTGTATCGTGACATATCCGGAATCATATCTGCGTTCCGATTGGTCATTGTGTAGGATTTTTAGCCAGGCACATATATAGTCATGCGTGGATATTATTCCGCATTGGACTGTGCACACGAGACGTAGTTTCGTGAGGCTAATTAGGTACATTATCCCACGTATATTCTGGATTCCGTATACGGGGCGGACATGTACACGGACACATTTCCGGATCGGGCGTACTGTGATGTCCATCTTGAGCCATAATGTTAATCATCCATAGTATTGGATGTGCTCGACGGTTTGTGACTGATTGTTTCATACGCCTGAGGGGTATGATTAATAATCAGAATGATTTCCTTGAGATTTATATACGTGAATTGTATAATGTCGGAAGAATTAATTATCATGTATATCTGACCCTGTGTTTTGGGCGAAATACATGTATTGTATTTTAGGTCGAGGTAAAGGCAAGGCACGGGAAGAGCATGTTGACGGCGAAGGGTTCGAAGGATACTAGTTCGGGGGGGCCCACATCATTTGTTGTCCGGTTATGTTAAACCGTGTTATGTTATTTTATTTTCTGCTTCATTTAAATTACTATCTGGTTGTATTCACATTTGAAGTATTTTCCATCTCCATATGGTTTATACTTGTTTTTCGGATCCTGTGTATTATAAGGTCGTTGGCCATATTTTGATAAACTCCTAATCGGAGTAATGACTATTCATTGTGATTCGGTATCACAAATAATATTTATTTAATCTATTTTGGATATTGCCTGGTGGGTCCCAGTGTGGGATCCACGGCACTGTAATAGCCGCCTTTTGGGGTGTTACATTAAGTAAGTGGGAGATTGTTAGAGTTGTATACTGCAAAGCACACTTTATGCTTGTATTACCTTATTTCCCTGTAACTACCTATGAGAATATTTATTACATTTAATCACATATTTTGCATATTTATTCACGTTATGGTTATGCAAATGAAATGTTTAATTATTTTATATTGTATATAATGTGGTGTGTTGGTGTCACACGGAAGATAACATTATCAAAATAATACAATAGTTCACAACCTATATAATTATTAGACAAATTATATGAAAGGTTGTAGTGTATGCTTAATTAACAAATTAAAAACTCGCAAGTGTACGAATCGCTTTTGTAGGTAGCGGCAAGTAACTTTGAGGTCGATCTCACACGTAGTTGGAAAGGTTTGAAATTCAATTATGTTTGGCAAAATAGTCGAATTAATAATAATAAAGTAGATTTAAATATCGTGAATGATTCGATTGAGATGTAAAATCGTAAATACAAGTGCGGAAAATTAAATTAATAGATAAGCATTAAAAACACCGAACTTAAGGTTGGATTTGCTAGAGATTACAATTATGAGAAAGATATGGGAGTTTAGAATCACCGACACACACGTAATCAATCATTAGTTTCGATACTCAAAGAACTAATAGTTGGAAATCACTGATTGCTCACAATTAAAAGAAAATCGTTTGATGGCGGTAAATCTTAAAAATCGCGATTGCTCTATTCAATAATAAGATAAACTCCTTTTATAGAGAAGAATCCCTAACTAATATTCGATCAGCCTACTACTTTTGATGAGGTAAATCGCTAAAAGATCATAGAAAAAGGCTCAAGAACATTCACAATTGTTGGATCGAGATTTGAATATGTGCCGTGTTGCGGAAACGTAAATTAAATGTGCGAAAATTAAACGACACACGGATTTATAGAGATTCGGCTATAAATGAGCTTACGTCCTCTCTCAGTATCTTTTTCTATAGGTTGAAGATAAAAACCTCGGCACCTCTCTTCTATCGGTCGAGGGATAACCGTTACAATCACGTCTTCTATTGGTCCATGATAAATCACTCGTACTTGTCTTTGTGTCGGTCCAAGTTAAACTATTTTCCTTTTATATCGGACAAGGAATCAACCGCTCTAGCTTTCTATGGGTACTAGATAAACCTCACGAAGATATCGATTGTGATTCTAATAATGCCGGATCCTTGATCCTAATAACACCGAATCTAATCGTATCTTTTCTTTTACCTCTCGTGTATGATGTTGAATGTATAAATACTCAAACTAACAATATAAGCTCAATATCACAACAACAATTTAAGTATATCAATCTCTGATGAATGTATGTTTTGCTTGAAGTTGTTATCTGGATGAATACCAAGGAAATGGTATTTATAGGCATTGGAGCCTTACTAGCCGTTAGCACCCTGAAACTCCATTATGGCCGTTATCCTCTCACCATTCCGTACGTTACATATGTTACATAGGTTAGATAGACTTCGTTACGTACGTTAACACGTACCAGTTTTAGTCCAGTATCATATGTCTCTTTCCTTACGTACGTTATCAACTCCGGTATTACGTACATTAGCTATACGTCATTGATGACGTCATATATCCGTTGCTGCTTTTCTGACTTTGACTCTTCCCAACATTCATCTGGTTTGAACACCTTTACGTACATTAAGTACCATCCCTTACGTATGTTATTTCGAACTAGTTATGTACGCTATGCTTGATAGCTTACGTACGTTAGACTTGTAAAATTCCAGCTTTTTACACTTCGTCTTCTTCGATGCTTTGCTTCGTCTCTTTGTTGTTTTGTATTGTGTAACAACTTAAATCATCAAAATGTATGGAACAAAATGTTCCAACAATCTCCCCCTTTTTGATGATTACAAAACAACAATTCGTCAATGGGATTTACCTGCAAAAATACAAATATATGTAAATGTGTACAGATGAAAGTTTTCGACTTTGTTCGTTTCGTTAGTTTCTTCTCCCATTTCTTTTTCGACTCCTTCTTTCCTTTTTCTTTTCTTTTCGAATTTTCAAATTTTCATCATCTTGTCGACGCCTCCTTATTTTTCTTTTCAACTTCATCTTTTCGACTTTTCTTCTCCTTTTCTCCTTTCAACTTCCATTTTTCTTTTCAATTTCAACTTTTCGATTTTTCTTCTATTTTTCTCCCCCTTTCAGGGTTAATCTCATTCTCCTTTCTCTCCCCCTTTTTGTTTTCATCAAAAAGTGTAAAGAAAATAAATATAATGATACCAAATATAAAATATGCATGATACCAAATGATAAATATAATTATATGCATGAATATGGTATAAACTCCCCCTGAAAATATTATTTGCCTCAAAAAAATTATTACTCCCCCTAAGTAAAATATTTTGATAAAAAATCAATTTTTGGGGATCCAACCGAGAGTTGGTTTTTCATTTGAAATATAGACGATATTTTAAATATTTGTTCCTTTAGGAACTCAAATCTTTTTAATTTTAATCGTCCGGCGTGGGCTTTTAGAGTTAGAAATGTGATGCCCGATTTTCAAACATTTTACGCAATAGGGTATCTTTAAATTTAAGGATTCGTTTTTAGAACGAGGTGTGAATCCCAACCTCTGTTTATTAAAGTATATTTTTAATCGAGAGCATATTTTCAAATTTCTCATTTCCGAGAGAAAATTTCTTCGTTAGATTTTTTAGCTCGGTTTGAATTTTAACAAGATCATTCTTTAAAGTATTTTCGTTTTCAAGGCATTTTGAATGATCGATCTCAACAAATTTCCCTTTTTCAAGAATTTTGGAATACTCAATTTCCAATTATTTATTTTTAAATTGAAGGGATTTAATTTCGGATAAAGTATTTTGATAATCCATATGCAATAACTCGAATGCTTCAAATAACTCATCTTAAGATGACGTACTTACCCGAATTTCGACGTCGCTATCGTCGAGTGAACTTAGGGCCATGAGAGTGAGATTATTTTGATTGATAAAATCATCATCTTCGTCGTCATTGCTCCATATTGCAACGAGAACCTTCTTCTTGGGTTTAGCTTGGCAATTCTTAGCAAAGTGGCCTGGTTTCCCACATAATCGACAAGAGTTGTCGAATTTCTTAGATTCACTCATTTGGATATCTTTCTTTTTCCGGTTTAATAAGGTTTGAAACTTATTAATATTCTTGGCATAATATGCCGATTCTTCGTCGTTTTCTTCAACTGGGATTACTTCGTTCTTGGACATCTTAACCTTCAAGGCTATTGATCTTTCCTTCGGCTTTGGCTTGACACTTTGTGATTTTAACACTGTCTCATAATTAATTAGCGAACCAACGAGGGCGCTAAAATCAAACGTATTGAGATCTTTTGATTCCATGATCGCAGTCACGGTGCCGTCCCATTCACTAGGTAGTGATCGTAAAATTTTCTTGACTTTTTCACTACTAAATAATGGTTTACCGAACGAAGCTAGTCCGTTGGTGATGATCGAAAATCGGTCGAGCATGTTGGTGATAGACTCGTCACCTTTCATCATGAATAACTCGTAGTCATGGAGAAGCATATTAATCTTTGTCTCCTTGACTTGAGTTGTCCCTTCGTGTGTGATTTCAAGAATTTCCCATATCTCTTTAGCACTTTCACACGATGAGATTCGATTGACCTCTTCCGGATTTAAGGCACAATATAAGAGTTGAGTAGCCTTATAATTTAGATGGTCATTCTTCCAATCCTCGTCATTATATTCTTCAAAACTATAACACCCCCAGATTTAACCGGAGATATTACAGCGCCGTGGGCCCCGAGATGGAACCCACAAGGCTAAAAGAAATTTTCGCAAACATTTACAATTGCCCAAGAGGCTAACGACAGTATTATCTATTGAAAATGATCAAAGATTTATAAAACTCATTTAAAATCGCAAGGCCAAACTGCCGACATTCAAAAGTTTAGAAAACGATTTCCAAAGTAACCTCAGTTACCAGATATCAAAAGAGCATTTCGAAATACTCACGCAGCGGAAAAAGACCAACCATAAAGATACTCTAGCAGCGGAATACAAGAACCAATCAAGAAACTCAATGCACACATGTCCTAGCCAGTATCCTCCGGGAAACTCATCTCTTCACGACCGCTACAAGCTCGATACTCCGAGAACCTAAAAAGAAATCCCACAACGGGGTCAGCCATAATATCCAACAATGATAACCGTCACATCACATTAATAATTACATACCAATGAGAATACAACATAAGAATACGACCAACGTAATCTTACCGCCATAACTTTACTTACTCAAGAAATTCTCATCAGAATAACCATTATCACATTTCACATCCTGTACTCGATTAACCAATAAACTCGAACATAATATTTGTATTGTACCTCAAACAATACTCAAGATCCTCAAACTATCATAACCAATTCACGATACGGAAATCTACCATTTCTGACCAATACGATCCATCGAATAATATCATCAAATCCCACGACAGTAACCGATTGTCCACCAAAGAAAAGACCAAAGAAAATATGGAACATACCTCGAGATATGATGTGCCACGATAATCATATCAGTCTAATCCGAGATCAGAACAATGCAATACGGACAAGGTCCTAACACAAGACCTACAATTGCATACTCATATGACCACGTCAATATGATCACAACAATAACAATCATGTATACTCAATGAAAATCCGACGATCCAGCGCCCTCAGCATAGATCCCTTTGTTGATCCTATCAGATCAGCATAAGGTGGATAACCAACCATACACATATGAACAATAGCACATGATAAAATCAATGATGCGAATTCACAAGATTCCATCAACACAATACTGGTAATCCAACGATCCAGCGCCCTCAGCATAGATCCCCATGATGATCCCGTCGAACCAACGCATGGTGGAAAACCTGTCCAACGATCCAGCGCCCTCAGCATAGATCCCCATGATGATCCCGTCGAACCAACGCATGGTGGACATTCGATCCAGCGCCCTCAGCATAGATCCTCATAATCCCATCGGATTATTTACACAACATGAACAACACAATATGCATACACATATGCAAATCAACACGTTCATCAACATGAACAACATAACATGCACGACGACATGACAATTTACTAGGACGACTCCATGTTCAACAACATGAAAGAAAATGTACGAGACCAAAATAAATAACATTAAACCATAATCAATATGGAATACTTGCCCCGAGTCCTTCGGGAGCAACCTCGATGTCCAATCATCACCGACGATTATCCTCAATGCTCGGCGATCCAAACGTACAATGAACTATAGATACTCATATCCTCGTCTTTACCATAATGTAACCTCGATACTCGAACATACCAATAACTGAGATAAAGCATATACATTATGATTTACCTCCCAGAATCGAAAGAATGATATGCGATCCGAATACCCAGAGTTCACAATAATAATCATCGCTATATGCATTATAAACGAAATGAAACTGAAACCATTCATTAAATATTATAACTGAGCAAGTAATAACTTGCCTCGATACCGATACGATGATGATGAAGCCGCTACCAGTCACAATGCCTTCGTCTACGAGCTCCTCAGCCTCGACCGAAGCAATTCACGAACATACTCGAACATGACCGCAACACACGGTTATAATCACCGATCAATAAACTTGACCGAGTACAATAATTGATTAAACAACAATCCGATAATAATCAACAACCGCTAAAACCACTTCACAAACTCCACGGCTCAACAATATCTCAGTTAACCACAAGTCTGATCAAACCAACTAAAACGATCACGAATTCATAACCGAAACAGAATATATTATCCTGCCTGTTGACTTAGCGCACGTTAATCTTTTACTGCAGCGTGCGCTAAGTTGTTCCCGATAGCGTGCGCTAGCCAGTAGGCTTAGCGTGCGCTAATAACGTGCAGTTACATGCATTTCGGGTACCGATCAACATCTGGCGATTATCAAAAACTCTAAGTGATTCTGAATCATGATCATAGCTATCAAACAACGAAATACAATATCCTTTAACATATAGGTAATCATCCGACTTTTAATTCAAGTCATATATTCATATTTCATCTTTCTTAATATCAACAACCTAAACACCAAGAACTCATAATCATGCCATGTTCACCATCATATGAAGGAACCAACAACAACAACATCACAGATCCGAATTGAAGGAAGACATTATCCAACATATCTCTTTGAAGATAACAACACATTCGAAACCATCCAATTCATATCAATATCTTCATATCAACAATAACATTATCATAATCCGGTAATCCAACTCATAATCATACTTATCAACTTGTTTATATGATAATCATCAGCTCAAGAACATCATATACAATCCAAAACGAAATCTCAAAGTGAAGAGTAATTACCTTTTTGAAGGAATGGATTGATTTCCAAGGTTGAATCCATTTCCAAGAATCACCAATGATTTCAAGCTTCAAACGTTGTTATGGATGATTAACTTCACCTTAATCCAGTGTTTGGAACCTCAAATATATCCCAACTCTCTCTCTCGGCTGAAAGAAGGAAAAAGGACGAAATGCTTCTCAGCACCCTTCTGTCCCCTTTTATAATATTCATTATTAGCGTGCGCTAACATCTCATATTTAGCGTGCGCTACCGCCTTAGCGTGCGCTAACTGACTTTGTTAGCGTGCGCTATCGAAGTCCATAGGCTACTGTCTTGCTTCGTAAACTAACTTACGTACGTAATGCCCATGCATTAACGTACGTAAAACATCCTGCTTAGCATACGCAAGTCATTTACCTTAGCGTGCGCTAATACCAGTTGACTTGCTACAGTCTACACCTACCACGAAGATGCTCGTGACCCCACAAGCCGAAATCAACCAATAAAGCCAAGATTCCCTGTTGACCGATATATAGTTAGCGTGCGCTAATCAACATGCATTAGCGTGCGCTAACACTACATTACAACATCCGTTGACTTATCAGAACGTGCGCCGAAAGTGGCCTGGTCCACGCGTAGATTCCTTCTGATCTGACTGCATTAGCGTGCGCTACATTCTGCCTCTTGCGTGCGCTAACCATGAACGATAGCGTGCACTATACTTGACCATTAGCGCGCGCTAGTCAGGCTATACTTAGCCATTTCCAACTCTTCTCGTCCAACGTCTCAACATACAGAATACGAACATACGGCATACTGAATACATATACTTCTTAAATGTAATTGTCAACTAAGAATGACAATTATACCAATACAGATGTCTCACTCCTTTATTTATTTTATCCCTACTGTACAGATTCCACGCTGTACAATATAACTCGGATAAAATAATATCAAACAACAGTAGTAGAAATTCCGGATATTACAAAAACTCTTTAGAGATCCGTCAGATTTGATTGGAACTTTCGGTCCAAGACAAATGATCTTCCAAATTTCTATATCATAGGCACGAATAAAGATCGACATCTTTTTATTCCACGTCATATAATTTGATCCGTCAAAAAATGGTGGTCGGTTCAAAACAAGACCTTCGACCGGAGCAAATTGGAACGCCATTTGGATCGTCTCCTCAGATGTTAATCCGCGTATTGGAGGTACTGCTCTGATACCAATTGTTGGATCGAGATTTGAATATGTGCCGTGTTGCGGAAGCGTAAATTAAATGTGCGGAAATAAACGACACACAGATTTATAGAGGTTCGGCTATAAACGAGCCTATGTCCTCTCTCGGTACTTTTTTCTATAGGATGAAGATAAAAACCTATGCACCTCTCTTGTATCAGTCGAGGGATAACCATTACAATCACGTCATCTATTGGTCCATGCTAAACCACTCGTACTTGTCTTTGTGTCGGTCCAAGTTAAACCGTTTTCCTTTTCAATCGGACAAGGAATCAACCACTCTAGCTTTCTATGGGTACTAGATAAACCTCACGAAGATATCGATTGTGATTCTAATAATGCCGGATCCTTGATCCGAATAACTCTAAATCCAATCGTATCTTTTCTTTTACCTCTCGTGTATGATGTTGAATGTATAAACACTCAAACTAACAATATAAGCTCAATATCACAACAATAATGTAAGTATATCAATCTCTGAGGAATGTATGTTTTGCTTGAAGTTGTTATATGGATGAATACCAAGGATATGGTATTTATAGGCATTGGAGCCTTACTAGCCGTTAGCACCCTGAAACTCCATTACGGTCGTTATCCCTTCACCATTACGTACGTTACATATGTTACATATGTTAGATCGACTTCGTTACGTACGTTAACATGTACCAGTTTTAGTCCAGTAGCATATGTCTCTTTCCTTACGTACGTTATCAACTCCGGTATTACGTACGTTAGCTATACGTCATTGATAAGGTCATATATCTGTTGTTGCTTTTCTGACTTTGACTCTTCCCAACGTTCATCTGGTTTGAACACCTTTACATACGTTAAGTACCATCCCTTACATATGTTATTTCGAACTAGTTACGTACGCTATGCTTGATAGCTTACGTACGTTAGACTTGTAAAATTCCAGCTTTTTGCACTCCGTCTTCTTCGATGCTTTGCTTCATCTCTTTGTTGTTTTGTATTGTGTAACAACTTAAATCATCAAAACATTATTAAGCATGTATGGAAAAAAATGTTCCAACAACAATCACTTCTACCGGATCGTTTGATGGCGAAGACCGATAAAAACCCTCGTATATCTCAATACTAGCAACTTAGAATCAAGGTTTTATGATCTAAATCCTAAGTTCTCTTGCGTCTAAACAATATCCGTGCACAATATCTTCAAGAACACCGAGCAAAATGATAGAACAACGAAAGAGGAACAATCCCAAACTCATACCCAGAAAATCAATCAAAACTAACGACCAAGAACATATGTGTGGTTCAATCTAAAAACCCATACGAAAAGATTAGCTACTCATGATAATACGAATAATAACCACAATAATATAGCAAAACATGGTATAAATCCTTCCCTTTCAATCCCTTGATCGAGTTCCCGAGGATGGTTGATGTTCTTCCTTCAAAAACTAAAAAAATCTCCTTACAATTGATAAAAAAATCTTTCACAAATTGTATCTCTTGATGTTTAGAACACTCAAAACTGATAAAAACTGAGTTTGGATCGAGTTTTCGCGGCCCTCCAAGTTGTGTCTAGGGTTCCCTTTATATGCCCGTCAAAAATCGCAAAAAGCGCAGAAAATCACGTTTTCTGCACAACAGGGGGTGGATCGCGATCCGGGCATTTGGAATCGCGATCCAGGTGTTCACCAAAAGAAGCTGCCGCACGGTCTGAATGTCGGATCGCGATCCGGGTGCGGTCCAAGACAGGATCGCGATCCTGATGCGGTCCGGACTGTGAGGCTGTGGTCTAGAAGCTATATTTCCCTCAATACACCTCAGAATTAAGCATATAATATACCGTTGCAAAGCTAATTTCACGAGGAATCCATACATTTGGATAAAACATCATAACTCGAAGTAATGAATCTGGAAATTAGAACGTACGACCGATATTGCTTCAATCTTCATCCTTTAAGCCCCGTTCTTGCTCCTGACTTGTTCTTGATCGTCATAAACTCTAATATTGGCCATAAAAGCACCTATTTCACCAAAATCTTCGTCCGGCTACCTACAAAACAAAAACACAACATACCACGCGTAAAAAGAGCAAAAACACTTAAAAACAAACGAAAGCACGACTCAATATAACAGAATGAGACGATAAAAAATCGACTCATCAAATCCCCCCAAACCCAAACTTTTGTTTGTCCCCAAGCAAAAAGAAATAAAACACATGACAAAGAAAACAAGGAGGATTGAATAATAAAGTTAATCATCTGGTATACATACAATCAACTAGGAATGTAAATGTATCATTAGGGCTGAGAATCGGGACATCCCGAGGTCCCGGTCCTGAGTCCCGAATGTCCCGGTCCCGAAATGCACCAATTTGGTGGTCCCGGTCCCGGTCCCGATCGGGACTTCGGGAGTCCCGATTCCCGAAATGGGATAAATTTAAGTCCCGGTCCCGATCCCGAGGATAATTTTTCGAAATATCCCGAAATGTCCCGAATGTCCCGAAATGTCCCGAAATCAGAAAAGGAAAAATAAAATTGATTGAAATTAAAAATTTCAATCGGGACTTCGGATAGTCCCGATCAGGATTTCGGGATTCTCGAGTCCCGAAATTAGCAAAATTTAAAGTCCCGGTCCCGGTCCCGGTCCCAAAAAATTCGGGACTCGGGACGGGACTGGGACTCGGGATTTCCCGATCCTAAATTCTCAGCCCTATGTATCATAAAGCCTCGTAATTCGTCATGGAAGCCTAAACTCACAAATGAACAGACAGCAATGGTACTTAATTGAACATGCAAGGAAACAAGTCTTAGTAGTCCCTTATAGAATTTTATCGATTCACTCATCTCTCAAGTGTTTATAGTAGGTCAATACGCTCAACTCGATTCGAATGGTAAGTTCTACTATATGCTTGCACTTCTTCTCTCAATAATCGCATCAATTCACAAAACACGAGTCATAGGGTCTTACTTTTGGTTGTAACGGGGATGTGGCTCAGGTTGAGAAAACTTGGCTAGTAGTTACAAGTTTTAGTCCAAGTATATACAATCCTCACATATATAAAATAAACACTCAAAGCATTATCGATCACTCTACTTCAATTCTCTGATATATATATATATATATATATATATATATATATATATATATATATTTTTTTTTTCTTTTCAATTCAAGGCCTTGTTAAGCACAATTCTTTTGATATTGGCCTAGTCATCAAAACTCAATGACTTTTCCTTTTGTTTTTCTTAGGCTCACTCCTCTCTTCCTCTTTCTTTTCTAGCCCTCTATTATTAATATTATTATTTTTTTGGTAGGGCTCATTATTTTTAGGGGAACGAGACTGAAGATTTTTGCCTCTATACACCACAAATTTTGCACACACTCGTTTTTCAAATATATCCTCTCATGCTCTTACGAGGACCAACACTTGGGTAAGTTATGGCTTTTGGATATGGAGCTATAAGATGTGGGTTTTTCGAACAAAAATACGGCTAAAGGATCAACGGGGCTAGCAAAGGATATTGATATGAAATGGTGGGTATTTTTAGATAAGTAGGTTCAAGACAAAAATGGGCAGCCCTAATTATTTCTTGTGTATGTAAATATCAACACATCATCCGACAGAATCATGCAAGTTCTAAAAAATACAAACCATAAGAAGAGAAATCACACATGAAAGAATTTTTTTTGGTAGGGCTCATTATTTTTAGGGGAACGAGAGAGAAGATTTTTGCCTCTAACCACCACAAACTTTGCACACCCTCATTTTTCAAATATACCCTCTCATGCTCTTACGAGGACCAACACTTGGGTAAGTTATGGCTTTTGGATATGTAGCTACAAGATGCGGGCTTTTCGAACAAAAATACGGCTAAAGGCTCAACGGGGCTAGCAAATGATATTGATATAAAATGGTGGGTATTTTTAGAGAAGTAGGTTCAAGACAAACATGGGCAGCCCTAATTATTTCTCGTGTATGTAAATATCAACACATCATCTAACAGAATCATACAAGTTCTAAAGAATACAAACCATAAGAAGAGAAATCACACATGAAAGAATTTTACCGCTAAAAGTGAACGGTTTAACTAGGCACAAGAACTCACGACTTTTGGACTACCACACTCCTTCCTTACCATCAAATCAAGTAACCAAAACTATACATTCACACACGAGGTCAAACAATCAATTAGATTTATAAAACTCCACGAGTCAAGTACAAACACGATTAATCATCCATATACCCAACAGTTAACAAGGTTATTACAATTCAACTGCGACATCACACAACAAAAAAAATAAAGAAAATAAACGAACACCACACAAACTAAAATCAAATAAAAATCAAAGAAGTTACAAACCTTTGCTTGTCCCCAAGTAAAAATAAGTAAGTTGGGAAAATTCTAAAACACAAGAAAGAAAGGAAAAAAAATAAAAATAAAACAAATAATAAAAAAATAAGCTAAAATGGAAAGAAGGTACCGTTTGAAGAAAGTGATCAATCCCATTGCGGAGGGGGCTGCTGAGATCAGTGCCAATTTTTCAGTTGTTGCTCGATGCAGGACATTTGCCCTGGTTGATTTCGTCATTCACCTCGGAATTCATCAAAGAAGAGTTGCTTCTGGTCGCGTAGGCTCTAAAAGTACGCTCGTTGCTCAGCACCCATTTCCGTCAAAGATGCCATTTGCATCGCTCTTGTCTCCTCTTGGTAGGCTTGTGTGGCGGCTTTGGAGCTGTGCATCTCATTCATGAATGCAGAATGCATTTCCGGCTCGTTTTGAGGATTTAAGCCACCCGCTTCATGCATATGCTCGTCCTCCTGTTGACCTTCGTCCTCATTATGCCCCCTACTTGGACAGCCATACCCCTGGATCCTGGTGAGATCGCTGATCTTGTAGACATTCAATTTTGAAGGGCCAGGGTCCTCGACACTGGCCGCAGAATGACAGCACATGTACGTAATCGTCGTTGGGAAGAAGATGGTTTGCAAGGTCTTTGCTTTGGTCATTTCTTGCAGCTCCTTGAAAACTAAAGCCCAAACATTGATCGTGTGGTCTTCCATGATCCGGTAAACCAAAGCAAGGTGGTTGATAACTATTCGGCGTGTGGCCTAAGTCGGCAAAAGGCTATTGCATATAATATGGTATAGCATTTGGCTTCGGTAGAGAGGATTTGAGTGTGTTGGCCCGCTCGATGTAACGTAACTCTCGGCTGGACAAAATGGTTTTGTAAAGTTTACAAGAGGTCGGGTCGGGCAGTGAAATCTGAGTGTTCATCAATGAAGTCCTCGCTATGGCGAGGTGGTGCTCGGAACCCTAGCTTCTCATTAAGAGTCCCCGGTGAGATAAGCACTTGTTTTCCCTGCACTTTCCCCTACAGACTCCCGTCGGGTGTCGGATCCATGGTTGCGTAAAATTCATGAACCACTGATAAGTCACATGCCCGATCGCCTTTTAAAAATTCCTCCCAATATGCACGTTTTAACAAGTTCCAGAAAATGGGGAAATTCTCCGCAAGAGCACTCCGCACAACCTTTTCCAGGAAGGCTCTTAGCTTGCTCAACTCAAGGAAATATTTTTTGTCCACCGCATTCAATCGAGCAAGAATAGCATTGTGTTCTTGTTGCTTAGATTCATGGCTCGAACTTTGGCCTTTTTCGGCATTGCCTCCAGTCCGCAGACGTTTTGTGGTCCCCTTTTGTTTAGTCATGATTCCTGCAAAATTATAATTGTTATGTCACAACTTGATGAAGTTTTAAACACACCCCTCCAAACTGAAGGTTTGACATAAATGAAGAAATCTAATCAACTTGTAAAACTCGTTAATTCAGCGCAAACGATTGACAACGTAGCACTAACGAATTCGAAGAACTAGCAAAGGAGCCCCAAGCAAGAGATTTGAAAGACTAGTTCATAGAAGCATTTCATCGAACACCTTACGTGCACAAAAGTTTTAAGCTTGTGGAGAGACAATTAGGATTACAAAATCTCTCAAAAGCAAATCACAACTCATAATCCTAACATATTCAAGCACTTCTAAACCATTCTCAAGTTTGAATTCAAAGATGTAAGCACAAAATTTCAGAATCACATAAATTCTCCAAATTTAAGAAAAACTAGAGTTTCGAATTCATACTTGTGATTTGCTCCGATTCAATGATGAAATGGATGTTAATGTATGAGTTTATAACCAAAATTAACAAAAGAAATGATGAAATATTGATTTGGATCGGATTAGAAGTGTAGGGGTTGAAGAAGGAATGAGGGAATGTGAAATGAAGATGAAGGGAGAGGGTCGCGGGATGTCTTTAAAAACTGGACCGTGGGTCGCGATCCGCCTGCTTGGGATCGCGATCCGGGCGCTGTCACTAGGCGTCTTCAGGGTGTAAGATCACGGTCCATAATATGCAGACCGCGATCCGGGTGTTCGGCAGGACAACCTGTCACGCGGTCCGAAATTACGGACCGCGATCCGTACGCGGTCCGCCCTGCTATTTTTTTTTTCAATTTTTCGACTTTTTATGAAAAATTAATATAAAATATAAAATGATAAAAAACGATAAATCGAACTTCCCTTGGGTTTCCTCCCAAGTAGCGCTTGTTTATAGTCATTAGCTCGACTTCTTCCCGTCTGGCTCAAACTTCGACATCGTGCACTTCAATGCACTAACGCATTGATCTCTTTGCTTCTTCCAAAGTACGTCTTCACTCTATACCCGTTTACCTTAAAATGCTCATTCTTCCGTGGATCAAGGAGTTCTAGCACTCCATGTGGCCATACTTGAATGACTTTGAAAGGTCCGCCCCATCGTGACACCAATTTTTCCAGCATGAGCTTAAGACGAGAGTTATGTAGCAAAATGTCCATCCCAGGTTCGAGAGATTTGAAAATGATACGCTTTTCGTGATACCATTTCGTCCGTTCTTTGTAGAGCTTAGCATTTTTGTATGCCTCATATCGCATCTCATCTAGCTCATTTAAATGTAGAAGTCGTTCTTCACCTGCTTTTTCTTGATCTAAATTTAGCGCTTTGATCGCCCAATATGCCTTGTGTTCTAACTCAATAGCTATGTGGCATGCCTTCCCAAAAATGAGGCGATACGAGCTCATTCCAATCGGAGTTTTATAGGTCGTTTGATATGCCCATAAAGCGTCATTCAAGTTCAATGCCCAATCTTTCACTACACCATATATGGGTTTCAGCAACACCTGAAAAATTGTGTTCAAAAGTCCAAAAAGTGTTGCTGAAGGCAAAAAAACAAGCTACGGCTACACTTTGACCAAATTTGAAGGTGTTACAAAAACAGCCGCAACCATAGGGGTCTAAGGTAACACTTTTCTAGTTTTTGGTAACATGTGAAAAAAGTGTAACAACAGACCCCTATGCCAACACATTTCTTGTATGTGCCGACACTAAATTTTGTGTTGCTGTAGACTTAAGGCCACACTTTTATATATTTAGTGACACAAATATTTGTGTAGCTGTAGACCTATGCTAACACTCGTGAGGTCTAGTGTAACATTAAATTGTGAAACACTTTGACATATTTACCAACAACTTTAACACTATGGCTACATTTATATATGAACAGTTTTAACTTTTGCCAACTCACTTTTAATCTTTGCCAACACAATTTTTATAATTTTACCAACATATGAAGAATTATAAATTAGAATCTATAGATACCATTAAAATATTGTCAACCATAACATCCAAAATACATTACTGCCAAATATTCAATCCATAATCAAACAGGCAAATACATTTACATAACCAAACATCTAAATACAAGTTACCATCGCAATCTATTAATACAATAAAACTACTTGAGTCACTTAGCAAAATTTCATCATCTCAGCCCCCCAAAACGACAGCTCTAGTTGCCTCATGGTCTACGTCGAGCAGAACATTTTGCGTCTCCGACTTCTTTCCTCGCACTCTCAGTTGTAGAGTATGTTGTATTTGAGAAGAGACCGCATTATCTCCCTCAATTGAAGGAAGTTCCCAGCCTCCACTGCTATGCTGGCCAGTTTGTGGCCCATTATTACCCATAACCAAACGAATCAACAGTTAACTAGAAAGTACAACAATCAGCAAAAAAAACTAAAGAGCATATCAGTTGAATTTTGATACAAAACAAAGGATATACCATGATCATGATAAACTAGAACTGAAGCGTGAAAAACTATCATTATAAACAACCAAGATTTGAATGCAAAAACACAACACTGATTTTTAAATAAAAAACCATCAAAGTAGTATAACATTCTTCACAAGACAAAAATAAATAAAAACTAATTCATCAAATCGGAACACACACTTCATTAAACCAACCATTTCCAGAATTCACATAACACATGAAACCACATTTCTTTTAAAATTAAAATCGGAACAGTAAGCAAACTAACATGAAATTTTCTAAAAGATCCATGAAGTAAAAAATTCTGACAAAAATGTACCCCTTTCGTAAGATGTCAATGGAAACAACATAATAAAATATATTAACAAATAGAAAGCAACGAACAACATTTCTATGAACATCACGAAAGAATTTCAGCCTTTACCAAGATTCATGATTGGCCTGATATCAGTCTACGAGAGTATGTTGTGTTTGCAACTTCAATAAATAAAAAAAAATGGCTCTTATTATCCTTCAAAAATAACCTACAACAACATTATTAGCCACCAAAAATTCTTTCAATCCATCAAGAAAACACAATTTCCCGTTATATCGCCTTACCAGAACTGTCCAGCTGCTTCCGTTAGGTGTCTGTAGAGTAAAGTGTCCAAGTATGAAAGCATCGAATAATGGAGGAATTGCCGATGGAACACGCTGAGTCAGTAAAACAGTGTTACTGGTCAAGATTATTCTGGGATATATCATCTCTCATTGGTATTGCAGCATTCTTTAATCAAATGAGGCAAAGAAAAGGACAGAAGAATGTATCACCAAAGCGAAGATTCTCCAAGAACAAACAAATGATTAGTAAGAGATTAATTTCTACCTTTAGATTGGATGAAGAAGGCTTTAACACTGATTTGTTACCATGAGATATAGTGGAGTCTCTAAAGTTAGCTTTCTTCTGGCAGACAAATTTTAAAGTGTTCCTTGTGATATGAACATCATATAATCAAAATCTTCCTGCCAGTCTACACTTGCAAAGTAGTTGAAAAGGTTGAATAAGAATAATAAAATAATTACGACAGTAATAGTGCAAAGCGCCATTAAAGAAAACAAACTATACCAATTTAAGTTGGCTTGCAATACGATGCTCAAAGTCCTTCACAAGCTTGCTTATTACAGACTCAACAAGCTGTAAATATAATAAATATATCATCCTAGAAGCAAGGGTTTAGCATCATATTTCAAGATTGAAGGTGAAGAAATCAAAAGGTGTAAATCGAGGAAATATCCATGTAAAATGACAACTATATTTGAAACGTGCACAGGATACTTACATTTGAAATGTGCACATGATACTTACATTTGCAATTTCTTCAAGCTTCCTATCCAATAGAACGGCTCGAACAAGCATACTCAAGGATGAATTAGCCTGCAAAAATATATACATTTAATTATATATTAACAAATAAAAATAACATGAATATAGGTCACATGAGCTAACATAGACTGACTGTCCACTTGAATCAACATTGAACCCATAATTTTATTAAACTCCGTTTCCATACATGCACCATTCTGAGATTTCTCAACTGACGCACTTCTTGTAAGAGAACTCGTCAATGGCTCAGAAGTTTTACGAGCAAATTGTTTTCCAGAAGTAGTTATTTTAACATTTCCAACAAATTTCCAGACCCCATTCCCTCCAGTCCGTTTCCATTCATTGTAGGACTTAAGTGCCAACACGCAGTTCACCACCCTTGAAGAATTTCCGCCCTAAAAACAATTAAATTATCTTAAACTTTCACAAAACAGACAGAGGATGTGTAATTTTATATTGTATGTAGCTCAAAATTATTGCAGTGTCAAGACGTACCTGCTCCAGATCATAGGCCTCAAATGTAGGCATTCCCATCTCTTCTACGGCGACAAGAAAATTCCTCACATTCTCAAAGTACTGATGCGCCGATAATGCAGCACCATCCGGAACATGTGCGGAGGAGTCACATGGACTTTCGACTACCTGAAAGAAGATGATTGAGGTCATTGCAATTGATAGCTGGAGAAAATGGAAAACTAAATAATACGTGGACGAAATATAAATAATATTCCTATTTCAAAGATCATAAATGTATAAACATATTTTTATAGGAATCCATACTGAACATATTATTATCTAATAAGTTTTTATAACTTTATCACAAACTTAAGAGTACAGATCTAACTCTTGAACACAGGTTCGTATCTTATCGATTTCTAGCAGATTTTAATTTATTTCTTTATGGTATGTGAAATTCCTTCTCCCAACTCTTGTGACAGGGTCAACGAGTCAACTCAAAACATTTCATCATGACTGATGTGACCTGCCTACTACACTTTAGATACTGACTTCACTCGGAACTCAAAACATCTTATCATTACTGATGTTGATGTATGTGACACGCCTACACCTTTGTGATACTCAGATACTGAGTTAACTCAGGAAGCCCATTTGGGAACAGGAAAATAGGAAAAGAACAAAGAAACATACCAGGTTGGGGGGGAATCTTGAACTCAAGATGTTTGTGTTTTTACAGAAGAAGAAGAAAACTCTATAAGAAGAAAAAAACTTGTACTGACCTTCACGATAATCCTCGGCTGGTAACCCAAACTCGCAGCCCAAAGAATCAAAGAAAATATCGAAAAACATCTGGCCTCCGAGAAACCAGGGCAAATAGTAACCCCAGGCTCTAGGACCTCATCAAATTTCCCTATTCTTTCCTTAATCACAACGGTGGATTGGTCCACTTGAATGCAGCAAAAAAAATCTCCCATATCCTATACAAAATTCGAGTATGTTATGAATACACCTCATTTCAGACGATTATCGCCAGATCTCAAACCCTAAAAACCCGAGAATGGTTTATACACCGACAACATATCCTTCTGCAGAGCTATCAAAATGAAGCCATCGGATATGTAACAAATTGAAGGGAGAAAGAGGTGGTGGTAAAAGTAGTTAGAAACACACGCGAAAATATACAAGCAGAAGGAAAAAAGAAAAGAGGACGTGTGAATCGAAGGGAAGGGTGATAAGGCAGGAGACGGGAAGATTTGCAAGAGACGAAGCGTAGCAGACAGCTGAAAGAAGTGAGGCAGGAGAGGGGCGACAAAAAGATGCAGGCTTATTATATACGGCTACAAAATAATGAGAATTATTAACTCTGGCCCGCGGGTAAGCCCGCCCGATCCGGGACCAAAGGGCCCGGATTTAAACGGGCTGCGAAATATCGGCCATAATCCTGTTTTCTAGTGGGTTAAATGGGCTGGCCCGGCGGACCCGGGCCAGTTTCACATCTCTAGTTTTACCTAGATTTTACGCATATATTTATATTTCAATGGTAGGATACGAGAATCAAGATCACGATTAGAACGATTCATAAGCATTCCAATTTAACCTTGTTTTTTACCATTATTTTCCGCTGCTAGATTTTACGGTTGTATTGGAGATTTGAAATCGTTTTAAATTCCGCAAATATTTTAGAAAATGTATGTTTCGTAACGACTTGAAATTTATACAAGTTTTCTTTATTATATAAAAAATATATTCATAAAATAACTTAGAAAAATCAGGTCGTTTTGAGAATAATTTATTTGGATCGCCTAAAATATTTTAGCAAGGCTACCTATTTCTTTTAGTGTTTAGTTACACTTTTTTAAATACCAACGGCTACACCAAATTTTGTGTTAGCATAGATATTCAATTTAGTCTACGGTAACAGTAATTTATATCAATAATAACATTAGAAAAATATGTAGCCTTAAATCAAATTTGACAAATTTTAAGGCATCTAAGGCTACACTTTTGCTTGTAACATCAAAAAAAATGTTGTTGAAAGCCATATATGGTGTAGTGTTTCCTTGTCGATTTCACCGTCTTCTCGAGTATTGTCTTTATCTGTCTATTACTCACTTCGACATGCCCGGAGGTTTGTGGATGGTAAGTCGTCGCGACCTTATGCATTACGCTATACTTCTTAAGCAAACCTGCAAGTTGTCTATTGCAAAAGTGCGTGCCTCTATCGCTAATCACAGCTCTAGGCGTCCCAAACCTACAGAAAATCACATCCTTTAAAAAATTGCAAACCACGTTTACATCGTTAGTTCGGGTTGAAATTGCTTCCACCCACTTAGAAATGTAATCCACAGCAACTAAAATATATTCAAAACCGAGGGAAGGTGGAAAAGGGCCCATAAAATTGACTCCATAAACATTGAAAAGTTCCACTACTAGGTTATTCGTCAACGGCATTTCATTTCTTTTGCTTATGTTCCCCGTTCGTTGACAACGATCGCAACTCTTGCAGTAACAATAAGTGTCCTTAAATAATGTCGGCCAGTAGAATCCAGATTGAAGGACCTTATGCGCCATTTTCTTCACGCTAAATGTCGCCCATAGTGCAAGTCATGGCAAAATGACAAGATGCTCTCGTGCTCTTCCTCCGGGACACAACGTCGGAATATCTGATCGGGCCCCAACCTGAATAAGTAGGGCTCGTCCCAAAAGTAATGCCTGCACATGGAAATAAACCTCTTCTTCTCTTGAAAAGTCAAGTCAGGCTGCAAAATGCCACTAACAATATAATTAACAATATCGGCATACCAAGGTGTCTTAGTCACATCGAATAATTGTTCGTCAGGGTTTAAGTTACACGTTGATGCAACAAGGCAATGTGGTGGTCTAGGCATCTATGCATCTTAAGACACATGAGTTAATTACCCAACACATGATTTAGAATTTGCAGCAGTGGTGCATGCGTTGAGAATTTGGCGTCACTATCTCTTTGGAGGTAAGTGTGAGATATACACGAACCATAAAAGTCTAAAGTATATTTTCACACAAAAGACCTGAACATGAGAAAAAGGATATGGTTGGAATTTGTGAAATATTATGAATGTACGATTCACTATCATCCTGGCAACGCAAATATAGCAGCTGATGTATTATGTCGGAAGTCGAGAGGTGAGTTTGCTTGCTTGCTCACCAACCATGAGAAGTTTATCAAAATGTTCTCTAGTCTGAGGATCAAGGCAGTTGATCCTCCATACGAAGGAGATTCTTGCATGACTGGTTGTACAACCAAATTTGAGGGATAATATCGAGGAGGCTCAACCCCACGATAAGTTCTTGTTCAAGATGAGAGGTTGAGCATAAGTTGGAAATTTAGAAGATTTTGCAATTTTGGTAAATGATATATTGGCGTATCATGGGAGGGTTTGCGTTCCTAAGGACAAGACCCCTTATGAAGGAGATTTTTGAGGAGGCGCATAGTGAGCCATATGTTGGGTTTCACGTGTATCTAATACATGAAATTTGAGCAAAAACGCAGCAGAATAATAATCGAAAAACCTAACATGAGGATCTTCATGCAGTAATTCAATTGATTTAATAAAGATTTCGTCGAATTACCTTAATTCGAAGAGTATATCTAAATCTGGACCAAAACTGATGAAAATTGCCTTCCTCTTTCGGTGATCCACACACGAACAATTTGCACAAGTCGGATTGCTAGATCCTTACGAATAATATTGATAAATATTACAGGAGATGATTTCTTGGTATAAGGATTGTACTGTTGATCAAGATCAACTAAGGGAATGAGACAGAGATGGCCGAACCGGAAACCTTGAATAGAAAAATTTCGGCCGAATTATATATATTACTTATTATTTGTATTATATATATTAAGGCCGATTCTCATATTAAATAAATTACTTATTGTTTAATCCTCTAATAAATATTAAATCCAATATTATATTTACCTTTCCTAGTTGATTAATTAAATAATATAATATATAATATCCTATATTTTATATTACTTATTATTTAATTTCTTTATAATATCTAATATTATATCTATTAATTATTCTTGCTTGTCTTTAATTGTCGTATGTGTGACCCAAAAAGATTATATTATGTTGGCAATCATTTAATACCTTATTAAATGATAAATCATAAGTGGTTTCTTGCAAGCCATTATGACTACCCAAATAATATAAGCTTGAAGCTCATTAAACCACTTAACATATCAAATCCCATTTTCGTATCGATATCATATTTAAACTAAGTCATGGAAACTGTCATACTTATTATGTTCAAATGATTTCTCGATCTTAAGTAGACTGATTGAACAAAATGACTCTTCATTTGAGCATGGACATACATTTAATTCAGTCCTACTTATCGAGGGTCCCAGCAAATATCTCTCTCCCGAAAGAGAGGGACAAATTCGTACCTTGATTATTCATTGCCCTCTACATGACTCTCATTAATCCCAATCGCTATCATTTATGATCATCATGTTTCAGATGACACTGGATTATGTTAAGGCCTAGCAGTTATCATGTTTGACTCTATGATAATCTCAGGTTCAAGGATTTATTAACATATTGTTATATTGAGATTCACTTATGACATTTCCATGCAGTGATCTCAACGCGGATCTGTCCAATATTTCGTTCTCCAACCAATATCCATAAGTTTGATCCGTACCATATGCATAATCATCTAATGATTACAATCAAACTTATACTAGCAAATTAAGCACTTGAGTCTCCACTCTACGTGATTGGACCAGGGACATATGAATAATATTATTATTGGTGAATAACTATTATTCAATTATTAAAATATTAATACATGTACATATTGTAACAATCAATGAGAAATAGATGATATCAAATAACTTTATTTAAATGTGACAATTACAAATCTAGGGACATCGAATGTCCTAGGGCAATATTCCCAATAATATCCTACTTGCACTAGGACCATTCATTCATGACTTTTAGTCATATGGATCTAGCCTGCTCTTCATGCTTTCCTTGTGAGAGAGGCTCGGTAAGTGGATCAGCAATATTCTCCTCCTTTTCTACTTTGCATATTATAATGTCTACTCGTCTAACGATCTCTCTGACTAAGTGATATTTCCTGAGTATATATTCGGAATTATGATGGGACTTAGGCTCTTTAGCTTGTGCAATAGCACCATTATTGTCACAATAAAGGCTTTTGGGACATTGGATGGTTGGCACCACTCCTAGTTCAATAACGAACTTCTTGATCCATACGGACTTCTTTGCTACATCCGATACTGCCAGGTACTCAGCTTCTGTTACAAAATCAGCAATCGTGCTTTGCTTTGAACTCTTCCAACTCACATCACCTCCATTCAGTACAAGCACATAACCAGTTTGTGATTTAAAATCATCTCTTTCAGTTTCAAAACTTGCATCACCGTAACCATTTACAGCCAGCTCGTCTTCCACACTTGCATAAATTAGGAACGCATACTTAGTTCTTCTCAAGTAGTTTAGGATGGTTTCCACTGCTTGCCAGTGACTTTCACCTGGATTTGATTGGTATCAACTTGTCATGCTAAGGGCAAAAGATACATCTCATCGAGTAAAAATCATGGCATACATGAGCGGTCCAATAGGCAAAGCATATGGAATCTTGCTCATGTTGGCTCGCTCATCAGGAGTCAAAGGACTCTGAGTCATACTCAGATGAATGCCATGTGACATTGGCAGGAGTCCTCCCTTGGAGTCCTGCATATTGAACCTTTTCAACATTTTGTTAATGTAGGTACTTTGACTCAGACCAATCATTCTCTTTGATCTATCTCTATAGATTTTTATCCCATGTATGTAAGCAGCTTCTCATAAGTCTTTCATGGAGAAACGACTTCCCAACCAAGTCTTGACTGTCTGCAAGGTGGGTATGTCATCTTTAGTGAGTAGTATGTGTTAGGAGTATGCCCTCGAATGCCACTCATAGGATGTTGAGTGAGGGCATTGTACTTGTAATTATGTAAATCATTAATAATAAGGCAATGGATGTTTCTTTATTTACTGGTAGTTACTGGCATTCCTAACTCGTAAATATACATATAGAAACTAGTTTGTGTATTTGAGAGCAAAACGTTTCACTCCTTATTGGATAAGGGGGTCAGCACTGGAAAGGTTTATAGCTCAAATACTAAATCGTTCGCAAGTCGATGAAACTTTACTGGGCGTTAAGTTTATGTGAAGACTTGTATGACGTGTTCTTTGACATGGAGAGTGCCTGTCGAACACTGATGGTTAGTGGGAGCACACGTTATAGGTATGCTAATTGGATTAGTATACTCGAACCGACTCACCCTCGATTCGTCACATGGATTTCACTCCGGTTGCGATAGGTATTCGTGAACCTTTGACTTGAGGATTTAGTAGGGATGTGCTTGTGGCATCAAGATTTTCATTAGAGTAGTTCGACCCTATAAACCGGCAGGTGGGGTTCAACCTCGACATGCATCTTGACAAGTAAGTAGCAGATGAGAATTCTTTCTCCCGTTAGTGAGCGGGTTATATGTCCTATGCGGTAATTGGCAGATGAGATCATAAGTCTTTGGCCAAAGCATTGGAGCTAGTTGTATTGGATACACGAGAGCTCAATGATCTCGATTTGCATTAACGCATGCATAGAGTCAAGGATAGATAGGGTTTGACTGACCGTGACCCTATAACTTGATCGGAACATTTGAAAGAAGGGTTTATACGTATACTGGTATTCACAACAGAATGGTTCTTGAATGATCTCAATCATTCGTTCTCAGTTGGGGTACAGTGTAGGCCGCCAGGCTGGCTAGGTGGTGCTACTACTCTTTGGTTCCTCCCATTGCTGTCTGAGACGGACCTACCGAGTCACGCATTAGGATAGACGTCGGAATATTTCGAGCTTATTCTCTCAGTATGAATATTAGATATTGGATATCTAAATTTATTGGACATTGGATGTCTAATTAATTTCTAGATATTGGGTGTCTAAATTAATTCATTGGATGAATTAATTCTCGGCCTAACGAATTAAATAAGTTACTGGGTAACTAATTTAATTCACATATATAATTATTTCTTGGAGAAATTAATTATATTATTTTGTATTTGATATGATTAATTAATTGGATTAATTAATTAATTTAAGTACATCGAAACAGAATGGAGTTTATTTGTTTGGACTCGCGGGAGTCCGAAACGAACCAAACCCATTCGGGTTTTAGTCTTGGCCGACCCCATCTACCTTACTTGTGTCTTGGTCTTTATTCCAACATGGTTGGTGTAAGACCAAGACAATTCAAAGGGACAAGTATCCTTGTGATCCTTTGATGGTGTTAGTGTTGGGGGACAACAAGTCTTGTGAGTTGATAATGAAGACCAAAGTTATATCAAGACTCTTTATTCCTTAGTGGACAGGAGTTCACAGCATTCATCAATTTTTGAAGGAGAGAGTCATTTTGTGTTCTTCATTATTATTCATATTTTCCTGGGAGGGAAATTAATTGAGAGAGATAGATATTCATACACTTAGAGTGATATTAATATCTATAACAAGCTTACTCACCTTGTTCTAGCCGTATCCTTGGAGGATAACGAGGTGAGTATTGTTCCGATCATTTTTTCGGTGCGTGGCAAGTAGAGACGCGGTGATTTCGGTGTTGGATCATTCAAGTGCTTGGAGTACTTCGGATCGTTGAGAATACAAGTAAAGCTTGGGGAATAGCTCAAGAGAAGGTTACCATTTAATCAACGGACTTCAAGGATGAGTTTCTTACAACTCTTGCTTTTCGTTTATATATTCATATATATGTAGCTCGATCTATCCTCGTAGGGATTCGGATCGAATTAATTTTCATTTTACCGCTTCTGCTGGGCCTTCATTTTAGGCACCGAATCCCAACAGTGGTATCGGAGCGTGGGTCTTGCGACCGTATATACGATATTTAGCATTTGGAATGCTTGATTGGGTGGTTTATGATTTGGAATCGTAATCGCATTAATCGTTGATTTTCAATTGTTCATCTAAAAATTAATTTTTCATGATTTTATGTTACAATATAAATCTATTTTTCTTTTGAAAAACTGATTTAATTGTGTAATATTAAAATTAGAAAAATATTATTTTTAGATTCGGGATGAAAAGACGAGCCGAAAAATGGCCAGACATTACGTGGTCACAGGCCATTCATGGACCCACTTGCAGCTTTGTGGGATGCCGAGCCTCATCGCACTTCAAGTTATCATCTATAGTGTAGGACTTTACTTTATTTTCCTTGTAACGTTGTAATAGCTAGTTAGTGCTTGTTCAGCTTTTCAATATCTAGTGTTGTCATTAGCTTTTATTTTTCTAAGCCTATTATAGGGGGAAGAGTGTATTGAAGAGTTGTAGTACGAATTGGCTAGTTTGCTGAGACCCTCCTATCCGTGTATGCTTGTAATCGTTGTTGCCAATTATAATAGTTTCTTGTATTAATATAAATCGATTTTCATCTTCAATTTTGTTGTACCATTAAAATGCCTCAGCGTGATTGCGTCGCATTAGCACCAACTCCCAAACGAGTTAGGCGGACGTAGTCGGGTAAATCGACTACTAGCCGCACGGTGCACGTACATTCTATTCAAACTATAAGCGCCCCGTGACAGGTGGTATCAGAGACCGGTTAAGGTCGAAAGAATATAATCGGGTAACGAGACGGAAGTCCCTAGAAGGCAGGGCAAGAAAAAGGATGACGGAAAGAAGAAAGAGGCCGAGGCCTCTAAAGCCCAATTCGATAATCTAGAGCAAGAGTACTCTAGATTGAGATATGTTTTCGAGACCTTAGAGGAGAAGGTCGAGACCCTCGAGGGGGAGAATGAAGACCTCCGAGCCCAGTTGGGCGAATGCAGAGAAGTCTGCCGAACCTTTGCTGAAGCAATGGGAGCCAACAATACGGCTAAATTTGTAATATTCGTGTTTTCTATTTTCGGTAATTTCTATTTTTGGTGTATGTTCGTTTTGGACAACTCGCTTAGCACTGTTTTGGAATTCTGAATCTATTTTGTTCTTGGAGTTTTTCCGCCTGGTCGAGTTTCGAGGATGTTTTTGCATAATTTCATCTTGAATTATATCTTGCCGCATGTGCATTCGATTCTCGTAAAACTTGTTCGTTTTCGTTGTTTCTTGATTTGTATAAGTTTGTATGGTTGAGTTGGTCGTGTTGAAACTTTCGGTTTGTTAATCCGACGTTCTACCGCGATTTTTCGGGCACTTGGGCCGTTTTTGTAATTTTCATAAGTTTGGGGAATTTCGCTTTATTTGCTTCATTTCAGACTCTCTAGTGATCGGGATTATATTCTCTTTCAACGCTAAGCTTTGTCATCTTGATTATTACGTGTTTATGTTTCCGGATCCTGGTCTTGCTTCGCATTTCGACACTTTCGTCTTTGTTGGCAAGTATTATCGGCAAGATTAAGCTGCCGCTCGAGTAGCGCACGCTACTCCGGACTTACTTGCGTGCGCTATCACTCTGTGGTTAGCGTACGCTGACCTGGGGTCCGTAGCGTGCGCTAACGATTTCAGCAGTCTGGACAGTAGGCACAGTGTTTATGTACTGGACCAGGTAGCGCACGCTAATTCAGCGTTAACGCACGCTAATTCCTAATATTAGCACACGCTAACCATGTCAGCTTGCGCACGCTAACTAGAGGACAGTAGGCAGACTGTTCTTCCACGCCCCGTCAGCGCACGCTAATGCTTGTGCGTAGCGTGCGCTAAGACTGTTTAATATAAATAGGACAGCAGTAGTCAACTTCGTCATTTTTCCATCATTTCTTATCCTTCTCGGCTTTGAGCGATTCCAGACGAGGGTTAGGGCCGATTCCGACTGAAGTTCATCATTCACTACCATCGGGCACTCCTTGCATGAATTCTTCAAGTTCCTAACACTTTCTACCATCCGAATCAAGGTAAAAATTCCCAAAACCCTTGTTTTAAGATTTTGGGGAAATTTTGGGGATTTCTTGGGGTTTGACTCTTTTAGTCCGAATTATCACTGGGTTATCGCTAGACTTCGATCGTGTACTTGTAATCCTTCATTTTATTGTTGATTTGTGGTTTTAAACTTCAAGTTTTTCAATGTTCGTCACTTATAGTCGACGATACCCAAGTCATGGCCGACAAATCGTTCCAAGGGGTAGAATTAGGATTAATTCTTACCTTTCCGCATTATTGAGACTTGTGTATACCGTTATTGTGTTAGGAACGGATTTGAGAGGATTGTTCGGACCGAAACCTATTCCTTCGTCGTTTCCTTCGTTTCGTTTCACTCAAGGCAAGTACATGTATTACATTTCGTTATGTATGTTGTGATTTTCGAAATGAATGATGAACTGTGATTTTCGGGTGCGTGAGTTGTGTTCCTTCCACGCGGAGTGTCCGACGGGATGTCTGGGGGTCGATACTAAGGGGTACGGCCGCGGAAGTGGTATCCCACCCGGAGCGTTCGACGGGATGTCTGGGGGTCGATACTAAGGGGTACGGCCACGGGATACCAGTTGTGATTTTGTGATATCGAGATGATTGGAAACTGATTTAATTGCCAATGTAGTATTCCGGAATATTTATGGCAAATGACTTCTGTTTGAGATGATTGTGTATAAACCGTATTTTTCTATATAATGTTGTGTAATTCTGTACTTGCACTAGCTATTCGAATGCTAACCCCTTAAATGGGGGAAATGCGTCTTATGCATTTCAGGTACTGGGAGAGCTGAGGAGCAGGCACGGGACACGCACGCAAAGGATGGGATGGCTTGATGATGTGGCTCGAGTCTGTATTTCTATGTTTTGTCATTGCATTTGTCGAGTATCAGAGTTAGACTGTTTACTTTGAAACTTGGTCTAAGTCCCCTGCGTGGGCAATGAATTGGTATTTATCTTATGTTCATATACTCCGTTAAAATGTTTTGGCCGAGGCCACGGCCTTACTTACTTTTTGAATGCATCATTTGGGATTATATTGTGGTTTACGTGTCATGTGTTAGCCTGGTAGACCTCACGAGGGTTCTACGGCGTGTAATGTCCCATTTGTGAATTGGGGTGTTACATTTATGGTATCAGAGCTTAGGTTTTGAATACCTAGGTTGTCGGTGAATTTTGGGTCTGTCAGTTACGTCGTTAGAGTCAGTCGTTGAGCCTAATATCATCACGCTACCGTCTTTTCGTGCTACCCGTGGCTGTAAGTCTCCTCGAACTCTTATATTTCTGTAATTCGTTTTCTTGCGTTGTTCGGAATTGTGACTTGTGTTACTAACTTTGTGAATTGTGAATCTTTCTGATCTTGTTCTTTTCATTTTTCTCCTTCAGTATGTTGAGAGGTCGTGGTAGACCGGCTAGGGGACGCGGCCGAGGCCGTGGTAGGGGTGCTGATAATGAGGAGGGCTCACTTTCTCAGTCCTCTGCGGACTCAGCCTCTCACTCAGTGCCGTCGGGTAATAATGCCGACGCCGGGGCTACTGCCGTACTTCAGCAGTTAGTAGCCCAACTTACTCAGATAGCTCAGGGTGGACGCCAGAATCCGCCCCCGACACCGGAAGAGGAGGCTAGTAAGTGGCTCCAGATGGTGACTAAGATGCACCCACCTCATTTCTCCGGATCTTCTGACTCCCTCGGTTGGGAGAATTGGCTCTTTCAGTTGTCCAGAACCTTCGATGCCGTAGCTTGTCCCGAAGACAGGAGGGTACATATTGCCCAGTACCTCCTGGATAAGGAAGCTGCAGAATGGTGGGAGGCCGTTACGCCCAGAGACCGTCGAGCTACTTGGGAGGAATTCAAGGCTGCTATGGAAGCAGAATATTGTCCACCGCGAGTTAAGGAGCGCAGAATTGTGGAGTTCTTCACCGCTACACCTCAGGATGTGCCTATTTCTCAGGCCATCATTGCTTACAATCAGCAGTTGGGTTTCGTGAGAGATCAGGTGAGGACGGAGGCTAATAAAATCCGTTACTTTAATATGCGCATGAAACCGCATATCAGGCAGAGTATGGCACCGCTCATGTGTGCCACTTTGAAGGAGTATCAGGATCACGCTCTAGCGATCGAGATGGCCGTACCGGAATCAGAGTTGGGTGCCGAGGCCAAGAAATAGAAAACAGTTGGCAGCTTCTCAGCCGGCAAGAGTGGCCGATTTTCGAGGGCACAGTCTGCCCCTACACCTGGGAAGAGACCGTTTCACCAGGCTGGGGAATCTCAGGGTAACCGTTCAGTTCAGTCCGTTGCTTCTGGTGGCAGGGTTTGTTTTAACTGCAACCAATATGAGCATTTGATGAAGGATTGCCCTTTTCCTCCAGTTACTTGCTTCACTTGCGGGCAGACCGGGCATCGGGCGACTCATTGTGAGAGGGCCACCAGGGCTGTTAGAGTTCCGACTACCACTACCAATCAGAGGGATCACAGCACTCCAGCTACTCATATTCCGCAGAGTTCGGGTCGTGGTAGGGGACGGGGTCAGCCAGATCACCGTGCAGCCTCGAGTTCGGGTTCAGTTGACCCCCGATTGTATCAGATGAGGCGCACAGAGGAGGCAGACATTCCGGTGGCGTCAGGTACCACTCAAATCCTTACTCATCC
This sequence comes from Orobanche coerulescens, assembly GCA_033398695.1. Taxonomy (NCBI): domain Eukaryota; kingdom Viridiplantae; phylum Streptophyta; class Magnoliopsida; order Lamiales; family Orobanchaceae; genus Orobanche; species Orobanche coerulescens. The sequence goes on along the minus strand of CM065801.1, from coordinate 53,741,362 downwards.
AGTTTCAGTTCTTTTTGATTCGGGTGCTACCCATTCCTTTATTGCATGGGATTGTGTGAGTCGTATTGGTTTTGACTGCTTGTTTGAGTGTGAGCCATTTGTAGTGAGTACGCCCAGCGGGGATCGTATGGTTGGGGATCGGGAAGTTAGGGATTGACCAGTGAGGATCGGGAGCCGAGATTGGCCCTCGAATCTCATTGTTATAGACCTTAAGGGTGAGGATTTGATCCTCGGGGATGATTGGTTGGATCGTCACGGTGCTATCATGAACTATCGGACTCGTACTATCTCGATCGTGGCCGAGGACGGCACCGAGCATACTCTAGTCGGTTGTAAGCCGGGTAGATCGGGGAGTGTGATTAGCGCCTTGAAGGCAATGAAACTTCTGAACCATGGTTGTGTCGGCTACTGGTGTTACGCTCTAAAGGCGGAAGATGGTGGAGTTGATTTATCGTCAATTCCAGTTGTCAGCGAATACCCCGATGTATTTCCGGATGACTTGCCGGGATTACCACCACAGCGAGAGGTGGAGTTCCCTATTGATCTAGAGCCGAATGTGGCCCCTATTTATCGAGCACCGTACCGTATGGCACCGTCGGAGATGTTAGAATTGAAGAATCAGTTGGCAGAGTTGTTAGATAAAGGGTATATTCGACCAAGCGCATCGCCTTGGGGTGCGCCTATACTTTTTGTTAAGAAGAAGGATGGATCGCTTCGTTTATGCATCGACTATCGAGAATTAAACAAGCTAACCATCAAAAATAAATACCCTTTGCCCAGGATTGACGATTTGTTTGGTCAGCTTCAGGGGGCGACAGTCTTTTTGAAGATTGATTTGCGATCGGGCTACTACCAGTTGAGGATTCGGGACGTTGATATTCCGAAAGCTGCCTTTCGGACGAGATATGGCCATTACGAGTTTGTGGTTATGCCTTTCGGGCTAACCAATGCCCCAGCAGTGTTCATGCAGTTGATGAACAAAGTTTTTATTAAGTATCTGGACAAATTCGTAGTCGTCTTTATCGACGATATTCTTATCTATTCACGGAATCGGGAGGAGCACGCCTTACATCTCCGGATTGTATTAGACACTTTGAGGGCTGAGCAGTTGTACGCGAAGTTCTCTAAGTGTGAGTTTTGGCTCGAGGAAGTGATGTTCCTCGGGCATGTGATTTCAGCAGAGGGAGTTCGGGTAGATCCGCAGAAGATAGAGGCAGTGTTGGCTTGGGAACCGCCCAAGAACGTGAAGGAAGTGAGGAGTTTTCTGGGACTTACAGGCTATTACCGTAGATTCGTTGAGGGATTCTCTAAGATCGCTAGACCGCTCACTCAGTTACTCCAGAAAACTCAGAAGTTCGAGTGGACTGCAGACAGACAGGACAGTTTTAACGAGTTAAAGAGACGTTTAACTACCGCACCCGTCTTAGCATTGCCTCAGGGGAACGAGGATTTCATAGTGTATAGTGATGCTATGGGCCTTGGGCTCGGATGTGTTTTGATGCAGAGAGATAGAGTTATTGCTTATGCGTCCCGCCAGTTGAAACCATACGAGGCGAATTACCCCACGCATGATTTGGAGTTAGATGCGGTCGTTTTCGCCTTAAAGATCTGGAGGCATTATCTCTATGGGTCATCGTGTAAGATTTTTACGGACCACAAGAGTTTGAAGTACATCTTCAGCCAGAAAGAGTTGAATATGAGGCAGCGTATGTGGTTAGAGCTAATTAAAGATTATGACCTCGAGATACTTTACCATCCGGGTAAGGCCAACGTAGTGGCTGATGTGTTGAGTCGGAAACCGATGGCTTTACAGATGTTAGAGGTACTTACACCATAGAGTAGTATCCAGAGAGATCTCATCTGTCAGAATATCGAGGTTTGGGTTCAGAGAGTGCATGGCCAGTTATGTGCGTTAGAGATCACTTCGTCCTTGACTGATGATATCAAGGCGAAGCAGTATGACGATCCGTTTTTGGTCCAGTTGAGGGAGGATATGAGGAAGGGGAAAGCCCCTGGATTTGTGGTTCAGGATGACGGAGTTTTGAGGTTTCGCGGCAGACTATGTGTACCGAGTGTTTTTGAGCTGAGACAGAAGATCTTGAGCGAAGCTCATACCACGCTTTACTCCATACATCCTGGCACGAGTAAAATGTACAAGGATGTGAGGAGTAACTACTGGTGGAGTAATTTGAAGACAGACGTTAGCGAGTTTGTGTCGAGATGTTTGACCTGTCAGCAGGTTAAGATCGAGCATCAGCGACCCGCGGGGTTTTTGCGACCACTTCCTATCCCGAAGTGGAAATGGGAGGATATTTCTATGGATTTCATTACTAGTATGCCTAGGACTCAGACTGGAATGAACATGATTTGGGTTATTGTCGATCGACTGACCAAATCAGCTCATTTCCTGGGTATTAAGGACACTTGGGGTCCAGAGAGGCTGGTACGAGTGTTTATTGCAGAGATCGTGAGATTGCATGGGACTCCTAAGAGTATTGTTTCGGATCGTGATGGCCGGTTTGTGTCACATTTTTGGCAGGCTGTTCATCGAGCTTTGGGGACTGAGTTGAGACTCAGTACGTCTTACCACCCTCAGACTGACGGTCAGTCAGAGCGGACGATCCAGACGTTGGAGGATATGTTGAGAGCCTGTGCCCTAGATTGGAAGGATGATTGGGAGTCGCACTTGTCGTTGATCGAGTTCACGTACAACAATAGTTGGCACGCCTCGATCAAAATGGCACCATTTGAGGCATTGTATGGGAGGAGGTGCAGATCACCGTTGTGTTGGGACGATGCATCCGAGCTGATTGGTACCGAGCCCAATATGGTAGTTGAGACGAGAGAGAAGATTACTCTGATTCGTGATAGATTGTTGACGGCCCAGAGTTGGCAGAAGTCTTATGCCGACACGCGTCGCCGGCCGTTGGAGTTTGAGGTGGGAGATCATGTTTTGCTTAAGGTGTCGCCGACACGGGGAGTTTACCTCTTTGTCCGGAAGGGTAAACTTAGTCCGAGATATATTGGGCCGTTTGAGATTCTAGAGAGAGTGGGAGAGCTTGCCTATCGGTTAGGCTTGCCGCCGTCTTTGAGTCACGTTCATAACGTATTTCATGTTTCCCAGCTTAGGAAGTACGTATCGGACCCTAGCCATATTATTGACTTTGGAGAGATCGAGTTGGGACCCGACATTACCATCGAGGAGAGGCCGATTCAGATTTTAGAGCGTTGGGTGAAGCAACTTCGTCATAAAACCATTCCTCTGGTTAAAGTTCAATGGTCGAGACATGGAACCGAGGAAGCCACATGGGAGACGGAAGAGAGTATGCAGTCGAGATACCCTGAGTTGTTCGCGTTGTAAGTTTCGGGACGAAACTTATTTTTAGGGGGAGATAATGTAATATCCGTGTTTTCTATTTTCGGTAATTTCTATTTTTGGTGTATGTTCGTTTCGGACAACTCGCTTAGCACTGTTTTGGAATTCTGAATCTATTTTGTTCTTGGAGTTTTTCCGTATGGTCGAGTTTCGAGGATGTTTTTGCATAATTTCATCTTGAATTATATCTTACCGCATGTGCGTTCGATTCTCGTAAAACTTGTTCGTTTTCATTGTTTCTTGATTTGTATAAGTTTGTATGGTTGAGTTGGTCGTGTTGAAACTTTCGGTTTGTTAATCCGACGTTGTACCGCGATTTTTTGGGCACTTGGGCCGTTTTTGTAATTTTCATAAGTTTGGGGAATTTCGCTTTATTTGCTTCATTTCAGACTCTCTAGTGATCGGGATTATATTCTATTTCAACGCTCAGCTTTGTCATCTTGATTATTACGTGTTTATGTTTCCGGATCCTGGTCTTGCTTCGCATTTCGACACTTTCGTGCTGTTGGCAGCATCGCGGCAAGATCAATGCCTTGCTGAGTAGCGCACGCTACTCCGGACTTACTTGCGTGTGCTATCACTCTGTGGTTAGCGTACGCTGACCTGGGGTCCGTAGCGTGCGCTAACGATTTCAGTGGTCTGGACAGTAGGTTCAGTGTTTCTGTACTGGACCAGGTAGCGCACGCTAATTCAGCGTTAACACACGCTAATTCCTAATATTAGCGCACGCTAACCATGTCAGCTTGCGCACGCTAACTAGAGGACAGTAGGCATACTGTTCTTCCACGCCCCGTTAGCGCACGCTAATGCTTGTGCGTATTGTGCGCTAAGACTGTTTAATATAAATAGGATAGCAGTAGTCAACTTCGTCATTTTTCCATCATTTCTTATCCTTCTCGGCTTTGAGCGATTCCAGACGAGGGTTAGGGCCGATTCCGACTGCAGTTCATCATTCACTACCACCGGGCACTCCTTGCGTGAATTCTTCAAGTTCCTAACACTTTCCACCATCCGAATCAAGGTAAAAATTCCCAAAACCCTTGTTTTAAGATTTTGGGGAAATTTTGGGGATTTCTTGGGGTTTGACTCTTTTAGTCCGAATTATCACTGGGTTATCGCTAGACTTCGATCGTGTACTTGTAATCCTTCATTTTATTGTTGATTTGTGGTTTTAAACTTCAAGTTTTTCAATGTTCGTCACTTATAGTCGACGATACCCAAGTTATGGCCGAAAAATCGTTCCAAGGGGTAGAATTAGGATTAATTCTTACCTTTCCGCATTATTGAGACTTGTGTATACCGTTATTGTGTTAGGAACGGATTTGGGAGGATTGTTCGGACCGAAACCTATTCCTTAAATGCTTTCCTTCGTTTCGTTTCACTCAAGGCAAATACATGTATTACATTTCGTTATGTATGTTGTGATTTTCGAAATGAATGATGAACTGTGATTTTCGGGTGCGTGAGTTGTGTTCCTTCCACCCGGAGTGTCCGACGGGATGTCTGGGGGTCGATACTAAGGGGTACGGCCGTGGAAGTGGACTTGGGTGCGTGTGTGATTGAACTTCCACCCGGAGTGTCCGACGGGATGTCTGGGGATCGATACTAAGGGGTACGGCCGCGGAAGTGGTATCCCACCCGGAGCGTTCGATGGGATGTCTGGGGGTCGATACTAAGGGGTACGGCCACGGGATACCAGTTGTGATTTTGTGATATCGAGATGATTGGAAACTGATTTGATTGCCAATCTAGTATTCCGGAATATTTATGGCAAATGACTTCTGTTTGAGATGATTGTGTAAAAACCGTATTTTTGTATATAATGTTGGTGTACTTGCACTAGCTATTCGAATGCTAACCCCTTAAATGGGGGAAATGCGTCTTATGCATTTCAGGTACTGGGAGAGCTGAGGAGCAGGCACGGGACACGCACGCAAAGGATGGGATGGCTTGATGATGTGGCTCGAGTCTGTATTTCTATGTTTTGTCATTACATTTGTCGAGTACCAGAGTTAGACTGTTTACTTTGAAACTTGGTCTAAGTCCCCTGCGTGGGCAATGAATTGGTATTTATCTTATGTTCATGTACTCCGTAAAAATGTTTTGGCCGAGGCCACGGCCTTACTTACTTTTTGAATGCAACATTTGGGATTATATTGTGGTTTATGTGTCATGTGTTAGCCTGGTAGACCTCACGAGGGTTCTACGGCGTGTAATGTCCCATTTGTGAATTGGGGTGTTACAGAATTGAGACGCGAGATGGAAGCAATGAGTATCCATATTGGATTGCTTCAAAGAGCTGTGAATAACACCCCCCATGTTGCTCAAGAACCTATTACGAGAATTCGGATCCCCTAACCAAGTTCCTATAGTGGAACACGAGATACCAAGGAAGTTGAGAACTTCTTATTCAACATGGAACAATACTTCCATGCCGCTAATGTTTTGGACGAGGCGAGAAAGGTGTCAACCGCCATAATGTATTTGGTTGATGATGCCAAATTGTGGTGGCGCACCAAATATGCGGACATTCAGGCCCAACGAGTAAGAATTGATACTTGGGAACAACTGCGAGATGCCATCAGGCAACAATTCTTCCCAGAGAATGTTGAGTACAACGCAAGAAGGGCCTTGCGATATTTGAAGCACACCGGTCTTATTCGAGATTATGTGAAGGCATTTTCGACGCATATGTTACACATTAGTGATATGTCGGAGAATGACCGGTTGTTTACATTCCTGGAAGGCTTGAAGCCATTTGCTCATACGGAGCTTCTGCGCCAACGAGTCACAGACCTCAGTGCCGCCATGGGAGCGGCAGAACGATTAATGAATTATACGTCGGAACCTCGAAGAGATCATCCAGTAACAACGAAATGGAACCGTCCCGAAGTGTAATGCCAAGACCGTTCAAACCTAACGTGAGTCGGAGTGTAGGGGATCGGAAAACCTATACTCAAGAAAGTTCATATGGGAGAACAAATCGTAGCAAACCTTCTGAAGGTCAGCAGGGCCCTCGCTAATGAATCATTAAATATATCCTATGTGATGGGCCTCATCTTCTCAGTAATTGTCCAAAGAGGCAACTTTTGAGTGCCCTATCAAGCACTGTAGAATCAAGTTCGCAACCGAAAGAAGAGTTGCTAGTACCAGATGATGAAGGAAGATCGGAAGATGAGGAAAATCTTGGGGCCATAACTCAATGGTGCAACTCGCTAACCCATCAGGTGGCAGCTAAGGCAAGAGTGCTGACAAAAGCCAGAAAACCTATACCTGCACTCACGACAAGTGGTCCCGATAAGAGAAAGAAGGAATTAATGTTTGTTGATGTTAAAATCAATGGGAAAAATATTCGTGCTATGATAGACTCGGGTGCCACCCATAATTATCTGGCGAGCACCGAAGTGGGGAGACTTAGACTATTGTTAGAGAAAGGAGTGGGCCGGGTTAAAGCCGTCAACTCTCCGGCAAAACTAATAGCGGGGGTCGCCAAGGCTGTTCGAATGAAGATAGGAGCCTTCTAGGGTAGGGCCGACCTATCTGTTGTGGAAATGGATGACTTCAAATTGATACTCGGGCTCGAGTACATGCGTGACAATCAAACCCTAGTCATGCCGTATGGTGATGCACTCTTGGTTTTGGGGATAAACCACATATTATCCCAATAATTAGCGCAACCCAAGGGCAAAATAACCTATCCGCGCTACAATTCAAGAAGGGATGCAGGCATGGTGAGCCATCCTTCCTGTGCGCCTTGCAATTCGACGAATTAGAGGAGTTGTCAAGTCCTATCCCTGATGCTGTGAAGCACCTCCTAAACGAATTTGAAGATGTTATGCCCGACAAACTGCCTCGGAAGCTTCCACCTAAGTGGGCGGTCGATCATGAGATTGAGTTGGTGCCGGGCACAAAACCTCCTGCCCGAGCCCCTTATCGTATGTCGCAACATGAGCTTGTGGAACTCAAGAAGCAGTTAAAAGAGATGTTGGAATGTGGTATGATCCAACCGGCAAAATCACCCTATGGAGCTCCTGTTCTCTTTCAGAAAAAGTCTGATGGAACTCTGCGATTGTGTTGTGATTACCGTGCTCTAAATAAAATTACGGTGAAGAATGTGTATCCTATTCCACTTATAGCAGATTGCTTCGACCGAGTCAGTGGAGCGGAATACTGCACGAAGATCGATTTGAGATCAGGTTATTGGCAAGTTCGCATCAAGGAGGGAGATGAAGTGAAAACAACGATTGTCACACGTTATGGGGCCTTCGTGTTCTTAGTCATGCCCTTTGGCCTAACAAACGCCCCAGCTACTTTCAGCACCTTGATGAATCAAGTTCTCCAAGGGTTCTTGGACGAGTTGGTCGTGGTATACCTGGATGATATTGTTGTATATATCCGAACCTTGGAAGAACACGTGGAACATTTGAGAATGGTTCTTACTAGGCTTCGTGAGCATGAACTATATGTTAAGCTGTCGAAGTGCTCATTTGCCCAGAAGTGGATTAGTTTCTTGGGTCATATCATTGAGTGTGGCAGTATTCGCATGGACCCGAAAAAAATACGAGCAATCCAAGAATGGAAACCACCAACTGATGTACATGAGGTACGGTCATTTCTCGGGTTGGCAAATTACTATAGAAGATTTGTGATGGGGTATGCCGGAATATCAAGACCCCTAACCGATTTGACAAGAAAGACGGAAGTTTGGAATTGGTCGCCGGAATGCCAAATTGCCTTCGACAACTTAAAGAAGGCCATCCTAACATACCCGGTCCTCGTACTACCAGATCTATCCAAACCATTTATGGTTGAAACGGATGCTTTAGATATTGCACTAGGAGAAGTTTTAGTGCAAGATGGACATTCTGTTGCCTTCGAGAGTAAGAAACTTAAGGATGTCAAGAGGCGTTACACGGTGCATGAGAAAGAGCTTTTAGCAGTGGTTCATTGCCTTCGACTTTAGAGACATTACTTATTAGGGTTGCCGTTTATTGTAAAAACTGACAACACTGCTGTTAGTCACTTTCTGTCCCAACCAAAGCTTACTGGGAAACAAGCGAGATGGCAGGAACTATTGTCCGAGTTCAACTTTGTGATTGAGTATCATGCCGGTTCTAGTAATCAGGTGGCGGATGCCCTGAGCCACAGATCTGACCTAGCTGTTCTACAAGTGCTGGCAGCGCTTTCGTTTAGTCAGGTGACCACTCCATTAAAAGATCAAATACGAGAACTAATGGGAGCCGATGCAATGGCTCAATGTTTGGTGAATCTTGTCCGCTAGGGTACAACACGAAGATTTTGGCTCGAAGATGGTCTCTTATGGACCAAGGGGAGACGTCTCTATGTACCTCTAGGCATCTATATGAGGAAAACTATTATTTCGGAATGTCACGACACTCTTTGGGTGGGCCACCCAGAAAAGGAGCGCACTGTGGCCTTAGTTCAACGAGCTTACTATTGGCCCCAAATGCGGGACGACATTGAGATGTTTGTTCGCACCTGCTTGGTGTGCCAACAAGATAAACCCGATCGACAAAAGAAGGCAGGCTTGCTAGAACCACTACTCATTCCTATCAGGGCTTGGGAAAGTGTTTCAATGGATTATATCACCAGTATACCAAAAGTTGGGGATCTTGATGCCATTATTGTTGTGGTAGACCGGTTCTCCAAATATGCTACATTCATAGCGGCACCCAAGACGGTTTCGGCGGAAGAGACAGCTCAGCTCTTTTTCAAGCATATTGTTAAGTATTAGGGACTGCCGAGGGACATTGTTAATGACCGAGACCCCCGGTTTACTAGTAACTTTTGGATCGAGCTCTTAAAACTACTCGGCTCCAAGTTGAATATGAGCTCTAGCTTCCACCCATAATCTGATGGCGAAACTGAAAGATTTAACTCGATGTTGGAGGAATATCTTCGACATTTTGTGAGCACTAATCAGAAGGACTGGGTGAAGCTTTTGGATGTTGCTCAACTGTGTTTCAATGCTCAAAAATGCTCTACCACCAATAAGAGTGCTTTTGAAATTTGTAATGGGCAGCAACCACTCCTCCCGCACAATATTGACATTATTCCACAAAACGCCAGGTCTACTTCGGCGCAAACATTTTCCCTTGAATGGGAACAAAACCTTGATTTGGCCCGTGGCTACTTGGAGAAGGCTCAAAAGCGGATGAAAAAATATGCTGATCTTAAATGCCGCTTTGTTGAATACTGTGCGGGTGACAAGGTAATGGTGAAGGTCCCGAACCAGAGTTCCTCCAGGGCAACACGAGGGAGAGATTCACGGCTAATGCAAAAATATATTGGGCCCCTAACCATCTTCAAAAGAGTCGGAAAGGTAGCCTACAAGCTGGAGTTACCCCAATGGTGGCGCATTCATAATGTCTTTCATGTCATCCAACTCAAGCCATATCAGGCAAACAAAGAGGACACCACACGCAACCTGCCCAACCGTCCACAACTGAAACTACGCAACTTAGGGAAGAGGGTGGCCGAAGCTATTATCGACCACCATGATGCAGGGCCGAGGAAGAAGCTACATAAAGAATATTTGGTGAAATGGCAGGGCTGCAGTATGGAGGAAAAAACTTGGGAGAGGGCGACAACACTTAAAGCTTTTCAACCACTACTGGATGCTTATCTCAGATCTATGGCGCCGGGGACATCACCAACTCAGAGGGGGGAGTGCTGTCACAAGGTGCCCGCGACCCCAGGTGGTATTACCTGATCACAGGCCATTCATGGGCCCACTTGCAGCTTTGTGGGATGCCGAGCCTCATCGCACTTCAAGTTATCATCTATAGTGTAGGGCTTTACTTTATTTTCCTTGCAATGTTGTAATAGCTAGTTAGTGCTTGTTCAGCTTTTCAATATCTAGTGATGTCATTAGCTTTTATTTTTCTAAGCCTATTATAGGGGGGAAGAGTGTACTGAAGAGTTGTAGTACGAATTGGCTAGTTTGCTGAGACCCTCCTATCCGTGTATGCTTGTAATCGTTGTTGCCTATTGTAATCGTTTCTTGTATTAATACAAATCGATTTTCATCTTCAATTTTGTTGTGCCACTAAAACGCCTCGGCATGATTGCGTCGCATTAGCACCAACTCCCAAACGAGTTAAAATCGACTACTAGCCGCACGGTGCGCGTACATTCTATTCAAACTATAAGCGCCCCGTGACACGAAGTGCCGGATCGCCGGCAGCAAGGTGGTCTTTGAATTTGGTCATGGGCTGGCCGGGCAGGATCATTGGAAATTTGGCAATACTTGGGCCGCGGGCTTGGTTCGGGCCTTGTGTTTTTGGCTCCGTTTTTTATATCTCGTTCGGTAATTAATTTCCCACAAATTAAATTAGATTTAATTTAACTAAAATATAATTATGGTAATTTTATTCTTAGGGGAATTAATTTAATGAAATTTTTTATCATCCGGAATAAGTTAAAATTAACGGTTGTTTGAATTAATTGGATTAATTCGTTTGGATGGATTAATTTATATTGATTGGATCAATATTTAGATTAATTATGAATGCCATTTATTTTAATGTGTTTGATGCATTATTTTGAATGGTGATGTGGTTCATGGACTTAGTTTTGAATCGTTCGGTTTTATTCGATTGGGTTGTAAAGGCCGTATTGAGCCTATTTATTTTACTATAAATATTTGTATCTAGGATGCAATTTTCAATGTAAAATTTATATGTAATGACGAAGACCGGAGGAAGATCCATTTCGATAAGACGAAGATTCAAGACAAAGACTTGTAATTAGATTACGGAGTTTTTGTTTCTAGGAACGGTCCATGAACTACATGCTGGTAGCAACTAGGTTGTGAATGGTTGTTCATATTGTATGAATGCTACAAACGCGCTTAAATGAATTAATGTGCAAAGTGTAACATTAATCGCGAAAATTTTTCCACGACAAATTATTAAGTTTATAAGGTTTCAAGGTTTTCCTTTCCTCCATCGAGTTTTCGGGAAATTGAAATCCAAACCGGATGTGCTATGCTTCCGAGTTATCGGGATAGTCGTTCGGGGAAGATGGATAAATTACCGGGAGCGCATTGGATGCCATCGGTTGGAGCAAATTTTATCCCTAGAAACCTGATAGGTTGTCGGATAAGATTCAATTGTGAAACTGATTTGCGTCGATGGTATAAACTTAACTTATGTAATATCCGGATAAATTGTTGGGTATTTTCGTCCATATTTGAACCCTGTATTACCTGAGTTGGTGTTATCAATAATCGAAGTATGATCGTTTCCGTATTCGCATCCTCATGCATTATAATACCAACTTTTAATACTTCGCATGCAACTACGTCGTAACGCATGCTAACCGGTAAGCGTAACGTACGTTACGAACTGGAGGTAGCGTACGCTACGAGCTAGACGTAGCGTACGTAAGAAGGTCAATAATTGAACAGGCTGGCTAGCACATGGACGGCTGGTGGTGGGGCTCGGAAAGATTCCCGCGGATGAACCTGGACAGTTTTTGGGTCAACGGGTGTTAACGTACGCTAAGGTTTGTAACTAGCGTACGCTAATGTGTGTAGCTTACGTACATAATGCATTGGGAGTAACGTACGTAAGCTAGTACAGAATGAGACAGTAAGCTATCAGTGAACGATAGCGTACGCTAAGATCGAATGGTAGCGTGCGCTAAGTCGATTACGAACGTAAATGGCTAAGGCTAACGTACGTAAAGCTCAAGATATTATATATATGGACAACACCCCATTTCATTTCACTTCGTCCCTTTCACTTGTACTTCGTTTTCCTTCATTTCTAGAGAGTCTCCAGCCCTCTAAAACACCTATAGATCACATTAACTCGATCATTTAAGTTACGAAACATCTTGGATTGATATTCAAACAATCGGAGTTGGATGCTACCTCTTGTCTCTGCATTTCTTTCATATTAAGGTATGTTAATGCTACCTCAACCTTGAATTCGTGTTCTTAAGGATGTTATGAACATACCACCGGGATTATTAAGCTCCATAGATGATTTTTATCCGAACACCATGTTTCTGGAAGTTGTAATGTTCATGCTTTAGTTACCCGAGTTAAGAACATTATAGTTCGCTTCTTGTTATGATGATCAAGTAAGGTAAGTTTTCTGAGATTAATAAACCATATTGTATGGTGTTTCCATAATGATCATAGACTTAATGTTGATAACAACCTCAGATTTTCCGAACTACCTTTGAGGATCTATAATCGAGATTTGGAGTAAGTCTTATGATGGGAGGATTAACTGGGAATTCGTAGACATCAACACCATAGGGTCATTCTGATTCACATGAGTATGATATGTGTGAATATAACGTACGTTAAGCTCTATGCATTACGTATGTTATACCTCGTGCAAGGCAAATGCCCGAATCGGGTAGAATCGTCTAATGCATGCTTAGCGTGTGCTAATTCTTGTAGATTACGTGCGCTAACGCGCATTTAACGCACGTTACGTATGTGTGTAACGACGTTACGAAGAGAACGATTAGGTTCGGCCCATCTCTTTATGCTTTTCCTCGTTTGATTGATTGTTTATTTAATGATAGGATATTAAGGATGAAATTCCTACGATAATCCAGTGTTGAGCCTTTCCGATCGTCGTTTAGTTGAGTTCGGATTGTTCCAATCAATCGTATTTCCGGAGTATTCGCGAGATTACCAAGGCAAGTACCTTGATATACGAATTATAATTACGTGAAATCATTGTTGCTGAAGTATATGAATCATGTTATGAATATCTGCATTTATGTTATATATATATATATAGATATGAGTGGATATATGTATAGATATATGTATATGTATATAAATATACATATGGAGATAAATGTTGGGTGATTCATACCAATATTAGTCGAAGTACTCAACTTAGACTAAAGTACGAATGATGTTTATAGAGGTAATATGGTAATGTTTGTATTTTCGGTTGAGTTACGATATAAGGATATTTATGTAGTATTGGTTGATAGTGTTGAAGGCCTAATGTGCTAAGTCTTGATGAATAACGTGCGAGTTATTGTTTATTTTGCGTAGTTGCGTATTGGCGAATAGATTATGTGAATTGAGGAACTGATTTGATAATTGTTGCAACGGTTGACTGTGTGCTTGGTGTTTGTAATAATGTGAATACTTGTTATGAGAGACGTCATATCCGGGTACCTCTGAGGGCGGGGCGTGCACTCCGGCCTGATGTACGCTGCAATGAGCGGCTCCATATGATTGGTGAACACCGGTGTTACTTAATGCGCGAGCAAGGGGCGGCTTCTGTGGGAGTGAACGCCGGCACGGTGACATGTGCAATGAGCGGCCAATATAGTGGAGTGAACGCCGGTACACAGGTGTGCAAGGGAGGCGCCTGGCAGGCTTACGGGTAACGGATATTTGAGTGATAGCTAAGACCCCGTTACCAAATGATTTTCGAAATTTAAATCTTTGCAACTTGCTTTTAATGTTGGTCTTGATGTAGACCGTGAATTGTGTTTCTGGAGTTCGTTCCAACTTGTTTTAAATATTGGTATCAGGGTTAATTAACCAAGGATATTTGACGAGATCTCCGAGGGTTAATTAATCAGGGGTCTTGAGCAGGATTTGTCGAATGAAAGGATGTGCCTTGGATTGTACTGTGTTGATTATTCTGTGTATTGGGTCGAGGACCCCGTGAGATGTTGAGATTTGATCCCGTGATGATATTATTTGGATTGGGCCGAGAACCCCTTGAGATGTTGTAATGATTCGCTTGTGATAGTGTTTATCATTTGGGTCGAGGACCCCGAATAACGTTGTAATAGTTTTCTTGGAAATTGTTTTCCACATGTTGGGTCAAGGACCCGAGAGCTTTTGAAGTATTTTCTAAAATATTTCCATTTGATTTTAAAAACCCCAAGATGGCCCGAGTCAATATTAATGTTTTCGAACTTTCTTATCAAAATACTTTTCCTTTTATAAAAAGGGATTTTTCTGACTCCTTGGGCTCGTTTAAAGTTTCATTGATGTTATGTTCTGTACGGAGAATATGACAATGTGATTATCTTTCACCTTGTGTATGTAATGTTATTCTGTGTTGACCATTTAAATGTGTGGTTTGTATTAAGGTTTCACGACTGTTGAGTTTTGTGTTATTATTATTCGTATATCTTGTGTATTATGTACTTGCACTAGCAAAATTCCAGTTTGCTAACCCCCGAGTTTTCGGGGGGTGGGTGCCTGTTATGTGCTCAGGTTTTGGCAGCTCGGGAGCAGTCACAGGATTGGCTGGGAAGGAGATGGAGGACAAATGATACTAATCACACCAGAGTTAGAGTCTTTTCTTTTGTTTCATTTTGGTCGGTATTTCTATGTCGTTCGAGTATTCACCCTTGCATGGGTGTAGATTTCATTTATTAAATTTAATTGCCGTTCTTTTCTGTGTTCAAGTTTATTTTCGTCATTGAGATGTAAAGTTCATTTGTTTCTGAATTGTTTAATGACCTTGTCGGTCTGCGTTGTATTTAGATTGACCCCGGTCGGTCAATCATTTTGTAGTCTAGTAGAGTTTAGCCTTGTAGATCCTTGTAAGGATTTACGGCGTGTAACATTTCCGGATGTATTCTGGGGGTGTTACAAATATGGTATCAGAGCTTAGGTTTGCGAAAAACCTAGGCCGTTGGGTCAAGTCCATGTCTTTTGTAAGTCGCGCGCGTCAGAGTTGTGATTAGTATTGTGGTTCCAACATCATCTTCAAGCAATTCGTGATGGTAAGCCTCTCGAATCGTAAGTCCCCTTATATACGTATTTGACTATATTGTGCTTAACGTGAACATAGGGTTTGAACTTGTTAGAGATTATATTGTTTTGCGATATCACCTGCGTATACGCGTCGAGTGAGAATGGTTATGTAGTATACTTCGGTAGTCGAACATATTTATCGATTTCTGCATTTCAGTAGGATAAATCTTTGAGTGTTAATTTTATCCGCTGCGTGAGTCCTTTGAAATGACTCTTGACATTTTGGCATTTTAGTCTTGCATATTTAACGGTATTTTTATGACGGCATTTAATATTTTACAAATGATTTTGTAAGTTTTGGAAAATGCTACCGTCATCGGCTTTTTGGCATATTTTGAAATGATTTTTAAATGGTTTTTAGCCTGGTAGGTTCCGGCGCAGAATCCCTGGCAGGTAATATTTCCGGGCAGAATTATGAACATTTCAAAGTAGTGTTTTGAAATTTTCCTAACATTGTAAACCTCATGATTTAATGTAGTCGTGTCGAATGGTCACGTATTTTGGTGAAAAGTTCTTTCGAATAAACATTTTGGTAGAAGATGAAGGATTTTCAAAATTGTGGTATTTGGGACTCAACACTTTTGAAATATTTCAAATTAGTTACAATTCGATTTTCAATTTTCTTGTAGGCATTACTCGAAAATAAATTTTTTAGAGTCATTGTATAAACTTCCTCTTCCAAAACAAAGGACAGTATTTACAAGTTTTGAGCACAACGTGACTCGGCTTTTGTTTCGAAATTTTTTTCATTAAAAGCATACGCATAATAATCGTCCTAGACGAAGGACTGGAAGTTGATTTCAGAAAATTTCGTGCTTTACGATATTACCGTTATTCTAAGGATGCTAATTAAACCTTATGTTGATAATTGTGGTATACCGTACAACCGACTATGTGATAATAATAAACGGTACTATCTGCATTAGCATGACGAGCCCTGGCGGATGTAGACGTAATATAGGAAGCGGAAGCGGTGAGGTGGTTCGTACGACAACGATTCATGTTACGGTGAAGGAATATCAAGATCAGACGATAACCTATGAAACCTCCTCAGTGACCGAGCCAACGAGTGGAGAAAAGAGACCGAGGACATCTGGAAAATTTTTGGGGGGTGACGAGACTAAGGTTCTCAAACCCCCACGTCGTTCGAATGCGTCGTCTTCGCGGTCGAGAATGAGCATTGGGAATCCCCAACCAAAGACGGTGACTCCGCAGAAGAAGATAGTGTGCTTCAACCGCAATCAGACGGACACATCCGTAAGCTGTCCCTCCTCACTCTTGACTTGTCATCGGTGCGGGTGTGAAGGCCATCGGGAGAAACATTGTGAGATAATTTCGAATTGGCAAAGAATGCTACTCGCTTGGGTGAGCAAGTGGCCGGAGAATGTCCCGAAACCTTATGTCTTCTGCTGAAGAGCCTATCATAGGCGAATGAAGATGTTGTGCTGTGTTCTAGTCTTTGCTGTTTCCAACAATCGTGACTTTGATTGTTTTTCATTTTAATTGCTTTTCGTTTCCAACTCCTGCTGTTTTAAGTTTCGGGGCTGACATGTCTTCTTAGTACGGGGACACGTTGTAATATCTGCATTTTTTTTCTTCTTTTCCCGATATTCCCATTTTGGTGAATTTTTGTTTTTAGCGACTCGCCTGTAACCTTATCGATATTTTGAATTTATTTTATTCTTGGAGTTTCTCGATTTTGATGAGTTTCGGAGATGTATTAATATTATTCTGTTTTATGTCATGTATTATGGCATGGATGTCCGTTTCTCGTAGAACCCGTTCGCTTTTGTATTTTCTTTGGTTTCACGAGTTCGTATAGTTGAGTTATTCATGTTGTGAGTTTCGGTTTGTTAATCCGGCGTTGTATCTCGATTTTTGGACGTTTGGGCTGTTTCGAAATTTTCCCTAAGTTTAGGGTATTCTTGTTATCTTTGTTGTTCCTGAACCTTCGGGCATTCCGAATTACGCTTCATCGTAACGTTTTGATTTCTGACTTAAATCCGTGGTGAGTGTATCCGGTGGTCATGGATACACCTTGTTATTTTCTCCTTTCGATCGTCTCCTCGTCGAGCAGTGTTTCAGACTAGCCTGCTGTCACAGGCCATGTTACGGCCGTAAGCCGTATATGTTACGGCCGTAATAATCGAGAGTTACGGCCATAAGCTTCCTTCATACGGCCGTAACAAGGCTTCGTTCTCACCCCCTGGTCCAGTTCCGAGTTACGGGCGTATCATGCTCGAGTTATGGCCGTAGGTATCGATACGGCCATAATGGTATCTTGATACGGCGGTATGTGTCATTCGTAAATTTTGCCCAGTTTCATTCCTGGAATAGTTACGGCCGTAAGGCAGGTGAGTTACGGCCGTAAAGTTCATATGTTACGGCCGTATGTTATGGATGTTACGGCCGTAACACCGGCCAGTATATAAACTGTCAGCAGCCGTATTTTTCCTCATTTCTCACTTCTCTCACTTCTCTTCGCGACGGAACGACTGGGAGAGCTAGGTTTCGCCCGATTTTCGCCCAAACACCATTGTAGAAGTATATTCAAGCTTCATATCATCAACCTATCACTAATCATTCGTTGTTCATCGTCAAATCAAGGTAAAAATTTCCTAGAACCCTATTTTGGGAAAGATTTGGGGGTTTTCATGTTTCATCCGATCCGTCCCGTTTTGTTAGTTAATTCATGATGAATATGATTAATCTTGTTGGTATTCTTAGTTCCCTACGGATTCATGGTATATTTTCATGGTTTTGCGAAATCGAGAGGGTTTGGTTGTGGTCCGCCCTCGTTGTTATTTTTATACAAATATACATGAATTGTAGGTGGGCTTTCGGGTGTATTTCATTTCCATATTCGTCTAGAGTTGGTTGTGATTATGCTCTTCGAATCGTTAGGTTCGGTTCCGTTGATTCTAGCGTCCGTTGGTGATTATCCTTCCGTTCGTTACGTCGTCAATAATTCAAGGCAAGTATTTTTGGGAACCTTTATGCTTAACATGTAATAGTAATGTATATTGTGTGTGCTTTACTCACCCTGGGAGGGTCCGACGGGGCCTCGGGGGAATCTATGACTTCACTCTGGATTCACGAGTTTGTTTCGCTAGCCAGCTCGGGAGGGTCCTTAGAGGCCTCGGGTGGGATTCATGGTGGCGTCCTGGTCCTAGGCGATGCCTGTGAGTGACTTGTTTTATAAGTGGCTAGCTCGGGAGGGTCCTTAGAGGCCTCGGGTGGGATTCATGGTGGCGTCCTGGTCCTAG
This sequence comes from Orobanche coerulescens, assembly GCA_033398695.1. Taxonomy (NCBI): domain Eukaryota; kingdom Viridiplantae; phylum Streptophyta; class Magnoliopsida; order Lamiales; family Orobanchaceae; genus Orobanche; species Orobanche coerulescens. The sequence continues at coordinate 53,722,935 of CM065801.1, read as the reverse complement.
GCAATTTGATTATTTGACTGTTTGTTTCCGGAAAAGACATGTCGGGTTTTGGCTTTTGAAATTGATATCGGTGCATGTACTATGAAATGTGTAAGCGATTGGTTTGCCTTGATTACTTGTACTAGCGTAATTGCTAACCCCTTTGGGGGACCCGTTTTGGGGAAATTCTTGTTATGGATTTCAGGTTATGTTCTTCCGGACGAGCGGGCACTGGGACAGTACGAGGATGTTGGCCAGGGTCGTTGACATGTGCATTTTGGTCCTCTGATTTCTCTCACCTATTTCGATATGGTTGTTGTCCACTTTTGAAACTTATAGATGGTACTCGCGAGTACTTAGGCTTTTTCGTTTCAAACTCCGTATTGTATTACTTTAAAAATTGTTACATTGTCGGTTGATGCTCATTTTGCTGGTCGCTCCGGGCGTAACTTTTTATGTCATATCATTTAAATGTGTGTCTTCACTAACCGAGATGGTTAGTCGAGTGGAGTTTTCTTGTTTGTAGCCTGGTGGGTCCCATGCAGGGGTCCACGGTGCTGTAAAATATCTTGGGGTGTTACAGAAAATGGTATCGGAGCTCTAGGTTTATGGATACCTAGGCTTGTTGGTTATTTGGGTCTAGTCATGTTTTGTTTTGCACATTGTCACACCGCTGCCAGCATCTCGGTACTTCCAGTGCTCGTAAGTTTTCTTATTCGGTCCTTTGTTTTCTTGCATTGTATTTCCGCTTTTCGAATTATAGTTGCTTTTCCTCCCTTACTCATCAACAATATACTTATGTTATCTTTTAACACCAGTATGGATGCCGGAGGAAACCGTGGCCGTGGTTGTGGTCGTGGTCGTGGACGCGGCCGGGGACGTGGGGCAGCCGATGGGGCGGCCACGTCGCACTCTTCGGGAGCCGGCAGTACCGGTGACCGTCATAGTCATGCTTCTTCTCAGGAGCGCGCCGACCTTGGTATTGCGGCCGTTATGCAGCAAATGGTTAACCAGATGGCGGCGATAGCTCAAGTGGTTCAAAACCCCGATCAGGCCCATGCTAATCGGGGCGGAGCAGACCGTTGGCTCCAAGATGTCATCAAGATGCATCCTCCCCAGTTTTCGGGAGCATCAGACCCGACCGGCTGGGAGGGGTGGATCAAGGAGATATCTAAGGTCTTCGTTGCCACCAAATGTCCCGAGGAACGCAAGCTCCCTATTGCCCAGTACTTTCTCACTGGGGATGCTACGGATTGGTGGGAGGCTGTTGGGCCCAAAGATCATGTTGCTTCGTGGGCTAAATTTCAGGAGCTGATGGAAACTGAATATTGTCCATGGCCGGTTAGACAGGCTCGAGTCCATGCTTTCTATGATGCTCAACCTCGGGATATTCCCGTATCCCAAGCTATTGCCAATTTTAACAAGGAGTTGGGTTACGTGAAGACCCAAGTTGTCGAGGAGAGCGACAAAATTTTTCATTTCTCCAGATGTATGAAACTGTTGATTCAGGACTACATGTCTGGACTTGTCTGCACTACCCTGAAAGATTATCAGAGTCGAGCTCTTGCCTATGATATGTCGGTGACGGCCAGTGCGGCGGTTCGAGAGAGTAAGAAACAGAAATCCACCGGAAATTTCTCGAGTCACAAGGGTGGAGGTCAGCACAAATCTCAGTCTACAAATGTTCCTGGTGGTAATTCGGCTCGTTTCTCTGGGGGCTATCGAGGTACTGCTAGTGCCCTCGTTCGGGATACTAAATGCTTTAACTGTGGCGAGCCGGGCCATCGGAACCGGGAGTGTCCTCGTCCGCCTCTGATTTGCCATACTTGTGGTCAGTCGGGCCACAAGGCTTCCTTTTGTGAGCGGGCAAGGCGGCTTTTTGGTACTCGGACTTCTTTTCCAGCACCTATGGAGCCAAGTGTGAATCAGGGCTCTTTTGCTCCGCAGCCTCCGCCGGGTGCCGGTCGAGGGAGAGGTCGGGGCCAGCCCGCTAGAGGGGGAGCTTCCAGTGTCGGCTCTGCCCAGCAGCGTATCTATGAGATGAGGAGGGCCGATGATCCAAAGAACATCGTGGGCGGCAGTACCGCTCATATCCATTCTCATCCTGTCAGTGTGCTTTTTGATTCGGGTGCTACGCATTCATTCATTTCTCTAGAGTGTGTACGCCGCTTGAGTCTCGACTGCTTGTCACCTTGCGAGCCTTTCATCGTTAAACTTCCTAGCGGTGATAGAATTGTCGGTGATCGAGAAGTCTGGGACTGTTCTGTGTCTATTTGTGAGAGGGCTTGGCTCTCTAATCTTATTGTCGTGAGTATCGAGGGTGAGGATTTAATTCTCGGGGATGATTGGCTCGAACGGCATGGTGCAATCATGAACTACCGCACGAGGATCATTACCATGCTAAACGAGGACGGCACCGAACATTCTTTCGCGGGGCGAAAGAGGAACCAGAAGTTCGTTATTAACGCCTTGAGGGCGATGAGACTCCTGCGAAAGGGGTGTAATGGTTTTTGGTGTTACGCCTTGAAGGCGGAGGATGGTGGAGTCGAGATTTCGTCGATTCCAGTCGTTAGAGAGTTTCCTGATGTATTTCCTGACGAGTTACCGGGTTTGCCACCGGATCGTGAGGTTGAGTTTACTATAGAGTTAGAGCCGGGCGCAGCTCCGATTTCGAAGGTGCCGTATCGCATGGCACCTTCAGAGATGGCCGAGCTGAAGAAGCAGTTGAGTGAGCTCCTTGAGTCGGGTTATATTCGACCGAGCGCTTCGCCTTGGGGCGCACCGGTCCTGTTTGTGTGTAAGAAGGATGGTTCACTGCGTTTGTTTATCGACTATCGCGAACTGAACAAGGTAACCATCAAGAACAAGTATCCTTTGCCGAGAATTGATGACTTGTTCGACCAGTTGCAGGGAGCTGCGGTATTCTCGAAGATTGATTTGAAATCGGGGTACTATCAGCTCCGAGTGAGGGAGTCCGATGTGCCGAAAACGGCTTCTCGGACGAGATACGGACATTATGAATTTGTAGTTATGCCTTTCGGGCTAACTAATGCACCGGCGGTGTTCATGCAGTTGATGAACAAAGTCTTTATCGAGTATTTGGATAAGTGTGTCGTCGTTTTCATTGACGATATTCTTATTTATTCGAGGAACGAGGAAGAGCATGCCCATCATTTGTGGGTAGTGTTAGACATTTTGAGGACCGAGCAACTCTATGCGAAGTTCTCGAAATGTGAGTTCTCGCTGAAGGAAGTGATGTTTCTAGGTCACGTGATTTCAGCCGAGGGGGTTCGTGTAGATCCACAGAAGATCGAGACGGTGTTGGATTGGGCACCGCCCAAGAATGTGAGGGAGCTCCATAGTTTCTTGGGTTTGGCCGGCTACTACCGTAGGTTCGTCGAGGGTTTCTCGAAACTGGCTCGGCCACTTACACAGTTGCTCCATAAGTCCAAGAAGTTCGTCTGGAATGACGATAGGCAGTCGAGTTTTGAGGAGCTGAAGAGGCGTTTGACTTCAGCCCCGGTTTTGGCGTTGCCGTGCGGCAACGAGGGTTTTGCTGTTTATAGTGATGCTTCGGGTCAGGGTCTTGGGTGCGTATTGATGCAGCACGGCAAGACCATTGCCTATGCGTCGAGGCAGTTGAGGTCGTATGAGCTGAACTACCCTACTCATGATTTGGAGTTAGCGGCAGTCGTTTTTGCGCTCAAGATTTGGCGTCACTATCTTTTCCGCTCTGCATGTCAGATTTTTACCGATCATAAAAGTCTGAAATACATATTTACCCAGCGAGAGTTGAATATGAGGCAGAGGATGTGGTTAGAGCTGATCAAGGATTATGACCTCGAAAACCTTTATCATCCGGGCAAGGCGAACGTCGTGGCCGACGCCTTGAGTCGGAAACCGGTTGCGTTGCGGACGCTTGAGATCCTTACATCTCAGTCTGAGCTTCGGCGGGCTTTGATCGAGCTAGATATTGAGGTTTTGTTGCCTGGAGCTGTCGGGCGACTTTGTGCTTTAGAGATTTCGTCATCCTTGATCGATGAAATTAAGCTGAAGCAGTTAGAGGACCCGATGATTACTCAAATCCGAGAGAACGTTCTTAAGGGAAAGTCTCCTGGGTTTGTGATTCTCGAGGATGGTATTTTGAGATTCCAGAGTTGGATTTGTGTGCCGAACGACACAGAGTTGAGCCAGAGTATTTTGCGGGAGGCCCATGCTACGCCTTACTCCATTCATCCTGGTTCGAGTAAGATGTACAAGGACCTGAGGAGGAATTTCTGGTGGAATGATATGAAGGAGGAGGTCGCACAGTTTGTGGCGAGATGTTTGACTTGCCAGCAGGTCAAAATCGAGCATCAATGACCAGGCGAGTTATTACAGTCACTTCCTGTTCCGGAATGGAAATGGGAAGATATATCGATGGACTTCATTACGAGTCTGCCGAGATCGAGATCGGGCATGAATATGGTTTGGGTGATTGTTGATCGCCTGACCAAGTCGGCACATTTTCTGGGCATCAAGGATACTTGGGGCCCGGAGAAGTTGGCTCGTGTGTTTATTGCACAGATTGTGAGGCTTCACGGTACTCCGAAGTCTATTGTTTCGGATCGTGATGGCCGCTTTTGTATCGCATTTCGCAAGCGGTGCATAAGGCGTTGGGTACTCGTTTGCGTTTGAGTACCTCTTTTCATCCCGATCGGATGGACGGAACGCACTATCCAGACGTTCGAGGATATGTTGCGTGCTTGTGCTCTCGATTGGAGCAGTAACTGGGAGGAGCATTTGCCATTGATCGAATTCACGTACAACAATAGTTGGCACGCATCGATTCGGATGGCGCCGTATGAGGCACTTTATGGGCGGCGATGTCGATCACCGGTTTGTTGGGATGAGGCGTCCGATTTGATCGGGACCGATCCGGATGTCGTTTTAGAGACGAGGCGGAAGATTGAATTAATTCGGGAATGAATGTTGACTGCCTAGAGTCGACAGAAGTCATATGCCGATGTCCGTCGTCGACCTTTGGAATTCGAGGTGGGAGACCACGTTTTACTAAAGGTGTCGCCGACGAGAGGTGTTTTCTGTTTCGGGAAAAAGGGGAAGTTGAGTCGGAGATTTATCGGGCCCTTCGAGATTCTCGAACGAGTCGGTGGGTTAGCCTACCGTTTGGCGTTACCTCCGGCTTTGAGTCATGTTCATAGCGTTTTTCATGTTTCCCAGCTGAGGAAATATGTCCCGGATCCTAGTCACGTCATCGATTATGGGGATATTGATGTCGCCGAGGATGTTACTTTTGAAGAACGTCCTTTGAAGATTTTGGAGCATCGCGAGAAATGACTGAGACATAAAACCATTCCCTTGGTCAAGGTGCAGTGGTCGAGGCATGGTGTCGAGGAGGCGACCTGTTAGGAAAAACAAACACCCTGTATCGATTCAGCCGGGATACCGATCCCTGTATCGATTGTTATTTTGTTATTGAAAAGGTTTTGACATATATGCCAAATACAGTAAAGGAAAACTGTATCGAGGAGTCAAGGATTTATCATGTATCGAAGACCTGCCTCGAATCAGCATAAGTGAAGCTCACAAGACAAAGAAGAAGACTTGTAAGAAGACCAAGTATGGAAACTGTCTCGATGCCCTAACACGTCATTCTCCATACAGTTCAAAAAGGACAAGAAAGAACACAAGTCAAGTTCCGTTGAACAAAGAAGTATTTAAATACTCAAGGATAAAGTATTTAAATATCGCGCCTTGAATCTTCAGAATCCCGCGAAATCCGGATCATGTCATATTCCCGTTGAAGGAAAATCTTATTCAAACGGACATCTCAACGGATACTTTCTTCAGAGGCTATATATATCCTTGAAGACATTGAAGATCAGTCACCCCAAGTAATATAACTCTCAAAGCTATCAAGTTATCATCTAAGCAAATATATCTCCAGAGCTAACTGCAAGTTAAAACGAAAGAGATATACAGTGCTCAAACATCAAGAACAGCTATCATCAGGTCTTGATATTCAAAGTCATTGTTCTTACAGGTTACTTAACCTTTTACCTCTGTGTAAAAACCGAGCTCTGTGTGAACTCAACAAGTTATTCGACTGTGTGGGACGAATAAGGACGAAGCTTTGGAACTGTGTGTGAAGAAGCTAGTCAAGAAGGAAGCTTTAACCAACTGTGTGAACGGTTGAAAGTGATATTCTTTGTATCAATTTGTGTGAACGATACAAGGATAGGTTTGTTTATAATTACGTAGTTGTGTACGCAGTAATTATTTAATAAACTTTTACTCTGTGTGGAGGATCGGTGGACGTAGAGGGGTTTACCTCGAACCACTTAAATTACTGTGTTATTTACCTTCGCTTTTCCGTTTGAAATAAGCGTGATATATTAAGTATACACCTAATACGTCGTTCTTGTATCACGGCAACTAATCGTATCCAAGACTTCCGCTACGCACTCGATTTAGATTCCATACGCTTTGTTGTTTAAACTACTTTTCCAAATCGTATCCAAGATACTTAAGTGGCCAACAAGTGGTATCGGAGCAAGGTTGATTCTAAAAAGAATCGTCGTATTTCTTTTAACCGAATCGATTCAAATCACTTATTTTCAAAACAGTTTCTTTCATTCCTATATTATCGTATGGATACCTCTATGATTAACAAAGTCCCTATGTTCTCTATTAACGAATTTGACGACTGGAGAATTAGAATGGAAGCTCATCTTGCAGCAATGCACGAAGAGATGATCTTTGTTATACAGGATGGTCCGATCAAGATTATGAAGGTCAATCCAGCCGCAAGGATTGAGGGCCAAGCCCATGCTGAAATGCTCGAGAAGGAACGCGAGCAATGGACAACCGATGAAAGGAAGCGAGCTAATCTAGACAACGTGGCTAAGAACGCGTTATTTGTCACTCTTGACAAAGGCACGTTCTCAAAGGTAAAAAGCTGCAAAACTGACAAAGAAATGCAGGATAAACTCAAGTTAATTTGTGAGGGAACCGAGCTCTCAAAAGAAAACAAAATTTCAAAACTCACTCAATTCGAATCTTTTGAAATGAAACCAACGAAACACTTGAGGAACTTGACCTCGATTCACCGGTATTGTTGGTGAACTTGAAGCGTTGGGCAAGATTTACACCCAAAAGGAGAAGAACTTAAAAATTTTCGATCTCTCGGCCGATGGGACATTAAGACCACAACTATGCGTGTATCATGTAATCTTAATGAAATATCCACTTTTGATCTCTTCTCCGACCTTAAAGCGTTTGAGTATGACATTGAGAAGAGAGAAAGTCAAGAATCTCCTTCAAAGGTCACTCTCGCCGCCGTATCGAACCGTCGACACAAAGATGCCTAGCCTGTCGAAGTCCGGTCACAAGAACGCCGACAATACGACGACATCTGTCACAAGATGAAATGGCGCTTGATGCATAAGTTCAAAAGTTCATTAAACACTGAAAGACTCCTACAGCCCAAACACACAACAAGGTAAGTACCGAAACATCATCCGTGATGCTAACTGTGTTATAATCTGAGGAAACCGTGCCATTATGCAAACAAATGTCCTCATCCCAAAGTCCAAAGGTTGCGGAGGCCGAGCAACAAGAGCGAGATGAAAGAAGACGTGCTTGAAAGACAAGCTCAAGGCCCCGATTGAGAATCAAGCCTCCCCACACCATCCAAATCAGCAGAATGTCTTGGTGGTCATCGAAGTGATTCATCCGACGATGAGTTCGATGATAAAGCATACATGTGCTTTATGGCTAAAGATGTTCCGAAGGTGAAGACAATGATGAGGTAAGTTCAACCTCGGTTATTCCATCTAATGCATCTCATACTTTGAAAATATGATGAATGAATTCAAAAACATTCAAAAAGCCCATGAGAGTCTAAAAGCGAGAATATACGACTTCAATTAACAAATCTAGAGTGAAAGATGAGAATGACTTCTCAAGATAAACTATGATAATATGTCTCTTGATTGTGAAACCAAAGAAGGTCGATTTTGAAAAACTCATGGAGAGCAATCATCAACTTGCTCATGAACTAAATGAGGTTAAAACCCATAATGAGAGCAAGACAAATGATTTGGTTCTACTACAAACCAAAATTACAACTCTCGAGAAGCGAGAAACCGAACTTGAGACCATTCTCAAGTCTTTTGAAAAATCGTCCAAAAGAATGGAAGAAATTGAGCACTGGGCAACATGCTCATGATAAAAGTGGCTTAGGATACGGCTCATGTTCGAATAAAGGTAAAACTAGTCTTGTGTTCGTCAAGAGTGTGGAACACAATCCAGAATCGGAATATGTTCCTAGTCCCATAAAGGAACTCTTTGTCGAGAAAACCAAAAGCCGCCATTCCGCCTCCACAACTCTACAATTCGAGACAGTGGAACCAACAACCACTCGAAGGCGTAATCTACTGACATGCTCCCCAAGCATATCATCAAAGCCGAAAGTCATTCGAGAAGAAGACGGTATCCAACCACCAAAGGCCCGCACGGTACCCTCGATGCGGTGCACCTAGGTATTGGATACGGGAGCCCCGTTATCCCTCAAGACAAAGAGATGCAAGTTCCGTATCAACAACGGATTGGGAATCCAACTGGAGACCCGGAAGACAAGTTTGTTAGGCCTAGGAAAATGGCTCCACCTCCTAGACGGCACTCGCATCGAATAATAATAATAATCCCGAATTTTACATGCATAGTAATTATCATGATTATAACAACTACGGATATGCCCCCGTAGATACCGCAATCTTTATGCAGTACATCCTACAAGAAACCAATTGTCGGGAAAATCTGGGTACCTAAAGGAACTAACATACATGGACCCAAAAATCAAAGGGGACCTAAATCTACCTAATTTCTTTGTTACAGGACATTCTAGAGGAGGAAACCTGGTAATACGAAAGTGGATGCTCTCGTCACATGACTGGAGATAGGAGCAAGCTATCTGATTTTGTAGAAGGTCGAGGTCCAAAAGTTCGCTTCGGTGATAAGTCTAAAGGAAGAACAAGAGGGAAAGGAAACCTACTTGTCGGGAAATTCAAAGTCACCGATGTCGCATATGTTGAAGGCCTACAGTATAATCTACTTAGTATTAGCGATTCTGTGATAAACGGTTCTCGGTGAAGTTCTATATAGATCATTGTAGAGTCAAGAACACCCAAACCAAGGAAGTTGTGCTTACAGAAGCGAGATCGGGTAATATGTACATTCTTGGAAGCCTATGAGCTCCTCAATTCCATGTTTTGTTGCCAAAGGCACTGCAGATCTTAGTGGCTATGGCACAAGAGGATGTCTCACGTCAACTTCAAGACGATCAACAAGCTTTCAAGACAGGTATGGTAAGAGGTTTGCGGATGTGTCATTCAAGAAGGACGGCGTCTGCGGACCATGCCGAGAAAAGGCAAGCAAATCAAGTCAACCACGAAGAGCAAATCCTACCTTTCAACCCAAAGAGTATTGGAAATGCTACACATGGATCTCTACGGTCCTGTAGACCCAGTAAGTTTGGGAGGTAAGAAATATTGTATGGTTGTTGTTGATGATTATTCCAGGTATGCTTGGACGATCTTTCTTAGCAAGAAGAAGGAAACAACATCAAGGCTGCCCGAGCTCCTGAGAAAGTTGCAGAATGAAAAAGCATCAAGTATCGTGTGCATTCGTTCCGACAGAGGTACTGAATTTACTAACCGCTTTATAGAGCAATACTGTTCGGAGAATGGAATACAGCACGAGTACTCAGCTTCCCGAACACCTCAACAAAATGGTGTTGCCGAGCGAAAGAATAGGACGTTGAAAGAAGCAACAAGGACAATGATTGCCGAAAGCAAATTGCCGCAGCGTTTCTGGGGTGAAGCAACCAATACAGCGTGCTACACTCAAAACCGTTGTATCGTCAACAAGCACCACAACAAAACAGCTTACGAGGTATGGAACAACAAAACCCCATTAGTTTCGTATTTTCACATTTTTGGATGCAGGTGTTACGTATTGAACAATGGGAAGGACCAACTTAGAACATTTGATGAAAAATCAGATGAAGGAATATTCGTAGGATACTCCTCCAAAGAAAGCTTTAGAATCTTTAATAAAAGGAGGTCGACGATCGAGGAATCGATTCATGTAGTGTTCGACGAACCACACCATGACCCTACAGGAGTAGATAATATCACTCAGGACATTCACCATCTATCTATCTTGGATCCACCTACACCCATAGAACCTGTAGTTGATTTAGAAATCAACCCCGCAGCTGTAAGAATCGATGTGGTTGAAGCTGACGCTGTACAAGCTGAAGCTGTACCCACAGAAACTCTCGATACAGTACGGGATCCTGAACTAGAACCCGACCGAAGATGGTTGAGAGATCACCCGCAAGAGCTGATCATTGGAAACATTAATGCAGTGTTTCTAATCGTAGGAGAATACAGTACACAAGGAAATGTACTTTGTGCACAAGAAGAATCTAATCTTTGAAGTCTCACGGTTTCTGAATGGAAATCTCAATCCGAACTTAGGAGACTCAATATGTGCACTATCGCCGTATTCTTAGCCCAGTCGAACTGTTTCGACCATAGACGCTCTTAACAACTCTCATTGGATTACATCTATGGAAGAAGAGCTTAACGGTTTGAAAGAAACAATGTATGGTATCTTGTACCCAGGCCGACACACCAATCGGTTATAGGAACCAAATGGGTATTTCAAACAAAAAGGATGGAAATGGACTTATCATAAGAAACAAATCCGGACTAGTAGCACAAGGCTATTGTCGGGAAGAAGGAATCGACTATGATGAAACCTTCGCCCGTAGCAAGACTAGAAGCCATCAGATATTTTTAGCCTTTGCCGCCCATAAGAATTTTATCGTATACCAAATGGACGTCAAGAGTGCTTTCTGAATGGAGAGCTTTGAAGAAGTTTATGTTGAACAACCACCGGGGTTTGCCAACACAGACGGTATCGATCTAGTTTACGAGGCTAAGGAAAGCGGCGTACGGACTTAAACAAGCCCCTAGAGCACAGTACGAAACCTGTCCCAAAGATCTAACCAATAACGGATTTGAGAAAGGTGTTGTCGACAAAACATTGTTCAAAATACAGGAAGGTGATGACCTCCTAATGGTACAAATTTATGTCGATGATATTATTTTTGGTTCAACTAACCTTGCTCTATGTCAAAGGTTCTCACATCTCATGCAAAGCAAATTTGAAATGAGTATGATGGGGGAACTTAGTTATTTCCTAGGTTTGCAGATAAAGCAGATGCCTACAGGTATATTCATCAACCAGGAGAAATACAGCAAGGAGCTTCTCAACAAATTTGGAATGAACACTTCCAAATCCTCGCCAACCCCCATGAGCACTTCCGTGCAAATTAGTGCTGATGAAGCCGGAAAGCCGTTTGACCAATCACTCTACAGGAAGCTCATTGGTTCGCTCCTGTACCTAACGGCTAGCAGGCCCGATATCCAGTTTGCTGTTGGAGTGTGTGCGAGATACCAAGTTGCACCTAAGGAATCACACTTCAATACGGCTAAACGAATCCTGAAATACGTTAAAGGAACAGTCGATGCAGGGTGTGGTATCCTAAGGAAGGCGGATTCGATTTAGTTGGATACTGCGACTCTGATCTCGGAGGTCGCAAGCTAGATAGGAAGAGTACAAGTGGAGCTTGTCACTTTCTTGGACCTAGACTCGTATCTTGGTTCGGTAAGAAGCAATTGGCAAATTCTCTTTCCACGGTGAATCAGTACTATCTTCTTGGTATTGTTGTATGCAGATCCTTTGGATGCAGCAACAACTGTCAGATTATGGAATCGATGCTAGAGAGACTCCAATCATGTGTGATAGCACGAGTGCAATTGCAATCACGCACAATCCTGTTTTGCACTCGCGCACTAAGCATATCAACATGAAGCATCATTTCATCAGGAATCATGTCGAGAACAAGGATGTTCGCCTGGAAAAAGTCCATACAGACATCCAGCTGGCCGACATTTTCACCAAGCCTCTCGACACAGCAAGATTCAACATGCTAAGAACAGAATTGGGAATACTACAGCCAGACTCCATGTAAGTAAATTTCCTGCTTTTACTCAACAATTGAGGGGGAATGCTGTAAGACCCGTGAATACATTATCCAACATTAATTATCTGTACACTCAGAAACATCAATACAGTACTGTAGCGAACGAAGGCATATGAATTCTACAGCTGATGTGTGCAATAATTAAGGGGGAATACTGAAGGACCCATGAATACAGCATTAATCCAACTATTGCTGTATGAAATCTAAAACCTATTAGTACCTTTTTAAGGGGGAACGTTGTATCGACGCGGAGAACAGCACATACTATAGGATTTCGATTCAGTATATAATATAATATTATTTCCTTTTTTTTTAAATAATTTTTGTCCATGTGCCCTGTTTTTATGTCAAACGTCATGTTCATTAAATGCCTTACACGACATCTGGACAACTGAATCTCAAAAGCCGCGATGTTTTCAAATTGTTTATTATTTTTAAACCGCCGTTTTAGGCATTTAGGGTAATCACCTATGTCAGAAGTGGGACCCGCTGTATTTTAAAACCTTTTAATGGATTAGCGTACCAGTTATACTAAATCCATCCTGACCGTCGATTTCAAAAACGGTTCCCATCCCTTAAAATCTGACCATTCGTACTCTGCAAAACCCTATTTCGCCGCCCAAGTATAAAAGGACTGTGTCTGCCATTAGAGACTCTTTACGCTTTCTGCAATTACAAGAGATCTCAAGCAAGCGACCTACATATTTTACGCATATTCACTGCGAATTTCTACTGTTTTCTTCCACCTTCATTTTAAGAAAACACCCATGGCTAGTCAATCTTCATCCCCGCTCAAGAAGACCTCCAACATCATTGATGGACGGATCTTCTCGAAAACTGTCATCATCGAGCGTATCATCTCTGAAACCAACGACACTGAACCGATGGAGTATATCATTACTCGTCTTGAACAACAAGGTCTTTATCGCTTTGGAAGCAAAACCGCCGACAAATACGACGCTCATCCGGTTGAGGAATTCTACCTCAACGCCGCCGCTCGCTTTCTCTCACTAGCCTGTGGAGGACATGTTGCCGACATCACCGCAATACCCAAGGAGTGCAAATCGCATAGATAGCGACCTACTTTAGAAAATCTACAGTGCCCGCCGACGGCGACCATGGACCAGCTTGAGACGTTTGGGTCTCAAGGGCTGATTACCAAGTTTTATGGACTATTTACCGGGTCCAAAGTGGTTGATATGGTGACAACCACGTGCCACAAGAAAAATTTTCTTCTTCATTTCGTTTATCTCCACGATTTACATTCGGGATCATTGAAAATCGAACCGGCGCGTTCGAGATGTGCACGAATCTAAGGTTCAGAATGATGGTAGCTATCTTGACCTGTGAAAAGGTCAACTGGTGTCAAATCATTTTGAAACGTCTTCAGGAAGAGGTGTGCAAACCAGCCACTCAAAAGAAATCGTTTGGTTTAATGCTAAACTACATTCTGACAAAGTGCGGAGTCAAGCAATCCGCCGATGCCAAGAAAAACAGCTCACGGATATATTTAGGAGGCGTCAAACCCTCTGCCTATAACCAGAGCACAATGCATGCCAACCACCCGAGAACACGTCACATGCCTATTTCTGACAATCCCAGAGACGAAACCGTGAAGGTCCCTGAATTGGAATCTTCAAAGAAGAAGCGCAAGCGTTCTCACAGCAAGAAGCACTCTGCTGATGAGAAGTCGAAGAAAAGACTCCGGAGGCTCTCAAAAATCAAAGCCAAACACTCCGAGGATGTCTCGCCCGTGGCTCAACCCACTGATATAGCAACCCTGTGGCCCAACCCTGCGGAAGAGGTGTCTCCTACCGCATCGACAGATCCCGAGCCCTTGGCGGCTACGACGGATTTAGAGACATCTCGCAACATTCAAGACGTTAGCACGTCGCCGCCCATTCGAGCTGTGCTACTTCTCCTCTACGGATTCCACACCCGACAGATCCAATTTCCTTGAGGCACCATCCTCGCAAGGAGTCCATCTTCCGTACAGATCCCATACTCAGACTGGAATCCTCAAACAGCGTCTCCACGTGATTCAAGTCCCTCCCCGACTCAATTATAAATCAAACACTTCTTTCGGTACAAATTGAACAGCGATTTAAAGATTTCGCAATGGAAAAGCTTTAGGCTAGCTCCGCATTTACACTGCATAACCGGAGCGAATGGAGCCACGAAGAGCGATTTGTCTCAAGTAATCGACTCAATCGAAATTGAGGCACTGCTTCGATGGGACAACGCTTCTTGCAAATATCTCATTGAAAGCCACCTGCTGCACAAATCCGACGCCAGAAGAAAAGGAAAGAAGAAGTCAGAGGACTCTCCCATCAATCCAAAAGACGACGACGACCACGACTCAGACGACGACGACGATGCTCTTCAAGCAGGTCTGAGATTGAGCCGAGAAGAGGCTGAAGCCCAAGCCACCTCTCCACCCAGAAACGACGAAGGGCCATCTACCCAAGCTAATCCACCTTCGCCACAGCCGGAGAACATTCCCGACCAGGAGGAATCAGTCCCTCCAGTCGTGGAAGATCAAGAAATTTTGGAACAGGCACCCGAGCCTGTTGCGACCAAAGAAGCCAGTCCTACAACCCAACAGGAGGATTCAGTCCCGCCTGCATCCTTATCTGCCGAAGAACCTTCGCCACAGGACGCTTCTGAACCAACTGTCGCCATTCCACAAGAAGCTACTCCCGCCCCTGCAACCTTGGAATCCGAGGACGGTAACGAACCTGAGGATGTCCAACTTACTTCACCCCCATCCGTGAACGTAAGAAGGTTAAATGGTGCTGAAGACTTCGCCCAGCCTGACTCTCCTATCTCTGCTGCACGCAAAGAGCGCCTGCAAGCTCTTGGCCTTCAGACTATATTTATCCAAGATGCAGTTAACGCTCTCTCTTCCGTAGAAAAGGCACTGAACTGGATGCACACCTCTGCAGTTGAAGAAATGACAACTCTTCAACACGAAGTATCTCGAGGTGTCGAAGCATTCATTATCCTGCCAGAAGTGTTCAAGCAAGCCTTGAAAATCATGGAAGATAAACAAGCGCAACTTCTGAAGGAGGAAGCTTCGAAGACAAGAATTGCTGAAGCCAAGACCGCCTGTGCAATGATAGAGAATACCTCACCTGCGTGCGCATGACAAATCCATTCAAGAGATGTCGCACTCTTTCCTCCCTCGTTGAAAGAATAAACAAGATCGAGACCAAACAGACGCCGCTCTCGAAATCCCGCAAAGTCTTGATGAGGCCAAAAGGGGGAAGAAGCTCGAGAAGTCGCAAGGAGATTAAGACGCAACAGAAAGGGAATTTGAGGTCGCTCGAGCAAGATAGCCGCCGAATTGAACAAGCTAGCACCTCAACCCCAAAGTTTTAGAATTTCGTGCTCCACTGAATTCCATGACCCAAATGTCCCTTGGCAAAATCTTGTTCAAAGACCTTCGAAATACGTGCCAACCAACCGCAACCCAACCGCCGAAGAAGTGAAGCCTTTGGAGGAAGAATGAATCGATGAGATATTTTGTCGACTCATCAGTGAATCCGCCATCTTCAAAAAAATTATAAGACATTGGCGGAAGCGGCATAAATTTTCAAAGATGCTAGAAGAAGGTAAGCTCCTCTCCAAATCGAGATGAAATCAAAACATAGAAGAGGAGATCGGGTCACCCATCCAGGAGGATTGGATACTTGCCTTTGATCGTTCTTATGAAGGAAGAGCAATTTACCAAGAACGAGGCAATGATTCACTTCAAAGCGGTGGCGCGGCACCGAGAATGAGCCAGAAGGAGACCTTGGAGGCATGCGGATCAAAGATAAAGAGCTAAAATTTATGTATATTATTTTTGTTTTTGTAATTTCTATTCGACACAAACTTTGTACTCAATCTTTTTGAATATCAATAAAACAGTTTGTTTGTCTTGAAAGATTACAACTCGTAATCTCGTGTTTATGTGTGATTACTTAAATTGTTTGATAGGAATCTCAAGTTAGATAAACTTGATTGAAAAATTAAGTCATGCATTTAACTAATCTACGAACAGTTCATAGTTTGATTGTAAACTTAGAATACATTGTAAGATTGTGCTGCGCGCCAATCATAGGCTTAAGTTATAATAAATCTCAAATCAGATTTAACGTGCTCATGAAAGCGGTTCATTATTGTAGACTAAAGTCACTAAGTCAGACCTATTGACAAGAGACCAAGAAATCTGCCAGAAGTCATCGAAGAAGAACGCTTCATGAAGAAGGTTTTGGCATCATCAAGAAGACTCGAAGAGTTTAAGATAAGACTTGGCAAATTGTCAAAAAGGGGGAAATTGTTAGGAAAAACAAACACCCTGTATTGATTCAATAGGGATACCCGATCCTGTATCGATTGTTATTTTGTTATTGAAAAGGTTTTGACATATATGCCAAATACAGTAAAGGAAAATCAGATCGAGGAGTCAAGGATTTATCATGTATCAAGACTGCCTCGAATCGGATAAGTGAAGCTCACAAGACAGCAAGAAGACTTGTAAGAAGACCAAGTATGGAAACTGTCTCGATGCCCTAACACAGTCATTCTCCATACAGTTCACAAAAGGACAAGAAAGAACACAAGTCAAGTTCCGTTGAACAAAGAAGTATTTAAATACTCAAGGATAAAGTATTTAAATATCGATCTTGAGATCTTGTAATCCCGAAATCCGGATCATGTCATATTCCCGTTGAAGGAAAATCTTATTCAAACGGACATCTCAACGGATACTTTCTTCAGAGGCTATATATATCCTTGAAGACATTGAAGATCAGTCACCCCAAGTAATATAACTCTCAAAGCTATCAAGTTATCATCTAAGCAAATATATCTCCAGAGCTAACTGCAAGTTAAAACGAAAGAGATATACAGTGCTCAAACATCAAGAACAGCTATCATCAGGTCTTGATATTCAAAGTCATTCTTACTCGGTTACTTAACCTTTTACCTCTGTAAAAACCGAGCTCGTGGTGAACTCAACAAGTTATTCGACTGTGTGGGACGAATAAGGACGAAGCTTTGGAACTGTGTGTGAAGAAGCTAGTCAAGAAGGAAGCTTTAACCAATCTGTGTGAACGGTTGAAAGTGATATTCTTTGTATCAATCTGTGTGAACGATACAAGGATAGGTTTGTTTATAATTACGTAGTTGTGTACGCAGTAATTATTTAATAAACTTTTTACTCCTGTGTGGAGGACCAGTGGACGTAGAGGGGTTTACCTCGAACCACTTAAATTACTGTGTTATTTACCTTCTGCTTTTACTGTTTGAAATAACTGTGATATATTAAGTACACACCTAATACGTCGTTGCTGTATCCACGGTAACTAACTGTATCCAAGACTTCCGCTACGCACTCAGATTTAGATTCCATACAGTTTGTTGTTTAAACTACTTTTCCAAACTGTATCCAGTATACTTAAGTGGCCAACACGACCTGGGAAACCGAGGATAGCATGCGTGCTAAGTATCCCGAGTTGTTTGTTTCTTAAGTTTCGGGACGAAACTTATTTTTAGTGGGGTAGAATGTAATATCTGCATTTTTTTTTCTTCTTTTCCCGATATTCCCATTTTGGTGAATTTTTGTTTTTAGCGACTCGCCTGTAACCTTATCGATATTTTAAATTTATTTTATTCTTGGAGTTTCTCCATTTTGACGAGTTTCGGAGATGTATTAATATTATTCTGTTTTATGTCATGTATTATGGCATGGATGTCCGTTTCTCGTAGAACCCGTTCGCTTTTGTATTTTCTTTGGTTTCACGAGTTCGTATAGTTGAGTTATTCATGTTGTGAGTTTCGGTTTGTTAATCCGGCGTTGTATCGCGATTTTTGGACGTTTGGGCTGTTTCGTAATTTTCCCTAAGTTTAGGGTATTCTTGTTATCTTTGTTGTTACTGAACCTTCGGGCATTCCGAATTACGCTTCATCGTAACGTTTTGATTTCTGACTTAAATCCGTGGTGAGTGTATCCGGTGGTCATGGATACACCTTGTTATTTTCTCCTTTCGATCGTCTCCTCGTCGAGCAAGCAGCTAGTCATCACGAGCCATGTTACGGCCGTAAGCCGTATATGTTACGGCCGTAATAATCGAGAGTTACGGCCGTAAGCTTCCTTCATACGGCCGTAACAAGGCTTCGTTCTTACCCCCCTGGTCCAGTTCCGAGTTACGGGCGTATCATGCTCGAGTTACGGCCGTAAGTATCGATACGGCCGTAATGTTATCTTGATACGGCCGTATGTGTCATTCGTAAATTTTGCCCAGTTTCATTCCTGGAACAGTTACGGCCGTAAGGCAGGTGAGTTACGGCCGTAATGTTCATATGTTACGGCCGTATGTTATGGATGTTACGGCCGTAACACCGGCCAGTATATAAACTGTCAGCAGCCGTATTTTTCCTCATTTCTAACTTCTCTCACTTCTCTTCGCGACGGAATGACTGGGAGAGATAGGTTTCGCCCGATTTTCGCCCAAACACCATTGTAGAAGTATATTCAAGCTTCATATCATCAACCTATCACTAATCATTCGTTGTTCATCGTCAAATCAAGGTAAAAATTTCCTAGAACCCTATTTTGGGAAAGATTTGGGGGTTTTCATGTTTCGTCCGATCCGTCCCGTTTTGTTAGTTAATTCATTATGAATATGATTAATCTTGTTGGTATTCTTAGTTCCCTACGGATTCATGGTATATTTTCATGGTTTTGAGAAATCGAGAGGGTTTGGTTGTGGTCCGCCCTCGTTGTTATTTTTATACAAATATACATGAATCGTAGGCGGGTTTTCGGGTGTATTTCATTTCCGTATTCGTCTAGAGTTGGTTGTGATTATGCTCTTCGAATCGTTAGGTTCGGTTCCGTTGATTCTAGCATCCGTTGGTGATTATCCTTCCGTTCGTTACGTCGTCAATAATTCAAGGCAAGTATTTTTGGGAACCTTTATGCTTAACATGTAATAGTAATGTATATTGTGTGTGCTTTACTCACCCTGGGAGGGTCCGACGGGGCCTCGGGGGAATCTATGACTTCACTCTGGATTCACGAGTTTTTTTCGCTAGCCAGCTCGGGAGGGTCCTTAGAGGCCTCGGGTGGGATTCATGGTGGCGTCCTGGTCCTAGGCGATGCCTGTGCGTGACTTGCTTTATAAGTGGCCAGCTCGGGAGGGTCCTTAGAGGCCTCGGGTGGGATTCATGGTGGCGTCCTGGTCCTAGGCAATTTGATTATTTGACTGTTTGTTTCCGGAAAAGACATGTCGGGTTTTGGCTTTTGAAATTGATATCGGTGCATGTACTATGAAATGTGTAAGCGATTGGTTTGGCTTGATTACTTGTACTAGCGTAATTGCTAACCCCTTTGGGGGACCCGTTTTGGGGAAATTCTTGTTATGGATTTCAGGTTATGTTCTTCCGGACGAGCGGGCACTGGGACAGTACGAGGATGTTGGCCAGGGTCGTTGACATGTGCATTTTGGTCCTCTGATTTCTCTCACCTATTTCGATATGGTTGTTGTCCACTTTTGAAACTTATAGATGGTACTCACGAGTACTTAGGCTTTTTCATTTCAAACTCCGTATTGTATTACTTTAAAAATTGTTACATTGTCGGTTGATGCTCATTTCGCCGGTTGCTCCGGGCGTAACTTTTTATGTCATATCATTTAAATGTGTGTCTTCACTAACCGAGATGGTTAGTCGAGTGGAGTTTTCTTGTTTGTAGCCTGGTGGGTCCCATGTAGGGGTCCACGGCGCTGTAATATACTCTGAATATCTCGGGGTGTTACACACGTAGTACCCGTGCTCTTCTTAGTATTTTCGATGTTGGGAGACTTTCATTGTTGATGATTCATCTGTGATCCTCTTGACAATTTCAAACTACCATGTTCTACTGAACCTACCATCATTCGAACGAATTTCAGAACCGATTTGTTAGACTTCGTGAATTATTGTGGTCTATTCACATCTGAACTTAATCTTTGCAGAATTTTGTTCGAAACTATTTGTTCCCACTCGTGCGATTAATATTTCTAATGTGTTATGAACTTGAATACGGTGGGTCGAGCTCGACACGCGATTTTGGTACGTCTGAGCCGTTTGTGAATTTCCTTAATTCCGTGAGCTTCTACTTCTCCACTCTAACTTGTCATGTTCACGTGTAATTTATCACCTCAATTGACGTGCCTGATACTTCCTAGGTCCAATCATTGTATTTTTAGAACCTTGCTTTCGCGCATCGCTCGTGATGTTTTGGGGCTGAACAAGCAGTTATTTTTCCTTGGTTGTTCCACCACTCTACTTTAAGTTTCGGGACGAAACTTCTTTTAAGAGGGATAGTATGTAATATCCGGATAAATTGTTGGGTATTTTCGTCCATATTTGAACCCTGTATTACCTGAATTGGTGTTATCAATAATCAAAGTATGATCGTTTCCGTATTCGCATCCTCATGCATTATAATACCAACTTTTAATACTTTGCATGCAACTACGTCATAACGCACGCTAACCGGTAAGCGTAACGTACGTTACGAACTGGAGGTAGCGTACGCTACGAGCTAGACGTAGCGTACGTAAGAAGGTCAATAATTGAACAGGCTGGCTAGCACATGGACGGCTGGTGGTGGGGCTCGGAAAGATTCCCGCGGATGAACCTGGACAGTTTTTGGGTCAACGGGTGTTAACGTACGCTAAGGTTTGTAACTAGCGTACGCTAATGTGTGTAGCTTACGTACATAATGCATAGGGAGTAACGTACGTAAGCTAGTACAGAATGAGACAGTAAGCTATCAGTGAACGATAGCGTACGCTAAGATCGAATGGTAGCGTGCGCTAAGTCGATTACGTACGTAAATGGCTAAGGCTAACGTACGTAAAGCTCAAGATATTATATATATGGACAACACCCCATTTCATTTCACTTCGTCCCTTTCACTTGTACTTCGTTTTCCTTCATTTCTAGAGAGTCTCCAGCCCTCTAAAACACCTATAGATCACATTAACTCGATCATTTAAGTTACGAAACATCTTGGATTGATATTCAAACAATCGGAGTTGGATGCTACCTCTTGTCTCTGCATTTCTTTCATATTAAGGTATGTTAATGCTACCTCAACCTTGAATTCGTGTTCTTAAGGATGTTATGAACATACCACCGGGATTATTAAGCTCCATAGATGATTTTTATCCGAACACCATGTTTCTGGAAGTTGTAATGTTCATGCTTTAGTTACCCGAGTTAAGAACATTATAGTTCGATTCTTGTTATGATGATCAAGTAAGGTAAGTTTTCTGAGATTAATAAACCATATTGTATGGTGTTTCCATAATGATCATAGACTTAATGTTGATAACAACCTCAGATTTTCCGAACTACCTTTGAGGATCTATAATCGAGATTTGGAGTAAGTCTTATGATGGGAGGATTAACCGGGAATTCGTAGACATCAACACCATAGGGTCATTCTGATTCACATGAGTATGATATGTGTGAATATAACGTACGTTAAGCTCTATGCATTACGTACGTTATACCTCGTGCAAGGCGATCGTCGAATCGGGTAGAACTGTCCAATGCATGCTTAGCGTGCGCTAATCCTTGTAGCTTACGTGCGCTAACGTGCAGACGTAACGTACGTTACGTATGTGTGTAACGTACGTTACGAAGAGAACAGTTAGGGTTCGGCCATCTCTTTATGCTTTTCCTCGTTTGATTGATTGTTTATTTAATGATAGGATATTAAGGATGAAATTCCTACGATAATCCAGTGTTGAGCCTTTCCGATCGTCGTTTCCGTTGGAGTTCCGAATTGTTCCAATCAACTGTATTTCCGGAGTATTCGCGAGAGATTACCAAGGCAAGTACCTTGATATATGAATTATAATTACGTGAAATCATTGTTGCTGAAGTATATGAATCATGTTATGAATATCTGCATTTATGTTATATATATATATAGATATGAGTGGATATATGTATAGATATATGTATATGTATATAAATATACATATGGAGATAAATGTTGGGTGATTCATACCAATATTAGTCGACGTACTCAACTTAGACTAAAGTACGAATGATGTTTATAGAGGTAATATGGTAATGTTTGTATTTTCGGTTGAGTTACGATATAAGGATATTTATGTAGTATTGATTGATAGTGTTGAAGGCCTAATGTGCTAAGTCTTGATGAATAACGTGCGAGTTATTGTTTATTTTGCGTAGTTGCGTATTGGCGAATAGATTATGTGAATTGAGGAACTGATTTGATAATTGTTGCAACGGTTGACTGTGTGCTTGGTGTTTGTAATAATGTGAATACTTGTTATGAGAGACGTCATATCCGGGTACCTCTGAGGGCGGGGCGTGCACTCCGGCCTGATGTACGCTGCAATGAGCGGCTCCATATGATTGGTGAACACCGGTGTTACTTAATGCGCGAGCAAGGGGCGGCTCCTGTGGGAGTGAACGCCGGCGCGGTGACATGTGCAATGGGCGGCCAATATAGTGGAGTGAACGCCGGTACACAGGTGTGCAAGGGAGGCGCCTGGCAGGCTTATTGGTAACGGATATTTGAGTGATAGCTAAGACCCCGTTACCAAATGATTTTCGAAATTTAAATCTTTGCAACTTGCTTTTAATGTTGGTCTTGATGTAGACCGCGAATTGTGTTTCTGGAGTTCGTTCCAACTTGTTTTAAATATTGGTATCAGGGTTAATTAACCAAGGATATTTGACGAGATCTCCGAGGGTTAATTTATCAGGGGTCTTGAGCAGGATTTGTCGAATGAGATGATGTGCCTTGGATTGTACTGCGTTGATTATTCTGTGTATTGGGTCGAGGACCCCGTGAGATGTTGAGATTTGATCCCGTGATGATATTATTTGGATTGGGCCGAGAACCCCTTGAGATGTTGTAATGATTCGCTTGTGATAGTGTTTATCATTTGGGTCAAGGACCCCGAATAACGTTGTAATAGTTTTCTTGGAAATTGTTTTCCACATGTTGGGTCAAGGACCCGAGAGCTTTTGAAGTATTTTCTAAAATATTTCCATTTTATTTTCAAAACCCCAAGATGGCCCGAGTCAATATTAATGTTTTCGAACTTTCTTATCAAAATACTTTTCCTTTTATAAAAAGGGATTTTTCTGACTCCTTGGGCTCGTTTAAAGTTTCATTGGTGTTATGTTCTGTACGGAGAATATGACAATGTGATTATCTTTCACCTTGTGTATGTAATGCTATTCTGTGTTGACCATTTAAATGTGTGGTTTGTATTAAGGTTTCACGACTGTTGAGTTTTGTGTTATTATTATTCGTATATCTTGTGTATTATGTACTTGCACTAGCAAAATTCCAGTTTGCTAACCCCCGAGTTTTCGGGGGGTGGGTGCCTGTTATGTGCTCAGGTTTTGGCGGCTGAGCAACATGGATTAGGCCGGGAAGGAGATGGAGGACAAATGATACTAATCACACCAGAGTTAGAATCTTTTCTTTTGTTTCATTTTGGTCGGTATTTCTCTGTCGTTCGAGTATTCACCCTTGCATGGGTGTAGATTTCATTTATTAAATTTAATTGCCATTCTTTTCTGTGTTCAAGTTTATTTTCGTCATTGAGATGTAAAGTTCATTTGTTTCTGAATTGTTTAATGACCTTGTCGGTCTGCGTTGTATTTAGATTGACCCCAGTCGATCAATCATTTTGTAGTCTAGTAGAGTTTAGCCTTGTAGATCCTTGTAAGAAGGGCCTACGGCGTGTAACATTTCCGGATGTATTCTGGGGGTGTTACAACTTATTCACGAACCATAGAAACCGTATAGGTTGAGGGGAGTGAACAATGGGAAAAAGAAGATCGAATCATCCATTAGATGGGTTGGTGTTGGACACCACTTTATGAAAATTAATAGACTAGAAACCTGTTCGGTTGCCCTGTATTAAGATTTATAAAGAACTCGATCACCACTATGAAGTAGAGCGAAGATACTTCCGAATTTCACATGGGAGTATGTTATTCCGATAAAAATAGTGGGATCTGGGTAACAAGAATAGAAAAGACCTTAATTCTATACTCAGAACATAATTAAACGAGTCACTAATTAATCTGTTATACTTAATGCAGACATAACTCTCAATATGACTATGAATCCACACGCAATTCTACTCGAGAAGAACACCCTGATTGGATTTAACTTTGTGGACTGGCAACGCAATCTGATGATTGTCCTTAGTATAGAGGCATTGGGATACGTCTTGGAGACGGACATTCCGGCGCCTCCTGTGCGGACCAGAGCTAATCAGGAAGAGATCGAAAACCATGAAAAGTGGGTTAAGGATGACGTAAAAGTCCGTGCATACATGCTGGCTTCTATGTCTAATGAGCTTCAGAGAGCTCATGATCTGCTAGGCAGATTCTATCTCACTTAACCGAACTTTATGGTGAGCACAGCAGAACTTCTAGATATGAGATATCCAAGCAACTGTTCGGTGTAAGGATGAAGGAAGGTGAGAAGGGTGGGGAACACGTCCTCAAAATGATATCTATGATCGAGAAATTGGAGGCTCTTGATTTTAAAATGGATACTTCTCTCTAAACCGACCTTATCCTACAGTCTCTCCCTGATTCCTTCTCACAGTTTACTTCAACTGCAATGAGATTGCATGTAATTTAGCTGGGCTAATGAACAAACTTGTGACCACTCAGTCTCAGATAAAGACTCCGCGGATGCAGGAGTCTGCTCTTGTGATTTCTTCTGGACCTCGGAGGTCTAAGAACAAGAATAAAAAGACCAAGAAGCAAATTGGACCACAAGTTAAGGACCTTAAGGGTAAGGGCAAGGCCCCGACGGTTCTGAAGAACAAGAAGAAGAAGGATGGATGTCTCAAGTGCGGTGAGCTGGGCCACTGGGCTAGAGACTGTCCGATTCTTCATGGCACTTCAGGTACAGAACTTTTAGTTTTGGAAACAAATTGTTCTGCTACTGTATTTTCTACTTCCTGGATATTGGATTCTGGTGCTAGTTCTCATATTTTTACCGTGAATCAGGATCTGGAACAAAATAGGAAGCTTGGAGTTTGAGAAGTTATGATCATAGTCGGAAGCGGGCATAGTGTCGAGGCAACCGACATAGGATCACTTCTTTTGGGTTTAGAATCCGGCTTTGTTTTGACTTTAGAATATATACTTGTTTTGCCCAAGGGGCACAAAAACATTGTATCCATTCCGGTCATGGACCGAAAAGGCATTTCATTTTCATTGGTGATGGTTCCTGCAAAATTTATTTCAGAAATAAACTAGTGGGTACTGCTACATTGTTAAATGGATTGTATCATCTAAACCTCAGCAATAAAGTAGTTGTGAACACTATGACTAGAAAACGTGGTAGGGATGAAACCAATCAAGTTTTGAAATAGCATCTTAGACTTGGTCATGTTGGTCAGACCAAGGTTTACAAGATGGAAAAAGATGAACTTATGGGTCCATTGGGATCGGATCCCTTTCCTACTTGTGAATCTTGCCTTAAAGGCAAAATGACTAAGTCCCCCTTCACGGGGACTTTTGAAAGAGCCGTTGATAAACTGGGATTAATCCATACCGACGTATGTGGTGCTTTGGAAGTAGCACGTGACGGATATCAATATTTCATTACGTTTACAGATGATCATACTAGGTATGGTTATGTATACTTAATGAAACATAAATCCGAGGCCTTTGAGAAATTACAGGAATTCAAGGCCCTAGTCGAGAAACAAACTGGTAATCATATCAAAGCACTTCAGTCGGACTGAGGTGGCGAGTATATGAGTACGGAGTTTGACGAGTTCCTTAAGGAACATGGAATAGTTTCACAACTAACACCTCCAAGTACTCCTCAGTTAAATGGTGTGTCAGAAAGAAGGAACCGGACCTTGTTGAACATGGTCTATTCCATGCTGGGCTATACTGACTTACCAATTTACCTATGAGGGTATTCACTCCTGACTGCCGCTTACATCTTGAACAGATGTCCTTCCAGATCCGTTCCTAAAACTCCACATGAGATGTGGGAGGGCACGAAACCAAGTCTTAATCATATTAGGATTTAGGTATGTCCCGCCTATGTCAAGAAGACTAAGGTGGAGAAGTTGGAAGCTTGGTCCGTGAAGGGACGTTTCATTGGATTCCCGTCTGGGACGATGGGATATCTATTCTACATGCCTAAATATCGAAAGATCGTTGTTTCTTTACAAGCACACTTCCTGGAAGATGAGTTCATTCAGGAAGGCGGAGCAGGTAGAAGTATTTCTTTAGAAGAATACAATGAAACTCCTCGGGAGACACCTGTACAAGAAACTAGAACCGAACCTTCTAAAACACAAGTACAACCACCTCGTAGGTCTAGTAGGGTGTCTCATTTACCTAAGAGGTATGGGCTTGTGCACTTGGAGGAGCTGGGTCTCCATGAGGTTCCAAGTGATATCCAAGAGACCGACCCAACGACCTATGACCAAGCGATGGTGGATGTAGACTCCGCGAAATGGTGTAAAGCTATGGAAGCTGAGATAGACTTGATGCATGTCAATCAGGTCTGGACTCTAGTAGACCGCCCCAAGGGCATAGTGCCTATTGGGAACAAGTGGATCTACAAGAGAAAGACTGATGGTGATGGCAAGGTTGACGCCTATAAGGCCAGGCTTGTGGCAAAGGGTTATACCCAGAAAGAAGGGATCGACTACCACGATACCTTCTCGCCCATAGCTATGATCAAGTCTATTCGCATGATGCTTGCTATAGCTGTCTACCATGATTATGGGATATGGCAAATGGACGTAAAGACGGCTTTTCTTAATAGATTCCTCGAGGAAGAAATCTATATGGAGCATCCTAAAGGCTCTGTGTCTGAAGTAAATATTCAGAAAGTGTGCAAGCTTCAGTGTTCCATTTATGGACTGAAGCAAGCGTCGCGTAGTTGGAACCTTCGTTTTGACGAGGCGGTCAAAGAGTTTGACTTCGTGCAAAATTAAGAGGAACCTTGTGTATACAAGAGGGTTAGTGGGAGCAAGATCGCATTCTTAGTACTATATGTAGATGATATTCTACTAATAGGAAATGATGTGGGATTGGGAATGCTCAGTTCTGTGAAGGCTTGGCTTTCGAGTAATTTCTCCATGAAAGACTTGGGAGAAGAAACCTATATTCTTGGAATCCGACTCTATCGGGATAGAGCGAAGATAACAATAGGTCTTTCCCAAGCCCTCTATATAGATAAATATTTAAGATGGATGATTCTAAAAGAGGGTTCCTACCGATGCGACATGGAATAAAACTCTCCTTGAAAATGTGTCCTCAAAGTGAGGAACAACGAAAGGAAATGAGTAATATACCATATGCTTCGGACGTGGGTAGCCTTATGTATGCTATGTTGTGTACGAGACCTTAAATTACGCATGTTGTAAGCGTGGTGAGTAGGTTTCAGGCAAACCCAGGTAGGGAACATTGGACTGCCGTAAAGAACGTTCTCAAGTACTTAAGAAGGACTAGAGATATGGTTCTGATATATGGCGGTGGAGAATTGGATGTGGTGGGATTCACTGATTCGGACTTCCAAGGACTGAAGGACAATCCGATGTCTACTTCTGACTACATATTTACTCTTAATGGAGGAGCAGTATCTTGACATAGCACCAAGCAAAGCGCGACTGCTGATTCCACCTGTCAGGCTGAGTATCAAGCAGCCTCGGAGACTTCCAAGGAAGGGTTCTGGATTAAGAAGTTTCTGGGAGAACATCAAGTGATACCATGTGTTGAGCTTCCTGTTTCGTTGTACTACGAAAATGACGGAGCTGTAGCCACTAACCAAGACACTTTCTCAGACTAGCTTGGAGCGTCATCTGGAGAACATGGGTATTAGATACCATAGTGTGTGGCATTGAGTGCAAGTGGGAGATTGTTAGGAGTATGCCCTCGAATGCAACTTAGAGGATGTTGAGTGAGGGCATTATACTTGTAATTATGTAAATCATTAATAATAAGGCAATGGATGTTTCTTTATTTACTGGTAGTTACTGGCAGTCCTAACTCGTAAATATACATATAGAAACTAGTCCGTGTATTTGAGAGCAAAACGTTCCACTCCTTATTGGATAAGGGGGTCGGCACTGGAAAAGTTTATATCTCAAATACTTAATCGTTCGCAAGTCGATGAAACTTGACTGGGCATTAAGTTTATGTGAATACTTGTATGACGTGTTCTTTGACATGAAGAGTGCCTGTCGAACACTAATGGTTAGTGGGAGCACACGTTATAGGTATGCTAATTGGATTAGTATACTCGAACCGACTCACTCTCGATTCGTCACATGGATTTCACTCCGGTTGTGATAGGTATTCGTGAACCTTCGACTTGAGGATTTAGTAGGGATGTGCTTGTGGCGTCAAGATTTTCATTAGAGTAGTTCGACCCTATAAACCGGGAGGTGGGGGTCAACCTCGACGTGCATCTTGACGGACAAGTAGCAGGTCCTACTGAATACCAAGATAGAATTCTTTCTCCCGTTAGTGAGCGGTTTTATGTCCAATGCGGTTATTGGCAGATGAGATCATAAATCTTTGGCCAAAGCATTGGAGCTAGTTGTATTGGATACACGAGAGCTCAATGATCTCGATTTGCATTAACGCATGCATAGAGTCAAGGATAGATAGGGTTTGACTGACCGTGACCCTATAACTTGATCGGGACATTTTAAAGAAGGGTTTATACGTATAATGGTATTCACGACAGAATGGTTCTTGAATGATCTCAATCATTCGTTCTCAGTTGGGGTACAGTGTAGGCCGCCAGGCTGGCTAGGTGGTGATACTACTCTTTGGTTCCTCCCATTGCTAACTGAGATGGACCTACCGAGTCGCGTATTAGGATAGATGTCGGAATATTTCGAGCTTATTCTCTCAGTATGAATATTAGATATTGGATATCTAAATTTATTGGACATTGGATGTCTAATTAATTTCGGGACATTGGATGTCTAAATTAATTCATTGGATGAATTAATTCTCGGCCTAACGAATTAAATAAGTTACTGGGTAATTAATTTAATTCACGTATATAATTATTTCTTGGAGAAATTAATTATATTATTTTGTATTTGATATGATTAATTAATTGGATTAATTAATGGATTTAAGTACATCGAAACGGAATGTTGTTTATTTGTTTGGACTCGTGGGAGTCCGAAACGAACCAAACCCATTTGAGTTTTAGTCTTGGCCGACCCCATCTACCTTATTTGTGTCTTGGTCTTTATTCCAACATGGTTGGTGTAAGACCAAGACAATTCAAAGGGACAAGTATCCTTGTGATCCTTTGATGGTGTAAGTGTTGGGGACAACAAGTCTTATGAGTTGATAATGAAGACCAAAGTTATATCAAGACTCTTTATTCCTTAGTGGTAATGAGCTCACGACATTCATCAATTTTTGAAGGAGAGAGTCATTTTGTGTTCTTCATTATTATTCATATGTTCCTGGGAGGGAAATTAATTGAGAGAGATAGATATTCACACACTTAGAGTGATATTAATATCTATAACAAGCTTACTCAACTTGTTCTAGCCGTATCCTTGGAGGATAATGAGGTGAGTATTGTTCCGATTATTTTTCTGGCACGTGGCAAGTAGAGACGCGGTGCTTTCGGCGTTGGATCGTTCAAGTGCTTGGAGTACTTCGGATCATTGAGAATACAAGTAAAGCTTGGGGAATAGCCCAAGAGAAGGTTACCATTTAATCAACGGACTTCAAGGGTGAGTTTCTTACAACTCTTGCTTTTCGTTTATATATTCGTATATACGTAGCTCGATCGATCCTCGTAGGGATTCGGATCGAATTAATTTTTGTTTTACCGCTTCCGCTGGGCCTTCGTTTTAGGCACCGAATCCCAACAATATGTCATCTACATATATGACTAGAAAAACAACTATGCTCCCACTAACCTTCTTGTACACACATGGTTCATCTTCATTTTGAATAAACCCAAACTCTTTGACAGTTTCATCCAAAAGAATGTTCCAGCTTCGAGAAGCCTGATTTAACCCATAAATGGATTCTTGAAGCTTGAAAACCTTTTTAGAATTTTCTAGATGAACAAAACTCTCAGTTTGTTTCATGTACACATCCTCGAGTAAGTTTCCATTAAGAAAAGTTATTTTTACATCCATTTTCCATATCTCATAATCATAGTATTCAGCAAGAGCAAATAAAATTCTAATTGATTTAAGCATATGACTTATGGTGAAATGGTCTCATCATAGTCAACAACATGAGCCTCTCTATAACCTTCTGCAACTAGTCTAGCTTTATAGTCTTGCAGATTGTTGTCCATGTCTTTCTTCTTTTGAAATACTGATTTGCACCTAATGGTTTTGACACCTTTAGGTGGATCTATCAAGTTCCAAATATGATAGTCGTACATAGATTGCATCTCTGACTTCATGGCCTCTGGCTATTCCTTGGACTTTGGTCCTGAAGCAGCTTATGTATAGGTACTAAGCTCATCATCTTTGAGCGATGCGTCATCATCCTCTATCACGAGATACGTGACACGTTGTTAGTGTAACTATCGCAAGTGCACGATATCGTATCAAGTAGTAAAGTGGACTTTTTGAGTCCGGTTTATCAATCCCACAAGGAAGTTTGGTTATAATTTGAATTATACACTATTAGTCTATTTTTATAGATACTAAGATGAGTGAAACACACAATTAAAAAGTTTGGTTTAATAATTGCAAAGAAAATGCAATAATAGTTCTAATATTTTAAGGAAATAAAAATATTGCAATAATAATAGATTGATTAAACGATAAAATGAAATAGTTGGGATTACAAACTTAGTTCGTCATTAGTTATAAAAGATGTATAGGAGATCATAAGATGAATTTACTTATTATGTTGTGTAGATTCGATTTTTCTTAAAAAGATGGTTTCTCTTTCGAACTATAAAACGCCCCTTACATATTGAATCAATCCACTATATTTCTATGTTGATTGGTTTCAATACATAGCATTAGGATTTATGAAAATAACTCAAAGAATCATCTAAGGACTAGAGGTATATTTCTATCCCCTAGAACAACTTAGAGTGAAGATCATTTGATCTAATCAAACATATTTTCTTTCGAAACATATGAAGACCATAAATATCGTCATTTATTAGCCAAATAAATAAAGATTGTTAAAACAATGAAAATAACACACAATAATAAGTAATTCACAATAGATCTTTTATACAAACATAAATAACATGAATAACCTTGTTTATAATCCCAACTAAAGGTTACTTAGCCCATGAAGGGTTTATTATACATATTACAAGCTTTGGTGGTCATTATTAGTTGAATCAAGAGAAAGAATTGATCCTAAATCCCTTAGTAGATAAAGGAGATAGAAGCAATAAACTCTCTGAACAACATATGCTATACCACACTTACAAATATCACTCAAGAACACAAGTGTGTTCTTCACACAAAAAGAAAAGTTTACAAAAAATGGAAAATTATAAGATGAATGATGAATGATGAAGGATCTAAGGGGTCTATTTATACACCTAAAGTCATCTAATAGCTCCAAAACTCCAGCATTATTACATTAGATCGGATCAATGCCAGTCATCCCCTCAATAATACACAAAAAGTATAAAAAATTAGACAAATCATAACAATCTGTCAAGAGTTACGGCCGTAACATTAAGGAGTTATGGCCGTAACTTGGGTGACTTACGGCCGTAACATTCTGTAGTTACGGCCGTAACTTGGCTTCGTAAATTTGTTCACTGGTTGCTTTGAGAGTTACGTTTTCAGCCCAGAATTTCTCAGACTTTGCGTTTTTGCCCCAAATCTTCTTCGGATGATAACTTTTGATATATATATAACTCTGATTTTGAATCCGGAAAGACTGCCGAATTCGTCTCGGAAAGCCCTACAACATGAATATATCAAAATTAAACAAAGAGAATATTTAATAAACATGTTATTTCTTGAGTAAATCAGTTATTTAATCTGATCAACATCCGATAAAAATAAAATTATTAAAACTAATTAATTAAAAGCAAAAAACGAGTAGACTAGCTCAATTATGGGTGAATTTTATCGATACAAACCATGGATAAGTGTACAAAACTGACACTTATCACACCCCCAAACTTGAATTCTTGCTAGTCCCGTGCAAGACTCTTTATTATTCATACTCCAAAAATAAAAATAAGAAAAATTAATACACACAAAAATTAAAATATAAAAAAAGAAAAGGAGATCAAAATGCCATTAATACACAACAACCAGCTTTATACAGTAGATAGAAATGAATCAAGATTCAAAATAAATCTACTAATGTTTTTGAAGTTAAAACACGGTTTTTATTTTGTAATTCCAAATTCAAGGTTTTCCCCCCAAAAGGTTGATTATTTCTTTCCCACTCGTGATACACACGACTCCCTTTAATGGTTGCTCTCGATCACTCGTTTATTTTTCGACTCAATATGAAGAAGAATTTTATTGGCGTCATCAAATATTGTGATTTTTCACGAAATTGAGTGTATTGAAATTCAACCGCTAATTAATTCAAGTCTGCTCATAAACTACATCCCTTAGTAATAGCTTTCACACCGTTATTTGCTAACGTATAGCTCTTTTCACTAACACAATTTCTATCTCATTTCTTTTTTTTTAAAGGCGATAGCTTTCACACCGTTATTTGCTAACGTGTAGCTCTTTTCACCAATTTTTCTGAGACGGCAGCTACGCACCAACAATGGTTAGTCCTTTATTTTTCACAAAATTTAAGACCCCCAAAATTAGGCAGCTGTTGCTGCTCAACACTTCTCCTTTTCGTCATTTTTTTAGGTGATAGCTTTCACACCGTTATTTGCTAACGTGTAGCTCTTTTCACCAATGACTCCTTTTTTTTAGGGAATAGAATTTTTGTAGAAAATCATTTCTTAGTTTAAGCATGAAAAATCAAAAACTCCACAAATTAAGTAAATTTCAGTTCTATTTTTCATCAACCGACTGATTCTTCTTTTCTCAAGGTAACGAATGACTCGATTTTATATGATAACTACAAGGTTTGGAAAGAGAGATTAAGGCTCAAAAATTTTGGAATATACAAATTTTTTACCGGTTAAAATGATTTTAGAAGCTTGTATATAGCTATTTTATTAGAGTTATGGCCAGATCTAGAAATCTCATAAATCAAAATACTATATATATATATATATATATATATATAAAAAAATTAAGACAAATAACCAAATTAATCAAAACACACCAAAATAATTAAACAAACCACCCCCAAACTTGAAAATAAAACTGTCCTCAGTCTTTAAAAAAAAAGCAATGCAGAAAAGCAGAATACTCCCTGTTAAGAAAGTTGATGTTTGAGCTAACGCCTTTTACAATCTGCAAGAGAATAAATATACGAGGCACACAACAAAAGAAAATAAAATATACTCGTAAGTATAACACAATTTTTAAGATGTGCATCAAGAAAGTCCGAAGAGTCGCCTTACGCTGCCATCAATGCTTTTATAAAAAACACACAATAAAAATTACAGTAAAAAAAAATAACAATACATAAATCGCGAATAGATGCGCGTCAAGAGATCAAGAAGAAACTCCTTAAGCTGACACCATTTAGCACGATTATTACACACGACAGAAAGTATAAATACAAGAGGTCCGATATGGGTTATCAAAGGGAGAGGAATGAATCCACTTTTCGTTTTCTCACGGTAAAATCTTCCATCCAGACAATTTTAGCTAGAGATGGATCTGGTTGAGGAACAAATTCATTGAGTTTTTTGATTAGTTCTTCTGGTGTTGTTGCAACGACTATGATTCATTTAGCACGCTCTGAAATAAAACCCTTTTCAGCAGAGTAGTCGATGAAAGATAGTAAACCATCAAAGAAACCATTGACATTAAGCAGACCTATTGGTTTTTGATGAACATTTAGTTGGGCTCTAGTAACCACATGAAAAAGTTCCTCAAGGGTGCCAAAACCACCGGGAAGGGTGATAAAGGCGCCAGAATTATTTATCATGTGAGTTATGCGATCTTGCATATTTACAGATCTAAACTCATCTCCAATAGTTGAGCCGGTAATTTTACTTTCAGCCAGAGGTTTTGGGATTATTCCCAACACTCTTACTCCTTCCATATAGGCAGAAGCAGCAGCTCGTCCCATTAATCCTAGACTTCCTCCTCTGTAAACTACATGAATGCATTTTTCTCCTAAGGTACGACCCAAGTTGTGGGCTGCTTCAGTAAAGCATGCCTCTTTTCCATAACTAGCTCCACCAAAAATGCAGACTGTGCTAAATTTTTTTGTTGAAGATGATGACTCCATTTTTGAAAAGAAAAAAAAAATTAGAGAGAAACAGAGAAAAGTGCAAGTTTGAGGGATGAATATAAGAAACAAGCTCAAAGTTTATTTATAGAAGAAAAATATGGTAAAAATTGTTTAACAAGTTTGTGATTGCGTTGATTGCGCTTCAACTACTCAATAGAATAATGAATGCATTTATCGCGTATCACATTTTTTATTCAGAAAATCTCACCACACGACAAAAATAAAAGATACTTACGCGTATGTACAGTAGTTGTGATTGTGGCTCACATCTTCCTCTGATTTTACGTTCAGAAATGGCCTAAACGCCTTCTATGAGTCGGGGAGAAGCTTCCCATCCAATTTTCTTACAAATTGGCAAACAGGGTCTTTTAACGTCAGATTCCCAAGATGTTGTTCATATTCTGGTTTGAATTTATTCCACAAACATTGAATTCCGTAATGTACGAGTCCACTAGGATGCATGTCAAGAGAAATTTCGATATCATCTAAATTCTCCTTATTCAGACCATCCTTAATGAACTGAATTTTATCTTCTCTGTTTGTAGATGGAATTCCTAAAGATCGACATTTTAAATTACAGTTCCATCTAGCACATTTATAACAAACGGCTATCATCTTTGCTCGTCGTTTCTTCGCATATGATCTTTTTCCAAGCCCTGGTAAGAATTTAGTCGGTGTTTCTGTGAATTCACCCTCTATTCTTACTTTGGCTTCAATAATGAATCTTATGTCAAAAGGTATACTTTTATTCATAAGCAACCTCATCCTTTCAAGCCTTGTCTTATAAATTTTTAAAATTGCATTTTTGCTTAGAAAGGGGAATCTTTTTTCAATTTTATACAACGTTTCTTCCATGATAAAAAAATAAAATAAAAAGACAATGAAAATAATTGAAGAAAATGTCTACAAATATCAGTTGTTGTGGGAAACTGAAAAATCCGACTTTAATAGTCACAGAGTACCGTTATCCGCCACTTGACCGGACAAACACAATTGAGTACTAAGTTAAAATGTTGAGAAATTTGTACCTATAAAAATAGTTTACAATGTAAGATTTCAAATATAACTTATACTTCCCCGGCAACGGCGCCAAAAACTTGACACGTTGTTAGTGTAACTATCGCAAGTGCACGATATCGTATCAAGTAGTAAAATGGACTTTTTGAGTCCGGTTTATCGATCCCACAAGGAAGTTTGGTTATAATTTGAATTATACACTATTAGTCTATTTTTTTAGATACTAAGATGAGTGAAACACACAATTTAAAAGTTTGGTTTAATAATTGCAAAGAAAATGCAATAATAGTTCTAATATTTTAAGGAAATAAAAATATTGCAATAATAATAGATTGATTAAACGATAAAATGAAATAGTTGGGATTACAAACTTAGTTCGTCATTAGTTATAAAATATGTATAGGAGATCATAAGATGAATTTACTTATTATGTTGTGTAGATTCGATTTTCCTTAAAAAGACGGTTTCTCTTTCGAACTATAAAACGCCCCTTACATATTGAATCAATCCACTATATTTCTATGTTGATTGGCTTCAATACATAGCATTAGGATTTATGAAAATAACTCAAAGAATCATCTAAGGACTAGAGGTATATTTCTATCCCCTAGAACAACTTAGAGTGAAGATCATTTGATCTAATCAAACATATTTTCTTTCGAAACATATGAAGACCATAAATATCGTCATTTATTGGCCAAATAAATAAAGATTGTTAAAACAATGAAAATCACACACAATAATAAGTAATTCACAATAGATCTTTTATACAAACATAAATAACATGACTAACCTTGTTTATAATCCCAACTAAAGGTTACTTAGCCCATGAAGGGTTTATTATATATATTACAAGCTTTGGTGGTCATTATTAATTGAATCAAGAGAGAGAATTGATCCTAACTCCCTTAGTAGATAAAGGAGATAGAAGCAATAAACTCTCTGAACAACATATGTTATACCACACTTACAAATATCACTCAAGAACACAAGTGTGTTCTTCACACAAAAAGAAAAGTTTACAAAAAATGGAAAATTATAAGATGAATGATGAATGATGAAGAATCTAAGGGGTCTATTTATACACCTAAAGTCATCTAATAGCTCCAAAACTCCAGCATTATTACATTAGATCGGATCAATGCCAGCCATCCCCTCAATAATACACAAAAAGTATAAAAAATTAGACAAATCATAACAATCTGTCAAGAGTTACGGCCGTAACATTAAGGAGTTACGGCCATAACTTGGGTGACTTATGGCCGTAACATTCTGTAGTTACGGCCGTAACTTGGCTTCGTAAATTTGTTCACTGGTTGCTTTGAGAGTTACGTTTTCAGCCCAGAATTTCTCAGACTTTGCGTTTTTGCCCCAAATCTTCTTCGGATGATAACTTTTGATATATAACTCTGATTTTGAATCCGGAAAGACTGCCGAATTTGTCTCGGAAATCCCTACAACATGAATATATCAAAATTCAACAAAGAGAATATTTAATAAACATGTTATTTCTTGAGTAAATCTGTTATTTAATCCGATCACCATCCGATAAAAATAAAATTATTAAAACTAATTAATTTAAAGCAAAAAACGAGTAGACTAGCTCAATTATGGG
This sequence comes from Orobanche coerulescens, assembly GCA_033398695.1. NCBI lineage: Eukaryota > Viridiplantae > Streptophyta > Magnoliopsida > Lamiales > Orobanchaceae > Orobanche > Orobanche coerulescens. The sequence goes on along the minus strand of CM065801.1, from coordinate 53,685,811 downwards.
TGAATTTTATCGATACAAACCATGGATAAGTGTACAAAACTGACACTTATCAATACCCATATCTCTCAGGTTCATGTCGCATCCTATCAGATCTGTGAGGGACTTGTGCACTTTGAATTGGCTCCTCAACTAATTGGGCATGTTCAGTTTCCATCGATAGAGCAATGTCTTCTTGTGGTTCGAGTTTCCTCGGATATTAATTTTCTCCCACTGTATCTTTTGACAATAAATTCTCTTTCTAAGAAGACAGTATTTCGAGCAACAAACACTTTGTTCTCTGCGGGTTTATAAAAATAGTATCCTTTAGTTTTCTTAGGATATCCCGTAAACAAAAATCTTTCAGATCTGGCCGCCAATTTGTCAAAAACTTGGCATCTTACGAATGCTCCCAGATCTTTATTAAAGACAAGTTTGGTCTTTTACCAGTCCATTTCTCACATGGTGTCTTTTCGACTGCTTTAGATGGAATGCGGTTAAGGGCGAATACTGCTGTTTCTAAGGCGTGGCCTCAAAATGATAATGGAAGCTCCATTCGACTCATTATGGATCGAACCATATCTAATAAAGTTCGATTCCTCCTCTCGGACACGTTGTTATGTTGAGGTGTTCCAGGAGGAGTAAGTTATGAAACAATTCCACAACTAAGATGATATCGAATTCTTTGGTCAAGTATTCACCATCTCAATCCGATCGAAGAGCTCTAATTGTCTTGCCAAGTTGATTCTGTACTTCACTCTGGAATATTTTGAACATTTCAAAAGATTCATATTTGTGCTTCATAAGATAAACATATCCATACCGACTGAAATCATCGGTAAAAGTGATGAAGTATTGGTACTTACCTCTGGCATGAGTGCTAAGAGGTCCGCATACATCAGTATGTACTAGGCCTAATAGATGACTAGCCCTTTCTCCATGACCGCTGAAAGGATTCTTCGTCATCTTGCCCAATAAACAAGATTCGCATGTCCCATATGATTCATAGTCAAAGGAGTCTAAAAATCCATCGTTATTGTAACACCCCGAAATAATCGGAATAATTACAGCGCCGTAAATTCTTTTTAGTAAGGATTTACAAGGCTGATTAAAAGAAATGTAAATGTAAACCAATAATATCACCGAAATCCAAATAGCAAATTAATTCCAACAGTTATATTACAACCACATCGAAATGAATTTTAAAAAAAAAACACGCGTACTCGAGTACTAAAAAAAAAGGACCAAGAAGACAAATCACAAAGACGACAAAACGACTAACATCACTGAGCAACTTCATCGTCATGATGGTACTGTGGCTGCTTCCCCGCTCCTCGGCTACCTGAACATCAAAACAAATGTCCACCCCCGAAGGGGTTAGCAAAACAATGCTAGTACAAGTATCGGAACACACAATATGCAACGACAATGCATAAAATCATACACAATATGGACTTCCGCTACCGGAATCAACCAATACGAATCCACGAGATTCAATCAACACAACATGGGTATTCCAACGATCCAGCGCCCTCAGCATAGATCCCAAGATGATCCCGTCGGACCAACACGAGGTGGAAAAACCCGTCCAATGATCCAGCGCCCTCAGCCTAGATCCCAAGATGATCCCGTCGGATCAACACGAGGTGGACATTCGATCCAGCGCCCTCAGCATAGATCGCTTGATCCCATCGGATCATCCCAACTTACACATAAACACAACTATGCATATACATATGCAAGAAAATCGACATATTCATCAATATGAATGTACGTTAAATCGATAGCAATTGTAATGATAATCTCATATCAACAATACGAATAAGCCATATGCATGATCAAATTCATCAATTGTTTACAGACTTTCAAATACGATACTTGCCTCGACAAAGGCGACAAGAATTTCTACTTTCAACAGTCTTCAATCCGTTCGGAGAACTCTCACTCGGTCGGCTCACCGGAATGCAAACCTTCATTGAACAATAATGTCGGTATGACCCACAATTAGGATAATCGTTGAAATCATCAAATGAATCATAAGAAGGCATGATGCATCTATCATGGCGATGGACTATTCTGTCCTAACACAATTCCTTCGGTTGATTGTTACTACATAATATGGAATTCATCCTAGGAGGATTCTAATCATGTTTTATAATAGCAAGATATCCGAACTTCGATGAATCATCGAAAAGACTAGTTTCAATATCATCTCCTTCTAATTAATCCTTAAGTTCAATCCATTAATTCTACACCGAAATGTTCGATCAAAACATTCTCTGAACTAAGATAATCTTCGAAAACTAGATATGATTCGGTTTATAAATCTCAAGATACACTAATCAATAGTCTAATCATTAGAGGTTGCTAAACGATTACTACAATCAAGAGGAATCGAAAATAATTGAATTCAATCTTATAAACCAGATGAAAGGCTCCTCAAAAGAAAACCGGTTTGGCCTACTCAAAACAGTCCTAAACATTACTAAGGTCATGCTAAAATTAGTTGGTGAAGGATCACATACCTCAACAAATGGATGAACAAGGAAGAACTTGAACAAACTCAACCACCGGAAGTTTGAACACCAATCTACAAGCCTATGCTTCCCAAGAATCGTCCCAAAAGATGATAGGGAGGATAAGAGGTGATGAAAGATCTCGAACACGAAAAATCGCCAAAGGAAAGGTGAGAAATGAAATAGGTCGAAGTCTATAAATAGAATTCTGGACATTACGACGTTATGCAATAAACCTTACGTAATAAGCTTAACGACGTTATTCTCTAACTATAGCGCATTTAGTCGCCCCACTGTAACTCACCGGCCTCGATTTCGCCATTTCCTTACGCATTTAATCGCAAGGGTTTTACGACGTAATATCCATGTCCTTAGCGTCGTTAAACATTCACCATAGCGTACGTAACACCTATGTCCGTGTTCATTCGGAAATCACACGGATCTTCCCGCCCCTTCCTCGGCCCCCACACGCCGACCCTTATCCGATCCCAAGTTGACTTAGCTTACGACGTTAACCACTTAAGATAACGACGTATCATCGCAGCCTTAGCGACGTTATGACCGTATGATAACGCACGTTAACACATGCGTAAACATGCATGCACATCTGTAGATACCAAAACATAAGGATACGAAATACGGAAAACTACTCTATGATTTATAACATCATGAAGTCGAAATAATACAAGGTCGAGTACAAGGTAAAATACATCTTTTATCCGGCATTACATACTACCCTCTAAAAAGAAGTTTCGTCCCGAATCTTAAAACGAAAACAAGTCCGGTATCTCGACTTCATACTCTCCTCTGTCTCCTAAGTGGCTTCTTCGACTCCATGTCGAGACCACTGAATTTTTACCAGGGAGATCGGTTTATTCCTCAACTGCTTGACTCGTCTCTCGAGTATCTTGATTGGTCGCTCTTGAAGGTGCCGTCATTAGCTATCTCAATCTCGTCGAAATCAATAACATGATTGGGATCGGCACATATTTCCGTAATTGGGATACGTGAAACACACCGTGAACGTGACTCGGCGATGGCGGTAAGGCCAACTCCGTATGCTAAATCCCCAACTCTCTCGAGGATCTCAAATGGTCCGATATATCTCGGACTTAGTTTGCCCTTCCTCCCAAAACGGAAAATCCCTCGTGTAGGAGACACCTTCAATAGTACGTGGTCCCCAATGTCGAACTCTAGAGGGCGACGACGTACATCTGCATAAGACTTCTGTCGACTCTGGGCAGTCAATAGTCTTTCTCGAATCAAAGCTATCTTCTCTTGAGTCTGGACTATCAATTCCGGTTCCGTTCCAATCAAGTCTGAAGAATCATCCCAGCACAGGGGTGATCGACATCTCCTTCCGTACAAAGCTTCAAACGGTGCCATCTTAATAGAAGCATGCCAACTATTGTTATACGTGAATTCAATCAACGGCAAGTGAACTTCCCAGTCAGTCGACCAATCTAAAGCACAAGATCTAAGCATGTCTTCTACTGTCTGAATAGTCCTTTCGGACTGACCGTCCGTCTGAGGATGATAAGCCGTGCTAAAGTTTAGCTCGGTCCCCAAAGCCCCGTGAATCGCCCTCCGAAGTGCGACACGAAGCGACCATCTCGATCCGAAATAATGGTCTTCGGCGTTCCATGCAACCTGATTATCTCCGCAATAAATACTCGCGCCAATCTCTCGGGTCCCCATGTGTCTTTAATTCCTAGGAAATGAGCCGACTTGGTTAGTCGATCAACTATAACCCAAATCATGTTCATTCCCGTCTTGGTCCTAGGCATATTGGTGATGAAATCCATCGAGATATCCTCCCACTTCCACTCAGGAATCGGAGCGGCTTTAACATTCCTACAGTCGCCGATGTTCAATCTTAACCTGTGACAAGTCAAACACTTTGAAACATACTGCCACGTCCTTTTTCATATTCCCACACCAGAAGTTTTGTTTTAGATCCTTATACATCTTACTGCTCCCCGGGTGAATAGAATAAGGCGCACTATGAGCTTCCTTCAAAATTGTCCGTCTCAAATCATCAGCATCGGGAACGCAAAGTCGATTCGAAATCTCGAATTCCATCATCTTGTACCACGAATCCTGGGGCTTTTCCTTTCTTTACTTCGTCGCACAATCGAAGAATCGAGAGTCACCCACTGCTTAGATTTGACTTCTTCAACCAACGACGAAGTTAGTTCCATCACACACAATTGTCCCCTGGACTCCTTGCGACCACACTTCAATTCCTTCACGAATTAGCTCGTTGCAAGTTGGTTTGGGATGTAAGTGCTTCCAACACTCGAATAGAAATAGGTTTTCGGCTCGGTGCATCGGCTACCACGTTTGCTTTGCTCGGATGATAAAGGATTTCCAAATCGTAATCCTTGATCAATTCCACCACCTTCTCGCCTCATATTTAATTCCTTCGATTGAAAATATATTTAAGGCTCTTGTGATCGGTAAAGATCGACAACGAGTGCCGTACAAGTAATGTTGCCAAATTTTCGAGCAAAGACCACATTGCTAGCTCCAAATCATGAGTCGGGTAATTAACTTCATACGGTTTCATTGCCGAGAAGCATAGGCGATCACCTTACCCTTTTGCATCAACACACATCCTGCACTCGATTTGAAGCATCGCTATATACCATGAATCCATCGGTTCCATCCGTAACGCTAGTATAGGCGTCGTCAGTCGCCTCTTGAGATCATCAAAACTAGCCTGGCATTTCTCATTCCACTCAAACTTATGAGTTTTCTGTAATAGCTGAGTGAGTGGACGAGCAATTTTGGAAAATCCTTCTACGAAACGGCGATAATATCCAGCAAGTCCTAAGAAACTCCGGACCTCTTTCACATTATTCGGAGATTCCCACTCCAAGATTGCCTCGACTTTCTTCGGATCTACTTGAACTCCGTCAGATGATATCACATGCCCAAGGAAAGTCACTTCCTTAAGCCAGAACTCACATTTAGAAAGTTTCGCATATAACTGTTCATTTCTCAAGGTGCTCAGAACAATACGCAAATGCTCAGCATGTTCCTCGGGTCTTTCGAATAGATCAAGATGTCATCAATGAAAACGACCACGAACTTATCTAAGTATTCTAAGAATACCCGATTCATCAATTGCATAAATACCGCAGAGCATTGGTAAGTCCGAATGGCATCACTACAAATTCATAATGCCCGCATCGAGATCTCAAAGCAGATTTCGGTATATCCGATTTCTTAATCCTCACCGATGATATCCGGATCGCAAGTCAATCTTAGAGAATACTCTAGCCCCTGTAGTTGATCAAACAAGTCGCCGATCCGAGGTATAGGATACTTGTTCTTGATCGTCACTTTGTTTAGCTCCCGTAGTCAATACATAATCGGAGGGATCCATCTTTCTTCCGGACAAAGAGAACGGGTGCTCCCCAAGGAGAAACGCTAGGTTGAATGTAACCCTTCGTAATAATTCCTCCGATTGCTTCTTTAGTTCATACATCTCGGTTGGCGCCATGCGGTATGGTGCTCTGGAAATAGGAGTGGCTCGGCTCTAATTCGATGTTAAACTCTACTTCTCTCGTGGAGGTAACCTGTAGTTCGTCAGGGAATACATCTGAGAATTCGTTCACAACTGGAATAGATGAGAGCTCTACTCCTTCTTCTTTCTTCATGGCATAGCACCATAATCCGTGACAACCCTGCTTCAGTAATTTCACTGCCTTCATAGCTTTGATCAATTTTCCCGAGCTTCCTGGTCTCCATCCTTTGAATAAATGTTTAGATCCGTCATCAGCAATGATAGAGATGACTCGTTTTCGGTAATTTAAAATAGCTCCATAACGGTTGAGCCAATCGTCTCCGAGAATTAAATCGTCACCATGGATGTCGACTACAATAAGATTTGATGGCCAATCTCTCCCTCCTATAGACACTGGAAAATCTCTAGTTTCTAGGGTTCCCACAATTCTCTCTCCGCTCGGCAAACCCACAACATACGGTTCACAATCAAATAAGCACGAGATTTTCAAACGATTAACACAGTTTAATGATATGAAAGAATGTGTAGCTCCTGAATCGAATAAGACACTAACTGGTTGCAAAAGGATCTGAATCGTACCTGATGCAACAGCAGTGTTCTGATCGTCGGACTTCCTCATCTCGTATAGGCGCGGAGGAACGGACCCAGCACTGGATGTTTCTCTCTTCCCAACATTCTGCTGCTGAAACCCACTCTGCTGTGTCTGGTTCACACTCACCTCCTTCGGTGCTGGCGCTGTATTGCGAGTGCCATAAGATCTATTCGCAGCTCCACAGAAAGCCGCACGGTGCCCTTCTTGCCCACAATCGAAACAAGTCACAGAAGACGCGGGGCAATCACGTCGAACATGCCCTGCTCGACCACAATTATAGCATTTCTTTGATGCGTCCGAAACTACTGATGTTGTCCGGAACTTCTTGCCACCTCGAGAAGGATGTGGAGGTTTCCTAGATGAATAAAATGAAGACGCTTGCGGGCCCACCATTCTTGTTTTTCGAGAAGTTACCGGACACTTTCTGCTTCTTTGCTTCTGTTGACTTCTCGACTGCCGCCTCTTTCATATCATAGGCCAACGCCTTGTCCTGATACTGCCGTAGGGTGGTGCATTCAAATCCGGACATATATTGTTGAATCTCCGGCTTCATCCGCATGTCAAAATGAAAAATCCTCTACGCCTCGGTCCCGACCAAGTGGCGCACATAAGTCAACCGGTGATTAAAAGTCTTAATCACGTCTGTCACAGATGCCTCTGAATTTTGTGGTGAGAAAAACTCCGGACTCGGGCCTCTCTAACTGGGCGAGGACAATACTGCGCTTCCATCATCAATTTGAATTCCGTCCAGTCAACATTGTGCTCCTCCGGTCGAATGGCCTCCCACCAGTCGAAAGCTTCCCTGTCGAAGATACCGGGCGATCGGAACCTTCCTTTCGTTGGGACAGTTAATCCCCGCAAAAATCTTCTCTAATTCTTTCAGCCAGTGATCCCAAGAAAGCGTCTCAGCAGAACCGTCAAATTTCGGAGGATGCAATTTGATCACCTCCGTACGCCATTTATCTCCCGATTATCCATGTTATGTTCTTGTCCCATCGCCGTCTGCATGCGATCAACAACTTGAGCAAACTGGTTTATCGAGCAACCACCGCTGAAGCACTCTGGCATGTTAGGATCTGCATCATTATTTGCCGATCCTGCCGTCCCCGGAATGGGAATCCGTTCGACTAGCGGTTATCTCTGGGGTAGATACCGACTCTTCTTGCCTCGCATTTCCACGTCCGCGTCCACGACCGCGTCCGCGTCCACGACCTCCTCTCAACATACTGTAAACATAAATACTCAATATCCATGGCAAACTTTCTAAAGATACATCCGTCAATGATTACAAGACATGAATTAAATAAAACGGTAGTATTCGAGATTAGGAAACTTACAACCACGGTCCACACGACGATGCTGGCTCAGCAGTGATGTTACAAACGACCAAAAATCAAATGACGTAAACAGACCCAACTAACCCGACTGCCAAGATATCCATGAATCTTAGCTCCGATACCATATTCTGTAACACCCGAAATAATCGGAATAATTACAACGCCGTAAATTCATTTTAGTTATGATTTACAAGGCTGATTAAAAGAAATGTAAATGTAAACCAATAATATCACCGAAATCCAAATAGCAAATTAATTCCAACAGTTATATTACAACCACATCGAAATGAATTTTTAAAAAAAACACGCGTACTCGAGTACTAAAAAAAAGGACCAAGAAGACAAATCACAAAGACGACAAAACGACTAACATCACTGAGCAACTTCATCGTCATGATGGTACTGTGGCTGCTTCCCCGCTCCTCGGCTACCTGAAGATCAAAACAAATGTCCACCCCCGAAGGGGTTAGCAAAACAATGCTAGTATAAGTATCGGAACACACAATATGCAACGACAATGCATAAAATCATACACAATATGGACTTCCGCTACCGGAATCCACCAATACGAATCCACGAGATTCAATCAACACAACATGGGTATTCCAACGATCCAGCGCCCTCAGCATAGATCCCAAGATGATCCCGTCGGACCAACACGAGGTGGAAAAACCCGTCCAATGATCCAGCGCCCTCAGCCTAGATCCCAAGATGATCCCGTCGGATCAACACGAGGTGGACATTCGATCCAGCGCCCTCAGCATAGATCGCTTGATCCCATCGGATCATCCCAACTTACACATAAACACAACTATGCATATACATATGCAAGAAAATCGACATATTCATCAATATGAACGTTCGTTAAATCGATAGCAATTGTAATGATAATCTCATATCAACAATACGAATAAGCCATATGCATGATCAAATTCATCAATTGTTTACAGACTTTCAAATACGATACTTGCCTCGACAAAGGCGACAAGAATTTCTACTTTCAACAGTCTTCAATCCGTTCGGAGAACTCTCACTGGTCGGCTCACCGGAATGCAAACCTTCATTGAACAATAATGTCGGTATGACCCACAATTCCGGATAATCGTTGAAATCATCAAATGAATCATAAGAAGGCATGATGCATCTATCATGGCGATGGACTATTCTCGTCTAACACAATTCCTTCGGTTGATTGTTACTACATAATATGGAATTCATCATAGGAGGATTCTAATCATGTTTTATAATAGCAAGATATCCGAACTTCGATGAATCATCGAAAAGACTAGTTTCAATATCATCTCCTTCTACGAATTAATCCTTAAGTTCAATCCATTAATTCTACACCGAAATGTTCGATCAAAACATTCTCCTGAACTAAGATAATCTTCGAAAACTAGATATGATTCGGTTTATAAATCTCAAGATACACTAATCAATAGTCTAATCATTAGAGGTTGCTAAACGATTACTACAATCAAGAGGAATCGAAAATAATTGAATTCAATCTTATAAACCAGATGAAAGGCTCCTCAAAAGAAAACCTGGTTTGGCCTACTCAAAACAGTCCTAAACATTACTAAGGTCATGCTAAAATTAGTTGGTGAAGGATCACATACCTCAAAAATGGATGAACAAGGAAGAACTTGAACAAACTCAACCACCGGAAGTTTGAACACCAATCTACAAGCCTATGCTTCCCAAGAATCGTCCCAAAAGATGATAGGGAGGATAAGAGGTGATGAAAGATCTCGAACACGAAAAATCGCCAAAGGAAAGGTGAGAAATGAAATAGGGTCGAAGTCTATAAATAGAATTGGACATTACGTACGTTATGCAATAAACCTTACGTACGTAATAAGCTTAACGTACGTTATACTCTAACTAAAGCGTACGTAGTCGTCTGACCAGAACTCACTGGCCTGATTTCGCCATTTCCTTACGTACGTAATCGCAAGGGTTTTACGTACGTAATATCCATGTCCTTAGCGTACGTTAAACATGCACCATAGCGTACGTAACACCTATGTCCAGGTTCATTCGGAAATCACACGGATCTTCCCCGGCCCCTTCCTCGGCCCCCACACGCCGACCCTTATCCGATCCCAAGTTGACTTAGCTTACGTACGTTAACCACTTAAGATAACGTACGTAATACTGCAGTCTTAGCGTACGTTATGACCGTATGATAACGTACGTTAACACGTGCAGAAACATGCATGCAGAATACTGTAGATACCAAAAACATAAGGATACGAAATACGGAAAACCAGTCTATGATTTATAACATCATGAAGTCGAAATAATACAAGGTCGAGTACAAGGTAAAATACATCTTTTATCCGGGCATTACAGTTATGATGTTTAGAAATGCATTTCTCGTTTATGTGACCAAGTCGACAGTGCCATAATTAAGTAGGATTAGAATCATTGAGCTTAGGTTTCTTGGTTGCAATGTTATAGGCTTCCAAAGTTTTGGACTCATCTAGATAAATATTGTAAAGGCTAGTATATAACTTTGCAGTACCATAAAGCAAGTTATCAAAGAAAATACGAATAACTCACAATGTAATGTAGAAACTAAAATAATATTCTTATTCATAGCAGGAACATAATAGCAATTGTTCAAAACTAACAAAAGCCCATATGGTAAAAATAGATCATGAGTTCCAACGGCTAGCACAGCAACTCTTGCTCCATTGCCGACTCTTAGATCCACTTCCCCTTTCTTCAGCTCTCTACTGCTTCTCAAACCCTACATATTTGTACAATTAACTTCTATAACAAGTATACCTGTGGTAGTCTCACTACCCTTGGTACGCTTTAACTCTTCCAAGTAAACTTTGAAATTTCTCTTCCAGTGTCCTGGATTATTGCAATGATGGCAATTTCCATCTTTGGGAGCTTTTTCCTTAAAAACCGGCTTAGTTGGGTCTTTAGATTTGACAACTTTTGCTTTACCTTTACCCTTTCCTTTGCTCTTGAGGAACTTCCTTTTGCTGATTATTAGCACGTGGCTTGATTTCTTAATATTTTGCTCAGCCATTTTTTTAAGCATCTTATACAGCTCAGCAATGGACTTCTCCGTCTCATTCATATATAGTTCATAATGGACTGAATGAAACTATCGGGCAATGAGTATAGGATCGCATCCGTGGAGTGCCCCTTAGAAAGTGGAAAATCAAGCCTATCAAGATGATCAATGTATCCTTTCATCTTGAGTACATGAGCGCTGACAGATGTTCCCGCAACCATCTTACAAGCATACAAGGGTTGAAAGATCTCATACCTCTCTTGCCTAGCATGCTTTGAGAAAGTCTCCTTGAGGTGAGCATTAAGCTCATAAGCTTCCATTTCTTTCATATTCTGAAGTTCTGGATAAATAGTAGCCAACATAAGACAACTGACATTAATGGAATCATCACAGTGCTTTTTCCATCTGTTTTTTGTTGCTTTGTTAGCATTGTCAGTAGGTTCGTCGGGAATTTCTTCCTCAAGAACGTACAACTTTATTTCTTGCTTGAGAACTATTCTCAAGATCCAAATCCAATCCAGATAGTTGCTGTTGTTTTCTTTGAGCTTGTCCTTCTCAAGGACGAATCGCAATGAAATGGTAGATATATTGTTTGATGCCATTCTATTAACTACAAAATTCAATATGCAAAGTATTTAGTCACATTTCTATTTCTCGAAAAATATTCTCACTAAAGCAAACACCCTCAACTCTACAACATTTGTAATTTTAGTGGGCGAAGATCTCATTTTTCACAATTCTAAACTCAGCTTTGCATGACGCCTAGAATTGAGCTACTTTATGTGGATAACCCTTTATCGGTTACATCATATGTAATTCTTAGATTATACTTATGGGATTTGACAATTTATATCTAAGCATGTTATAATTCCATCTTATATCTTAAGGTTCAAAATTATTTTAAATTCTTAGTTCATTATAATACATAGGTATCACCATTACCTATCTACCTTACTAAGATAATCCGAGCACTCATCTTTGGCATGACCTGCTCAAGATGATCGAAGTCTTGATTGGTGTTTTATTTGAACAGCATTAAAAATTTTAATTAGGGGTTTTATCCAATGTTTCACGTCAATGTTGGCTAACATAATACATCGCATCACATACATAAATTTAACTATACGTAGCATCACATGACATAATAAAGCATAGGGCTGTGTATAACTTGACCATAACCCTAACGTGATTTTCATGAGCCAACATGAAAATCACAAAGGTCAATATGAAGGGTATAACTGTTCTTCGTTGATCTTCCAACTCCTAGGAACGTCGTACGTGATCAATTGGCTCCTTGAGTCCGTCTCTCATGTCCCCATTGTCGTCATTACATTAATGAAAAAACTATACTACAAAATTAAAGTAAATTACAAGAGTGCAAACGACACGCTTGCTGTAAATAATAATAATAATATAAATTAATAGACGACTCGCAGGCCATATAACTCAATTATATTTAGACGACACGCAGGCCGTAAAATCAACCAAAAATTAAATTGAACCCAATCATATTGGCTACTTTATGGTCATGTCATACACATCATATACTAAAATTAATCATCACATAATTAAATTAAACTGGCAGGCTACCTATTAATAGTAATTTGCATTCAGGATGAACCAAACAAGTCACATAGCATAGTGGTCGATGGGATGAACAGCACCCTGGCCACCCAGGTTGGGCACCTGGTATGCGCAACATTTGCGCTATTTTCGGCCCTATTTTTTCACCGGTCGCGGGACATGGGTAAGCCCAGAGACGCGGGATGTCAGTAACCCTAGCCCAGACCCCCGTGGGTCGGCCCGATTCGTGACCCGTTTCTGGACAGTTCTCTGCAGAATAGTTTCTGGATATTAACAGTGCAGAAAAAGGCGGAAAATAGTCAAATTAAATCAAAAAAATTATTTATAAAATTGCCTTTATAAATAAGATCAAGAACATCATTCATATATTCAAAATATCTAATCATGAACTATATAAATAATTAAATTACTAGCAACTTGTCTATTATACTACTGTTGGATTTTACATGTATCTATTACAAGAAAATATAGCAAAAACGGAGCGGAATCATTATTGAAAATCTCAAGATGCAGATCTTCATGTAGTAATTTAATTGATTTAATAAAGAGTTTATTAAATTACCTTAATCCGAAGAGTAGATCAAAATCCGGACTAGAAACTGATGAAAATCGCCTTCCTCTTTCGGTGATCCACACACGAACAATTTGCACATGCTGGATTGCAAGATCCGTATAAATAATATTGATAAACAGTAAAAGAGATTATTTCTTGCTAGAAGAATTGTACTGTTGATCAAGATCAACTAAGGAAAGGAGACAGAGATGGCCGAATTGGATTCCTTGGACAGAAAAATTTCGGCCGATTGGTGAAGGAAGGAGAGGGGGTCGATTGTCTGCTTGTTTCTCTTGTGAAAACTCCTTGTCCAAGACCCTTTATTTATACTAAGTAAACCCTATAGTTAAATAATATAATATATATAATATCTTATATTATTTATTACTCATTATTTAGTCCTTAATAAATATAATATCTAATATTATATTTACCTTTTCAAGTTGATATAATTATATAATATAATATATAATATCCTGTATTATACATTACTCAAATAACTTTATTAAAATGTCAAATAACTTTATTTAAATATGACAAATACAAATATAGGCACATTGAATATTCTATGCACTATTCCCAACACTATATACAACTCATTAATGAGGTACAAAGATGTACCAATATCTAAGGAAGTTCTTTTGGTGGAGAGGTATGACGCGAGATATTGGTTCATTCGTGGAGAAGTGTTTAGTTTGTAAGCAAGTGAAGGCTGAACGTCAGCGGTCGGGAGGTTTGTTATAGCCTGTGGAAATTCTAGAATAAAAATGGGAACACATTACCATGGGTTTCATAGTTGGACTACCACGAACTTCAAGAAGGAATGAGGCAATTTGGGTGATAGTCGATCATTTGACGAAGTCGGCTCACTTTCTGACGGTAAGGATGGATATGAGTATGGATCAGTATTCGTGAATATATATTCGAGAGATTTTGAAGTTGCATGGAGTCTCAGTTTCGATTGTGTCGGATAGAGATCCACGATTCACCTCAAAATTTTCATAGTCTTCAGAGTGCATTGAGCACTTAGTTGAAGTTTAGTACTACCTATCATTCGCAGACTGACGGGCAGTCCGAAAGAACTATCAAGACACTAGTATATTTATTGAGGGCTTGTATTCTTGATACTGGAGGTAATAGGGAGGATATTCTGCCATTAGTAGAATTTACTTATAACACCAATTACGAAGTGACCATTCAAATGGCTCCCTATGAGGCACTTTATGGAAGCAATTGTTGATCGCCTCTATATTGGAGTGATGTCGGGGAAGGTAAAATTTTGGGACCAGAATAGATTGGTCAAATTGTTGAGAAGATATATGAGATCAGGAGTAGAATTAAGACTGCTCAAGATCGATATTTTATGTTGATAAATAGAGGAAGGATATTCAGCATATCGTCTGGCCTTACCACCCGAATTGTCCATGATGCATATGCTGAGGAAATATGTGTACGATCCCGAGGACATTTACAACTATTGGGAGTTTCAAGTAGTCGATAACTTGACTTATGAAGAGGTACCTATTGCTATTTTGGAGCGAAAGATTCACAAGCTTCGGAATAGAGGTGTGGTGCTTGTCAAAGTTCAGTGGAGCCGTCATGGCGTGAATGAAGCAATTTGGGAATGTGAAGAGGAGATCCAGTCTAACTATCCGACATTCATTTTTTAAGGTGCGTAACTTAATTATGAGAATAAAAGTTTGTTAAAGGTGGGTAAGTTGTAACGCCCCGACTTCGCATACACGTTTATTATGAACTATAGGAAATATTTTCGATTTTATCAAATTAATCCCCATATAATTATATCATATAATCAACTTTATTTTCATGATCATGCATATTTATTTATCTCATTGCAATTCATGTTGTTTCATCTAGTCAATTCTAAGCCCCAAATCAAACTTTTTTAATTATTATTATTATTACTATTATTACTGTTACGATTACTACTATTGTTATTATAAGCCCAACTATTTTAGTTAGCCAATAGTATTATCATTATTATCTTAAGACCAATTATTATTAATTCTGTTGTGGCCCAAATCATTTTTGTCGCTCAATTAATATTTATATATTTAGGCGAAATAAATTCATGACCAACTTATGGTATCCCAAGTATACCTGGCAAACGGGCTGGGCTGCCAACGGATGGGTCAAATTTTGGGCTGGGCCAAAAAGGCCCAGGATTTTTTGGGCCTAAATATTGAGGCCCATGGCCCATCTTTGGCTAGCTCACCCCCATGGGCTCTGATTTTTCTGCTTCCAACTTAATTAACCAAAATATATTAAAAGTATCAATAATATGATAGAAATATATTTTCAACTATTTTAAAAAGTTCAAACATCCATTTCAATACTATTAAAACCGTTAGATTCTTGCACTACAACCAGCGGTACGGAAAGTAGCTCATCACTTGGTCCATTATCTGTATTCGATAGCAAAATATCAATATAAAAATCTAAACAAAATCAACTTTAAATTGAAATAAGTTACGGTGTAAGGTTATACCCATTAACCTTAGCCTAATTAATTAATATTTATTAGTTATTAAATTTTTCATGGGCCTCTGGGCGCCCGTGGGCTGGGCCTTCCTGGGCTGGGCCAAAATCTGGGCGGGCCAAAAAGGCCCAAGTTTCTATGGGCTAAAAAAGTAAAGCCCAAAGCCCATTTATTCATGGGTGGGCTGGGCCGGCCCGTGGGCCTGGGCCACTTTTGCCTGGTCTAATCCCAAGTGATATTTCTCAACCTACGTTAGAGGTGCCCAAAACGACCCAACCCGTCGGGTCGACCCGCCGACCCGGATCCGGCTGACCCGTGCAGGACCCGGACCCGGATGACCCGTCGGACCCGTCGACCCGGACCCGTGGTATACACGGGTGGGGTCCGGGTCTAAGTGTTGCCTACCCGGCGACCCGGCGGAAAATTAAAAAAAAAAATTGAAATATGTCCGTTAGACCCGGCGGGTCGGACCCGGACAATAGAACCAATTAGAAAATGTGTCTTGTTTTTACATAACGTACTACGTTAGCTAGACAATGGGTAAAATTTTTAAAGTCAAAACAAATGCAACCCAAATTTTTTACTCCAGACGTAAAACATAGATGGAACTCAACTTATGAAATGTTAAATTCAACTAATGAATATAAAGAAGTATTGTGTGAATTTTTTGATACGTATTTTCGCGTAGAAGGATTTTATTTATTGCCAACGTATTGGGATGAAACTAAAGATTTAATAAAACTATTAAGGGTTTTTGAAAATGCAACTAAAGGTTTAAGTGGTTGTTATTATCCCACGTCTCCTAAAGTTTTATTCATTGTTGTTTTATTGTATCTGAAATGGATGCTTGTAGAAAACCCAAAAGATTATCGAATGCTATTTACAATATGTGTTTAAAATGGCTAAAATACTTTAATCGTATTCATGATATTTTCTTGATTAGTGCTGTTTTATCTCCCGATTTGAATTTAGCTCAAGTAGAACAATTACTTGAAATATATTATAATATTCTTAAAAATTTGGGTTTTCCTAATATTGTGGATAGTGTTGAAAGTCAAACTTTATTTGAAAATATTACTGACGTTGAACAAGTAAAAATTGATTTAAAAAATAGTTTAGAAACTGTTTTTTCTGAATATTCTTCTAAATATGGTGATAAGATTCAAACTCAAAAAACAAGAACTAGGACTACCAATACATTTAACATGGAATTCGACAGAACTTCCACTAACCCATTTCAACAACTGTATAATATAGCAAGAAATAGGGGTGGTAGTAACGTCGGTCAAAGAAATGACCTTAGTCGATATTATGCAACTAGTTTTCTGCCGGATGATGACAATGCAGGTACATTTGATCTGTTGGATTGGTGGAAGAGAAGGGGAACCGAATTTCCCATACTTTCCATTATGGCACAAGAAATTCTTGCAGTGCCCACATCCACAGTCCCCGTTGAGAGTGCTTTTAGTGAAGGAGGCTATATGTTGGACGAGCGGAGATCCCGAATGATGCCAAAAAATCTTGAGGCTCAAATGATACTTAAAGACGCAACAAAAGCCGAGTTACAAGATCAAGAAAATAAGTGGGATGACCTATTAGCGGACCAAGATGTCTATCAAGAAAGCACTACTGAAGGAGAGTCTAGTCAAATGAGTCAAACCGATGATCAAGACGACGACGACATCGACTTCGACTAAAGGTAAGTAAGGTAAGTCAGTAAGTAAAAAGAACTACGTAGGGCTTTGATTCCTCACGAGGATACGTAGACAATTTAATTTTAAGTGAAAACTTAAAATTATATACAAGCCCATTTTTTTTAACTCTTCTCAAGTAAAAGAACTACGTGGAGCTTTCATTCCTCACGAGGATACGTAGACAATTTAATTTTAAGTAAAAACTTAAAATTAAATACAAGCTCATTTTTTCAATGATTTCCTTGTTCACTTATAATTATTTTTCGTGTATAAAATGATAACAAATAAAAATTTTATATACTTCTAAAAAATTGAGACAGGTCGGACCCGAACCCTGACTCGTGGCCGACCCATCGACCCGCCAACCCGTACATTTCATATGTACGGATGGGGTCCGGGTCCTGTCATGCAGACCTGGCGACCCGGCAGGTCCGACCCAGACCCGGACCCGACGATGGGCACGTCTAACCTACGTACTTGTCGGCCGTCTACTCTAAACCTATCTCTACAGCATAAAACAATATATTATACTCGGCACAAAGTTTCGCAATACACCGCAAATTTATACAATACACAATACTTCTCTCTTCCTCCTGCAATCGCCCGCTGCCCATCTTCTTTCATCTATCAAAGGTGTACTCTAGCACCTCAAATCTGTTATTCATGGTTCTAGTTTCATTTCAATTTTTACTTTTGATCAAACAAGAAATAAAATTACCCAGCTTCATCTCCTTCAACCCACAAGCTGAATTTCTGTCAAATGCATATACAGTGGCAACACAAATCGTGATATTGATCCCCTTTTATCAGAACCAGGGCCGGCCCAAGCATAAGGCAGTCCAAGCCCTCGCTTTGGGTCTCAAAAAAATTAAAAAAAAATTATGCCTTAGACGGACTCCAAATTAAAGATTATATATTAAAAAGGGGCCTCAAAGTCAAAACACACGAACTGTTTGCAGCGCAGTTGGCAATAATCTTACTCCTTGAATGGAGGGAAGCAGGACTGAATCCTGCAAGCCTCTTTTTAACGGATATTTTAGTTTTTCATTGATATTAAAGATAAAAAGAAAAACATATTTATTTTTGTAGGGATTCGAACACAGGTTAAATGCTATTAATTAGCCAAAAATAGGTTGGGCCGGCCCTGATCAGAACTAAAATTCCTCAAACATGAAAACCCACGACCGAACCCGTACTTCATGGCAGGAACTAGAAACCTCATCGGCAGGCCCCGCACCATTGAGTCCATTTCTGACGTGGACATGATCCGACCCAAACCAGATCGAAGTAGAGCCAGAAACTCCATTTTCAGTCCGACCCGTATTGACTGAAAAATCTAGTCTAGACCAGGAGCCTTAAATCAGCCATAGCCGTGAACTAAAGTCTATGTCGCCATCCTACAGCCTGGTCGAAACCCAACCAACTCTATCCATTCCACACACCTCGCCGCCGAACCACCACTTCCCTCTATGTCTGTCGCGATTGTGTGCATTTGAGTGCGTGTGAGTTAGTTTGTGACCGGTTGTGCATGTGCGTCAGATTCTGAATGTGTGAGTGAATGTTTTTATGCGTGTGTGTGTTTGGGATTTCAGGATGAGTTGGGGGAGAGAGAGCGGTGCAGAGGGATAGAAGAGAGAGGGAGGGCGTATGAAAGTGAGAAAGCGGCCAACCTCAGCAAGGAAAGGGTTTATGTACCCCAAACTCTTGGCTAATTCATTTCGGCCCCTATATTTGAAGTCTTGCAAATTAACCCCAAATTAACTTTTTAATAATTTGAAACATTATTTAATCCTTCAAACTAACCCTAGGTCAGCGTTTTAATATCTCAAATCAATCCCTTTGCCTACTCATTCAATTAGTACTAATGTTCAATTTTAAATTTAAATTCTTTTCTTTATTTTCCGTTGTATTATAATAATAAATATTATATTATTTGCAGATTATTACAAGAAGTTATGGCCTAGGAATATTGAATCAAGCATCTACATCATTTTTAAGCCAAGAATTGCATTTTATTAAGGTGTGGGGATTTTACGATGCTTTTTTATATTAATTGCTTTATATATTTTCTTGTATGTGCACGTGAAATCAATCAAACACTTAAATGTGTGAATCAGTTAGAAACACATAATTGTGCAAATCAGTAAGAAGCGCTTAGTTATGCGTAAAGCATTAGGGCTAGTCGACGGGCTTCAGAATTTATTAGTTATGTTGATTATACTTGCTAACATATTTAGAAATTAACTTAGACATATTGTGTACTCGAGCAAGTTGAAAGCTCATCTCAATTATTTTATCCATTTCATGTTAAGGAGTAAAGTGTGGCGTGTGGTTGAGTGTTGGATGATCAAGCTTCACGAATAGAGGTTTATTTATTTATTTATTTACTGTTATTTATCTAAATCTATGTCTACGAACACATGTTCGATTGGTTTTAATTTCACATTAAAGTATATTTTTGTTTAACAATGATTTGAGAATATTACTTGCAGTTATTATATTTGGTTTTGAAAATTTATTTCCACTGTAAATATTCATTTATTTTCCTTAAAAATTTGAAAATTTATTTTTCATGGAAAATAGTGTTACATAAGTGAGATCGGAGCGGGTCTACAGTTCTGTAAATCCTTATATCGATTATGATCATCCACCTCTGCCGCTCCACGTCGACTCCAAGACACATTTAGGTTATTATTACTCATAATGTGATAAATACAGTTTAACGGATCGACCAAGATTCATGTAATAATGACGTATTTTCAGTCAATTTTGTAAAATAGGTTCTTTTGAATTCATAGTTATATATGCACATGCGTTGTTTTATCATTGCTATAAGTCCCCAACATCTAAGGTACCATATAGAATGGCGCTGAAGGAACTTTTCTTTTTTCCCAAGAAAAGACGTCCATTGTGGACGAGGGGTTGAGCCGGGACCCACCAACCTGTGAGATAAAGAAAATATCGAAAGTACAAGCAATCAGTCCCGAATTGTGACCAAAAATGGGTCATAATCCGGATCCTAAATCTAAAAACCGAAGTGTCTACGGCCCGCTAAAGAAATACAAGGTGCACCACTAAAGGCGTCGGCTAATGTGCGGACTGATAGGTAAAAAATCACATCCGAATTATGACCAAAAGTGGGCCATAAACCGGATCCTAGAAACTAAAATGCCAGCAACCCGCTAGACAAATACAAGGTGCACCACTAAGACAAAGTGGGCTAATGTGCGGGCTCATAGCAAAAAATTAAGTGATAAAATACTACCTAAATCTAAAAGAAGGATAGCCAAGGTGGTCCATCCATATAAGAGAGAGGAGAAAAGGAGGAGCAGTATCATATGTATAAGTCTGAATACCGAGGGACGACATGTCGAGCTCAGAGAGATAATCAGCCGGCCTGTTGCCCTCCAGAAAAATATGAGTGACTCTGTAGTGAATGTCTCGGGGAATGTGTCGGATACGCATAAGGGTGTGACGAACCTTCCAAGAGCCCCGACGGCCAGATGAAAGCAGGGTCACCACAGCAGTAGCATCAAGATCCATCCAAACATGTCTCGATCTTTGGAAAGTCAAGATCAGTCCAACAGCAAACGTCTGGATCTCTGCATCAAAGATCGAAGAGGCCTGAAAGAGGAGTGGAAAGCAAGGAGTAGCTCTCCGTGATGATCTCTAATCAGACCCCCACCACCAGCAATCTGAGTATCTCTATCAAAGGAGCCATCCGTGTTCATCTTGATCCAAGGGGTCTCGGGTCGAAGCCAAACCACCGGAACGGAGCGATGAGTCTGAGCCGGAGAGGGAGAAACTCGCTGAAAATGGTCAGGAGGCAAGCACCCCGCCCAGAACTCTGAAGAAATAAGCCCCGCAACAGCTAGCAATAAAACATGGCGCTCCACCTGCACAATAATATGAGAAGCAAGAAAAGTAACCGCCCTATGCTTTACACTATTCCTCTCCGTCCAGATGAACCAAAGGATGAGACAAGGAATAATGAAAGTTGTGTGCCTAAAGTGTGTGCCATGTGAGAAAAAAATCAGGAGCTCAAAGATATTATATGTATGGGGTAAGGATAAATGAGTCCATGCGTCAAAATACTCCCACACGTCACGAGCCACGTCACTCTCCAAGAAAAGGTGGGCAAGGGTCTCGGTATGGTAGGTATGGGTAGGGGTAAGGGTACAACATGAGCATCTGGAGGCCAAGGAAACACCCCTCCTCTGTAAGACATCATCAGTGGGATCCGTCGCAGTAGAAGTCGCCAAATGAACACCGATATCGTAGGTGTGAGTAAGGTAGTCCAAATGACCCCGAAAATGAGATTAGCCTGATCCCTCACCCTAATGTGAGGCCAAGCTGACGACAATGAGAAGGCACCGAAGATGTAAGAGTCCAGTGTAACACCCTCAAGATATTCGAGGTATATTACAGCGCCGTGAATCCCTATATGGGACCCACCAGGCTGAACAGCATCATACTCATCGACTCACATAAACGACAGAACAATACCATGTCATAAAGACGCAAAACAGAATAATCCACCCAGTTCAACCGGTCAATATAACATCATCATCCAACACAACATAACAAGCAACAATACAATCCGAACGAACAAGAACCCTTGAGTACTCGAGTACAACTACTAGTTCAAAAACCACAAAAGATGAAAAGGTAAAAGACACTAAAACGTCACTCGTGCACAATCATCACGCACGGCCATCATCCGTGTACTGGTCCAGCGCCCGCTCGTCTCGATGAACCTGACCTGAAATTCATAAAACGAATTTCCCCGAGACGGGTCCCCAGAGGGGTTAGCCATTACGCTAGTACAAGTAACCAGATGAACAACTTACATCTTACACATATAGTAAATGCATGCAATAAAGAAAACCGTTCGAAAGCACTCATTTCCGGAAATGCCAATATCAAATCACATTTGTAAAATTCACCACAATTAACCGTCGGTCCACACCTCCGTGGACTCCTACCGAGACCCCGTCGGATCTAACCCGTAGTGGTTAAAAGTAAAGCTCGTCGATCCACACCTCCATGGACCCCTACCGAGACCCCGTCGGATCTAACCCGTAGTGAGCATACACACACACACACAAGTCTCATGCAATACTACTACGTTAAGATTGTAAGTTCATAAGGATACTTGCCTCGATTAATAGACGGTGACACGAACGGAACGGAAGAATCAAGCACGACCGTGGGGAACCGACGAATGAACCTAACGATTCGAATAACACAATCACAACCAACTCTAGACGATTACGGAAATGGAATACACCCGGAAACCCGCCTACGATTCATGTATATTCATACCAAAAATAACAACGAGGGCGGACCACAACCAAACCCTTTCGATTCCGTAATAATCCACAAAATATCCATGAATCCGTAGGAAAACTAAAGATACTAACAATATCAATCGTATACATCATGAATCCATCAACAAAACGGAAATAATCGAAAGAAAATCCCAAAACCCCCAAATTAATCGAAAATAGGGTTCTAGAAATATTACCTTTGAAGATTCAAGTACTAAGATCCGAAGAACACGTGTTAGATTGATTATCCGAGCCTCACAACCGAAGGAAGATGATGAAAATCGACTCCCAAATGAAGAATGCTTGAGAGTTCTCCCCCCCCCCCCTTAGCTCTCTCTCTCGCTCTCGCGCAGGTGGAATGAAGGAGGAAATGGTCGATTTCGTCTAATAAAGACGAAGTTGCACGGTTGACCGCTTTGTGTGCCGCGGCACAGCCGAAGTGTGCCGCGGCACAGGCCAAAAATTACTCCCAGGTTTCGGCATTGTGCCGCGGCACAGCCTGCGTGTGCCGCGGCACCCGGTACAGTTGGGTTTTGGTCGCAGAAGACACACGAGTGTGCCGCGGCACTGCTGGCACCGTGCCGCGGCATCGATGGGTGTGCCGCGGCACACGCATGCTTTGTTCGACCAACAACTGAAGGAATTTGTGTGCCGCGGCGCACACACCTTGTGCCGCGGCCCACACCCCCTTTTGGGTTCCAAAATGATAAAAATGATCCGGAAAGAGAATAAAACGATAGGAATCAATATTTGGGAACCAACAACACGAAATGGATCCATGGCAACCCAAACGGCGGTTCCGCACAACAATAACGAGAATACAGTTCAACAGTTTGACAGGAAGGACACGCTGAAAAGTACACGAGGGTCACTACGATCGAGAAATACACCAAAAACGAAAATACAAGGGAAAGAAAAATACGGATATTACATTCTACCCCTCTAAAAATAAGTTTCGTCCCGAAACTTAAGAAACAAACAACTCCGGGTACCTAGCACGCATGCTATCCTCGGTTTCCCAAGTTGCCTCCTCGACACCGTGTCTCGACCACTGTACTTTGACCAAAGGGATGGTTTTATGCCTCAGTCGTTTCTCACGATGCTCCAAAATCTTCAAAGGACGCTCCTCAAAAGTAATATCTTCAGTGATATCAATCTCGCCATAATCGATGACGTGACTAGGATCCGGGACATATTTCCTCAACTGGGAAACATGGAAAACGCTATGAACATGACTCAAGGCCGGAGGTAACGCCAAACGGTATGCCAACCCACCTACTCGCTCGAGGATCTCAAAGGGGCCGATAAATCTCGGACTCAACTTTCCTTTCTTCCCGAAACGAAAAACTCCCTTCGTCGGCGACACCTTTAGCAAAACGTGGTCTCCCACCTCGAATTCCAAAGGTCGACGACGGACGTCGGCATACGACTTCTGTCGACTCTGGGCAGTCAACATCCGTTCCCGAATTAATTCTATCTTCCGCCTCGTCTCTAAAACGACATCCGGATCGGTCCCGACCAAGTCGGACGCCTCATTCCAACAAATTGGTGATCGACATCGCCGCCCATAAAGTGCCTCATACGGTGCCATCTGAATCGACGCGTGCCAACTATTGTTGTACGTGAATTCGATCAATGGTAAATGCTCCTCCCAGTCTCTACTCCAATCGAGAGCACAAGCACGCAACAAATCCTCGAACGTCTGGATAGTGCGTTCCGACTGTCCATCTGACTGGGGATGAAAAGAGGTACTCAAATGTAAACGGGTACCCAACGCCTTATGCACCGCCTGCCAGAAGTGCGATACAAAACGGCCGTCACGATCCGAAACAATAGACTTCGGAGTACCGTGAAGTCTCACAATCTGCGCGATAAACACACGAGCTAACTTCTCCGGGCCCCAAGTGTCCTTGATGCCCAGAAAATGTGCCGACTTGGTCAGGCGATCAACAATCACCCATACCATATTCATGCCCGACCTCGATCTCGGCAAACTCGTAACGAAATCCATCGATATATCTTCCCATTTCCATTCCGGAACGGGAAGTGACTGCAATAACTTGACCTGGCCGATGCTCGATTTTGACCTGCTGACAAGTCAAACATCTCGCTACAAACTGTGCGACCTCATCCTTCATATCATTCCACCAGAAATTTCTTCTCAGGTCCTTGTACATCTTACTCGAACCAGGATGAACGGAATAGGGTGTAACATGGGCCTCCCGTAAGATACTCTGCCTCAACTCTGAGTCGTTCGGCACACAAAGCCGACTCTGGAATCTCAAAATACCATCCTCGTGAATCACGAACCCAGGAGACTTTCCCTTAAGAACGTTCTCTCGGATTTGAGTAATCATCGGATCCTCTGACTGCTTCAGCTTAATTTCATCGATCAAAGATGACGAAATCTCTAAAGCACATAGTTGCCCGACGGCTCCAGGCAATAAGACTTCAACATCTGACTCGATCAAAGCCCTTCGAAGCTCAGACTGAGACGTAAGGATCTCAAGCATTCGCAACGCCACCGGTTTCCGACTCAAGGCGTCAGCCACGACGTTCGCCTTGCCCGGATGATAAAGGATTTCGAGGTCATAATCCTTAATCAACTCTAACCACCTCCTCTGCCTCATATTCAACTCCCGCTGAGTAAATATGTATTTCAGACTTTTATGATCGGTAAAAATCTGACATGCAGAGCCGAAAAGATAGTGACGCCAAATCTTGAGCGCGAATACGACTGCCGCTAACTCCAAATCATGGGTAGGGTAGTTAAGCTCATACGGCCTCAACTGTCTCGACGCAAAGGCAATGGTCTTGCCGTGCTGCATTAATACGCACCCAAGACCCTGACCCGAAGCATCGCTATAAACGGCGAATCCCTCGTTGCCACATGGCAACGCCAAAACCGGAGCTGAAGTCAAATGCTTCTTCAGCTCCTCAAATCGAATCGCCTCTCGTCATTCCGCATTTAACTTCTCGGATTTCTGGAGCAACTGTGTAAGTGGTCGAGCCAGTTTCGAGAAACCCTCGACGAACCTACGGTAGTAGCCAGCCAAACCCAAGAAACTACGGAGCTCTCTCACGTTTTTGGGCGGTGCCCAATCCAATACCGCCTCAATCTTCTGCGGATCTACACGAACCCCTTCGGCTGAAATCACGTGACCCAAAAACATCACTTCCTTCAGCCAGAACTCACATTTCGAGAACTTCGCATAGAGTTGCTCGGCCCTCAAGATGTCTAACACTATCCGCAAATGATGGGCATGCTCTTCCTCATTCCTTGAGTAAATAAGAATATCGTCTATGAAGACGACGACGCACTTATCCAGATACTCGATAAAAACTTTGTTCATCAACTGCATGAACACCGCCGGCGCATTAGTTAACCCGAAAGGCATGACTACGAACTCATAATGTCCGTACCTCGTCCGAAAAGTCATTTCGGCACATCGGACTCTCTCACCCGAGTGATAGTACCCCGATTTCAAATCAATTTTCGAGAATACCGCAGCTCCCTGCAACTGGTCGAACAAGTCGTCAATTCTCGGCAAAGGATACTTGTTCTTGATGGTCACCTTGTTTAGCTCGCGATAGTCGATACATAAACGTAGTGAACCATCCTTCTTCCGCACAAACAGGACCGGTGCGCCCCAAGGCGAGGCGCTCGGTCGAACATACCCCGACTCAAGAAGCTCACTCAACTGCTTCTTCAACTCGGACATCTCTGAAGGTGCCATGCGATAGGGTGCCTTCGAAATAGGAGCCGCACCCGGATCTAACTCTATAGCGAACTCGACCTCACGATCCGGTGGCAATCCCGGTAACTCGTCAGGAAAAACATCAGGAAATTCATTAATGATTGGAATCGACGAAAGCTCGACTCCACCACTCTCCGTCTTCAAGGCGTAGCACCAATAGCCGGTACACCCCTTTCGCAGGAGTCTCATCGCCTTCAAGGCGTTAATAACGAGTTTCTGGTTCCCCCTCTTTCGCCCGGCGAAAGAGTGCTCGGTGCCATCATCGGCTAACATGGTGATGATTCTTGTGCGGTAGTTCATGATTGCACCATGCCGCTTGAGCCAATCATCCCCGAGAATTAAGTCCTCACCCTCAATACCCACAACAATAAGATTAGAGGGCCAAGCCCTCTCACAAATAAACACAGAACAGTCTCGAACCTCCTGATCACCAACGATCCTATCACCGCTAGGAAGCTTAACGATGAAGGGCTCACAAGGCGTCAAACGGTCGAGACTCAAACGGCGCACGCAATCCAGAGATATGAACGAATGCGTAGCACCGGAATCGAAAAGCACACTGACAGGATGAGAAAGAATATAAACGGTACCTGTCACCACGGTAGCCGCTGGATCATCGGCTTTCCGCATCTCATAGACACGCGGGTGGGCTGAGCCGACACTGGAAGCTCCCCCTTTAGAGGGCTGACCACGACCTCTCCCCCGACTAGCACTCGACGGGGATTGAGGAGCAAACGATCCCTGATTCACACTTGGTTCCCTAGGCGCTGGAATGGAAGCCCGGGCACCAAGAATTTTCTCCCTCTCCGCACCAAAAGCAGCCTTGTGGCCGGTGCCCTGCCCGATTACACGTCGACAAAGGGCTCAAACAAGTACGACCGATGTGGCCTGTACGACCACAATTGAAACACTTCACATCACGAAAAGGAGCACCGGTAGTTCCACGAGGACCCCAGTGAACGAGCTGGACCACCACCGGCGGGGAAGTTAGCAGATTGGGATCTCTGCTGACCCCCACTCTTGTGGCCCGAAAAGTTCCCAGTGGACTTCTGCTTCTTACTCTCGCGGGCCGCCTCACTCGCCGTCACAGACATATCATAAGCAAGGGCCCTGCTCTGGTAATCTTTCAATGTAGTGCATACAAGCCCCGACATATAGTCCCGAATCGACGACTTCATCCGTCTGGAGAAATGGAAAATTTTGTCGCTCTCCTCGACAACTTGGGTCTTCACATAACCCAACTCCTTGTTAAAATCAGCAATAGCTTGAGCTACGGGGATATCCCGCGGTTGAGCATCATAAAAAGCATGTACCCGAGCCTGTCTGACTGGCCACGGGCAATATTCAGTCTCCATCAACTCTTGAAACTCAGCCCACGAAGCAGCATGGTCTTTGGGCCCAACGGCCTCCCACCAGTCCGTAGCGTCCCCTGTGAGAAAGTATTGGGCAATAGGGACTTTACGGTCCTCGGGACAGTTAGTGGCAACGAAGACCTTAGATATCTCCTTGATCCACCCTTCCCAGCCAATCGGGTCCAAGCTCCCAGCGAGGAGGATGCATCTTGATAACATCCTGGAGCCAACGATCCGCTCGCCCGATTAGCGTGGGCACGATCCGGGTTACGAACCGCTGAGCTATCGCCGCCATTTGATTCACCATTTGCCGCATAACGGCCGCAATACCGAGGTCGGCACGCTCCCGAGAAGAAGCATGGCTATGACGGTCGCCAGCACTGCCGGCTCGAAGATCGCGACGTGGCCGCCCCACCGGCCGCCCCACGTCCCGGCCGCGTCCACGACCACGACCGCGACCACGACCTCTTCCAAAGATCCATACCGGAGTTAAATAAGTAGCAAAAGCCATACGAGGGTAAGTACGAGAAAAGAACAATCACAAGTCGAGAAGCAAAGGTACGATACAAGGAAATAATGAACAGAGGAAGGAAAACTTACGGACACTGGTAGTACCGGAATCATGGCAGCGTGACGATGATGTGCAAAACAAAACACCACAAGACCCAATAAACCGACAAGCCTAGGTATCCATAAACCTAGAGCTCCGATACCATTTTCTGTAACACCCTCAAGATATTCGAGGTATATTACAGCGCCGTGAATCCCTATATGGGACCCACCAGTGAACAAAGACATCATACTCATACTCATCGACTCACATAAACGACAGAACAATACCATGTCATAAAGACGCAAAACAGAATAATCCACCCGGTTCAACCGGTCAATATAACATCATCATCCAACACAACATAACAAGCAACAATACAATCCGAACGAACAAGAACCCTTGAGTACTCGAGTACAACTACTAGTTCAAAAACCACAAAAGATGAAAAGGTAAAAGACACTAAAACGTCACTCGTGCACAATCATCACGCACGGCCATCATCCGTGTACTGGTCCAGCGCCCGCTCGTCTCGATGAACCTGACCTGAAATTCATAAAACGAATTTCCCCGAGACGGGTCCCCAGAGGGGTTAGCCATTACGCTAGTACAAGTAACCAGATGAACAACTTACATCTTACACATATAGTAAATGCATGCAATAAAGAAAACCGTTCGAAAGCACTCATTTCCGGAAATGCCAATATCAAATCACATTTGTAAAATTCACCACAATTAACCGTCGGTCCACACCTCCGTGGACCCCTACCGAGACCCCGTCGGATCTAACCCGTAGTGGTTAAAAGCAAAGCTCGTCGATCCACACCTCCGTGGACCCCTACCGAGACCCCGTCGGATCTAACCCGTAGTGAGCATACACACACACACAAGTCTCATGCAATACTACTACGTTAAGATTGTAAGTTCATAAGGATACTTGCCTCGATTAATAGACGGTGACACGAACGGAACGGAAGAATCAAGCACGACCGTGGGGAACCGACGAATGAACCTAACGATTCGAATAACACAATCACAACCAACTCTAGACGATTACGGAAATGGAATACACCCGGAAACCCGCCTACGATTCATGTATATTCATACCAAAAATAACAACGAGGGCGGACCACAACCAAACCCTTTCGATTCCGTAATAATCCACAAAATATCCATGAATCCGTAGGAAAACTAAAGATACTAACAATATCAATCGTATACATCATGAATCCATCAACAAAACGGAACTAATCGGAAGAAAATCCCAAAACCCCCAAATTAATCGAAAATAGGGTTCTAGAAATATTACCTTTGAAGATTCAAGTACTAAGATCCGAAGAACACGCGTTAGATTGATTATCCGAGCCTCACAACCGAAGGAAGATGATGAAAATCGACTCCCAAATGAAGAATGCTTGAGAGTTCTCCCCCCCCTTAGCTCTCTCTCTCGCTCTCGCGCAGGTGGAATGAAGGAGGAAATGGTCGATTTCGTCTAATAAAGACGAAGTTGCACGGTTGACCGCTTTGTGTGCCGCGGCACAGGCCAAAAATTACTCCCAGGTTTCGGCATTGTGCCGCGGCACAGCCTGCGTGTGCCGCGGCACCCGGTACAGTTGGGTTTTGGTCGCAGAAGACACACGAGTGTGCCGCGGCACCGGACAGTGTCTTTGCGGCACTGCTCGCGTGCCGCGGCACCGGATGGGTGTGCCGCGGCACACAGTACAGTTTGTTCGACCAACAACTGAAGGAATTTGTGTGCCGCGGCGCACACACCTTGTGCCGCGGCCCACACCCCCTTTTGGGTTCCAAAATGATAAAAATGATCCGGAAAGAGAATAAAACGATAGGAATCAATATTTGGGAACCAACAACACGAAATGGATCTATGGCAACCCCGAAACGGCGGTTCCGCACAACAATAACGAGAATACAGTTCAACAGTTTGACAGGAAGGACACGCTGAAAAGTACACGAGGGTCACTACGATCGAGAAATACACCAAAAACGAAAATACAAGGGAAAGAAAAATACGGATATTACATCCAGCACATGCCATCCAAATCCTCCTCGGCAATGGGAGTCGCGAGAATCTCCTGTATGAACTGAGGGGTATAACCTAGCTCCTCACCAACAATGGACTCGAGTCTACCCCTGTCCCAACTCCCATATACCCAGAGATCATTAATCCTAATATGGGGTCTACCACTAATCTGACAATAAGACGAAATAGGCCTATCCCTAATCCAAGTGTCGTCCCAAAACTGGCCTCCCCGCTGCCACTACCGAGAGTCCAAGAAATGAACTCTTGAGCCTCGATACCCACGTGGAGGAGACGGCTCCAAGGGCGGCTGGCATGAGCTTTAAGAGCAGTATGCATAGGCGTAGAAGGGCCAGCGAAGCAGTATTTGCAGAGCATAAACTGCACCCACAAAGACGTGCCCGCGCGAAGACGCCACCAGAGATTATAACTAAAAGCTCTCACCATATCCGAGAGGCTCCGAATCCCAAGGCCTCCCTCCGAGACTGGGAGACAGATCTACCGCCAACGGACCCAATGCGTCTGTAACACCCCGAGATATTCGGAATATGTTACAGCGCCGTAGACCCCTACATGGGACCTACCAGGCTACATTAGAAAAACTCTACTCGACTAACCATCTTGGTTAGCGAGGATACACAATTAAATAATATGACATATAAAGATATGCCCGGAGCAACCGGCAAAATAAGCATCAACCAACAACGTGACAGTTTGAAACAATACAATACGGAGTTTGAAACAAAAAGCCTAAGTACTCGCGAGTACAATCTATAAGTTTAAAACTGTGGGAACAACCATATCGAAATGGACAAAGGAAATAAGTAGACCCAAATGCACATGTCAACGACCCTGGCCAACATCCTCGTACTGTCCTGGTGCTCGCTCGTCCGGATAATCATAACCTGAAATCCATAACAAGAATTTCCCCGACAACGGGTCCCCAAAGGGGTTAGCAATTACGCTAGTATAAGTATTCAAGGCAAACCAATCGCTTACACATTTCATAGTACATGCACCAAAATCATTTCGAAAACCAAAAAAAGACATGTCTTTTCCGGAAACAAACAGTCAAATAATTTGCCTTGGGAACAGAGTAATATCATAGATTCCCACACGAGGCCTCTAAGGACCCTCCCGCACTGGCTACATTACAAAACAAAACACGCACATGCATCGCCTTGGGAACAGAGTAATATCATAGATTCCCGCACGAGGCCTCTAAGGACCCTCCCATGGCTAGCTAAACAAACTCGTGAAATACGGGCGCGGCATAGATTTCCCTCCTTGACCCGTCGGGCCAACACGAGGTGAGTTACACACAAGTAATATACATCACCATTTCATGTTAAGCTTAAAGGTTTCCAAAAATACTTGCCTCGAATTATTGACGACGTGAAGAACGGAAAGGAAAGTCACCGACAACCGCTAGGAACCAACGAAACCGAACCTAACGATTCAAGAACACAATCACAACCGTTTCTAAATGAATACGGAATTGGAATACACCCGAAAACCCGCCTACGATTCATGTATATTCGTATAAAAACAACAACGAGGGCGGACCACAACCAAACCCTCTCGATTCCGTAAAAATCATGAAATATACCATGAATCCGTAGGGAAACTAAGAATACCAACAAGATTAATCATATTCATCATGAATCCATCAACAAAACGGAACGGATCGGAAGAAAATCCCAAAACCCCCAAATTATCCAAAAGTAGGGTTCTAAGAGATTACCTTGGATTTAGGATGAGAAACACAAGTGGATGATGTTAGTCTACACCAAGAACTCAAGCAAAAGAATCTCTGAAGTGATTGGAAGGAGAAAATCGCCTCAAATCGCCTCTGGGGTCGCTCGGCCGCGGAAGAAGGAAAGAAATGAGAAATGGTGTTCATCTCGGTCAACTCCCTGGTTTATATAGCCAGGGAGTGTTAGCGCACGCTAAAGCCTCAAGATTAGCGTGCGCTAACGGGATAAGATTACAAATCTTATCGTTAGCGTCCCAGTCCAGTAACCAGGTTTTTGACCGTTAGCGTGCGCTACCATACATGAGTAGCGTGCGCTAATAACCTCTCGGTAGCGCGCGCTATCGACCAATAGCGTGCGCTACCTGAACATCAGCCGAGTCCAGTGGCAAACTGCCCAGAACCCACCTGATACGTTAGCGTGCGCTACCATACAAGCGTAGCGTGCGCTATCTGATCCGTTAGCGTGCTGTCACGGGGTTGGGTTTGAGCACTCGAAAGCTCTTCGGACCCGTGCGGCACTAGACTAGAATTACCTCGATCTAGCTAGTAAGCCTAACTCACTCGGTTGCTAAGTATGTAAGGAGGGGTTTAAACACTTGGGAGTTGAGAGTAAAACACTTCACTATTTCACAATACTTCACAAGTACAAGAATGTTGAGTCTTTGAGGGTTGGGTGCAAATGAGCCAACCTCAAGCCTATTTATACTACTCCTAGGGACCTAGAAACTTCTATCCACCTCCTCATTTGGAGGACTCTAGAACATCCTATACAATCCACACACTTCTATCCTATTCTAGAACCTATCTCTAGAATCATCCACACTTGTCTACAATATACAAGTCTTACAAACACATGTCTAGAGTATTATACAACTACAAGGCATACAAAATCTAGAATACTCTATATTATTCCAGCACTACATCCTTCTAGGAGTTTCCTAGAGGTTTCTCTTCCATCCCGGGCGCCCGGCCCGTCTCTGTCCGTCCCGGCCCGCATCGGCCCGTCCCGGCCCGCACCGGCCCGTCTCGGCCCGAACATCTAGGCCCGTCTCTACAATGTTCCAGACTCTTCCCGAACCTCCTGGACCAAGCCGGTCCGCTTCTAGTTGCTTCCGGTCGAGTCTTTCCTGCTGAGTGGCTCCTCAGCTTTTCAATGTCTACTGCCCCCACAAGGCTTTTTCCGTCTAAGCCTATTATAGGGGGGGAGGGTCTCCCTCGCACCTCGCGCGCGCGCGCCCGCGCACGCCGGCCGCGCCCGGCATCCCACGCCCGCGTCCGGCCGCCCAGCTCGAGTCCTGTTCCCAGACTCGGCCTTGTCCCGTCGTGCCTTGTCCCACACGACCTGTGCTCGCCCGACCTTGCCCGCGTCCCCTGCGCTGTCGGACGATCCGGACATGTCCCGTCCGCAATGCCCCTTGGGCGATCCGCTTCCCATAGCGGCGTCCGTGCTCCTCCCACGGCTTACTCGCGTGACTCTCCGTCCGGTCACGCCGTCCTGAAGGCTGACTCTTCACATGCAGCCCGATGCCATCCATGGCGTCCTGCTCGTGCCGGTCCCTCGGCACCCTGTGCGACCGTCTGCGCACACATGTCTCGTTGTCGACTGTCGGCCGTGACATTCTCCCCCGCCCATTTCGTCGACGTCCTCGGCGACGTGGCGGCCCCTCGATGAACCGAACTGCTCCAAGGTGGTAACTCGGCTCCTCCTCAAGCTTCCTCACGTACTTGAGTGCCGACATAGCTTGTCCAGAAGGCTCTGTGGTCAAGCGTATTTCCTGCAGCTTGGCTTGATCACACACGTACAGTGCCCTCTTATGCGGAACAACGCCAACATTATTCTTCCTCAGGAAGTCCATGCCCAGTATAATGTCCCGATCATCCATGCTCGTCACCTTGAAGTGCACGCGCGGTTCCCACGTGCCTATCTTTAGTCGCACCCCATTGGCGACTCCTGTGACTCGAACGGGTGGTGCATTATTCGACTTCATCCAGCCCCGTCCCTCGATGACCTGAAGCCCCAACCTCTGTGCTTCAGCCTCGTCAATGTAGTTGTAATCGGCCCCTGTGTCGACCAACGCCTTGACGGGTTTCCCATTGATCAGCCCCGTCGCATACAGCAGGTTTCCCTCAAGCGGTGCTCCATCCCGCGATGCCATCCCTATGGCTGAGTTCAACACCTGAAGCGCCATCGATGTCCCATCACCCTCGGCATCATCCCGTGCCTTGGTGTACTCCATGGCGGCTACCCTCGGAAACTTCGAGCATTGCCTCGTCGAATGCTCCGTGCTCCAGCAAATCTCACATTTCTTCTTCTTCGGACACGCTGCTACGAGATGGTCTGCACTCCCGCACCCATGGCAAGTCCGAGCCCATCCTGACTGCTTGCCGTCCTTGGGCCTGGCCATCCTCGCGCCCCTATCCGCACCCTGGTACGACTTGTCCTGCGTACCGATGCCGTCCTCGTCCCTCCTGGACTTTCGGCTCTCCCCGGCTGGTTTTAACTCGATCAGCCGCTCCGCTATCGCAATCGCCTCGGACACGTTATGTGCCTTGGCCCTCTGCACTTCCAACTTTGCCCACGGTTTTAGCCCATCCACGAACGCGAACAAAGCTTCCTGCTCACTAAGGCTAGGCAACTCCAGCATGATCTCCTGGAACTCCTTCACATAGTCCTTGATCGCCTTACTGTGTGTCAACTCCTTCAACCTAGCCCGGACCTCAAACTCAACATTCTCCGGGTAAAACTGCCGCTTGAACTCGGCCTTGAAATCCTCCCATGTCTCCATCCGACATGTACCACGCGCGATCTCTGTTTCGCGCCTTCTCCACCATAGCAGCGCCACATCTGCTAAGAAGAATGGAGCCGTCTGTAACTTGGTCGCATCATCTACTATCCCTGATGCACCAAAGTAACGCTCCATGTTCCACAGGAAGTCATCCACTTCCCTACCATTCCTCGATCCTTGGAACGAACACGGCCGGGGGATGTCGATTCGATGGGGTGCCACACCCCGCTGGTCCCGACCGTGGGCCATCGCCCGCTCGTACAATGCTGTCCTTCCCTCGATGGTCTCGATCCTCCCGATGATCTCCTCTCGAAAGGCTGCGATCATGGACCGAACCTCCTTCCTGACAGACTCAAGGATCTCCTCACACAACTCGCGTCGCAACGCGTTAAGGGTGCCCGTCACCCGGTTCTCAAGCTCCTCCAATGACTCGCTCATCTCCGTCACCTGGTCGGCCACTCTGCTCCATGCCTCAAGAGCATCTTCGTGTCTGCCCATGGTTTTCTCCAGCCGAGCCACTCGTGCTTCCATGGCAACACCTCTTTCCACGGACTTGTCCCTAGACCCTTTCCTGGACTTGTCCTTCTCCTGGCCGGGTTGAACTTTGGTGACGCTGGACGTAGTCTCCATCGGTCCTCCTTGCACAAAACCTCTCAGCAACGTCTCAATGTGGAAGTTCCTTGAACCACTAGCGTGGCTCCGATACCACTTGTCACGGGGTTGGGTTTGAGCACTCGAAAGCTCTTCGGACCCGTGCGGCACTAGACTAGAATTACCTCGATCTAGCTAGTAAGCCTAACTCACTCGGTTGCTAAGTATGTAAGGAGGGGTTTAAACACTTGGGAGTTGAGAGTAAAACACTTCACTATTTCACAATACTTCACAAGTACAAGAATGTTGAGTCTTTGAGGGTTTGGGTGCAAATGAGCCAACCTCAAGCCTATTTATACTACTCCTAGGGACCTAGAAACTTCTATCCACCTCCTCATTTGGAGGACTCTAGAACATCCTATACAATCCACACACTTCTATCCTATTCTAGAACCTATCTCTAGAATCATCCACACTTGTCTACAATATACAAGTCTTACAAACACATGTCTAGAGTATTCTACAACTACAAGGCATACAAAATCTAGAATACTCTATATTATTCCAGCACTACATCCTTCTAGGAGTTTCCTAGAGGCTTCTCTTCCATCCCGGGCGCCCGGCCCGTCTCTGTCCGTCCCGGCCCGCATCGGCCCGTCCCGGCCCGCACCGGCCCGTCTCGGCCCGAACATCTAGGCCCGTCTCTACAATGTTCCAGACTCTTCCCGAACCTCCTGGACCAAGCCGGTCCGCTTCTAGTTGCTTCCGGTCGAGTCTTTCCTGCTGAGTGGCTCCTCAGCTTTTCAATGTCTACTGCCCCCACAAGGCTTTTTCCGTCTAAGCCTATTATAGGGGGAGGGTCTCTCTCGCACCTCGCGCGCGCGCGCCCGCGCACGCCGGCCGCGCCCGGCATCCCACGCCCGCGTCCGGCCGCCCAGCTCGAGTCCTGTTCCCAGACTCGGCCTTGTCCCGTCGTGCCTTGTCCCACACGACCTGTGCTCGCCCGACCTTGCCCGCGTCCCCTGCGCTGTCGGACAGTCCCGGACATGTCCCGTCCGCAATGCCCCTTGGGCGATCCGCTTCCCATAGCGGCGTCCGTGCTCCTCCCACGGCTTACTCGCGTGACTCTCCGTCCGGTCACGCCGTCCTGAAGGCTGACTCTTCACATGCAGCCCGATGCCATCCATGGCGTCCTGCTCGTGCCGGTCCCTCGGCACCCTGTGCGACCGTCTGCGCACACATGTCTCGTTGTCGACTGTCGGCCGTGACAGTGCGCTATACAAGCGTAGCGTGCGCTAACTGGCACCTGAACGGGTTCAGTAGTGAACTGTCCAGTACTGGACACTCACGCTAGCGCACGCTACCGGGCATCATCAGCGTGCGCTAGCCCCTCGACGTTAGCGTGCTGTCACGCCCCACCTTAAGGCAGCAGGCATCGCACAGCATCCGGCCGACGCCTGCCGGACGGGCGCGCATCATGCTCGCGCGCGTACAGGGACCCGGCCAAGCTCACAGAGGACTAACCCCCCTATAATAGGCTTAGACGGAAAAAGCCTTGTGACAGCAGTAGACATTGAAAAGCCGAGGAACCCACTATCCAGAAAGAAGACCCTAGAAGCATCAAGATGGAGACCAATCAATTCCAGAAGGTCAAAGAGGGTTCCAGAAGGTCAGAAATCGGGTCGGGTTGCTACGGGTCGAATCGGGCCTTGGCCGGGCAGGCGGGACACTTCGGGCAGGTCGGGCCGGACGTTCGAGAGTGCAGGGACTCCAAGAACACTTCTTAGAATTACCTAGAGTTGTATAGATCTTTCTAGATGATGGCATTCTTGTAAATACTTGGAATAGTAATGTTTTGTTGGTAATTTGTTAGCCTAGGAGGATTAGTATAAATACCCCCTTGGGGCTCATTTGTAACTCATCTTGAGAAAGGCGATTTGCTACGGTCTGATAAGAGAAAACCTTCCCCAAGCACTTCCTTACTTCCTTCCTAGTAATCTTGTGTGTATTGATAGGCTTGCTACTTAGGCTTGAGACAACCTAAGATAGTGCCGCACGGAGAGGACTTAGCGAGGCGCAAGTATAACCCCGTGACAGTTGGTATCGGAGCCAAGGTTGAGACAACCAAGGCGGATTTTCGAAGATTGCTAGCTGATCGTGCAAGGAGTAAGATGGCACAATCATCCGACGTTACCCAACCCACCACTCGTGCCGAGAAGACCAAGAAGGGCGAGACAAGTCATCGGCCGGATTCTTGCCATGGATGCCTGAGTGACTCATTGGAGGAGGTCTATGATGAGGTTGCGAGGAGGGTGGATGACTTAGAAGAAGGCTGGTGAGGAGCCGCACAACCAGTTCTTTCTACTATCAATGCTTGTGATGGGGACATGAAGAAGGAGTTGGCGATTTTCGGGCCATGATCTTGGCCATGCAAGAGAGCATGGAGGTTCTCAAGATGGAGATGGCAACGGTGAAAAGGGCGATTGCCAACGGAGAAGGACATGTGGGTGCGACACCGCACGAATTGACATCCCAAGGCACAGGAAGTTCAACGGATCGAGAAACGCCAAGGAGATTGACAATTTCTTATGGAACCTGGAGCAATACTTTGGTGCCTCAAACATTCGAGATGATGACACCAAGTTGCGGACGGCGCCCTTGTACTTGGCCGACACAGCCGTGCTGTGGTGGCGGACCAAGCAGGCTGACATTGAGAGTGGTGCGTGCAGGATGGCTTCCTGGGAAGACTTCAAGGCCGAATTGAAGAGGCAATTCTTTCCCGAGAATGTGGAGTTCGAGGCTCGGGGCAGGCTGAAGAGACTCAGCCACACTCGCACTATCAAAGACTATGTCAAGGAGTTCCAAGAAATCGTGCTGGAGATACCAAGCTTGACGGCGACCGACAAGCTGTTTGCATTTATGGACGGACTCAAGCCTTTTGCGAGGCAAGAGTTGGAAAGGCGCAATGTCCAGGATGTGGCGACCGCCATTGCTGTGGCCGAGGGCTTACGGGAGTTGAAGACCAGCGACAAGCCAAGGACTTTCCGCACAGATAAAGGCAAAGGTGGGGGAGACCGCCCATCAAGGTTCAGGCCGAACAAATACTGGGGCAAGCAACCAGTGGACGAGAACGATAAGCCGAGAGGTTGTCACATTTGTCATAGTACCTCTCACATGAAGTACGATTGCCCACTGCGGAGGAAGAAGGTCGCAGCCATGCAAGAGACCACGGAGACCGAGGTTGCGGATGGTGCGCATATGGGCTCATTGAGTTTGCTCAATGCTGTCAAAGCCGTTGTGGAGCTGGCGAAGGGACCCAGAAAGGGGTCTATGTTCGTGGATG
The DNA here is from genome assembly GCA_033398695.1 of Orobanche coerulescens. Lineage (NCBI taxonomy): Eukaryota > Viridiplantae > Streptophyta > Magnoliopsida > Lamiales > Orobanchaceae > Orobanche > Orobanche coerulescens. Next base: position 53,646,989 of record CM065801.1, on the reverse strand, counting down.
CCTTGATCGGAGGCACCCACATCAAAGCCTTAGTGGATACAGGAGCTACGCACAATTTCATGCGGGACGGCGTAGCCAAAGTCTTACGACTTACCGTCACTCCAACTAATGGATCGATCAAGACAGTGAACACCCATGCTAAACCGGTGACCGGCGAAGCACGAGGAGTGGAAGCAAAGATAGGTGACTGGCAGGGAATGATCACCTTCACTGTAGTGACCATGGATGACTATGATTTGGTTCTTGGGTTACAATGGTTCGATCAGGTACGGGCTTGCATTCTTCCATTTTCAGATTCCTTAGTCATTTTGGACTCCGACAGGACACAGGCCATTCCGGCCAGGAGGGAAGCGAAGGGGACAGGCACCCTTTCAGCAATGCAACTTAGTCGAGGCCTTCGGAAGCAGGAAGAGACCTTCGCTGCATTTTACGTTCCTGATGATGGAAACGATATTGAAGGCAAGGATGTACCAAAGGAAGTTCAAGCCGTTTTGGAGGAGTTCCAGGACGTGATGCCCGCGGAACTACCTAAGAAGTTGCCACCCAGACGGGATGTGGACCACAAAATTGAACTTATTTCCGATGCGAAGCCACCTTCAAGGACACCCTATAGGATGTCACCACCGGAACTTAAGGAGCTGCAGAAACAATTGAAAGAGTTGTTGGATTCCAAAATGATCCAACCATCCAAATCTCCTTATGGATCCCCCGTTTTGTTCCAAAAGAAGCATGATGGATCCTTGCGTATGTGCGTGGACTATAGGGCACTCAACAAACTAACGGTTCGCAACAAGTATCCCATTCCACTCATTGGAGAGCTGTTTGACCAACTGGGAGGTGCTAAATACTTTTCAAAGATCGACCTAAGATCCGGATATTGGCAGGTCCGGATAGCCGAAGGAGACGAACCCAAGACAGCCATGGCAACCAGGTATGGTTTGTTTGATTTCCTTGTGATGCCGTTCGGGCTTACAAATGCCCCAGCGACCTTTTGTACACTGATGAACAAGGTATTTCAGCCATACATAGACAAGTTTGTTGTCGTTTATCTGGACGATATTGTCATTTACTCATCATCGATGGAGGAGCATGTAGAACACTTGCGACAGGTGTTCCAAGCATTGCGGGACAATGAACTTTATGCAAAGTTGGAGAAATGCTCATTCGCCCAACAGGAAGTGACTTTTCTGGGGCATCGTATCAAAGATGGCCGCATTATGATGGACGAGGCCAAAGTAAAAGCCGTTCGAGATTGGGAGCCGCCGACCAGCGTAACCCAACTCCGATCATTTCTGGGACTCGTGAACTACTACCGGAAGTTCATCGAGGGATACTCTCGGATAGCAGCACCATTAACGGACCTATTGAAGAAGGACCACAAATGGGAATGGACGGACAAGTGCCGAGAGGCCTTTGAGCGACTCAAAGGCAAAGTGACGGAGCAGCCAGTTCTTGCCTTGCTGAGACCATGCCAAGGCATATGAGGTTCAGACCGATGCATCTGATTATGCCATCGGAGGAGTTTTGATGCAGCTAGGGCATCCCGTCGCCTATGAGAGCAGAAAATTGAATGACACCGAGAGACGGTACTCGGTACATGAGAAGGAAATGACCGCCGTGGTTCATTGCCTTAGAGCACGGAGGCATTATTTACTTGGGAGCAAGTTTGTGGTACGAGCAGACAACGTAGCCACAAGTTATTTTCAAACCTGGAAGAAGCTCACGCCAAAGCAAGCAAGATGGCAGGAATTCCTAGCCGAGTTCGATTATACCTGGAGTATAAGTCGGGAGTACTTAACCGAGTAGCCGATGCATTAAGCCGGAAGGCCGAGCTTGCGGCCTTGACCAAGGCCGAAGGAAGCATCAAGGACCGCATACGCGAGGGACCGAGGCGGGACCCTTTCGCAGAAACATCATGCAACTTGCCAGGAGCGGCAAGACAAGACGGTTCTGGGAACGAGACGAGCTACTCTTTACCAAAGGCAATCGTTTGTACGTGCCCAAATGGGGAAACTTACGGAGGGACATCATGAAGGAATGCCACGACACACTATGGGTGGACACCCGGTATGCACCGTCTGATGGCTTTAATTGACAATTCTTACTTTTGGCCCAGGATGCGTGAGGACGTTGAGGCATACGTCCGGACATGTCTTGTATGCCAACAAGACAAGGTGGAGCAACAACAACACAGTGGACTACTTCAACCCTTGCCCATACCGGAACACCCTTTTGAAAGCGTTTCAATGGACTTCATTTCGGCTTTGCCTAAATCGGATGGGTACGGGTCGATCATAGTTGTGGTGGATGGGTTCTCAAAATACGCAACCTTTATTCCGGCCAGGCGGGCGTGACTCTGGAAACGGCCAAGTTGTTCTTAAAGCATGTGGTAAAATATTGGGGCATTCCAAGGACAATCGTGAGTGACCGAGACCCACGTTTCACAGGAAAGTTTTGGTCGGGACTTTTCAAGCTATTGGGCTCGAACTTAGCATTCTCAACAAGTTTCCACCCACAGACGGACGGGCAGACAGAACGAGTTAACGCACTGCTTGAGTGCTACTTGCGGCACTATGTGAGTGCCAATCGGCGAGGCCCAGGCCAAACTCTTAGACACGGCCCAATTCTCATACAACTTGCAGAAGAGTGAATCAACAGGACGCAGCCCATTCGAGCTCGCTACAGGGAGACAACCGGCGACAACGAACAACATTGCCACCGGATACACGGGACAGAGTCCCGCAGCATATACCTTTGCTAAGTCATTACAGGAGGAATCGGACTTGGCTCGAGCATCATTGGACAAGGCAGCCAAGAAGATGAAGAAATGGGCCGATCTCAAGCGACGAGCGGTCGAGTTTAACGAAGGCGACTTAGTTATGGTGAAACTTCTCCATGACAATTTAAAGCATTTGGTGTGCATAAGGGACTTATCCGAAGATACGAGGGACCCTACAAGATCGAGCGGCGTGTTGGGACAGTTTCCTATCGAGTGGAACTACCGCCGAAGATGAAGATACACCCGGTCTTCCATGTTAGCCAACTGAAGCCTTACCATCAGGACATGGAGGATCCGGGCCGAGCTCAGTCACACCGAGCACCTACTGCCGTGATTACTTCCTTCGACAAGGAAGTAGCCGAGATCATCTCACATCGGGACGTTCGACGAAGGGGCGTGGCCCCATACACCGAGTACTTTGTGCATTGGAAGGGACTCCCAGACGCTGAAAATAGCTGGGAACATGAGGATCACCTATGGCAATTCCGGCAGAAGATTGAAGAATATCGGGACAGCATCGTGCCGAGGACGGTCACGACTTTGGTGGGGGAGAATGTCACGCCCCACCTTAAGGCAGCAGGCATCGCACAGCATCCGGCCGACGCCTGCCGGACGGGCGCGCATCATGCTCGCGCGCGTACAGGGACCCGGCCAAGCTCACAGAGGACTACCCCCCCTATAATAGGCTTAGACGGAAAAAGCCTTGTGACAGCAGTAGACATTGAAAAGCCGAGGAACCCACTATCCAGAAAGAAGACCCTAGAAGCATCAAGATGGAGACCAATCAATTCCAGAAGGTCAAAGAGGGTTCCAGAAGGTCCAAAATCGGGTCGGGTTGCTACGGGTCGAATCGGGCCTTGGCCGGGCTGTAACACCCCCAATCCACTCAGGGATATTACACGCCGTAGACCCTTTCCTCAAGGATCTACCAGGCTGGTAACGACATTTAACATCTCGACAATGCCTTCGAGGCTACAATGACTCAGTAGACCGATTTGGTCTTTCCACAAATACATACAACTCAAATACAACTCATGCCCACGCAGGGGACAAAAATACAACTACACCCGTACAACGGGAACAATACAGCAGCGGAAAATAAAGTACAACTGAACCAACACACGATGTACGGTTCCTCATGTGATTAGTATCGATCATCTTTCATCATCCTTCATGCCGACCCTGTGCTATGCTCCAAAACCTGAATGCAAAAACAGACATCCACCCCCCGAATACTCGGGGGTTAGCAAAACTCCACTGTTTTGCTAGTGCAAATACAAAGTGCAAATACGAGCCATACAATTCACATTCCACGAATAACAATAACCGAGGATCCTCAAAGATCCAAACGAAACGAAAAGTACTTCCCGAGGCAAGGGTTTGAGAAAGCATTTCAAAAACGAAATATCATAAATCAATGGAAGTAATTTATAAAACAGTTTAGAATGCCATCGAGAGTTTTAATAGAAAACAATTTAGGATTATCAAATCCTAATCTTTCCAAAATCAACAGGGTCACAGCCCAAAGGTTTTGTTTTCGCAATTAGAAAACCAACAGCAATACACAAGGTTAAAACCCATGTCACGTGTCTTCGGCGGACATAACATCAATACAATATAATCACCCAAGATACGTAAACCTTGGTCACCAAAAATACAACATCAACTCGTGAATCCAGGGCTATACCATTGGATTCCCTTCGTGGCCCCGTCGGACCCTCCCAAGGTGAGTAGAATGCGTTTTCGAAATCATATACACCAATTCGTGAAGTTTTACTCGTGAATCCAGGGCTATACCATTGGAATTCCCTCCGTGGCCCCGTCGAACCCTCCCGAGGTGAGCAAATACATTCACCAAACAAACCACCGCACTCGTGAATCCAGGGCTATACCATTGGAATTCCCTCCGTGATCCCGTCGGACCCTCCCGAGGTGAGCGAAATACATTCACACAATTAACATGTCACAACAAGGATATTCATACAATCCACCAAAGGCAACAAACACAAAGCACGACATAATCGTCAACTCACAACGCACCAAATTGAGATAATATATGCACACACGCGTTATCAAGCGCAACATCAACACCAAACATATCCATAGGATTCACATAGTCACTTACAACCCACACAATTTACAAAACACACGCGTTTTGAAAGTGAGCCTTTAACGAGGCTAGTCGAATCTTTTGAAAAACCCGTTTCAAACAAACACACACACATACCAAGACGATCACCAATCATCATATCCACAAAACGAGAAATGTATGGACAAGGTACTTGCCTCGAATAATTAGACGATGACACGAACGGAACGGAAGAGTTGAACACGACCGCAAGAACCGGCGGAAATGAACCTAACGATTCGAATAGCACAATCACAACCACTTCTAAACGAGTACGGAAATGGAATACACCCGGAAACCCGCCTACGATTCATGTATATTCGCACAAAAATAACAACGAGGGCGGACCACAACCAAACCCTCTCGATTCCGTAAAAATCACGAAATATACCATGAATCCGTAGGGAAACTAAGAATACCAACAAGAATAATCATATTCATCAAGAATCCATCAACAAAACGGAAAGAATCGGACAAAACCCCAAAATCCCCAATTATCCAAAAAGGTAGGGTTTCAAGAGATATTACCTTGAGTGATTCAAGTATTAAGATCCGTAGAACACGCGTTAGATTGTTTATCCAAGCCTCACAACCGAAAAGAAATGATGAAAATCGACCCCGGATGCGTAACTCTCTCCCTCTATATCTCCTCTCTCGCGGCGCAGTGGAAAAATGGGAAAGAAATGAGCTTCACGCTCAAAACAACGCATTTATAGTGTAACACGGCGAGCTATCGGCGGCCTATCGGCCGATAGGCTAACCGATAGCCATACAGGATGTAGGCGGAGAGTCTATCGACCCCCTATCGGCGAAAGGCTCTGGAAGTGCTCGGCCAAAAACTGAAACGACCATAACTCTCTCGTCCGGACTCCGATTGACTCACCGTTTGAACCATTGGAAAGCTAATTCGATGTTCTATAATATTGCAAAGATTTATAATTTTTGGAGTTACCAAAAATTAATGGTGATCTAACAAAGACGAACTCATACTTAGAAAAGTCGTTTAGTAATCCTGAATTCAACAAAACGACACCGAAACCCGAACACGAATACGAACCGAAGATACGGTTACGAAGTACTCACAAAGACGAATCTAAGAGCTAGTAGAACACACAATTCCGACCACCCGAAGGCTCGAGATTCGACAACGGAAGGTAATTACCCCAAACTTTGGGAAATTACGAAAATGGCCCAAATGCCCGAAAACCACCATACGTGATCGAATAACCAAACCGAAGTTCACAACACGTCTAACAAAGTTAAACGGACTTGCGGGAAATTGAAGCAATGATTCGGTCGAGATTCGCAAGAATCGAACTCAAGTGCGGAAAAGTCGCTAAAAAGCACAGAACTCAACGAAACGACACCGAAACGAACTCGGATGTCAAAAAGTGTAGAATTAATCATTCTCAGAATGACGAAACGGTCATGAGCGAGTCGTCAAAACGGACTCCGACCGAAAAAAAAGAAATTACCGGAAATCGAAAATTGCGGATATTACATTCTACCCTCCTTAAAAGAAGTTTCGTCCCGAAACTTAAAACAAGTAGGGAGAAGAAATATTCCGCCAGGAAAAACTCAACGAGACACACAAGAATGCGTAACTAATGCCCAACGGCTTAATGTTACAAACAACACAAAGGAATATACGGCGTGTAAACACGCTCCACGGTGACCAACACAACGTCGCCGTTAGGGATATAATAAAACCGACAAGTGACAAGCGTCATCAAACGGATACTATAGCCAAGTCAATTATCCGATAATCACAAAACACAACGAACGAAAATCAATATGATTGATCAACCCAACGGTACATCAATCAAAATGCGAGTCAACCGCTGAACAAACACGGAATCCCATCGCCTAAGGGATGGAAGATTGAGAACGAAACTAATTTCCCGAACTAAAGGGAATTACGAAGGAGCCTGAACGTTCAACAATCACGAAACGAGAACAAAAACCGAACAAACAAACGATCGAGACAACAAAAATCGAAGAATCATGTTCGAATCACGAAGAACAATAAAGTTCGACAATAACTCCCAGGATGATCTGGTGAGAACTACAAGACATGCATTCCCATAAGATCCACAGGAAAGGGAATAGCGATTGAAAAGTCACAACGACAAATATGTTATTCCGAAATGATATCACACTCGTTCGATAAACAAAAACAAGGGCAGGACAAGCTCAGAAATGTCAACGAACATAAATGAGTCGACAAAGTAGAAAATACAGGAGTTCAAAATCCGATCCCTTCGAATAAAAGGACTAGTAGAACCAAATGATGTCACTTCCGAACAAGGTTCACAAGAATCGAACCGAACTCGAAAAAGTCACAGCGATAACCAGATTGACCCAAAACAAGATCACAGCTCGTTCGAACGACGAAACCGAAATACAGAACAAGTTCAGAAAGTATCAACAAACACGAGCGAGTCGATAGACTCGAGAAAGAAAATGCGGAGTCTAAAAACAACACGGGTACTACATTCGACCTCTTATAAAGAAGGTCGCCCCGAAACTCACAACAATGAAATCAAGGTGACGACACAACAAGCAGGCGCGAAACATCCTTCAAAGGCCTCTCAAAGCCGATTCCGATGGTCTTTGAAGCGCGAACTCGAAAGTCTCGGTAGCCAATTCACAAATCAATTCGGTGTCCTCGAGTCCACACTTGAAATGTGTTACCGACGAGAAGGACAATTTACACGTGCATGCCCGGCACATCTCGATTGAAACGCCTCGGCTCGGCATACCGAAAATACAAATGCTAGATCTGATGGGGCATAACGTCGCAAAACAACATAGCGGAGATGCCAACTCGGACAACAAGGAATCATAATACATATCATATACAACGATTATCATCGTAAAATAATACACACAAACACTTCAAGCAGACGGTATCGTTCGGCGACCTCAACGGCCGAACGATAACGGACATAATTACAACCATCATGAAACAATCATACATGTACACAAATGTACAACTCAAGCTTTAACAACCCACACTCGTGCGACAACACGCAAATCACCACGAGGTGATAACAGTAAACACCAGTTCACACCTCTCACAGAGAGCTAGTACAACAAATGCGTGGCAACGACTCGACGTTCATGCCACCAATTCGATCACAATTCGGGGTTAACACCGTAACGAAAGTTCGAAAACCCTACACGCATTTCCGGTCCGCAACCAGGAATGATAGGTTTTAAAAAAACGAAAACCACCTTTGAAGACAGTTTGGAAACACCAGTTGATCTTGAGTATCATTTTACAAAAAGTAGTACAAACACCATTATCGAGACTTTGAAAATCATCTAGCGTTTGAACAAAAATGAGGACACCTTTCCTTTAGTGAAAAACTTTCAAAAATATTCGACCCTTGGGTCTAAGCAACTGCATTTGAAAATATCTCAAAAATATTTTTGGTCCTCAACCGGAAAATTTTTGAAATGAATTGACATTAGAAAACGCCTTGAAAACACCGCAAGAAAATAATTCGTTTTAAAAGTACGTCTCGAATTTTAATTTTCTAAGATACTCAAGGTTTTCAAAAATAATTCAATGGGCTAGAATGCCCAAAAATTTCAGGTAATTACAAGGAACAATATAGCGCCGTGGGTCCCGCACCGGAACCCACCAGGCTAAAAACCAATTACAAGAATGCCCAAAAAGGTCGATGACGGTAGTACTTATCAAAACTCACAAAATCATTTGAAAACACCCAACTACCGTCAAAACGGTCAAGGCCAACAACTCGGTTAAAGGAATCGATTTTCGAAATAAAATTCAGTCGGTAAGATACCGAAAGCTATCACAAAGGAACTCACGCAGCGGAAAAAAGAAATAGAGTCCAACATGCACAATCCAGCAACTACTCCTCACATGAAAGAAATATGAGAGTCAAATAGTCACGTATCAAGAAATCAAAATCCATAAGAGGATTCCGTCACTTAGCAAATAAATCATAAAAATAGCTCGTGTCACACGAGGCACAACACAAAGAAGGGAGACTTACGACCACAGTCGCACGAAGATGATGATCGCCCACGATACTAATCACGACCAACAAACTCGGGCGACGCGTCGCGACGACATTCGATCGGATAAAATCCGGCGAAACAAGACTCAAACAACACGACTTGACCCGATAGCCTAGGTTTCCTCAACCTAAGCTCCGATACCATTTATGTAACACCCCAATCCACTCGGGGATATTACACGCCGTAGACCCTTTCCTCAAGGATCTACCAGCCAGTAACGACATTTAACATCTCGACAATGCCTTCGAGGCTACAATGACTCAAGAGACCGATTTGGTCTTTCCACAAATACATACAACTCAAATACAACTCATGCCCACGCGGGACAAAAATACAACTACACCCGTCTGGCCAGAACAATCTGACGAATGGAAAATAAAGTACAACTGAACCAACACACGATGTACGGTTCCTCATGTGATTAGTATCGATCATCTTTCATCATCCTTCATGCCGACCCTGTGTTATGCTCCAAAACCTGAATGCAAAAACAGACATCCACCCCCCGAATACTCGGGGGTTAGCAAAACTCCACTGTTTTGCTAGTGCAAATACAAAGTGCAAATACGAGCCATACAATTCACATTCCACGAATAACAATAACCGAGGATCCTCAAAGATCCAAACGAAACGAAAAGTACTTCCCGAGGCAAGGGTTTGAGAAAGCATTTCAAAAACGAAATATCATAAATCAATGGAAGTAATTTATAAAACAGTTTAGAATGCCATCGAGAGTTTTAATAGAAAACAATTTAGGATTATCAAATCCTAATCTTTCCAAAATCAACAGGATCACAGCCCAAAGGTTTTGTTTTCGCAATTAGAAAACCAACAGCAATACACAAGGTTAAAACCCATGTCACGTGTCTTCGGCGGACATAACATCAATACAATATAATCACCCAAGATACGTAAACCTTGGTCACCAAAAATACAACATCAACTCGTGAATCCGTGGCTATACCATTGGATTCCCTTCGTGGCCCGTCGGACCCTCCCAAGGTGAGTAGAATGCGTTTTGAAATCATATACACCAATTCGTGAAGTTTTACTCGTGAATCCAGGGCTATACCATTGGAATTCCCTCCGTGGCCCCGTCGAACCCTCCCGAGGTGAGCAAATACATTCACCAAACAAACCACCGCACTCGTGAATCCAGGGCTATACCATTGGAATTCCCTCCGTGATCCCGTCGGACCCTCCCGAGGTGAGCGAAATACATTCACACAATTAACATGTCACAACAAGGATATTCATACAATCCACCAAAGGCAACAAACACAAAGCACGACATAATCGTCAAATCACAATGCACCAAAAATGAGATAATATATGCACACACGCGTTATCAAGCGCAACATCAACACCAAACATATCCATAGGATTCACATAGTCACTTACAACCCACACAATTTACAAAACACGCGTTTTGAAAGTGAGCCTTTAACGAGGCTAGTCGAATCTTTTGAAAAACCCGTTTCAAACAAACACACACACATACCAAGACGATCACCAATCATCATATCCACAAAACGAGAAATGTATGGACAAGGTACTTGCCTCGAATAATTAGACGATGACACGAACGGAACGGAAGAGTTGAACACGACCGCAAGAACCGGCGGAAATGAACCTAACGATTCGAATAGCACAATCACAACCACTTCTAAACGATTACGGAAATGGAATACACCCGGAAACCCGCCTACGATTCATGTATATTCGCACAAAAATAACAACGAGGCGGACCACAACCAAACCCTCTCGATTCCGTAAAAATCACGAAATATACCATGAATCCGTAGGGAAACTAAGAATACCAACAAGAATAATCATATTCATCAAGAATCCATCAACAAAACGGAAAGAATCGGACAAAACCCCAAAATCCCCAATTATCCAAAAAGGTAGGGTTTCAAGAGATATTACCTTGAGTGATTCAAGTATTAAGATCCGTAGAACACGCGTTAGATTGTTTATCCAAGCCTCACAACCGAAAAGAAATGATGAAAATCGACCCCCGGATGCAGAACTCTCTCCCTCTATATCTCCTCTCTCGCGGCGCAGTGGAAAAATGGGAAAGAAATGAGCTTCACGCTCAAAACAACGCATTTATAGTGTAACACAGCAGAGCCTATCGGCCGGCCTATCGGCCTATAGGCCCAACCGATAGCCATACAGGATGTAGGCAGTAGAGTCTATCGACCCCCCCTATCGGCCGAAAGGCTCCTGGAAGTGCTCGGCCAAAAACTGAAACGACCATAACTCTCTCGTCCGGACTCCGATTGACTCACCGTTTGAACCATTGGAAAGCTAATTCGATGTTCTATAATATTGCAAAGATTTATTATTTTTGGAGTTACCAAAAATTAATGGTGATCTAACAAAGACGAACTCATACTTAGAAAAGTCGTTTAGTAATCCTGACTTCAACAAAACGACAGAAACCCGAACACGAATACGAACCGAAGATACGGTTACGAAGTACTCACAAAGACGAATCTAAGAGCTAGTAGAACACACAATTCCGACCACCCGAAGGCTCGAGATTCGACAACGGAAGGTAATTACCCCAAACTTTGGGAAATTACGAAAATGGCCCAAATGCCCGAAAACCACCATACGTGATCGAATAACCAAACCGAAGTTCACAACACGTCTAACAAAGTTAAACGGACTTGCGGGAAATTAAAATAGATTCGGTCGAGATTCGCAAGAATCGAACTCAAGTGCGGAAAAGTCGCTAAAAAGCACAGAACTCAACGAAACGACACCGAAACGAACTCGGATGTCAAAAAGTGTAGAATTAATCATTCTCAGAATGACGAAACGGTCATGAGCGAGTCGTCAAAACGGACTCCGACCGAAAAAAAAGAAATTACCGGAAATCGAAAATTGCGGATATTACACGGGCCGGGCCGGGACACTTCGGGCCGGGTCGGGCCGGACGTTCCAGAGGGGTCTGGGGACTCCAAGAACACTTCTTAGAATTACCTAGAGTTGTATAGATCTTTCTAGATGATGGCATTCTTGTAAATACTTGGAATAGTAATGTTTTGTTGGTAATTTGTTAGCCTAGGAGGATTAGTATAAATACCCCCTTGGGGCTCATTTGTAACTCATCTTGAGAAAGCTGATTTGCTACAGTGCAATAAGAGAAAACCTTCCCCAAGCACTTCCTTACTTCCTTCCTAGTAATCTTGTGTGTATTGATAGGCTTGCTACTTAGGCTTGAGACAACCTAAGATAGTGCCGCACGGAGAGGACTTAGCGAGGCGCAAGTATAACCCCGTGACAGTGCGCTAGCATATGTAGCGTACGCTAATACGCTAGTCCAGAAGGCTGGAAAAACAACACTGCCACTCCCAGGGCTACTCGGTAGCGCGCGCTACGGAACAAACGTAGCGTGCGCTACTAAGGAACCCCTAGCGCGCGCTATGCAGAAAAATAGCGTGCGCTAGGTATGAAATATGAACGGTTCCAAAACACCGGAAGGTGAACGAAACATCCAACGGAACATCTCAACGGTTAACATAACATAGAATGGACCCACGGCAACCCCGAAACGGCGGTTCCGCTCAACAATAACGGGGATAAAACCCATAGATAATAAAAAAGATACACTGAAAGATACACAAGGGTCACTACTATCGGGAAATACGCCGAAAAAGAAAAATACAAGGGGAAGAAAAATGTAATATTACATTCTACCCCTCTAAAAACAAGTTTCGTCCCGAAACTTAAGAAACAAACAACTCAGGGTACCTAGCACGCATACTATCCTCGGTCTCCCACGTTGCCTCCTCGACACCGTGTCTCGACCACTGCACCTTGACCAAAGGGATGGTCTTATGCCTCAGCCGTTTCTCCCGATGTTCTAAAATCTTCAAAGGACGTTCCTCAAAAGTAATGTCCTTGGCAACGTCAATCTCCCCATAGTCGATGATGTGACTAGGATCCGGGACATATTTCCTCAGCTGGGAAACATGAAAAACGTTATGAACATGACTCAGGGCCGGGGTAACGCCAACCGTATGCTAACCCACCGACTCGCTCAAGGATCTCGAAGGGTCCAATAAATCTCGGACTCAACTTCCCCTTCTTCCCGAAACGGAAAACTCCTCTCGTCGGTGAAACCTTCAAAGAAAACGTGGTCTCCCCTCGAATTCTAAAGGTCGACGACGGACATCGGCATATGACTTCGCCGACTCGGGCGGTCAACATCCGTTCTCGAATTAATTCTATCTTCCGTCTCGTCTCTAAACGACATCCGGTTCGGTCCCGACCAAATCGGACGCCTCATTCCAACAAATCGGCGATCGACATCGCGCCCATATAGTGCCTCATACGGTGCCATCCGAATCGACGCGTGCCAACTATTGTTGTACGTGAATTCGATCAATGGCAAGTGCTCCTCCTGGGCCGCTACTCCAATCGAGGGCACAAGCACGCAACATGTCCTCGAATGTTTGGATAGTGCGCTCCGATCGTCCATCGATCGGGATGAAAAGAGGTACTCAAATGCAAACGGTACCTAACGCCTTATGCACCGCTTTGCCAAAAGTGCGATACAAAACGGCCATCACGATCCGAAACAATAGACTTGAGTACCGTGAAGTCTCACACCGCGCGATAAACACACGAGCCAATTTCTCCGGCCCCAAGTGTCCTTGATGCCCGTAAAATGTGCCGACTTGGTCGACGGTCAACAACCACCCATACCATATTCATGCCCGACCTCGATCTCGGCAAACTCGTAACAAAATCCATCGATATATCTTCCCATTTCCATTCGGAATGGGGAGGATCGCAATAATCCAAATGTCGCCGATGTTCGATTTTGACACTGGCAAGTCAAGCATCTCGCCACAAACCGTGCGACCTCCTCCTTCATATCATTCCACTGAAGTTCCTCCTCGTGTCCTTGTACATCTTACTCGAACCAGATGAACGGAATAGGGTGTGGAATGGGCCTCATGCAAAATACTCTGTCGCAACTCGGATCGTTCGGCACACAAAGCCGACTGAATCTCAAAACGCCATCCTCGTGAATCACAAACCCAGGAGACTTTCCCTTAAGAACGTTCTCTCGGATTTGAGCAATCATCGGATCCTCTAATTGCTTCAGCTTAATTTCATCGATCAAAGACGATGAAATCTCTAGAGCACAAAGTTGCCCGACAGCTCCAGGCAACAAAACTTCAACATCTAACTCGATCAGAGCCCGTCGGAGCTCAGACTGAGGCGTAAGGACCTCAAGCGTTCGCAACGCAATCGGTTTCCGACTCAAGGTGTCGGCCACGACGTTCGCTTTGCCTGGATGATAAAGGATTTCAAGATCTTAATCCTTAATCAGCTCTAACCACCTCCTCTGCCTCATATTCAACTCCCGCTGAGTAAATATGTATTTCAGACTTTTATGACCGGTAAAAATCTGACATGTAGAGCCGAAAAGATAGTGACGCCAAATCTTGAGTGCAAAGACTACCGCCGCTAATTCCAAATCGTGAGTAGGGTAGTTAAGTTCATACGGCCTTAACTGTCTCGACGCATAGGCAATGGTCTTGCCGTGCTGCATCAATACGCACCCAAGACCACGACCAAGCATCGCTATAAACGGCGAATCCTCGTTGCCACATGGCAACGCCAAGACCGGTGAAGTCAAACGCTTCTTCACTCCTCGAAACTCGGCGCCTCTCATCGGTCCGCACAAACTTCTCGGATTTATGGAGCAATCGAGTAAGTGGCCGAGCTAGTTTTGAGAAACCTCACGAACCTACGGTAGTAGCCACCAAACCCAAGAAACTACGGACCTCCTTCACATTTGTAGGCGATGCCCAATCCAATCCGCCTCAATTTTCTCGGATCCACACGAACCCCTTGGTGAAATCACGTGACCCAAAAACATCACTTCCTTCACTAACTCACATTTCGAGAACTTCGCAGAGTTGCTCGATCCTCAAAATGTCTAACACTATCCGCAAATGATGGGCATGCTCTTCCTCATTCCTCGAATAGATAAGAATATCGTCAATGAAGACGACGACACACTTATCCAAATACTCGATAAAGACTTTGTTCATCAATCGCATGAACACCGCCGCGCATTAGTTAACCCGAAAGGCATAACTACGAATTCATAATGTCCGTATCTCGACCGAAAAGTCGCTGCACGTCGGACTCTCTCACCCGGCCGATAGTACCCCGATTTCAAATCAATCTTCGAGAATACCGCAGCCTCCTGCAATCGGTCAAACAAGTCATCGATTCTCGGCAAAGGATACTTGTTCTTGATGGTCACCTTGTTTAGTTCGCGATAGTCGATACACAAACGTAGTGAACCATCCTTCTTCCGCACAAACAGGACGGTGCGCCCAAGGCGAGGCACTTGGTCGAACATACCCGACTCAAGAAGCTCACTCAACCGCTTCTTCAACTCGACATCTCTCAAGGTGCCATGCGATAGGCGCCTTGAAATAGAGCCGCGCCCGGCTCTAACTCTATAGCAAACTCAACCTCACGATCCGGTGGCAATCCGGTGAATTGTTAGGAAATACATCAGAAACTCATTAACGATCGGAATCGACGAAAGCTCGACTCCACCATCCTCCGCCTTCAAGGCGTAACACCAATATCCAAGACACCCCTTTGCAGAGACTCATCGCCTTCAAGGCATTAATGACGACTTACGGTTTCCCTCTTTCGCCCGCGAAAGAGTGCTCAATCTTGCCGTCCTCGGCTAACATAGTGATGATTCTCGTGCGGTAGTTCATGATTGCGCCATGCCGCTCGAGCCAATCATCCCCGAGAATCAAATCCTCACCTCGATATTAACGACAATAAGATTAGAGAGCCAAGCTCTCTCACAAATAAACACAGAGCGGTCTCGGACCTCTCGATCACCGACGATTCTATCACCGCTAGGAAGTTTAACGATGAAAGGCTCGCAAGGTGACAAACAATGAGACTTAAACGGCGCATACACACTCTAGAGAAATGAATGAATGCGTAGCACCCGAATCGAAAAGCACACCGACAGATGGAAATGAATGTGAACGGTACTGCCGCCACAAAGAGTCCGCTGATCATCGCCCTCCTCATCTCATAGATACGTGGCCGAGCAGAGCCGACACCGGAAGCTCCACCCTAGCGGGCCGACCCGACTTACCTCGGCGGCACTCGGTGGAGGCGGCGAGCAAATGAGCCCCGGTTCACACTCGGCTCTAACGGCATGCGATTGGGAAGAACGGCGCCACGAAGCCGCTTGATCTGCTCACAAAAAGGGGCCTTGTGACCCAAATTGGCCCACAAGTGTGACAAGTAAACTTGACGAGAACACCGCGGTTCCTATGGCCACCGCACACCACAGTTAAAACATGTGGGTTCACGAGCGGAGGTTCGGCGGCACTCGAAAGCTCCCAGAGAAACGAGCCGAACCGCCGTTGAAATATTTGCATTTTGAGATTTCTTTGGCCTCCACTCTTAGGACTGGAAAAATTTCCGACCGACTTACGCTTCTTGCTCACGAGCCAAATCGCTAGCCACCGACATATCATAAGCAAGGGCTCGACTGATAATCCTTCAAGGTAGTACAGACGAGCCCAGACATATAGTCCCGAATGGGCGGCTTCATCCTCCTAGAAAAATGGAAAATTTTGTCGCTCTCTGCGACAACTTGGGTCTTCACATAACCCAACTCTTTGTTGAAATCAGCAATAGCTTGGGATACGGGAATATCCCGAGGTTGAGCATCGTAGAAAGCATGCACTCGAGCCTGTCTGACCGGCAATATTCGGTCTCCATCAATTCTTGGAATTCGGCCCATGAAGCAACGTGATCTTTGGGACCAACGGCCTCCCACCAATCTGTAGCATCTCCCGTGAGAAAGTATTGAGCAATAGGGACCCTACGGTCCCTGGGGCAATTAGTAGCATGAAGACTTTGGATATCTCCTTGATCCACCCTTCCCACCCGATCGGGTCCGAAGCTCCCGAACCGAGGAGGATGCATCTTGATGACATCCTGAAGCCGCCGATCCGCTCCGCCCGATTAGCATGGGCACGATCGGGGTTCAACCACTCATGCTATAGCCGCCATCTGGTTAACCATTTGCCGCATGGCGGCAATACCAAGATCGCGCGCGCCCGAGAAGAAGCATGATCGTGACGGTCGCCGATCGCGGCCTCGAAGAGTGCGACGTGGCCGCCCCACCGGCCGCCCCACGCCTCGGCCGCGTCCCACGGCCACGACCACGACCACGACCACGGTTTCCTCGGCATCCATACCGGTGTTAAAAGATAACAGAGCATATCGAGGATGAGTAAGGAAAACTACGATGATAAGCAAAAGAGGGAGAATAACCACGGTTCAAGAAACGAAATACAAGATGAGAAAGCAAACAATCGGGTAAGGAAACTTACGAGCACCGGAAATCTTGAGATGCCTGGCGGTGTGACAATGTGCAAAACAAAACACGACTAGACCCAAGTAACCGACAAGCCTAGGTATCCATAAACCTAGAGCTCGATACCATTTTCTCGTAACACCCCGAGATATTCGGAATATGTTACTGTGTAGACCCCTACATGGGACCTACCGCTACATTAGAAAAACTCTACTCGACTAACCATCTTGGTTAGCGAGGATACACAATTAAATAATATGACATATAAAGATACGCCCGGAGCAACCGGCAAAATAAGCATCAACCAACA
Source organism: Orobanche coerulescens (assembly GCA_033398695.1). Taxonomy (NCBI): domain Eukaryota; kingdom Viridiplantae; phylum Streptophyta; class Magnoliopsida; order Lamiales; family Orobanchaceae; genus Orobanche; species Orobanche coerulescens. The sequence continues at coordinate 53,629,315 of CM065801.1, read as the reverse complement.
ACGTGACAGTTTGAAACAATACAATACGGAGTTTGAAACAAAAAGCCTAAGTACTCGCGAGTACAATCTATAAGTTTAAAGCGTGGGAACAACCATATCGAAATGGACAAAGGAAATAAGTAGACCCAAATGCACATGTCAACGACCACGGCCAACATCCTCGAATCGTCCCGGTGCTCGCCGTCCGGGATAATCATAACTCGAAATCCATAACAAGAATTTCCCGACAACGGGTCCCCAAAGGGGTTAGCAATTACGCTAGTACAAGTATTCAAGGCAAACCAATCGCTTACATTTCATAGTACATGCACCAAAATCATTTCAAAACCAAAACAAGACATGTCTTTTAGGAAACAAACAACAAATAATTTGCCTTGGGAACAGAGTAATATCATAGATTCCCACACGAGGCCTCTAAGGACCCTCTCGCACTGGCTACATTACAAAACAAAACACGCACATGCATCGCCTTGGGAACAGAGTAATATCATAGATTCCCGCACGAGGCCTCTAAGGACCCTCCCGCATCGGCTAGCTAAACAAACTCGTGAAATCCAGTGGCGGCAAAGATAGATTTCCTCCTTGACCGTCGCTGGCCAACACGAGGTGAGTTACACACAAGTAATATACATCACCATTTCATGTTAAGCTTAAAGGTTTCCAAAAATACTTGCCTCGAATTATTGACGACGTGAAGAACGGAAAGGAAAGTCACCGACAACCGCTAGAACCAACGAAACCGAACCTAACGATTCAAGAACACAATCACAACCGCTTTCTAAATGAATACGGAATTGGAATACACCAAAACCCGCCTACGATTCATGTATATTCGTATAAAAACAACAACGAGGGCGACCACAACCAAACCCTCTCGATTCCGTAAAAATCATGAAATATACCATGAATCCGTAGGGAAACTAAGAATACCAACAAGATTAATCATATTCATCATGAATCCATCAACAAAACGGAACGGATGGAAGAAAATCCCAAAACCCCAAATTATCCAAAAGTAGGGTTCTAAGAGATTACCTTGGATTTAGGATGAGAAACACAAGTGGATGATGTTAGTCTACACCAAGAACTCAAGCAAAAGAATCTCTCAAGTGATTGGAAGGAGAAAATCGCCTCAAATCGCTCTGGGGTCGCTCGGCCGCGGAAGAAGGAAAGAAATGAGAAATGGTGTTCATCTCGGTCAACTCCCCGGTTTATATAGCCGTGGAGTGTTAGCGCACGCTAAAGCCTCAAGATTAGCGTGCGTTAACGGATAAGATTACAAATCTTATCGTTAGCGTCCCGATCCAAGAACTGGGTTTTGGCGTTAGCGTGCGCTACCATACATGAGTAGCGTGCGCTAATAACCTCTCGGTAGCGCGCTTATCGACCAATAGCGTGCGCTACTCGAACATCACCGAGTCCATGGCAACCGCCGTAACCCACGTCACGTTAGCGTGCGCTCCCATACAAGCGTAGCGTGCGCTCTCTGATCCGGTAGCGTGCGCTACCATACAAGCGTAGCGGGCGCTAACCGGCACTCGAACGGGTTCATGAGTGAATCGTCCAAAGGCCGACACTCACGCTAGCGCACGCTACCGGCATCATCGGCGTGCGCTAGCCCTCGACGTTAGCGTGCGCGCAAGATATGTAGCGACGCTAATACGCTAGTCCGTATACCGAAAACAACACCGCCACTCCTGTGGCTACTCGGAGCGCGCTACGGAACAAACGTAGCGTGCGCTACTAAGGAACCCCTAGCGCGCGCTATGCAGAAAAATAGCGTGCGCTAGGTATGAAATATGAACGGTTCCAAAACACCGGAAGGTGAACGAAACATCCAACGGAACATCTCAACGGTTAACATAACATAGAATGGACCCACGGCAACCCCGAAACGGCGGTTCCGCTCAACAATAACGGGGATAAAACCCATAGATAATAGAAAAGATACACTGAAAGATACACAAGGGTCACTACTATCGGGAAATACGCCGAAAAAGAAAAATACAAGGGGAAGAAAAATGTAATATTACAGCGTCTTCCTCTTAGAACCGACAGTACCCCAGAAGTATTTCGCCATAATCTGCTCGAGCTCCTGGATAACATACTGGGGCGGGTCCAACACCTGAAGAAGGTGCAGAGGAATTGTGCAGAGAGTGCTCTTAATAAGATCCAAGCGACCCCCAAAAGCAAGGTGGCGATGGGACCAACCAGAGATCCTATCCAACAGCCGTTGCTTCACCCCAGCAAAGAGCTCTCGTCTCATAAATCCTTTGTAGAGGGGTGCACCAAGATAGGTGATGGGGAGATCACCTTGGTGGAAACCAGTAAGATCATGAACTCTCTGATGCCAACGAGGCGCGTGATTCGGAGCGAGGATAAAAGTGCTCTTCTGGATGCTAACCATTTGCCCGGAGGCCATAGAATAGTGATCCAAGAGTCGCATAAGGTCAACGAGGCCATCATCCATAGCTCGTGTGAATATAATGATGTCATCGGCATAGGGGAGGTGCGAGACCAGTCCTGTACCTCATCAAAGGATGGTCACGAATGAATCGATCCAAGCAGGGCGATAAATAATCGGCAGCAAGCACGAAGAGCGACGGAGAAATGGGTCACCCTGACGCAAACCCCGACTAGAGGCAAAATAACCGGCCGGGATTCCGTTCACCAGAATAGAGAACGTGCAACTCTCGACACAGTGACGGATGAACAGAATCCATCTAGCCAGGAATCCCATCCTCACCAGGACCTCACATAAAAATGTCAGTGAACCCTATCATACGCCTTAGCCATATCAAGCTTCAGCGCGAGGTTCGGGACACCATGTGTAATATCCGCATTTTTCTTTCCCTTGTATTTTCATTTCCGGTGTATTTTTCGATTGTAGTAACCCTCGTGTATCTTTCAGTGTATCTTTCCTGTCATCTATTGATCTGATTCTCGTTATTGTTGTGCGGAACCGCCGTTTCGGGGTTGCCGTGGATCCATTTCGTGTTATTGTTTCTCAAATATTGATTCCTATTGCTTTTATTCTCTTCCCGGATCATTTTTCATCATTTTAGGACCCAAAGAGGGTGTGGGCCGCGGCACAAGGAGTGTGCGCCGCGGCACACACATTTTTCCAGTTTTTAGCCGAGCGGACTCTACTGTGTGCCGCGGCACATGCCGACGGGGCCGCGGCACACGGCCGAGTCAGTGCCGCGGCACACTCGTGTGGCATTTTCGGCCAAAACCCGACTGTACCGGGTGCCGCGGCACACGCCGGCCGGGCCGCGGCACACTGCCGAACCCTGGGAGCAGTTTTTGGGCTTGTGCCGCGGCACACTTCGGCTGAGCCGCGGCACACGATGCGGTCAACTGTATAATTTTGTTTTTTTTGGGCGAAATCAGCCACTTTTCTTCCTTCACCTGCGCACGAGAGAGAGAGTTGAGGGGAGAACTTCTCATCATTCATCACTTGAGGGTTGATTTTCATCATTTTCATTCGGTTGTGAAGCCCGGATAATCGATCTAACGCGTGTTCTACGGATCATAGTACTTGGATCTTCAAAGGTAATATCTCTTAGAACCCTACTTTTGGATAATTTGGGGGTTTTGGGATTTTCTTCCGATTCGTTCCGTTTTGTTGGTGGATTCATGATGAATACGATTAATATTGTTAGTATCATTAGCTTTCCTACGGATTCATGGATATTTTGTGGGTTTTACGGAATCGAGAGGGTTTGGTTGTGGTCCGCCCTCGTTGTTATTTTGGTACGAATATACATGAATTGTAGGCGGGTTTTCGGGTGTATTCCATTTCTGTATTCGTCTAGAGTTGGTTGTGATTGTGTTATTCGAATCGTTAGGTTCATTTCCGCCGGTTCTTCGCGGTCGTGTTCGATCCTTCCTTTCCGTTCGTATCACCGCCTATTAACCGAGGCAAGTATCCTTATGAACTTACGATCTTGACATAGTAGTATTGTATGGGAATTGTGTGTGTGTGTACTCACTACGGGTTAGATCCGACGGGGTCTCGGTAGGGCTCCACGAAGCTGTCGAACCGCGAGTTGCTTTTAACCACTACGGGTTAGATCCGACGGGGTCTCGGTAGGGATCCACGAAGCTGTGGGTCCGCGGTTAATTGTGGTGAATTTTTACAAATGTGATTTGATTATGGCATTTCCGAAAATGAATGTTTTGGAACTATGTTTTCTTGATTGCATGCATTTACTATATGTGTAAGATGTAAGTCGTTCATTTGGTTACTTGTACTAGCGTAATTGCTAACCCCTCTGGAGACCCGTTTTGGGGAAATTCGTTTTATGAATTTCAGGTCAGGTTCATCGAGACGAGCGGGTGCTGGACCAGTATGCGGATGATGGCCGTGCGTGATGATTGTGCATGAGTGGTGTCTTATTGCCTTCTATCTTTTTACCTTTTGTGGTCTTTAAACTAATAGAAGTACTCGAGTACTTAAGAATTTTTACTTGTCAGGATTGTATTGTTGTTTATTATGTTTGTGTCGGATTATGGTGTTATGTTTGACCGGTTGAACCGGGTGGATTATTTTGTTGGGCGTCTTTATGACGAGGTGTTATTCTGTTGTTTCTGTGAGTCGATGAGTATGATGCTTGTTCAGCCTGGTGGGTCCCATATAGGGATTCACGGCGCTGTAATATACCTCAAATATCTTGGGGGTGTTACAGAACATGGTATCAGAGCGCACTAGGTTTATGGATACCTAGGCTTGTCGGTTTATTGGGTCTTGTTGTATTTTGTTTTGCACATCATCACGCTGCCATGATTCCGGTACTACCAGTGCCCGTAAGTTTTCATTCCTCTGTTCCTTATATCCTTGTATCGTACCTTTGATTCTCGATTTGTGATTGTTCTTTTCTTGTACTTACCATCGTATGGCTTTTGCTACTTATTTAACTCCAGTATGGATGCTGGAAGAGGTCGTGGTCGCGGTCGCGGTCGTGGTCGTGGTCGTGGACACGGCCGGGGATGTGGGGCAGCCGGTGGGGCGGCCACGTCGCAGTCTTCGGGAGCCGGCAGTACCGGCGACCGTCACAGTCATGCTTCTTCTCAAGAGCACGCCGACCTTGGTATTGCGGCTGTTATGCAGCAAATGGTGAATCAAATGGCGGCGATAGCTCAGGCGGTTCAGAACCCGGATCCGGCCCATGCTAATCGGGGCGGAGCGAATCGTTGGCTTCAGGATGTTATCAAGATGCATCCTCCTCAGTTTTCGGGAGCTTCAGACCCGATCGGCTGGGAGGGGTGGATCAAGGAGATATCTAAAGTCTTCACTGCTACCAACTGTCCCGAGGACTGTAAGGTCCCTAATGCCCAGTACTTTCTCACTGGGGACGCTACGGATTGGTGGGAGGCTGTTGGGCCCAAAGACCATGTTGCTTCGTGGACCGAATTCCAAGAACTGATGGAGACTGAATATTGCCGTGGCGGTCGATGTGCTCGAGTACATGCTTTCTTTGATGCTCAACCACGGGATATCCCCGTATCTCAGGCTATTGCCGATTTTAACAAGGAGTTGGGTTATGTGAAGACCCAAGTTGTCGAGGAGAGCGACAAAATTTTCCATTTTTCCAGGCGGATGAAATTGTCTATTCGGGACTATATGTCGGGGCTCGTCTGTACTACCTTGAAGGATTACCAGAGTATGGCCCTTGCTTACAATATGTCTGTGACGGCGAGTGAGGCGGCCCGCGAGAGCAAGAAGCAGAAGTCCGCCGGGAATTTTTCGGGCCACAAAGGTGGGGGTCAGCAGAAATTCCAGTCTGCTAACTTTTCCGCTGGTGGTGGCCCAGCTCGATCTACTGGGTTTCCCCGTAGGGCTGCCAGTGCCCCTTCTCGAGAGGTGAAGTGCTTTAACTGTGGCCATCAAGGCCACATCAGTCGTATTTGTCCGAACCCTTTGCTGACGTGTAATCAGTGTGGCCAGCCGGGTCACAAGGCTGCTTTCTGTGCTGAGAGGGAGAAAATCCTTGGTGCCCGGGCTTCCATTCCAGCGCCTAGGGAACCAAGTGGGAATCAAGGATCGTTTGCTCCTCAATCTCCGCAGAGTGCTAGTCGGGGGAGAGGTCGGGGTCAGCCCTCTAGGGGGGAGCTTCCAGTGTCGGCTCAGCCCACCCGCGTGTGTATGAGATGCGGAGAGCCGATGACCCAGCGGCTACCGTGGCGAAAGGTACCGTTCATATTCTTTCTCATCCTGTCAGTGTGCTTTTTGATTCTGGTACTACGCATTCGTTCATATCTCTGGATTGTATGCGCCGTTTGAGTCTCGACTGTTTGATGCCTTGTGAGCCCTTCATTGTTAAGCTTCCTAGCGGTGATCGGATCGTTGGTGATTAGGAGGTTCGAGACTGTTCTGTATTTATTTGTGAGAGGGCTTGGCCCTCTAATCTTATTGTTGTGGGTATTGAGGGTGAGGACTTAATTCTCGGGGATGATTGGCTCGAGCGGCATGGTGCAATCATGAACTACCGCACGAGGATCATCACCATGTTAGCCGAAGACGGCACCGAGCACTCTTTCGCCGGGCGAAAGAGGGGGAACCAGAAATTCGTTATTAACGCCTTGAAGGCGATGAGACTCCTTCGAAATGGGTGTACTGGCTATTGGTGCTACGCCTTGAAGGCGGAGAGTGGTGGAGTCGAACTTTCATCGATTCCAATCGTTAGTGAGTTTCCTGATGTATTTCCTGACGAGTTACCGGGATTGCCACCGGATCGTGAGGTCGAGTTTGCTATAGAGTTAGAGCCGGGGCGGCTCTTATTTCGAAGGCGCCCTATCGCATGGCACCTTCAGAGATGTCCGAGTTGAAGAAGCAGTTGAGTGAGCTTCTTGAGTCGGGGTATGTTCGACCGAGCGCCTCGCCTTGGGGCGCACCGGTCCTGTTTTTGCGGAAGAAGGATGGTTCACTACGTTTGTGTATCGACTATCGCGAATTAAACAAGATGACCATCAAGAACAAGTATCCTTTGCCGAGAATTGATGACTTGTTCGACCAGTTGCAGGGAGCTACGGTATTCTCGAAGATTGATTTGAAATCGGGGTACTACCAGCTCCGGGTGAGAGAGTCTGATGTGCCGAAAACAGCTTTTCGGACGAGATACGGACATTATGAGTTTGTAGTTATGCCGTTCGGGTTAACTAATGCGACGGCGGTGTTCATGCAGTTTATGAACAAAGTCTTTATCGAGTATTTAGATAAGTGTGTCGTCGTCTTCATTGACGATATTCTTATTTATTCGAGGAACGAGGAAGAGCATGCCCATCATTTGCGGGTAGTGTTAGACATTTTGAGGACCGAGCAACTCTATGCGAAGTTCTCGAAATGTGAGTTCTGGCTGAAGGAAGTGATGTTTCTAGGTCACGTGATTTCGGTAGGGGGTTCGTGTAGATCCGCGTAAGATCGAGGTGTTGGATTGGGCACCGCCCAAGAATGTGAGAGAGCTCGTAGTTTCTTGGGTTTGGGGCTACTATCGTAGGTTCGCCGAGGATTCTCAAAACTAGCTCGCCACTTACGCAGCTTGCTCCGTAAATCCGAGAAGTTCGTCTGGGAATGACGAGACACCGAGTTTTGAGGAACTGAAGAAGCGTTTGACTTCAGCCCCGGTTTTGGCGTTGCCATGTGGCAACGAGGGTTTTACCGTTTATAGTGATGCTTCGGGTCAGGGTCTTGGGTGCGTATTGATGCAGCACGGCAAGACCATTGCCTATGCGTCGAGACAGTTGAGGCTGTATGAGCTGAACTACCCAACTCATGATTTGGAGTTAGCGGCAGTCATTTTTGCACTCAAGATTTGGCGTCACTATCTTTTCGGCTCTGCATGTCAGATTTTTACCGATCATAAAAGTCTGAAATACATATTTACTCAGCGGGAGTTGAATATGAGGCAGAGGAGGTGGTTAGAGCTGATTAAGTATTATGACCTCGAAATCCTTTATCATCCGGGCAAGGCGAATGTCGTGGCCGATGCCTTGAATCAGAAACCGGTTGCGTTGCGAATGCTTGAGATCCTTACGTTTCAGTCTGAGCTTCGGCGGGCTTTGATCGAGTTAGATGTTGAGGTTTTGTTGCCTGGAACTGTCGGGCAACTTTGTGTTTTAGAGATTTCGTCGTCTTTGATTCATGAAATTAAGCTGAAGCAGTTAGAGGATCCGGTGATTACTCAAACCCGAGAGAACGTTCTTAAAGGAAAATCTCCTGGGTTTGTGATTCACGAGGATGGTGCTTTGAGATTCCAGAGTCGGCTTTGTGTGCCGAACGACTCAGAGTTGTGACAGAGTATTTTGCGTGAGGCCCATGCTACACCTTATTCCGTTCATCCTGGTTCGAGTAAGATGTACAAGGACCTGAGAAGGAATTTCTGGTGGAATGATATGAAGGAGGAGGTCGCGCAGTTTGTAGCGAGATGTTTGACTTGCCAGCAAGTCAAAATCAAGCATCGCCGACGGGGTTTTTGCAACACCGCTGCTCGGAATGGAAATGGGAAGATATATCGATGGATTTCATTACGAGTTTGCCGAGATCGAGGTCGGGCATGAATATGGTATGGGTGATTGTTGATCGCCTGACCAAGTCGGCACATTTTCTGGGCATCAAGGACACTTGGGGCCCGGAGAAGTTAGCCCGTGTGTTTATCGTGCAGATTGTGAGGCTTCACGGTACTCCGAAGTCTATTGTTTCGGATCGTGATGGCCGTTTTGTATCGCACTGGCAAAGGTGCATAAGGCGTTGGGTACCCGTTTGCGTTTGAGTACCTCTTTTCATCCCCAGTCAGATGGACAGTCGGAACGCACTATCCAGACATTCGAGGATATATTGTGTGCTTGTGCTCTCGATTGGAGTAGTGATTGGGAGGAACATTTGCCATTGATCGAATTCACGTACAACAACAGTTGGCACGCGTCGATTCGGATGGCACCGTATGAGGCACTTTATGGGCGGCAATGTCGATCACCGATTTGTTGGAATGAGACGTCCGATTTGGTCGGGACCGAGCCGGATGTCGTTTTAGAGACGAGACGGAAGATAGAATTAATTCGGGAATGAATGTTGACTGCCCAGAGTCGACAGAAGTCGTATGCCGACGTCCGTCGTCGACCTTTGGAATTCGAGGTGGGAGACCACGTTTTGCTAAAGGTGTCGCCGACGAAGGGAGTTTTTCATTTCGGGAAGAAAGGGAAGTTGAGTCCGAGATTTATTGGACCCTTTGAGATTCTGGAGCGAGTCGGTGGGTTGGCATACCGTTTGGCGTTACCTCCGGCCTTGAGTCATGTTCATAGCGTTTTTCATGTTTCCCAGCTGAGGAAATATGTCCCGGATCCTAGTCACGTCATCGATTATGGCGAGATTAATGTCGCTGAAGATATTACTTTTGAGGAGCGTCCTTTGAAGATTTTGGAGCATCGTGAGAAACGACTGAGGCATAAAACCATCCCTTTGGTCAAAGTGCAGTGGTCGAGACACGGTGTCGAGGAGGCAACTTGGGAAACCGAGGATAGCATGCGTGCTAGGTACCCTGAGTTGTTTGTTTCTTAAGATTCGGGACGAAACTTATTTTTAGAGGGGTAGAATGTAATATCCGCATTTTTCTTTCCCTTGTATTTTCATTTCCGGTGTATTTTTCGATTGTAGTAACCCTCGTGTATCTTTCAGTGTATCTTTCCTGTCATCTATTGATCTGATTCTTGTTATTGTTGTGCGGAACCGCCGTTTCGGGGTTGCCGTGGATCCATTTCGTGTTATTGTTTCCCAAATATTGATTCCTATTGCTTTTATTCTCTTCCCGAATCATTTTTCATCATTTTAGGACCCAAAGGGGGTGTGGGCCGCGGCACAAGGAGTATGCGCCGCGGCACACACATTTTTCCAGTTTTTGGCCGAGCGTACTGTATTGTGTGCCGCGACACATGCCGACGGGGCCGCGGCACACGGCCGAGTCAGTGCCGCGGCACACCCGTCCGGGGCCGTGGCACACTGCTGAGTCAGTGCCGCGGCACACCCGTCCGGGCCGCGGCACACTCGTGTGGCATTTTCGGCCAAAACCCGACTGTACCGGGTGCCGCGGCACACGCCGGCCGGGCCGCGGCACACTGCCGAACCCTGGGAGCAGTTTTTGGGCTTGTGCCGCGGCACACTTCGGCTGAGCCGCGGCACACGATGCGTCAACTGTATAATTTCGTTTTTTTTGGGCGAAATCAGCCATTTTTCTTCCTTTCCTTCACCTGCGCACGAGAGAGAGAGTTGAGGGGAGAACTTCTCATCATTAATCACTTGAGGGTTGATTTTCATCATTTTCATTCGGTTGTGAAGCCCGGATAATTGATCTAACGCGTGTTCTACGGATCATAGTACTTGGATCTTCAAAGGTAATATCTCTTAGAACCCTACTTTTGGATAATTTGGGAGTTTTGGGATTTTCTTCCGATTCGTTCCGTTTTGTTGGTGGATTCATGATGAATACGATTAATATTGTTAGTATCATTAGCTTTCCTACGGATTCATGGATATTTTGTGGGTTTTTACGGAATCGAGAGGGTTTGGTTGTGGTCCGCCCTCGTTGTTATTTTGGTACGAATATACATGAATCGTAGGCGGGTTTTCGGGTGTATTCCATTTTCGTATTCGTCTAGAGTTGGTTGTGATTGTGTTATTCGAATCGTTAGGTTCATTTCCGCCGGTTCCTCGCGGTCGTGTTCGATCCTTCCTTTCCGTTCGTATCACCGCCTATTAACCGAGGCAAGTATCCTTATGAACTTACGATCTTGACATAGTAGTACTGGATGGGAATTGTGTGTGTGTGTATACTCAATACGGGTTAGATCCGATGGGGTCTCGGTAGGGATCCACGAAGCTGTGGAACCGCGAGTTGCTTTTAACCACTACGGGTTAGATCCGATGGGGTCTCGGTAGGGATCCACGAAGCTGTGGGTCCGCGGTTAATTGTGGTGAATTTTTACAAATGTGATTTGATTATGGCATTTCAGGAAATGAGTGTTTTGGAACTATGTTTTCTTGATTGCATGCATTTACTATATGTGTAAGATGTAAGTCGTTCATTTGGTTACTTGTACTAGCGTAATTGCTAACCCCTCTGGGGACCCGTTTTGGGGAAATTCGTTTTATGAATTTCAGGTCAGGTTCATCGAGACGAGCGGGTGCTGGACCAGTATGCGGATGATGGCCGTGCGTGATGATTATGCACGAGTGGTGTCTTATTGCCTTCTATGTTTTTACCTTTTGTGGTCTTTAAACTAATAGAAGTACTCGAGTACTTAAGAATTTTTACTCGTCAGGATTGTATTGTTGTTTATTATGTTTGTGTCGGATTATGGTGTTATGTTTGACCTGTGGAACCGGGTGGATTATTTTGTTGGGCGTCTTTATGACGAGGTGTTATTTTGTTGTTTCTGTGAGTCGACGAGTATGATGCTTGTTCAGCCTGGTGGGTCCCATATAGGGATTCACGGCGCTGTAATATACCTCAAATATCTTGGGGGTGTTACACCATGAATGTCTGAGACGTGGAGGTCTTGAATCAGTTCCTGGGCCAAAAGTATATTATCCGTAATAACCCGCCCCTGAACGAATCCACTCTGGTTCGGAGAGATGAAAAGTGGGAGGACGGAAGGGAGCCGAGCATTAAGGATTTTCGAGATAATCTTATTGGTCACATTACACAGACTAATAGGCCGGTAATCTGACCAACCGCTCGGAACAGGCTTCTTCGGGATCAAGACGACCGTGGTCGCCGTGATGGCCAGAGGCATGGTATGACCATCAAAGAACTCGAGCATAGCCCCCTCCACATCGGAAGATTGTCTCCCAATAATGCTGAAAAACAAAGACGAAAACCCGTCGGGCCCAGAAGTGCTATGAGGATCAATATCAAAAACCGCAGCACGAATATCCTGGGGAGATGGGGGGACACATAAACTATCAGAATCAAAAGAAGGGGGGATAGAAGGGAAACAAGTGTCATCCGGGGGTTGAGAACATCACCAACAGATGTAAGCAGAGTCCTGAAGTAATTCACAATGGATGAACGGATGTCCGACTCAACAACAATAGTCGTACCATTATCCTCGATACTGTGAATATATGACTGGCAACGCTTATGCGTCGTAAAACCCTAAAAGAAACGGGTGTTGCGCTCACCCTCAGCAACCCAACAAACTGCAGCCTTCTGCTTCCAGAAATCTTCCTCCATGGAGAGACGAAGTTGGTACTCAGCGCGAAAATGGTGCATAACGGATCTATTTTCCGGAGTAGGGTCCGAATCATATCGCCGCTCGACCTCGTTAGCAACCCTCAAGGCCTCATCCAACTTCGCATAAAGGTTTCCAAAAACAGACCAGTTCCACTATTTCAGTCTGCGCTTGACCCTAAGTAGTTTGGCATGTAAATGACACATGCCAACTAAACCAGTCGGGGTAAGCCAAACCTCCCTAACAGTGTCCAGAAATGTGTGATGACGAATCCACATATTTTGGAAACGAAATGACGACTTGTGACGAGTCGAGAAGAATCGACACTGGATAAGAAGGGGCGCATGATCCGAACGAAGACGAGGCAGGTGAGTAACAGTAGAAACTGCAAACACGTTCGACCATGCTTCATTAAATAAAGCACGGTCTAGCCTTTCCCGCAAACCAGTATGCTCCCAAGTGAAAATATCGCCCTCACAGCCCGCGTCAATCAACTCACATTCAGCAATAGCCTGTGCGAAGTCAAGGATCTCAGGCGAGCGGTCTGTGGAACTACCCTTGCGTTCATGCGAATACAGGAAGATGTTGAAGTCACCACTAACTAACCATGGCAACCCCTCCACTTCCAAAGCAACCTCACGGAGGGTGTCCCAAAGGGCGTAACGGCCAGCACGAACGGTGCTGGCAAAGACATAAGTGATGAAAATAGACTGGGGAAAAAGGGGAGAAGAACTAGCAAGATGAAGGACTTGATCAGTATCCAACAAAACCTGGTGCTGAAAACCGTAAGAGGAGAAAAACCAAATCTTGTTGGACCGATTAAAAAGTCCCGACGCAAAACCTAAGGAACGAATATAAAAATCAAATTTAGCATTGGAACCCATGGGTTCCAAAATGCCAATAAAAGAGAAACTATGAGAGCGGTGAGATGTCGAATACGCTTCTGTGCTCCGGTGTTAACCAGACCACGAGCGTTCCATATCAGAATGGGGATCGACATAACTAACCAACTGACTCAAATGAAGACCCAGGACGCTGACTGGAGCGCCCCCATCTCCGGGGTGTGCCCTGCCGAGCGGATGTGTCCCCTTTCAAGGGCGATGCAGATTGCCCCTTGATAGGGGGAAATGATCCACGGGAAGCCGCCCTTCCTCGTGTGGAAGTCGAGGAGTCAGAGGCAACTTTACCCCTGGTCGTGACTCCAGGGGCAGCAGACGACGACAACAGTCGTCACTTAACAAGGGGCTTTGGTGCCTTCATGAGGGGCACCATAGCCGATGCAGAGAGACTGGACTCAGAAATCTCAACCTGTGTGCGAATAAGAGCGCATTCAGTTTGAGAAGGGGAAGGAAGAGAAGAAATGGGGGGAGGGGCGGCTCATAGATCACCATGGCCAAAGTATCAGGCTCCACGATGATCGGCTCATCAAGGCGACCCTCACTGGCATGGCGCAGGGGGGAAGACTTATGGAGTCTAGACGTAAAAGGAACAGTGGATGACTCAGTGTCGTCATCAATGGCAAGCACCTCATCAGTATTGTGGTCACTAGCATTGTTAGCCAAAACACTCTCCTTATCACCTAGACTAATAATGTCATCGATACCTACTAAATATTCCTCCTCTCTAGAAGAGGAGGCCAAAGATGCAAAATATGAATGCTGGCCAGTGGCAACCGTACCCTTGGGGATAATTCCCGTCTCTTTGGGCCCTTTTTTTGTCACTACTTGCCAAATGGCAGTCTCCTTGCCTTTAGAGGTCTTAGGAACTGTCAGGAAGGTAGGAGCCTTGGGGATTTAGGAGGGGCAGGCTGCGCCTTCTGCTGCTTAGGGGGAGCAGTAGAAGGCTTCTAACATTGGGGCGGCGAGGGCCGTTCTTTGTTGCCAGCAATGTAGCAACTAGAGGGCTCGTGCCCCACATGTGAGCAGAGAGAGCAATACAAAGGAGCTCTCTCGTAAAACACGCGTTGCGTGAGAACATGGTCATCAAATTCGATCTCTATCTCTGGCAATCTGGGCGCAAGGAGATCAATCTCGACGCACACACGAGCGACAGAGAGTCGTGAGTTTGTAGCCGTCGGCGCATCCACTAAAATAGGATTGCCAATAGCCTTGGCAATCGTGTACAGAGCACGTAGATGGAATAAATGAATCGGGAGGCCCGGGAGCCTAATCCACACCGAGCACATCAAAGTCACTGTCCTAACGGAAAATGTAGGGGTCCATTTAAATACACGAGAGAGGCAACCAGAAAATTCCAACTAGAGCCTAACCACACTCGTATATAATCTTCTTCATTTTCAAATTTAATAGCAATATGACAATAATTAATCCAACTCCAGTTGCATTTACCCCTCAGTTTCGTACCAGTCAATCCAGCGGTCACATCTCGAGGGGTGGGAATAGCATGAGAAAAGTTAAGAATTAAGGTGCGTTCCCACGAAGCAGCTAAGGTACTCATATCAAAAGTAGAAAATAAGACACGCAATTTCTCATTCACGGAGGAGAGAGTACCAAAAGGACATACCTTTGCTCCGTCAAAATTAAATGATTTCTTTGTCGAGCCGGGCTACTGGGAGGAGTCGGGTTGCTGGACCAAACCGGAAGAATTGTTAACCATTTGAGCATACGAGGTTCTCTGCCGAGTCGGGTCATTGAGGGCTGGATCAGACTGACGGGCCGGGTTGTATAAAACTGTCCTAGTAGACTGTGCTTCAAGAGGATAGGCGAGGTCGGCTTCGGAAGAAGCGTGTTTAGCCTTCGGTATAATGGTGGGGTGGGCAGGTTTAGGTGGATCGGGAGGGGATTTGGGCTGGGAAAGGTTTTCAGCGGTATTGGGCTGGGTCGATTGGGTTGGAGGCTAGGCGGGCTTAGGCGAAAATGAGAGGGGAGGTAAAATGGTTGGTGGGTTAAGATCAGTGGGCTTAGATTTAGAAGTGGTCGGCCCAGAGGAGATGGCCTGATGCAAATCATTGCCATTAATAGACACGGGAGTTGGGTTGGGCAGGGTATTAAAAGTGGGCCAAAATGGCAGGCCCAGAGCAAAAGGAGAATGCTTGGAAAGGTGGGCTGTATAGGCAGGAGGGTTATTGGGCTTAAAAATATGGGTGGGCCAGACCAAAGCAGGCCCGCGATGATTATTAATAGGATTCAGTGGGCTTTCTGAATTAGTACCACTATATATATATATATATATATATATATATATATATATTGCATAATTTAATGTATTGAAATTTTGATGCACGAAACGTATATTTCAACGTAAATTAATCTTGTAAGATCGCATCTAATATTGATCGCATATATACATATACATATATATATATATATATGTATATACGCATCTAATATTAGATGCAGATCTTTTGATCTTAATTATGCGTGAGTTTTATCTTAATTATGCATGAAATATATGCATTTCGTGCATCACAATTTCAATGCATTAATTCTTACAAAAAATTGATGCATATAATCTAATATTTTAATGTATCGATATTTTGATGCATATATTGCATATTTTAATGCATTGAAATTTTGATGCACGAAATGCATATATTTCATGCATAATTAGTACAAAACTCATGCATAAATTAGTACTGTAAAATAATGCATTGAAATTTTGATGCACGAAATGCATATATTTAATGCATAATTAGTACAAAACTCATGTATCAATTAGTATTGTAAAGTAATGCATCTAATATTGGTACTGCATAGAACGCACCACTATATATATATATATATATATATATATATATATATATATTATTATGATTTATTCCTAAATGGGGGTGTATTTCCTTATGTTGGGATTTGAAAATATATGAATTATGACAATATGGAGTTTATTCTAAATTATAACTAGTTCCAAATTGGGACCATAAATTTTTATTCCTAAATAAAGTTTATTCCTTAATAGAGTATTCTTTTTGAGAGGTTTTACTATACTTCTTAGCTCTCTACCATAAACTTAATCCCTAGGGTATAAATACAATGTATTATACTCTTCACAAATTTCCACGGTACACACAAGTGTATACAACACACAATACTTCTCTCTTCCTCCTGTAGTTGCCGCTGCCCAACGTTTGTTCTCTATCATCTATCAAGGTATACTCCAGCACCTCAAATCTGTTATTCCTGGTTTTAATTTCATTTCAATTTTTACTTTTGATAACGAGAAAAAAAAAATACGTACGTTCATCTCCTTCAACCCCACAGGCTGAATTTCTGTCAAATACATATTCAGTGCCAACATCTATACTATATAATACGTATACCCCTTAATTTAATGTGGAAGGAGATTTAATTGTAACTTTTAATTGTAAATATATGAAGAAACTATTTTAATTGTAACTTTTAATGTAAATAAACTAATTTAAATACAAAAGTTGTGATAAACATCACAATGCAAATGCATCTTCTAATACACAAGGTGATTAAAATGAACTTTTAAATGATAGTATAAATTACAAGATGGTTAAATTTTAACTATGAAATCTTAGATACAATCGGTGCATCGCATGGGTTGAATAAACAAAAAACAACACCGGAGCAACATACGGGTTAGTAAAGCCTCATTTCATATAACTAATTACATAGACTAAAATAAAAGCGATATGATAAAAAAACATATAAACTTCTCTAAAAGGTATTTAAATTCTGTCATCTACTCATTCAACCGTCTGCCCCAACATTACGTACAAAACACGTGGATCTTCTAATACACAAGGTGATTAAAATGAACTTTTAAATGATAGTATAAATTACAAGATGGTTAAATTTTAACTTTGAAATCTTAGATACAATCGGTATATCGCACGAGTTGAATAAACCAAAAATAACCCGGAGCAACATACGGATTAATAAAACCTCCTTCCATATAACTAATTACATAGATTAAAATAAAAGGACAATAACAATAAAAAAAACATCTAAAAGGTATTTAAATTCTGCCATCTGCTCATTCAACCGTCTGTCCCAACAATACGTACAAAACAATATTCATTGAAAGACCGTGCATCGCACGTGTTGGATAATACCTCGTAAATCCAGATATTGAGCCCCTTCCATCAGAACTTAAATTCCTAAAATATTAAAAGCCGCGATCGAACCAGTACCTCATGGCCGGAACCAGGAGCCGCATCAACAAACCCCACATCATTGGGTCTATTTCTGATTTGCACCTAAATTCAACCTAACCCAGATCGGAGCAGTGCTAGAAACCCCATTTTCAGTCCGACCAGTATTAACCAAAAAATCTGGTCTACATCAGAAGCCCTAAATCATCCATGGTCATGAACTAAAGTCTCACCCGCCATCCTCCAACCTGGTCGAAACACGACCAACTCCGTCCCTTCCATCGCGGTTGCATTTGAGTGTGAGTGAGTTAGTTTGTGACCGATTGTGTGTGTGAGTGAATCTTTTTATGTGTATATGTGTTTGAGATTTCAGGATGAGTCGGCGAAGAGAGAGAGAGGGATATATATATATATATATATATATATATATATATATAGAGAGAGAGAGAGAGAGAGAGAGAGAGAGAGGTGCAGAGGGATAGAAGAGAGAGGGAGGGCGAATGAAAGTGAGAAAGCGGCCACCTCAACAAGGAAAGGGTTTATGTACCCCAAACTCTTGGCTATTTTCATTTCGATCCCTACATATGAATTCTTTCAAATTAACCCCAAATTAGGTTTGGAAATCATACCCCAATTTAACCCTCTAATTTTTCTAATCCTTCAACTAACCCCCAGTCAGCTTTTTAATATCTCAAAGCAGACCCTTTGCCTTATTTTGACTTATTCAATTAGTACTAATGTTCAAATTTAAATTTAAATTCTTTTATTTATTTTCAGTTGTATTATAATAATAAATAATTATATTATTTGTATATTATTAAAGAAATTAATGGCATAGGATTGTTGAGTCGAGCATCCACATCACTTTCAAGTCAAGAACTGTATTTTACCAAGATGTGGGGATTTAATACGCTTTTATTTATTTTAATTGCTTTATATATTATCTTGTATCTGCACGTGAAATTAGTCAGGAACACATAAA
Source organism: Orobanche coerulescens (assembly GCA_033398695.1). NCBI lineage: Eukaryota > Viridiplantae > Streptophyta > Magnoliopsida > Lamiales > Orobanchaceae > Orobanche > Orobanche coerulescens. The sequence continues at coordinate 53,611,028 of CM065801.1, read as the reverse complement.
TATACAAATCAGTTAGAAGCACTTAATTATGCAAATCAATCATAAGCACTTAAATGTGCAAATCAACCAGAAATATTTATTTGTGCAAAAAGCCTCTGGGATAGCAGGACTTCAAAACTTATTAGTCATGTTGATTATACTTGCTAATATATTTAGAAACTAACTTAGATATATTGCATGCTCTCCACAATGAGCGAGTTAAAAACTCACCCTATTATTTTAACCCTTTCGGGTTAAGGAGTTTGGTGTGGCGTGTGCTTAGGTTTGTGATAATCATGCTTCATTAATAGATGTTTATTTATTTATTTAGTGTTATTTATCTAAATCAATGTTTTCCAAACAATGTTCGAATGGTTTAAATTTCACATCAAAATGTGTTTATATTTAACGATGACTTGAGAATATTAATTGCGGTTATTATATTTGGTTTTGAAAATACTCATTTATTTTTCTTAAAAATATTCATTTATTCTTCTTAAAAATTTGAAGAAATGTTTTTCCTAGAATAAGGAATTACATAAGTGGTATCAAAGCGGGTCTACTATGTGGTAGACTCGCTAAAATAGTTTCTGTTCCAGACTAAAATTTTATTTTCGCAAGTAGTCCAAATTCTTATAGAAATTATGATCATCCACCTCTGCCGCTCCACGTCGACTCAAAGGTACATTTAAGTTATTATTACTCATTATGTGATAAATGCAATTTAGCATATCAACCATGATTCATGTATTAGTGACTCATACATAGTCTATTTTGTGAAATATGAAATTTTGTGATAAAATATTTGGGAATGCAATTATTTTCTTAAAATTCGTATATATATATATATATATATATATATATATATATATATATATATATATGTGTGTGTGTGTGTGTGTGTGTGTGTGTGTGTGTGACATGCGTTATTTTATCATTGCTATAAAACCCCATTATTTTAACCCTTTCAGGTTAAGGAGTTTGGTGTGGCGTGTGCTTAGGTGTGTGATAATCATGCTTCATTAATAGAGGTTTATTTATTTATTTAGTGTTATTTATCTAAATCTATGTTTTCCAAACAATGTTCGAATGGTTTTAATTTCACATCAAAATGTATTTATGTTTAACGATGACTTGAGAATATTACTTGCGATTATTATATTTGGTTTTGAACATACTCATTTATTTTTCATAAAAATATTCATTTATTCTTCTTAAAAATTTGAAGAAATGTTTTTCCTAGAATAAAGAATTACATAAGTGGTATCAAAGCGGGTCTACTATGTGGTAGACTCGCTAAAATAGTTTCTGTTCCAGACTAAAATTTTATTTTCGCAAGTAGTCCAAATTCTTATAGAAATTATGATCATCCACCTTTGCCGCTCCAAGTCGACTCAAAGGTACATTTAAGTTATTACTCATTATGTGATAGATGCAATTTAGCATATCAACCATGATTCATGTATTAGTGACTCATTCATAGTCTATTTTGTGAAATATGAAATTTTGTGATAAAATATTTGGGAATGCAATTATTTTCTTATAAATTCATAGATATATGTGTGACATGCGTTATTTTATCATTGCTATAAAAATATATGGGGTTTGCAACCCATAGATGCAATTTAATTCTTCATTTTATTTTCCCCTCTCGTTGAGTCATTACTGATAGGCCGTTGCCTATGATGTTCCTTAAGGTCATGGCAACTCGTAGACGTGGACTCCCAACTAACCGAGGTGCGGTTAAGAATGTGATAATAATGTGAACCATAATGTTGTTGCTGGTGCTGATGGTAACGGAGGTCAGAATAACCGTAATGATAACGTGCCAGCTCCTAATCAGACACAAGTTGTGGAACACGCCACCATCATTCAACATATGGGAAGGGCCAGAATTTATGGATGAATGGTTCATGTCCCTGGAGCGCACCTTCGAGCTTATATGGTGCACTGACGCTCAGATGATCCTATGTGCTCAGTATCAAATGGTCGAGGATGTGGGATGCTGTGGATGAGCTATTGGATGTTGAGGCCGGCAGCGGAGTGTGCTGCTTTAACTTGGAACACCTTCAAAGAGCTAGTAATGGAACAGTACAATCCCCATCACTACCGCGATAAAATGGAGAAAGAGTTTTGGAACCTCCAACAAGGAGGAATGACGATTGAAGAATATGAGAGAAAGTTCAACCAGACCAGCTTATGAGTGGAGATCATGATGGATACAAATCGAAAAAGAGCCCTCAAGTTCCAAAATGGGTTACGCCCGAGTATCCATCACATCGTGGCATATGGTGCTATCCTATACCGAGATAGTGTTCCCATCTTAAGAGGTTGAAGCTAACTAGAATCTGAATCCACAACAGCCTGCAAAGTCTAATATTGGTAAGAGGCATCGGAATAGGAACCCACATAAGGTTTGGGCTTCTAACAATCAAGTAAAGGTTCATCAGAGGTCCGGACCTAAGCCTCAAAATAGTAAGCCGGAGTGCCCGGAGTATGGTAAGAATCATAGCGGGGAGTGCTTGTACGGTAAAGGTGTCTGCTGCTACTACAAGGAGCAAGAGAACTCATCTTCGAACTTTCATCTTCAAGGGGTCAAGAATTTTAGAAAAAGAGCTCGCATATATTCCTTAACCCAAAAGGACGTGGATGATAATCCCGACACTATATCAGGTATGATAATTGTATCTTATTTATCCACTCTCGCATTGTTTGACACTGGTGTCATATACTCTTTTATGTCTGCAAGATTTTATCATGCCTTTTGACGTAGGAGCGTTAATATTTTCTAATCACTAGAAATTAGCATCCCAACAGGGGAATCAATTCCCATTAATGAAATGGTAGAGAACTTGAACATTGATCCATGAGGAAAGAATTTTAATGGTAATTTATATTTGATCGACATGATGACTTTGACGTAATCCTTGGCATGGATTGGATGAACAATCATGACGCTGGCATAAGGTGTCAAGATAAAGAAGTTACATTGCCACTGTCGGAGAGTGAGATGATTAAACTTTATGGTACAAAATCAAAGATGGTACCTAAAGTCCTTTCGGCAATGAGTGCGTTAAAGAGTTTGAGGAAAGGAAAGTGTCAGGAAATTTTGGTAAGTATCATAGACATTCAAATGATTGAGACTACCCCTACATATGTTTCTATAGTGTGGGAGTACTCTGATGTATTCCCAGAAGAATTGTCGGTAGTTCCACCTGATCGGAAAGTGGAGTTCAGTATTGTTTTGGTACCAGGGGCAGCCCCAACATCTAAGGCACCGTATAGAATGGCGCCGACGGAACTTCAAGAGTTGAATGTTCAAATCAGGAGTTATTAGAGCTTGAGTTTAATCGCCATGGTGTCTCACCATGGGGTGCTCCCATTTTATTTGATTTTATTTGTTAAGAAGAAGGATGGATCACTCAAGATGTGTATCCTGTATCGATTATAAGGAGTTGAATAGACTCACTATCAAGAACAAGTATCCCCTCCCAAGGATAGTGGATTTGTTTGATCAATTGAGAGGTGCCAATACTTTTTCAAAGATTGAATTAAGATCTAGCTACCATCAGTTAAAGATTAAGGAGAGTGATATTTCAAAGATGGCATTTAGAACCCATTATGGGCACCACAAGTTGATTGTGATGCCATTCGATCTAAGTATGCACCAGTCATAGATTTGATGAACAGGGTGTTCCGCACATACTTACACAATTCGTAACTATCTTCATAGATGATATTTTGGTGTATTCCAAGGACAAGAACAACACCAGGGAAATCTAAGAATCATGTTGGAGACACTTTGCAAGGAGTGATTGTATGCGAAGTTCAAGAAATGTGAATTTTGATTGGACTAAGTTGGATTTCGTGGTCACATGGTGAGTTCTAAGCAAATTATGGTAGATCCTTACAAGGTTGAGGCCGTTAATAGTTGGGAGTTATCCAAGAATGCAAGCGAAGTTCGTAGGTTTTTGGACTTAGCTGACTATTACCTAAGATTTACAGAAGGGTTCTTGAAAATAGCCACACCTATGACTCAGTTAACATGAAAAGTTGTGAAGTTTGAATGGAATGAGAGGTGCCAGAAAAGTTTCCAAGAGTTGAAGAGAAGACTAACCTATGCAAGAATATTGATGATTCTGACCCGGCAAAGGACTTTGTAATTTATATTGATGCTTTGAAGTAGGGTTTATGTTACGTGTTGATGCAACAAGGCAAGGTGGACCTAGGCATCGAGGCAGCTTAAGCCACATGAGTTGAATTACCTAACGCATGATTTAGAATTAGCAGCAGTGGTGCATGTATTGAGAATTTAGCGTCACTATCTCGATGAAGACAAGTGTGATATATATATATATATATATATATGAACCATAAAAGTTTGAAGTATATTCTCACACAAAAAGAGCTGAACATGAAAAGGATATGATTGGAATTGGTAAAATATTATGACTGTACGATTCACTATCATCCTGGCAACGCAAATATAGTAGATGATGCATTATGTCGGAAGTCGAGAGGTGAATTGGGTTGCTTTCTCACCAATAAAGAGAAGTTGATCAAAGAGTTATCTAGTTTAGAGATCGAGGTAGTTGAGCCTTATACGAAGGCGATTCTGGCATCACTGGTTGTACAACCAAATTTGAGGGATAAGATCAAGGAGGCTCAACCCCAACATAAGTTCTTGTGAAAGATGAGTGGTCTAGCACAAGTTTGAGATGTAGAAGGTTTTGGAATTTCGGTATATGATATGTTGACGTATCATGTGAGAGTTTGCGTTCCTAAGGACAAGACCCTTATGAAGGAGATTCTTGAGGAGGAGCATAGAGAGCCATATACATCTCATACATGAGGTACAAATATGTACCAAGATCTGTCGAAGTTCTTTTGGTGGAAAGGTATGATGAGAGATATCGGTTCATTCGTGGAGAAGTATTTAGTTTGTCAGCAAGTCAAGGCTGAACGTCAGCATCTGGAAGGTTTACTACAGCCGTTGGAAATCTTAGAATGAAAATGGGAACACATTACCATGGATTTCATGGTTGAACTACCACAAACTTTGAGAAAGAATGAGGCAATTTGGGTGATAGTCGATCGTTTGACAAAGCCGGCTCACTTTCTGGCAGTAAGGATGGATATAAGTATGGATCAGTATTCGAGAATATTTATTCGAGAGATTTTGAGGTTGCATGGAGTCTCAATTTTTGTGTCCGATTGAGATCCACGATTCACCTCGAAATTTTCATAGTCTTCAGAGTGCATTGAGCACTAGGTTGAAGTTTAGTACTACTCATCATCCGCAGACTGATGGGCAGTCCGAAAGAACTATCAAGATAATGGGATATTTATTGAGGGATTGTTCTTGATACTGGAGGTAATTGGGAGGATATTCTGCCATTAACAGAGTTCGCTTATAACAACAGTTACGAAGAGACCATTCAAATAGCTTCCTATGAGGCACTTTAGGGAAGGAATGTTGATCGCCTCTATATTGGAATGAGGTAGCAGAAGGTTAGATTTTGGGACTAGAATAGATTGGTCAAATTGTAAAGAAGATAGATGAGACCAGGAGTAGAATTAAGACTGCTCAAGATCGACATAAATATTATGTTGATTAACGGAGGAAGTATATTCAGCTATCATTTGGCCTTGCTGCCCGAGTTGTCCATGATGCATAATGTACTTCATGTTTTGTTTGGATATACATTCTTGTTTTGATAATTGCCAACATACAGCGAGAAGTATCAAAGGAGTCAGAAAATCGTCAAGTATAGAAGTTGTTTGAAATCTTCATTCATCCCGTCCATACATCAAATAGATCTTCTACAGTCCATCCTGCATTGCCTACTTCATACAGCAAAGAGACTTAATGTGTTGGATACAACATACAGGTTGAAGGTTTTTTACTTAGAAAAAGTAAAACACATTCAACAGGACTGAATATAAAAATCTTTAAACCATTGTAAGATAAACATTATTTATTCATAAAGTATTCACGGTTAAAGCAGCATTTATTGCTGATAGGACAACATTTAATGCAGCCGAAGAGAGACAAGTTTGAACGCTCTGAAGAGCATTTAATGCAAAGACAAAAAGGATGGCTGAAGCATTAAATGAGATCTCCTTTAATTCAAACATTCAGCAGCCTCCAATCAAGAGACATGCGTCAACATCTCACCAACCAGCAACGGCTACATTTATAACGAAAACATTTCTAAGGTTATAAATAGCCCCAAGCTAGAGGACTTTACATACAAGATTACTCATTATCGCGAAATCTCTGAAAGATTACTCTGACATTCTAGCGATTATAAAGAAGTATATTTCATGAGCATACAACATCAATCAAGCGAAGAAATATACTAAGTCCTCAACGCAAACATCACATCATACATCGAACATTCATCAAAGCTCTAGCTGCTTTTGAGATTCATTCTACCCTTACCGTTGAGATTATCATTAGCCCTGTATAGACTAAAGATCCTCGCGTATTCCGACATATGTGGGAAGAATAGCATTGTAGACGAAGCTTCAATCTGTGTGAGAAGAAGCGAGTCAGAAAGAGCTCAATCCAATCTGTGTGAACTGCCCATAGCTGCAGTCCCTGTATCAATATGTGTGAACGATACAGAGATGAATTTAGTTAAAGTCACGTAGTTGTGTACGTAGTGATTTTAATAAACTTTTTGCTCCTGTGTGGAGGACCAAGGCCGTAGAGGGGTTTACCTCGAACCACTTCAAACTGTGTGTTATTTACTTTCAATCTTTACTGTTTTCATTCTATTGTGATTTACTAGTATACATTGTATAACCATGTATGCATCAAGCAAACAGGAGAACACCTAGTTGCTGTATTTACAGCAACTCACTAAACATACTTCCGTTACGCAACTAACTTCGAAAATCATACAACTTATTGTACCTTTACTTTCTTAGCTGTTTATTGTATACTTAATGGCTAATAAGTGGTATCAAAGCGGTTGATTCTAAAAAGAATCAGTCGATTTTTTTTTAACTGAGTCAGATCCACAAATCACTAGCCTTTGAAAACCGCATTATATTTTCATCATTTTCCTATCTCTCAAATTGATACCTCTATGATAAGCAGGGTTCCTATGTTCTCTATTAATGAGTTTGATGACTGGAGAATTAGGATGGAGGCTCATCTTGCTTCCATGCACGAGGAAATGATATTCGTCATCCAAGAAGGTCCAATAAAGATAATGAAGATTAATCCTGCCGCAAGAATAGAAGGACAACCTCATGATGAAATGCTCGAGAAGGGCGAGAGCAATGGACAATTGAAGATCGCAGGCTTGCGAACCTCGATAATGTAGCTAAGAATGCGCTGTTTATCACTCTGGACAATGGCACATTCTCAAAGGTAAAGAGCTGTAAGACAGCTAAGAAATCTGGGAGAAACTCAAGCTGATTTGTGATAGTACTGAGCTCTCAAAAGAAAATAAAATTTCCAAACTTGCTCAGTAATTTGAATCATTTGAAATGAAATCTTCTGAAACGCTTGACGAGCTTGACCTCAGATTCACTGGCATTGTCGCTGAACTTGAAGAATTGGGTAAAGTGTATACCCAAAAGGAGGAAAATTTAAAAATCTTTAGATCACTCCCTGCCCGATCGGACATTAAGACTACAGCTATGCGTGTATCCTGTAATCTTAATGATATTTCTACTTTTGACCTCTTCTCTGACCTCAAAGCTTTTGAGTATGATATTGACAGGAGAGAAAAAGCCGAAGAGTCATTTGCCAAGACTACAACACTAGCTGCTATATCTGACAGGAGACACAGCTCTGCACCCAGCACATCCAAATCCGCACACAAGTTGACAGCGATGATGATATCCTGTCACAAAATGAAATGGCCTTGTTAATGCACAAGTTCAAAAAGTTCATCAAACAGTCTGGAAAGACCTCCTACAGGCCCAAGCCATTTCACAAGGTAAGTTCTGAATATCCTGTTAGGGTTGTATACTGCAAAGCATACTTTGCGCTTGTATTACCTTATTTCTCTCTAACTACCTCTGAGAATATTAATTACATTTAATCACATGTTTTGCATATTTATTCACGTTATGGTTATGCAAATGAAATGTCTACTTATTTTAGATAATGTGGTGTGTTGGTGTCATACGGAAGATCACATTATCAGTGCTTATTAAATAATATAATAGTTCACAACTATATAATTATTAGACAAATTATATGAAAGGTTGTAGTGTATGTTAGAGATTAGTTGGTCTTGACTATTAGCATACATTAGTGTATTTGCATACGTTGAACTGGATCGAGGTGAAATAGTGTCTTCTTTACTGACTGTAAGAAGAACGTAAATCTCGGATAATTATTATTTATTAATTCTAAGTATATAATATTTGATTGTGTATTTATAGTACTTATTGCTTTGATTTACCATGGGTGAGAGTCAAAATGATCGACTCAATAAGCTTCATATCTTGGGCAATAATATTATTTATATGACAGTTATTTTTATTACTAGAAATCGTGTCCCGACTCATGCGGGTTGATGATGTCCCCTTAAGGAGCTCGATAATGATATTATATTAAACCCTGCAGGTAGATTTAATTTTGATATAATAATAAGATTCGAGTGGTACTATTCTTGGATAAGATATAAGTAATTAAAGCTGTCAGTAGCTTATAATTAATTAATGAACATTCTATATCTTAAACACGGGAAATAATATATAAGGAAGCCGATTTCGTAAGTTGGGAATTGGGTTGGAAGTGCAATATTAATTCTTTAGTGGATTGAATTGATATTAATAGACTCAATATATTAGGAAAGATCCTAATAAGGAAATTTGAGGTCTATTAGGAGTCCTTCCCTAATCCTCCTTAAGATCTCTAGTAGTAGTCGAGGAGCCTATATATAGGACACATTGGGGGTTCGGCCGAATTGCTTATTAACTAATCTTGTGAGATCGATTTTCTTCTTGTGTTTAATTGTAGATCTAGACTTGTGTCTTTGATTCTACAATTTAGATAACACATCAATTTTCTAAGAGTGTTTATACAATACTAGAAAGTAAAGAAAAATCGAGTGACCACAAACAAAGAGGTTCGGTCGATCCATATTGTGTCCAAGCAAGATCCGATAGCTCGTTGCCCACACAACGTCCGGGTTAAGGCGGATCATACTCTAGAAGGTCTAAAGTTAGAAATACAAGGAGATCAAGACGAATAGCAACCACTACGCTTCAAAGGTAATATCCTATGATCTTTGATCTAGATTAAGATATCCAATTACCAACATATTTATTTAATAAATAATAAACAATTTTTAAATTGCTTATTAATCTTAGTAGTTAATTAATTAGCATGTTGTGCTCGTGGATGCGTAAAATGCTTTAATCAATCTTTCACCAAATTCACTTCCATTGCGTTTTATTTCCAACAATTGATATCAGAGCCAGATTTTAGGCTTTTGATATTTTAATTAATTTTGGTGATTAATTGATAGCAATTTAAATATTCATGTAATTTGATGTTGGTGTATTTTGCTAGATGTGTTCTTACAGGGAATATGACCCAATTATCATGGTTTTGTGAATGGTTTATTTATTTATTTTTATTATTTATATATTTGTTGGTTTGGCCCGGTTTGAGGCATGTAATAATTTTTCTCGTGAGAAAATCCGCGGGTAGATCTAGGATTTTATTTTTTGTGTAATCTTGTTGTAAACTCGATGTATTTTATTTTGTGTAAAATTGTAATCGAATTCGAAAAAGATGGAATCACGAAGAAGTAGAGCAGAACCGGGACTGCTGGACAGCCGCGACCGACAGCAGCACGCGGGCGCTGCCGAGCAGCACACGGCTGCCTGCCGAGCAGCGCCGGGACTTGCTATCGCGGGCAGCCTGTTCCGGGTCGATTCGCCGGTTCGGGTCGGGTCGTCCAGTTTTTGGTCCGGTCCGTTTCACCACCGTTCGTTGCGTCCGCCGGAGAGTCAGGATTTAAAATTAAATTTTTTTATGTAATTAATTTTGCATAAAAGTGAAATTTTAATTTTGAAAATCCACGGCCCGGCCTAGGAGAAGTGACGAGATGCTTAATCCAGTGGGAGAAATCGAGTCGAAGATTTTCTCGAATTGAACTCTAGGAAGAAGACCATGATAATTGGATAAATTTAATTACCCATGATTTAATTTGTTTTTTTACTGTTTTGATATATGACATGTATGAATGTATCTGTGATATGTTTCTTACATGCTAGGACGAGAAAACTAAAAATATTAAGGCTAAAACAACTAAGTGATTAAATTGATTTATTTTTTGAAAATAAAAATCAAATTGTCCTCCATAATTAATTTAAATTGTTATGTAATTAGCATGTGCGTTGACATTAGGGTCTTCCTCCATATCGGATGTGCTAATTATAGATTCACTAGTTTTAAATTTCAAATGATAACATAAGGTAATTATGGTGTTCACTTAGGTATATTAATTAATAAGCTCCCCATCGGAATCTACGTTAATTAATACATGGCCAAGAGGAACCAACTATTAGTTTTACTTGTCATAACGTAAATTGACTAGATAGTAAAATTAAAGACGTAAAACTCTACTTGAAAAATAAGTGTGTAAACGTCCACACGATCGTGGCTTGCATATGTGGGTTTTTCGAGGTGTTGGTTGCTAGCATATATATTGTGTTTTGAGGTTTTTCAATATATTTTACTATGCGTTATGTGATGAGTGTTTTTAATTTTTATCTCAGGTGTTGGAGCCAAATGCGGATTCGACGAGGTGAAAGAATTTCGCAGATGGAAGAAATATGACGAGATGGCTCGCTGTTACACCTTGGATTCTTTATCAAATGTATTGCAGCATCATTATCAGAGTATGGACACGGCCGCAGAAATGATGAAAAATCTCGGCGAGATGTTTGGTCATCAGAATCGGGCGGCTTGCAAAATGCTATGAGGGTCTTGATGACGACCCAAATATCTGAAGGAACACCGGTAAAGGATCATGTTCTAAAGATGATTTCTCAACAAACTTGATATTTTAGGGGCTACTATCGATGCGGAAACGCATGTCGATATCATCCTAGGCAGCTTACAAAGGAGCTTTGAGCAGTTCCGCCTGAACTACAATATGAATCCATTTAATCAACGGATTACAAGGGTGAGTTTCTTAGATCTCTTGTGATTTTGTTTCTATATTCGTATGTACGTAGCTCGATCGATCCTCGTAGGGATTCGGATCGAATTAATTTTCGTTTTACTGCTTCCGCTGGGCCTCCAATTTAGGCACCGAATCCCAACAGTGGTATCGGAGCGTAGGTCTTACGATCGTATATACGATATTGGCATTTGGAAAGCTTGATTAGGTGGCATATGGTTTGGAATCATAATCGTATTAATCGTTGATTTTCTATTGTTCATCCAAAAATTAATTTTTTTATGATTTTATGTTACAATGTAAATCTATTTTTCTTTTGAAAAACTGATTTAAAGTGTAATATAAAGATTAGAAAAATATTATTTTTGGAATCGGGGTGAAAAACGATCCGAAAACATAATCGGACCCGGCTTAGGTGGCGGCCGGCGCCGCCTCAGGGCGAGGCAGATCACGATCTGGGCCGTGATCGGCCACACTCGGCCGATGCATGCACGTGCTCGCGGCCACCTGGCAGTGCTCTAGACGTGTTTTTCGACTCCGTATATTTCGTTCGATAATTAATTTTCCACAAATTAAATTGGATTTAATTTGACAAAGATTTAATTATGGTAATTTTAGTCTTAGGGGAATTAATTTAATGAAATATTTTCTCGTCCGGAACAAGTTAAAATTGCCGGTTGTTTGAATTAATTGGATTAATTCATTTTGGATGAATCGATTGGATCGGTTCGTATTGTTGATTGGATCAATGTATCTCTACGCTTTTCATTTATATAGTATTTATTGGATGAATGTTTTTGAATGGGGATGTGGTTCGTGGACTTAGTTTTTGAATCGTTCGTTTTATTCGATTGGGTTGTAAATGCCGTTTTGAGCCTATTTATTTTACTAGAAATATTTGTATCTAGAATGCAATTTTCAATGTAAAATTTATATGTAATGACGAAGACCGGAGGAAGATCCGTTTCGAGAAGACGAAGATTCAAGACGAAGACTTGTAATTAGATTACGGAGTTTTTGTTTTCTAGGAACGGTCCATGAACCACATGTGGGTAGCAATTAGGTTGTGAATGGTTGTTTCATATTGTATGAATGCCACAAACGCGCTTAAATGAATTAATGTGCAACGTGTAACATTAATCGCGAAAATTCTCCCACGACAAATTATTAAGTTTATAAGGTATCAACGTTTTCCTTCCCTCCATCGAGCTTTCGGGAAATTGAAATCCAAACTGGATGTGTTATGCTTCCGAGTTATCGGGGTAGTCGTTCGGAGAGAACAGATAAATTACCGGGAGCGCATTGGATGCCTTCGGTTGGAGCAAATTTTATCCCTAGAAACCTGATAGGTTGCCGGATAAGATTCAATTATGAAACTGGTTTGAGTCGATGGTATAAACTTAACTTGTTCGCGAACCATAGAAACCGTATAAGTTGAGGGGAGTGAACCAGGGGAAAAAGAAGATCGAATTATCCATTAGATGGGTTGGTGTTGGACACCACTTTATGAAAATTAATAGACTCGAAACCTGTTCGGTTGCCCTCTATTAAGATTTATAAAGAACTCGATCACCACTATGAAGTAGAGCGACGATACTTCCGGATTTCACATGGGAGTGTCTTATTCCGATAAAGATAGTGGGAGCTGGGTAACAAGAATAGAAAAGACCCCAATTCTATACTCAGGTCATAATTAAAGGAGTCATCAATTAATCTGTCGTACTTAATGCAGACATAACTCTCAATATGACAATGAACGCAATTCTACTCGAGAAGAACACCCTGATTGGACCTAACTTTGTGGACTGGCTCTGCAATCTGATGATTGTCCTCAATATAGATACATCTTGGAGATGGACATTCCGGCGCCTCCTGTGCGGACCAAAGCCAATCAGGAAGAGATCGAAAACCACGAAAGTGGGTTAAGGATGACGTAAAAGTCCGTGCTTAAATGATGTCTTCTATGTCAAATGAACTTCAGAGAGCTCATGAGAAAATGACTTCTGCTAGGCAGATTCTATCTCACTTAACCGAACTTTATGGTGAGCACAGCAGAACTGCTAGATATGAGATATCCAAGCAACTGTTCGGTGCAATGATGAAGGAAGGTGAGAAGGTTGGGGAACATGTCCTCAAAATGATATCCATGATCGAGAGATTGGAGGCTCTTGATTTTAAAATGGATGCTTCTCTTCAAACCGACCTTATCCTACAGTCTCTCCCTGATTCCTTCTCACAGTTTGTTATGAACTTCAACTGCAATGAGATTGCATGTAATTTAGCTGGGCTAATAAACAAACTTGTGACTGCTCAGTCTCAGATTAAGACTCCGCGGATGAAAGAGTCTGCTCTTGTGATTTCTTCTGGACCTCGAAGGTCTAAGAACAAGAATAAAAAGACCAAGAAGCAGACGGGACCATAAGTCAAGGACTTCAAGGGCAAGGGCAAGGCCCCAACGATTCCAAAGAGCAAGAAGAAAGACGCTTGTCTCAAGTGCGGTGAGCTGGGCCACTGGGCTAGAGAGTGTCCTATTCTTCATGGCACTTCAGGTACAGAACTTTTAGTTTTGGAAACAAATTGTTCTGCTACTATATTTTCTACTTCCTGGATACTAGATTCTGGTGCCAGTTCTCATATCTGTACCGTTAATCAGGATCTGGAACAAAGTAGGTAGCTTAGAGCTGGAGAACTTATGATCATTGTCGGAAGCGGGCATAGTGTCGAGGCAACCGACATATGATCACTTCTTTTGGGTTTAGAATCCGGTTTTGTTCTGACTTTAGAAGATGTACTTGTTTTGCCCAAGGAGCATAAAAACATTGTCTCCATTCCGGTCATGGACCGAAAAGACTTTTCATTTTTCATTGGTGATGGTTCCTGCAAAATTTATTTCAGAAATAAACTAGTGGGTACTGCTACATTGTTAAATGGACTGTATCATCTAAACCTCAGAAACAAAGTCGTTGTGAATACTATGACTAGGAAACGTGGTAGGGATGAAACCAATCAAGTTTTGAAATGGCATCTTAGACTTGGTCATGTTGGTCAGACCAAGGTTTACAAAATGGAAAAAGATGGAATTATGGGTCCATTGGGACCGGATCCCTTTCCTACTTGTGAATCTTGCCTTAAAGGCAAAATGACTAAGTCCCCCTGTTGGCCACTATGTATACTGGATACAGTTTGGGAAATAGTTTAAACAAAAAACTGTACGGATTTTAAATCTAAGTGCGTAGCGGAAGTCTTAGTAGGTTGTTGTGGATACAGCAACTAAATGTATAGTGTATATTTAATTAATCACAGTAATTAAAACAGTAAAAGCTGAAGGTAAATAACACAGTAATTAAAGTGGTTCGAGGTAAACCCCTCTACGTCCACTGGTCCTCCACACAGGAGTAAAAAGTTTATTATAATTACTACGTACACAACTACGTAATTATAACAACACACAATCAATATATCGTTCACACAGATTGATATAAAGATCTTAGCTTCAACCGTTCACACAGATTGGTTTTCAGCTAATGCTTTGACTTGCTTCTTCACACACAGTTCTGAAGCTTCGTCTTCTTCAATGCAAATCCTTCACACACAGTTATGGAGAAGCACAGATTGCTCAGTCCACACGTACATTTGTTCAAAGTATAGAGCGAGATGGTGAACAACAACTTTGACTTTAAGAGCTTTCGGTGATGAAGTGTTGTTCGAGAATGATGAGCCTTTGTATATCTCTTTTGATCTGAGTTGCAGTAAGCTTTGGAGATATGTTTTGCTCTGATAATAATTTCGATAGCTTGGGGTAACTGATCTTCAGCATCTTGATGTGATATATATAGTCTCTGAAATATATATCCGTTGAGATGTATTCGTTTGAGTGAGATTTCGTTCCAACGGGATTATAACACGATCCGGATTTAGCGGGATTTGAAGATCTGTTGACTGACAGTATTTAAATACTTTATCCTTGAGTATTTAAATACTTCTTTATTCAACGGGACTTGACTTCTGGAGATTCCTTCTTTGTCCTGTTGTGAGCTGTATGGAAGATAACTGTATTTGAGATTCGAGACAGTTTCCATACTTGGTCTTTTATAAGACTTCTGTTGTACTGAAGGGCTTCACTATATGCTGATTCAAGGCAGGTCTTCGATACATGATAATGCCTCAATGCTTCGATACAGTTTCCTTTACTGTATGCGGATTGGCATATATGTCAAAACCTCTTTATCAAATACCATTCAATACAGGGATTGGATATCCCGGCTGTTTCGATACAGGGTTCTTGTTTTCCCAACAATTTCCCCCTTTTTGACAATTTGCCAAGACTTACTTTCTTAACTTTTCAAGTTTTCTTGATGATGCCAAAACCTTCTTCATGAGGTGATCTTCTTTGATGTCTTCTGGCAGATTTCTTGGTCTTTCGTCAAAAGGTCTGTCTTAGTCTAAATGATGAACTGCTCGCAGGCGAGTTCGATATAGTTTAAGGATTTTTACAACTTAAGCTTATGATTGGCGCGCAGGCACAATCTTACAATATATTCTAAGCTTACAACTTAAATCATGAACTGTTCGTAGACTAGTTCGTACATCTTTATTTTCAATCAAGTTTGTATACTTGAGATTGTTAATCAAACAATTTAAGTAATCATACATCAACACAGTAGATTACGAGTTGTAATCTTTCAAGACAAACAAACACTTTTATTGATATTCAAAATAAATTGAGTACATGGTTTGCTGTTTCGAAGAGAAAAATTACAAATCAAGAATATTATACATAGATTTCAGCTCCTATCTGTAGTCCGCATGCCTCCATGGCTTTCTCCCTGGATCATTCTCGGTACCACGCCACCAGTTCTGTAGGGAATCGTTGCCTCGATCCTGCTATATAGATCTTCCTTCATAGGATCGATCAAAGGCAAGAATCCAGTCTTCTGGATGGGTGATCCGATCTCCTCTTCTGTGTTTGCTCTTCATATCAAGCTGGAGAGGGAGTTTTCCGTCTTCTAACATCTTCGTAAATTTGTGTGCGGCCTCCGCTAACGTTTTATAGCTCATGAAGATGGCGGATTCCCTGATGAGCTTGACAAAGTATCTCATCAGTTCATTTTTCCTCCATTGCTTCATTTCATCGGCAGTAGGATGGCGGTTGGTCGGCAAACGAATTTCAGAAGGTCTCTGGATTAGATTTTGCCACGGAACATTTGGATCATGGAATTCAGGTCGGGAGCCTAAAATCTTAAAGCTTTGGGAGTGAGGGGCTAGCTTGTTTAACTCGGAAGTGATGCTGTCTTGAGCGGCCTCGAATTCCCTTTCTTGCTGTATCCTGATTCTCCTAGCAGCTTCTCTTGCCTCTTCCCCCTTTTTGGCTTCATCATGACGTTCTAGGATTTCTAGTGCAGCATCCTGTTTCGTCTCGATGTTAGTCATTCTCTCTATAAGGGCGGAAAGCGTCTGCGACATATCCTTGATACATTTGTTGTGGGCGCGCAATTGAGAGCTGTTTTCAATCAGGGCACAAGCGGTCTTGGCTTCAGCTATTCGTGTTTTGGTTGCTTCTTCCTTTAGGAGTTGCTCCTGCTTGTCTTCCATGATTTTCAGAGCTTGTTTGAAAACTTCTGGCAGAAGAACGAATGCCTCGACAACACGAGATACTTCATGTTGTAGAGTGGTCATCTCCTCCACAGCAGAAGTATGCATCCAATTTAATGCTTTCTCAATGGAAGACAGAGCATTCACTGCATCCTGGATGAATACAGTTTGAAGACCAAGTGCGCGCAGGCGCTCTTTCCTAGCGGCAGAAATCGGAGAATCTGGTTGAGCAAAGTCTTCAGAGCTGTTCAACCTCCTTACGTTCACGGTTGGGCGTGAGGTAAGTTGGACATCCTCAGGTTCGATACCATCCTCGGATTCCATGGTTGAAGGGGCGGGAGCAGCTTGTTCTGGTTCGGCGACAGGGGGTTGAGTGGCTTCCTGTTGCGAAGTTTCTTCAGTAGACATGGATACAGGAGGGACTGAATCCTCCTGTTGTCTTTCAGGTACAACTTCTTCGGTGGCAGCAGGCTCAGGTGCCTGTTCCAAAATTGCTTCAACTTCCTCGACTGGAGGGACTGATTCCTCTTCGTCGGGAATTAACTCTTGCTGTGGCGAAGGGGGATTGCTTCGAGTAGATGGTCCTTCATCACCTTTGGTTGGAGAGGCGTCTCTAGCTTGAGCCTCTTCACGACTCATCCTCAGACCAGCTTGAAAAGCATCGTCCTCGTCGTCTGAGTCCTTGTCATCGTATTTTGGATTTGCGGGAGAGTCCTCTGACTTGTCCTTTACTTTCCTTCTAGCGTCAGATTTCTGGAACAGATGGCTTTCAATCAGCTCCTTGCATAAGGCATTTTCCCATTGGATCAGGGCTTCAATTTCCATTGAGTCCGTCACTTCTGAGACGAATCTTTCTTCTTGGCTCCAATCGCTCCAGTTGTACAATGTTTCGTACGGAGCTAGCCTGTAGCCTTTCCACATTAGAAATCTTTCGTAAGCATGTTCAATTTGAACAGAAAGAAGGGTTTTATGTATGATGGAGTCAGGGGAGGGACTTCGTACAACGTCTGGAGACGCTGTAGCGAGGGATTCCTGTACAGGTATGGGATCCTGTATGGAAGTGGGACTCCTTACAGGGGATGGTGCCCTGAAGGAAGATGGATCCTGTATGGGTGTGGGATCCCGCAGAGGAGAAGTAGCTGTTGGCTCCAAATGGGCAGCCGACTCGCTAAAGTCTTGTTCGTTGGCAGATGTCTCATTATCCGTCCTAGCCGCCAAAGGCTCAGGATCTACTGTCGATACAGTAGGGGACACCTCTTCCACAGGGGTTGGGCCCTGGGGTTGTTTTTCAGTAGGTTGAGCCACGGGGGAGACTTCTTCGGAGGGCTTGGCAGTTTTGACTTTAGAAAGCCTCCTAAGTCTCTTCTTGGGCTTCTCACCGGTGATGGGTTTCTTCTTTGTGAGATCTCTTTCTCTTCTTTGAAGATTCCACTTCCTGGAACTTCAAGGACTCATCTCGTGGATTTGCGGAAACTGGCATACTTCTAGTTTTTGGATGGTTACAGACCATAGTGGTTTGATTATACGCAGTAGGCTTGACGCCTCCTAGGTATATCCTGGGGTTATTCTTCTTAGTATCAGCAGATTGTGACAGTCCGCATTTCGTCAGGATATTGTTTAACATCAAACCAAAAGATCTCTTCTGGGTGGCCGGTTTGCACACCTCCTCTTGCAGGCGCTTCAGGATTATCTGGCACCAATTGACCTTTTCACAGGTCAGAATAGCCACAATCATCCTGAACCTCATGTTGGTACACATTTCGAACGCACCGGTTCGATTATCAATTATCCTGCAGCAAAAATCATGAAGATATACATATGGGAGACAAAATTTTTTCTTGTGACATGTAGTCTGAACCATGTCGACAACTTTGGAGCTTGTGAACAGTCCATAAAATTTAGTGATTAGCTCTTGAGACCCAAATGTCTCAAGTTGATCCATAGTCAGGCCATCAGCGGGTAGCCTGTAGATGTTCTGGAGCAGATCGTTATCAATACAGATCTCAACTCCCTGGATTGTAGCGGTGATGTCGGCAACATGACCTCCTTGGGCCAATGACAGAAAGCGTACGGAGGCGTTGAGGTAAAATTCCTCAACCAGATGAGCATCATACTTATCAGCGGTCTGAATTCCAAGGCGATAGAGGCCTTGTTGACGAAGCCGAGTTATGATGTACTCCATGGGTTCTGCGTCGTTGGTTTAGACATAATGCGCTTAATGATAACAGATCTTGAAAAGATCCGGCCATCAATGATGTTAGCAGTTTTCTTCAGAGCAGGAGAAGAAGTTTGTCCAGCCATTTGATGATTTCTTAAGAAAAAGTGCAAGAAAATAATCGAAATATGCAGAAAAGTATGTAGGCTGTTTTTGCTTGAGAACTCTTGAATTTGAAGAAAGCGTAAAGAGTCTCTAATGGCAGATTCAGTCCTTTTATAGTTGGGCGGCGAAATAGGGTTTTGCAGAGTACGAATGGTCAGATTTTAAGGGATGGGAACTGGTTTTTGAAATCAACGGTTAAGATGGACTGAGTGTAACTGGTATGCTAGTCCATTAAAATGTTTAAAAAATGAGCGGGTCCCATTTATGAAATTTGTGTCACCCTAAATGCCTAAAACGACGGTTTTAAAACAATAAACAATTTAAAACATCGTGGCTTTTGAGATTCAGTTGTCCAGATGTCGTGTAAGGCATTTAATGTACATGACGTTTGACATAAAAATAGGGCACGTGGACAAAAATCATTTTAAAAAGAAATAATATGATATTATATATATACTGAATCGAAATCCTATAGTATGTGCTGTTTCCGCGTCGATACAGCGTTCCCCTTCAAAAAGGTACGTATAGGTTTTAAATTCCATACGACAACTTAAGGATTAATGCTGTATTCATGGGTCCTACAGTATTCCCCCTTAATTATTGCACACGTCAGCTGTAGGATTCATATGTCTTCGCTCGCTACAGTGCTGTATTGACGATTCTGAGTGTACAAATAATTAACATTGGATACTGTATTCTTGGGTCTTACAGTGTTCCCCCTCAATTTGTTGAGTAAAAACAGTAATTTACTTACAGGGAGTCTGGCTGTAGCATTCCCAATTCTTGTCTGAGCATGTTGAATCTTGCTGTGTCGAGAGGCTTGGTGAAGATGTCGGCCAGCTGAACGTCTGTATGAACTTTTTACAGGCGAACATCCTTGTTCTCGACGTGATTCCTTATAAAGTGATGCTTCATGTTGATATGCTTAGTGCGCGAGTGCAGGACATGATTGTGCGTGATTGCAATTGCACTCGTGCTATCACACATGATTGGAGTCTCTCTGGCATCGATTCCATAGTCTGACAACTGTTGCTGCATCCAAAGGATCTGAATACAGCAACTACCACCAGCATAGTACTCTGATTCAGCCGTGGAAAGAGAATTAGCCAATTGCTTCTTACTGAACCAAGAAACGAGTCTAGGTCCAAGAAAGTGACAAGTTTCACTTGTACTCTTCCTATCTAGCTTGCAGCCTCCGAGATCCGAGTCGCTGTATCCAACTAAATCGAATCCGCCTTCCTTAGGATACCATAGTCCTGCATCGAATGTTCCTTTAATGTACTTCAGGATTCGTTTAGCTGTATTGAAGTGTGATTCCTTAGGTGCAACTTGATATCTTGCACACACTCCAACAGCAAACTGGATATCGGGCCTGCTAGCCGTTAGGTATAAGAGCGAACCAATGAGCTTCCTGTAGAGTGATTGGTCAAACGGCTTTCCGGCTTCATCAGCACTAATTTGTACGGAAGTGTTCATGGGGTTGGCGAGGATTTGAATGTGTTCATTCCAAATTTGTCGAGAAGCTCCTTGCTGTATTTTTCTTGGTTGATGGAAATACCTGTAGGCATCTGCTTTACCTGCAAACCTAGAAAATAACTAAGTTCCCCCATCATACTCATTTCAAATTTACTTTGCATGAGATGAGAGAACCTTTGACATAAAGCAAGGTTAGTTGAACCAAAAATAATATCATCCACATAGATTTGCACCATAAGAAGGTCATCACCTTCCTGTATCTTGAACAAGGTCTTGTCCATAGCACCTTTCTCAAATCCGTTGTTGGTTAGAATCTTGGGACGGGGTTTCGTACTGTGGCTCTAGGGGCTTGTTTAAGTCCATACAGCGCTTTCCTTAGCACGTAAACTAGGTCGATACCGTCTGTGTTGGCAAACCACGGTGGTTGTTCAACATAAACTTCTGCAAGGTCTCCATTCAGGAAAGCACTTTTGACGTCCATTTGGTATACAATAAAACTCTTATGGGCGGCAAAGGCTAGAAATATCCTGATGGCTTCTAGTCTCGCTACAGGGGCGAAGGTTCCATCATAGTCTATGCCTTCTTCCTGACTATAGCCTTGTGCGACTAGTCTGGATTTGTTCCTTATGATAAGTCCATTTCGATCCTTTTTGTTTCGAAATACCCATTTGGTTCCTATGACCGATTGATGTGTGGAGTGCAGGTACAAGATACCATACATTGTTTCTTTCAAACCGTTAAGCTCTTCTTCCATATATGTTATCTAATGAGAATTATTAAGAGCGTCTATGGTGAAACAGAGTTGGATTTGGGCTAAGAATACAGCGATAGTGCACATATTGAGTCTTCTAAGCTCGGATTGAGATTTCCATTCAGGAAATTGTGATATCTCAGCATCAGATTCTTCTTGTGCACAAAGTACATTTCCTTGTGTACTCTGTATTCTCCTACGAGTAGAAACACCGGCATTTATGTTTCCAATGATCGGCTCTTGCGGGTGATCTCTCAACCATCTTCGGTCAAGTTCTAATTCGGGATCCCGTCGTATCGAAAGATTACGTGGATACGGCTTCACTTATGACAAAGACGGCTTCGTCCACATCGATTCTTACAGTGCGGGATTGATTTCTAAATCAACGATGTGTTCTATGGGAGTTGGAGGATCCAAGATAGATAGATGGTGAATGTTCCGAGTGATATCATCTACTCTGTAGGGTCATGGTGTGGTTCGTCAAACACTACATGAATCGATTCCTCGATCGTCGCCTTCCTTTTATTAAAGATTTCAAAGCTTTGCCGACGGAGGAGTATTCTACGAATATTCCTTCATCCGATTTCTCATCAAAGGTTCTAAGTTGGTCTTTCCCATTATTCAATACATAACACTGCATCCAAAATGTGGAAATACGAAACTAACGGAGTTTTGTTGTTCCATACCTCATATCTTGTTTTGTTGTGGTGCTTGTTGATGATACAGCGGTTTTGAGTGTAGCATCTGTATTGGTTGCTTCACCCGAAACGCTGTGGCAATTTGCTTACGGCAATCATTGTCCTTGTTGCTTCTTTCAACGTCCTATTCTTTCGCTCGGCAACACCATTTTGTTGAGGTGTACGGGCGGTGAGTATTCATCCGTATTCTATTCTCCGAACAGTATTGCTCTATAAAGCGGTTAGTAAATTCTGTACCTCTGTCGGAACGAATGCACACGATACTCGATGCCTTTTCATTTTGCAACTTTCTCAGGAGCTCGGGCAGCTTTGATGTTGTTTCCTTCTTCTTGCTAAGAAAGATCGTCCAAGCATACCTGGAATAATCATCAACAACAACCATGCAGTATTTCTTACCTCCCAAACTTACTGGGTCTACAGGACCGTAGAGATCCATGTGTAGCATTTCCAACACTCTTTGGGTTGAAAGGTATGATTTGCTCTTCAGGGTTGACTTGATTTGCTTGCCTTTCTGACATGGTTCGCAGACGCTGTCCTTCTTGAATGACACATTTGGCAAACCTCTAACCATTCCCTGTCTTGAGAGCTTTTTGATTGTCTTGAAGTTGACGCGAGACATCCTCTTGTGCCATAACCAGCTAAGATCTGCAGTGCCTTTGGCAACAAAGCATGGAATTGAGGAGCTCATAGGCTTCCAGTCAGCAATATACATATTACCTGATCTGCTTCCGGTAAGCACAACTTCCTTGGTTTGGATGTTTTTGACTCTACATCGATCTATATAGAACTTCACCGAGAACTGTTTATCACAGAACTGGCAATACTAAGTAGATTATACTGTAAGCCTTCAACATATGCAACATCGGTGACTTTGAATTTCCCGACAAGTAGGTTTCCTTTCCCTCTTGTTCTTCCTTTAGATTTATCACCGAAACGAACTTTTGGACCGCGACCTTCTACAAAATCTGATAGCTTGCTCCTATCTCCGGTCATGTGTCGAGAGCATCCATTATCAAAGTACCAGGTATCCTCCTCTAGAATGTCCTGTAATAAAGAAATTAAGTAGATTTAGGTCCCCTTTGATTTTTGGGTCCATGATTGTTAGTTCCTCTTGGTACCCAAGTTTTCCTGGCAGCAATTGGTTTACTGTAGGACATACTCGGTACAGTGTTGCGATATCTATGGGGGGCATATCCGTAGTTGTTATAACCATGATAATTATTATGCATAAAAAATTCAGGGTTATTATTATTAATCCAGTACGAATGCCGTCTTGGAGGTGGAGCCATTTTCTTAGGCCTAACAGCTTGCCTTCTGGGTCTCCAGTTGGATTCCCAATGCTGTTGTTGATACTGAACCAGCATCTGCTATCTCGAGGGATAACGGGGCTCCTGTATCCAATACCTAGGCGTCTTTGTCTTGTGATGCTTTGTGCGGGCCTTTGGTGGTTGGATATAGCCTTCCTTCGAGCAAGTTGGCGCTGTTGATATGCTCTGGGAGCATGCTGTTGAGCGCGCCTCACAGGTTGGAACGGCTTATGATTCCGCTGTCTGGAATAGGATTGCGGGGGCGGAATAGCAGCCTTCGGTTTTCTCGGTACAGCAGGTTCCTTCATGGGACTAGGGGTTTCTTCCGATTCTGGAATGTGTTCTACACTCTTGACGAACACTGTACTAGTTTTCCCTTTGTTTGAACATGAACTGTATCCTAAGCCACTTTTATCATGAGCATTTTGCCCAGTGCTCAGAATTTCTTCCATTTTTTTGGACGATTTCTCGAACGATTTCAGAGTGGTCTCAAGTTCAGTTTCTCGCTTTTCGAGAGTTGTGATTTTGGCTTGAAGTAGAGCCAAATCATTTGTCTTGCTCTCGTTGTGAGTTTTCGCCTCACTTAGTTCTTGAGCAAGTTGATGATTGCTCTCCATGAGTTTTTCAAAATCGACTTTGCTGGTTTCACAGTCAAGAGACATATTTTCATAATTTATTTTCAGCAAGTCATTTTCATCTTTCAGCTCTAAATTAGTTAATTGAAGCTGTATATTCTCAGTTTTCAGTGTCTCATGGGCCTTTTGAATGTTTTTAAATTCATTCATCATGTTTTCAAAAGTATGAGATGCATTTGACGGAATAGCTGAGGTTGAGCTTACCTCATCGTCGCTGTCTTCACCTTCTGGAATGTATTTGGCCATAAAGCACATATATGCTTTATCATCGAACTCATCGTCAGATGAATCACTTTTAGTGACCACCTGAAGACATTCTGCTGATTTGGATGGTGTGGGGGAGGCTTCTGATTCTCCAATCAGGGCCTTGAGCTTGTCTTTTCAAGCACGTCTTCTTTCATCTCTCTCTTGTTGCTCGGCCTCCGGCAACCTTTGGACTTTGGGATGAGGACATTTATTTGCATAATGACCTGGTTTTCTGCAATTATAGCACAGGTTAGCATCACCAGATGATGTTTCGGTACTTACCTTGTGGACAGGTTTGGGCCTGTAGGGAGTCTTTCCAGACTGTTTGATGAACTTTTTGAATGTATGCATGAGAAGCGCCATTTCATCTTGAGACATGATGTCGTCGTCACTGTCAGCATTCTTGTGACTAGGCTTCGACGAGCTGGGTATGCTGTGTCGACGGTTCGATACAGCGGCTAGAGCTGTGACCTTTGACGGAGATTCTTCAGCTTTCTCTCTTCTGTCAATATCATACTCAAAAGCTTTGAGGTCAGAGAAGAGATCAAAAGTAGATATTTCATTAAGATTGCAAGATACACGCATAGCTGTGGTCTTAATGTCCTATCGGGCTGGGAGAGATCTGAAAACTTTTAAATTCTTCTCCTTTTGGGTATAAATTTTTCCCAACGCTTCAAGTTCACCGACAATACCAGTGAATCTGAGGTCAAGTTCCTCAAGTGTCTCAGTTGGTTTCATTTCGAAAGATTCAAATTGCTCAGTCAGTTTTGAAATCTTGTTTTCTTTTGAGAGCTCAGTTCCCTCACAAATCAACTTGAGTTTATCCCAGATTTCTTTGGCTGTTTTGCAGCTCTTTACCTTTGAGAACGTGCCTTTGTCAAGAGTGACAAATAACGCGTTCTTAGCTACGTTGTCAAGGTTTGCTCGCTTTCTTTCATCTGTGGTCCATTGCTCGCGATCCTTCTCGAGCATCTCCGCATGGGCTTGGCGTTCAATCCTTGCGGCCGTGTTTACCTTCATGATCTTGATAGGACCATCCTGTATAACAAAAATCATCTCTTCGTGCATTGCTGCAAGATGAGCCTCCATTCTAATTCTCCAGTCATAAAATTCGTTAATAGAGAACATAGGGACTTTGTTGATCATAGAAGTATCCATGTGATAATACAGAAATGAAAGAGACTGTTTTGAAAATAAGTGATTTTGGATCTGATTCGGTTAAAAATACGACTGATTCTTTTTAGAATCAACCGCTCTGATACCACTTGTTGGCCACTAAATATACTGGATACAGTTTGGGAAATAGTTTAAACAACAAACTGTGCGGATTTTAAATCTAAGTGCGTAGCAGAAGTCTTAGTAGGTTGCTGTGGATACAGCAACTAAATGTATAGTGTATACTTAATTAATCACAGTAATTAAAATAGTAAAAGCTGAAGGTAAATAACACAGTAATTAAAGTGGTTCGAGGTAAACCCCTCTACGTCCACTGGTCCTCCACACAGGAGTAAAAAGTTTATTATAATTACTATGTACACAACTACGTAATTATAACAACACACTTCTGAAGCTTCGTCTTCTTCAATGCAAATCCTTCACACACAGTTCCGGAGAAGCACAGATTGCTCAGTCCACACAGGGCTGTTTGTTCAAAGTATAGAACAGATGGTGAACAACAACTTTGACTTAAAGAGATTTCAGCTGATGAAGTGTTGTTCAGAATGATGAGCACTGTATATCTCTTTTGATCTGAGTTGCAGTAAGCTTTGGAGATATGTTTTGCTCTGATAATAATTTCGATAGCTTGGGGTAACTGATCTTCAGCATCTTGATGTGATATATATAGTCTCTGAAATATATATCCGTTGAGATGTATCTGTTTGAGTGAGATTTCGTTCCAACGGGATTATAACACGATCCGGATTTAGCGGAATTTGAAGATCTGTTGACTGACAGTATTTAAATACTTTATCCTTGAGTATTTAAATACTTCTTTATTCAACGTGACTTGACTTCTGGAGATTCCTTCTTTGTCCTGTTGTGAGCTGTATGGAAGATAACTGTATTTGAGATTCGAGACAGTTTCCATACTTGGTCTTTTATAAGACTTCTGCTGTACTGAAGGGCTTCACTATATGCTGATTCAAGGCAAGTCTTCGATACAGGATAATGCATCAATGCTTCGATACAGTTTCCTTTACTGTATGCGGATTGGCATATATGTCAAAACCTCTTTATCAAATACCATTCGATACAGGGATTGGATATCCCGACTGTTTCGATACAGGGTTCTTGTTTTCCCAACACCCCCTTCGCAGGGACTTTTGAAAGAGCCGCCGATAAACTGGGATTAATCCATACCGACGTATGTGGCGCTTTGGAAGCAAGACGTGACGGATATCAATATTTCATTACGTTTACAGATGGTCATCCTAGGTATGGTTATGTATACTTAATAAAACATAAATCCGAGGCCTTTGAGAAATTCCAGGAATTCATGGCCCTAGTGGAAAAGCAAAAGTGGTGATCATATCAAAGCACTTCGGTCGGACCGAGGTGGGGAGTACATGAGTACAGAGTTTGACGAGTTTCTAAAAGAACATGGAATAGTATCACAACTAACACCTCGAGGTACTCCTCAGTTAAATGGTGTGTCAGAAAGAAGGAACTGGGCCTTGTTGAACATGGTCCGTTCCATGCTGGGCTATACTGACTTACCGATTTACCTGTGGGGGTATGCACTCCTGACTGCCGCTTACATCTTAAACATATGTCCTTCCAAATCCGTTCCTAAAACTCCACATGAGATGTGGGAGGGCAGGAAACCAAGTCTTAATCACATTGGGATTTGGGGATGTCCCGCCTATGTCAAGAAGACTAAGGTGTAAAAGTTGGAAGCTAGGTCCGCGAAGGGACGTTTCATTGGATTCTTGTCTAGGACGATGGGGTATCTATTCTACATGCCCGAAGATCGAAAGATAGTTGTTGCTTTACAAGCATACTTCCTAGAAGATGAGTTCATTCAGGAAGGCAGAGCAGGTAGAAGTATTTCTTTAGAAGAATACAATGAAACTCCTCGGGAGACACCTGTGCAAGAAACTGGAACCGAACCTTTTGAAACAAAAGTACAACCACCTCGTAGGTCTAGTAGGGTGTCTCATTTACCTAAGAGGTATGGGCTTGTGCACTTGGAGGAGCTGGGTCTCCATGAGGTTCCAAGTGATAGCCAAGAGACCGACCCAACGACCTATGACCAAGCGATGGTGGATGTAGACTCCGCGAAATGGCGTGAAGCTATGGAAGCTGAGATGGACTCGATGCATGTCAATCAGGTCTGGACTCTAGTAGACCGCCCCAAGGGCATAGTGCCTATTGGGAACAAGTAGATCTACAAGAGAAAGACCGATGGAGATGGCAAGGTTGACGCCTATAAGGCCAGGCTTGTGGCAAAGGGATATACCCAAAAGAAAGGGATCGATTACCACGACACCTTCTTGCTCATAGCTATGATCAAGTCTATTCGCATGATGCTTGCTATAGATGCCTACCACGATTATGAGATATGGCAAATGGATGAAAAGACGGCTTTCCTTAATGGATTCCTCGAGGAGGAAATCTATATGGAGCAGTCTAAAGGCTTTGTGTCTAAAGTTGATATTTAGAAAGTGTGCAAGCTTCAGCGTTCCATTTATGGACTGAAGCAAGCGTCGCATAGTTGGAACCTTCATTTTGACGAGGTGGTCACAGAGTTTGACTTCGTGCAAAATGAAGAGGAATCTTGTGTATACAAGATGGTTAGTGGGAGCAATATCGCATTCTTAGTCCTATATGTAGATGACATTCTACTAATAGGAAATGATGTGGGAATGCTCAGTTCTGTGAAAGTTTGGCTTTCAAGTAATTTCTCCATGAAATACTTGGGAGAAGCGACCTTTATTCTTGGTATTCGGCTCTACCGGGATAGAGCGAAGAGAACAATAGGTCTTTCCCAAGCCCTCTATATAGATAAGATCTTAAAGCGATTTAAGATGGATGATTCTAAAAGAGGGTTCCTTCCGATGCGACATGGAATAAAACTCACCTCGAAGATGTGTCCTCAAAGTGAGGAACAACGAAGAGAGATGAGTAATATACCATATGCTTCGGCCGTGGGTAGCCTTATGTATGCAATGTTGTGTACGAGACCTGACATTGCGCATGATGTAAGCGTGGTGAGTAGGTTTTAGGCAAACCTAGGTAGGGAACATTGGACAGCCGTAAAGAACGTTCTCAAGTACTTAAGAAGGACTAGAGACATAGTTCTTATGTATGACGGTGGAGAATTGGATATGGTGGGATTCACTGATTCGGACTTCGAAGGACAGAAGGACGACTCGATGTCTACTTATGGCTACCTATTTACTCTTAATGGAGGAGCAGTATCTTGGTGTAGCGCCAAGCAAAGCACGACTGCTGATTCCACCTATCAGGATGAGTATCAAGCAGCC
This sequence comes from Orobanche coerulescens, assembly GCA_033398695.1. Taxonomy (NCBI): domain Eukaryota; kingdom Viridiplantae; phylum Streptophyta; class Magnoliopsida; order Lamiales; family Orobanchaceae; genus Orobanche; species Orobanche coerulescens. The sequence goes on along the minus strand of CM065801.1, from coordinate 53,582,372 downwards.
TCGAAGGCTTCCAATGAAGGGTTCTAGATTAAGAAGTTTCTGGGAGAACTTCAAGGGATACCATGTGCAGAGCTGCCTGTTCCGCTGTACTGCGACAACAATGGAGCTGTGGCATAGGCCAAGGAGCCGAGGTTTTACAACAGCACCAAACACATTGAGAGGAAGTATCATCTCGTAAGAGAATTTGTTCGCAAAGGATACATTGTACTGCACATAGTAGACTCGGCCGAACACGTCGCTGATCCACTGACTAAGATACTTTCTCAGATTAGCTTGGAGTGTCATCTGGAGAACATGGATATTAGATACCATAGTGTGTGGCATTGAGTGCAAGTGGGAGATTGTTAGGAGTATGCCCTCGAATGCCACTCAGAGGATGTTGAGTGAGGGCATTGTACTTGTAATTATGTAAATCATTATCATAAGGCAAATGAATGTTTCTTTATTTACTGGTAGTTACTGGCATTCCTAACTCGTAAATATACATATAGAAACTAGTCCGTGTATTTGAGAGCAAAACGTTCCACTCCTTATTGGATAAGGGGGTCAGCACTGGAAAGGTTTATAGCTCAAATACTTAATCGTTCGCAAGTCGATGAAACTTGATTGGGCGTTAAGTTTATGTGAAGATTTGTATGACGTGTTCTTTGACATAGAGAGTGCCTGTCGAACACTAATGGTTAGTGGGAGCACACGTTATAGGTATGCTAATTGGATTAGTATACTCGAACTGACTCACCCTCGACTCGTCACACAGATTTCACTCCGGGACAGTCAATGACGGAATCGAAAGGTTCTGATAGGTATTCGTGAACCTTCTACTTGATGATTTAGTAGGGATGTGCTTGTGACGTCAAGATTTTCATTAGAGTAGTTCGACCCTGTAAACCGGAAGGCGGGGGTCAACCTCGACGTGCATCTTGATGGCCAAGTATAAGGTCCTACTGAATACCAAGATAGAATTCTTTCTCCCGTTAGTGAGTGGATTATATGTCCTATGCGGTTATTGGTAGATGAGATCATAAGTCTTTGGCCAAATCATTGGAGCTAGTTGTATTGGATACACGAGAACTCGATGATCTCGATTTGCATTAACGCATGCATAGCGTCAAGTATAGATAGGGTTTGACTGACCGTGACCCTATAACTTGATCGGGACATTTGAAAGAAGGGTTTATACGTATACTAGTATTCACGACAGAATGGTTCTTGAATGATTCCATCATTCGTTCTCAGTTGGGGTACAGTGTAGGCAGCCAGACTGGCTAGGTGGTGCTACTACTCTTTAGTTCCTTCCATTGCTGACTGAGATGGATCTACCGAGTCGCGCAATAGGATTGACGACGGAATGAATCAAGCTTATTATATCATTATGAATATTAGATATTGGATATCTAATTTGGGACATTGGATGTCTGAATCGATTTATTGGATAAATTGATTTATGGCCAAATGAATTAAATATATTACTGGGTGATTAATTTAATTCATGAATATAATTATTTCTTGGAGAAATTAATTATGTTATTATGTATTTGATATGATTAATTAATTAATCGATATAAATACATCGGAACGGAATCAGAGTTTATCTGTTTGGACTCACGGGAGTCCGAAACGGACCGAACTCGCCCAGCTCCTTCTAGATGGCCACCCCTTTTCCTTCCCTTTTCCTTTGGTCATAGTCTCCACATGTTGGTGGATGACATATGTTTTTTCAAGGGGACAAGATCATATTATTTATCCTTATAGGTGATTTGGCCTTGATTGAGGAGGATATAATGAAGACTAATGTGAAGACATAATACCTCTTCCAATCACAATACCAACCGTGAGTTTTGTGAAAGAGAGAGAGAGAAAGAGTTTCTCAAAGTGTTCTTCAACATTCCTCATCATATTCATAAGTTTTCTTGGAGAAAATTTTTGTGAGATAGAGAGATTATAGATTAAACACTTAGATTAAACACCTTTGGTCATAGTCTCTACATGTTGGTGGATGACTTATGTTTTGTCAAGGGGACAAGATCATATTATTTATCCTTATAGGTGATTTGGTCTTGATTGAGGAGGATATAATGAAGACTAATGTGAAGACATAATACCTCTTCCAATCACAATACCAACTGTGTGTTTTGTGAAAGAGAGAGAGAAAGAGTTTCTCAAAGTGTTCTTCAACATTCCTCATCATATTCATAAGTTTTCTTGGAGAAAATTTTTGTGAGATAGAGAGATTATAGATTAAACACTTGGAGTGTTGTAATCTTGTTTTTGCAAAGCTTCTACAACCTTGTTCTAGCCGTATCCTTGGAGGATAACGAGGTTTAGTCATTTCGGTCATTTCTTCGACGCGTGACAAGTAAAGATGTTGTCTTTTCGGCGTTGGATCATTCAAGTGCTTGGAGCGCTTTGGATCGTAGGGAATTCATTTCAAGCTCGGGATAGATCAAGAAGGAATCCATTTAATCAATGGACTACAAGGGTGAGTTTCTTATATCTCTTGTGATTTCATTTCTATATTCGTATATATGTAGCTCGATCGATCCTCGTAGGGATTCAGATCGAATTAATTTTCATTTTACCGCTTCTGCTGGGCCTTCGATTTAGGCACCGAATCCCAACACAAGGTAGTCGGAACTTACTAAATTTATTAATATCATTCCAAGTGAAAAATAATTTTCTCTTTAAATACATTTTCTCACAATTTTTCTCTAAGAAAAATGTGAAGTATAAAGATGAAGAAGATGACTTGAGGGAAAGAAGTTTTTCTCACTCTCTTTCTCTTGGAAAAATGTCGTGAGGTTATTTCCACCGAGTAAGTCTCACTTTTATTTTTCTACTTTACTTCTTTTTAATTACTCTCCAAGAATAATTCTCACCCCCATTTTCTATGGTCTTCCACCTATTAAGGTGGAAAATGAAGATCAAGACAAAACAAAAGGGGTGGTTCGGCCATTAATGAACAAATTAAAACTCGCAAGTGTACGAATCGCTTTTGTAGGTATCGACAAGTAACTCCGAGGTCGATCTCACAAGGAGTGGAAATGGTTTGAAGTTCGATTATGTTTGTAAAATAGTCGAATTAACAAAAGTAAATTAAATTAAAAACATGGTGAATGATTCGATTGAGATGTAAGATCGTAACACAAGTGCCGGAAATTAAATTAATAGCTAAGTGTTAAAAACACCAAATTTAAGGTTGGAATATCTAGTGATTACAATTATGAGAATGATATGGGAGTTTAGAATCACCGACACACACGTTGTCAATCATTAGTTTCGATACTCAAAGAATATAAGGTTTGGGATAACCGAATGCTCACAATTAAAATAAAACCCGTTTGCTGGCGGCAAATTCTAAAATCGCGATTGTTCTTTTCGAAAACAAGAGAAACTCCTTTGATGGGGATGAATCCCTACTAACAATCGACTAGCTAAATAACTTTGATGGGGTGATTCGCTAAAAGATCACGGAAAAAAGGTTTAGAACATTAACAATCGCTTCTATCGGGTCGTTTGTGTAACACCCCCAATCCACTCAGGGATATTACACGCCGTAGACCCTCTCCTCGAGGATCTACCAGGCTGATAGCTAAAATCAAACATATAAACATCGCCTTTAAGGCTAAAATGACTCAGTAGACCGACTTGGTCTTTCAATAATAACATACAACTCAATTCCAAACACATACCCACGCAGGGGTCAAAATACAATGAACTCCCATGCAACGGGAAAAAGATACTGCAGCGGAAAAGAAAATACAACTAGACCAATACGACATCAACGGATCCTCGTGTGATTAGTACCGTTCATCTTTCATCATCCTTCGTGCCGACCCTGTGCCATGCTCCAAAACCTGAATGCAAAAATAGACATCCACCCCCCGAATACTCGGGGGTTAGCAAAACTCCACTGTTTTGCTAGTGCAAGTACAAGTGCAAAAATACGAGCCATACAATTCACATTCCACGAATAACAATAACCAGGAATCCTCAAAGATCCAAACATAATGAAAAGTACTTCCCGAGGCAAGAGTTTGGGTAAAACATTCCGAAAGCGAAAGACCACAATTAAGGGGAAACAATTTGTAAAAACCGTTTAAAATGCCATCGAGAGTTTTAATAGAAAACAATTTAGGATTTTCAAATGCTAATCTTTCCAAAATCAACAGTCACATGACCCAAAGGTTTTATTTTCGCAAATAGAAAACCGACAACGATTCTGAGGTTAAAACCGCGTCACGCGTCCTCAACGGACATAGAAATCAATATCAACTCGTGAAGTTTTACTCGTGAATCCGTGGCTCTACCATTGGACTCCGTCGTGGCCCGTCGAACCAACCCACGGTGAGTAAAATACATTCACTAAATATACACCAACCTCGTGAAGTTTTTACTCGTGAATCCAGGGCTCTACCATTGGACTCCCGCCGTGGCCCCGTCGAACCAACCCACGGTGAGTAAAATACATTCACTAAATATACACCAACCTGTGAAGTTTTTACTCGTGAATCCAGGGCTCTACCATTGGACTCCCGCCGTGTCCCCGTCGAACCAACCCACGGTGAGTAAAATACATTCACTAAATATACACCAACCTGTGAAGTTTTTACTCGTGAATCCAGGGCTCTACCATTGGACTCCCGCCGTGGCCCCGTCGAACCAACCCACGGTGAGTAAAATACATTCACCACTCGTGAATCCAGGGCTCTACCATTGGATTCCCGCCGTGGCCCCGTCGAACCAACCCGCGGTGAGCGAAACAATCATGCACAAATAACATAATACACCAAGGATATCCAAACAATTCAACCAGAGGCATCAAACACTTAGCAAAACACCACATCAAACCAAAACGCACCGAAAAGAGATAATATACGTACACACGTATTATCAAGCGCAACATCAACACCAAACATATCCAAATATCCACGTAGTCACTTACAACCCACACAATTACAAAACACACGCGTTTTGAAAGAGAGCCTTTAACAAGGCTAATCGAATATTTTGAAAACTCGTTTCAAACAATCAAACAAACATATAAAGACGATCACCAATTATCATATTCACAAAACAAGAATTGTATGGAAAAGGTACTTGCCTCAAAATAGGCACGCAAGTATTCCGACGAACACGGCTCAACCGGAAAGCTTCGAAACACCCGATGCTATCGAAACGGAAGACGACGACGAACGGAAGGGTTCAACTCGGTTTCTTCGCAAGAAACTCGACCCTAACAATATATAATCAATAAATCATCGATCATACGAGGAAGAATAATCGTAGAACGCCCGAAAACCCCTCTAAGACATTTTACCGGACACCTTCAAGGCGTCGGTCAAGAACTCGACCCAAATAACGAATCGATACGATCCAACCATGGAATAACAAGGGAAAGGATATAAAACATCTAAATAATCATCAATCCATCACAATCCTAAGTTAATTCGGATTAAAACGGATGAAAACAACCAAAACACCCAAATTCTCCAAAACTAGATTTCTAGGAAATCTGACCTGATTCGGTAGATCGGAGGATGTTATAGGATGGATGATTGATGATATGAACTCCAAGACTTCATGGATTGATTGTCTAACAACATCCTTCCATGATTACAACACCTCCAGCCGCGGAAGAGAAGGAAAACCGAGTGAAAATGGCTGAAGAAAACGCTGCCAGGCCTTAAATAGCCGATCACGGCCGGGTTACGACGAATCGGCCACGGCTTACGACGTAATCGGCCATGGCGAACTCACTGCTGGAAAATGCCGGAACGTTACGCACGTTACGGCCAGGGCCTTACGTGCGTAATCGGCCTTACGTGCGAATCGCCGGTCACTACCGCCGCGTTACTTGGCTGTGGCTTTGGCCCGAGCATGCCCGGCCATGACTCGGCCGGGACCAACTTCGACGGCCCGAACGAACCCGAAACCCGAACCTGAGTACGAATCGAAGATACGGTTACGAAGTACTCGAAAAGACAAATCCGAGCACTAATAGAACACACGATTCCGACTACCCGAAGGCTCGAAATTCGACAACGGAAAGTAATTACCCCAAACTTTGGGAAATTACGAAAATGGCCCAAAACGCCCCAAAATCACGATACGTGATCGAATAACCAAACCGAAGCTTGCAACATGAATAATAGCATTAAATGAACTTACGAGAAAGTCGAAACAACAGTTTCGGACGAGATTCGCAAGAATCGAACTCAAGTGCGGAAAAACCGCTAAAAAGCACGGAACTCAACAAAACAACACCGAAACGAGCTCGGATGACAAAAAGTGCAGAATTAATCATTCTCGGAATGACGAAACGGTCATGGGCGAGTCGTCAAAATGGACTTACGCCGAAAAAAAAGAAATTTACCGAAAATCGAAAATTGCGGATATTACATTCTACCCTCCTTAAAAGAAGTTTCGTCCCGAAACTTAAAACAAGTAGGGAGAAGCAATATCCCGCCAGGAAAACTCAATGAGATACGCAAGAAACGCGTAACTAATGCCAAACGGCGAAACGTTACAAACAACGCAACGGAATATACGGTGTGAAAACACGCTCCACGACGACCAACACAACGTCGCCGTTAGGGATATAATAGAACCAACAAGTGACAAGCGTCATCAAATGGATAATACAATCAAGTCAATTATCCGAACAATCACAAAACACAACGAACGAAAATCAATACGATTGACCAACCCAACGGTACATCAATCAAAACGCGAGCCAATCGCTGAACAAATACGGAATTCCACCGCTCAAGGGTTGGAAGATCGAAAACGAGACTAATTTCCCGAACTTAAGGGAATTAGGAAGGAGCCTGAACGCTCAACAATCACGAAACGAGAACAAAACCGAACAAACAACTGATCGAGACAACAAAAATCGAACAATCATGTCCGAAATACGAAGGGTAATAAAATTCAAACAACAACCCCAAGGTTCACTTCTCGACTCGAGACAATATATGATCCGGTGAAAACAACATGATGTGCATTCATATAAGATCCACAGGAAAGGGAATAGCAATAGAAAAGTCACAACGACAAACGAGTTATTCCGAAATAATACCACACTCGTTCGATCAACAAAAGCAAGGGGCAGGACAAGCTCAGAAATGTCAACGAACATAAACGAGTCGACAGAGTCGAAAATACAAAAGTTCAAGATCCAGTCCACTTCGAATAAAAGAACTAGTAGAACCAAAAGATGTTACTTCCGAACAAGGTTCACAAGAATCGAACCGAACTCGGAAAGTTACAGCGATAACCAGATTGGTCCAAAACAAGATCACACCTCGTCCGATCAATGAAACCGAAATACAGAACAAGTTCAGTAAGTATCAACGAACACGAGCGAGTCGATAGAATCGAGAAAGAGAAAATGCAGGAGTCTAAAAACAACATGGGTACTACATTCGACCTCTTATAAAAGAAGGTCGCCCCCGCAACTCACAACAGCGAAATCAAGGTGACGACACAACAAGCAACCGACAGAAACATCCTTCGAAGGCCTCTCAAAGCCGATTCTGATACTTATCTTTGACGCGAACTCACGAAAGTCTCGGTAGCCAATTCGCAAAATCAATTCGGTGTCCTCGAGTCCACACTTGAAATGTGTTAACGAGAAGGACAAATTTACACGTGCATGCCCGGCACATCTCGGTTGAATCGCCTCGGCTCGGCATACCGAAAATACAAATGCTAGATACAATGGGGCATAACGTCGCAAAACAACATAGCGGAGATGCCAACTCAGCACAACAAGGAATCATAATACATATCATATACAACGATTATCATCGTAAAATAATACACACAAACACTACAAAGAACGATCGTATCGTTCGGCGACCTCAACGGCCCGAACAATAAACACATAATTACAAACATTATGAAACAATCACATATGTACACAAACGTACAAACCCAAGCTTTAACGGCTCACAGTGCGTTAACACGCAAGCCACCACGAAATGACAACATTAAGGATCGTCATCACACCTCCCACAAGGGCTAACAAAATATATGCGTGGCGAACGACTCGACGCTCACGCCACCAATTCAATCACAATTCGGGGTTAACACCGTAACGAAAGTTTGAAAACCATACACGCATTTCCGGTCCGCAAACAGGAATGATAGGTTTTAAAAACGAAAACCACCTTTTGAAAATAGTTTGGAAACACCAGTTGATCTTGAGTATCACTTTACAAAAAGTAGTGCAAACATTGTTATCGAGACTTTGAAAATCATCTTGCGTTTGAACAAAAATGAGGACACCTTCTCTTAGTGAAAGACTTTCAGAATATCCGACCCTCGGGTCTAAGTAAAAGTGTTTATAAAACATTTGAAAATATCTCAAAATATTTTGGTCCTCGAGTTAGAAGAATTTTGAAATATATTGTGGCACCTTAGACGTACCACGAGAAAATAATTCATTTTAAAAGTACGTCTCGAATTTTAATTTTCTAAGATACTCAAGGTTTTCAAAAATAATTCAATGGGCTAGAATGCCCAAAAAGTTTAGGTACTTACACGGAACATTATAGCGCCGTGTGTCCGCCCGGAACTCAAGACGCTAAAAACCATTTACAAAAACGCCAAAAAGGCCGATGACGGTAATATTTCAAAACTCACGAAGCCATTTAGAAAATAATAAATGCCATAAGAATTTCACAAAATGATCAAGGCCGTAATGCCAAAAACTCGGTTAAGGAATCGGTTTTGAAATAAAACTCGGTCGGTAAAATACCGAAAGCCATTACAAAAGAACTCACGCAATGGATAAAAGAAATAAAGTCAAACATGCACAAGACATCAACACTACTCCTCATATGAACGAAAAATGGGAGTCAAATAATCACATATCACGAAATTAAAATCCATAAGAGGATTCCGTCAATTAACTCATAATCATAAAAATAGCTCGTGTCACACGAGGCACAACACAAAGAAGGGAGACTTACAACCACAGGTCGCACGAAGATGATGATCGCCCACGATACTAATCACGACCAACCAACTCAGACGACGCGTCGCGACACGACTCGGTCAGATAAAATCCGACGAGACAAAAACTCAATAGACACCACTGACCCGACAGCCTAGGTTTCCACAACCTAAGCTCCGATACCATTCTGTAACACCCCCAATCCACTCAGGGATATTACACGCCGTAGACCCTCTCCTCGAGGATCTACCAGGCTGATAGCTAAAATCAAACATCTAAACATCGCCTTTAAGGCTAAAATGACTCAGTAGACCGACTTGGTCTTTCAATAATAACATACAACTCAATTCCAAACACATACCCACGCAGGGGTCAAAATACAATGAACTCCCGTACAACGGGAAAAAGATACTGCAGCGGAAAAGAAAATACAACTAGACCAATACGACATCAACGGATCCTCGTGTGATTAGTATCGTTCATCTTTCATCATCCTTCGTGCCGACCCTGTGCCATGCTCCAAAACCTGAATGCAAAAATAGACATCCACCCCGAATACTCGGGGGTTAGCAAAACTCCACTGTTTTGCTAGTGCAAGTACAAGTGCAAAAATACGAGCCATACAATTCACATTCCACGAATAACAATAACCAGGAATCCTCAAAGATCCAAACATAATGAAAAGTACTTCCCGAGGCAAGAGTTTGGGTAAAACATTCCGAAAGCGAAAGACCACAATTAAGGGGAAACAATTTGTAAAACAATTTAAAATGCCATCGAGAGTTTTAATAGAAAACAATTTAGGATTTTCAAATCCTAATCTTTCCAAAATCAATAGGGTCACAGCCCAAAGGTTTTATTTTCGCAAATAGTAAACTGACAACAGTTCACAGGGTTAAAACCCGCGTCACGCGTCCTCAACGGACATAGAAATCAATATCAACTCGTGAAGTTTTACTCGTGAATCCAGGGCTCTACCATTGGACTCCCGCCGTGGCCCCGTCGAACCAACCCACGGTGAGTAAAATACATTCACTAAATATACACCAACCTGTGAAGTTTTTACTCGTGAATCCAGGGCTCTACCATTGGACTCCCGCTGTGGCCCCGTCGAACCAACCCACGGTGAGTAAAATACATTCACTAAATATACACCAACCTGTGAAGTTTTTACTCGTGAATCCAGGGCTCTACCATTGGACTCCCGCCGTGGCCCCGTCGAACCAACCCACGGTGAGTAAAATACATTCACTAAATATACACCAACCTGTGAAGTTTTACTCGTGAATCCAGGGCTCTACCATTGGACTCCCGCCGTGGCCCCGTCGAACCAACCCACGGTGAGTAAAATACATTCACTAAATATACACCAACCTGTGAAGTTTTTACTCGTGAATCCAGGGCTCTACCATTGGACTCCCGTCGTGGCCCCGTCGAACCAACCCACGGTGAGTAAAATACATTCACCACTCATGAATCCAGGGCTCTACCATTGGATTCCCGCCGTGGCCCCATCGAACCAACCCGCGGTGAGCGAAACAATCATGCACAAATAACATATTACACCAAGGATATCCAAACAATTCAACCAGAGGCATCAAACACTTAGCAAAACACCACATCAAACCAAAACGCACCGAAAAGAGATAATATACGTACACACGTATTATCAAGCGCAACATCAACACCAAACATATCCAAATATCCACGTAGTCACTTACAACCCACACAATTACAAAACACACGCATTTTGAAAGAGAGCCTTTAACAAGGCTAATCGAATATTTTGAAAACTCGTTTCAAACAATCAAACAAACATATAAAGACGATCACCAATTATCATATTCACAAAACAAGAATTGTATGGACAAGGTACTTGCCTCAAAATAGGCACGCAAGTATTCCAACGAACACGGCTCAACCGGAAAGCTTCGAAACACCCGATGCTATCGAAACGGAAGACGACGACGAACGGAAGGGTTCAACTCGGTTTCTTCGCAAGAAACTCGACCCTAACAATATATAATCAATAAATCATCGATCATACGAGGAAGAATAATCGTAGAACGCCCGAAAACCCCTCTAAGACATTTTACCGGACACCTTCAAGGCGTCGGTCAAGAACTCGACCCAAATAACGAATCGATACGATCCAACCATGGAATAACAAGGGAACAGATATAAAACATCTAAATAATCATCAATCCATCACAATCCTAAGTTAAATCGGATTAAAACGGATGAAAACAACCAAAACACCCAAATTCCCCAAAACTAGATTTCTAGGAAATCGGCACGGTCGGTAGATCGGAGGATGTTATAGGATGGATGATTGATGATATGAACTCCAAGACTTCATGGATTGATTGTCTAACAACATCCTTCCATGATTACAACACCTCCAGCCGCGGAAGAGAAGGAAAACCGAGAGAAAATGGCTGAAGAAAACGCTGCCAGGCCTTAAATAAATGCCGGCCGTTACGACGTATCGCCATGGCTTACGTGCGTAACCGGCCATGGCGAACTCATCTTTACTGGAAAATGCGGAACGTTACGCACGTTACGGCCGGGGGCCTTACGTGCGTAATCGCCTTACGTGCGAATCGCCGGTCACTACCGCCGCGTTACTCGGCGGTGGCTTTGGCGAGCATGCCCGGCCATGACTCGGCCGGGACCAACTCCGACGGCCCGAACGAACCCGAAACCCGAACCTGAGTACGAATCGAAGATACGATTATGAAGTACTCGAAAAGACGAATCCGAGCACTAATAGAACACACGATTCCGACTACCCGAAGGCTCGAAATTCGACAACGGAAAGTAATTACCCCAAACTTTGGGAAATTACGAAAATGGCCCAAAACGCCCCAAAATCACGATACGTGATTGAATAACCAAACCGAAGCTTGAAACATGAATAATAGCATTAAATGAACTTACGAGAAAGTCGAAACAACAGTTTCGGACGAGATTCGCAAGAATCGAACTCAAGTGCGGAAAAACCGCTAAAAAGCACGGAACTCAACAAAACGACACCGAAACGAGCTCGGATGACAAAAAGTGCAGAATTAATCATTCTCGGAATGACGAAACGGTCATGAGCGAGTTGTCAAAACGGACTTCCGCCGAAAAAAAAGAAATTTACCGAAAATCGAAAATTGCGGATATTACAATTTGATGCCGAACACCGACAAAACCACTCAATTTTGACAATAACAACAACTATGAAAAAGGTTTGATGATTTAAATCATAAGTTCTCTTGCGTATAAATAATATTCGTGCACAAATATCATCAATAACGCCGATAGATTACGAAGAACAAAGAAAGAGGAACAATCCCAAACTCATATCCGGAAAATCAATCAAAACTAACAACCAAGAACATGTGTGTGGTTCAATATAAACACTCAGATGATAAGATTAACTACTCATGATCATTTCAACAATAATAGCAAAAATCATAAAATAAAACATGGTAGAAATCTTCCCTTGCGAAAATGAAATCGAAGCCCGAGGAAGGTTTGATGTTCTTCCTTCTAAAACTCACAAAATCTTCATACAAGGAATGAAAATCACTCATAATTGTCTCTCTAGATGTTTGAGTACCAACAACAAAGATGAAAACTGAGTTCTAAGAGTATTTTTCGGCTCTCCCCCAAAGTTGTGTATAGGGTTTTCCCTTATATACCGGTCAAAAATCGCAAAAAGTGCAGAAAATCGCATTTTCTGCACAAACAGGGGTTGGATCGCGATCCGGGCATTTGGGATCGCGATCCGGGTGTTCAGAGAAATAAGCTACCTCGCGGTCTGAATTCTGGATCGCGATCCGGGCGCGGTCTGAAGCCATATCTCCCTCAATACACCTCGGAATTTAGCGTATAATATACCGTTGCGAAGCTGATTTCACGAGAAATCTATACATATATAGAACACATCCTATTTCGAAGTAATGAATCTGTAAATTAGAAAATACGACCGATATTACTTCAATCTTCATCGTTTATGCCCCGTTCTTGCTCTTGATCGTCATAAACTCCAATATTGGTCATGAAAGTGCATATTTAACCACAATCTTCGTCCGGCTACCTACAAAATAAAAACACAACATACCACGCATAAAAAGAGCAAAAACACTTAAAACAAACGAAATGACGACTCGATAGAACAGAATGAGACGATCAAAAATCGACCCATCAGCCATCTAGAAGAATCGGAGGAATCCGGTCCGTTTTGGACTCTCTCGAGTCCGCTTCTAATGTATTTATATCCATTAATTAATCCAATTAATTAATTGTATCAAATACAAATTAATATAATTAATTTCTCCAAGAAATAATTATATTTGTGAATTAAATTAATGACCCAGTAATTTATATAATTCATTAGGCCGTAAATTAATTTATCCAATAAATTAATTTAGACATCCAATGTCCCTAAATTAATTAGACATCCAATGTCCAATAAATTATATATCCAATATCTAATATTCATAAAGAGAGAGTAAGCTCGATTTATTCCGTCGTCTTCCTAATGCGCGACCCGGTAGGTCCATCTCAGTTAGAAATGGGAGGAACCAAAGAGGAGTAGCACCACCTAGCCATCCTGGCGGCCTACACCGTACCCCAACTGAGAACGAATGATTGGGAACATTCAAAAACCTTTTTGTTGTGAATATCAGTATACGTATAAATCTTTCTTTTAAATGTTCCGATCAAGTTATAGAGTCACGGTCAGTCAAACCCTATCTGTACTTGACGCTATGCCTGAGTTAATGCAAATCGAGATCATCGAGCTCTCGTGTATCCAATACAACTACCTCCAATGCTTTGGCCAAAGACTTATGATCTCATCTGCTAATAACCGCATAGGACATATAACCCGTTCACTAACATGAGAAAGACTCCTATCTTGGTATTTAGTAGAACCTGCTACTTGCCCGTCAAGATGCACGTCGAGGTTGACCCCCACCTTCCGGTTTTCTGGGTCGAACTACTATAATGAAAATCTTAACATCACAAGAACATATCTACTAAATCATCAAGTCAAAGGTTCACGAGTACCTATCACAACCTTTCGATTCCGTCATTGACTCTCCCGGAGTGAATCCGTGTGATGAATTGAGAGTGAGTCGGTTCGAGTATACTAATCTCATTAGCATACCTATAACGCGTGCTCGCACTGACCATTAGTGTTCGACAGGCACTCTCTAAGTCAAAGAACACGTCATACAAGTCTTCACATAAACTTAACGCCCAGTCAAGTTTCATCGACTTGCGAACGATGAAGTATTTGAGCCATAAACCTTTTCAGTGCCGATCCCCTTATCTAATAAGGAGTGGAATGTTTTGCTCTCAAATACAGACTAGTTTATATATATAAATAAATATATATATATATATTTACGAGTCAGGAATGCTAGTGACTGCCAGTAAATAAAGAAACATACAATTGCCTTTAGATAATGAATTACATAATAACAAGTACAATGTCCTCACTCTAACATCCCCTTATTGGCATTCGAGGGCATACTCCTAACAATCTCTCACTTGCACTCAATGCCATACACTATGATATCTAATACCCATGTTCTTCAGATGATGCTCTAAGCTAATCTGAGAAAGTGGCTTGGTCAGTGGATCAGCGATGTTGTCGGTTGAGTCTACTCTATGCAGCACAATGTATCCCTTGCGAACAAATTCTCTGACGAGATGATGCTTCCTCTCAATATGTTTGGTACTGTTGTGAAACCTTGGCTCCTTGGCCTGCGCTACAGCTCCGTTGTTGTCGTAGAAAATCAGAACAGGAAGCTCAGCACATGGAATCACATGAAGTTCTCCGAGAAACTTCTTAATCCATAACCCTTTCTTAGAAGAATTCGAGGCTGCTTGATACTAAGCCTGACTGGTGGAATCAGCGATCGCGTTTTGCTTGGTGCTACGCCAAGATACTGCTCCTCCATTAAGAGTAAATATATACCCAGAAGTAGACATGGAATCGTCTTTCTATCCTTGGAAATCTGAATCAGTGAAGCCCATCACATTTAGTTCTCCACCGACATACATAAGAACCAGATCTCTAGTCCTTCTTAAGTACTTGAGAATGTTCTTTATAGCAGTCCAATATTCACTACCTGGGTTTGCCTGAAACCTACTTACCACGCTCACAGTGTGCGCAATGTCAGGTTTCGAACACAACATTGCATACATAAGGCTACCCACGGCCGAAGCATATGGTATATTACTCATTTCCTTTCGTTGTTCCTCACTTTGAGGACATATCTTCGAGGAGAGTTTTATTACATGACGCATAGAAAGGAACCCTCTTTTAGAATCATCCATCTTAAATCGCTTTAAGATTTTATCTATATAGAGGGCTTGGGAAAGACCTATCATTCTCTTCGTTCTATCCCGGTAGAGCCGAATTACAAGAATATAGGTGGCTTCTCCCAAGTCTTTCATGGAGAAACTACTCGAAAGCCAAGCTTTTACAAAACTGAGCATTCCCACATCATTTCCTATTAGTAGAATGTCATCTACATATAGTACTAAGAATGCGATCTTGCTCCTACTAACCCTCTTGTATACACAAGGTTCCTCTTCATTTTGCACGAAGTTAAACTCTTTAACTGCCTCATCAAAACGAAGGTTCCAACTATGCGAAACTTACTTCAGTCCATAAACTAAACGTCGAAGCTTGCATACCTTATGAATATCGACCTCAGACACAAAGCCTTTAGCTGCTCCATATAGATTTCCTCCTCGAGGAATCCATTAAGAAAATCTATCTTTACGTCCATCTGCCATATCTCATAATCGTGGTAGGCAGTTATAGCAAGCATCATGCGAATAGACTTGATCATAGCTACGGGCGAGAAAGTATCGTGATAATCGATCCCTTTTTTCTGGGTGTAACCCTTTGCCACAAGCCTGGCCTTATAGGTGTCAACCCTTCCATCCCCATCAGTCGTTCTCTTGTAGATCCACTTATTCCCAATAGGCACTATGCCCTTGGGGCGGTCTACTAAAGTCCAGACCTGATTGACATGCATCGAGTCTATCTCAGCTTCCATAGCTTCATGCCTTTTTGCGGAGTCTACATCCACCATCGCTTGGGTATAGGTCGTGGGGTCGGTCTCTTGGCTATCAGCTGGAACCTCATGGAGACCCACATCCTCCAGGTGCACAAGGCCATACCTCTCAGGTAAATGAGACACCCTACTAGACCTATGAGGTGAGGTGGTTGTACTTGTGTTTCAAAAGGTTCGGTTCCAATTTCTTGTACAGGTGTCTCCTGAGGAGTTTCATTATATTCTTCCAAATAAATACTTCTACCTGCTCCGCCTTCCTGAATGAACTCATCTTCCAGGAAGTGTGCTTGCAAAGAAACAATGATCTTTCGATCTTCGGGCATGTAGAATAGATAACCCATCGTCCCGTATAAGAATCTAATAAAACGTCCCTTCACGGACCTAGCTTCTAATTTCTCCACCTTAGTCTTTTTGACATAGGCAGGACATCCCCAAATCCTAATGTGATTAAGACTTGGTTTCCTGCCCTCCCACATCTCATGTGGAGTTTTAGGAACAAACTTGGAAGGACATCTATTCAAGATATAGGCAGCAGTCAGGGGTGCATACCCCCACAGGTAAATAGGTAAGTCAGTATAGCTAAGCATAGAACGGACCATGTTCAACAAGGTTCGGTTCCTTGTTTCTGACACACCATTTAACTGGGGAGTTCCCAGAGGTGTAAGTTGTGATACTATTCCATGCTCCTTAAGGAACTCGTTAAACTCTGTACTCATATACTCGCCAGCTCGGTCCGACCAGAGTGGTTTGATATGATTACTAGTTTGTTTTTCGACTAGGGCCTTAAATTCCTGGAATTTCTCAAAGGCCTCGAATTTATGTTTCATTAAGTATACATAACCATACCTAGTATGATCATCTGTAAACATAGTGATATACTGATATCCATCACGTGCTGCTTACAAAACATCACATACGTCGGTATGGACTAATCCAATTTTATCAGCGGCTCTTTCAAAAGTCCCTGTGAAGGGGGACTTAGTCATTTAGCCTTTAAGGCAAGATTCACAGGTAGGAAAGGGATCCAATCCCAATGGACCCATAAGTCCATCCTCTTCCATTTTGTAAACCTTGGTCTGACCAACATGACCAAGTCTAAGATGCAATTTCAAAACTTGATTAGTTTCATCCCTACCACGCTTCCAAGTCATAGTATTCACAACGACTTTGTTACTTAGGCTTAGATGATACAATCCATTCAACAATGTATAAGTCCCGACTGGTTTATTTCTAAAATAAATTTTGCAGGAACCATCACCGATGAAAAATGAAAAGCCTTTCCGATCCATGACCAGAATGGATAGAATGTTTTTATGCCCCTTGAGCAAAACAACAACATCATCTAATGTTAAAACAAAGCCGGATTCCAATCCAAAAGAAGTGATCATATGTCAGTTGCTTCGACACTATGCCTGCTTCCGACAGTAATCATCACTTCCCCAGCTCCAAGCTTCATACTTTGTTCCAGATCCTGATTCACGGTACAAATGTGAGAAGTAGCACCTGAATAAAGTATCCAAGAAGTAGAAAATACAGTAGCAGAACAATTTGTTTCCAAAACTAAAAGTTATGTGCCTGAAGGGCCATGAAGAATCGGACAGTCTCTGGCCCAGTGGCCCAGCTCACCGAATTATTGGGGCCTTGCCCTTAACTTTAAGGTCCTTGATTTGTGGTCCCGTCTGCTTCTTGGTATTTTTCTTCTTATTCTTGGACCTACGAGATCTAGAAGAAATCACAAGGGCAGACTCCTTCATCCATGGAGTCTTCATCTGAGACTGAGCGGTTACAAGTTTGTTCATCAACCCTGCTAAATCGCAAGAAATCTCATTGCAGTTGAAATTCATAACAAACTGTGAGAAGGAATCAGGAAGAGACTGTAGGATAAGGTCGGTCTGAAAAGTATCCATCTTAAAATCAAGAGCCTTCAATCTCTAGATCATAAAGATCATTTTGAGGACGTGGTCCCCAACCTTCTCACCTCCCTTCATCCTAGCACCGAAAAGTTGCTTGGATATCTCATATCTAGCAGTTCGACTATGCTTACCATAAAGCTCGGTTAAGTGAGATAAAATCTGCCTAGCAGAATTCATTTTCTCATGAGCTCTCTGAAGCTCATTAGACATAGAACCCATCATATAGGCATGGACTTTTATGTCATCCTTAACCCGCTTTTTGTGGTTTTCAATTTCTTCCTGATTGGCTCTAGTCCGCACCGGAGGCGCCGGAATGTCCGTCTCCAAGACGTATCCCAGTGTAATACCCGTAATTTCGATTTCCGGTAATTTATTTTTTTTTAGGGGAAAGTCCGTTTTGATGACTCTCTAATGACCTTTTCGTCATTCCGAGAATGATTAATTCTGCACTTTTTGTCATCCGAGTTCGTTTCGGTGTTGTTTTGTTGAGTTCCGTGTTTTTTGGCACTTTTCCGCACTTGAGTTCGATTCTTGCGAATCTCGTTTGAAACTGCTGTTTCGAGTTTCCCGTAAGTCCGTTTAACTTTGTTAGACGTGTTGTGAACTTCGGTTTGATTATTCGATCACGTATCGTGATTTTCGGGCGTTTTGGGCCATTTTGTAATTTACCCAAAGTTGTGGGTATGCTCATTCGTATTTGTTGTTTTGACCCTTTTCATAGTCGCGTGCGATTAATTGTTGCATGGTATTTCTTTTCGGATCGATGTTGTAGTCCGAGAGCATTTCGTCGTGTTCGTTTCATGCGTTTTCGGGAATTCGAGTCGTCGAGTCTTGGCGGCTAGGCACTGGCCGGCCACATGCGGCAGGGACCTGCCAGACGCGCACGAGCGTGGCGCACGAGCTGCGCGCACGATCCGGTGCTCGTGCGGCCCTGACTGCACACACACAAGCGAGTGCTCGTGCCCAGTGCTCGTGCGTCCCGGCAGTTTGATGGCAGTGGACGCGCACGACCGGCACCTCGTGTGTGCCTGCTCGTGCGTCGCTGAGCAGTATATATGGTCGGGCAGACGTTTTCTTCACCATTTTCTCACTTCGTTCTTCCTCTTCCGCGGCTGGAGACTTCTTGGTCATGGAGACATGTTGTCAAACAACAAATCCACGAAGTTCTTGAGTTCATATCATTGATTGATCATCTTATATCATCCTTTGATCCAGCAAATCAAGGTAATCTCTTCCTAGAACACTAGTTTCTTGAATTTTGGGGTTTTTGCGTTTTTGTCTGATTCGTTCCATATTGTTGATTAATTCATGATGGGTATGATTAATCTTGGTAGTATTCTTGTGTTTAACATCATTTAATCCATTGTTCTTCGTCGAATCGAAGTATATTTCTTGATTTCCTTCGAATCGACTTTTTGGGGGATTTGTTCTCGATCTCGTTTTCCATCCGTTTTTGATGGATCGATTGTGGTTAAATGATGTTGTTAAACATATTCTATGGATTGTATATCCATATTTCGACTTGGAATTTCGATTTCATGTTTTGTCGGGACGAATCGTGTTCTGGGCCGTTTTGGGGGAAACACTTGAACTTTCGTCATTCGCTCTTTGAATTCAACGGCTTTAAGTCGTGCTATGGAATTCATTTTCATTGTTGTTATTGTCCTTCATAGTTTTATCGCGAGTTGGCGTTCGGTGGAGTCGTCGGGTTCGTAGTCGGTTCGTGCCAACCTACTTCGGTCGATTCTCCACGTTGTGGTTATTCGAGGCAAGTACCTTGTCCATGCAATTCTTGTTTTATGGATACGATAATTAGTGATCATCTAAATGTGGTTGTTTGGTGTTAGGCGTATTTCTATACGCTTATTTATCATTATTTTGTATTATTTTGGAGAGTAAATTTGCATAAATGAGCTCTTAATGCCTTAATCTTGTATGTTTGTCAGGAGATTGAAGTCCGGAAGCTAAAACGAGGCGAAACGAGCGAAAACGGCAAATTTTGGCCGTGGGCCGCGGCACAGGAAGGCAACCAGCGGGCACAAAGTAGACTGTACTCTGTGCCGCGGCACAGTCCAGGTGAGCCGCGGCACAGATGAATTAAATGGCGCCCAGGCATCCAGCTGAAGACCATGTGCCGCGGCACAGATTTAGTGAGCCGTGGCACACTAGGCGGTTTTTGTATGCTCCGCGCGGATTTGGGCCGTTTTGAAGCCAGTTCTCGACCTACTCACACGGACGCGATTTGGAGACTGTGCAAAGCTATAAATAAGGGTTTAAGACCCTAATTAATCATCTTTTGATCTTGCAAAATCTTGGAATCAGAGGGGAGACGGCAGAAGAGGAAGAGAAGCAGAAGACTTCAAGAGCAGAGGGCGGAAGCCGAAGAACGGAGGAATCCGAGCTTCATCTGCGTTTGATTTTAATGCTTTCATTCATTAATTCTGTATTTTCATTTATTAGCATGTTAGGCTAAAACCCTAATCTAGGATTTTGATGAAACCTACGTTTTGACGGATTTGCTTGAGATTATCTAATTAATTACCTTTTTGTTGAGTTTTCCCAATTGTGTTTAATGCTTTCAATTATCTGGCTAATAGTTGTATTGCTTTAATCATTCAATTCGAATCGGGAGAGGAGAATTGGTGAGGAACTATTGGTGAAGACCGTTTTATTCTGTGAGATAGGAATATACTCATAGGAACTACGTGGCATTTTGGAGATTTTATGCTTTTTGCCTATTGACGAATTAATTCACCTAGGGATAGAGTGCGTTATTCGCCTTTAGAAAAATCTATTGACCTCGGGAGAGGCGATAGAGTATATTAGCAATCTTCGCCTTCAATAAATTGGGGAAAATCATTAACTTCAGATAATCGAGAGTAAATTCGGATAAACCGAGGTGGATTCAGAATCCTAGACTTATTCATCATTTGATTCCTTTTCTTCAAGCTATCGTTTTCTACTGTCTAGTCTTTTATTAATTCTCTTAGTAATTAATTGCAAAACCCAAAATTCGATTGTTCGAATAAAACTAGAATACATAAAAATCGGTAGTTAGTGATTCAGTCCTCGTGGGAACGATACTCACTCATCACTTTATTACTTGTATACGATAATGTACACTTGCGTTCAACAAATATCGCAACAAGTTTTTGGCGCCGTTGCCGGGGACTGGAATTTTGCTAATATCGATTTCAGTATTTCTAGTCTTAGTTTGAACGTTTTTATTTTATTATTTTTGTGTATTTAATTTCATTTATTTGTTTTTCCTTTCAGGATCTTTCGCGTAGTGCATGAGAAAACTCGGTAACGAAGGCCTACTACCTTTGGATACCGAGCTCGAGCGCACTCTTAGAAGGAACAAGAAGGAGAAACGAGAGTTACAGACGACGGTGACCATGGCCGAGAATATCGAAATTCAAGGAGGAGATAACCATGTGCAGCAAGTTCAACCGGCACTAGCACTTCGAGATTATGCTATGCCGCAGATTAACGCAAACTTTTCGGGGATTCGGCGTCCAACAATCCAAGCCAACAATTTCGAAATTAAGCCTGCTATTATTCAGATGGTGCAGGCGAGCCAATTTTGTGGATTACCGAATGACGACCCCAACGCTCATATTGCTTCTTTTCTTGAGATTTGTGACACGTTCAAGAACAATGGTATCACCGACGATGCTATCCGATTACGGCTTTTCCCTTTCTCTTTGAGGGATAAAGCGAAATTTTGGCTGAATTCCTTACCGACGGGGTCGATCACTACATGGGCAGAGTTAGCGCAAGCCTTCCTTGCTAAATTCTTCCCACCTTCTAAGACGGCGAGATTGAGAAACGAGATCACCACCTTTGGTCAATATGATATGGAATCGCTCCACGAGGCGTGGGAGCGATACAAATATTTGTTACGAAGATGCCCACATCATGGCCTTCCAGACTGGCTTCAAATTCACACGTTTTACAATGGATTGAGTGCCTCTACACGCACTCTCGTAGATGCAGCCGCCGGTGGAGCTTTGATGGGAAAGACTATGGCCGAGGCACACTCGTTGTTGGAAGCTATGGCCGCAAATGCATATCGATGGCCATCTGAAAGATTAACGCCGAAGCGAGTTTTGGAAATTTTGAGTAATGACCCGATATCTACATTGTCAGCCCAAGTCGCAGCATTAACGCAGCAGCTCCAAGCATTTTCGCATGCTCCTTCCCCGTTACCATTGAGACATGCAATTGGTGTAACGGATCCCACCCGAGCGCGGAGTGTCAAGTCGGAAATCCGTTCGAGCAGCCCCAAATTGAACAAGCTCAGTTTGTAGGAAATGGAAACCGGCAAAATAATCTGTACTCCAACACGTATAATCCGGGGTGGCGTAATCATCCCAACTTTTCGTGGAGAAATGGACAGAACTCAAACCAGCCCCCGTTCGCTCAAAACCATCAGCAGCCCCCTCCCACTCTAAAAGTTTCTCTCGAGGAAGCAATCGCAAAATTGGCGGCGAATACGAGTCAATTCATGACTCGTACTGAAGCAACATTGCAGAATCATTCCGCTTCCATTCGCAACTTGGAAGTCCAGCTGGGCCAAATTGCTAATGTATTGACTTACCGCCTGAGGGAGCATTGCCCAGTACGACCGAGACAAATCCTAGAGAGAGTCTAAATGCAATCAGTTTGAGAAGCGGGAAGGAGGTGTGTGACCAGCCCGAGAGAAGTGAAAAGAGGAGTGAAATTGAGGAAAAGAAAAATTTAGCAACGGAGGAATCTCAAGATTGGAGACCCTCTATAACGTTTCCGGATAACCCGAGGGCATATGTGCCACCCGTCCCGTTTCCGCAGAGATTACAGCAGAAAAAGGCAGACAAACAATTCTCTAAGTTTCTCGACGTGTTCAAAAAGCTTCATATTAACATTCCATTTGCCTACGCGTTGGAACAAATGCCAAGCTACGTTAAATTCATGAAAGAGATATTGTCAAAGAAAAGAAAACTCGAGGAGTTTGAAACAGTCGCCTTGACGGAGGAATGCAGCGCGATTCTTCAAAAGAAGCTTCCACCAAAATTGAAAGATCCGGGAAGTTTCAACATACCGTGCACCATGGGGAATCTTTCTTTTAATAAGGCATTGTGCGATCTCGGTGCTAGTATTAACCTCATACCTCTGTCGATTTTTAAGAAGCTGGGAATTGGAGAAGCAAAGCCGACGACGGTCTCCTTGCAATTAGCGGATCGATCTATTAAGTATCCGAGGGGAGTGATTGAGGATGTGTTAGTAAAGGTGGATAAATTTATCTTTCCAGCGGATTTTATTGTTCTCGACATGGAGGAAGATGAAGATATCCCGATTATCTTGGGACGACCATTTTTAGCGACCGGCATAACTCTTATAGATGTGGAAAAAGGAGAATTAACTCTGCGAGTTCGAGACGAGCATGTTACGTTCCAAGTATTCAAATCCTTTTCATGGCCCAGAGGTGTGGATAAGAGCTCACAAAGTGAAAGTGTGGAGGCCGTTGCAAAAGAAAAATACCGAAAACATCGTCGGGCGAAAAATTCAGATCGCGTTTCAGATGAGCCAACTCTTAAGAAAGATGTAGAAGGAGTCGCATTTCTCAAGCATGTGAACATGAAATCATCGCCATCTGACCAGCCACACTCGGGAAAGTCTGCTGCAGTCTTAAGTGCGTTCGTGAAAGAGGGGAATAAGCCGGAAGCCAAACGGACGTCTAGTCAGGAGAAAAACGGGTGTTTCGGAAAGTTGTTCTCGTCAAAACCTTTCCGCAAACAAAATTGGGTGTCCGAACTGAAAATCAAATCGATGGTCAAAATTTTAAAAATCATATTAACGATTCGATGAACGGGGAGGAGATCAAATGGAGTTTGCGAAAAGCGAACTGATTTTTAAATAGGTCCGGCTGAAGACTATAAACTTAGCGCTTCTCGGGAGGCAACCCGAGTTCGTAGTTGTAGATTTTTGAGTTTCTGCTTTTATCTTGCATTCTTGAATTTTTATTTTTCATCATTTTGTGCTTTAATTTGCTTCTACCGCTCGCTTTTGACGTGTTCTTCTCAAAATTCTGCGTAGGAAAATCCCAGGGGAGAAATTCATTACTGAGCCGCGGCACAAGTATTGTGAGCCGCGGCACACACAGATCGAAAGGGAGGGCTAAACAAACTGTACTCTGTGCCGCGGCACAACATTACTGAGCCGCGGCACACTTGAGCACTGAGCCGCGGCACACGAAAGCTGAGCCGCGACCCACAACAAAACAAACGAACAGGCAAAAAGGGACTGTACGCGGTGCCGCGACTCACTTGAGCTGTGCCGCGGCACACCAAGCGGAATTTGAAAGGCCCAGGTACCTTATAACCCGCATTCGGCCGGCCACCCCAGGTTACTTTTCTTTCTTTCTTCCCTTTCCTCCCCTTGCGCGCGCGATCGGCCGAGTTCTTCTTCTAGTTTTCTTCTTGAGATTTTCTTGCACTTTTCACAAACCAAGCAAGGTATGTTCCAATCTCTAATATCAAATTGTTCTATGAATTTAAATTTGAAGTTGTGTTATGCATTTGATGGATTGAATATGTTTATTTCCTTCAAAAGTTCTAGGATGGTTTAGTGGATGACATGGTGGTTTTAATCGAATTTTCATGGTTATTTTGGATTATTGATGAATTGAGTATGTCGTTTTGATGGTGAATGATTCGTGTTTTTGTTCTTGGGGATTTAATCGAGCTATTGCCATGTTTGTTCTTCAAGTAAACTCTTGCCCTTTAGGTGTTCGATGAAATGTCTAAATGAAAAATTTTCTTTGTTAAGGCAATATTTTGAATTTTTGTGCAATGTATTCGTTCTGGAATTACAGCAACCCCAACCCGTACGTCTAGTTTAAACGTTATGGCTCAAATTCAATTTTTTCTCACGGTTGTGCTATCTCGTAAAAATTTCCAATTTACGGCCGGATATCCTTAACCGAGTGATGATTATTCTTGTTATTATTTTGAGTAAGTAATCTTCGATGTTTAAATTTTTTTCAGGAATCACTATGGCTAGGACTAAGAAGCTGAACAAGAGGGCCAGGACTCAGTCATCCCCCACTCGAGGGGAAACCTCTCGCAGTCGCGCCGAGTCGGAGGGGCACCAGTTTTCCGACCCTGAGATCCACAAAATCTTCAATGAGAAGATTCGGCCGCGACCTCTTATCCTGGAGAGGGGATTTACTCCAGCCCCCCAAGACGGGGAACTGCTTATGATGATAGACGAGATTGGGTGGGCCCGATTTGCTGCACCCCTCGAGCCAGCGGTGATATCGATAGTGCAGGAGTTCTATGCCAGCGCGCTATTGAAGCATATTCGAGCAGGCCAGATGTTGCAGCAGTCAGACACTCGGACTCAGGTCGATGTCCGAGGTGTTACAGTTGATTTTTCCACAGCTGCTATTCGGAGGTTGTTTGGGCTTCCGGTGGTAGATGAGACGGCCTATGAGCGAGTTATGACTAGCCTCACGAAGGAGGCTTTGCTCGAGACTATTGCGCAGCCCGACTCCGACTGGGAGCAGCGCGCACCGGGTTCTTCCACTTTCCATTTCAAGAGATCGCGCCTCAGTCAGCTCGGGCGTGCCTGGCTATATTTCATTTGCGCTCGTATAGACCCCACATCTCAGATCCGCACTGTTTTTCTCTCCCGTGCCCGGACACTATATGCTATCACATCCGGGCTGCGGTTCGATGTGGCCCCTCTCTTGGTCCGTTCTATATTCCAGTGCATTCAGGGAGGATCCAAGACGGGGTTGAAGCACCCCTCTCTTATCTGTGCTTTGTGCCGGCAGTCGGGGCTGACGTGGTCGGACGACGAGCCGATGCTGGCTCCCCAGGCCCCGATCGACCACCGCATCATCTCACATTTTGACCAGTGGGGAGGAGCGCCGGCGCACGCTTGGGGGAGAGGATTTCTACTGGATGAGGCCCATGAGGGGTCCCCCGAGCCTCTTTTGCTGACACAGGGGCAGGCAGATGCCGGCCCGCCGCCCGACAGAGAGAGATTGCAGGCGATGTTCGATGAGCTGAGGGAGGATATGAGGAGAGAGAGAGAGAGGATATGAGAGAGGACATGAGGAGAGAGATAGAGGAGATGAGGAGAGAGAGGGAGAGTATGCTGGCTGCCATGCGAGAGGAGCAGCGGACGGAGCGAGAGAGCATTATTGCTGCCGTCAGAGCTGAGATGCGAGAGCAGGCCCGCCGGGCCAACCGACGAGAGGCGTGGCGTCTGGCAGCGAGGGACGCCTACCATCAGGAGCACCTTTCCGCATGGACGACCCATATCATGCATCCATACGGGCCATTTATTGCACCCGCCCGGCCAGCCACACCACCCTCCTCACCGGATGATGCCGGCACCAGCTCGTGAGAGGACTGGAGGGGAGTACTTGACCTTCTTATTCTATTGCATATTATATTTTGTCCATTGAGGTCAATGTACGTCCTAAGTTTTGGGGGGGGTGTTTACTTTCTGTCGCTACATTTATTGCTGTACTATTTTTTTGTTGCACTTTTCATTACTTTGCGTTATTTTTTTTTCGATAGCCTTGCTTGTCTTGATTTTACTCTTATTCGTGAATTTTTTGTGCTTCTATTTGTGTAATACTGATGTTACGACACTGTTTTTTCTCTCTGAAGAAACGGTCGAGTTTTAGTCGAGTTGTAGTCAGTAATTTCTGTTTCTGCTTAGTATTCATTTAGGTCCGAAATTTTTTCTCGTGATTGTAGAGGTCTTGGCGGATAAGAGAGGATACATACTTGTTTTAAAATCATCGTCGATACGTTTGGTTACATTTTTCGGTTAGCTAGTCGTCCAGTTACATAAGTCGTGTTGGCACTTAGATTGAGTTTAGAGTCGGTCAGTTTTTCCCAATAGTCGAGATATTTTTGTTCTATGAAGGGAAGTCTAGTAACCGGGGGTATTCACGTGACCCGTTGTTTACTCTCGCGTAAAACGACGACCCTGATTAGACTAGTGATTTAGAAATTTCACATGTGCCGATGATAGGGAGCCTAGTAACCGGGGGTATTCACGTGACCCGTTGTTTACTCTCGCGTAAAACGGCGACCTTGATTCGGACATGCGGGAATTATATATTCGACCGAGTTGTTTTTCCGCTGTAGAAGGGAACTTAGTAACTAGAAGCATCCATGTGCCCCATGAATGTCTTTTACGTCAAACGGTTTCCCAATACATGAGAATGGAAGTTCCACCCTAGGATTATCCCGATGAATCATCCCGAGATCCGAACCTAGTGGTCAACTCGAATCAATTTCTTGAGCATATATATATAAGGGAATACTGTCCGAGGATTATTTTTATGAAACTCGTGAAAATTTTGCCATTAGGCGTGGAGCAGGCGAACTAGCTTGTTTATTTTAACCTTTCATATTGACGGTCGATTTGATTCACGTTTGTTAATCTTTGAGCTGGATTTTCTTCATGAACGAGTAATTAGGACTGAACTTGGTTACCTTGTAGAATCAGTGTTCTGAGTGTAGCTAGCTATTACGATACTCATATTTTTCAGAGAGAATTTCAGGATAGTATTGATTAGGTTGAGCACTACGAGTTGCACGATTATTCACGACATTCTTTTGTTGAAATTAATTCTTTTTGCTTGAGGACAAGCAAAGGCTTTAGTTTTGGGGTATTTGTTAGGCGTATTTCTATACGCTTATTTATCATTATTTTGTATTATTTTGGAGAGTAAATTTGCATAAATGAGCTCTTAATGCCTTAATCGTGTATGTTTGTCAGGAGATTGAAGTCCGGAAGCTAAAACGAGGCGAAAACGGGCGAAAACGGCAAATTTTGGCCGTGGGCCGCGGCACAAGGCAAGTGGGCCGCGGCACAGGAAGGCAACCAGCGGGCACAAAGTAGGCGTACTGTGCGCGGCACGATCTGTGAGCCGCGGCACAGATGAATTAAATGGCGCCCAGGCATCCAGCTGAAGACCATGTGCCGCGGCACAGATTTAGTGAGCCGCGGCACACTAGGCGATTTTTGTATGCTCCGCGCGGATTTGGGCCGTTTTGAAGCCAGTTCTCGACCTACTCACACGGACGCGATTTGGAGACTGTGCAAAGCTATAAATAAGGGTTTAAGACCCTAATTAATCATCTTTTGATCTTGGAAAATCTTGGAATCAGAGGGGAGACGGCAGAAGAGGAAGAGAAGCAGAAGACTTCAAGAGCAGAGGGCGGAAGCCGAAGAACGGAGGAATCCGAGCTTCATCTGCGTTTGATTTAATGCTTTCATTCATTAATTCTGTATTTTCATTTATTAGCATGTCAGGCTAAAACCCTAATATAGGATTTTGATGAAACCTACGTTTTGACGGATTTGCTTGAGATTATCTAATTAATTACCTTTTTGTTGAGTTTTTCCAATCGTGTTTAATTCAATTATCTGGCCAATAGTTGTATTGTTTTAATCATTCAATTCGAATCGGGAGAGGAGAATTGGTGAGGAACTATTGGTGAGGACCGTTTTATTCTGTGAGATAGGAATATACTCATAGGAACTACGTGGCATTTTGGAGATTTTATGCTTTTTGCCTATTGACGAATTAATTCACCTAGGGATAGAGTGCGTTATTCGCCTTTAGAAAAATCTATTGACCTCGGGAGAGGCGGTAGAGTATATTAGCAATCTTCGCCTTCAATAAATTGGGGAAAATCATTAACTTCAGATAATCGAGAGTAAATTCGGATAAACCGAGGTGGATTCAGAATCCTAGACTTATTCATCATTTGATTCCTTTTCTTCAAGCTATCGTTTTCTACTGTCTAGTCTTTTATTAATTCTCTTAGTAATTAATTGCAAAACCCAAAATTCGATTGTTCGAATAAAACTAGAATACATAAAAATCAGTAGTTAGTGATTCAGTCCTCGTGGGAACGATACTCACTCATCACTTTATTACTTGTATACGATAACGTACACTTGCGTTCAACAAATATCGCAACATTTGGTCGTTTGAATTGAACTTTCAAAAAATTCGATTTAGCCTTGTTAAAGGCTTGCTTTCAAAACGCGTGTGTTTTGTGAATGGTGTGGTTTGTGAATGACTATGTGAATTCTATGGATATATTTGGTGTTGATGTTGCACTTGGTATTGCGTGTGGACGTATATTATTTCATTTCGTTGCGTTGTGGTTTGACGTGGTGCTTTGCTAAGTGTTTGATGTCTCTGGGTGAATTGTTTGAATATATGTGTTGTATTGTGCTGTGTGTGAATGTATGGATGTGGGCGGGGCCTACGGTGGCACATGGCATGCGATCATGTGGCCAGGATGCAACAAGCGATTGGTCCAACCATGAGAGCCCAATAAAAACTACGGTGGCACATGGCATGCGATCATGTGGCAAGGATGCAACCAAGTGATTGATCCAACCGTGAGCGCCAAAGATAATCTACGGTGGCACATGGCATGCGATCATGTGGCCAGGATGCAACAAGCGATTGATCCAACCGTGATTTGTGTGTGATTTGTTTCGCTAGCCAGCTTGGGAGGGTCCTTCGAGGCCTCGAGTGGGATTTGTGGCTTCGTCCCGGTCCTAGGCGATGCGCGTGCGCGATTATGTTTTGTTGGTTTTTATGTCCGTCGAGGACACGTGATGTTGGGCTCTGGCCCTGTGAATTGTTGTCGGTTTTCTATTTGTGAAAACAAAACCTTTGGGTTGTGACCCCTATTGATTTTGGAAAGATAAGGATTCGGTAATCCTAAATTGTTTTCTATTAAAACTCTCGATGGCATTTTAAACTGTTTTACAAATTGTTTCCCTTTATTTGTGATCTTTCGGTTTTGGAATGTTTTACCCAAACTCTCGCCTCGGGAAGTACTTTTCGTTACGTTTGGATCTTTGAGGATTCCTGGTTATTGTTATTCGTGGAATGTGAATTGTATGGCTCGTATTTGCATTTTGTTCTTGCACTAGCAAAACAGTGGAGTTTTGCTAACCCCCGAGTATTCGGGGGGTGTATGTCTGTTCTTGCATTCAGGTTTGGGAGCATAACACAGGGTCGGCACGAAGGATGATGAAAGATGAACGATACTAATCACACGAGGATCCGTATGATGTCTTTGGTTTAGTTATAGTTTATTTTTCCTCTGCAGTATTTCTTTCCCGTTGTACGGGAGTGTGTTGTATTCGACCCCTGCGTGGGCATGTAATGAGTTTGAGTTGTATGCATTTATTGAAAGACCAGATCGGTCTACTGAGTTATTTTAGCCTTAAAGGCATTGTTGAGATGTTCTATGTTGTTACCAGCCTGGTAGATCCTTGAGGAAGGGTTCTACGGCGTGTAATATCCCTGAGCGGATTGGGGGTGTTACATAAATGGTATCAGAGATTAGGTTGTGGAAACCTAGGCTGTCGGGTCAAGTAGGGTCTGTTGAGTTTTGTCTCGTCAGATTTTGTCTGACTGAGTCGTGTCGCGATGCATCGTCTGAGTTGATTGGTCGTGATTAGTATTGTGGGGCGATCATCATCTTCGTGTGACCTTTGGGTGTAAGTTTCCCTTCTTTGTATTGTGCCTCGTGTGACACGAGCTATTTGTTTGATTTTGTGTTAAGTGATGGAACCTTCATGTAGATTCTTGGTTTCGTGATGCGTTCGTGTGATTCTCTTATTTCGTTTATATGAGGAGTGTTGTCGTTATTTATGTCCTTTTGACTGTGATAATTGACTGTTTGTCTTCCCGGTAAAAGACATGTATTGTCTTGACTTTGTACGATTTGATGCATATATTATAATATGTTTAAACGAATATTGTTACATGAGCATTTTTGGGCATTCTAGCCCATTGAATTATTTTTGAAAACCTTGAGTGTCTTAGAAAATAAATTTTGAGACGTACTTTTAAAATGAATCGTTTTCTCGTGGTACTTCCAAGGTGCCACAATATGTTTCAAAATTCTTCTACCTCGAGGACCAAAATATTTTGAGATATTTTCAATTATTTTTAGAAATGCAGTTGCTTAGACCCAAGGGTCGAATATTTTTGAAAGTTTCGATTTAAAGTAAAGTATCCTCGTTTTATCAAACGCAAGATGGTTTTTAAAGTCTCGATAAGGGTCTTTATACTACTTTATGAAAGGTGATACTCAAGAGCAACTAGTGTTTCAAAATATCATTTTTTTTTCTCTTTCCAAAGATGGTTTTTGTTTTTAAAACCTGTCACTTCCTACTTGTGGTCGGAAAAGGTGTGTATGGAGTTAGTATTGTCGTTAGGATGTTAACCCTCCGAATTGTGATTGAATTGGTGGTGTGAGCGTAGAGTCATTTGCCACGCATTTGTTGTACTAGCCCTCTGTGAAGGTTAGATGTGGTATTTAATGTTTGTCGCCTTGTGGTGAATTGCGTGATGCCGCACATGTGCGAGCTGTTAGGGCTTGGGTTTGTACGTTTGTATACATGTGTGATTGTTCATGATGTTTGGTAATTATGTGTTGATTATCGTTCGGGTCGTTGAGATCGCCGAACGGTGCCGTCGTTGCTGTAATGTTTGTATGTGTGTTATGATATTCTATTGTGCTGAGTGGTTGTTTATTCAGTATGCCGAGGGGCGGAGGTCGTGGTCGTGGTGACCGGATGCGTGATCGGGATCATGCTGCCGGTGATGGTATTGGTATTGGTGTTGCTACTATTTTGCAGCAGGTAGCCACTCAGATGACTCAGTTGACTCAGGCAGTTCAGCGTGTTACAGATGTGACCCAGCCTGCGGTACAAATCGGTGGCTTCGAGAAGTGGTTCGTATGAATCCCCTCGTTTATTTAGTGCTTTGAGATGCATTAGGTGCAGGATGGTTGGCTTTTCCAGTTGGAAAAGATATTTGAGGTAGTTGATTGTCCAGAAGAACGTAAGGTACCGGTCGCTCAGTATCTTCTCGAAAAAGATGCCGCTAGCTGGTGGGAGGCTATTAAGCCTCGAGATCGCGTTGTCACGTGGGCAGAGTTCCAGAGATTCATGAGAGATGAGTTTTGTCCGGAACCGATCAGAAATCAGAGGATTAATGAATTCTTTTCGGCGAAACCGCAAGATGTACCGATGTCTCAAGTTATTATTGATTTTAGCAAACAGCTCAGCTATGTGCAGGATCAAGTAAGGACGGAGGAGGATAAGATCTGTCATTTTAGTAGACGGATAAAGATGGAGATTCGTCATTACATGGCAGGTCTCACTTGTACTTCCTTGAGAGATCATCAGAATCGGGCGTTAGCCTATGAGCTATCCAGATTATCGACTGAGAATATGTCTAACTCTAAGAAATAGAAAACTGTTGGGAACTTTTCAGGAAATCAGGGGAGTGGGCCCCTTGAGGCTGGGACTTCGTATCGTCATCCCAAGAAGGTTCCTCGATCGCATGGTCAGAGGAGTAGTACCCCTGCAATGAGTAACGTGAGCAGCTCAAAGACGTGTTATAACTGTAGTCGAGCGGGCCATACCACAAAGAACTGTCGTTCACCGTTAGTCAGCTGTTTCGAGTGTGGCCAGGTGGGTCACTGAGCCG
The DNA here is from genome assembly GCA_033398695.1 of Orobanche coerulescens. Taxonomy (NCBI): domain Eukaryota; kingdom Viridiplantae; phylum Streptophyta; class Magnoliopsida; order Lamiales; family Orobanchaceae; genus Orobanche; species Orobanche coerulescens. The sequence continues at coordinate 53,549,864 of CM065801.1, read as the reverse complement.
TGCATTGTGAGACAGTAGTTGAGAGATTTGGGGATCGAGGTGGCGTCTCTGCTCTGAAAGGACACGGAGATGCCTAGTGTGGTTTTGAGGATTTCGGCGTAGTCCGAATTGCTTGCGATTGTTCCTTGTGAATCGTTTTGTGTTTATTTTCTGTTTTCTCGACTGTGCGTGTCTCCTTGTAATAGGTGCTTTGTGTTTCATGATTGTTCGGATAATTGGCTTGATTGTATTATCTGTTTGATGACGCTTGTCACTTATTGGTTTTATTATGTCTATATTGGTGGCGTTGTGTTGGTCGTCTTGGAGCATGTATGCACACCGTATATTCCATTGCGTTGTTTGTAACATTTCACCATTGGGCGTTAGTTACGCATTCTTGTGCATCTCATTGAAATATTCTTGGTGGTATATTTCCTCTCCCTACTTTTTTTAAGTTTCGGAACGAAACTTCTTTTAAGGAGGGTAGTGTGTAATACCCGTAATTTCGATTTCTGGTAATTTATTTTTTTTTCGGTGAAAGTCCGTTTTGATGACTCGATCATGACCGTTTCGTCATTCCGAGAATGATTAATTCTGCACTTTTTGTCATCCGAGTTTGTTTCGGTGTTGTTTTGTTGAGTTCCGTGCTTTTTGGCGACTTTTCCGCACTTGAGTTTGATTCTTGCGAATCTCGTTCGAAACTGCTGTTTTGAGTTTCCCGTAAGTCCGTTTAACTTTGTTAGACGTGTTGTGAACTTCGGTTTGGTTATTCGATCACGTATCGTGATTTTCGGGCGTTTTGGGCCATTTTGTAATTTACCCAAAGTTGTGGTATCCTCATTCGTATTTATTGTTTTGACCCTTTTCATAGTCGCGTGCGATTAATTGTTGCATGGTATTTCTTTTCAGATCGATGTTGTTGTCCGAGAGCATTTCGTCGTGTTAGTTTCGTGCATTTTCGGGAATTCAAGTCGTCGAGTCTTGGCGGCTAGGCACTGGCCGGCCACGTGCGGCAGGGACCTGCCAGGCGCGCATGAGCTGCGTGCACGATCCGGTGCTCGTGCGGCCCTGACTGCACACGCACGAGCGAGTGCTCGTGCCCAGTGCTCGTGCGTCCCGGCAGTTTGCTGGCAGAGGACGCGCCGCGACCAGCGACCGGCCGGCGTGCGTGCACTGCTCGTGCGTCGAAAGCGATATATGGCCGGGCAGACGTTTTTTCACCATTTTCTCACTTCGTTCTTCCTCTTCCGCGGCTGGAGACTACTTGGTCATGGAGACATGTTTTCAAACAACAAATCCACGAAGTTCTTGAGTTCATATCATTGATTGATCATCCTATATCATCCTTTGATCCAGCGAATCAAGGTAATCTCTTCCTCGAACCCTAGTTTCTTGAATTTTGGGGTTTTTGCGTTTTTGTCCGATTCGTTCCGTATTGTTGATTAATTCATGATGGGTATGATTAATCTTGGTAGTATTCTTGTGTTTAACATCATTTAATCTATTGTTCTTTGTCGAATCGAAGTATATTTCTTGATTTCCTTCGAATCGACTTTTTGGGGGATTTGTTCTCGATCTCGTTTTCCATCCGTTTTTGATGGATCGATTGTGGTTAAATGATGTTGTTAAACATATTCTATGGATTGTATATCCATATTTCGACTTGGAATTCTGTTTTCGTGTTTTGTCGGGACGAATCATGTTCTTGGCCATTTTGGGGGAAACACTTGAACTTTCGTCTTCGTTATTTGAATTCAACGGCTTTAAGTCGTGCTATGGAATTTATTTTCATTGTTGTTATTGTCCTTCGTAGCTTATTATCGCGAGTTGGCGTTCGGTGGAGTTGGTGAGTTCGTAATCGGTTCGTGCCAACCTACTTCGGTCGATTCTCCGCGTTGTGGTTATTCGAGGCAAGTACCTTGTCCATACAATTCTTGTTTTATGGATACGATAATTAGTGATCGTCTAAATGTGGTTGTTTGGTCGTTTGAATTGAACTTTCAAAAGATTCGATTTAGCCTTGTTAAAGGCTTGGTTTCAAAACGCGTGTGTTTTTTGAATGGTGTGGTTTGTGAATGACTATGTGAATTCTATGGATATGTTTGGTGTTGATGTTGCACTTGGTATTGCGTGTGGACGTATATTATTTCATTTCGCTGCGTTGTGGTTTGACATGGTGTTTTGCTAAGTGTTTGATGCCTCTGGGTGAATTGTTTGAATATATGTGTTGTATTGTGCTGTGTGTGAATGTATGGATGTGGGCGGGGCCTACGGTGGCACATGGCATGCGATCATGTGGCCAGGATGCAACAAGCGATTGGTCCAATCGTGAGAGCCTAATAAAAACTACGGTGGCACATGGCATGCGATCATGTGGCCAGGATACAACAAGTGATTGATCCAACCGTGAGCGCCAAAGATAATCTATGGTGGCACATGGCATGCGATCATGTGGCCAGGATGCAACAAGAGATTGATCCAACCGTGAGATATGTGTGATTTGTTTCGCTAGCCAGCTCGGGAGGGTCCTTCGAGGCCTCGAGTGGGATTTGTGGCTTCGTCTCGGTCCTAGGCGATGCGCGTGCGCGATTATGTTTTATTGATTTTTATGTCCGTCGAGGACACGTGATGTTGGGCTCTGGCCCTATGAATTATTGTCGGTTTTCTATTTGTGAAAAGAAAACCTTTGGGTTGTGACCCCTGTTAATTTTGGAAAGATAAGGATTCGGTAATCCTAAATTGTTTTCTATTAAAACTCTCGATGGCATTTTAAACTGTTTTACAAATTGTTTCCCTTTATTTGTGATCTTTCAGTTTTGGAATGTTTTACCCAAACTCTCGCCTCGGGAAGTACTTTTCGTTACGTTTGGATCTTTGAGGATTCCTGGCTATTGTTCTTCGTGGAATGTGAATTGTATGGCTCGTATTTGCATTTTGTTCTTGCACTAGCAAAACAGTGGAGTTTTGCTAACCCCCGAGTATTCGGGGGGTGGATGTCTGTTCTTGCATTCAGGTTTGGGAGCATAACACAGGGTCGTCACGAAGGATGATGAAAGATGAACGATACTAATCACACGAGGATCCGTATGATGTCTTTGGTTTAGTTATAGTTTATTTTTCCGCTGCAGTATTTCTTTCCCATTGTACGAGAGTGTGTTGTATTCGACCCCTGCGTGGGCATATAATGAGATTGAGTTGTATGCATTTATTGAAAGACCAAATCGGTCTACTGAGTTATTTTAGCCTTAAAGGCATTGTTGAGATGTTCTATGTTGTTACCAGCCTGGTAGATCCTTGAGGAAGGGTTCTACGGCGTGTAATATCTCTGAGCGGATTGGGGTGTTACATCCAGTGCCTCTATACTGAGGATAATCATCAGGTTGCGGAGTCAGTCCATAAAGTTAAGGCCAATTAAGGTGTTATTTTCGAGTAGTATAGCGAGTGGATTCATTGTCATATTAAGAGTTGATGTTTGTCTGCATTAAGTTTGACATATTTATTAGTGACTCGTTCAATTATGATCTGAGTATAGAATTAAGGTCTTTTCTATTCTTTTAACCCAGCTCCCACTATTTTATCGGAACAACACACTCTCATATGAAATCCGAAAGTATTGTTCGCCACACTTCATAGTGATGATCGGGTTCTTTATAAATTTTAATAGAGGACAACCGAACAGGTTTCTAGTTTATTAATCTTCATAAAGTGGTGTCTAATACGAACCCATCTAATGGATGATTCGATCTTCTTTTTCCCTTTGTTCACTCCCCTCAACCTATACAATTTCTATTGTTCGTGAACAAGTTAAGTTTATACCATCGACGCAAATCAGTTTCACAATTGAATCTTATCCGGAAACCGAACAGGTTTCTAGGGATAAAATTTGCTCCAACCGAAGGCATCCAATGCGCTCTCGATAATATATCGATCATACCCGAACGACTACCCCGATAACTCGGAAGCATAGCACATCCGGTTTGGATTTCAATTTTCCGAAAGCTCGATGGAGGGAAGGAAAATCTTGAAACCTTTTAAACTTAATAATTTGTCGTGGGAGAATTTTCGCGATTAATGTTACACTTTGCACATTAATTTGTTTAAGCGCGTTTGTAGCATTCATACCATATGAATAAACCTTCACAACCTAGATGCTACCAACATGTAATTCATGGACCGTTCCTAGAACAAAAACATCGTAATCTAATTACAAGTCTTCGGTCTCGAATCTTCATCTTCTCGAATGGGTCTTCCTCCGGTCTTCGTCATTACATATAAATTTTACATTGAAAAATTACATCCTAGATACAAATAGTTTTAGTAAAATAAATACGCTAAAAAACGACCTTTACAATCCAATCGAAAAACGATTCAAAAACTAGGTCCACGAACTACATCACCATTCAAAAATAATGCAACCATTACATTAAAATAAATGGCAATATTGATTAATCTAAATATTGATCTAATCAACAAAAATTAATCCAACTATTATAATTAATCCAATTAATTCACATAACCGTTAATTTTAATTTGTTTCGGACAAAATAAATATATCATTAAATTAATCATTAAAATAAAATGACCATAATTATATTTTAGTCAAATTAAATTCAATTTAATTTGAGGAAAATTAATTTACCGAACGAAATATAAAAATGGAGCCGAAAACACGAGGCCCGGGCCAAGCTGCGCGGCCGACGAAGCGACCATTGACCAGCCCGGCTTCTTTGTCGGGCGATCCGGCAGCCCCAGCGATCTGAGCTGCCGGGTCCGGCCATTTTTCCGTCTCGTCTTTTCGTCCCGAATCTAAAAATAATATTTTTTTTAATTTTTATATTACACAATTAAATCAGTTTTTCAAAAGAAAAATATATTTATATTGTAACATAAAATTATGAAAAATTATTTTTAGATGAACAATTGAAAATCAACAATTAAAAACGATTATGATTTCAAATCATAAGAACACCCAATCAAGCATTCCAAATGCTAAATATCGTATATACGATCGTAAGACCTACGCTCCGATACCACTGTTGGGATTCGGTGCCCAATAATACGAATCTAATTCGATCTGAATCTAAAGAGGATCGATCGAGCTACGTATATACGAATAAATTAAAGAAAATAAGAGTAGGATTCGAAATCATACCCTCGTAGTCCATTTATTAAATGGTGTCCTTCACAAAGGCAATTCCCCAAGCTTTAGGTGATCTTCCTCACGAATCTGATTCGCCAAGCTTTTGAAATCTCGAGCACCGAAGCACCGTGTCTCTACTTGCCATGCGTCCGAAGTCGATCGGAATAACTCCTACCTAGTTATCTTTCAAAGATATGGCTAGAACAAGGTAGTCGGAACTTACTAAATTTATTAGTATCACTCCAACTGAAAAATAGTTTTTCTCTCTTTAAATCTATTTTCTCACAGTTTTTCTCTAAGAAAAATGTGAAGTAGAAAGATGAAGAAGAAGATGACTTGAGGAAAAGAAGTTTTCTCTCTCTCTCTATTTCTCTTGCGAAAATGCCGTGAGGTTATTTCCACCAAGTGGGTAAGTCTCACTTTTATTCTTCTACTTTACTTCTTTTTAATTATTCTCCAAGAATAATTCTCACCCCCATTTTTTAAGATGGAAAGTGAAGATCAAGACAAAACAAAAGGGGTGGTTCGGCCATCTAGAAGGACCGGAGGAATCCGGTCCGTTTCGGACTCTCTCGAGTCCAAACAGATAAATTTCATTCCTGATGTATTTATATCAATTAATTAATCCAATTAATTAATTATATCAAATATAAATTAATATAATTAATTTCTCCAAGAAATAATTATATCTATGAATTAAATTAATCACCCAATAATTTATTTAATTCATTAGGCCATGAATTAATTTATCCAATAAATTAATTTAGACATCCAATGTCTCTAAATTAATTAGACAACCAATGTTCAATAAATTAGATATCCAATATCTAATATTCATAATGAGAGAGTAAGCTCGATTTATTCTGTCGTCTTCCTAATGCGCGACTCGGTAGGTCTATCTCAGTTAGCAATGGGAGGAACCAAAGAGTAGTAGCACCACCTAGCCAGCCTGACGGCCTACACCGTACCCCAACTGAGAACGAATGATTGGGATCATTCAAAAATCTTTCTGTTGTGAATACCGGTATACGTATAAATCCTTATTTCAAATGTTCCGATCAAGTTATAGAGTCACGGTCAGTCATACCCTATCTGTACTTGACGCTATGCATGAATTAATACAAATCGAGATCATCGAGCTCTCGTGTATCCAATACAACTAGCTCCAATGGTTTGGCCAAAGACTAATGATCTCATCTGCCAATAACCGCATAGGACATATAACCCATTCACTAATAGGAGAAAGAATCCTATCTTGGTATTTAGTAGAACCTGTACTTGCCCGTCAAAATGCACGGTGAGGTTGGCCCCCACCTTTCGGTTTTCTGGATCGAACTACTCTAATGAAAATCTTAACTTCACAAGCACATCCCTACTAAATCCTCAAGTCGAAGGTTCACGAATACCTATCACAACCTTTTGATTCTGTCATTGACTGTCCCGGAGTAAATCCGTGTGACAAATCGAGAGTGAGTCGGTTTGAGTATACTAATCTCATTAGCATACCTATAATGTGTGCTCCCACTAACTATTAGTGTTCGACATGCACTCTCTAAGTCAAAGAACACGTCATACAAGTCTTCAGATAAACTTAACGCCCAATCAAGTTTCATCGACTTGCGAACGATTAAGTATTTGAGCCATAAACCCTTTCAGTGCCGATCCCCTTATCCAATAAGGAGTGGAATGTTTTGCTCTCAAATACAGACTAGTTTATATATATATATATATATATATATATATATATATATATATATATATATATACGAGTCAGGAATGCCAGTAACTGCCAGTAAATAAAGAAACATACAATTGCCTTTAGATAATGAATTACATAATAACAAGTATAATGCCCTCACTCTAACATCCCCTGAGTGGCATTCGAGGGCATATTCCTAACATCCCTACTATCATACTCCTATTCTGAGTATGGCGTGCTGTGTTGAGAGCTTCAGCCCAGAAGTTCTTTGGCAGGTCAGTTTCAGCAATCATTGATCTGGATGCTTCCTTCAGGGTTTTGTTCCTTCTTTCAGCTACACCATTTAGTTGTGGTGTTCTTGTGGCAGAGACTTCATGTTGGATACCATTATGATCATTATATTCAGTTATTGCCTCTGTCTGATATGATCTTTATGATGGAGAGGGATTTCTCATTTTGAATCTTTCTCATCAGCTTAGGGAGCTTTGTTAATGTTTCACTCTTCTTGTAGAGAAACACTATCCAAGTGTTTCTTGAGTAGTCATACAGAACTACTAAGGCATGCTTTCTTCCATTCAGAGTTCTTGGCTTGATAGGACCAAATAAATCCATGTGAAGTAGGTCCAATATTCTGGTGGTGAGAGTGGTAGGCTGAACCAGTTTGAAGGATGCTTTGGTTTGCTTTCCATTTTGGCATGCATCACAAAGAGTCTCTTTCTTGAATACTTATGCTGGAAGTCCTCTGACCAACTTTAGAGAACTTATTTTGTTGATGGCTTTGAACTTCAGGTGACAGAGCCTCTTGTGCCAGATCCATCCATTTTCAGAAATTGTTTTTTATAAGAAACAAGTATTTGGTGATCCTGATTTCCAATCTATCAGATAGACATCTCTTCTTCTGAATCCTTGTAACTTCACTTCTCCAGTCAGGAAATCAATCACCATACATTTCCATCTTGTGAAGACTACTAGGTTGTTCTCATCACAGAATTGCTTATACTTAGGAGATTGTATTTGAGCCCTTTGACATACTGCACGTTTGTAATGATTATGTTTCCTCTGTGCAACTTCCCATGACCTTTGGTTTATCCACTTGAGCTATCTCCAAATGTTACGTATGGACCTCTTTCTTTAACATATTCTAACAGAATTTTCTTGTTCCCTATCATGTGCCTTGAGCATCCAGAGTCTACAAACCATTCTTCACCTCCTACTGTTGAATTTGAGAAGATATGATAGTAGTCCTCCCACATTTTCTACAATCAGTAAAGAAGAGATTTACGTACCCAAATCTGAGTGGGTCCTTTGGGGTTAGTGGATTTCCTGGAGAATTGATTTCTCCAGTGTTTTGAAAGTGATGTTGGCTATTCATATTGGGTGTATAGTGTCTTGGTCTATATCCTTGATTTGGATCGTATATAGGATATGACTGATAATAGTTTTGGTGTGGGCCATTACTAAATCTTGGCTGAGACCAGTTATTAAAATTTTGGGGTCTCCACTCCTGGTAATTTTGAAAGCTTGGATTACCTTGTGGTTTCCATTTACCTCTCACATTGTGAAATCTATTTTGTGGGAGACTTTGGTAATGAGCAGATTAGTGTTTTGACTGTTGATGCTGTTTTGGCCATTGCCTAGTCTTTTGTCTAGGTGGCTGCCTTGTGAATCTTGGCTGCTTCCTATACTGTTGACAGGGCTGCTGCCTCTTTTTAAATATAGGTTTATTTGTTGGGTCAGCAGTCTGGACATATGTTTCTCCCTTTATAAAAGTGGTTTTTGAACTAGAGGGAGTGTTTGGGTCATATCCGAGGCCTGATTTTAAATAGAGTGGCCTCTGGTTTATACACAAGCCATCTAAAAATATAGATGCTTTTAAGGATGTTATTTATTTATCCTGTGTATTACTCAGCTGTGGCAGTTTAGAAAACTCAGATTTGATATGAGCAAGTGCAGCTGATTTTTTACTGTTTAAAGCAGTCAGCCTTTTGATCTCAGCTATGGTAATTTCAGCTGAGTTTTTCAAATTTTTATCAGTCTGTTTTTTCAAACTTAGATATGATGTTTGCTGATTCTAGGCTGAGTTTGTCAAAATCATTTTTCAACTGCCTATTCTCATCTTTCAGTTGTGTGTTCAGTTCTGTCATAGTCAAGTGTGCAGTTTTTAATGTTTCAAAGTCTTTAAAGAGCTGATTTACATATTTATGCAGATCAATATCTTCAGATATGTCTGATCTGACATTATCTGAAATTGAAGGTTTAGATGTTACCTCTTCATCAGCTAGGTTAGCCATCAGGTAGTTGTAATCATCATCATCATCAGAGAAGAATCCACCGCTTGATTCTACTCTTTCTTGAATTTGGTCTTCACTAATGAGGGCTTTTCTCTTGTCATCCCGCTTGCCTACTTCCTTCTTGTCTTCATATTTCTTCAGATCGGGACAGTCAAATTGGATGTGCCCTGTTTTGTGGCAGTTGTAACATTCAATTTTCCAATATCCAGATTTTTGGTTCCTCCTTGGATTGTCTTTGTAGTTATGTTTTTACTTGGAGTAATTCTTTCTGAAGTTGCTGAATCTCTGCATAATGAATGTCATTTCTTCCTCAAAGTCTAGAGGGCTTGGAGGATTTACTTCAGATAGATTCTTCGCAGGAGACTCAACTTTCAAATGCAATTCCTTTCTCAACTAGCTCATTAGTTGATGAGCAGTGCAGCTCGAACTCACAGGTTTTTAGGTCAGAAAAGAGCTCTTGGATTTTTATCTTATTTAAATCCTTTTATTCTCTCATAGCCACGGCCTTCATATTCCATTCTAGATTAAGATATCTTAGAACTTTCAGGGCCATCTCCCTATTGCCATATGTCTTTCTAAGGGAATTTATCTCATTTATGACCGCTGTGAATCTTGTATCCACATGATCAATCGTTTCTCCACTCTTCATCTTGGAGTTGTCAAACTTCTGGGTGGCTATTGACAACTTATTTTCCTTGATCAACTCGGTTCCCTCACACATTACAGCTAATGTGTCCCATATTTTTTTGCCATTTTTGAAGTTTTTGATCTTTACCATGGTGGCTTTATCAAGTGTTCGATATAATACATCTCTGGCCCAGTTTTCAAGGTTGGCCAGCTTTCTTTCTTCAGAGGACATTTATATTCTCTTCTTGGGAATTTGTGCTGGTTTCCCGGCTGCAATCTCCTCAGCTGTATTGTCCTTCAGGAAGGTGAAGGGTCCATCTTCGTTTATACACCACATATTATCATGGATGGATGATAGATGTGCCTGCATTCTTATCTTCCATAAGTCATATTCATCAACAGAGAATACAGGTAATCTAGAGTGCATGTGTTGCATGTGTTCCATTATAATGAGAGATTAAAATAGATATACTCAAGTATCTAGATCTAGTTCTATAAACTTGAACCAACCTCTCTGATACCACTTGTTGGTCACAAGTCATCACGAATAATCTAGAGAGGGGTGAATAGACTTATTAAAACTTTTACTGAATTCAACTGTTTAGAAAACACAGCTGTAGTCACATCAGATAAGGGTTACATGTCTGAATAGGTAACCTTTGTCAACTATAAAATATTATGCGGAAGAACAGCTGACTATAAATGGAAGACTAAATATGTATGCAGCAGTTAAGTATGATGATAAAGCAGTCAATCACACAAGCACTTATAATGCTTTTAGGGGTGGGGTGATCCTCTACTAGTCCACTTCTCTCCAAACCAGTTGGAGATATATTCACTATAACTTTCAACCAGTGATTGTTACAATGAATGCTCAGTTATAACAGCTTCCAAACAGTGGAAACCCGTGGCCATTGCAACTCTCTTTGGCTGCCTATCACCTCTTGATCGAAAACCCATGGATGCCTCAACAACTCGCAAGTTGTCTATCTCCTTACAATAAAAAACCCGTGGATGCCTCAACAACCTTGAACTTCTAAGAACTTCATTCAAACAAGTACCCCTTACTCAAACTTTAAAACAAGAGTGTTGTCTTCTCCAACTTAAGAGCTTCTCAATGTTCGACTTTAGAAACTAGCTCTTCACGATGCTATAGATTGCTTTGGTTGCTTTGATTGCTTCTAAGTATTGTTCGCATTGTACTTTGCTCAATCTGTCTTCAGATATATATAGTACGACTCTTGAGCTTCTTCATAGCCGTTGTGTCTTGTAACAATTATGTCCGTTGGAGAGTGGACTTTATTGTTAATATGTTCATCTATTTGCACTGCTTGTCTCTTTCTTCAAAACTGACCGTTTGAAGATGTACTTCCCTTTGCGCCGCTTTTCTTGATTATAATAATTAGAAAGTATTCTGGGTGCGAATTTCTAGGAATAAATTATTCCTTAACTTTCGGGAATCGATTACTTTGTCCCTCGCTTTTACGTCCACATGTGTCTTGTCCTTATTGTTGACTTTTCAATATTTGTTGACGTGGACTGAGCTTCTTTTCAGATACTCATACTTGGATGCAGTATTGGTTTGTTCAACCTCCTCTAATATTTGGTTCGACCGAAAAACTCGACTGATCGAACTCGCCTGTGGTCAACCTTCTCTGATATTACTGTGTGACCGAAAAATCGTCTGTGATCAAACTTCTCTGATATCTTGTGCTGACCAGAACCCGCATGATACTTATATTGGTAAAACCTCTATGATATTTCATGTTGACCAAAACTAGCCTGATAGTATCTTGCCAGATATCTCGCCCGCGGTCAAACTTCTCTGATACTTTGTGTTCGACCAGAACTCACCTAATAACATCTTGCCTGATATTATGTTGTCTTTTGAGCTCGTTGCTACAGTGTTTTAGTCAAACCTCGACTGATACTTCAGTTGGCCAAAACTCGGCTGATATTAAACTTGCCTGATTTTTTGACAGTTCTATACTTAGCCAAATTTCTATATGATCAACATGATCAACACTTACCTTAATCTTTTTAAGGCATATAGAAGATACTCATTATGTTCTTCTTTATAATGCTAAGTACATACATTTGAATTAATCATGAATACAGGGATGACATCATCAACATCTAAAATAATATTCCTAACATGACAAACGTGGTTGCCATTTCCACCTTACCTAATGAGGATGCGACCGATGAAAGGATGCTACGATGGGCACTTGTGAGTGAGTTGCATGACAGTATCGGGATCATAAAACCCCGGTAAAATCAATCAGACCTCATAGATGATGCAAGGTTCTTATGGATGTGGCCCGCCGGGAGCATTTACCCAACATCGACTCTGACTATGGTTTCTATCGGCCATCTAAGAGGCATCTACGCTATCCACCCAAGAGTGAATATAGATTTGGGAATTCACATTTATAATATCATTTGCCACTTTGCCGGCATGGTACCTATAAGATCGGAAATGCCATACCCCTCCCTTATTACAGGTATTTGCAGAAATCAAAAAGTTAAAAATCAGGCAGGAGGCAATATATTGACATACGGGGACCATCTTAACATTAGAAGCACTATTATTCGCAGTATACATTTGAAAATCAAGCAGGCACATGTCGAGCCGGAGGGGGATGCTAGTAGTGTGGAGGATTAGGATGCCGACGGTAGTGCTAGGGATAACAGAACCCCTTTTGAGAGAGATTTTTTGGAGAGTGTTCGGGGAGTAGAGACATCCCAGGCAAAGATAGTAAGGAGTCAAAATGAAATAATCGACCGTTAAATAAGGGCGAAAAGTGTTTCGAGAAACTTTTTCGCTATCTAAACATCCATGAGGATGCACCCGGTGGATCACAAGGCTAAATTTCAGGGAGTATTCTAGTTTTCTCCTTAGCTTTTCATTTTTAAAAAAACTTAGGACGGTTATTTCTTTAAGTTCTGGGGTGGTGTGTTTTTAACAGTTTGGTTATTTATTTTTGAATTTGTATGGTTTGTCTAATAATTTGATTTTGGTGTGATTGATTTTTTTATTTGAATTGATCTTTGTTATTCTTGTGTGGTGTGATGTTCGGTTGGATTGGAGTGTGTGTGTGTGTGTGTGTGTATATATATATTGTTTATCTTTTTCAGTGATATTTAGATCTTGCCATAACACCAATAAGTTAGCTATATACAAGTTTTTTAATCGTTTTAACTGGTTACAATTGTATATTTTAAAAATTTTGAGCCTTAATCTTTCTTTCCAAGCCTTGTAATTATCCACTTAAATCGAGTCATTCATTACCTTGAGAAAATAAGCAGAATCAGTCGGCTGATGAAAAGTAGAAGTGAAATTTACTTAATTTGAGGATTTTTTGTTTTTTCATGCTTAACTAATAAACAATTTTTCTACGAATATCCTATTCCCTAAAAAAATAGAATATCTAATATTGTTTGTGTCATCATTTTCTTACCTTTTAGTTCGAGTTACTAAGATTTAAGGGCTTTTAACCTGATGCCCTGGGTGGAGAGTTTCGGAGTCATCGAATGAACACTTGCTATATGGACTAACTAGAAAGTTTGACTTTGGGACATTGCATTATTTTGTATTGCTTAAATAAAAGGGATGTAGATTATGAGCATATTTGAATTACTTGGTGACTGAATTTTAATACATTCAATTTCGTGAAATATCACAATATTTAATGACGCCGATGAAATTCTCCTTAAAATTGAGTCGGAAAATAAACGAGTGGTCGAGCACAACTAATTAAGGGAATCGTGTGTCACGAGTGGAAAAGGAAATTGTCAACCTTTTGGGGAAAACCTTGCATTTCGGAAATTACAAATAAACCGAGTTTTAACTTCAAAATCAATAGTAGATTTATTTTGAATCTTGATTCATTTCTATCTAGTGTATAAAGTTGGTTGTTGTGTAATAATGGCATTTTGATCTCTCTCTCTCTCTCTCTCTCTCTCTCTCTCTCTTTTGTTAGATTGGTACCGCCACTAGACGGGGGGTTGAATAGTGCACATAAGAGTTTTGAACTCTTTTTGTGAGGAAGCTAAAAAATCGGAGTAAGTAAAATGCAGAAAAGAAAGAACACAAGAAATTGTTCGAGAGGTTCGGCTATTAACGAAGCCTACGTCTCCTACCTAGTTTTATCGACTAGGACTTTTCTTAGAAACTTAGAATGCACTTTCTAGTTTAGTGCCAACTCTTACAATTTCTTGATTTCCGGGCTCAAGAACAACCTCACTAAAACTCTCTTGTTTTTCCGGGTATAAGATAATCTTTACAGTAAAACAATTGCGAGTAGGAACTCGACTTTACAAGATATATCGCTCTTTGATACAAGAATATAGATTAGAAATAATAGAGCAAATCTTCTCGTATCACAATATGGAATATGTATATCTCTCGTAATATTTGCTTGAAATAGCTTGAGTATGCTTGTAAGCTCAGATAACTTGTGTGTTTTCCAAATCCTTGAAGTGTGCTATTTATAGCCTTCATGAGGTGAATTTCCCGTTGGAACAGTTGCACAGTTTACGTACGTTATGCAGCCTGGTTTACGTACGTTATGTCTTCTACGTACGTTATATAGCTTGAGTAGCGGCCATAACGAACTGTGAGAAATAGTCCAGTGACATCCGATAAAATCCATTACGTACGTTACGTAAGAGAGGCTTACGTACGTTAACTTCCAGTCAGAGATCCGCTGGATGTGAAGACTTGTTGTAACGGCTAATGACTTTTTGCAATGGGCAGAATGTTCAAACGTTACGTACGTTATACTGAGTGTGTTACGTATGTTACCTGTATAAAATTACTTGCAAAAACTGTGAGTGTTACGTACGTTATAGAAGGGTTGTTTACATACGTTAAATGAAGTAAAAATATGTTAAGTAAATTTTGGTTAAATAACTCATCATCAAAATGTATAAAATGATTTAAAAAATATTGTTCCAACAATCTCCCCCTTTTTTATGATGACAAAATTTGTGTATGGGAGTTTTTGAAAAAGATGAGTTTTGGAAGATCGGAAAAATTTTAAGAAACTCTCCCCCTGAGTAAGACTCCCCCTGAATCGAACAAGGGTTATTTCAAAAATGAGACATATTTTTCTCCCCCTTTTGGTCATTAAAAAAAAGTCGAGAGATCCTGTAAAAGCAAGCGAAACACAAAATAGTCAACGAATTTCAAAACAATGAATATTAATGAATAACCACGAGTAGTAATACATAGGAATAGAAATAGTCAAAACAACATACATATTCATTATAAATAAAGAGAGTAATAGTTTATAACAGCAAATATGCATGGAATGTTTGGTCTAACAACAAAATGGAAACATCATCATAGGAAAGAGAAAACGACTAATCAAGGTCGGCTTCCGGAGGTGTCGGAGGGATCCCGAAATGAGTACAAATGCTCTTGACCATAAGTTTTATCTCGCTCATTTCTTTCTCTAATTTATCCATTCGAGCGACCATCTTGGATGAGGAGCTTTCTTGTCTCGGGCGAGAAGGACCGAGCTGAGACGAAGGACGAGGCCGAGTATGAGCAATCCCTCGAGACGTGATCCTATCCTCCAGGCTTGGAAGGACACCACCATCAACTAGGCGATCGTTATCCCTGATGTACGCAAAGTAAATCCACCCACAATTTATCGTACGGAGATACCTCATGGTTCGGATGGTCCCTTCAGTAACGAGCTCCCCCTCGGGATAGGGACCCCGTGAAGCCCTGTGAGATCGACTCCGGAGTTCTCGAATATTTCAGTCAAAATTGATCCAAACGGCATTTTGGACTTCCTTTGTCGATCGACCTTGGCATAGCTCTTTTTGTGGAAGATTAGTCCTTTTTCCACAAACCACTTGAGTACGATTGAAGCAAAATTAACCTGATGATCCTTCCAGACATGATAAATGATTTCCATGTCCATGTTTACAAGACGATGCTAAGCATTCACTTTAGGCATGAGACAATGAGTGATAGCATCGTGAAGCAAACGAATATTTATCCCGAAATCATTATTTTCAAAACGTCCCGAATGAACATCAATTACGGCTTTGTCCATTAAAAAATCTCGGACCTTAGACTCATGAACACCATAATTTTCATCGTCTTCAAAACTATCAATCACTTCATCAGGAGCAGCAAATTCTCCTTTACAATGAAATCCCTCATTAGGGAGGCCAAAAAGTTCGGATAATTTAGCAGCATCAATAAAATTGGTTTACCACGGACTAGGGAGTTAATTACGGCTAAACCGTCAGAATCATAAGTCACAAAAAAAATTGCGTAGAATTCTTTTACGCAATCCACCAAAATAGGTCGAGCGAGACTTACAAAACGGTTGATACCGAGCATGTCGAAAAATTCTTCGATCCCAATACCAATAGAGTTCAGAGATTCAAACTCAAAGTGATGACTCGGAGTTACCTCTTCGTCGATAAGCACTTCGTTGAATATTTTTTCGGCTTGGGCATTCCTGAAACTCGGTTCTCCAGGGGTTGAAGAAGAAGATTGAGATGTCTCTCCTCTGCGTTTTTTGCCGGTTCTGGATGCCATTGATAGAGATGAATGGAAATTATGAGAGTTTGGTCAGAATTTGTGAGAAGAAGGGTAGGGTTCGTCGCAGTTGATTTAGGGATTAGGATGAAATGAATAGGAAACTGTCGAATGGGGTTTTTAAGTAGCAGGGTAAAATCCTCTTACGTACGTTATACCGTGTAAGTAACGTACGTTGCGAAAAATCCCAAAGTCCCTGTACTAAAACCTGAAGACTGTTACGTACGTAGCCCAAACACCTGTTACGTACGTAATGTCCTATTATGTATGTAATATCCCTCTCTTAATGTCCGTAAACGTGACCAAATGAGCAGTGATTTTCTTTCAATGATGTCCCATTTTTACTGACCATTTAATGTAAATATG
Organism: Orobanche coerulescens; assembly: GCA_033398695.1. Classification (NCBI taxonomy): domain Eukaryota; kingdom Viridiplantae; phylum Streptophyta; class Magnoliopsida; order Lamiales; family Orobanchaceae; genus Orobanche; species Orobanche coerulescens. The sequence continues at coordinate 53,533,197 of CM065801.1, read as the reverse complement.
AATATGCAAACCTTAGAAATGATCAACATGTCCTATTCCTAAGTTTATGTGTATAAAATTGAAAGCTTCTTCGGGTAATGGTTTTGTAAAAATATCCACCAATTGTTCATTAGTACCAACAAATTGGAGACGTACATTCCCGTTTTGGACATGGTCACGAATAAAATGTTGACGAATTTCTATATGTTTTGTCCTGCTATGCAGAATGGGATTTTTGCTTAAATTAATGGCACTTGTATTGTTACAAAAAATAGGAGTATTTTTAAGCTCAATGCCATAATCTAGAAGTTGATTTTTCATCCAAAGGACTTGTGCACATGCACTTCCCGCAGCCACATATTCCGCTTCAGCTGTGGAAGTAACGACACTAGTCTATTTCTTACTCCCCCATGAAATCAAACATGAACTCATAAAATGACAAGTTCCGGTGGTGCTTTTTCTATCAATTTTACATCCACCGAAATCGGCATCACTATATGCAAAAAGTTGAAAATCAATGCTAGAATAATACCACAGACCCAAGCCAGCAATATATTTTAAATACCGAAAAATCCTTTTACATGCAATGAAATGTGATTCTTTAGGATTCGCTTGAAAACGAGCACATAAGCAAGTAGCAAATATTATATCGGGTCTAGATGCAGTTAAATAAAGTAAAGAACTGATCATACCTCGATACTGTTTTTGGTCAACAGACTTACCTTTTTCATTTTTGTCGAGTTTAAGAGTGGAATACATAGGAGTAGATATTTCTTTGCAATCTTCCATCTTAAATTTCTTTAGGAGCTCATTGACGTACTTGGATTGGGGAATGAATATTCCATCATTGAGTTGCCTAATTTGGAGTCCGAGAAAATTTTTTAACTCTCCCATCATGCTCATTTCGAAATCTCCCTTCATAAAATTTGAAAATTCTTGGGACAAAGATTCGTTAGTTGCACCAAAAACAATGTCGTCCACATAAATTTGGCAAATAAGCATATCATCACCTAAATTCTTATTAAATAGGGTATTATCAACATCACCTCTTTTATACCCATTTGAAATAAGAAAAGTGCTTAAACGATCATACCATGCTCTCGGAGCTTGTTTTAATCCATAGAGAGCTTTATGGAGCTTGTACACATGATTTGGATGATCATTATCTTCAAAACCCGGCGGTTGCTTGACATACACCTCCTCCTAGATGATTCCATTTAAGAACGCACTTTTTACATCCATTTGATGGAGTTTGATTTTCTTGTATGCGGAAAAGGCACAAAGAAGACGAATTGCCTCAAGACAAGCAACAGGAGCAAACGTTTCTTCATAATCCAAGCCTTCTTCTTGATTATAAACTTGGGCGACCAACCTCGATTTATTTTTAATTGGGAGACCATCATCATCGGTTTTAATTTTATGAACCCATTTGGTACCAATGATTGATTTGTCTACCGGTGCCGGAACTAATTCCCAAACTTTATTTCTTTCGAATTGATTTAGCTCTTCTTGCATAGCAATAGCCCAATTCTCGTCATTTATGGCTTTATCGATATTCTTTGGTTCTGTAAGAGAAATAAACGCAATATTGTCAATACAATCATTTATATTTCTCCTAGTTCGTACATCTTCATCGATTTTTCCGAGAATTTGTTCCATCGGATGGTCTTTCACATTTGCCCAATCTTTAGGAAGGTTGTAAGTATTCTCCTGCTGCTTGTCCGAGCTTACGTCAAGCTTCTCCAACTCCTTTGATACTTATGACACTTCTTTAGTCGGAACCATACCTGCATTATCATCAAAAACAACCGTTCTAGGGGGTAAAACTGTATCATCAAATTTTACATGAATTGATTCTTCTACCGAGCCTCTTCTATAATTAAATACACGATACGCTTTCACTACGCCATAAATGGCCTTGAGCAACGTTTATTTCGATGTTACAAGCAAAAGTGTTAGCATAGATGCCTTAAAATTGATCTACGCTAACACTTTTTTTTAGCGTTACAGTTGATAGTAACCGGTGTTGCCATAGTATCTATGGTAACACCAAATTCGGTGTTACCATTGATAATAGACCCTTGATAATAGACCTGTTGGTTAAGACAACGGGTCTCTTTAGTATATGAGATCCAATATTAGAAACAACAGGTCTATAATGTGTTAAAGGGGTCTACTATTTTTTTGAGATAAATTAAAGACCAATTATTTAAGGTAACAGGTCCCTAATGTGTAAGAAATAAAGACCCGTTTATATTTTTTTTGTTGGTATTAAAGACCCGTTGTTTAGTATATGCGGTCTCTTTACGAGTCATTCACATTCCTTTAGCTCATCTCTTCTCTCAGAGTATTCCACTCCCTCATATTTTCACACTGTTGAATAATGGTGCCTTCTTGCTCACCGGAATATTTTCGGTATATTTTAGTTATATTCTGGAAATATTTTAGAAATATTTTAGTTATATTACTCCCTCCTCTCGTCTCCTCTGCCGATTCCTTTTCTCTCTCTCTCTCTCTCTCTCTCTCTCTCTCTCTAATTTTTGGCATTTCTCTCTCTAAACTCACTGTAAAATCCCGATCTCTCCGTTTCTACACACTCAAGAAATTCCCAATCTGAATCAAAGCGCGCACACACACCTGCACACGAACACATATATTCACTTTTGCACATCGTGATGTTCAGAGACTGATGCAAATTGACAAAATATTAGGGTTCCGCTCTGGTTCCCGGCTGTCCCGCGACGTCGAACTCAAATGGCGCCTGTATAGGTCTCCGACTGCGCGACGATGAGACACATGGTCACAAACAGGCCTGCTGGGTTTCAGACTCCTGGTCGGCAGTTGGCTTTCGGGTTTTGGCCCTAATTTTTGGCTGACACGGCATCTACGAAAAGTGCAAGATGGAGGTCCAGTTCATGTGGGTTTTAAATTTCTGGCTCAAGGTATTGTTGAAGTTATGGGATGATAATTTTTCTGATTTGGGTCAGATTTATGATGTTTGAAGGATTCCTTGATTGGCTACATGGGTCTATGATTTGTTGGTTGCATACTATAATCACATATTTTCTTTGTCAAGGATCATCTTCCCTTTTCAGTTTCCTTCAGTTCAATGATTGTAGATTATATTAAGTTGTAATCCAAAGTAGTCACCCTTATAATCTTATTTTGTGTTGTATCTCATACTGCTTAGGGAAACTGTCTTATAATATATTTGTACTCATTAGATCTAACTTTGTTGTCCTATGGATAGAGCAACTAGCTGTTTTATCATTTATTTTTCACTTGAATGACACTTTCACTTGAATGTAGGGATGTTGTGATATAAATTGTTTAATTAACCAGAGGTACTTCTAATTTGCATCTACAAATTATTAGTTAGATAATGCAGTATAGCATGATGAACATGTTGTATCAGATATCATAGATCCTATTCTCTTTCTTTCATAATCACCATCCTGAAAAAGTAGTGTTGAGTCCACCGAGTGCCTCATGTCCCTGCAATAATATATTGCACGGAGTGACTTCCAGATCATAAATAGGAAACTACTCTTTTCAAGTACATATAGGAAAGTTTTCTTACTTTGCATATGATGAAGAAGGTGCCTATTTCTGTTTTCAGTTCTCCACAAGATTTTTTGTTCACTGTACAAAGTAAAAAGTCATTCATATTAGAATTTTATTGCATAATTTCAAGCTTAATTGTAAAAGAGAAATATTTTGCATTGCCTACATACAGAGAGAGAAAGAGATGTTTTTCTTTTGATAATCATATGTCTATTTATTTGTGCCAGTTGAAGTTGTAATATTATCTGGAATCATTTATGTACTTTAGAAATAATGGTCGATAGTATCTGGTGCTTACAGATTGTCTGTTAGCGAAGGGTTAGTAATACTGTAATCAATTCGAACGCTTAAAACTAAGATCAATTTTTTTAATTCCCAGAATATAGAATCATGAAATTAAACATGTGGTGCTTACCAATATAAAGACAGAATAAATGGAAAATGTTTGTTTGTCTTTCTTACTGTTTTGCATTTTCATCGTACTCGCTCTCTCAAAACATCTGAGGTAGATTATTCGCTTAAATCTGAAAACTTTATGCAAGCCCAAGTGTTGAGGGTATTAAATATTTGCTAAATATACGTTTGGAATTTGGATTTACAGCACGATACTTTAATGTTAGAGAAATTTCACAATTTTGAATGAAAAAGTAATCATTAGTGTGATTCAGACTACAGCAGAATCAGAGGTGTTGAAAATTTGTAAAGTTTGTTTCATAACGTTTCTTGTGATGCATTTGCAATTTGAGTGAATACAAAGAATTAACGCATAATCTACTTGTCTGTGTTTATGTGATTGAATTTGAAGGTTCGTGTTTAGTGGCTTTCTGAAAACTGAGATGTGGGTTAAGCTGGCGAGTGATCCTGGCACCAGAGGGTTTCTTCAGCAGCCCGATTTTGTGAAGATGGAAGTTAACAATGAGGCTAAATGTCTCCTAAAATAGGTCTTCTCTGATATATATTCTTCAACTACCTTACTTAAGTGTTTTATGCTGAAATTATGGGTTGATGCAAGAGTGCTTATGGTTTATGGGTTAATATGTGCTGAAATGATGAAAAGTCGTTGATGATATGCAACTTTTGTGTTTACACCAACCACTTGAATGTGCTATTCTGAGTATTAGATGGCTTAGACATACGTGATGAACTGCATGATTGCTATTCTGGAGACTCTGGAAGTCCCGCGTCACTTTCCCCTCATTTTATTTTCGATTTACTGTTGTTAATTTTGTGTTTTTTATTTTCAAAACGTGTTCACAATTTGTCATCCAGATTATATTACTGTGAATTGATTATCTTATTTTATTTGCGTACTACATATACTTCTTGACGTTTTTTATCGATTAGCAGTATGGCGGCGGTGACAGCAAGTCAGAGAGGAGGTGATGGAGGACGACAATCTTGTCTTTGAGACTTCCAAAGGCATGGAACCTATTATGAGTTTTGATGAAATGGGAATAGATGATGGTTTATTATGTGGAATCTACTGTTAGGGAATTGAGAAGCCGTCCGCCATTCAGCAGCGTGCCGTGCTTCCGATTATCTCTGGACGGGACGTTATCGCCCAGGCGCAGTCTGGTACAGGAAAGACTACGATGATTGCCCTTGCTGTTTGTGATCTTCAGAAGTCCAAGCTTTGATATTGTCACCTATGAGTTCAGGTGGTCTCAGGCACTCCTGGCAGAGTTCTTGACATGATCAAAAGGAGAACATTAAAAACTAGAGCGATCAAATTATTAATTTTGGACGAGTCTGATGAAATGTTGAGCCGAGGGTTTAAGAATCAAATTTATGACGTGTACAGATATCTTCCTCCAGAGATTCAGGTTGTCTTGATCTCTGCTACCTTTCCAAATGAAGTTTTGGAGATAACAAGCAAATTCATGACTGATCCAGTTCAGATCCTCATAAAGCGCGATGAGTTGACCCTCGAGGGCATCCGCCAATACTTTGTCGCTGTAGAAAGAGAAGAATGGAAATTTGATACTTTGTGTGATGTATATGATGCACTCATGATTGCGCAGGTTGTTGTCTTCTGTAACATGAAGAGGAAGGTGGATTGGCTCACGGAAAAATTGCGTGAGAATAATTTCACTGTCTCGTTTATGCATGGTGATATGCCACAAAGGGAGAGAGATGCTATTATGGGAGAATTTCGATCTGGCCAGACCAGGGTTCTTATTACCACGGATGTTTGGGCTAGGGGAATTGATGTCCAACAGGTATCTCTTGTGATCAATTATGATCTTCCTAACAGTCGTGAGCTCTACATTCACCGTATTGGACGAACTGGTCGTTTTGGGAGAAAGGGTGTTGCCATAAACTTTGTGAAAAGTGATGACATCAAAATCCTAAGAGACATCGAGCAGTACTACAGTACACAAATTGTGGAATTGCCGGCTAATGTAGTTGATGTGATTTGAGTTGTGTGCATTATCGCTGTTGAACGTTCACATTCGGTAAAAGGAATAGATGTTAGCTAGTGCAAACATGCACTTTGTGTTTAAATTAGTTGCTCTTATTTAGGAAACCATGTCTCTTTATTTTCTTTCTGGTAATGTGGGGAGATAAATTCGCTGGTGTTTGTTAATGGGATGCTAATGGAGTTGGTCAATGGGTAATTGAGGACCTATGAAGTGAATAGGTGGGATGGGTCGAGTCGCTCAGAAAAAATATTATTTGAAAATTAACAAAATAAATGTTTTTATAAAAAAAAAACTACATATACTTCTTATAAGTAGCCGTCGGTGAGCACCATAGTCAGATTTTAGTAGCGGTTTGCTGTTTGCTTTGTTTTATTCTTATATTTTGTGAATGAATTATAGCAGATGAATGAAAAATAGTCAGATTTTCTGCATATTGCATATCATATCGTTGGATGTCATTGTCTTGTACAATTTTGGAAGGACCTATAGCTAATCTACTCAGCTTTCCGAGACATTCCAGAATGTTGCAGTATAGGTTATGTGTACATAAGCCAGAACTCGCTGTCTAATTCATTACCTGCAGCGGTGAGAACTCAACTTCGAAAGACGAAAAATCCTTTTAACATGGTACGTACATATACTTTTTCAATGTTCGATTTATGGTTTTTGAGCCCAACTTTTTTGATTCTAAAATAGCTAATTTTTTTATGGTGATGAAAGTTTCACTGATTAACAAAATTTTCGATGGTGTTTTAAACTTGAACATCAAATTTCAACTTTGTAGCTTAATCGGTGGGATTTTTTGGTGTAATTGCTTAACTTTATGTGCTTTGAGTTTTGTCTCCCTCAGCTCTGGGTATTCTTATTCGATCTCTTGTTATTGATATGATTTTGATGTATTTGCTAACATCAGCAACCTAGCTTTTTTTAATGTGGCTACTACGTGATGAAATATATCGAAGATATCGTTAAGGATGTGAACATTCTTAAAAATACTGTAAGTATCGAAATTTTTTGGATTTTTGTCTATGCTCGTAATTAAAAGTATCTCACTTTTCTTGCAACATTTTGGTTACGCATTATTTCACCTGAAGTATTTAGTTTCTTGGCTAATTGGGAGGCTTATTCAGAACAAGGAATCGAAGTCAAAGTCTTCTTCAACATCATGTGCAACGTCCGTTCCAGATCAGTGCATGTCAGACTTAACTGCAAAGATTCGAGCTCAACTTCAGCAAGAGATGGATGAGAAACTTGACCAAAAAGTTCGAGATGATGAAAAAATTGGCTGGCCAGAATCCGGATTTAAGTCTTTCTTAGTATTTACACTATCTTTCGGATTGTGATGGTATTAATGGGGTGGTATTGAAGTTAGCTTTTGGATGGTACTAAGTTAGTTATTCTATGGTACTTAAGTTAGCTTTTTGACTGGTTTATTTATGTCGAATGATGATAATATCGTGGTTTATTTGGTTGGATTGAAAAGCCTTGTTTATGTAAAACTTTGATAGGTTATTTGATTATGGTTTTATTATGGTTTAAACTATTACCAAAACAAAAAAGTGTTCACAAAATAAATGTTACAATAATGGAAAAGGGTGTTGCCAAAACAAAAATGTGTTTCAGCAGCTGGTGTTACAATAGGGATTAGTGGTGTTGATATTGGTCTACAGTAACACATTTATGGGTGTTGCTACAGAGATATTGGTGTTGCCATTGGTCAACAGTAACACTTTTATTGGTGTTGCTACATAGGTAAAAAGTGTTGGCATTGGGGTCTGTAGCAACACATTTTCCGTGTGTTACCATAAAGTTAAAAAGTGTTGGCATAGACCCCTATGGTAGCGGCCGTTTTTGTAACACCACCAAATTTCAAAAAAGTGTTACCGTAGCATGTTTTTTGCTTTCAGCAACACTTTTTACCCATTTGAGCACATTTTTTGGGTGTTGCTGAAGGCCATTTATGGCGTAGTGTTTACTGTTAGTTGAATAACCAAGAGATATTCCAATATCTGATTTTGAATCAAATTTACCCAAATTATCCTTACCATTATTATGAATAAATACTTTACAACCAAATGGATGGAAATAAGATAAATTGGGCTTTTTACCTTTAGATATCTCATATGGAGTCATCATTTTGTTCCTCCTGGGATGGACTCGATTAATAACATAATAGGCGGTGTTAACGGCTTCAGCCCAGAAATATTTAGGAAGACCATATTCATTGAGCATTGTTCGGCTCATTTCTTCTAGAGAGCGATTCTTCCTCTCGACAACTCCATTTTGTTGAGGTGTCCGAGGTGCCGAAAAATTGTGCCCAATACCATAATTATCGCACCAATCTTCAAAAATATTAGAATCAAATTCTCCACCATGATCGATTCGGATGGAGATAATTGGTAACTCTTTTTCCTTCTGGGTAACCTTACACCACTTAACAAACTTGTTAAATGCATCATCTTTATTTGTCAAGAATTTTACCCAAGTAAATCTCGAAAAATCATCGACAAGGACAAAAGTATAAAGTTTACCTGTTAAACTAGCATGTCGAGACGGACCAATCAAATCCATATGAATTAATTCAAGAATGCGACTAGTGGAAATTTCCATTTTTGGTTTAAACGAGCCTCTAGCATGTTTACCTTTAATACAGGCCTCACAAATGTAGTCTTTTCTGAAATTTAATTTTGGTAGACCATGGACAATATCGTTTTTGGCCAATTTTGAAAGAAGTGGTAAAGAGGCATGTCCCAATTTTTGGTGCCAAATAACGGCATTTTCATCGTATGAAAGTAAACATTTTTCATTGAAAGAAGATTCAGCTTGGAGATCAACAATATAAATATTTCCATAACGTAATCCAATAAAAATGATTTGGTCTTTTCTCATTGCAGTGCAATGCGTACTTTCAAAAATTAATTTAAGATTGGTGTCACAAAGTTGGGAAACACTCAGAAGATTATGGCAAAGACCATCAACAAATAGAACATTTTCAATGGTAGGTAAAGGTTTCTTACCGATCTTACCTGTCCCTTTTATTTGGCCCTTTTTATTATCGCCAAAGGTTACATAGCCACGATCTTCCTTTTTCAGCTCCGTGAAGAGATGTTCATTCCCACTCATGTGATTTGAACATCCACTATCAACATACCATTTATTTGATAATGTTGTCTTCCTTGCTTGTACCTCGACTTCTTCTTCGCTATCTTCGGATGCGCGGGCCATTAGAGCAAGATTTGTTTGAACTTGAGGTTCATCATCCTCATCATCATCGCTCCATGTAGCGACATAGACTTCCTTCTTTTTGAACTTTTCGTGAGGTGGTTTAGATGAACTCATTGGAGCAGCAGCACGACAATCTTTAGCAAAATGGCCTGGAACGCCGCACCTACGACAAGTATTGTCAAACCTTTTATTTTGTGGGAAGTGACTCTTCTTGGATTCATCCCTTGGTTCTTGTTTGATGTCCCTCCGGTGCCTTTGTAGAAGATTTTTGAATTTCTTTATGTTTTTGGCATAAAAGGCGGTTTCTTCATCCTCTTCTTCGATAGGTTCATCTTCAAGATCGCTATCTTCTTTTGCTTTGAAGACGATCGTCCTTTCTCTCTATTTGGGCTTTGGTTTCTAACTTCGAGATTTAATGACAATCTCGTAATTGATGAGAGATCCAATGAGAGCGCTGAATTCAATGGTGTTGAGATCTTTCGACTCCATGATAGCCGTAATAGTAGCGTCCCATTCTCTTGGTAGAGACCGAAGAATTTTCTTGGCTTTATCACTACTTGATATCGGCTTCCCGAATGAAGCTATCCCATTTGTGATAGCCGAGAAATGGTCAAGCATAGTGGTAATGCTTTCTTCTTCTTTCATAGTGAAGAGTTCATAATCGTGAAGAAGCATATTGATTTTGGTTTCTTTCACTTGACTCGTACCTTCGTGTGTAATCTCTAGCATTTTTCGGATCTCTTTAGCCGTCTCGCATGAAGAAATTCTGTTGTGATCTTCTGGGTTGAGATCACAGTAAAGCAGTTGAGTAGCTTTACTATTGAAGTGATCGTTCTTCCAGTCGGCATCGTCGTACTCTTCGAAACTTTTGAGAGAGCCATCTGTCTTCTTGGGAATGGCAGGTCTAAGAGCAATGACCTTCCATATTTCAATGTCGTGAGCTCGAATGAAGATGGACATTTTCTTCTTCCATGTCATAAAGTTTGAGCCATCGAAGAAGGGAGGGCGATTGAGAGCGTTACCTTCAAGAGAGGAGTGGATAAAGGCCATTTCTGGATCTTTTCTCTAGCGGGTGTTAATCTGGTGATAAAGAGAAAGCTCCGATACCAATTGTTAGATTGGTACCGCCACTAAAAGGGGGGTTGAATAGTGCGGATAAGAGTTTTGAACTCTTTTTGTGCGGAATCTAAAATATCGGAGTAAGTAAAATGCGGAAAAGAAAGAACACAAGAAATTGTTCGCGAGGTTCGGCTATTAACGAAGCCTACGTCCCCTACCTAGTTTTATCGACTAGGACTTTTCTTAGAAACTTATAATGCACTTTCTAGTTTAGTGCCAACTCTTACAATTTCTTGATTTCCGGGCTCAAGAACAACCTCACTAAAACTCTCTTGTTTTTACGGGTACAAAGATAACCTTTACAGTAAAACAATTGCGAGTAGGAACTCGACTTTACAAGATATATCGCTCTTTGATACAAGAATGTAGATTAGAAATAATAGAGAAAATATTCTCGTATCACAATATGGAATATGTATATCTCTCGAAATAGCTTGAGTATGCTTGTAAGCTCAGATAACTTGTGTGTTTTCCAAATCCTTGAAGTGTGTTATTTATAGCCTTCATGAGCTGAATTTTCCATTGGAACAGTTGCACAGTTTACGTACGTTATGCAGCTTGGTTTACTTACGTTATGTCTTCTACGTACGTTATATAGCTTGAGTAGCGGCCGTAACGAACTGTGAGAAATAGTCCAGTGACATCCGATAAAATCCATTACGTACGTTACGTAAGAGAGGCTTACGTATGTTAACTTCCAGTCAGAGATCCGTTGGATGTGAAGACTTGTTGTAATGGCTAATGACTTTTTGCAACGGGCAGAATGTTCAAACGTTACGTATGTTATACTGAGTGTGTTACGTACGTTACCTGTATAAAATTACTTGCAAAAACTGTGAGTGTTACGTACGTTATAGAAGGGTTGTTTACGTACGTTAAATGAAGGGAAAATATGTTAAGTAAATTTTGGTTAAATAACTCATCATCAAAATGTATAAAATGATTTAAAAAATATTGTTCCAACATATATATATATACTTCTTTTTCTTAAATTGTATGTCTTATTCTTTTATTTATGTTGTGTGCGAAAAATAAATGGTCTTGCTCGGGACTAGCAAGAGTTCAAATTTGGGGTGTGATAAGTGCTACCCATAATTATGAGCTAGTGTACTCATTTTTGCTTCTAATTAGTTTTAATTAATTTTATTTTTATGGGATGAAGATGTAAATTTAACCTTAACCAGATTGAATTATTGATTTAATCAATAAATAACATTTTTATAAAAGATTCTCTTTATTGAGTTTTTATATATTCATATTGTAGAGATTTACGAGACGAGTAGTCTTTCCGAATTCAAAATCAGAGTTACATATCAAAAGTTGTCATCCAAAAATGGTTTGGGACTAAAACACAAGAGTCAAAGAAATTCTTGGCTAAAAATAACGTCTGAAAACTCCTTACGTCCCTACAACTATCTTTACGGACGTACAACACTCATCAAACAAAGATCAAAACCAGTAGCTTAGTTACGGACGTAAAATTCAATGTTACGGTCGTATGTTTTCTATGTTACGGCCCTAACTCCCTAACGTTACGTCCGTAACTTTTAACAGATTGTATGATCTTATCATATCTTTCACACTTTTGGACCTATATAGACTGGGTGGTTTGTCTTGATCCGATTTGATGTGATATTGCTGAAGTTTTGGAGCTATTAGATGACCCTGAGTGTATAAATAGATCCCTTGAACCATTCTATAATCATCTCCCACTTTTTATATCTTTCATTTTATAAGTATAATAAACGTAATTTTCATTTTGTGTGAAGAACACACTTGTGTTCTTGAGAGTTTATATAAGAATATGAACCGTATGTTGTGGAGGGAGTTTATTGCTTCTTTCTCTTTTATTTAAAGAGAGTTAGTACCATTTTTTCCCTTTTTCAACTGATCATGGTTACTAGTTCATGTAATATGTTGAGTAAAGTCTTTATGGGCTAAGTTCTCCTAGTTGGGATTATAAATAAGATTTGTCATGTCATTTAAGTTTATATAAAAATCTATTATGAATTACTTATTATTGTGTGTGATTTTCATTGTTTTACAATCTTTATTTATTTGGCCAATAAATGATGATATTTATGGTATTCATATATTTTGAAAGAAAATATGTTGAGTAGATCAAATTATTTTCACTCTAAGTTCTTCTAGAGGATAGAAATATATCTCTAAATCTTAGATGATTCTTTGAGTTATTTTCATAAAACCTAATGCTATGTATTGAATCAAATCAACATAGAAATATAGTCGAATGATTCAATATATAAGGGCAGTTTTGACATTCAAAAAAGAAACCGTATTTTTAAGCAAAATCAAATCTACACAATATAATAAGTAATACATATAATGATCTCATATACATCTTCTATAACTAATGATAAATTGAGTTTGTAATCCAACTATTTTATTTTACAACTTATAATTCTATTATTAGTACAATCATTTACTTCTTTATAATTATTTGAACTATAATTTCAATTCCTTGCAATTTTCAAACTCAACTTTTAAATTGTGTATTTTCATTCATACTTGATAACTATAACAAAAGGATAATAGTGTATAAATCCATCAATAACCATACTTCCTCATGGGATCGATTACATGGACTCAAAAGTCCATTTACTACTTGATGCGATATCGTGCACTTGCGATAAGCTACACCAAAACAGGTGTCATCAACCATCCACCTTGATGACATGTCATGAATCATAAAGTACGATGATGTAGATCCTCGCTCAGTTGGACGAAATCAACATAGAGCTGATTGGCCTATAAGAAAAATATTCCAGGCAGAACTAGATTCTCTGACAAGGAGACAGGTATTTAGAGTATGTAGTGCTAACCTAACCAAGTGTAAAGCCTGTAGGATATAAATGACCGTTTGTCGTAAACCGTAGTTTGAATAATAGAGTAATCTACAAGGTTCATGAAGTAATGCTTATAAGAACGATGAACTGTGTTCCTACATATTCACAAATAAGTTCGAGATTCACGATCATCGCAACATATATCAATAACATGAACATAATCGGTTCTCTTGATGAAATAAGAGAAACCACCTGATATTGGAAACCTGAGTTTGAGATGAAAGATCTTGGAAAAACTCGGTTCTGTCGAGGCATTGACATAGAAGATCGAGTTTGTGGAACTCTTGTCCACCGGTATGCCTATGTCCAGAAGATTCGCAGGCACTTTAACATGTATAAGGTACACCCGACTAGCACTCCCATGATAGGTTGAACATTTGGATGCAAAGGAAATATTCATCTCATCTAAAGGGAAGTGACGAAGAGCTTTGGGAGCTGAAATTCCCTAATTGAGTGCAATAGCGCATTATTGTACTTGGACCAATGTACACGACCTGCTACCACTCCTCAGTTAATTCGCTGATTAGATTTAGTTCAGCATCGACACAACATCAATGGAATGGTATCAAGAATACCTTCTGATACTTAGGAGAAACCATTAACTTATGACTATTCTTTCAGGCAAAGGAAGCTGCTTTCGAAAAGACAAATACTAAAGTAAATGTTGATGTCGAAGTAACTACCACAAATTATGTGTTGGCATGATTTGCTTATGTTTTGGAAATTGACTAAGCAAATCCCTTTTGGCTACCTCCTCTAATCTGTAACATCCCAATTCACAAATGGGACATTACACGCCGTAGAACCCCCGTGAGGTCTACCAGGCTAACTCATGACACGTAAACCACAATGATAACCCAAAAGATGCACCCAAAAGTAAATAAGGCCGTGGCCTCGGCCAAAACATTTTAACGGAGTACATGAGTCATAAGTTAAATACCAATCTATTGCCCACGCAGGGGACTTAAACCATGTTTAAAAATAAACAGTCTAACTCCAGTAATTAACCGATGCAGTGACAAAATAGAAAAAAAAAAAAAAAAAAGACTCGAGCCACATCATCATGCCAACCCATCCTTTGCTTGCGCATCCCGTGCCAGCTCCTCAGCTCGACCAGTACCTGAAATGCATAAGACGCATTTCCCCCATTTAAGGGGTTAGCATTCGAATAGCTAGTGCAAGTACACAATTACACAACATTATATACAAAATACGGTTTTTAGCACCATCATCTCAATCAGAAATCATTTGCCATAAATATTACGGAATACTACATTGGCGATCAAATCAGTTCCAATCATCACGATATCACAAAATCACAACTGGTATCCCGTGGCCGTACCCCTTAGTATCGACCCCCAGACATCCCGTCGAACACTCCGGGTGGGATACCACTTCCGTGGCCGTACCCCTTAGTATCGACCCCCATACATCCCGTCAGACACTCCGGGTGGAAGTTCAATCACACACGCACACCAGTTCCCTTCCACGGCCGTACCCCTTAGTATCGACCCCCAGACATCCCGTCGGACACTCCGGGTGGAAGGAACACAACTCACGCACCCAAAAATCACAATTCATCATTCATTTCGAAAATCACAACATACATAACGAAATGTAATACATGTACTTGCCTTGAATGAAACGAAACGAAGGAAACGACGAAGGAATAGGTTTCGGTCCGAACAATCCTCCCAAATCCGCTCCTAACACAATAACGGTATACACAAGTCTCAATAATGCGGAAAGGTAAGAATTAATCCTAATTCTACCCCTTGGAACGATTTGTTGGAAAATACGAAGTCCAAGATGGCTATAATCTAACAATGGAGAAATTACTAGGTTAAATCCGATAAACTATACTGGAAACAAGGGTTTTACGACTACGCAATCGTAATCTAACAAGTCGTCGAAGCTAAATCGGATTAAGAGGAAGAATTTTACCAAAATCCCGAAATCCCCAAAAACTAGGGTTCTAGAAAAAATATACCTCGATTCGGACGGAGAATGATGATGATTAACCTTCCTTGGGACGCAAAAATCGACCTTTAGAAGGTTTCTACGGATTGCACCGGACAAATCGCACCAAATCGCTCAAAGGGAACTTACGTCGCGAGAAGGAAAGAAAAGAAACGAAATGAGGCGACTGAGGATAAGTCAGGGATTAAAAGGCCTGATAGCGCGTTACGTACGTTAACGCAAGCTGTTAACGTACGTAACGAGGGTTACGTACGTAACCCAACACTGGTTAACGTACGTAACTGTAACACCCCCAGGATATCCGAGGTATATTACAGCGCCGTGAATCCCTATATGGGGCCCACCAGGCTGAACAGCATCATACACAATGACTCACAGAAACGATAGAATAACACCACGTCATAAAGACGCAAAACAGAACAATCCATCCGGTTCAACCGGTCAATAGAACATCATCATCCAACACAACATAAACACAACAATACAATCTGGACAAACAAGAACTCTTAAGTACTCGAGTACAGCTATTAGTTCAAAAGCCATAAAAGATGAAAAGACAAAAAGACATCTCTTATGCACAATCATCACGCATGGCCATCATCCGTATCTTGGTCAGCCCGCTCGTCCCGAAGAACCCGACTGAAATTCATAAACGAATTTCCCAAACGGGTCCCCAGAGGGGTTAGCAATTACGCTAGTACAAGTAACCAGATGAACAACTTACATCTTACACATATAGTAATGCATGCAATAAAGAAAACCGTTCGAAAGCACTCATTTCCGGAAATGCCAATATCAAATCACATTTGTAAAATTCACCACAATTAACCGTCGATCCACACCTCCGTGGACCCCTACCGAGACCCCGTCGGATCTAACCCGTAGTGGTTAAAAGCAAAGCTCGTCGATCCACACCTCCGTGGACCCCTACCGAGACCCCGTCGAGTCTAACCCGTAGTGAGCATACACACACACACACAATTTCTCATACAAAACTACTATGCCAAGATTGTAAGTTCATAAGGATACTTGCCTCGATTAATAGACGGTGACGCGAACGGAACGGAAGAATCAAATCGACCATGAGGAACCGGATGAACCTAACGATTCGAACAACACAATCACAACCAACTCTAGACGATTACGGAAAAGGAATACACCCGGAAACCCGCCTACGATTCATGTATATTCATACAAAAATAACAACGAGGGCGGACCACAACCAAACCCTCTCGATTCCATAAAAATCCACAAAATGTCCATGAATCCGTAGGAAAACTAAAGATACTAATAATATCAATCGTTTACATCATGAATCCACCAACGAAACGGAACGAATCGGAAGAAAAACCCAAAACCCCCAAATTAATCGAAATAGGGTTTTAGAGCATTACCTTGGAAGATTCGAGTACTAAGATCCGTAGAACGCGCGTTAGATTGATTATCCGAGCCTCACAACCGAAAAGAAATGATGAAAATCGACCCCCGGATGAAGAACTCTCTCCCTCTCTATCTCTCTCTCGCGACTCGGTGGAAAAGAAGGGGAAATAATGAGCTGCTCACGCTCAAAACCACATTTATAGTGCAACACAGCAGAACCTATCGGCCGGCCTATCGGCCGATAGGCCCAACCGATAGTCACACGGATTTCCGGCAGTAGGGTCTATCGACCCCCCTTATCGGCCGAAAGGCTACTGGAAGTTCGAAGGTGAAGAAATTTACATATCGGCCGGCCTATCGGCCGATAGGCCCAACCGATACCCATACGGGATGCCGGCAGTCGAGTCTATCGGCCCCCTATCGGCCGAAAGGCTCCCGGGAGTGCTCGGCCAAAAGCGAAACGACCATAACTCTCTCGTCCGGACTCCGATTGACTCACCGTTTGAACCATTGGAAAGCTAATTCGATGTTCTATAATATTGCAAAGATTTATAATTTTTGGAGTCACCAAAAATTAATGATGATCTAACAAAGTCGAACTCAAGCAAGGAAAGTTGAAACAACGAACAATAACGAGAGTACAATTCAACAATTGACAGGAAGGACATACTGAAAGATGCATGTGGGTCACTATGACCGAGAAATATACCCAAAAATGAAAATACAAGGGAAAGAAAATACCGGATATTACATTCTACCCCTCTAAAAATAAGTTTCGTCCCGAAACTTAAGAAACAAACAACTCGGGGTACCTAGCACGCATGCTATCCTCGGTTTCCCAAGTTGCCTCCTCGACACCGTGTCTCGACCATTGCACCTTGACCAAAGGGATGGTCTTATGCCTCAGTCGTTTCTCACGATGCTCCAAAATCTTCAAAGGACGCTCCTCAAAAGTAATATCTTCGGCAATATCAACCTCGCCATAATCGATGACGTGACTAGGATCCGGAACATATTTCCTCAACTGGGAAACATGAAAAATGCTATGAACATGACTCAAGGCTGGAGGTAACGCCAAACGGTACGCTAATTCACCGACTCGCTCGAGAATCTCAAAGGGTCCAATAAATCTCGGGCTCAGCTTTCCTTTCTTCCCAAAACGAAAAACTCCCTTCGTCGGCGACACCTTTAGCAAAACGTGGTCTCCCACCTCGAATTCCAAAGGTCGACGACGGACGTCGCATATGACTTCGCCGACTCGGCGCCAACATCCGTTCTCGAATTAACTCTATCTTCCGCCTCGTCTCTAAAACGACATCCGGCTCGGTCCCGACTAAATCGGACGCCTCATTCCAACAAATCGGCGATCGACATCGCCGCCATAAAGTGCCTCATACGGTGCCATCCGAATTGACGCGTGCCAACTATTGTTGTACGTGAATTCGATCAATGGCAAATGCTCCTCCCAAATACTACTCCAATCGAGGCACAAGCACGCAACATGTCCTCGAATGTCCGGATAGTGCGTTACCGCCCATCCGATCGGGATGAAAGGAGGTACTCAAACGCAACCGGTACCTAACGCCTTATGCACCTTTGCCGAAGTGCGATACAAAACGGCCGTCACGATCCGAAACAATATACTTGAGTACCGTGAAGTCTCACGATCTGCGCAATAAACACACGAGCTAACTTCTCCGGGCCCCAAGTGTCCTTGATGCCCAGAAAATGTGCCGACTTGGTCGGCGATCAACAATCACCCATACCATATTCATGCCCGACCTCGATCTCGGCAAACTCGTAACGAAATCCATCGATATATCTTCCCATTTCCATTCGGAGCGAAGTGACGCAATAACTTGATGGTCGATGCTCGATTTTGACCTGGCAAGTCAAACATCTCGCCACAAACCGTGCGACTTCCTCCTTCATATCATTCCACCGGAAGTTCCTCCTCGTGTCCTTGTACATCTTACTCGTACTGGGATGAACGGAATAAGGTGTAGCATGGGCCTCCCGTAAAATACTCGCCTCAACTCGAGTCGTTCGGCACACAAAGCCGACTGAATCTCAAAACGCCATCCTCGTGAATCACAAACCCAGGAGACTTTCCTTTAAGAACGTTCTCTCGGATTTGAGTAATCATCGGATCCTCTAATTGCTTCAGTTTAATTTCATCGATCAAAGACGACGAAATTTCTAAGGCACAAAGTTGCCCAACAGATCCAGGCAGCAAAACTTCAACATCTAACCCGATCAAAGCCCGCCGAAGCTCAGACTGAGGCGTAAGGACCTCAAGCGTTCGCAACGCAATCGGTTTCCGACTCAAGGCGTCGGCCACGACATTCGCCTTACCCGGATGATAAAGGATTTCGAGGTCATAATCCTTAATCAACTCTAACCACCTCCTCTGCCTCATATTCAACTCTCGTTGAGTAAATATGTACTTCAGACTTTTATGATCGGTAAAAATCTGACATGCAGAGCCGAAAAGATAGTGACGCCAAATTTTGAGTGCAAAGACAACCGCGGCTAACTCCAAATCGTGAGTAGGGTAGTTAAGCTCATATGGCCTCAACTGTCTCGACGCATAGGCAATGGTCTTGCCGTGCTGCATCAATACGCACCCAAGGCCCTGACCCGAAGCATCGCTATAAACGGCAAAACCCTCGTTGCCACATGGCAATGCCAAAACCGGGGCTGAAGTCAAACGCTTCTTCAGCTCCTCAAAACTCGACTGCCTCTCATCGGTCCAGACGAACTTCTCGGATTTCTGGAGCAACTGTGTAAGTGGTCGGGCCAGCTTCGAGAAACCCTCGACAAACCTACGGTAGTAGCCAGCCAAACCCAAGAAACTACGGACCTCCTTCACGTTTGTGGGCGATGCCCAATCCAACACTGCCTCAATTTTCTGCGGATCTACACGAACTCCCTCGGCTGAAATCACGTGGCCCAAAAACATCACTTCTTTCAGCCTAACTCACATTTCGAGAACTTCGCATAGAGTTGCTCGGCCCTCAAAATGTCTAACACTATCCGCAAATGATGGGCATGCTCTTCCTCGTTCCTCGAATAAATAAGAATATCGTCAATGAAGACGACGACACACTTATCCAAATACTCGATAAAGACTTTGTTCATCAACTGCATGAACACCGCCGGCGCGTTAGTTAACCCGAAAGGCATAACTACAAACTCATAATGTCCGTATCTCGTCCGAAAAGCTGTTTTCGGCACGTCGGACTCCCTTACCCGGAGCCGATAGTACCCGATCGCAAATCAATCTTCGAGAATACCGCAGCTCCTCGCAATCGGTCGAACAAGTCGTCAATCCTCGGCAAAGGATACTTGTTCTTGATGGTCACCTTGTTTAGTTCGCGATAGTCGATACACAAACGTAGCGAACCATCCTTCTTTCGCACAAACAGACCGGTGCGCCCCAAGGCGAGGCGCTCGGTCGAACATACCCCGACTCAAGAAGCTCACTCAACCGCTTCTTCAACTCGGACATCTCTCAAGGTGCCATGCGATAGGGTGCCTTGAAATAGGAGCCGCACCCGGCTCTAATTCTATAGCGAACTCGACCTCACGATCCGGTGGCAATCCGGTAACTCGTCAGGAAAAACATCGGGAATTCATTAACGACTGGAATCGACGAAAGCTCGACTCCACCATCCCCCGCCTTCAAGGCATAGCACCAATAACCGATACATCCCTTACGCAGGAGTTTCATCGCCTTCAAGGCGTTAATAACGAGTTTCTGGCTTCCCCTCTTTCGCCCCACGAAAAAGTGCTCGGTGCCGTCCTCGGCTAACATAGTGATGACTCTCGTGCGGTAGTTCATGATCGCACCATGCCGCTCGAGCCAGTCATCACCAAGGATCAAATCCTCACCCTCGATACTCACAACAATAAGATTAGAGGGCCAAGTCCTCTCACAAATAAGCACAGAACAGTCTCGAACCTCCTGATCACCAACGATCCTATCACCGCTAGGAAGCTTAACGATGAAGGGCTCACAAGGTGTCAAACGGTCGAGACTCAAACGGCGCACACAATCCAGAGATATAAACGAATGCGTAGCACCGGAATCGAAAAGCACACTGACAGGATGAGAAAGAATATAAACGGTACCTGTCGCTACGGTAGCCGATGGATCATCGGCTCTCCGCATCTCATAGACACGCGGGTGGGCGGAGCCAACACTAGAAGCTCCCCCCTTAGAGGGCTGAACTCGACCTCTTCCCCGACTAGCACTCGGCGGAGACTGAGGAGCAAACGATCTCGATTCACACTTGGTTCCCTAGGTGCTGGAATGGAAGCCCGGGCACCAAGAATTTTCTCCCTCTCAGCACAGAAAGCAGCCTTGTGGCCCGGCTGGCCACATTGATTACACGTCAGCAAAGGGCTCAAACAAGTACGACTGATGTGGCCGTCGACCACAATTGAAACACTTCACATCACGGAAAGGAGCACTGGTAGTTCCACGAGGACCCCCAGTGAACGAGCTGGACCACCGCCGGCGGGGAAGTTAGCAGATTGGGATCTCTGCTGACCCCCACCCTTGTGGCCCGAAAAGTTCCCAGCGGACTTCTGCTTCTTACTCTCGCGGGCCGCCTCACTTGCCGTCACCGACATATCATAAGCAAGGGCCCTACTCTGATAATCCTTCAAAGTAGTGCATACGAGCCCCGACATATAGTCCCGAATCGGCAACTTCATCCGTCTGGAGAAATGGAAAATCTTGTCACTCTCCTCGACAACTTGGGTCTTCACATAACCCAACTCCTTATTAAAATCGGCAATGGCTTGAGCTACGGGGATATCCCGTGGTTGAGCATCATAAAAAGCATGTACCCGAGCCTGTCTGTCTGGCCAATGGCAATATTCGGTCTCCATCAACTCTTGAAACTCAGCCCACGAAGCAGCATGGTCTTTGGGCCCAACGGCCTCCCACCAATCCGTAGCGTCCCCCGTGAGAAAGTATTGAGCAATAGGGACTCTACGTTCCTCGGGACAGTTAGTGGCAACGAAGACCTTAGATATCTCCTTAATCCACCCTTCCTGCACCCATCGGGTCCGAAGCTCCCGAAACCGAGGAGGATGCATCTTGATGACATCTTGGAGCCAACGGTCCGCTCCTCCCGATTAGCGTGGGCTCGATCCGGGTTGAACCGCCGAGCTATCGCCGCCATTTGGTTCACCATCTGCTGCATAACGGCGCGATACCAAGATCGGCACGCTCTCGAGAAGAAGCATGGCTATGACGGCCGCGATGCTGCCGGCTCAAGATCGTGACGTGGCCGCCCCACCGGCCGCCCACGTCCCGGCCGCGTCCACGACCACGACCGCGACCACGACCTCTTCCGGCATCCATGCCGGAGTTAAACAAGTAGCAAAAGCCATACGAGGGTAAGTACGAGAGAAGAACAATTACAAGTCGAGAATCAAAGGTACGATACAAGGAATTAATGAACAGAGGAAAGAAAACTTACGGACACTGGTAGTACCGGAATCATGGCAGCGTGACGATGATGTGCAAAACCAAACACCACAAGACCTAATAAACCAACAAGCCTAGGTATCCATAAACCTATAGCTCGATACCATTTTCGTAACACCCCGGGATATCCGAGGTATATTACAGCGCCGTGAATCCCTATATGGGGCCCACCAGCCGAACAAAGATCATACACAATGACTCACAGAAACGATAGAATAACACCACGTCATAAAGACGCAAAACAGAACAATCCATCCGGTTCAACCGGTCAATAGAACATCATCATCCAACACAACATAAACACAACAATACAACTGGACAAACAAGAACTCTTAAGTACTCGAGTACAACTATTAGTTCAAAAGCCATAAAAGATGAAAAGACAAAAAGACATCTCTTATGCACAATCATCACGCATGGCCATCATCCGTGTCTTGGTCAGGCCCGCTCGTCCCGAAGAACCCGACCGAAATTCATAAAACGAATTTCCCAAACGGGTCCCAGAGGGTTAGCAATTACGCTAGTACAAGTAACGGATGAACAACTTACATCTTACACATATAGTAATGCATGCAATAAAGAAAACCGTTCGAAAGCACTCATTTCCGGAAATGCCAATATCAAATCACATTTGTAAAATTCACCACAATTAACCGTCGATCCACACCTCCGTGGACCCCTACCGAGACCCCGTCGGATCTAACCCGTAGTGGTTAAAAGCAAAGCTCGTCGATCCACACCTCCGTGGACCCCTACCGAGACCCCGTCGAGTCTAACCCGTAGTGAGCATACACACACACACACAATTTCTCATACAAAACTACTATGCCAAGATTGTAAGTTCATAAGGATACTTGCCTCGATTAATAGACGGTGACGCGAACGGAACGGAAGAATCAAGTACGACCGTGAGGAACCGACGGATGAACCTAACGATTCGAACAACACAATCACAACCAACTCTAGACGATTACGGAAAAGGAATACACCCGGAAACCCGCCTACGATTCATGTATATTCATACAAAAATAACAACGAGGGCGGACCACAACCAAACCCTCTCGATTCCATAAAAATCCACAAAATGTCCATGAATCCGTAGGAAAACTAAAGATACTAATAATATCAATCGTTTACATCATGAATCCACCAAGCGGAACGAATCGGAAGAAAAACCCAAAACCCCCAAATTAATCGAAATAGGGTTTTAGAGCATTACCTTGGAAGATTCGAGTACTAAGATCCGTAGAACGCGCGTTAGATTGATTATCCGAGCCTCACAACCGAAAAGAAATGATGAAAATCGACCCCCGGATGAAGAACTCTCTCCCTCTCTATCTCTCTCTCGCGACTCGGTGGAAAAGAAGGGGAAATAATGAGCTGCTCACGCTCAAAACCACATTTATAGTGCAACACAGCAGAACCTATCGGCCGGCCTATCGGCCGATAGGCCCAACCGATAGTCACACGGATTTCCGGCAGTAGGGTCTATCGACCCCCCTTATCGGCCGAAAGGCTACTGGAAGTTCGAAGGTGAAGAAATTTACATATCGGCCGGCCTATCGGCCGATAGGCCCAACCGATACCCATACGGGATGCCGGCAGTAGAGTCTATCGGCCCCCCTATCGGCCGAAAGGCTCCTGGGAGTGCTCGGCCAAAAACTGAAACGACCATAACTCTCTCGTCCGGACTCCGATTGACTCACCGTTTGAACCATTGGAAAGCTAATTCGATGTTCTATAATATTGCAAAGATTTATAATTTTTGGAGTCACCAAAAATTAATGATGATCTAACAAAGTCGAACTCAAGCAAGGAAAGTTGAAACAACGAACAATAACGAGAGTACAATTCAACAATTGACAGGAAGGACATACTGAAAGATGCATGTGGGTCACTATGACCGAGAAATATACCCAAAAATGAAAATACAAGGGAAAGAAAATACCGGATATTACAGTAACAAACTGCCTGAACTAAAATGCGGAGGCCATAACGTACGTTATGGATCATGCATAACGTACGTTATGCATGAAGTAGTCCCCAGTTCTGAAAAATCACATTCAGCACAATCGATACAACGATGGAACACGACACGAGGATAGAATCAAAGGTGTAATTACGAGGTGTTCAAAACAACGAAGCTGAGTGCTGAAAGAAAATGCACTACTAACTACCGAGGAATCCACAATACGACAAGGAGGGTAAAGACACCCTAAACTCTTAAGAAATTACAAAATGGCCCAAACAATCGAAAATTCACGATACAACATCGGATTAACAATCCGAAACTCGCAACATACTCTACTCAACCATACGAACTCATGGAAATAGGAAAATGACGAAATCGAACGAGTTTAACAAGAATCGAATACACATGCGACATAATATAACTCAAGATGAAATTACGTAAAAACATCATCGAGACTCGTCCAAGCGGAGAAACTCCAAGAACAAAATAGATTCAGAATTCCAAAATAGTGCCAAGCGAGTTGTCCGAAACGAATATACACCAAAAATAGAAATTACTAAAAATAGAAAACGCGGATATTACATTATCCCCCCCTAAAAATAAGTTTCGTCCCGAAACTTACAACACGAATAACTCGGGGTATCTCGACCTCATACTCTCCTCCGTTTCCCACGTGGCTTCCTCGGATCCATGCCTCGACCACTGCACTTTAACCAAAGGAATGGTTTTGTGCCTGAGTTGCTTCACCCGACGCTCTAAGATCTGAATCGGCCTCTCCTCAAAGGTAATGTCAGGCCCCAACTCGATCTCTCCAAAATCAATAATATGGCTAGGGTCCGGTACGTACTTCCTAAGCTGGGAAACATGAAATACGTTATGCACGTGGCTCAGGGACGGCGGCAAACCTAACCGATATGCAAGCTCTCCAACTCTCTCTAGAATCTCGAACGGTCCAATAAATCTCGGACTGAGTTTACCCTTCCGACCGAAGCGGTAAACTCCCCGTGTCGGCGACACCTTAAGCAACACATGGTCTCCTACCTCAAACTCCAACGGTCGGCGACGTGTGTCGGCATAAGACTTCTGTCGACTCTGGGCCGTCAACAATCTATCACGAATCAGAGTAATCTTCTCTCTCGTCTCAACTACCATATCAGGCTCGGTACCAATCAGCTCGGACGCATCGTCCCAACACAACGGCGATCTGCACCTCCTCCCATACAATGCCTCGAATGGTGCCATTTTGATCGAGGCGTGCCACTATTGTTGTATGTGAACTCGATCAATGGCAAGTGCGACTCCCAATCATCCTTCCAATCTAAAGCACAGGCTCGCAACATATCCTCTAGCGTCTGTATCGTCCGCTCAGACTGTCCGTCTGTCTGAGGGTGGTAGGATGTACTAAGTCTCAAGTCGGTTCCCAAAGCTCTATGAACGGCCTGCCAAAAATGTGATATGAACCGGCCATCACGATCCGAAACAATACTCTTAAGGGTCCCATGTAACCTCACGATCTCCGCAATAAACACTCGCGCAAGTCTCTCTGGCCCCCAAGTGTCCTTAATACTCAGAAAATGAGCTGATTTGGTTAGCCGATCGGCAACGACCCAAATCATATTTATTCCAGTCCGAGTCTTAGGCATAGCGGTAATGAAATCCATAGAAATATCCTCCCATTTCCACTCCGGGATAGGAAGTGGTCGTAAAATCCCTGCGGGTCGCTGATGCTCGATTTTAACCTGCTGACAGGTCAAACACCTCGACACAAACTCGCTAACGTCTGTCTTCAAATTACTCCACCAGTAGTTGCTCCTCACATCCTTGTACATTTTATTCGTACCAGGATGTATGGAGTAAGGTGTGGTATGAGCTTCGCTCAAGATCTTCTGTCTCAGCTCAATATCATACGGCACACATAGTCTGCCGCGAAATCTCAGAACGCCATCATCCTGAACCACAAACCCAGGGGCTTTCCCCTTCCTCACATCCTCCCTCAACTGGACCAAACACGGATCATCATATTGTTTCGCCTTGATATCATCAGTCAAGGACAAAGTGATCTCTAACGCACAAAACTGGCCTTGAACTCTCTGAACCCAAACCTCAATATTCTGACAGATGAAATCTCGCTGGATCCTACTCTGCGGTGTAAGTACCTCTAACATCTGTAAAGCCATCGGCTTTCGGCTCAACGCATCAGCCACTACGTTGGCCTTACCCGGATGGTAAAGTATCTCGAGGTCGTAATCTTTAATTAGCTCTAACCACCTACGCTGCCTCATATTTAACTCTTTCTGACTGAAGATATACTTCAAACTCTTGTGATCTGTAAAAATCTTACACGACGACCCATAGAGATAATGCCTCCAGATCTTTAAGGCGAAAACGACGCAGCTAACTCTAAATCGTGCGTGGGGTAATTCACCTCATAAGGTTTCAACTGGCGGGACGCATACGCAATGACCCTATCTCTCTGCATCAAAACACATCCGAGCCCAAGGCCCGAAGCATCACTATATACTACAAAATCCTCGTTCCCCTGAGGCAATGCTAAAACGGGTGTGGTAGTCAAACGTCTCTTTAACTCGTCAAAACTGTCCTGTCTGTCTGCAGTCCACTCGAACTTCTGAGTTTTCTGGAGCAACTGAGTGAGTGGTCTAGCGATCTTAGAAAATCCCTCCACGAATCTACGGTAATAGCCGGCAAGACCCAGAAAACTCCTCACCTCCTTCACATTCTTAGGCGGCTCCCAAGCCATCACCGCTTCTATCTTCTGCGGATCTACCCGAACCCCCTCTGCTGAAATCACATACCCGAGGAACATCACTTCCTCGAGCCAAAACTCACACTTAGAGAACTTCGCGTACAACTGCTCAGCCCTCAAAGTGTCTAATACAATCCGGAGATGTAAGGCGTGCTCCTCCCGACTCCGTGAATAGATAAGAATGTCATCGATAAAGACGACTACGAATTTGTCCAGATACTCAATAAAAACTTTGTTCATTAATTGCATGAACACTGCTGGGGCATTGGTTAGCCCGAAAGGCATAACCACAAACTCGTAATGGCCATATCTCGTCCGAAAGGCAGCTTTCGGTATATCGCTGTCCCGAATCCTCAACTGGTAGTAGCCCGATCGCAAGTCAATCTTCGAAAAGACTGTCGCCCCCTGAAGCTGATCAAACAAGTCGTCAATCCGGGGCAAAGGGTATTTATTTTTGATGGTCAACTTGTTTAATTCTCGATAATCGATACATAAACGAAGCGATCCATCCTTCTTCTTAACAAAAAGTACAGGCGCACCCCAAGGCGATGCGCTCGGTCGAATATACCCTTTATCTAACAACTCTCCCAACTGATTCTTCAACTCTAGCATCTCCGACGGTGCCATACGGTACGGTGCTCGAGAAATAGGGGCCGCATTGGGCTCATGATCAATAGGAAACTCCACCTCTCGATGTGGTGGTAATCCCGGCAAGTCGTACGGAAATACATCAGGATACTCGCTAACAACTGGAATCGACGATATGTCAACCCCACCATCTTCCGCCTGCAGAGCGAAACACCAGTAGCCGACACAACCCTGGTTCAAAAGTTTCATCGCCTTCAAGGCGCTAATCACACTCCCCGATCTACCCGGCTTACAGCCGACGAGAGTATGCTCGGTGCTGTCCTCGGCAACTATCGAGATGGTACGAGTCCGATAGTTCATGATAGCACCGTGACGATCCAACCAATCGTCCCCGAGGATCAAATCCTCACCCTTAAGGTCTATAACAATGAGATTAGAGGGCCAATCTCGGCTCCCGATCCTCACTGGGCAATCCCTAACTTCCCGGTCCCCAACCATACGATCCCCACTGGGTGTACCCACTACAAACGGCTCACACTCAAACAAGCAGTCAAAACCAATACGACTCACACAATCCGAAGCAATAAAGGAATGGGTAGCACCCGAATCAAAAATCACTGACACTGGATGAGTAAGGATCTGAGTAGTACCTCACGCCACTGGAACATCTGTCTCCTCTGTACGCCTCATCTGATACAATCGGGGGTGAACTGAACCCGAACTCGAGGCTGCACGGCGATCCGGCTGACCTCGTCCCCTACCACGACTCGAACTCTACGGAATATGAGTAACTGGAGTGCTGTGATCCCTCTGATCGGTAGTGGTATCCGGAACTCTAACAGCCCTGGTGGCCCTCTCACAATGAGTCGCCCGATGCCTGTAACACTCCCAGATTTAACCGGAAATATTACAGCGCCGTGGGCCCCGAGATGGAACCCACAAGGCTAAAAGAAATTTTCGCAAACATTTACAAATGCCCAAGAGGCCAACGACGGTACTATCTTTAAAAATTCACAAGGACTTATAAAATCCATTTATCAAAAACCGTCGTAAAAACTCATTTGAAATCGCGAGGCCAAAAAGCCGACACTCAAAAGTTTAGAAAACGACTTCCAAAGCAACCTCAGTTACCAGATACCAAAAGGTCATTTCAAAATACTCACGCAGCGGAAAAAGACCAACCATAAGGATACTCTAGCAGTGGAATACGAGAACCAATCAAAAAAGTCAATGCACACAACATGTCCTAGCCAGTATCCTCCGGGAAGCTCATCTCTTCACGACCGCTACAAGCTCGATACTCCAAGAACCTAAAAAGAAATCCCACGACGGGGTCAGCCATAATATCCAACAATGATAACCGTCACATCACATTAAGAATACATACCAATGAGAATAAGAATACGACCAATGTAATCTTACCGCCATGACTTTACTTACTCAAATAATTCTCATCAGAATAACCATTAAACTCGAACATAATATTTGTATTGTACCTCAAACAATACTCAAGATCCTCAAACTATCATAACCAACTCACAATACGGAAATCTACCATTTCTGACCAATACGATCCATCGAATAAAATCATCAAATCCCAAGACGATAACCAATTGTCCACCAAAGACAAGACCAAGGAAAATATGGAACATACCTCGAGATATGATGTGCCACGATAATCATATCAGTCTAATCCGATATCAGAACAATGCAATGCGGACAAGGTCCTAACACAAGACCTACAAATGCATACTCATATGACAACGTCAATATGCTCAAAAACAATAACAACTATGTATACTCAATGGAAATCCCATGATGCAGCGCCCTCAGCATAGATCCCAAGATGATCCTACAAGATCAACACGAGGTGGATAACCAACAATATACATATGCACAACAATAACACAATACTGGGTAATCCAACGATCCAGCGCCCTCGGATAGATCCCAAGATGATCCGTCGGACCAACACGAGGTGGAAAACCCGTCCAATGATCCGGCGCCCTCGGATAGATCCCAAGATGATCCGTCGGACCAACACGAGGTGGACATCCGATCCGCGCCCTCGGCATAGATCGCGCGATCCCATCGGATCAACACAACATAAACAACACAATATGCATACACATATGCAAAACAATATGTTCATCATCATGAACAACGCAACATGAACGACAATATGACAAATCAATTAAGACGACCTCATGTTCGACAACATGAATGATAATACGCATGATCAAATCACTAACTCTAATTGAATCGATATAAGATACTTGCCCCGAGTCCTTCGGAGAAATCTCGATGTCCAATCATCACCGACGATTATCCTCAATGCTCGGCGATCCATACGAACAATGAACTATAGATACTCATATCCTCGTCTTTACCATAATGTAACCTTGATACTCGAACATACCAATAACTGAGATAAGCATATACATTATGATTTATCTCCCAGAATCGAAAGAACGATATGCGATCCGAATACCCAGAGTTCACAATAATAATCATCGCTATATGCATTATAAACGAAATGAAACTGAAACCATTCATTAAATATTATAACTGAGCAAGTAATAACTTGCCTCGATACCGGTACCACGAAGCTGTTGTCGAACACATTGCCTTTGTCTACGAGCTCCTCAGCCCCGATCAAAAGCAATACAATGGACATACTCGAACGCGACCGCAATATCCGGTTATAATCACCGATCAACAATCTCAACCTATCGAAGAAATCAAATAACACATATCCGATAACAATCAACAACTGACAAACTATCCAATCGAACTCAACGGTTCAACACAACCTCGAATAAACACAGTCAGAACCAACCAAGTCAAACCATCACGAATTCATAATCAAAACACAAAAATACTGCACTGTCTGCCTACTTAGCGCACGTTAAACGCATAACGTAGCGTGCGCTAAGTTGTCCCGTTAGCGTGCGCTAGCCAGTAAGCTTAGCGTGCGCTAATGCTGTACAGTGGCATGCAATACAAGCATCGACTAACATCTTGCAACTACGAATCCGAATGAAGAAAGATATGAATCTCCATATCTCTTGAAGATAAACGACACCATAACTATCACAAGGATCATATCATTGTCCATATATCAATAATAACACCAACAATCAAACCGACTCGATAACAAGGATCATATCATATTCAATCCGGAATTCAACCTCGTATCATGATTTAACTCCTCTAAATCGATCAATATAATTAACAAGATTCAGAAATCCATCTTAGATCGGGTTAAACGAATCAACATCCTTATAGTATGAAGAATCTTAACTAACATCCGAGACTCTTATCAAAATTCCATTGAATCCCATATAACATCATCATATGATTATCCAACATGCTCCTTACATGAAATCATCCAAGAAAATGAACTATCATCAAGAGGATACGAAAATTACCTGGATTGGATGGACCAAGAATAAGAACACTAGACTCCATTCCAAGAATCATGAATAACTTGAAGAACAAGGCTTGAATCCATGCTCTCCATCTTAATCTTGTTAAAGATCATCATCTCTCAGTGTTTAGGAACTCCAAATGTTCTCCCAAGGTTGTCTCTATCGGGTGAAAGGAAAGAAATGGACGAAATGCTTCATGACACCTGTTTGTCCCTTTATATAGAATACCTTACTAGCGTGCGCTAAACCCTTATGTTTAGCGTGCGCTAACTGACTTTGTTAGCGTGCGCCATCGAAGCCGAGAGGCTCTTGTCTTGCTTCATAAACTAGCTTACGACGTAATGCCCATGCATTAACGTCGTAAAACATCATGTCTAGCGACGCAAGTCCTTACTCTTAGCGTGCGCTATCCGAAGTTGACTTACTACGTGTTCACCTACCTCTCGCCCCCACATTCCGGACAAAGATCTTACAAGGATAAGATTCCTTGTTGGTGATATATATTTAGCGTGCGCTAAGCCTAATCTTTAGCGTGCGCTAATACTTCAGACAACAACCGTTGACTTACGTAACGTGCGCTAAAGCGGTAGGGTCCATACGCAGATTCCTTCGATCGGACTACATTAGCGACGCTAACCTATGAACATAGCGTGCGCTAATCACCGCGATAGCGTGCGCTATGCATGAATATCAGCGTGCGCTAATAAGGCTATACTTAGCCATTTTCAGCTATCCTTGTCCAACATCTCGACATATCAAATACGAACATACGGCATATCAAATATACATTACTCAACACATTATATCCTCAAATACAATTGTCGACCAAATACGACAATTATACCAATACTGACATCTCAGTCCTTCATTTATTTTATCCCTACTGTACAGATTTCATGTTGTAGAATATAACTCGGATAAAATAATATCAAACAACAGTAGTAGAAATTCCGGATATTACAATGCCCGGTCTGCCCGCAAGTGAAGCAAGTAACTGGAGGAAAAGGGCAATCCTTCATCAAATGCTCATATTGGTTGCAGTTAAAACAAACCCTGCCACGAAGCATTTGATCGAGCGGTTACCACGAGATCCCCGATACGGTAAAACGGTCTCTTCAGTGTAGGGCGGTGTGCTCTCGAAAATCGCCACTATTGCCGGTGAGAAGCCAATGTTTTGTTTCTTGGCCTCGGCACAACTCGCGGTTGCGGCCATCTCGATCGCTAGAGCGCGATCTCGATACTCCTTCAAAGTGGCACACATAAGCGGTGCCATACTCGCACGATATGCGGTTTCATACGCATATTAAAGTAACGGATTTTATCGCCTCCGTTCTCACTTGATCTCTCACGAAACCCAATGCGATTGTAAGAAATGATGGCACGAGAAATAGGCACATCCCGAGGTGTGGCGGTGAAGAACTCCACAATTGTGTTCTTTGGTAGCGGCGGACAATATTCTGCTTCCATAGCAGCCCTGAACTCATCCCAAGTGGCCCGACGGTCTCTGGGCGCAACGGCCTCCCACCATTCCGCAGCTTCCTTATCCAGGAGGTACTGGGCAATATGTACCCTCCTGTCTTCAGGACAAGCTACGGCATCAAAGGTCCTGGACAACTGAAAAGCCAATTCTCCCAACCGAGAGAGTCAGAAGATCCGGAGAAACGAGGAGGATGCATCTTAGATACCGTCTGAAGCCACTTACTAGCTTCCTCTTCAGGTGTCGGGGGCGGATTCTGGCGTCCACCCTGAGCTATCTGAGCAAGCTGGACTACTAACTGCTGGAGTACGGCAGTAGCCCCGACGTCGGCATTATTACCCGACGGCACTGAGTGAGAGGCTGAGTCTGCAGAGGACTGAGAAAGTGAGCCCTCTTCATTATCAGCACCCCGACCACGGCCTCGGCCGCGTCCCCTAGCTGGTCTACCACGACCTCTCAACATACTGAAGGAAAATAAGAAAAGAACTAGATCAGAAAGATTCACAATTCACGAAGTTGGTAACACAAGTCACAATTCCGAACAACGCAAGAAAACAAATTACAGAAATGTAAGAGTTCGAGGAGACTTACAGCCACGGGTCGCACGAAAAGACGGCAGCGTGATGATATTAGGCTCAACGACTGACTCTAACGACGTAACTGACAGACCCAAAATTCACCGACAGTCTAGGTATTTAAAACCTAAGCTCCGATACCATAATTGTAACATCCCAATTCACAAATGGGACATTACACGCCGTAGAACCCCCGTGAGGTCTACCAGGCTAACTCATGACACGTAAACCACAATGATAACCCAAAAGATGCACCCAAAAGTAAATAAGGTCGTGGCCTCGGCCAAAACATTTTAACGGAGTACATGAGTCATAAGTTAAATACCAATCTATTGCCCACGCAGGGGACTTAAACCATGTTTAAAAATAAACAGTCTAACTCCAGTAATTAACCGATGCAGTGACAAAACAGAAAAAAAAAAAAAAAAAACTCGAGCCACATCATCATGCCAACCCATCCTTTGCTTGCGCATCCCGTGCCATCTCCTCAGCTCGACCAGTACCTGAAATGCATAAGACGCATTTCCCCCATTTAAGGGGTTAGCATTCGAATAGCTAGTGCAAGTACACAATTACACAACATTATATACAAAATACGGTTTTTAGCACCATCATCTCAATCAGAAATCATTTGCCATAAATATTCCGGAATACTACATTGGCGATCAAATCAGTTCTAATCATCACGATATCACAAAATCACAACTGGTATCCCGTGGCCGTACCCCTTAGTATCGACCCCCAGACATCCCGTCGAACACTCCGGGTGGGATACCACTTTCGTGGCCGTAGCCCTTAGTATCGACCCCCATACATCCCGTCGGACACTCCGGGTGGAAGTTCAATCACACACGCACACCAGTTCCCTTCCACGGCCGTACCCCTTAGTATCGACCCCCAGACATCCCGTCGGACACTCCGGGTGGAAGGAACACAACTCACGCACCCAAAAATCACAATTCATCATTCATTTTGAAAATCACAACATACATAACGAAATGTAATACATGTACTTGCCTTGAATGAAACGAAACGAAGGAAACGACGAAGGAATAAGTTTCGGTCCGAACAATCCTCCCAAATCCGTTCCTAACACAATAACGGTATACACAAGTCTCAATAATGCGGAAAGGTAAGAATTAATCCTAATTCTACCCCTTGGAACGATTTGTTGGAAAATACGAAGTCCAAGATGGCTATAATCTAACAATGGAGAAATTACTAGGTTAAATCCGATAAACTATACTGGAAACAAGGGTTTTACGACTACGCAATCGTAATCTAACAAGTCGTCGAAGCTAAATCGGATTAAGAGGAAGAATTTTACCAAAATCCCGAAATCCCCAAAAACTAGGGTTCTAAAAAAAATATACCTCGATTCGGACGGAGAATGATGATGATTAACCTTCCTTGGGACGCAAAAATCGACCTTTAGAAGGTTTCTACGGATTGCACCGGACAAATCGCACCAAATCGCTCAAAGGGAACTTACGTCGCGAGAAGGAAAGAAAAGAAACGAAATGAGGCGACTGAGGATAAGTCAGGGATTAAAAGGCCTGATAGCGCGTTACGTACGTTAACGCAAGCTGTTAACGTACGTAACGAGGGTTACGTACGTAACCCAACACTGGTTAACGTACGTAACAAACTGCCTGAACTAAAATGCGGAGGCCATAACGTACGTTATGGATCATGCATAACGTACGTTATGCATGAAGTAGTCCCCAGTTCTGAAAAATCACATTCAGCACAGTCGATACAACGATGGAACACGACACGAGGATAGAATCAAAGGTTTAATTACGAGGTGTTCAAAACAACGAAGCTGAGTGCTGAAAGAAAATGCACTACTAACTACCGAGGAATCCACAATACGACAAGGAGGGTAAAGACACCCTAAACTCTTAAGAAATTACAAAATGGCCCAAACAATCAAAAATTCACGATACAACGTCGGATTAACAATCCGAAACTCGCAACATACTCTACTCAACCATACGAACTCATGGAAATAGGAAAATGACGAAATCGAACGAGTTTAACAAGAATCGAATACACATGCGACATAATATAACTCAAGATGAAATTACGTAAAAACATCATCGAGACTCGTCCAAGCGGAGAAACTCCAAGAACAAAATAGATTCAGAATTCCAAATAGTGCCAAGCGAGTTGTCCGAAACGAATATACACCAAAAATAGAAATTACTAAAAATAGAAAACGCGGATATTACATAATCAGGACAAGATTATTGTTTTGAACGAATCAGTCTATGAGTGTACATGATTAAGAACTATCATTCCACACTTGTGAGGAACTAACGGTTAAGTACTGCCGCTAATGACTATACGTATATTTATAAACATAATGTAACTTGTAAATCCCCTTGATTTATGGAATGATCCTAACGAGAAATGTGTGAGATATAAGGGAAATACTCACATAGGTTGCACTCTCTTTTCTTAGACCAAGGTTTATTTTTCCCATTGAATTTTGTTACTTGAAAAGGTTTTTAACGAGCCAACGATATATAAACGTAAGCATTAAGGGAGCTGTATATTTTTTCAACCTCCGAGATCGATGTAAAGATCACAAGAAAATGGTGATTTATAAAGAAACTTAATCACATGTGTTATACTCTTTTGTTTGACCAAGATTCATTTTCCCCCATTGAGTTTTGTTACTTGTCGAAGTCTTTTAATGAGGCAACGACTACTTGATTGATGTAAACATCAGGAAGAGATGTAAACTTGAGGGGGAGTCTACATCCACATCGTACGTTATACTCTTTTCCTTCCAAGGATCAATTTTTCCACAGAGTTTCTATCACTTGGAAAGGTTTTTAACGAGGTAATCAGATGTGTGATTTTAGGGATCGATGGAATGATCACCTCTGTAGCATCATGATTAATGTGACGATCGTATGAAAACATAGACTCAAAGGGCGAAGTTACTTGATGTGTCTAGATGTTGTACTCTTTTTCCTACGATCAAGACATTTTGAGTTTTTGTTTGAGGGGGTTTTAACGAAGCAACATGACATACGCTTGTAGACTAGACACAAGGGGAGTGTTAAAGTAATAATACCTTATACTCCCTCCGTTCCACCGATCTTGGTTCATATTCCTTTTTGGACTGTCCCAAGATACTTGGTCATTTCTTTTTTAAGACACATTTATCTCTCACAACTTTAAATAATATATATTCATACCATCACTTTATACACTACTTTTCAGTTTTTCTTAAATCTCGTGCCGAAAAGCAAATGCTCAAGATGGATGGGACGAAGGGAGTATGTACTTTAGTCTGTTATTTATGGCTATCCTAATTAAGGTAAGATTAGACCTACTTCTATGTAATATCTCGCTATATATAGAGGTATTCTCAATAAAAATATACATCTTTTGTCCTACTTTTCTGTCTCAGTTATTTTTCATTCAACAAAACAATCATTCTCTTTAATATTTGTGTATTTCCTCTACCATATTATGCATAGGATGGAGGTTCTTTCACCGCTAATATATAAACTTCTAATGAACTATATAAAACTATAAGAAAGTACTCATAGCATCTCCCTGTATGACACCACCAATAATGAGACGAATAACAGCTGCAAGCCACTAGTCTGTGATTCTTTAATGCGAACAGTAGACAAGAAAACAACAAATCCTACAGATTTAATAAGTTCTTGGTAGTAGATCCAATCTCAATAGCTTAATTCTGCTTCTGCCCTTGGGTATCATCCTCACTGCTTGCTTCAACAAAGAATGAAGCATATATGGCAGTGATCACATACACCGCGAGCCCTGCGCCCGCAAACACAACGAGTATCACCAAACCATAAACAGGTTTCCCTCCACAAGAAAACACCCCTAACTTGATCTGAATAAAATCCACCATTGAGAGCATCAAGAACACACATCCCAGGACGGATCCCGTGGCGGATCCAAACAGCCCGTATTTGATGAAATCCGGGTCGATGTCGGCTTTATGTGGGTCGCTTGGATCCATGTTGTTGAGAAGGTTGATGGCTAGTTTGAGGCTTTGAGCCATGAGGGATGAGAAGAGGAAAAAACTGAAGGAAATGACTTCGAAGACGATAAGTCTCCTCACAGTTTCGCGGCTGGCGGTGCACTCAACGCTGGTGGCGGCGGTGGCGGCTTCAGGGATGGTGAGGGAGAAACCGATGAAGGTTGCCATGGTGAAGAGGGAGTTTACATTCACTATGCCGTCCAGGGCTGTCACGTGGATGCTCGTCTTCACCCGACCAACCCTTGTA
The DNA here is from genome assembly GCA_033398695.1 of Orobanche coerulescens. Lineage (NCBI taxonomy): Eukaryota > Viridiplantae > Streptophyta > Magnoliopsida > Lamiales > Orobanchaceae > Orobanche > Orobanche coerulescens. The sequence continues at coordinate 53,496,070 of CM065801.1, read as the reverse complement.
GTGGAGGGATCCGCCGAGGTTGTCGTGGCGGTTGTCGTGGTGGTTGTGGCGGTTGTCTTTGACTGCAGTTCCATCCTGGAGTAAGAGAATAAATACTTTTTATATATAGATGTGTGCCTCAGTGTGTGTTTGTGGGGAAGCGATGGTTATACTTGTACTGATACATATTCAGCTAGCTTGGTTGATTTTTTTTTTCTTTGACCGCCGTGACTATTCTGATGATTTTTTTTTAATGAAAATTAGCAGGAAAGTTCTTCCTGATGTGCCGCAGGAATTTAAAATTTAAAACTGAGACATCTCGCAAAATACACACCAAGAACTCAACTGATAAATTGAAATATCAAATAAATAGAAGTAAGAAATGAGAGAAAGAAAGTACGTACCCATCTACGGTTGGAGAATCGATAGGCGAAACGGAAAGAGGGGGACGCTGCTTGTTCATCATTCAATTCAGTTAACACAATATATATATATATATAATATTTCTACCTTCTGCTTCGGGTATGATAGTTTTTGTTGCTGCAAATTTTATTTGTGGTGGTTGTTTATATAGAGTCAATCAGCTTACCACTCTAGGACTAGGTACACATGTTATGGGAGCCAAGACTCTTCTTACTCGTGCTGCTTAAGTAGGACCCACCTTTTGTTGACCCAGCAATATTTTGTCGTTCAATCTGTATTAGTTCAATTTCCACTTGTCTGCTAAGAATAAAGCAAGAAAGTTGGTGGGTAGGCGAAGACGAAACTCAAAAATCACGGACTTCAATTTTTTCTGCCAATATTTTTCGTTTGAACATGTTTAACACATCTTCATAGTGTTATTTACCTGTTTGATTTAGTTTTTAGGCTATGATGCACGAATTTTTTAAAATTGACCAGTATGCAGTATCAGATATTGTATGGATGTGGGTGCGGGTGTGATTCGCGTGGGATTCGCACGAGATTTGCCACGTGGCGAATCCGTGCAAAAAAAAAAATATCGGACTCGCGTATCCGGATAGTTTTTTTTTTTAGTTTTTTTTTTATTTTTTAGGGTTTTTTTGTAATTTTTAAAAAGTAAATTAGATAAACTAAAATACAAAAAGTAAATCATTTAATAAGTAATTACTTTTGCCTTTAGCACATTCACGAACAGAATCAGAAAGCTCCACTGCTCAAAGCCATTTTGAATTGTTTTTTGTATGACTTGTTTTATGTATTTGAATTGATTTTATGGTGATATTTGAATTGTTATTTTTTATATTTAACAAGTGTTATATATAATGAAATATAAAATAAACAGACGTATCCTTGCCGTATCGCACCCTAACATTTTCAAAAACTCGTATCCCCGCACCCGTATCTGCCCGCACCCACACCCGTCCCCTGCACCTATACAATATAGTTTGTAGACTATTACGTTCAGTTCAATGATTATGCAGTATGTACTCGAAAAATAGTGACCGTGAGTTCCCATCATAAAAAAAATAAAAAACAAGAAATGATTGCTCAAATTATTGATCGACGCAAAGTGTAAGACGTGTTATTAACAAGTAGGAAAATTGCAGAAATATTTTTATAGATATTATAATATCAGTCACGTCCCATAACATGTGCAATTGCAATTTTGGTTTGGACCCACAACGAATTACTTTTTTTTTTTTTACCAGCAACCGGCTTAGTGGGTTAGTGTTAGAACGAGGTTAGACTCCGTACCCCAGGAGCAGCACAGGCACGAATACCCGCCCTACCACCAGAGCCACTCTCCTTGAGGGAATAATACCCTCGATCACCTTGGGGAAACTCCCACAGCAGGGCTCGAACCCGAGACCACCGCTATGGGATAAAACCCGGATACCACTCTGACCGAAGCCTCGGTGGTCACAACGAATTACTTAATATTCGTATTGCAAGTGTTACTTTTAAATGCTTAAATATACGTTTATTTGTCTATATTTATACAATTATCCAAGATCATTTATAATGGATCGGATCTAATTGGACACAAATAATCGGACTGTTTCCAAAGATTCGAGCTGGAAGATCGACGGAGTACTTGAAAGAACACCATGGACTCAAGTCATGTGAATCATCTCTAAAATTACCAATTCAAGTAATTGACATTGATATTCAACTTTTTACACCCACATCTATCTATCATCCACTTTATCAAGCTAAAATTACCACTCAGAGTAATGAGTACCAATATTTAATTTTATATTCTCTTATTCCTCCACTCACTTATTCCCATGTTGTGTCGCGATTAACACATCTCGACGGCGATCGACGTAAGGGCCGAGCGATCGAGTCATCGTCAAATGAGCCACGGTACACCTCCAAACGAAGATCCCAGATCAAGTCCAAGTGCCGAGCGATCGACATCCAGGACGATCGTCTCTTAGCACATAGCGATCGACTCTGGTGCCCGGTCAAGGACGACCGCCTCATACCACGTGTAAAACCAACATCCGTCGTATCTACCAAGACCGGATCTCGGAGTAAAGACCCACGTTCAGATCTGGAACAGGCGCCGTAGGAAAAGGCCTTTGACTCCAGCCCATCAACAGCTGTCAACGACAAGGACAAGCCTCACCTACCGACAGACCCGCCGAAAGGTCCAAAGTGGACCTCCCAAGACAGCGACGTAAGGCACATGGCGTATTCTCACTGGTTCGCACAGCTGGCTGTCAGTAGCAACCAACTTTAAGGGAACCGACCCACGTGGTGAGACGATCGTCCTCTTATTATAATGCATGAGAGGCGATCGCCCGCTCGGGATCAAGACATTCCTGTAACACCCCCAAAACCGTATGGGAATATTACATGCCGTAGACCCTTTCCACAAGGATCTACCAGGCTAAACATCCATAAACAACCAAATGTTTGCCCAGCCAGGGTCAAATAATATAATAATACAGACCGTTAAGGTCACTTACACATGAATACAAAGACCGATGAGGTCATACAACTCCATCAACAGAACTGACTAAAACAACATTACCCACACAGGGGTCGAAACACAATACAGCGGAAGACTGAAATCAACTCTAACAATACAACCAGACTCTACCAACTCTCGACTCTTGATTAGTATCGCAGCTCGTTATCCTCTTGTGCCAATCCTGTGACTGCTCCCCTGAACCTGCATGTACCTGGACGCAGAACAGACATCCACCCCCCGATTACTCGGGGGTTAGTAAAACTCTACTGTTTTACTAGTGCAAGAATAATACGATACGAAATACAACAAGTAAATAGCAACTATGAATTTAATACGGAAATCAATTATCAAAATGTTCCCGAGAAGTTTTAGAATTTCGAACTCAAGCAAGAGATATTTGAAAAGGAAACACATCATCTCGGGGATTTTTAAAGCAGAAATTCTTTTGGACCTCGAGTCCCAATTTACAAAACTTTTTCGTAAACATTAGGGCCTTAGCCCGATTCTCGTTTCAAAAAGCACTAGATAAGATATCATTATGAGCCCAAGACCCATATTTAAAATGTTACCCAGACAATCACTGTTATACGATCGTTGTTTGTACACATCATGTACCGAACTCCGGAGGCCTCGACGGACCCTACCCGGCCACAAACATCGTTCATACACATCATGTACCGAACTCCATAGGCCTCGTCAGACCCTACCTGGATCACACACCTTGTCCGTACACATCATGTACCGAACTCCAGAGGCCTCGTCAGACCCTACCTAGATCACACACCTTGTTCGTACACATCATGTACCGAACTCTAGAGGCTTCGTCAGATCCTACCTGGAACACACACACATCGACACGACACAATTCATAATCATCAAATGTCAAGCCCTTCCACATTACACCGAGGTGCATAATCAAGTATGTAAACCAAAACAACACACACATCATAATTATCACAACAACTCAATGATGACCAACCACGCCCGGCACAAACTTAGATGATTTGCACATCCAACACAATCTCAACACTCGCAACAACTATCATCAATCAACGACACACAACCAACATAACACACGATCGGTACACAATACATTGCACAACCAAGTGTACAACCATCCATATGTACGTCGTAATCCTGCACAAATGGCACAACACCTAACATGTATACCAATATAACACTATTATCACAAAGCCTTCAAATTGCGGAATACACAACCAATTCAAACGGAACATATTTACATAGGCAAGCAAAATCATCATAAATCTCATACGTGATTACTAGTCGCAAGATACAAGTCGTATAATAAGATACTTGCCTTAATAACCGTTACCGAATACCCCGAAGAACACGGTTCGACTGGGAAGCTTGTACCACGAAGAAGACAACGAACGGAAGGGTTCCGACTCGAGTTCTTCACAAAGAATCTGACCCTAACATCATACCATCAATAAATTAACGAACGAATGAGGAAGAATAATCGTAGAATGCTCGGATTCTCTTTGTGAAATTTTATCGAACACCTTCAAGGCGTCGATAAGATACTCAATAAAACGACAAATCCATGGCAATCCAACCGTGGAATAACAAGGAATTCGATATAATATAGCTTAACAATCATCATTCCATCACTATTCTGAGTTAAAACGGATTAAAAGGAAAAATCGAACAAAATCCCCAAAACTAGATTTTAAGAAAACTTACCCTGATTCGGTCGATCGGAGCAAGTTATGGAAGGATTAATCGATGTTATGGGCTCAGGAATTTCATGGATTAGTAGTTGAACAACATGTCTTCGACTTCTCCAGGATTCCATCCATGGACAGGAAGAAAGAAGTGAGAAAAATGAGTGAAACCCGACTGCCCTGCCATATTTATACCCCTGCCGAACACGGCGCAGCAAACGGCCCACACCAGCGCCGTGTGTCTCAGCCGTATCCGACACGGCGCATCACCCGGCGCAAATCTTGCGCGGGTTCTCGGTCGTGTCTCGGCAGGCTTGTTGGTCCTGGCCAACCCGGCGCAAGACACGGCGCTCGGCAGCGCCGTTTTCAGAGCCGTTTCGCACAGGTCCGGCCAGCCACCTCCAGACACAAACCGAAAATTACAACCGAACCACAACGACGATCCGAACGACCCCGAAACCCGAACCTGAATATGAATCGAAGATACGGTTACGAAGTACTCGCAAAGACGAATCTAAGAGCTAAGAGAACACACGATTCCGACCACCCGAAGTGTCGGAATTCGACAACGGAAGTAATTACCCCAAACTTTGGAAAATTACGAAAACGGCCCAAAACGTCCGAAATACACGATACACGATCGAAACACCAAACCAAAGCTCGCACCATGAATAATAACATTAAATGAACTTACGAGAAACTCGAAACAACAGTTTCGGACGAGATTCGCAAGAATCGAACTCAAGTGCGGAAAAGTCGTTACGAAACACGGAACTCAACAAAACAATATCGAAACGAACTCGGATGACAAAAATTGAAGAATTAATCATTCTCAGAATGATAAAACGGTCCCAACAGAGTCGTCGAAATGGAATCCCGCCGAAAAAAGAAAATTACCGAAAATCGAAAATTGCGGATATTACAATCCCAGCTACCTCCTCTCCTATAAATAGAAGGCTTCCTGCATTTGGAAAGCTCTCGGATTTTCTCTTGACTCTATCTATGATTTCTCTCTCAGAACTTCTTAACCAAAAGACGGTCGGCAGAAACGAGAACTCCCTATAGTTTAAGAACTCACAGAGCAGCACTCAAGAGCTAGATAACTAGGGTCTTTACACTCATTGTAATTGTACTCTTACATTAATATCTGTACTCCGAAAGTATTCGTATTAATAATATCGCGTGAGAGCATTCAAGCCCGGGCCTAACAAACCCGGCAAATCTTGTGTTATTTACATTCCCACGGACGTGCTCTCGCATTTTGTTTGTTACTCATCCATTCCAGCAATATAATATATTTTGGGTAACAACAATTGGCGCTAGAAGAAGGGGATATCTACCTTTATTTTTCTTTCTGACCGTTTCGAAGAACACTCACTATTCTCCGGAGCATATACTTGAAGAAACACTCACTGTTCTTTAAAGAAAGCCTTCGACATCATGACGTCTGCCACCACATCGAAGAGAGCCACTCTCCGATCCGCCGGACCCCTTATTCCGGCTCAATCTAAGCCCCAACCTACGGCAGAGGGTAGTCGCGGCGGCGTGAGACACTCGATCCCGCCCCCGAGGGATGGCCCTAGCCTCTCGCTCAATCAGTTCCAAACCTCAGAACAGATCGAAGAGGCCATGGCCATCCTACGGGAGCGATGGAGAGCATGCGAAACGCCCGCTATAACCCCCTCAGCCATCCGCCGCTCGGGCAAACGAAAGCTCAAGGGGTTACTTGTCGAACGATCGTCAGGAAGCCCCGATTCATGAGAAGAAGCACTCGCGAGGCGGGACGGTTCCGTTTTCAGCCACCTAGGAAGCGACCCACCATGGTGACCGGGACATTCTGGCCCCATCCATGAGACGGCGGAGCCCGAATTCATCACCAGGAGTTTGGCGTACCCAACTCCCAAAAGACAGGTCGGCCACTTGGCTCCCCCTCGCCGAAGAACCAAGATTAGCGGCGACGACCTCATCGCCTACCGCGGAGCCAGGAGATCGGTACACGATCGCCTCGGCTCCCGCTCCGAGAGCCAAACCACGGGCGACCAAGCTACGGCGATGGCCGCAATGCAACGCCAACTCGATGGCATGAAGGCGCTCCTGGGGCAGGCGCCAAGAGAAATATCGCCGGGCCTAATGAGCCGCTCGCGGTCCAGATCGAACTCGCCCCCGTGCAGCCAAGGATTGCTCCTCCTCAAATACCTTTATACGAGGGGAGATCGGACCCCGAGACTCACCTGAGCAAGTCCCGGATCTACATGACCGGATGCGGGCATCAGACACGACCAGGTGCCGAATGTTCCCGTTAACACTGGGCAATTTGGACCATAGGTGGTACATCTCATTGCCACCACGATCCATCAGTTCCTTTGAACAACTAGCAAGCGACTTCACATCGTAGTTCGCCGCCAAGGTCGCTCGACCAGAAGGTCCCCACCGTATGATGAAGATCAGGCAGGGGGAAGACGAATCCAACGAAGACTACATCGACCAGGTGGATGAGATAATCTTCAACGGCGAGCCTGTAAGCGACGAGATCGCCCTCTACTCGGTCTTAGGGGGATTCAATGGTCTTTCGCCCATGTTCAGGCACCTTACGAAGGACATACCCCCAACCTACGTGATCTTCCGCGCCAAGGCCGCAGACTTCTTGGCCAGGCGGAGGTTTCTCGCCCTTCGCCAAGGCGAGGGTGCAGAAACGGCGATCGCCAAGTCCAACAAGGCGATCGCCAAGCCACCTGGTGATTTCAGGACCTTCGAGGATGTGGAAGCCCATCTCCACCACAACCTCAATCTATCTTCGACCCATATTTTTTACGCCATCCAGGGGCGCGAGCGGTTAAGCAAGCCGAAGGCGATAAGGGACAACGGTCATCTGGACCGCAACAAATTTTGTGCTTATCACAAGAGTCCCGGCCACAACACCAATCAATGCCGAGACCTCCTCAGACAACTCTGGATATTGTTCGAGGAGGGCAAGCTGGACAGTCTAATCAATTAGCTGGAGCCACGGGCGAAAAGGAGCAAGGGTCGCGATCGACGACCGAACAATGATCATCAATCTTCTAATCCGATCGCCAGAATCAAGCACGGCGAGCCGGAAGACTTGTACTAGTCGATACCCTCGATCGACCATGGCGGCCAGATCTTTATGCTTCAATCAAGAGGTGGAAACTTCAGAAGTCTTTCCCCAGTTTCCATCATGTCAAACGAAAGGCTACTGCCCAAGCAAAATTTCCAAAAATGGAGGACTCGCTCGCCCTCTAAAGTTCATCATCTAACATGAAGGACCTAGGCACGAGATCGCCTCCTCCAGCACAACGTGTATCGTCGAGGATCGCCATCTAAGATGACGATCCAAGGTAGAAGAGTGCATCCATGGTCCTGGAGGTCGATGGAACCGACAGCTTCGTCCATGCAAGGTTCCTTTGGGCTGCGATCGCTCGCCCTTCGTTTAAATACGAGGCGGACGTAGCCGAATGACCCTCCAAACAGATCTGTGGACACGCTCGCCCGCCCTCAAAGGTCCATCATCTAACATGGTGGGCCCAGACAATGCGACGCGTCCCTACCCCGTCACAACGTATACCGTCGAGGATCGCCATCTAACATGACGATCCGAGGTAGAAAAGTGCTAGCAAGCCGCGGTCGTGGAGTCGATTAATCTGACGACGCCCCGTGCAAGGACTCCTCCAGACCGAGACCGTTCGCCCTTCGTTTAAATACGAGGCGAGCGCAGCCTACGGAGGACCCTCACAATAAAGTGAATCGCGAGACAAACCTACAGGTGGAATGTCGCTCGCGCACAAGACATGGTCATGGAGGTCGGTCCATCGAACTCCGCGACTGTGCACGGTTCCTCAAGACCGAGATGATCAGCCTTCCTCGAGGAATCTGCAAAATTGAAAACCGGAAAGAGCTGAACCAAGAATCAGTCCGCTCAAGAAAACGATCGTCTGGTCCATAAAGAGTTGAGTCACTCGTCTGTAATTCAAACGATCGTCGGTAACACCACCTCACCTAATGCCTTCAGCATCGGAGGGAGCTGGGGGGCAATTGTTGTGTCGCGATTAACATATCTCGACGGCGATCGACGTAAGGGCCGAGCGACCGAGTCAGCGTCAAATGAGCCACGGTACACCTACCAAACGAAGATCCCAGATCAAATGAGCCACGGTATACCTCCAAATATAACTTTGACCATTAATAATTTTAATTATATATGAATAAAAATTATAAAAAAATAATATTTTAAAAATACACATTAAGACAAATCTAACAAATACTTACACGGTTATGATATATTTATATAATGGTTATAGTGCATGGTCAAAGTTTATTAATTTTGATAAAAAAAAAAATCAAATGTGTTACAATTTACGCAGGGAGTATAATATAAGTATTCGAGTTATGCAAACGATTATTACAGACAAGCAAGATAAAACTTATTGATATTAAATAATATACTTGTATGCATATTATGTATATTTATTATAAATATTAAAAAATGAGAATGTAAAATATTTGATATTATATGTTATATTATTTAAAAAGAATGAATAACTAAACAGTTATTGTAGTATGTGAATTTAATAATCACTCAGTATAAATATCAGATTAATAAGAAGAGTTGTTATTAAAAGACATCAAATAACCCTAGAGTAAGGAGAACCGTCCACCCAAATTAGATAAATAGGTCGAGCTTCAATAGTATATTTCAGTTGCCTCATCTGTCTCCAAAAAATGCTACAGTCACAACCGTTGTAATGATTGGGATTATTTTAGATCATTGATTATGTGAGTGGTGAGGTTGGTGATGGAATAAATAATGAATTTAGTGATAAATGTGTGGTGGATTGTGTGTTGTAAAAGTTAGCGGTGTAAATTGATTGTGTATGTAGCATTGTTGTTTGTCTCCTCCCCCAATTATTTTTGATCATATAATCCTTCTCCCAAAAATTAATTGTTGCATCAATTGATAACTATTGTTCGTGAAATCTAGCTATTCAGATTATACCAATTGTTCGTGTATGGATCATCACAAGAAGAATGTGATTTTATCAAATTGTGGTCCACGCTTAGCTCTATTTTTCCTCTTAAGGTACTTCGAAATACTTTAATTTAATATACTAGTAATTAAATTACTGTATTAGATCATTTTATTAGGTTTTTGATATTTTACCCGCTATATTTCACTTTAATTTATTGCACTTTACCGACGGTGATACAAGGATCATACTCACAACTCATGATTTTAGGTAGAGCCTAATCTCAAGTTTTTTGTCTTCTTTGGAACTCGAACCTCAACCCTCTAGATTTAGGTACAAATAACTATAGGTATTTTTACTCCTAAATATCAATTTTAACTACCTTTTTAATCTTATTTTGTTTGATCTTGTCATATAGGATAATACTCCTTCCGTCCCATATATATAAGTCATGCTTGACTAATTTTAACCAATCGTTTCTGACTTTGACTACAAATTAATCTTAAACCGTAAATATAAAATCTTCAATTAATTATATAATGAAACTTTAGTACATAAATTTTCATTATATAATTCAGTCGAACATTTCACATTTGCAGTTAAGATTAATTCATAGTCAAAGTCGGTGATGGTTGAACGAAAAAGTCAAATGTGACCTATATATGAGACGGAGGGAGTATATATTATTGACATGATATGATTTTTAGTTTATTTGAATTTTCTTTAGACTGTTTGATTTTGTTTTTCTAATTTTTGCTACTCCACTATTTCAGTCTAATTACAATATTTAAAAAAAATGGTGTTTTTTATATGAATGATTGAATTTGACAGTTGTGTAAGTTCTGCAATAATTGATGGTAAATATATTAAAAGGTAAAAAGTATTAATGTTGAATGTGTTATTGTGATAATTTGATATGAATGGAGTTATTTAATAAAATATAGCACTTTTGATAAAATACGTTTTGGGGTCAGATATAACACTTCGGGCGAGAGTGAAAATTTAGATGCTCTTTGAGGGCGTTTGGTTCGTTTAGGCTAAAAGGAATGGAACTGAGAAAGGGAAACAAGGAGAAAGGAAATGATTGATCCTGAATTGTTTTCTTTGTTTGGGTCTCAACGAGAAACAAAGTGAACAATCAACCCATTATTTTTGTATCTGTTTATTTCAAATCAGGGAATCAACCTGTACCTTTGTATAATTTCAAGTAAATCACGTGTGTTTAATTTTTTATATTGTTTAATTAAATTAATTAATCCCCAATTAATTAATCAATTAATGATAAATATTTTATTCATAAAATTAAAACTAACTTCAATTTTGTGTATTTTTATTATTAATTAATTAATTTACTAATAACATTTTATTTATGAAATATTATATAATAAAATTAACCTTAGAATTAATATTTTGTATTTCAAAAATGAACTAATTATTTTTTTAATATTTGGATTTTTTTATAAAAAATATGTTTTTGTATTTTTAAAAATTAATTTTTTCTGAAAATGTTTATTTTAAAATATATTATTTTTAAAAAAAATATTTTTAAAAATGATATTTTTTGGAAAAGAATATTTTTTATTTCGAAAATAAATTAACTATTTCATAAAAATATTATTATTTTTTAAAAAAGTTAAATTAATAATATCTTGATAATAAAATAAATTTTCACATTTTTAAAAATAAAATCTAAGATTTTTGAGGTTGGTACAGGAAAAAATGAAATGAGTAATGGGTTTGGGAGAGGGAATGTTAATTCTTAGGGGAGTGTGAAGAATCAACTTAGAAGGGAATGAAGCTAGTTGTTTCCCTTTCTCTTTCTCTTTGTTGATTAACCTCAACCAAACGCCCCTTAGTGTATTCCCCACCAATTGGTGGAGTGGATATCCCTCCCCTCCTGTAACAAGGATGTCGAGGGTTCGACTCCAGTGGGAGTTCGGGTGCGTGCGTGTATAAAAAAAAAAAAAAACGCTTTGATTACTTTCTTCGTTCTAAAGATCAATTTATAGAGCTTTTGTCGGTTAGTGCTGGGGAGGAGAGAATCTTGAAAATTGTAGCGTACAAGGTGGCGAAAAGGGAGGCTAAGAAGACAATGGCTAAGGCTAAAGGTGAGACATACGAGGAGATGTACAAGCGCCTAGACACTAAAGAAGGAGCGAATGCTATTTTTAAACTAGCAAAAGCTAGGGAAAGAGGACGGCGCGACCTGGGTCCCGTTAAATTTATTAAGGATGATTTGGGCCAAGTGTTAGTAAACGATGTGGCTATTAAGGAGATGTGGAATAGGTATTTTTTGAACTTTTCAATGAGGCTAGGGGTAGCGACTCGGTGGTGCAAGGAGTTAGTCTATCTTCTGCTCGTTCGTTTAGTTCCTGTGATAGCATCAGCAAGGAGGAACTAAAGAGTGCCCTAATGAAAATGGGTAGAGCTAAGGCTGTAGGCCCGGATCAGATCCCTATTGAGGTGTGGCTTTGTCTGGGGGAAGTTGGAGTTCAGTGGCTAGCAGAGCTGTTCAACATCCTCCTCAGAGGTTCTAAGATGCCGACGGAGTGGAGGCATAGTATTGTAGTGCCGTTTTTCAAGAACAAAGGCGATTCTCAGAGTTGTAGTAGCTATAGGGGTATTAAACTCCTCAGTCATACTATGAAACTTTGGGAAAGAGTGGTGGAATGCAGGGTTAGAAGAGAAGTTGAGATCTCAGAGAATCAATTTGACTTCATGCCGGGGAGGTCCACGACTGAGGCCATTCACCTCGTTAGACGCCTTATGGAGAAGTTTAGAGAGTGGCGTAAGGACCTCCATATGGTGTTCATTGATCTAGAGAAGGCCCATGATAGCATTCCGCGCGATGTTATTTGGAGGAGCCTAGTAGAGAGGAGGGTGTCATTGCCGTTCGTTAGGGCGATCCAAGACATGTACTCCCAAGCTAGGACTTGCATTAGGACCCCAGTTGATGACACCCAGTATTTCCCGGTTGAGATAGGGCCTACACCAGGGTTCTGCACTAAGCCCTCTTCTCTTCGCTCTAATCCTTGACGTCATTTCGCGGGGGTTACAGGATGGCGTCCCGTGGTGCATGCTTTTTGCTGACGACATTGTGTTAGTGGCGGATTCGAGGAGGGAGGTGAACTCGAAGTTGGAGCTATGAAGGTCTAAGTTAGAATCCCAGGGCTTGCGTGTGAGCCGGTCTAAGACCGAGTATCTATGGTGTAATTTTAGTGGTGAAGCCAACGAGGAAGATGTAGAGGTTATGATTGCAGATCAGATCGTACCCCGTACGGATAAGTTCAAGTATTTTGGTTCGATCATTCAGAAGGAAGGTGAATGTGAAGATGATGTCACTTATCGTATCAAGGCGGGGTGACTAAGGTGGAGCAGCGTCGCGTCTGGGGTCCTGTGCGACAAGAAAGTTCCTCTGAAGTTGAAGGGTAAATTCTATAGAGCGGTAATCCGACCTGCAATGTTGTATGGCTCCGAATGTTGGGTTATGAAGGAGTCACTTGAGAGCATCTCGGAAGCGGCTAAAATGAGAATGTTACGTTGGTCGTGTGGTCGCACAATGTTGGATAGAATCCCGAACGGGGTTTTCAGGAGCGCGCTGGAAGTGGCGCCCATTTCTGCGAAAGTTAGGGAAGGGAGATTGAGATGGTTTGGCCACGTCCGCAGGAGGCAGACATTTGCTCCGGTGAGGAGGGTCGAGAGTTTATTGGTGGTCGGGGAGAGGAGGAGAGGCAGACCGAGGAGGACGTGGGAGGAGCAGTTGAGATTAGATTTGAAGGCCTTAAACCTTTCCGAGACCATGACTGTTGATAGGTGCGCTTGGAGGCGCCAGATCAGAGTTGTGGATTCTTTTGTAGAGCGCGGTGCTACAGTTGAGAGCCTCAGGGTTGGGTTGTCTCGGTTAGCTTTGACCTAGAGCATTGCATTTTTTACTTTATTGTATATTTTATCCTATTGTCTTTTGCGTGTGGTGTATTATTGACAGGGAGCTGTGCACAGAGTCAACCTCTCTTCTGTTAGAGCAGCGTTCATCGAGAGTGCAGTTGCCAAAGTTCTCTTAGGTAAGTCTCATGTGAATTAAGTCATGGGCTTAGGTATGGTTTTGAGCTTTTTTCGCATAATATGCTTCTATGTATATATCACCCAATACTTTGATGTACTGTTCTTAGTCTTCACTAAACAAATTTCCCCTACCGTAAAAAGTAGGGGCATGGTCTGCGTACATCTTACCCTCCCCAGAACCTGCTTTGAACGGGATATACTGAGTATGTTTGGTTTGGTTTGGTTCTAGATTAATTGTTATATTTGAACTTTTACAATATTTGTATACTTTCATTTGATCATATTTTATTATTTATATATAAAACTATATATATATAATCATGTGATTATTAAATTTTAAATATATATCTTTAAAATATAAACTTTTATAATTTTACTAATACACATTAAAATGGGATAAAATGCACATTTCATTAAATATTTCAAATCAAATTAAACAATCATTTTTTACTTTTTAATATTTATCACACACTCATCATCAATCCTTTTACCTTTTAATTTACACCACATAATCACCGTCAATCATTTTCAAAACTTACACCTCTCTCAAATTCAATTATTTACTTAAATTACGTCAATTTTCTTTTAATAATTGCACTAGCGTTGGCTAGCCGCCGGGTATGAAGCGTCAGAGTTGACTGCGTTTTTGAAAAAATTATCACTAGCAACAAGGACGGTTTTGCTAAAATGTTAGTAAAATTGATTACTTCCAAGTCTGGTTAATTAGTACTAATCATAAAAGAAATCATTGAATTGGTCAAACGCAGCACTTTTTAAGTAATTTCCACGGAGGAACAGTACTTACTTAAACTGTTCTCCATGTGAGCACGCCACAGTGTGTGTGGCAAGCTAAACCTCTATATATATATATATATATAGGGGTGGGTTATGGAGTGAAATGATATAAGTGTAAGAAATAGGAATGATTGTGAGCCATTAATTCTTGGAGATTAATGACCCAGATTTCGTTCTGGTGTGCTAACACGGGAAACCAAGAGTCTTTAACGAATTTAATTATTGAAAGTGCCGTGTAATTTGATTAATTTATCTTATGGGAAGTTACTAAAATCATGGGAAGTTCCTATATTCATGGGATTTCATATTTTAGGTTAATATCTATTTTTATGGGATTTCATATTTTTAGTCGCTCAAATATTTTATATTTTTGTGTATTTATTTTTATTTTTTAAAAACTAACATTATCTTTTTCTATTTGATTTTTATTTTTAAAAATCGGAATGTCTTGTAACCATTTGTTTTGTGTGTCTTAAATTGGAAAACAGTGCGATTAAGTTATATTCCAATTATGTGATTTTTTTGTTATGCTTTATTGTGTACAATACAGTCAATTTTGATACAATGTGTTGTGCTTTATTTTTTTGGAAGATAAATAATCATACTCGTTTTCAAGTATAGGTACAAAATGATTTTCGCGTCATTTACTAAAAAAATACAATAAATACAATAAGACTCCATTTGTAAATCCCATAAACTCCTATGCAAGCATTACATACCATATATGCTAGTATTACCTATTAAATGTGCTAATACAAATAACATTTTAATGCTAAACTCGACTATTAAACATTAACAGAAATAAAATGTATTAACAATGCAAAATTTTACAGATTTAAGTGCTAACTATCACATAAATGACATCACAATAATTATCAAAACAATATTCTCAAAGGTGCTAAAATTTGGGAAGAGATAAGAAGTGGGATATGAAATCCCATGATTGTAGGAAATACCAAACATAAAATCTGTATAATTACAAAAATATCCCCTCAAAAATATTCCGCGTAGCACACTTAGGCTAACTCTTTAGCACAACGTGCACAAATCGCAGCCATTAATCACCAAAGATCAAGGGCCCAGAATCATTCTTATTTCTTACGGAAAAAAGCTTTCCTACCTGAACCTATCCCTATATATATATATATATATATATATATATATATATAAAAGCATAAGCACACCCATGAGTAAACAAAAGGAGATAGTACAATGCTTTTCGTCACTGTATAAATAAGCATAAGCATAAGGAGATAGTATAAATAAGCATAAGCACACCCATGAATAAATAAGCATAAGCACACCCATTACGTTGTTATAGTAATTGGTGACCTGATGACCATTGTGATTGCTAAGTCATTAAAAATAAATAGAGATTAATAACAGGGACTAAAAAAGAATATTTTAGAAATTACAGAGATCAAAATAACATTTCAATTTTCGTAGGGACTAAAAGCAAAAATCACGCAAATTACAGGGACGAAAAGCATTGTTTTTCCTTTAAAAATAAACGGAGGTTAACTATGGACTAAAAAGAACGTTTTAGAAATTACAAGGATCAAAATAACATTTCAATTTTCGTAAGGACTAAAAGCAAAATCACGCAAATTACAAGTGATTTAAAAGATTGTTTTTCCTTTAAAAATAAACGGAGGTTAACTATGACTAAAAAGAACGATTTAGAAATTATAGGGATCAAAATAACATTTTAATTTTAGTAGGGACTAAAAGCAAAAATCGTACAAATTACAGGGACGAAAATCATTGTTTTCCCATTATTTTAAGCGAAGAGAGCGAAATATATATCTGCGGTGCAGCTATCTATAACAAGTCGGCAACAAATATGATGAACAAAAAGCGCCTGTCTATCTTTCCCGTCGACTCTCCCACCATCATCAATCGGTAAGCAGATCAAATTTTTATAATATTTCTCTCTACATACTCTTTCTTTCAGTGTTCTATCCTTCAGTGTTGATGCAACTATTTGTGACAAATTTTCCTTTTTATTGCATATACAGGTTAGAAATGCAGCCAAATACTCCGTCCAACACCACACAGAACACAACCACAATCATTGCCGACACCGCCGGTCGGGTGAAGACGAGCGTGCACGTGACAGCCCTCGATGGCATAGTGAACGTGAACTCCCTTTTCACCATGGCCATCTTTATCGGCTTCTCCCTCACCGTCCCCGAAGCCGCCACCGCCGCCCCCCGGCCGGGTTGCACCACTAGCCGGGAAACAGTCCGACGATTAATTGTGTGCGAAGTCGTTTCCTTCAGCTTTTTCCTCTTCTCAGCACTTATAGCTCAAAGCCTCAAGCTGGCCATCAACCTGCTTAACAATATGGATCCGAATGACCCTCACAAGGCCGATATCGACCCAGATTACCTCAAATACGGGCTGTTTGGATCCGCCATCGGATCCGTTGTGGGTTGCTTGTTCTTGATGCTTTCGATTGTCGACTTTATTCAGGTGAAGCTGGGGAGCTTTTCGTGTGGGGGCAAACCGGTTTTCGCACTGGTGACGCTGGTTATTTCGGTGGGCCCAGCTCTTTTGATTTATGTGGGTACTGCTATATATGCTTCGTTTTTCGTGGAAATAAGCAGCAAGGAATAGGATCATACCACACAGCGCAGCGGAACGAGAGCTAGTAGTCCCAGATGAGCTTTCATTTCAGCCAAAAAAAAAAAAAAAAAAACAGTGTGATACATATTATTGTTGCTGTAATAATTAATTTGGTAAATTTTGACTTGGATATCCGTGAAAAAATTGTACCTACTACTATGTCATTTTGAGACTAATCAATTCCCCATGTAGTCCCCTTATAGACTCTTTGTGCAAGTTGTTCGTCCGTCCTTGGAGTGGTCCGCGTGTAATTTGACTACTTTCGACTTTTAAGTCGAAACGATTCATTTTCTTTTTCTTTTTTCTAGAGTGGATGGAGTTTGAGTTTGGATTTTGAGGGATGGAGCTTGAATATCCGGAATTGGACCAATTGGAAATTTTGGATTTAGAAGAAGGGTGTTTGTGAGTAAAATAAAGAAGAAGATGTGAGAAAATGTAAAAGAATTCGTTGTATTTATATTGAAAAAATTAACCGTTGCTTACAACGGCTATTTCAATGGTAAATTGAAGTTCCATTTTTTTTTTAAAGGAATTGAAAGTTGAAATGGCTATTTGCAAACTAAAAAGAAGACATTAAATAAAATGTTATAAGCAAACTCTACTAATGGCAAAATATTTTCCCAATTCTCACTAATATCAAGAACACACGCCCTCAATAAATCTTCAAGTGTCTTGATAGTCCGTTCAGATTGACCATTGGTCTGCGGATGATATGCAGTACTGAAATTCAATTTAGTGCTCAATGCACTCTGGAGACTCTTCTAAAATTTAGATGTAAATTGCGGATCTCTATCCGAGACGATTGACACTGGAACACCATATAACCTCACAATCTCCCGAATATAAATCTTTGCATAATGTTCCATACTATAAGTCATCCTCACAGGTAGAAAATGATATGACTTCGTCAAACGATCTACTATTACCCAGATAGCATCGTTCTTTTTCACGGTTCGCGGCAGACCAACCACGAAATCCATTGTGATATGCTCCCATTTCCATTATGGGATTTCCAATGGTTGAAGTAAACCTCCTGGCCGTTGGTGTTCTACCTTCACCTGCTGACATATCATACATCTCTCCACGAATACAACAATGTCCCTTTTCATTTCTCTCCACCAAAAGAACTTCTTCAGGTCGTGGTACATCTTTGTACCTCCCGGGTGAGCGGAGTATGGTGCAATATGGGCTTCTTCAAGGATTTGCTTCCTAAGGGATTGATCTTTAGGAACGCATAACCTCCCATCATAAGTCATAACGTCGTCCACGGCAATGACAAATTTCTCAATACTTCCATCTTGTGCTTGATCTTTCATCTTTCAAAAGAACTTATCGCGTGGTTGAGCCTCCTTAATCTTATCCCTCAAGTTTGGTTGCAAGACTAAAGATGATAAGATTGCTTTCGAGCTCTTTGAAGACTCAACTACCTCAATCCCCAACTGGGAGAACTCCTTTTGTAACACCCCCAATCCGCTCAGGGATATTACACGCCGCGGAACCTTTCCTCAAGGTTCTACCAGGCTGGTAACAAAACCGAACAACTCAACAATGCCTTTAAGGCTAAAATGACTCAGTAGACCGATTTGGTCTTTCAATAAATACATACAACTCAATTACAATACATGCCCACGCAGGGGCCGAATACAACACACTCCCGTACAACGGGGAAAGAATACTGCAGCGGAAATAAAATACAACTAAACCAAAGACCTCATATGGATCCTCGTGTGATTAGTATCGTTCATCTTTCATCATCCTTCGTGCCGACCCTGTGTTATGCTCCCAAACCTGAATGCAAAAACAGACATCCACCCCCCGAATACTGAGGGGTTAGCAAAACTCCACTGTTTTGCTAGTGCAAATACAAAGTGCAAATACGAGCCATATAATTCAAATTCCAAGAATAATAATAACCAGGAATCCTCAAAGATTCAAATACAACGAAACGAATACTTCCCGAGGCAAGAGTTTGAGTAAAACTTTCCAAATCCGAAAGATCACAAATAACGAGAACGGTTTGCAAAATGGTTTAAAATACCCTCGGGAGTTTTAATAGAAAACAACTTAGGATTATCAATCCTTATCCTTTCCAAAAATCAACAGGGGTCACAACCCAAAGGTTTTGTTTTCACAAATAGAAAACCGACAACAATTCATAGGGCCAGAGCCCAACATCACGTGTCCTCAACGGACATAAGATCAACATAACATAATCACACACATGCATCGCCTAGGACCGGGACGAAGCCACAAATCCCACTCGAGGCCTCGAAGGACCCTCCCGAGCTGGCTAGCTAAACAAATCACACACATGCATCGCCTAGGACCGGGACGAAGCCACAAATCCCACTCGAGGCCTCGAAGGACCCTCCCGAGCTGGCTAGCTAAACAAATCACACACATCTCACGGTTGGATCAATCACTTGTTGCATCCTGGCCACATGATCGCATGCCATGTGCCACCGTAGATTAACTTTGGCGCTCACGGTTGGATCAATCACTTGTTGCATCCTGGCCACATGATCACATGCCATGTGCCACCGTAGTTTTTCTTAGGCTCTCACGGTTGGATCAATCGCTTGTTGCATCCTGGCCACATGATCACATGCCATGTGCCACCGTAGGCCCCGCCCACATCCACACAATCACATATATAGCACCATACAACAAAGATATCCAAATAATTCATCCAGAGGCATCAACACTTAGCAAAACACCACGTCAAACCACAACGCACCGAAATGAAATAATATACGTCCACACGCAATACCAAGTGCAACATCAACACCAAACATATCCATATTGTTCAACATAGTCATTCTCAAACCACACCATTCACAAAACACACGCATTTTGAAAGCAAGCCTTTAACAAGGCTAAACCGAATCTTTTGAAAGTTCGATTCAAACGACCAAACAACCATATTTAGACGATCACTAATTATCGTATCTACAAAACAAGAATTATATGGACAAGGTACTTGCCTCAAAATCGGCACGCAAGTATCCCGACGAACACGGATCAACCGGAAAGCTTCAAAACGCCC
The DNA here is from genome assembly GCA_033398695.1 of Orobanche coerulescens. NCBI lineage: Eukaryota > Viridiplantae > Streptophyta > Magnoliopsida > Lamiales > Orobanchaceae > Orobanche > Orobanche coerulescens. The sequence goes on along the minus strand of CM065801.1, from coordinate 53,475,952 downwards.
GATGCTTTCGAAAAGGAAAACGACAACGAACGAAAGGGTTCAACACGGTTTCTTCGCAAGAAACTCAACCCTAACATCATATAATCCATAAATCAACAATCATACGAGGAAGGATAATCGTAGAACGCCCGAAAACCCCTCTAAGACATTCTACCAGACACCTTCAAGGCGTCAGTCAAGAACTCGACCAAAATAACGAATCGATACGATCCAAGCATGGAATAACAAGGAAAATGCTATAATACATCTAAATAATCATCAATCCATCATAATCCTAAGTTAAATCGGATTAAACGGATGAAAACAACCAAAACACCCAAATTCCCCAAAACTAGATTTCTAGAAAATCTGACCTGATTCGGTAGATCGGAGGGTGTTATAGGATGGATGATTGATGATATGAACTCCAAGACTTGATGGATTTGATGTTCAACAACATGGCTTCAAGATACCAAGGTCCACAGCCGCGGAAGAGAAAGCAAAGATTGAGAAAAAATGGTGAAAACCCGTCCGCAGGGCCTTAAATAGGCTGCCTGCTGGCCAAGACGCTGCCCAAAAATGCCGACATCCTTACGTACGTAACCGGCCAAGGGTTACGTACGTAAGCGGCTTTACATACGTAACTGCCGAGCGCTACCGTACGTAACTCGGCCGGTCTGCACTGGGCCCAGGCGCCGGCCATGACTCGGCCGGGCGACTCAAGCCGGTTGAACGACCGAAACCCGAACCTGAATACGAATCGAAGATACGATTACGAACTAATCACAAAGACGAATTCGATCACTAAGAGAACACACGATTCCGACCACCAGAAGGCTCGAAATTCGACAACGGAAAGTAATTACCCCAAACTTTGGGAAATTACGAAAATGACCCAAAACATCCGAAATACACGATACACGACCGAAACACCAAGCCGAAGCTCGCAACATGAATAATAACATTAAATGAACTTACGAGAAACTCGAACCAACAGTTTTGGACGAGATTCGAAAGAATCGAACTCAAGTGCGGAAAAGTCGCTAAAAAGCACGGAACTCAACAAAACGGCACAGAAACGAACTCGGATGTCGAAAAGTGCAGAATTAAACATTCTCGGAACGCTGAAACGGTCATGAGCGAGTCACCAAAACGGACTTCCGCTGAAAAAAAGAAAATTACCGAAATCCGAAATTGCGGATATTACATTCTACCCTCCTTAAAAGAAGTTTCGTCCCGAAACTTAAAATAAGTAGGGAGAAGCGATATCCCGCCAGGAAGACTAAATGAGATACACAAAAAACGCGTAATTTACGCCCAACGGTGAAACGTTACAAGCAACGTAAAGGAATATACGGCGTGAAAACACGCTCCACGGCGACCAACACGACGTCGCCGTTAGGGACATAATAAAATCAACAAGTGACAAGCGTCATCAAACAGACAATACAATCGAGTCGATTATCCGAAAAATCACAAAACACAACGAACGAAAATCAATACGATTGACCAACCCAACGGTACATCAATCAAAGCACGAGCCAATCGCTGAACAAATACGGAATTCCACCGCCCAAGGGTTGGAAGATCAAAAACGAGACTAATTTCCCGAACTTAAGGGAATTAGGAAGGAGTCTGAACGCTCAACAATCACAAAACGGGGTCAACAAAAACCGAACAATCAAACGATCGAACCACAACGATCGAGACAACAAGAATCGAACAATCATGTTCGAATCAAGAAGAACAATAAAATTCAAACAACAACTCCAAAGTTCACATCTCGACTCGAGACAATATATGATCCGGTGAAAATAAGAGGACGTGCATTCACATAAGATCCACCGGAAAGGGAATAGCAATTGAAAAGTCACAACGACAAACGAGTCATCCCGAAACAATACCACACTCATTCGATCAACAAAAACAAGGGACAAGGCAAGCTCATAAAACGTTAACGAGCATAAACGAGTCGATAGAGTCGAAAATAAAGTTCAAAATCCGATCCACTACGAATAGAAGAGTTAATATAACCAAAAGATGTTACTTCCGAACAAGGTTCGCAAGAGTCGAACCGAACTCGGAAAAGTCACAGCGATAACCAGATCGACCCAAAACAAGATCACAGCTCGTTCGAACGATGAAACCGAAATACAGAACAAGTTCAGAAAATATCAACGAACACGAGCGAGTCGATAGACCTGAGAAAGAGGAAATGCAGAAGCCCAAAAACAATACGGGTATCACATTCGACCTCTTATAAAAGAAATGTCGTCCCTGCAACTCACAACAACGAAAACAAGGTGACAACACAAAAAGCAACCGATAGAAAAATCTCCCATGGGCCTCTCAGAGCCGATCCTGATATCTGTACTGAAAGTTCGCGCCCCGAAAGACTCGGAATCCAACTCGCAAAACTAGATCCTGTGTCTCTCGGGTCCACACTTGAAAAGCGTTACTGACGAGAAGGACAATTTGCACGTACATGCCCCCGGCACAATACGTTCGAAATGCCTCGGCTCGGCATATCGAAAATACAGATGCTAGATACAATGGAACATAACATCACAAAACAACAAACCGGAGATGCCAACTTGGCATAACAAAGAATCATAACACATATCATATACAACGATTACCATCGTAAAGTAATACACACACAAACACTACAGCAACGACGGTATCGTTCGGCGACCTCAACGGCCCAAACGATAACCAGCACATAATTACAAACATCATGAAACAATAACACATGTGCATAAACGCACAAAAAATCCAAGCTTTAACAACTCACAATCGTGCGACAACACGCAAATCACCACGAGGCGATAAACAGTAAACACCAGTTCACACCTCTCATAGAGGGCTAGTGAAACAAATGCGTGGCAACGCCTCGCGTTCATGCCACCAATTCGACCATACTCGGGAGCAACATCATAACGACAAAGCAAACATCATACATACATACCCAGCCCTCAAACAGGAATGGATAGGTTTTAAAAATGAAAACATCCTTTCGAAAATAATTTAGAAAAACGCCGGTTGATCTTGAGTATCACCTTTCAAAAAAAAGTACAAACGTGAAACATCGTTATCGAGACTTTTGAAAACCATTTCGCATTTGATAAAAATGAGGACACTTTCTCTTAGTGAAAAACTTTCAGAAATATTCGACCCTCGGGTCTAAGTAAAAGTGTTTCTAAAACATTGAAAATATCTCAAAACATTTTGGTCCTCGGGGTAGAAGAATTTTGAAACATATTGTTGTGCTAGCAGGCGCCTTGAAAATACAATCCATTTAAAAGTACGTCTCGAATTTTATTTTCTAAGATACTCAAGGTTTTCAAAGATAATTCAATGGGCTAGAATGCCCAAAAATTTCAGGTAATTACATGGAATGTTATAACGCCGTGGGCCCCATGCCAGAACCCACCAGGCTAAAAACCATTTACAAAAACGCCAAAAAGGCTGATGACGGTAATATTTCAAAAACTTACAAAAGCCATTTAGAAAATACTAAATACCGTCATAAGAATTTCGCCAAAACGATCAAGGCCATAATGCCACAAACTCAGTTAAGGGAATCGGTTTTCAAAATAAAACTCAGTCGGTAAAATACCGAAAGCCATTACAAAAGAACTCACGCAGCGGATAAAAGAAATAAAGTCAAACATGCACAAGACAGCAACACTACTCCTCATATGAACGAAAAATGGGAGTCAAATAATCACGTATCACGAAATCAAAATCCATAAGAGGATTCCGTCAATTAGCTCATAATCATAAAAATAGCTCGTGTCACACGAGACACAACACAAATAAGGGAAACTTACATCCACAGGTCGCACGAAGATGATGATTGCCCACGATACTAATCACGACCAACAAACTCAGACGACGCGTCGCGACACGACTCAGTCAGACAAAATTCGACGAGAAAAAACTCAATAGACACCACTGACCCGACAGCCTAGGTTTCCACAACCTAAGCTCTGATACCATTTATGTAACACCCCCAATCCGATCAGGGATATTACACGCCGCAGAACCTTTCCTCAAGGTTCTACCAGGCTGGTAACAAAACCGAACAACTCAACAATGCCTTTAAGGCTAAAATGACTCAGTATACCGATTTGGTCTTTCAATAAATACATACAACTCAATTACAATACATGCCCACGCAGGGGCCGAATACAACACACTCCCATACTACGGGGAAAGAATAATGCAGGGGAAATAAAATACAACTAAACCAAAGACCTCATATGGATCCTCGTGTGATTAGTATCGTTCATCTTTCATCATCCTCCGTGCCGACCCTGTTTTTGTAATACCCGTAATTTCGATTTCCGGTAATTTCTTTTTTTTCGGCGAAAGTCCGTTTTGACAACTTGCTCATGACCGTTTCGTCATTTCGAGAATGATTAATTCTGCACTTTTTGTCATCCGAGCTCGTTTTGGTGTCGTTTTGTTGAGTTCTGTGCTTTTTAGCGGTTTTTCCGCACTTGAGTTCGATTCTTGCGAATCTCGTCCGAAACTGTTGTTTCGACTTTCTCGTAAGTTCATTTAATGTTATTATTCATGTTGCGAGCTTTGTCTTGGTGTTTCGATCACGTATCGTGATTTTCGGGCGTTTTGGGCCATTTTCGTAATTTCCCAAAGTTTGGGGTAATTACTTTCCGTTGTCGAATTTCGAGCCTTCGGGTGGTCGGAATCGTGTGTTCTCTTAGTGCTCGGATTCGTCTTTGCGAGTACTTCGTAACCGTATCTTCGATTCGTACTCAGGTTCTGGTTTCGGGGTTGTTCGGGCCGTCGGAGTTGGTCCCGGCCGAGTCATGGCCGGGCATCTGAGGCAGGCCCACTGGCCGAGTAACGACGGTAGTGATCGGCGATTCGTTCGTAAGGCCGATTACGTCGTAAGGCCCTGGCCGATAACGTCTGCAACGCTCCGGCATTTCGAGCGGTGTGTTCGGCCATGGCGGTTACGTCGTAAGCCATGGCGATTACGTCGTAACGGCCGGCGATCGGCTATTTAAGGCCTGGCGTTTTTTTCTTGACCATTTCACTCGGTTTTCCTTCTCTTCCGCTGGAGGTGTTGGAATCATGGAAGGATGTTGTTATACAATTAATCCATGAAGTTTTGAGTTTCATATCATCAATCATCCATCCTATAACATCCTCCGATCTACCGATCGAATTGATTTCCTAGAAATCTAGTTTTGGGGAATTTTTGTGTTTTGGTTGTTTTCATCCGTTTAATCCGATTTAACTTAGGATTATGATGGATTGATGATTATTTAGATGTATTATATCATTTCCCTTGTTATTCCATGGTTGGATCGTATCGATTCGTTGTTTTGGTCGAGTTCTTGATCGACGCCTTAAAGGTGTCCGATAAAATGTCATAGAGGGGTTTTAGGGCGTTCTACGATTATTCTTCCTCGTATGATCGATGATTTATTGATTATATGTTGTTAGGGTCGAATTCTTGTGAAGAACTCGAGTCGGAACCCTTCCGTTCGTTGTCTTCTTGGTCCGAGCTTCCGATCAGTGTGTTCTTCGGAGCGTTTGGTAGCGGTTATTAAGGCAAGTATCTTATTATACGACTTGTATCTTGTGACTAGTAATTACGTATGATATGTATGACGATTTTGCTTGCCTCCGTAAATATGTTCCGTTTGAGTTGGTTGTGTTTTCCGAAATTTGAAGGCTTTGTGATAATAGTGATATATTGGTATCCGTGTTAGGCGTTGTGCCATTTGTGCAGGATTGCGATGTACATATGAGATGGTTGTACACGTGGTTGTTCAATGTATTATGTACCGAATGTGTGTTATGTTGGTTAAGAGTCGTTGTGATGATCATGATATTTGTGTTGTTTTGGTTTACATACTTGATTGTACATTTCATTGTAATGTGGAATGGCTTGACATTTAATGATTATGAATTATGTCGTGTCGATGTGTGTGTGTTCGGGTAGGGTGCAGCGAGGCCTCTCGAGTTCGGTACATGATGTGTACGAACAAAGTGTGTGATCCGGTAGAGTGCAGCGAGGCCTGCGGAGTCGGTACATGACGTGTACGGACAAGGTGTGTGATCGGTAGGGTCGGCGAGGCCTGCGGAGTTCGGTACATGATGTGTACGAACGATGTTGTGGCCGGGTAGGGTCCGTTGAGGCCTCCGGAGTTCGGTACATGATGTGTACGAACAGTGTGTGTGGCCGGGTAGGGTCCGTTGAGGCCTCCGGAGTTCGGTACATGATGTGTACGAACAGTGTGTGTGGTCCGGGTAAGGTCCGTCGAGGCCTCCGGAGTTCGGTACATGATGTGTACGAACAATGATCGTGTAGCAGTGATTGTTCGGGTAACATTTTAAATATGGATCTCGAACTCATAATGATATATTATTTAGTATGCTTTGAAACGAGAATCGGGGGGCCCTAATGTTTACGAAAAGGTTTTGTAAATTGGGACTCGAGGTCCAAAAGAATTTCTGCTTTAAAAATCCCCGAGATGATGTGTTCCTTTTCAAATATCTCTTATTTGAGTTCGAAATTCTAAAACTTCTCGGGAACATTTTGATAATTGATTTCCGTATTAAATTCGTAGTTGCTATTTGCTTGTTACATTTCGTATGGTTTGATACTTGCACTAGTAAAACAGTGGAGTTTTACTAACCCCCGAGTATTCGGGGGGTGGATGTCTGTTTTGCGTCCAGGTACATACAGATTCAGGGGAGCAGTCACAGGATTGACACAAGAGGATGACGAGCTGCGATACTAATCAAGAGTCGAGAGTTGGTAGAGTTTGGTTGTATTGTTAGAGTTCATTCAGTCTTCCGCTGTATTGTGTTTCGACCCCTGTGTGGGTAATGTTGTTAGTCAGTTCTGTTGATAGAGTTGCGTGACCTCATCGGTCTGTGTGTTTATGTGTACGTGACCTTAACGGTCTGTGTGTTTATGTGTACGTGACCTTAACGGTCTGTATTATTATATTGTTTGACCCTGGCCGGGCAAGCATTTAGTCGTTTATGGATGTTTAGCCTGGTAGATCCTTGTGGAAGGGGTCTACGGCGTGTAATATTCCCATACGGTTTTGGGGGTGTTACAATTATGGTATCGGAGCCTAGGTTGCGGAAACCTAGGCTGTCGGGTCGAGTCGAGTCGTGGTTTGTCGAGTAATGTGTTGTCTTGTCGTTCGAGTCGTCAGGTGACAAGTTGAGTTGTGCGTAGTCACAACGTGTCGGATATGTTGTCGGATGAGATTAGTATCATGGGCGACCGTCATCTCCGTGCGGCCTGTGGACGTAAGTCTCCTCTTTTATGCGAAGTACACATGTATCATGATTGTATCTAAATGAGTTAATTGCGGTGCATAATTTTATTTGCGGTGTTGTGAATATAGTTGTATTTAATACGTGTGACATATAGTATATGTATAAAGCGGGTCTATTGTTGTTTTACCTTTGAACCCTTTGTGAGGGTGGTATGGTGTGAAAATTGAGAACCTTGTTGGGTTTCGAATAAGGTATCGACGATTGAGTTCGAGAAACTCCGAGGAATGGTTTTGTTATATGTTTAAACTAGATCTTGTGAGACGTATTCAATTGGATTGTGCATGTTGGTGTATTTTTTTTTTTTTATCCTGCGTGAGTTATTTTGTAATGGCTTTCGGTATTTTACCGGTGAGTTTTATTTTGAAAATCGATTCCCTTAACCGAGTTTTTGGCGTTATGGCCTTGATCGTTTGTGAAATTCTTATGACGGTATTTAGTATTTTGTAAATGGCTTTTGTGAGTTTTGAAATATTACCGTCATCGGCCCTTTTGGCATTTTGTAAATGGTTTTTATCTGGTGGGTTCGGCGTGGGACCCACGGTAGCTTTAATGTTACGTGTAGTTACTCGAGATTTTGGGCATTCTAGCCCATTGAATTATCTTTGAAAACCTTGAGTATCCTAGAAATAAATTTCGAGACGTACGTTTAAAATGAATTATTTTCTCGTGGTACATCCAAGGTGCCACAATATGTTTCAAAATTCTTCTACCTCGAGGACCAAAATGTTTTGAGATATTTCCAATGTTTTAGAAACACTTTTACTTAGACCCGAGGGTCGAATATTTCCAAAAGTTTTTCACGAAAAGAAAGTGTCCTCATTTTTATCAAATGCAAAATGGTTCTCCAAAGTCTCGACAACGATGTTTCCCGTTTGTATTTTTTTTGAAACGTGATACTCAAGATCAACCGGTGTTTTTCCTAAATTATTTTCAAAAGGTGGTTTTCGTTTTTTTTTTAAAAACCCATCATTTCCTGCTTGTGGTCGGAGAAGGTGTGTATGATGTTGGTATTGTTGTTAGGGTGTTAGCCCTCCGAATTGTGATTGAATTGGTGGTGAATGTTGAGTCGTTCGCCACGCATATGTTTTGTTAGCCCTTTGTGGGAGGTGTGATGACGATTTTTAATGTTGTCATTTCGTGGCGGCTTGCGTGTTATCGCACCTGTGTGGTATTAAAGCTTGGGTTTGTACGTTTGTGTACATGTGTGATTGTTTCATGATGTTTGTAATTGTGTGCTAGTTATTGTTCGGGCCGTTAAGGTCGCCGAACGATAACGTCGTTGCTGTAGTGTTTGTGTGTATTATTTTACGATGGTAATCGTTGTATATGATGTGTTATGACTCTTTGTTGTGCTGAGTTGGCATCGCCGCTATGTTGTTTTGCGACGTTATGCCCCATTGTAGCTAGCATTTGTATTTTCGGTATGCCGAGCCGAGGCGTTTCAATCGTGATGTGCCGGGGCATGCACGTGTAAATTGTCCTTCTCGTCGGTAACACATTTCAAGTGTAGACTCGAGGGACACCGAATTCAATTTTGCGAATTGACTACCAAGACTCTCGGAGTTCGCGCTTCAGCACAGTTATCAGAATCGGCTTTGAGAGGCCTTCGAATGATGTTTCTATCAGTTGCTTGTTGTGTTGTCACATTGATTTCGTTGTTGTGAGTTCGGGGACGACACTTCTTTTAGATGAGGTCGAATATAATACCCGTATTATTTTTGGCTTCTGTATTTCCTCTTTCTCAAGTCTATCGACTCGCTCGTGTTCGTTGATACTTTCTGAACTTGTTCTGTATTTCGGTTTAAATCGTTCGAGCCGTGTGATCTTAGTTTGGATCAATCTGGTTATCGCTGTGACTTTTTCGAGTTCGGTTCGATTCTTGTGAACCTTGTTCGGAAGTGACATCATCTGGTTTTACTAGTTCTCTTATTCGAAGTGGATCGGATTTGGAACTTCTAGATTTTCGACTCTGTCGACTCGTTTATGTTCGTTAACATTTTCTGAGCTTGCCCTATCCCTTTCTTTTATTGATCGAACGAGTGTGGTGTTTTGAAATTAATCGTTTGTCGTTGTGACTTTTCAATTGCTATTCCCTTTCTGTGGATCTTATGTGAATCACATCTTGTTGTTTTCCTTTGGATCATATATTGTCTCGAGCCGAGATGTGAAGTTGTTGTTTGAATTTTATTGTTCTTCGTGATTCGAACATGATCGTTCGATTTTTGTTGTCTCGACCGTTGTGGTTCGATCGTTGATTGTTCGGTTTTTGTTGATCTCGTTTCGTGATTGTTGAGCATTCAGACTCCTTCCTAACTTCCTTAAGTTCGGGAAATTAGTCTCGTTTTCGATCTTCTAGCCCTTGGGCGGTGGAATTCCGTATTTGTTCAGCGTTTGGCTCGCGTTTTGATTGATGAACCGTTGGGTTGGTCAATCGTATTGATTTTTGTTCGTTGTGTTTTGTGATTGTTCAGATAATCGACTCGATTGTATTATCTGTTTGATGACGCTTGTCACTTGTTGATTTTATTATGCCTCTACCGGTGGCGTCGTGTTGGTCGTCGTGGAACGTGTTTTCACGCCGTATATTCCGTTGCGTTGTTTGTAACGTTTCACCGTTGGCCGTTAGTTACGCATTCTTGTGCATCTCATTGAAATATTCCTGGTGGTATATTTCCTCTCCCTACTTGTTTTAAGTTTCGGGACGAAACTTCTTTTAAGGAGGGTAGAATGTAATACCCGTAATTTCGATTTCCGGTAATTTCTTTTTTTTCGGCGAAAGTCCGTTTTGACGACTTGCTCATGACCGTTTCGTCATTTCGAGAATGATTAATTCTGCACTTTTTGTCATCCGAGCTCGTTTTGGTGTCGTTTTGTTGAGTTCTGTGCTTTTTAGCGGTTTTTCCGCACTTGAGTTCGATTCTTGCGAATCTCGTCCGAAACTGTTGTTTCGACTTTCTCGTAAGTTCATTTAATGTTATTATTCATGTTGCGAGCTTTGTCTTGGTGTTTCGATCACGTATCGTGATTTTCGGGCGTTTTGGGCCATTTTCGTAATTTCCCAAAGTTTGGGGTAATTACTTTCCGTTGTCGAATTTCGAGCCTTCGGGTGGTCGGAATCGTGTGTTCTCTTAGTGCTCGGATTCGTCTTTGCGAGTACTTCGTAACCGTATCTTCGATTCGTACTCAGGTTCGGGTTTCGGGGTTGTTCGGGCCGTCGGAGTTGGTCCCGTAGAGTCATGGCCGGGCATCTTTGAGGCAGGCCGATACTGGCCGAGTAACGTCGGTAGTGATCGGCGATTCGTTCGTAAGGCGATTACGTCGTAAGGCCTGGCCGTAACGTCTGCAACGCTCCGGCATTTCAGCGGTGTGTTCGGCCATGGCGATTACGTCGTAAGCCATGGCCGATTACGTCGTAACCCGGCCGTGATCGGCTTATTTAAGGCTGGCGGCGTTTTCTTCACCATTTCACTCGGTTTTCCTTCTCTTCCGCGGTGGAGGTGTTGGAATCATGGAAGGATGTTGTTATACAATTAATCCATGAAGTTTTGAGTTTCATATCATCAATCATCCATCCTATAACATCCTCAGATCTCTAGAATCGTCGATTTCCTAGAAATCTAGTTTTGGGGAATTTTGGTGTTTTGGTTGTTTTCATCCGTTTAATCCGATTTAACTTAGGATTATGATGGATTGATGATTATTTAGATGTATTATATCATTTCCCTTGTTATTCCATGGTTGGATCGTATCGATTCGTTGTTTTGGTCGAGTTCTTGATCGACGCCTTAAAGGTGTCCGATAAAATGTCATAGAGGGGTTTTAGGGCGTTCTACGATTATTCTTCCTCGTATGATCGATGATTTATTGATTATATGTTGTTAGGGTCGAATTCTTGTGAAGAACTCGAGTCGGAACCCTTCCGTTCGTTGTCTTCTTCGGGGTCCGAGCTTCCCGATCGAACTGTGTTCTTCGGAGCGTTTGGTAGCGGTTATTAAGGCAAGTATCTTATTATACGACTTGTATCTTGTGACTAGTAATTACGTATGATATGTATGACGATTTTGCTTGCCTCCGTAAATATGTTCCGTTTGAGTTGGTTGTGTTTTCCGAAATTTGAAGGCTTTGTGATAATAGTGATATATTGGTATCCGTGTTAGGCGTTGTGCCATTTGTGCAGGATTGCGATGTACATATGAGATGGTTGTACACGTGGTTGTTCAATGTATTGTGTACCGAATGTGTGTTATGTTGGTTAAGAGTCGTTGTGATGATCATGATATTTGTGTTGTTTTGGTTTACATACTTGATTGTACATTTCATTGTAATGTGGAATGGCTTGACATTTAATGATTATGAATTATGTCGTGTCGATGTGTGTGTGTTCCAGGTAGGGTCTGACGAGGCCTCTGGAGTTCGGTACATGATGTGTACGAACAATGTGTGTGATCCGGTAGGGTCAGCGAGGCCTGCGGAGTCGGTACATGGCGTGTACGGACAAGGTGTGTGATCCGGGTAGGGTCAGCGAGGCCTGCGGAGTTCGGTACATGATGTGTACGAACGATGTTGTGGCCGGGTAGGGTCCGTTGAGGCCTCCGGAGTTCGGTACATGATGTGTATGAACAGTGTGTGTGGCCAGGTAGGGTCCGTTGAGGCCTCCGGAGTTCGGTACATGATGTGTACGAACAGTGTGTGTGGTCCGGGTAAGGTCCGTCGAGGCCTCCGGAGTTCGGTACATGATGTGTACGAACAATGATCGTGTAGCAGTGATTGTTCGGGTAACATTTTAAATATGGATCTCGAACTCATAATGATATATTATTTAGTATGCTTTGAAACGAGAATCGGGCCAAGCCCCTAATGTTTACGAAAAGGTTTTGTAAATTGGGACTCGAGGTCCAAAAGAATTTCTGCTTTAAAAATCCCCGAGATGATGTGTTCCTTTTCAAATATCTCTTATTTGAGTTCGAAATTCTAAAACTTCTCGGGAACATTTTGATAATTGATTTCCGTATTAAATTCGTAGTTGCTATTTGCTTGTTACATTTCGTATGGTTTGATACTTGCACTAGTAAAACGGTGGAGTTTTACTAACCCAGTATTCGGGGTGGATGTCTGTTTTGCGTCCGGTACATACAGATTCAGGGGAGCCACGGGATTGACACAAGAGGATGACGAGTGCGATACTAATCAAGAGTCGAGAGTTGGTAGAGTTTGGTTGTATTGTTAGAGTTCATTCAGTCTTCCGCTGTATTGTGTTTCGACCCCTGTGTGGGTAATGTTGTTAGTCAGTTCTGTTGATAGAGTTGCGTGACCTCATCGGTCTGTGTGTTTATGTGTACGTGACCTTAACGGTCTGTGTGTTTATGTGTACGTGACCTTAACGGTCTGTATTATTATATTGTTTGACCCTGGCCGGGCAAGCATTTAGTCGTTTATGGATGTTTAGCCTGGTAGATCCTTGTGGAAGGGGTCTACGGCGTGTAATATTCCCATACGGTTTTGGGGGTGTTACAGTTTTATGCTCCCAAACCTGAATGCAAAAACAAACATCCACCCCCCGAATACTCGGGGGTTAGCAAAACTCCATTGTTTTGCTAGTGCAAATACAAAGTGCAAATACGAGCCATATAATTCAAATTCCAAGAATAATAATAATCAGGAATCCTCAAAGATTCAAATACAACGAAACGAATACTTCCCGAGGCAAGAGTTTTAGTAAAACTTTCCAAATCCGAAAGATCACAAATAACGAGAACGGTTTGCAAAATGGTTTAAAATACCCTCGGGAGTTTTAATAGAAAACAACTTAGGATTATCAATCCTTATCCTTTCCAAAAATCAACAGGGGTCACAGCCCAAAGGTTTTGTTTTCACAAATAGAAAACCGACAACAATTCATAGGGCCAGAGCCCAACATCACGTGTCCTCAACGGACATAAGATCAACATAACATAATCACACACATGCATCGCCTAGGACCGGGACGAAGCCACAAATCCCACTCGAGGCCTCGAAGGACCCTCCCGAGCTGGCTAGCTAAACAAATCACACACATGCATCGCCTAGGACCGGGACGAAGCCACAAATCCCACTCGAGGCCTCGAAGGACCCTCCCGATCTGGCTAGCTAAACAAATCACACACATCTCACGGTTGGATCAATCACTTGTTGCATCCTGGCCACATGATCGCATGCCATGTGCCACCGTAGATTAACTTTGGCACTCACGGTTGGATCAATCACTTGTTGCATCCTGGCCACATGATCACATGCCATGTGCCACCGTAGTTTTTCTTAGGCTCTCACGGTTGGATCAATCGCTTGTTGCATCCTGGCCACATGATCACATGCCATGTGCCACCGTAGGCCCCGCCCACATCCACACAATCACATATATAGCACCATACAACAAAGATATCCAAATAATTCATCCAGAGGCATCAACACTTAGCAAAACACCACGTCAAACCACAACGCACCGAAATGAAATAATATACGTCCACACGCAATACCAAGTGCAACATCAACACCAAACATATCCATATAGTTCACATAGTCATTCTCAAACCACACCATTCACAAAACACACGCATTTTGAAAGCAAGCCTTTAACAAGGCTAAACCGAATCTTTTGAAAGTTCGATTCAAACGACCAAACAACCACATTTAGACAATCACTAATTATCGTATCCACAAAACAAGAATTATATGGACAAGGTACTTGCCTCAAAATCGGCACGCAAGTATCCCGATGAACACGGCTCAACCGGAAAGCTTCAAAACGCCCGATGCTTTCGAAAAGGAAAACGACAACGAACGGAAGGGTTCAACACGGTTTCTTCGCAAGAAACTCAACCCTAACATCATATAATCCATAAATCAACAATCATACGAGGAAGGATAATCGTAGAACGCCCGAAAACCCCTCTAAGGCATTCTACCGGACACCTTCAAGGCGTCGGTTAAGAACTCGACCAAAATAACGAATCGATACGATCCAACCATGGAATAACAAGGGAAATGATATAATACATCTAAATAATCATCAATCCATCATAATCCTAAGTTAAATCGGATTAAACGGATGAAAACAACCAAAACACCCAAATTCCCCAAAACTAGATTTCTAAGAAATCTGACCTGATTCAGTAGATCGGAGGGTGTTATAGGATGGATGATTGATGATATGAACTCAAAGACTTCATGGATTTGATGTTCAACAACATGGCTTCAAGATACCAAGGTCCACGGCCGCGTAAGAGAAAGTAAAGATTGAGAAAAAATGGTTAGAACCCGTCCGCAGGGCCTTAAATAGGCTGCCTGCCGGCCGAGTTACATACGTAACCGGCCAAGGGCTTACGTACGTAACCGGCCATGGCCAAGACGCTGCCCAAAAATGCCGGCATCCTTACTTACGTAATCGGCCAAGGGTTACGTACGTAACCGGCTTTACGTCACGTAGCGCGAGCGCTACTGCGTAACTCGGCCGATCGGCTGGAGTCAGGCGCCGTCCATGACTCGGCGGGGGCCAACTCCGACGGCCCGAGCGACCGAGCCGAACCTGAATACGAATCGAAGATACGGTTACGAAGTACTCGCAAAGACGAATTCGAGCACTAAGAGAATACACGATTCCGACCACCCGAAGGCTCGAAATTCGACAACGGAAAGTAATTACCCCAAACTTTGGGAAATTACGAAAATGACTCAAAACATCTGAAATACACGATACACAACCGAAACACCAAGCCAAAGCTCGCAACATGAATAATAACATTAAATGAACTTACGAGAAACTCGAACCAACAGTTTCGGACGAGATTCGAAAGAGTCGAACTCAAGTGCGGAAAAGTCGCTAAAAAGCACGGAACTCAACAAAACGGCACAGAAACGAACTCGGATGTCGAAAAGTGCAGAATTAAACATTCTCGGAATGATGAAACGGTCATGAGCGAGTCACCAAAATGGACTTCCGCCGAAAAAAAAAAATTTACCGAAATTCGAAATTGCGGATATTACACCTTTATCAAACTTTTCTAGTCGGTTAGCAAGCTAACTCGCCTCTAGTCCTTCACTTAAGGCATCGGCTACTACATTAGCCTTACCTGGGTGGTAATGAATAGTACAATCATAGTCTTTCACCAATTCTAACCATCTCCTTTGCCTCATGTTAAGGTCCTTCTGTGTGAAAAGATACTTCAAACTTTTATGGTCCGTGTATATTTCACACTTTCCTCCATAGAGATAGTGACGCCAAATTTTCAACGCATGTACTACATCAGCCAGCTCCAGATCATGCATCGGATAGTTCAACTCATGTGGTTTAAGTTGTCTCGATGCATAGTCTACTACTTTACCATGTTGCATCAGAACACAACCCAACCCCTGCTTTGTGGCATCACTATAACTAACAAAGTCTTCCGTCGGATCAGGAATCATTAATACTGGTGCTGAGGTTATTCTCCTCTTCAACTCTCAGAAACTTTCTCGCGCCTCCCACTCCATTCAAATCTCACACCTTTCCTTGTTAACTGGGTCATAGGAGTGGCTATTTTCAAAAATCCTTCGATAAATCTTCTATAATAGCTAGTTAAGCCCAGAAAGTTGCGAACTTCGCTCGCATTCTTGGGTACTCCCCAACTACTCACCGCTACAAACTTGTCTGGATCTACCTCAATTCCTTTAGAAGTCACCACATGACCAAGGAATCCAACTCTGTTTAACCAAAACTCACATTTCTTGAACTTGGCATACAACTTCTCCTTGTGAAGTGTCTCCAATGTAAATCTCAAATGCTCTTGGTGTTGTTCCATGTCCTTAGAATATACCAAGAAGTTATCTATGAAGACGATCATGAACTTATCTAAGTAGGGTTGGAACACCCTGTTCATTAAACCGATAAAGACTGCAGGTGCATTACTTAGACCAAACGGCATCACCACAAATTCACAATGCCCATAACGTGTTCTGAAAGCCGTCTTAGGAATGTCACACTCCCTAATATTTAGTTGATGGTACCCCGACCTCAAATCAATCTTCGAAAAGGTTCCGGCTCCCCTCATATGATCAAATAGATCCTCGATTCTCGGTAATGGGTACTTCTTCTTCGCCGTTAGTCGATTCAGCTCCGTGTAATCAATACACATCCGAAGTGACCCGTCTTTCTTCCTTACAAACAGCACTGGTGCAGAGACCGAGTTGAAAAGAGTTACAAATGAACAAGAAAAATAAGATACTACTAAATAAAGCTTTAAAATGAGTTCAAAGGAACACGACAAAAACATTTATGAATCAAAAAGTTGATTCTGCATGCGTACTCTCAAGAATTAATTTTTTAAATCATTCTCTCTTATCTTTTCTTTCTCAAATTTGGCGCATGTGGGATGGATCTTTACTAGGAAAATGAAGGAAGAACAGCAAAATAAATCATGTAAATTGGGGTTACTGGATTCGAATTTCAAACCTTTTGTTCATGTAATATCCGGAATTTCTACTACTGATGTTTAATATTATTTTATCCGAGTTATGTTGTACAGCATGGAATATGTACAGTATGGATGAAATAATGAAGGACTGAGATGTCAGTATTGGTATAATTGTTGTATTTGGTCGATAATTGTATTTAAGAATATTATTGGATTCAGTGTTTGTGTTCAGTGTGTCTTATGTTCGTTTTTGGTATGTCGAGATGTTGGACAAAGAATAGCTGAAATTGGCTAAGTATAACATTATTAGCGCACGCTAATAATCATGAGTAGCGCACGCTATCGTGCAAGTTTAGCGCACACTACAGATATAAGATAACACATGCTAATGCAGTCCGATCGGAAGGAATCTACGCGTGGACCAGGCCACTTTCGGCGCACGTTCTGATAAGTCAACAGATGTTGTAATGTAGTGTTAGCGCACGCTAATGCATGTTGATTAGCGCACGCTAACTGTATATCGGTCAACAGGAAATCTTGGCTTTATTGGTTGCTTTCGGCATGTGGGGTCACGAGAATCTTCGTGGTAGGTGTAGACTGTAGCAAGTCAACTGGTATTAGCGCACGCTAAATGCAAGGACTTGCGTACGCTAGACAGTGTAAGTTACATATGCTAATGCATGGACATTACGTACGTAAGCACATATACGAAGCCAGACAGTAGCCTCTGGACTGCCATAGCGCACGCTAACAAAGTTAGTTAGCGCATGCTAAGTTTGTAACGCAGGTTAATTGAAGATGTTAGCGTACGTTAATAATGTACAGTATATATATAAGTGTAGTTGGCTATTTTTCGTCATTTTCATCCATTTCTTCATGTGAGCCGATAGAGAGAGCCTTGAGAAGTATTTGAGGTTCCAAACACTGGATTAAGGTGAAGTTAATCATCCATAACAACATTTGAAGCTTGAAATCATTGGTGATTCTTGGAAATGGATTCAACCTTGTAAATCAATCCATTCCTTCAAAAAGGTAATTACTCTTCACTTTGAGATGTCATTTTGGATTGTATATGATGTTCTTGAGCTGATGATTATCATATAAACAAGTTGATAAGTATGATTATGAGTTGGATTACCGGATTATGATGATGTTATTGTTGATATGAAGATATTGATATGAATTGGATGGTTTCGAATGTGTTGTTTATCTTAAAAGAGATATGTTGGCTAATGTCTTCCTTCAATTTGGATTTGTGATGTTGTTGTTGTTGGTCTCTTCATATGATGGTGAACATGGCATGATTATGAGTTCTTGGTGTTTAGATTGTTGATAATAAGGAAGATGAAATATGAATATATGACTTGAATTAAAAGTCGGATGATTACCTATATGTTCAAGGATATTGGATTTCGTTGTTTGATAGCTATGAACATGGTTCAGAATCACTTAGAGTTTTTGATAATCGCCATATGTTGATCGGTATCCGAAATGCATGTAACTGAACGTCATTATCGCACGCTAAGCCTACTGGATAGCGCACGCTATCGGGAACAACTTAGCGCACGCTACGGTAAGAGATTAATGTACGCTAAGTCAACAGGCAGGGTAATATATTCTGTTTCGGTTATGAATTCGTGATCGTTTGATTTGGTTTGTTCTGACTGCGTTTATTCGAGGTTGTGTTGAACCGTTGAGTTTGATTGATTAGTTTTGTCGGTTGTTGATTGTTATCGGATATATGTTATTTGATTACTTCGATAGGTTGAGATTATTGATCGGCGATTATAACCGGATGTTGCAGTCGTGTTCGAGCGTGTTCGTGAATTGCATGGTCAGGGCCGAG
The DNA here is from genome assembly GCA_033398695.1 of Orobanche coerulescens. Taxonomy (NCBI): domain Eukaryota; kingdom Viridiplantae; phylum Streptophyta; class Magnoliopsida; order Lamiales; family Orobanchaceae; genus Orobanche; species Orobanche coerulescens. The sequence goes on along the minus strand of CM065801.1, from coordinate 53,457,367 downwards.
GAGCTCGTAGACGAAGGCATTGTGACTGGTAGCGGCTTCATCATCATCGTATCGGTATCGAGGAAAGTTGTTACTTGCTCAATTATAATGTTTAATGAATGGTTTCAGTTTCATTTCGTTTATAATGCATATAGCAATGATTATATGTTGTCATTCCAATTCTGGGAGTTCAATCATAATGTATATGATTTATTTCGGTTATTGGCATATTCGGGTATCGAGGTTACATTATGGTAAAGACGAGGATATGATTACCTGTAGTCCATGATACGTTTGGATTGCCGAGCATTGCGGATAATCGTCGGTGATGGTTTGATATCGAGATTTCTCCCGAAGGACTCGGGGCAAGTATCTTATATCGATTCAGTTAGTGTTAGTGATTTGATCATGCATATTGTCATTCATGTTGTCGAACATGAGGTCGTCTTAGTTGATTTGTCATATTGTCGTTCATGTTGCGTTGTTCATGTTGATGAACATTTTGATTTGCATATGTGTATGCATAATTGTGTTGTTTGTGTTGTGTTGATCCGATGGGATCGTGTGATCTATGCTGAGGGCGCTGGATCATTGGACGGTTTTTTCCACCTCGTGTTGGTCCGACGGGATCATCTTGGGATCTATACTGAGGGTGCTGGATCGTTGGATTACCCAGTGTTGTGTTGTTTTGCATATGTATATTGTTGGTTATCCATCTCGTGTAGATCTTGTAGGAGTCTTGGGACCTATGCTGAGGGCACTGGGTCATGGGATTTCCATTGAGTATACATTGTTGATATTGTTTTGAGCATATTGACGTGGTCATATGAGTATGCATTTGTAGGTCTTGTGTTAGGACCGTGTCCGTATTGCATTGATCTGATCTCGGATTAGACTGATATGATTGTTGTGGCACTTCATATCTCGAGGTATGTTCCGTATTTCCTTTGGTATTTGTCCTTGATGGACAATCGGTTATCGTCTTGGGATTTGATGATATTATTCGATGGATCGTATTGGTCAAAAATGGTATATTTCCGTATCGTGAGTTGGTTATGATAGCTTGAGAATCATGAGTATTGTTTGAGGTATAATACAGATATCATGTTCGAGTTTATTGGTTAATCGAGTATAGGATGTGAAATGTGATAATGGTTATTCTGATGAGAATTACTTGAGTAAGTAAAGTTATGGCGGTAAGATTACATTGGTCGTATTCTTATGTTGTATCTCATTGGTATGTAATTATTAATGTGATGTGACGGTTATCATTGTTGGATATTATGGCTGACCCCGTCGTGGGATTTCTCTTTAGGTTCTTGGAGTATCGAGCTTGTAGCGGTCGTGAAGAGATGAGCTTCCCGGAGGATACTAGCTAGGACGTGTTTTGTGCTTTGAGTTTCTTGATTGGTTCTTGTATTCCGCTGCTAGAGTATCTTTATGGTTGGTCTTTTTCCGCTGCGTGAGTATTTTGAAGTGCTCTTTCGGTATCTGGTAACTGAGATCACTTTGGAAATCATTTTCTAAACTTTTGTGTGTCGACTGTTTGGCCTTGCGATTTCAAATGAGTTTTTACGACGGTTTTTGTTAAATGGATTTTATAAACCTTTGTGCATTTTTAAAGATAGTACCGTTGTTGGCCTCATGGGCATTTGTAAATGTTTGCAAAAAATTCTTTTAGCCTTGTGGGTTCCATCTTGGGGCACACGGCGCTGTAATATTTCCGGTTAAATCTGGGGGTGTTACAGAATATATGGTATCGGAGCTTAGGTTGAGAACCTAGGCATTTGGGTCGAGTTGGGTCGTGTTTTGGTCGCGTCATTCGAGTTGTCGATTGACTAATACTAGAGCCGTGAATTTTTTTTGTTGTTCACTCGGGCTTGTGCGTTATGTGATTTACCAGCGTGGTGCTGAGTTTGTTGTAAACTTTACCAAATGGTGTTAACGAGATTCTCTGGAATGAGATATATTGTGTTCTTGAGGCAAAACGTGTGTTTTAAAAATATATGTGTCGAGTATTTTCTTGAGTCGAGACATGTGCCAGTATTACGGGGAATCGTCGGCTTCATGATCTGTAAGTATTTGGATTTTTGAATTTCATTGAGATTTATTACCGTTCTAAGTTGATACGTGTTGAGATTCAGAAAGATATTATGCTTCACAGTATGAGGTGACAGATTTGGGACAGGATTGATGATCTTGAGAAGTTATGATTTTGGAAATAAATATGTCGGTTAAGTTATGGAACGGAATTGTGCATTTGGGAGAAATATTGTGCATGGTTGAGAAAGAACATGTAGTCATTTAGTTCATTTTGTGATACATGAAACTGCTTTTGAGCATTTGAAAATGATACTTTTCAAAATGAATATTTCACAGATGTTTTACGAAAAATGATTTTGGGCCGAGACCCAAATCGATTTTGAAATGGTTTTGTAACTCAGGACTTGGAGTCCGAAAAGAGTTTTCTACTTTTTAAACTTCTTGTAATGCAGAACGAGATACGGGCTGAGACCCTAATATTTCAAAAGGCTTTTTCTTGTTTTCTAAAACTCCCGAGATTTGTAAAACACTTTACAAATCGTTTACTTATGTTTTTTCCGCCTTTCGAGGCTTTGGTTTACTTGTTCAAGTGGAACTTCTCGGGAAGTCTTTCGCTGTGTTTGATTTGTTGATTTGTTTCAATATTTTTTCATATCATATTTGAGGTGATCCAGGATGGATTAAGGATTGACGTTGCGAGTAGTATGTGGAGGAGGAGTTTTTATCAGAGTTTATATATTGAGATTTTGGAATTTCATCGTGTGGTTTTCCGATGGAATATCAGTGAATTTGGTGACGAGCCGAATTGGTATACAGGAGTATGGACATGGACAAGCATTTGCATAAATTCCATTTTATTTAATCTCGTGTATTCGAAAAGAATTTTTTTTACCGAGAACTTGGCACCAGCGAGCCGATTTAAATTTTAAAATTTATTTCGTAGTCTTACGAAAATTTATGTTTTGAGTTGTGAAAATTTTGAAAGAATTTTCGAAAATTTATCTTCTTGACGAGATTATATGATTTCAAACTGGTTTTGAAAATGTAATTGATAACCATACGCATTTGGTGCATAGTACATAACATAGTGAAGTTGCGAGTGTGACTCACGAACTGGTTATGACATTCCTATGGTACGATGAATAGAGATCCGAACTTTGGTATGGTAGTAGCTCGACTTTACCATATTGATCTTCGAATGATTTCTTTGTAAGTGCAGATTTGGGGTTGTTGACCTCATGCTGGTTGTTTTGAGTATCGATTGGTCGTTTCCACTCCATGTATAATTTGGATATGTTCGATGGGTTGTGATTGATTGTTCGTACGCCGAGGCGTATGCTCACCAGTCGGGTATGTTTATTGAGATACACTGTATGTGATTGGTGTGTCATTTTGAGAATTTATTCTTTCGTATATTTGTTTCTGTGGTTCTGTGTTGATCGTGTTGGAGTTTATCACGTTGATGATATTCTCGATTGTGTTTTGACCTCTGGTTGGTCATATTGGAATTTATCATGTCGATGATAAATTCGGTTGATTCTTGATCATTGTTGGTGATCATCTGAGCGTTCGGATTTTGTGTCAACGTTTCGGGATTCGTATCGTTGTTTTGGGCAGTTGTTTCGCAGATGTATTGTATATTATTCGTCTTATCAGAATTGAGACCTGATTATGTAATCAGGTAGACAGAATTTGATTCGGGCAGATTGCTTCGTCCGAAGATGATATATTTTGTTGAGACTCAAGGAATTGTGATTGTAAAGTGTATTGAGACTTTACAGTGAGGTCACTAGCTAGTATCTCAGGAGATCCTCGACTTTGCGCATTGGTAAGTATGCTGTTGTGGTTATTCTATAGTGATGATGATTGATCATTGTCGTGATGGTTTTGGGATATTTTGGGTTGAACGGTATGTTTGTTTGTTTTATGACGGATTGCAAGTTTCGAGGACGAAACTTATTTTAAGTGGTGTAGAATGTAATATCCGGAATTTCTACTACTGATGTTTAATATTATTTTATCTGAGTTATGTTGTACGGCATGGAATCTGTACAGTATGGGTGAAATAATGAAGGACTGAGATGTCAGTATTGGTATAATTGTTGTATTTGGTCGACAATTGTATTTAAGAATATTATTGGATTCAGTGTTTGTGTTCAGTGTGTCTTATGTTCGTTTTTGGTATGTCGAGACGTTGGACAAAGAATAGCTGAAATTGGCTAAGTGTAACATTATTAGCGCACGCTAATAATCATGAGTAGCGCACGCTATCGTGAAGGTTTAGCGCACGCTACGGATATAAGATAACGCACGCTAATGCAGTCCGATCGGAAGGAATCTACGCGTGGACTAGGCCACTTTCGGCGCACGTTCTGATAAGTCAACGGATGTTGTAATGTAGTGTTAGCGCACTCTAATGTATGTTGATTAGCGCACGCTAACTGTATATCGGTCAACAGGGAATCTTGGCTTTATTGGTTGCTTTCGGCATGTGGGGTCACGAGCATCTTCGTGGTAGGTGTAGACTGTAGCAAGTCAACTGGTATTAGCGCACGCTAAATGCAAGGACTTGCGTACGCTAGACAGTGTAAGTTACGTACGCTAATGCATGGACATTACGTACATAAGCACATGTACGAAGCCAGACAGTAGCCTCTGGACTGCGATAGCGCACGCTAACAAAGTCAGTTAGCGCACGCTAAGTTTGTAACGCACGTTAATTGAATATGTTAGCGTACGTTAATAATGTACAGTATATATATAAGTGCAGTTGGCTATTTTTCATCATTTTCATCCATTTCTTCATGTGAGCCGATAGAGAGAGCCTTGAGAAGTATTTGAGGTTCCAAACACTGGATTAAGGTGGAGTTTATCATCCATAACAACATTTGAAGCTTGAAATCATTGGTGATTCTTGGAAATGGATTCAACCTTGTAAATCAATCCATTCCTTCAAAAAGGTAATTACTCTTCACTTTGAGATTTCGTTTTGGATTGTATATGATGTTCTTGAGCTGATGATTATCATATAAGCAAGTTGATAAGTATGATTATGAGTTGGATTACCAGATTATGATGATGTTATTGTTGATATGAAGATATTGATATGAATTGGATGGTTTCGAATGTGTTGTTTATCTTCAAAGAGATATGTTGGCTAATGTTTTCCTTCAATTTGGATCTGTGATGTTGTTGTTGTTGGTTTCTTCATATGATGGTGAACATGTCATGATTATGAGTTCTTGCTGTTTAGATTGTTGATAATAAGGAAGATGAAATATGAATATATGACTTGAATTAAAAGTCGGATGATTACCTATATGTTCAAGGATATTGGATTTCGTTGTTTGATAGCTATGAACATGGTTCAGAATCACTTAGAGTTTTTGATAATCGCCATATGTTGATCGGTATCCGAAATACATGTAACTGCACGTCATTAGCGCACGCTAAGCCTACTGGCTAGCGCACGCTATTGGGAACAACTTAGCGCACGCTATGGTAAGAGATTAGCGTGCGCTAAGTCAACAGCGGTGGTAATATATTACATTTGGTTATGAATTCGTGATGGTTTGATTTGGTTTGTTCTGACTGCGTTTATTCGAGGTTGTGTTGAACCGTTGAGTTCGATTGGTTAGTTTTGTCGGTTGTTGATTGTTATCGGATATATGTTATTTGATTACTTCGATAGGTTGAGATTATTGATCGGCGATTATAACCGGATGATGCGGTCGTGTTCGATCGTGTTCGTGAATTGCATGGTCAGGACCGAGGAGCTCGTAGACGAAGGCATTGTGACTGGTAGCGGCTTCATCATCATTGTATTGGTATCGAGGCAAGTTGTTACTTGCTCAATTATTATGTTTAATGAATGGTTTCAGTTTCATTTCGTTTATAATGCATATAGCAATGATTATATGTTGTCATTCCAATTCTGGGAGTTCAATAACAATGTATATGATTTATCGGTTATTGGCATATTCGGGTATCGAGGTTACATTATGGTAAAGACGAGGATATGATTACCTGTAGTCCATGATACGTTTGGATTGCCGAGCATTGCGGATAATCGTCGGTGATGGTTTGATATCGAGATTTCTCCCGAAGGACTCGGGGCAAGTATCTTATATCGATTCAGTTAGTGTTAGTGATTTGATCAAGCATATTGTCATTCATGTTGTCGAACATGAGGTCGTCTTAGTTGATTTGTCATATTTTCGTTCATGTTGCGTTGTTCATGTTGATGAACATTTTGATTTGCATATGTGTATGCATAATTGTGTTGTTTGTGTTGTGTTGATCCGATGGGATCGTGTGATCTATGCTGAGGGCGCTGGATCAGATGTCCACCTCGTGTTGGTCCGGCGGGATCATCTTGGGATCTATGCTGAGGGCGCTGGATCATTAGACGGGTTTTTCCACCTCGTGTTGGTCCGACGGGATCATCTTGGGATCTATGCTGAGGGCGCTGGATCGTTGGATTACCCAGTGTTGTGTTGTTTTGCATATGTATATTGTTGGTTATCCACCTCGTGTTGATCTTGTACGATCATCTTGGGACCTATGCTGAGAGCACTGGGTCATGGGATTTCCATTGAGTATACATTGTTGATATTGTTTTGAGCATATTGACGTGGTCAAATGAGTATGCATTTGTAGGTCTTGTGTTAGGACCGTGTCCGTATTGCATTGATCTGATCTCGGATTAGACTGATATGATTGTCGTGGCACTTCATATCTCGAGGTATGTTCCGTATTTCCTTTGGTATTTGTCCTTGATGGACAATCGGTTATCGTCTTGGGATTTGATGATATTATTCGATGGATCGTATTGGTCAGAAATGGTATATTTTCGTATCGTGAGTTGGTTATGATAGTTTGAGAATCTTGAGTATTGTTTGAGTTACAATACAGATATCATGTTCGAGTTTATTGGTTAATCGAGTACAGGATGTGAAATGCGATAATGGTTATTCTGATGAGAATTACTTGAGTAAGTAGAATTATGGCGGTAAGATTACATTGGTCGTATTCTTATGTTGTATTCTCATTGGTATGTAATTAATAATGTGATGTGACGGTTATCATTGTTGGATATTATGGCTGACCCCGTCGTGGGATTTCTCTTTAGGTTCTTGGAGTATCGAGCTTTGTAGCGGTCGTGAAGAGATAAGCTTCCCGGAGGATACTGGCTAGGACGTGTTTTGTGCTTTGAGTTTCTTGATTGGTTCTTGTATTACGCTGCTAGAGTATCTTTATGGTTGGTCTTTTTCCACTGCGTGATTATTTTGAAGTGCTCTTTCGGTATCTGGTAACTGAGATTATTTTAGAAATCGTTTTCTAAACTTTTGTGTGTCGGCTGTTTGGCCTTGCGATTTTAAATGAGTTTTTACGATGGTTTTTGTTAAATGGATTTTATAAACCTTTGTGCATTTTTAAAGATAGTACCGTTGTTGGCCTCATGGGCATTTGTAAATGTTTGCGAAAAATTCTTTTAGCCTTGTGGGTTCCATCTTGGGGCCCACGATGCTGTAATATATCCGATTAAATCTGGGGGTGTTACAGAATATGGTATCGGAGCTTAGGTTGAGAAAACCTAGGCATTTGGGTCGAGTTGGGTCGTGTTTTGGTCGCGTCATTCGAGTTGTCGATTGACTAATACTAGAGCCGTGAGTTTTTTTTGTTGTTCACTCGGGCTTGTGCGTTATGTGATTTACCAGCGTGGTGCTGGGTTTGTTGTAAACTTTTCCAAATGGTGTGAACGAGATTCTCTAGAATGAGATATATTGTGTTCTTGAGTCAAACTGATTTGGCAAAACGTGTGTTTTGAAAATATCTGTGTCGAGTATTTTCTTGAGTCGATACATGTGCCAGTATCACGGGGAATCGTCGGCTTCACGATTGTAAGTATTTGGATTTTTGAATTTCATTGAGATTTATTGCCGTTCTAAGTTGATACGTGTTGAGATTCAGAAAGATATTATGCTTCACAGTATGAGGTGACAGATTTGGGACAGGATTGATGATCTTGAGAAGTTATGATTTTGGAAATCAATATGTCGGTTAAGTTTTGGAACGGAATTGTGCATTTGGGAGAAATATTATGCATGGTTGAGAAAGAACATGTAGTCATTTAGTTCATTTTGTGATACATGAAACTGCTTTTGAGCATTTGAAAATGATACTTTTCAAAATGAATATTTCACAAATGTTTTACGGAAAATAATTTTGGGCCGAGACCCAAATCGATTTTGAAATGGTTTTGTAACTCAGGACTTGGAGTCCGAAAAGAGTTTTCTACTTTTTAAACTTCTTGTAATGCAGAACGAGATACGGGCTGAGACCCTAATGCTTCAAAAGGCTTTTTCTTGTTTTCTAAAATTCCCGAGATTTGTAAAACACTTTACAAATCGTTTACTTATGTTATTTCCGCCTTTCGAGGCTTTGGTTTACTTGTTCAAATGGAACTTCTCGGGAAGTCTTTCGCTGTGTTTGATTTGTTGATTTGTTTCAATATTTTGTCATATCATATTTGAGGTGATCCAGGATGGATTAAGGATTGACGTTGCGAGTAGTATGTGGAGGGGGAGTTTTTATCAGAGTTTATATATTGAGATTTTGGAATTTCATCGTGTGGTTTTCCGATGGAATATCAGTGAATTTGGTGACGAGCCGAATTGGTATACAGGAGTATGGATATGGACAAGCATTTGCATAAATTCCATTTTATTTAATCCCGTGTATTCGAAAAGAATTTTTTTTTATCGAGAACTTGGCACCAACGAGCCGATTTAAATTTTAAAATTTATTTCGTGGTCTTACGAAAATTTATGTTTTGAGTTGTGAAAATTTTGAAAGAATTTTCGAAAATTTGTCTTCTTGACGAGATTATATGATTTCAAACTGGTTTTGAAAATGTAATTGATAACCATACGCATTTGGTGCATAGTACATAACATAGTGAAGTTGCGAGTGTGACTCACGAACTGGTTATGACATTCCTATGGTACGATGAATAGAGATCCGAACTTTGGTATGGTAGTAGCTCGACTTTACCATAGTGATCTTCGAATGATTTCTTTGTAAGTGCAGATTTAGGGTTGTTGACCTCATGCTGGTTGTTTTGAGTATCGATTGGTCGTTTCCACTCCATGTATAATTTGGATATGTTCGACGGGTTGTGATTGATTGTTCGTACGCCGAGGCGTATGCTCACCAGTCGGGTATGTTTATTGAGATACACTGTATGTGATTGGTGTGTCATTTTGAGAATGTTATTCTTTCGTATATTTGTTTCTGTGGTTCTGTGTTGATCGTGTTGGAGTTTATCACGTTGATGATATTCTCGATTGTGTTTTGACCTCTGGTTGGTCATATTGGAATTTATCATGTCGATGATAAATTCGGTTGATTGTTGATCATTGTTGGTGATCATCTGAGCGTTCGGATTTTGTGTCAACGTTTCGGGATTCGTATCGTTGTTTTGGGCAGTTGTTTCGCAGATGTATTGTATATTATTCGTCTTATCGGAATTGAAGCCTGATTATGTAATCAGGCAGACAGAATTTTATTCGGGCAGATTGCTTCATCCGAAGATGATATATTTTGTTGAGACTCAAGGAATTGTGATTGTAAAGTGTATTGAGACTTTACAGTGAGGTCACTAGCTAGTATCTCAGGAGATCCTCGACTTTGCGCATTGGTAAGTATGCTGTTGTGGTTATTCTATAGTGATGATGATTGATCATTGTCGTGATGGTTTTGGGATATTTTGGGTTGAACGGTATGTTTGATTGTTTTATGACGGATTGCAAGTTTCGAGGACGAAACTTATTTTAAGTGGTGTAGAATGTAATATCCGGAATTTCTACTACTGATGTTTTATATTATTTTATCCGAGTTATGTTGTACGGCATGGAATCTGTACAGTATGGGTGAAATAATGAAGGACTGAGATGTCAGTATTGGTATAATTGTTGTATTTGGTCGACAATTGTATTTAAGAATATTATTGGATTCAGTGTTTGTGTTCAGTGTGTCTTATGTTCGTTTTTGGTATGTCGAGATGTTGGACAAAGAATAGCTTAAATTGGCTAAGTGTAACATTATTAGCGCACGCTAATAATCATGAGTAGCGCACGCTATCGTGCAGGTTTAGCGCACGCTACTGATATAAGATAACGCACGCTAATGCAGTCCGATCGGAAGGAATCTACGCGTGGACCAGGCCACTTTCGGCGTACGTTCTGATAAGTCAACGGATGTTGTAATGTAGTGTTAGTGCACGCTAATGCATGTTGATTAGCGCACGCTAACTGTATATCGGTCAATAGGGAATCTTGGCTTTATTGGTTGCTTTCGGCATGTGGGGTCACGAGCATCTTCGTGGTAGGTGTAGACTGTAGCAAGTCAACTGATATTAGCGCACGCTAAATGCAAAGACTTGCGTACGCTAGACAGTGTAAGTTACGTATGCTAATGCATGGACATTACGTACGTAAGCATATGTACGAAGCCAGACAGTAGCCTCTGGACTGCGATAGCGCACGCTAACAAAGTTAGTTAGCGCACGCTAAGTTTGTAACGCACGTTAATTGAAGATGTTAGCGTACGTTAATAATGTACAGTACATATATAAGTGCAGTTGGCTATTTTTCGTCATTTTCATCCATTTCTTCATGTGAGCTGATAGAGAGAGCCCTGAGAAGTATTTGAGGTTCCAAACACTGGATTAAGGTGGAGTTAATCATCCATAACAACATTTGAAGCTTGAAATCATTGGTGATTCTTGGAAATGGATTCAACCTTGTAAATCAATCCATTCCTTCAAAAAGGTAATTACTCTTCACTTTGAGATTTCGTATTGGATTGTATATGATGTTCTTGAGCTGATGATTATCATATAAACAAGTTGATAAGTATGATTATGAGTTGGATTACCGGATTATGATGATGTTATTGTTTATATGAAGATATTGATATGAATTGGATGGTTTCGAATGTGTTGTTTATCTTCAAAGAGATATGTTGGCTAATGTCTTCCTTCAATTTGGATATGTGATGTTGTTGTTGTTGGTTTCTTCATATGATGGTGAACATGGCATGATTATGAGTTCTTGGTGTTTATATTGTTGATAATAAGGAAGATGAGATATGAATATATGACTTGAATTAAAAGTCGGATGATTACCTATATGTTCAAGGATATTGGATTTCGTTGTTTGATAGCTATGAACATGGTTCAGAATCACTTAGAGATTTTGATAATCGCCATTTGTTGATCGGTATCCGAAATACATGTAACGACACGTCATTAGCGCACGCTAAGCCTACTGGCTAGCGCACGCTATCGGGAACAACTTAGCGCACGCTATGGTAAGAGATTAGCGTGCGCTAAGTCAACAGGCAGGGTAATATATTCTGTTTCGGTTATGAATTCGTGATGGTTTGATTTGGTTTGTTCTGACTGCGTTTATTCGAGGTTGTGTTGAACCGTTGAGTTTGATTGATTAGTTTTGTCGGTTGTTGATTGTTATCGGATATATGTTATTTGATTACTTCGATAGGTTGAGATTATTGATCGGCGATTATAACCGGATGTTTCGGTCGTGTTCGAGCGTGTTCGTGAATTGCATGGTCAGGGCCGAGGAGCTCGTAGACGAAGGCATTGTGACTGGTAGCGGCTTCATCATCATCGTATCGGTATCGAGGAAAGTTGTTACTTGCTCAATTATAATGTTTAATGAATGGTTTCAGTTTCATTTCGTTTATAATGCATATAGCAATGATTATATGTTGTCATTCCAATTCTGGGAGTTCAATCATAATGTATATGATTTATTTCGGTTATTGGCATATTCGGGTATCGAGGTTACATTATGGTAAAGACGAGGATATGATTACCTGTAGTCCATGATACGTTTGGATTGCCGAGCATTGCGGATAATCGTCGGTGATGGTTTGATATCGAGATTTCTCCCGAAGGACTCGGGGCAAGAATCTTATATCGATTCAGTTAGTGTTAGTGATTTGATCATGCATATTGTCATTCATGTTGTCGAACATGAGGTCGTCTTAGTTGATTTGTCATATTGTCGTTCATGTTGATGAACATTTTGATTTGCATATGTGTATGCATAATTGTGTTGTTTGTGTTGTGTTGATCTGATGGGATCGTGTGATCTATGCTGAAGGCGCTGGATCAGATGTCCACCTCGTGTTGGTCCGACGGGATCATCTTGGGATATATGCTGAGGGCGCTGGATCATTGGACGGGTTTTTCCACCTCGTGTTGGTCCGACGGGATCATCTTGGGATCTATGCTGAGGGCACTGGATCGTTGGATTACCCAGTGTTGTGTTGTTTTGCATATGTATATTGTTGGTTATCCACCTCGTGTTGATCTTGTAGGATCATCTTGGGGCCTATGCTGAGGGCGCTGGGTCATGTGATTTCCATTGAGTATACATTGTTGATATTGTTTTGAGCATATTGACGTGGTCATATGAGTATGCATTTGTAGGTCTTGTGTTAGGACCGTGTCCGTATTGCATTGATCTGATCTCGGATTAGACTGATATGATTGTCGTGGCACTTCATATCTCGAGGTATGTTCCGTATTTCCTTTGGTATTTGTCCTTGATGGACAATCAGTTATCGTCTTGGGATTTGATGATATTATTCGATGGATCGTATTGGTCAGAAATGGTATATTTCCGTATCGTGAGTTGGTTATGATAGTTTGAGAATCTTGAGTATTGTTTGAGGTACAATACAGATATCATGTTCGAGTTTATTGGTTAAACGAGTACAGGATGTGAAATGTGATAATGGTTATTCTGATGAGAATTACTTGAGTAAGTAAAGTTATGGCGGTAAGATTACGTTGGTCGTATTCTTATGTTGTATTCTCATTGGTATGTAATTATTAATGTGATGTGACGGTGATCATTGTTGGATATTATGGCTGACCCCGTCGTGGGATTTCTCTTTAGGTTCTTGGAGTATCGAGCTTGTAGCGGTCGTGAAGAGATGAGCTTCCCGGAGGATACTGGCTAGGACGTGTTTTGTGCTTTGAGTTTCTTGATTGGTTTTTGTATTCCGCTGCTAGAGTATCTTTATGGTTGGTCTTTTTCCGCTGCGTGAGTATTTTGAAGTGCTCTTTCGGTATCTGGTAACTGAGATTACTTTGAAAATCGTTTTCTAAACTTTTGTGTGTCGGCTGTTTGGCCTTGCGATTTCAAATGAGTTTTTACGACGGTTTTTGTTAAATGGATTTTATAAACCTTTGTGCATTTTTAAAGATAGTACCGTTGTTGGCCTCATGAGCATTTGTAAATGTTTGTGAAAAATTCTTTTAGCCTTGTGGGTTCCATCTTGGGGCTCACGGCGCTGTAATATTTCCGGTTAAATCTGGGGGTGTTACAGTTCAAAGGTACAACGTCTTAACCACTTGACCAACATGCTATTTGTTTTTAAAACACGCAAAACGTATTAATAATATATGTATAAAATATATAAATTATAAAATACATATAAACTTTTTTTTAATTTATTACCGGGTTTCTTTTCGTTTTATCGGTCCGGGTCTTATCGGTCTCCGTTCAATGTTAGAACTCGAATTCGAACTCGTTAGTTTCCGGGTGAGTTTCGGTCCCGGATATTTCGGTCCGATTCATGACCGGATTTCGGGTTCACTCGGACCGCTAACAGCGCTACACACACCCAACAATGCTTCATAGGAAGCTTTCTTAAATCTACCATATGCTCAACATAATGGTCTTTCATTTTTCCCCCAAAACTAATATAAAAAACAAAAATTATAAATCTAAAAATTTAAAAAAAATTATAAGGAACTGTAATAATTAAAATATAAAATATATACTTAAAAACTGAAATGAACCCTAAAAGTTAGAAAAAGAATAAGAAAAACTATTCCCTTTCCGCAAGTTAAGTAGGAGGTTTCACTTTTTTTTATTTGCGGAAATAAGTTTCCCATTTGAGTATTGTTCATCTTTTGCCCAAATTCGTCTTGTTTCATAATTTAATTTTACGGAACTACAAAAGTATAGTTTTACAGTTTATATATTCTCATTAAATATTTTATGAAACAACAAAAATTATCCATATTTATTTGAAAATATATATTGATAGTTGTGATTATGAATTTTTATTGATTATTTTGATTTAGTAAGATTAGATAATTTTTTGATTAAAAATGTAAATTCTATGCCGAAGTAAGAAGTTGGATTTATTCTTCAACCAAGATTTTCGTAGTTCAATAAAATAGTTTATGAGAATAAATTGCAATTTTTTGTATAGTTCCATAAAATATAATGAAGTACTTATTCTGAAAATTGAGAAAAAGTGAAAGCTATCACTTTTAAATGGGAAAGAGGGGTTAATAGTCAAGAGTAAAATTGAAAAATCATATGCTAAATTTGAAAAATTCAAAAATTAAAATAATGGAAATCTTCCATTTAAATTAGAAAGGAGGGAGTATAAAACATTAAAACAATTAAAAAAACTAAGAAAAAAATGAAGAACTAAAAAAACTGGGAAATTTAAAAACACGAAAATATAGACTCACCCCATTGAGTAGATTCTGTGGACGGTTGATAGGAGTTTTAGATTAATGAATATTAAAATAAATTAAAAGAATATAGTTATTTGGGAAGGAGATTTTCCGCCCAAATTTAGTAGGTATAATGACATTTTTTTAATAAAATCGTTGCAAAAAAAATAATAAAAAAAATAGGTGTAATGGCGGTTTTTTTAATAAAACCCTTCCAAAAAATTAAAAAAATAATAATAAAAGCAATAAATTTAAAGACAAAAATACGGGATTTCCCGCCCAAATTATAGTTAGTGTATAGTAGGTCTAATGGCGATTTTATGAATAAAACCATCGCAAAAAAATTAAATAAAAAAAATTAATAAAAGCAATAAATTTGAAGATAAAAATATTTTTATATATATTAAAAGAATATAGTCATTTGGGAAGGAGATTTCCAGCTCAAATTTAGTAGGTATAATGGCGTTTTTTTAATAAAACCATTGTAAAAAAATTAAAGAAAAAATAGGTGTAATTGCAGATTTTTTAATAAAACCGTTGCAAAAATATTAAAGAAAAATAAATAATAAAAGCAATAAATCTGAAAATAAAAATATGGGATTTCCCGCCCAAATTATAGTTAGTGTATAGTAGGTTTAATGACGGTTTTATGAATAAAACCGTCGCAAAAAAATTAAATAAAAAAATTAATAAAAGCAATAAATTTGAAGATAAAAATATAGAACTTGATTACAATAAATCATCACAGCCACATTCTTCACTAGCAGGTTATTGTATAGTAGTTGCAATGTGCAAATATCTCAACTATTTAAAGAATTTAAACTAGAGCCCGTGCATTGCACGACGGGTATTACTTGTTTTAAATTAATATATTAAATCAGAACTATACTTAAATAAATCAAGAATTAATAGCATTAAAAATATTTGCTATGTTAAATTATTTTCGAATCAATTAACTTTCGAATCAATTAAAAGCTGTAATTCCGAATACTAAATATTTTATATAGATATATTAAATATTTTAAAAAATTTGAGTTTTTGCTATGTTAAAATACTTTAAATATATTAGAGTGTAATAGAAAATTTTAAATAGTTTTGCTATGAGTAATAATTTTGCTGTGAGTAATAATTTTTGCTATTAATAGATATATTAAATATTTTAAAATATTAAATTTAAATTGATTCTATGTAAAAAGTTTGAGTTTTTGTTTACTTTTTATAGATATATTAAATATTTTTTATATAATTTTCGAAGATTACCCATTGATTCGAATTATATAAGAAATATTTAACATGTCTATAAAAAATAAAGGGATCTCTCTTTTTCAGTACCAGAGCATAAAACTAAGAAGTTATATATTCTCATTCATAAAACTATAAGTTTTTTATACCAAAATGTGTTAAAAGACATTATCACCCTTAAAGTCTACCACTAAAAGATAAAAAACATAAAAAAATAGAAAATTATTAAAAGACATTACCAGTCTTCTGAGTGTCGGCAACGCCTTTGTGAATAAGTTCGTCGACTAATCACTTTAGTGAATATTTGATGTATCTACCTTTGAGATACAAGTGACATCGTCTTCATACAATACTTCCTCTTGAATATTATGATGTTCACGCCTCATCAAAACTCCTTCGGAAAAACCCTGTGGGAAAAAATCGATAGAGAAAAATAGTATATAGTATAAATTTGCTCATGTGTTGCATTAGTTGCCTCGTTAAAAACCTTAACTAAGAAAACCCGATGGGAAAAAAACTTAGAAAGAGAAAAACAGTACCATTTGGTCTTCAGGACCTTTTGACCTTCAGGGTCGACATAATCTTCAAGTTAATTTAAAAGTTATCACTTCTTCCCCTCAAGATAACAATCTTGCATTCCAATATCATGAATATAATTTTCCTACACAGAGAGATTTAGTGAATAAATCTGCTAGAATATCATTATTGCTCTTCGAAAGCTCATATGGAAATAAATTTCACCTTACTTGCCCAAACATTATATGCAACACATAAATGGAGAATATTTCTCATCATAATAAATAGGCAGTATGAGAACAAATATGAGATCATAATACCCTAATAGCCATCAATATCGAATCTCAATCTCTTTTATGTAATAGACATTCCACATTCTCCTTCTTGGAGAAATATTAAATTTTGCTAGCATGTTAACTTCAAATTGTATATGAGGCCTCATAATGTAATGTTTCAATAGCACACAAGTAAGGAACTTCTGGTCCTCTTATATCTTTATTATCTTCTTGAGATCTATATGAGTCAATATCCACTTCAAGTGGTAAGACAACCTTTAGGTAGCTAAATGGATAAATTTTTCCATCATATATGCTCGATCTACAAGTCGAGACAATACTAATACTTAGTTTTATTTAAGTTTTTCATTTTGAACTTGTCTTTAGACATGAGTTCAAATAATTCATATATATCCTCTTCAGGAGGAATTCACTTAGTCGGTTGACCCACCAAACTATTTCAAAAGGTATAAATATTTATAACTCAAGATAGTACATGTTGCGAATTTCGTGTTCCTATTACTTTAGGAACCTCAAGTCCGTCAGGGACTTTCATATAGATATTCGCGTCCAATGACCCACAGAAAATGTGGTGATGACGTCACTTATTGAATATCTATATTCATAATAATTATCATATGTATATTAAATGACGAAATGTAGTGCCAATGGGAGAATATATTTTGGGTATGCGCTTAAACCCTTGATATGCTAGTCTCGCTTATATTTCACCACTTTATTTTATTTTGCGAGTTAAGCTCTGCCTCAATTGCTTATATTTTATTTAGTGCTTCAGGCACTCCACTAGCAATTGTTGAGACACAAAGTGTTGTCGACAACTATCATTCTTATAAACAATTCCCCCATATTCACAAAGTCCATGACAACCTCAACAAAATTAAATATTCAATATTTCCCATAATATTTGATTTGGTCGTTCCATAATCCCAATACTGTAATTATTTAGTGCACGTGCAAATTAAGGTATTGAAATTCTCGTCTTCGAGACGGTCCTCTTCAGGAGGTTTTTGAAGTGATGTTATAGTTTAATCGATTTATATTCTGTGGATTTTATCTTTAATACCAATAAAGAATACGCCTCTCACGCTTATGGCGTCGAAGAGTATCAACAAATATATTTCGTTCACATTCGACTTTAATTCTTTATGGTACATATACAACTGGTATATGAGATCTCATCACTCCTTTGGCAATCAATAACTTGTTGAACTTCGAGTTCATAGTGCGTAAATTTAAATATCTAACCCAACGAGAATTTTCTGCCTTTCTCTTATTTATATTTCATATCTCCCCCTAATATCGGGGATAATTTTAGTTATATTATAAAATCAGCGTATCAAATGATCAATTTCCCAATTTTGGGCTCAAAATATGTATTTTGACAAAGTATACATGTATTTTTCATGTAGCCCATATAGATACATGAAGTTATCATATGAGAAATCCTCTTCCGGAGGTATTTTAATCACGCACTAATTACTTATTGATCCAAATATTCATGCCTTGGTAATAATTTGGATCCTTGAATTATAAATTCATCGCAACATGGTCATTGGATGCAAAATACATCATGTAATTAGTTTGATACTCATTGTAGAATCAATATATAACTAGTTTGATACTCGTCGAAGGATCAATGAAGCTCTTCGAGAGACAATAATACGAATATTATCATTTGAATTCTACCAATCCTTCAGGGATTGTTTTAATAAGATATTGCAATTCAATTTCAATATCATTCCACAAATAAGATTGATCAAATCAATGTTAATATGACATATTACATTTTTTTTTATTGAAGATAAACATATCACCTAAAACATTAATTGCTATTCAAGAGCATCTAATATTCTTCAAGAATTGTGCTACTTTAGGAGCAACAATTTAAAATAATATAAGGATAATGATTAAAATAATTAAATAATAAGAATGAAAGATAACAATACTCGAAATAAAGTATAGAAAAATTCAATCTCAATATTTTAATATTCTTCAGGAATACTAAATTTATTTGACGTGATCATCATAAACATATTATAAAATTATGATAAGATATTGTTGTGTTGTTCTTCAGGAACTTCAAATTATCTTCAAGATTATTGAGACTATAAATTTATGTTTCTTCGAGAAACTAGTTATAGGGATAAACATATATCACCTATAATATGAATTATTCTTCGAGAATTTGTAATATTCATCAAGAATATTTATTGTGCTACTTCAGGAGCAACAATTTAAATCAATATAATGATAACTATAAAAATAATTTAATAACGGGAAGGAGTACAAATGCTCAGAGTAAAGTTTAAAAAAATTGCAACCTCAATATTTAATATTCTTCAGAAACATTAACTTATTTAATGTGTTCATCATAAACATATTGTTTTTAATATGATAAGATATTGTTGTGTTCATTAAGAATATCAACTATTTATTTATTAATAATCTTCAAGATTATTAAGAATATTACAATTTATATTTCTTCTAGAAACTACAAAATTAATGCAATATAATTGATTTCATAATCAAATCATGTAGCAACAGAAATACATGCATTACAAAAAGTTTATAATAACCAAAACATGTTGATGCAATTGAGCAAATCATAATTTCTGCTCAAGTAACAAAGTACTTTCATTTTTAATATCACGATTTACAGTTTATGAAATGTGTATATTATTAACATTAGTTTTCATATATATTGGATTTTTTTTTCTAGAATATAACACAACTTACTTCAATAGTAGAATTATAAGAAAACGAATCAATTGAATCTGTCATATTTTAAACCATTCGTAGATAATTGATCAAGCACTGAACCAAAATATTCATATCATATTTTAAATTGTACAGTATGTTAATCCATAATTATTCAATCAAAATATCATCAAAAGTTATTTTTGAAAAATTCTTTCAATTTTCGTAACTTTCGATCGGTAATAATGTTAATACAATATCAAATTTAAATCTATAGCTTTCTTACCTTTAGCAAGTCGATCCCCCAAAAGAATGGAGAAGGTAGAACCATAGATCCAAAAAGAATTAGAGAAGATGAGGTAGAATTATGGTGTTGATAACGTGATGTGATCCATTTATTTGTATTCTGTGGATTTGGATCTTAATCACCAACGAGTCTCTCTCGCTTCAGCGTAAAGGATCATCACTTAATTCATTTAGTTCACAAAAACCAAACCAAACCAAACCAAACATACCCAGTATATCCCGCGCAGAGCAGGGTCTGGGGAGGGTAAGATGTACGCAGACCATGCCCCTACTTTTCACGGTAGGGAGGCTGTTTCCGTGAAGACCCCCAGCTTAGTGCACAGCAAAGAATAGCGTGATATTTACAAAGAAGCATATGATACGAAAAAGCTCCAAACCATACCTGAGCCCATGGCTTAATTCACATGAGCCTTACCTAATGGGACTTTGGCAACTGCACTCTCGATGGATGTTGCTCTAACAGAAGAGAGGTTGACTCTGCGCACAGCTCCCTGTCAAAAATACACCACATGCAAAAGGTAATAGGATAAAATATATAATAAAAGTAATAGATGCAATGCTCTAGGTCAAAACTAACCGGGACAACCCAACCCTGAGGCTCTCAACAACAGCATCGCTCCCTTTAAAGGAATCCACAACTCTGATCTGGCGCCTCCAAGAGCTCCTATCAACAGTCAGGGTCTCGGAAAGGTTCAAGGTCACAAGCCACCTAGCCAATTGTAATATTGTCTCTTTAGGACTAAACTATACATTTGCATTCATTTTGCATTGGCATTCTCACTCATGTGGGGGATTGTTGGAAATAGTTTAGTAATTAACCATTTATTAAAAATAAATATTGTTAATTAAATAATTATTATTTAATTAAAATATTTATTGAATGTTAATCTACGTCGTGAGTAGATGAACATGGTATATTTAATATTTCTAAACCGATTTTCGGTGAGTGAGATATTATATGTTAAAGTTTGATGTTGGAGTAGGAACTAGCATGAGGTATATGATGTTAGTTATCCCACATTGATTGTGGATGGATGTTTTGGCTTATATTTAAAGTCTTTGCCTTTATGGGCTTAATAACAAGTGGGTTGGTGTGTATGGGTGTCCTCGCGCACACACACACACGCGTGCGCCGCCGCCGCCGACCGACCGACCGTCCGTCCGTCCAGGTCGGGTCGGGCTTGTAATGTCCGGTATTCTCGTTTTCTGTTATCTTGAATTCTTTGTGTCTTGACGTCGGACATTTTCTTGTTGACGAGAATCGGAGTGAATTCTATCATAATACTATATTTGTTTCTACCGCATAGTCCTTGTGGTCCGGTGCGACTTGTTGTCGCGTGCGTTTCTTTGATTAAATGTGTGCATGTGATGTGTTGTTAATTACTCGTTATTGTTTTGAATCATTGTCGGTGGCGTTGTTATGGTCGTCGTGGGGCGTGTTTTCACGCTGTATGTTCTTTCGCGTTGCTTGTAACGTTTTGCCGTTGGGCGCGATTTTTTTTTCGGTTCTTGTGTATCCCGTTGAGTTTTCCTGGCGGGATATTGCTTCTCCCTACTTGATTTAAGTTTCGGGACGAAACTTCTTTTAAGGAGGGTAGAATGTAATATCCGCAATTTCGGATTACGGTAATTTTATTTTTTCGGCGGGAGTCCGTTTCGACGACTCGCTTGGAACCGTATCATCATTCCGAGAATGATTAATTACGCACTTTTGTCATCCGAGTTCGTTTGGTATTGTTTTGTTGAGTTCCGTGTTTCTTAACAACTTTTCCGCACTCGTTCGATTCTTGTGAATCTCGTCCAAATTCTTGTTTGAGTTTCCCGTAAGTCCGTTTAACTTTGTTAGACGTGTTGTGATCTTTGGTTTGGTGTTTCGATCGCGTATCGTGATTTTCGGACGTTTTGGGCCATTTTCGTAATTTCCCAAAGTTTTGGGTAATTACTTCCGTTGTTGAATTCCGAGCCTTCGGGTGGTCGGAATTGTGTGTTCTCTTAGCCCTTAGATTCGTCTTTGCGAGTACTTCGTGACCGTATCTTCGATTCGTATTCAGGTTTGGGTTTCGGTGTCGTTTTCTTGAGTTCAGTGTTATTAAACGACTTTTCCCAAATATGAGTCGACTTTGTAGAATCACCATAAATTCTTGAAAACTCCAAAGACTTTGAATCTTTTCAATATTATAGAGAATCAAGTTATCTTTCCAATGGTTCAAACGGTGAGTCAATCGGAGTCCGGACGAGAGAGTTATGGTCGAAATAGCTCAGACACTCATTTTCCAGTTTAGGCCGAGCAGCTGTATCTGTGCCGCGCACACTTATTCAGGCCACGGCACACACCCAGTTAGCCTATTTCTGCGGATTTTGTGAGATGAATGCTCATTTCATCTCTTCCTTCATTCCTCCTCCTCTTGGGCGATCTTATGGGCGATTTTGGGCGTTTGCATCATCTATCACAGAGTACTTCATATTCTTCAAGTTTTTGGTGTGGATTAACAACTCCAACAATTGTTCTTCATCATTAATCCAAGGTAAATTCTTGAAACCCTACTTTTGGGTGAATTGGGGGTTTTTGTTCGTTTTGTCCGATTTAACCGTAATAACTTAGATTTGTGATGTATTGATGATTATTTAGATGTATTCTATCATTTCCTTGTTATTCCATGGTTGGATCGTTTCGATTCGTTATTTTGGTCGAGTTCTTAGTCAACGCCTTGAAGGTGTCCGACAAAAGGTCTTAGAGGGGGGATTGGGCGTTGTATGATTATTATCCATCGTACGATTGTTGATTTATCATTGGTATGACTTAGGGACGAAATTCTTGTGAAGAACTCGAGTCGGAACCCTTCCGCTCGTTGTCTTCTTGGTCCGAGCTTCGGTCGAACCGTGTTCTTGAACGTTTGGTAGCGGTTATTAAGGCAAGTATCTTATTATACGACTTGTATCTTGTGACTAGTAATTACGTATGATATGTATGACGATTTTGCTTGCCTCCGTAAATATGTTCCGTTTGAGTTGGTTGTGTTTTCCAAATTTGAAGGCTTTGTGATAATAGTGATATATTGGTATCCGTGTTAGGCGTCGTGCCATTTGTGCGGGATTGCGATGTACATATGAGATGGTTGTACACGTGGTTGTTCAATGTATTGTGTACCGAATGTGTGTTATGTTGGTTAAGAGTCGTTGTGATGATCATGATATTTGTGTTGTTTTGGTTTACATACTTGATTGTACATTTCGGTGTAATGTGGAATGGCTTGACATTTAATGATTATGAATTGTGTCGTGTCGATGTGTGTGTGTTCCGGTAGGGTCCGACGAGGCCTGCGGAGTTCGGTACATGATGTGTACGAACAAAGTGTGTGATCCAGGTAGGGTCAGACGAGGCCTGGAGTCCGGTAAATGACGTGTACGGACAAGGTGTGTGATCCAGGTAGGGTCCGACGAGGCCTCGGAGTTCGGTACATGATGTGTACGAACGATGTTGTGGCGGGTAGGGTCCGTTGAGGCCTCGGAGTTCGGTACATGATGTGTACGAACAGTGTGTGTGGCCGGGTAGGGTCCGTTGAGGCCTCCGGAGTTCGGTACATGATGTGTACGAACAGTGTGTGTGGTCCGGGTAAGGTCCGTCGAGGCCTCCGGAGTTCGGTACATGATGTGTACGAACAATGATCGTGTAGCAGTGATTGTTCGGGTAACATTTTAAATATGGATTTCGGACTCATAATGATATATTATTTAGTATGCTTTGAAACGAGAATCGGGCTAAGACCCTAATGTTTACGAAAAGGTTTTGTAAATTGGGACTCGAGGTCCAAAAGAATTTCTGCTTTAAAAATCCCCGAGATGATGTGTTCCTTTTCAAATATCTCTTACTTGAGTTCGAAATTCTAAAACTTCTCGGGAACATTTTGATAATTGATTTACGTATTAAATTCGTAGTTGCTATTTGCTTGTTACATTTCGTATGGTTTGATACTTGCACTAGTAAAATAGTAGAGTTTTACTAACCCCCGAGTATTCGGGGGGTGGATGTCTGTTCTGCGTCCAGGTACATGCAGGTTCAGGGGAGCAGTCACAGGATTGGCACAAGGGGATGACGAGCTGCGATACTAATCAAGAGTTGAGAGTTGGTAGAGTTTATTTGTATTGTTAGAGTTGATTCAGTCTTCCGTTGTATTGTATTTCGAACCCTGTGTGGGTAATGTTGTTAGTCAGTCCTGTTGATAGAGTTGTTTGACCTCATCGGTCTGTGTGTTTTTGTGTAAGTGACCTTAGCAGTGCGTATTATTATATTGTTTGACCACTGGCCGGGCAAGCATTTGGTTGTTTATGGACGTTAGCTCGGTAGATCCTTGCGGAAAGGGTTTACGGCGTGTAATATTCCCATATGGTTTTGGGGGTGTTACATTTATGGTATCGAGCTTAGGTTGTGGAAACCAGTCCGGGTCGAGTCAGTCGTGGTTTGTCGAGTAATGTGTTGTCTTGTCGTTCGAGTCGTCAGTGACAAGTTGAGTTGTGCGTAGTCACAACGTGTCGGATATGTTGTCGGATGAGATTAGTATCGTGGCCACCGTCATCTCTGTGCGGCTTTGTGGATGTAAGTCTCCTTCTTTGTGTTGTGCCTCGTGTGACACGAGCTATTTTTATGATTATGAGTTAATTGACGGAATCCTCTTATGGATTTTGATTTCGTGATATGTGATCATTTGACTCCGTTTTCGTTCATATGAGGAGTAGTGTTCTTTGTCTTGTGCATGTTTGATTTTATTTCTTTTATCCGCTGCGTGAGTTCTTTTGTAATGGCTTTCGGTATTTTACCGACTGAGTTTTATTTCGAAAACCAATTCCCTTAACCGAGTTTTTGGCATTATGGCCTTGATCATTTTGGTGAAATTCTTATGACGGAATTTAGTATTTTGTAAATGGCTTTTGTGAGTTTTTGAAATATTACCGTCATCGACCTTTTTGGCATTTTGTAAATGGTTTTTAGCCTGGTGGGTTCCGGCGCGGGACCCACGGCGCTATAATGTTCCGTGTAATTATCTGAAATTTTTGGGCATTCTAGCCCATTGAATTATCTTTGAAAACTTTGAGTACCTTAGAAAATAAATTTCGAGACGTACTTTTAAAATAAATTATTTTCTCGTGGTACATCCAAGGTGCCACAATATGTTTCAAGATTCTTCTACCTCGAGGACCAAAATGTTTTGAGATATTTCCAATATTTTAGAAACACTTCTACTTAGACCCGAGGGTCGAATATTTCCGAAAGTTTTTCACGAAAAGAAAGTGTCCTCATTTTTATCGAATGCGAAATAGTTTTCCAAAGTCTCGATAACGATGTTTCACGATTGTACTTTTTTTTTTTTTGAAGGGTGATACTCAAGATCAATCGGTGTTTCCAAAATTGTTTTCAAAAGGAGGTTTTCGTTCTTAAAACCTATCTATTCCCATTTGAGGGCTGGGTATGTATGTGTGATGTTCGCGTTTTCGTTATGATGTTTGCTCTCGAGTATGATCGAAATGGTGGCATGAACGTCGAGGCGTTGCCACACATTTGTTGTACTAGCCCTCTGTGAGAGGTGTGAATTGGTGTTTACTGTTTATCGCCTCGTGGTGATTTGCGTGTTGTCGCACGAGTGTGAGCTGTTGAATCTTGGGTTTGTACGTTTGTGTACATGTGTGATTGTTTCATAATGTTTGTAATTATGTGCTGGTTATCGTTCGGGCCGTTGAGGTCGCCGAACGATACCGTCGTTGTTGTAGTGTTTGTGTGTGTATTACTTTACGATGGTAATCGTTGTATATGATATGTGTTATGATTCTTTGTTGTCCGAGTTGGCATCTCCGCTATATTGTTTTGCGACGTTATACCCCATTGTATCTAGCATTTGTACTTTCGGTATGCCGAGCCGAGGTGTTTCAACCGTGATGTGCGGGCATGCACGTGTAAATTGTCCTTCTCGCCGCAACGCTGCTTCGAGGACACCGAATTGATTTTGCGGGTCACCGAGACTTTCGAGTTCGCGCCAAAGCCACGAGATATCGGGATCGACTCGAGAGACCCATGGGAGATTTTCTGTCGGATGCTTTTTGTGTTGTGACCTTGTTTCCGTTGTTGTGAGTTGCGGGGACGACATTTCTTTTATAAGAGGTCGGATGTAATACCCATACTATATTTGACTTGCAGCTTTCTCCTTCTAAATTCTATCGACTTGCACGTGTTCGTCGATACTTTTGAACTTGTTTGATGTCTCGATTGTCATCGTTCAACCGGTTGTGACCTTGTTTCAGATCGACCTGTTTATCATCGTGACCTTCCCGAGTTCGGTTCGATTCTTGTGAGCCTTGTTTGGAAGTAATATCTTTCACTTTCTACGAGTTCTTTTAATGCCTGGAGTAGAAGTGGGGACTTCGGAGTCATTGTTCGACTGTTGTAATTCGATCATTGTTATTTGATCATTATTGTTCGATCATTGTTATTTGATCGTTGTTGTTCGATCATCGTTATTTGATCATTGTTGTTCGATCATTGTTATTTGATCGTTGTTGTTCGATCATTGTTATTTGATCATTGTTGTTCGATCATTGTTATTTGATCGTTGTTGTTCGATCATTGTTATTTGATCATTGTTGTTCGATCATTGTTGTTCGATCGTTGTTGTTCGAATGGGGTTGTCTGACTGTTGTTGCCTGATCTCGTACTGCGAAGAATTGTCGTTCACCGTTAGTCAACTGTTTCGAGTGTGGCCAAGTGGGTCACCGATCAGTGCATTGTGAGACCGTTGCCAAGATGTTCGGGAATTGGGTTTTCGTTCCTACTCGGGGAGTGCCCGGTGGTGTCCCGTGATGTAGTTGTGTATCGTACTTCGTGCTGTAATTCGTGTAGAAATTGATATTTGTTGCGTGAACTTTTTGGTTTTGTTTGTATTCTACCATGATGTTTTATTTTAAGTTTCGGGACGAAACTTATTTTTAATAGGATAGAATGTAATGTCCGGTATTCTCGTTTTCTGTTATCTTGAATTCTTTGTGTCTTGACGTCGGACATTTTCTTGTTGACGAGAATCGAGTGAATTCTATCATAATACTATATTTGTTTCTACCGCATAGTCGTTGTGGTCCGGTGCGACTTGTTGTCGCGTGCGTTTCTTTGATTAAATGTGTGCATGTGATGTGTTGTTAATTACTCGTTATTGTTTTGAATCATTGTCGGTGGCGTTGTTATGGTCGTGGGGCGTGTTTTCACGTTTGTATGTTCTTTCGCGTTGCTTGTAACGTTTCGCCGTTGGGCGCGATTTTTTCGGTTCTTGTGTATCCGTTGAGTTTTCTGGCGGGATATTGCTTCTCCCTACTTGATTTAAGTTTCGGACGAAACTTCTTTAAGGAGGGTAGAATGTAATATCCGCAATTTCGGATTTCGGTAATTTTATTTTTTCGGAGGTCCGTTTCGACGACTCGCTTGGGACCGTATCATCATTCCGAGAATGATTAATTTCGCACTTTTGTCATCCGAGTTGGTTTCGGTATTGTTTTGTTGAGTTCCGTGTTTCTTAACAACTTTTCCGCACTCGTGTTCGATTCTTGTGAATCTCGTCCAAATTCTTGCTTTGAGTTTCCCGTAAGTCCGTTTAACTTTGTTAGACGTGTTGTGAGCTTTGGTTTGGTGTTTCGATCGCGTATCGTGATTTTTGGACGTTTTGGGCCATTTTCGTAATTTCCCAAAGTTTTGGGTAATTACTTCCGTTGTTGAATTCCGAGCCTTCGGGTGGTCGGAATTGTGTGTTCTCTTAGCCCTTAGATTCGTCTTTGCGAGTACTTCGTGACCGTATCTTCGATTCGTATTCAGGTTCGGGTTTCGGTGTCGTTTTCTTGAGTTCAGTGTTATTAAACGACTTTTCCCAAATATGAGTCGACTTTGTAGAATCACCATAAATTCTTGAAAACTTCGAAGACTTTGAATCTTTTCAATATTATAGAGCATCAAGTTAGCTTTCCAATGGTTCAAACGGTGAGTCAATCGGAGTCCGGACGAGAGAGTTATGGTCGAAATAGCTCAGACACTCATTTTCCAGTTTTGGCCGAGCGGCTGTATCTGTGCCGCGGCACACTTATTCTGGGCCGCGGCACACAGTCCAGATTAGCCAATTTCTGCGGATTTTGTGAGATGAATGCTCATTTCATCTCTTCCATCATTCCTCCTCCTCTTGGGCGATCTTATGGGCGATTTTTGGGCGTTTTACATCATCAATCACAGAGAACTTCATATTCTTCAAGTTTTTGGTGTGGATTAACAACTCCAACAATTGTTCTTCATCATTAATCCAAGGTAAATTCTTGAAACCCTACTTTTGGGTGAATTGGGGGTTTTTGTTCGTTTTGTCCGATTTAACCGTAATAACTTAGATTTGTGATGTATTGATGATTATTTAGATGTATTCTATCATTTCCCTTGTTATTCCATGGTTGGATCGTTTCGATTCGTTATTTTGGTCGAGTTCTTAGTCAACGCCTTGAAGGTGTCCGACAAAAGGTCTTAGAGGGGGGATTGGGCGTTGTATGATTATTATCCATCGTACGATTGTTGATTTATCATTGGTATGACTTAGGGACGAAATTCTTGTGAAGAACTCGAGTCGGAACCCTTCCGTTCGTTGTCTTCTTGGTCCGAGCTTCGGTCGAACCGTGTTCTTGAACGTTTGGTAGCGGTTATTAAGGCAAGTATCTTATTATACGACTTGTATCTTGTGACTAGTAATTATGTATGATATGTATGACGATTTTGCTTGCCTCGTAAATATGTTCCGTTTGAGTTGGTTGTGTTTTCCGAAATTTGAAGGCTTTGTGATAATAGTGATATATTGGTATCCGTGTTAGGCGTCGTGCCATTTGTGCGGGATTGCGATGTACATATGAGATGGTTGTACACGTGGTTGTTCAATGTATTGTGTACCGAATGTGTGTTATGTTGGTTAAGAGTCGTTGTGATGATCATGATATTTGTGTTGTTTTGGTTTACATACTTGATTGTACATTTCGGTGTAATGTGGAATGGCTTGACATTTAATGATTATGAATTGTGTCGTGTCGATGTGTGTGTGTTCCGGGTAGAGTGCAGCGAGGCCTGCGGAGTTCGGTACATGATGTGTACGAACAAAGTGTGTGATCCGGTAGGGTCAGCGAGGCCTGCGGAGTCCGGTACATGACGTGTACGGACAAGGTGTGTGATCCGGTAGGGTCAGCGAGGCCTGCGGAGTTCGGTACATGATGTGTACGAACGATGTTGTGGCCGGGTAGGGTCCGTTGAGGCCTCGGAGTTCGGTACATGATGTGTACGAGCAGTGTGTGGCCGGGTAGGGTCCGTTGAGGCCTCGGAGTTCGGTACATGATGTGTACGAGCAGTGTGTGTGGTCGGGTAAGGTCCGTCGAGGCCTCGGAGTTCGGTACATGATGTGTACGAACAATGATCGTGTAGCGATGATTGTTCGGGTAACATTTTAAATATGGATCTCGGACTCATAATGATATATTATTTAGTATGCTTTGAAACGAGAATCGGGCTAAGACCCTAATGTTTACGAAAAGGTTTTGTAAATTGGGACTCGAGGTCCAAAAGAATTTACCTTTAAAAATCCCGAGATGATGTGTTCCTTTTCAAATATCTCTTACTTGATTTGAAATTCTAAAACTTCTCGGGAACATTTTGATAATTGATTTACGTATTAAATTCGTAGTTGCTATTTGCTTGTTACATTTCGTATGGTTTGATACTTGCACTAGTAAAATAGTGGAGTTTTACTAACCCCGAGTATTCGGGGTGGATGTCTGATGCGTCCGGTACATGCGAGTTCGGGAGCGATCACGGGATTGGCACAAGGGGATGACGAGTGCGATACTAATCAAGAGTTGAGAGTTGGTAGAGTTTATTTGTATTGTTAGAGTTGATTCAGTCTTCCGTTGTATTGTATTTCGAACCCTGTGTGGGTAATGTTGTTAGTCAGTCCTGTTGATAGAGTTGTGTGACCTCATCGGTCTGTGTGTTTTTGTGTAAGTGACCTTAACGGTCTGTATTATTATATTGTTTGACCCTGGCCGGGCAAGCATTTGGTTGTTTATGGACGTTTAGCCTGGTAGATCCTTGCGGAAAGGGTTTACGGCGTGTAATATTCCCATATGGTTTTGGGGGTGTTACAGGGCTCGGGCTCGGGATCTCGGGCTCGGTCCAGGCCCAGGACCAGGACCAGGACTTGGATCTTGGATCTTGGCAATTGGTGCTTTGGGCTGGTGTTTGGGCTTATCTTTGTAAGTCCACTAGCCTTTTGGTATGGACAAGACTCTTGAGTTGCCTTGACTCTTCATCCAACCAGCCCTTTGGGCGTCTGAAACCGCCAGCCATCATGGCAGGAGTAATGGCGACGAGTCCCTTCACCTGATCAAGGAGTGCTATATATATATATATATATATATATATATATATATATATATATATATATATATATATGTATATATATATATCAGCATTCTGGTCATTGCAAAACACACGGAAATCAGTGCATTTTTATCATATCATATACAGTTCAGTCTTCCTTCCAGTCCAGTTCGCAGGTACTCGGTCAGTTTGCGGTGCTGCTACTGCCGAGACGTTCAGATGTTCTAACCTTTGGGGACGAGCCGCTTCATCGTGAGCACTACCGGGGCGTATTCTCGTCTTGCGGGCAGAAGCTCTAGCTTCGGACGATCTTTAGTCCTTTTATTAAAAAAATTGTTCGTTACCTTCAAAGTGTAATATTTTCTTTCTGTTCTTCGTTGTAGTAAAGTTCAGAATTTTATTTGTAATACACCTGCAAGTACCGAATTATTCCTACACACTATACACTGTGCTTCATTCTCTCCAGCACGAGAACGTAATGGAGCTTGAGTGAGGGAGGATGTCATGACTCAAATGTCTTGACCTTGTTTGACCATTGAATGAGACGTGCCAAGATGAGGAAAAAATGGGGCGACATTAGTGGTAAAGTGTAGTTTGTCCGAATGCTTCTGTTTGAACGAGTTAGGCATGCTAACTCAGTTAAGTATGTGGAGCTTATCGCTGATCGATAACTCAACTATGAAGGGATCGTAGCTGCTAGGGCATAATTGATCGGCGGCTAATGCCGCCACCTGATGAGCACATTACAGAGCGAAATCAATATGCATACGGATGTGGGAAGGCTGGTCTCGGGACATACGGAACTTTGGGACGTGCACATGCCTGAAAGCTCCCATCCCTTGACAAATGGTATGCCACTATTATTATTAAAAGTAAAAATGTATAATATTTAATAAAATAAATTATTAAGTTGATTTTTATCGATTAAAATAACTTTTATTAAACTGATTTTTATTGAATTCAAATTAATAAAAAATCAATGAAATTCATTTGCCTTCGAATTTACCATGAGTATCATGAATATTTATAATTTATGATGAAAATTTTATTACACGTCTAACGATGAATATAAATACAAGTCTCTTACCCATGTGCACAATGCACACCTTAAAATTTTCCTCAAATACATGTATTATTTAATAATTTTTTACTAAAAATAATTAAATATTCGAGTAGTTAATGAGTATAAAAAATATTTAAAATATAATAGATTTTGGAATAAAAATAAAAACCTAAAATTACTATAACAATACAAAAAATCAGTTAAATATATATAAACATTTGTAGTATATTCTAAATAATTGTCTACTATAAGTTTTCAAATAAGTTGATATGTCGAATAATATATGCAAACAAATTTAATAGGATCCCACATAATTATATTATACCATACGTAAAAATCACAAAAATATCTCAAATTAAAATATGTGATTATAATTATTAAAGAATGGATGAAGTCAAAATTAAAAAGAAAAGGTCCTTCCTATATAGAAGTAGGGATTGACGAGAAAAAAAATAGGTAATCCTAGGTCAGAGACAATTCGGTTCCGCTGCAGAAAGTAAAGGAATTGGAACCGAGCTGCCACAAAAATATATCGGTTTGGTTCCAAGCGATTCCTCGATTCTGTGATATGGAAAAAAATATCTACAAGTCGGTTCTCGGTTCGGTTCCGGCACAGTTCGCTCCGCTTTCAGCGGGATTCCTTTCGGTTCCTTCAGTTCCTACACGGCTCAAGTCGGTTCAGCGATGCGGTTCTGACAAAAATATCTATTATAAATTATAGTTAAATTCATAATATCCATCGATTTCTTTCGGTTCCTTCAGTTCCTACGATTTCTTTTAAAAAAATTAATAGTAACCGCGAACCGAATCGCTATAAAATGAGGAAACCAAACCACCTAAATAATATTAATTTTGCTCTTAAGAATCGAACCGAACCGAACCATCAATTCCTGCACGGTTCAAATCAATTCGGCGATTTTCGGTTTGGTAATCCATCGCATCGGCCCAAGATAAAGCGTCTCTTCCTTTTCAAAATAGAAGCAAAAACATAATCATTGTAGTTGGATTCATTCAAATAATATGGTTCGATTGACATACAAGTAAAAAAACGGACTTTAGGTTGACGAACATGAAGTAAAAAAATCATAACTTTATTACGTATATAATGGTAATATTTACACAAAAGATGCAATATAAAGCACTTTTAAAGATTCGTTTTGAAATAATGGTCAATGAAGGGGGCGATATAGTGGTAAAGTGTAGTTTGTCCGAATGCTTCTGTTTGAACGAGTTAGGCATGCCGACTCAATTAAGTATGTGGAGCTTATCGTTGATCGATAACATAACTATGAAGGGGATCGTAGCTGCTAGGACACAATTGATCGGCGGCTAATGCCGCCACCTGATGAGCACATTACAGAGCGAAACCAATATGCATACGGATGTGGGAAGACTGGTCTCGGGAAATACGGGACTTTGGGACGTGCACATACCTGAAAGCTCCCATCCCTTGACAAATGGTAGGCCACTATTATTATTAAAAGTACAAATGTATAATAATTAACCATCGATTCCTTTCGGTTCTTTCGGTTCCTATGATTTCTTTTAAAAATATTAATAGGAACTGCGAACTTAACCGCCTAAATAATATTAATTTTGCTCGTAGGAATCGAATCGAACCATCAATTTCTGCACAGTTCGGATCATTTCCGTGATTTTCGGTTTGAAAAGTGTCCGGCCTAGGTAATCGATCGCCTTGGCCCAAAATAAAGCGTCTCTTCCTTTTTAAAATAGAAGCAAAAACATAATCATTGTAGTTGGATTCATTCAAATAATATGGTTCGATTGACATACCAGTAAAAAAACTGACTTTAGGTTGACGAACATGGAGTAAAAAAAATCATAACTTTATTATGTATCTATACTACTTAAAATTTATCCCCTTTAATTTAATGTGGAATGGGGTTTGTGCACAAAGTAAAGGTTATCGCCCTTAATATTTATCAATTTATTCCGAAAATGTTTTCTTTCACATTATTTTCACCGCAAGAAATTATATTGATCAAAATAAATAATGTCAAACTAACTGTAAAAATTTCTGAAACTATATATATTTCCTTCTCTTGGCTTATGCGTTTACTCTGTTTATCAATTGTCGAAGACTTTGTCCAATTAACGTTACCAATATACGGTTGGTATATGTTAATAATTATATATGTCAGAAAATCATCATCTAATATTTCTTATGCGTTAATGTTGAAATAGTACAAATTTTCGCATACAATCATGCAATTTAGAAGATCCAGAAACATTCATCAAGTTCTCTAACAACTCAAAATCTGCCATTGGAAATATATATATATATATATATATATCAAACTACAAATGGTTTTATAATTCGCTATGGCAAAAGTACCAAATAAATAGGCAAAAAAAATTTATGTAACTTATTCATATTAAAGGATTACATATGAAGAGATTATTTTAATTGTAACTTTAATGTAAATAAACTAATTTAAATACAAAAGTTAAGATAAACATCACAATGCAAATGCACCTTCTAATACACAAGGTGATTAAATTGAACTTTTAAATGATAGTATAAATTACAATATGATTAAATTTTAGCTATGAAAACTTAGATACAATCGGTGCATCGCATGAGTTGAATAAACCAAAAACAACCCCAGAGCAACACCCGAGTTAGTAAAGTTTCATTTCATATAACTAATTACATAGACTAAAATAAAAGGATAATAATAATAAAAAAACTTATAAACTTCTCTAAAAGACATTTAAATTCCGCCATCTGCTCATTCAACCGTCTGCCCCAACATTACGTATAAAATACGTAGATATACAACCAAAAACCGTGCATCGCACGAGTTGGATAATACCTCGTATAATGGTAATATTTACACAAAAGATGCAATATAAAGCGCTTCTAAAGATTCGTTTTGAAATAATGGTCAATGAAGGGACATGACTCCATTAAACACGTCTATTAGCCGGAAAAACAAAACAAAAAAAGTATATGCCTTTTTTTTTTCCTTTTTTACTACTCCATCCGTCTCGGTATAAGTGCAATATTGTGAAGAATTTAATTTGATGTATTTTAGGTGAATGATTAAATGTGACAGATGTATAAATTTTGTAAGTATGATGGTGAGTGTGTATTATACATGAAAAGATCAAAAATATTGATGGTGAATGTGTGATGTAGATTAAAAAATAAAAATTGTAGTTCGGGCATGGCGGAGAGTGTATTTGATTCGGAAGGATAAGTCACTCACTTGAGACTCGAAGCGGTGTTTATTGGAATTATTTGAAATTTTATCGAGTTTTGAAAAATATGTTTAAGTTTTTTGATATTTTATTTGGTCAATAAATATATTGTTGATTTCTTTGTAGGAATAGATAAATTGAAACCATGTAAATTAAAAAACAAAAATATGCAAGTACGAATTTTAGTGAATGTTCATATCAATCGTGTTACATTTGCATGTGAGATGAATGCCAAAGTAATTCTTAATGCAAATATTTTAGAAGTCCTTCTCTACATTAATTCACTCAATTTATAGAAAGACTCTCGCCAATCAAGAGGCAGATGGTTGGAAAATGTTTGGAAGCTTTCACAACACATGTCATAAGGAGGAATGTTTCAGAGACAGGTGTGGTGCATGAGGAAGCAAATGGACATATCGCAGTAAGTGTAATGTGTGTCTGTCTCTTCTT
This sequence comes from Orobanche coerulescens, assembly GCA_033398695.1. NCBI lineage: Eukaryota > Viridiplantae > Streptophyta > Magnoliopsida > Lamiales > Orobanchaceae > Orobanche > Orobanche coerulescens. Next base: position 53,422,550 of record CM065801.1, on the reverse strand, counting down.
GTAGTTATCTGTTGACGGGCCGATCCAAAATCTTCATCGGGGTCGGTCTTCATACCGGGTCGCAATTTGATCGGACTGGACATATATGGGGGTTGAACAATCTGAATTGGTTGTTGTCATGTTGGTGTTGAGTTGGGTGTGAGTGCACATGTGAATGACACGTTGGAGAAACTGTCATTAAACTTAATCTGATAGCAATTGAGTCAAGTTTGAACGAGCTTTAATTGAACCGAACACGAATCGAGCTTGAATAGATTAATACTACCTAAGTTTCTTAATAATTGATTTTTTTTAGGTTGAATTTTGACAATAAATATCTTTTAAATATAACTACAACAAATCTTAAAAAGTATTTGTGTTATAAAAATATGTTTTAATGTGAATCTAGCAATATAAATTTTATACTTATTTTTTATACGACAATCTATGTTCAAAACTTAAATTAAAAAAGTCAAAAATGCCAATTACTATGAGACGGAGGAAGTAATATTTTTATATGCATTTTATGATTTATATTCTAATTGAGTCGAGTTCGCGAACATTTTTTAGAGCAACACTAACAAAATCTGTTGCTGTAGGCCATCTATGGCGTAGTGTCGAGTGGAGTTTTATATTTTGTACAATAAAAATTATATTTAAGTTCGATTCGTTATATTAACGAATTGAATTTAAACAAGATTTTTACTAATGAAGTTTAAATTAAGTATCGGGTAGTTTGATTGGATTTTTAGCCCGAGTAACAAAAAAATAACGTATCAAATCTGAATAAATAGATTCGTGGAAAAAGAAAACTAAAAATCTCAACAAATAAAATATATGTAGTAGATTTTATGCTCTGTGTAGCGTTTTCTGCCGTCTGCGGCTTTTATAGTTTTCGAGTTCGCCTTTTCTTTTGATTGTAAGACTTTTTTACCAATTTTTTATCAAAGCACCTATTTAACCAAAATTTTTATGGAACCGGATCGGATCGGACCGGACCGTACCATTTGAGCGTGTAATTGAAGTGTTGATCATGTGAGCATCTGTGAAAAGTCACGCGCATAACGCCCTCCAATTTAAACGTCATTGCATCTTATGCTTTTTTTTTTGAAAGGTAAAAAGTATAGTATAGTATTATTAATGGGGTACTTGAGGTACCTCAGTCCATATACAGAAAGAAGATCGAAAAGACTGTACAGAACTCTAAACCAACACCCACCAGCCAGCCTTAGAATTTACAAGGAATACAATGAAGTGGTTGCTCACTCCAATCATTAAGACTATAACAAAAAGAAATAGGAAAGTAAGCTTTGAGCCACTTCCACGAATGAATCCTGATGCCCTCGAACGTAATGGCCCGAACTGGTGAAACATTCTTAAAGATCACGTCATTCCTAGTCTTCCAAATTCTCCAAACCACGCATTGCCAAATAAGAAGAAAACATTTCTTTGTTGACCTGCCCGAACCTCTCGAAACGAAACTGTTCATGTGATGACAAATGGAAGAGTGTCTGGAGGGCTGAATTTCCAGCCATTGCCCCACCCGTGCCCAGATATGACATGCAAATGGACATTCCAAAAATAAATATTGTACAGTTTCCTCACAATTTTGACAAAGAACACATTCACCATTGAAGTTAGGAAGAATACCCCTTTTAGCCATATTATCCTTAGAAGCGATTCTGTTCAACAAAAGCTTCCAAGTAAATGCCGAAACTTTAAGAGGGATTGCCTTCCACCAAATTCTTGATGTATCGACCGAGGAATTTTGCTCAACGTCCACCTCTTGAATCAATGAGTTGTACATTGATCTCGTCGAGAATGAACCGTCTTTAGAGTCGATCCACCTGAATGAGTCTGATCTATCACGACTCACTTGAAACCTGCATAACACCATCCATAATTCCACAAGCATAAAGAACTCCTTAGTATCAAAGCTCCTATCCCATCTAAGACTCCATTTCCACTCCTCCCCAAGAAAAATACCACACTCATTGACCACCCTAAATTTTTGAGAAGAAAAACTGTAAAGAGAATGAAACATATACATTAAAGACTCTCCCCCACCCATCCAAGAATCCTCCCAAAATCTAACTAAGTTACCCATTCCCATCTCAAGACTCATATTATTACAAAAAGTAGAACCCTCTACGCCCTAAAGAATACTTTGAAGATCCCTCCACCAAAGAGACTTTTTACTATGTGCAACCCCCGACCCTCGACCAACAAGAGACCCGTATCTAGACCTAAAAATTTTAACCCACAAAGACTCATTCTCATTAATCCATCTCCATCCCCACTTACACATTAGAGCCAAATTAAATAACTTCAGATCTCTCACATCAATCCCCCCGTCATCTTTACTTTTGCACACACTACCTCACTTAACCCATGCTGTTTTTTTACGATTTTCTTTTCCTCCCCAAAGAAAATTTCTTTGGATTTTGGTTATGGTATTGATAACACTCACATGGGCTTTAAAGAATTACAGGTAATAGAGCGGAAGAGCCGAGAGAATCGAATTGAGGATAGTAATCCTTCCTCCAAAAGATAAGTTTCTTCTTTCCCAACCCAAGATTTTCTTCTTATATATATCAAACAAAGGTTTCCGGCAGCTTTTTTGACGATGATTAGCTCCGATAGGCAGCCCCAAATAATTAAACGGAAATTTTCCGGACTTGCACCCAATAATTTCAGCAAGAGAACCAAAATCTTGATCGCACAAATTGATTCCATGAATGGAGCTTTTTGAGAAGTTAATCTTCAAATCGGAGGAAATTTCAAATATCCATAGCAGCCCTTTCATAATTTTGGCGTTCTCCTGTGAAGATTTACCCAGGATGACAGTGTCGTCGGCGAACTGAAGATGACTAACCTGAACTCTATCATTGCCAATCAGAAAACCTTCAAACATTTGTCTCCTAACCGCTTCTTGAAAAAGACAACTAAGACCTTCCGCCGCTATAAGGAATAAGAAAGGAGACAGGGGATCTCCTCGTCTGAACCCTCTTTGTAGGGAAAATTCCCCAGATGGACTCCCGTTCACAAGGACAGACATCGTAGCCGAAGAAAGGCAGTCCGAAATCCATTTTCTCCATTTATCATTGAAGTTCATGGCTTCTAACATTTCATCCAAATATTCCCAAAGGACCGAGTCGTAAGCCTTTTCAAAGTCGACTTTAAGGACTAGACCCTGTTCGCCTTCTCTTTTCAGAAAATCAACGGACTCGTTTAATATTAAAATACTATCCAAGATCCGTTTTTTGCCCAGAAACGCGCTTTGATTCTCAGAAATGACCTTTCCCATCACTTTGGAATGAGAGTGACGAAGCTAGGATTTACCCCTTTGACGATTCTGCCGTTTTCATGGAATTCCGAGAAAAAACGCATGATATCCGATTTCAGTGCATTCCACATATTCTTGATGAACCCAAACGTGAAACCATCGGGTCCCGGACTTTTATTACCACCACATTCCCAGACAACTTTTTTAACTTCCTCTTCAGAAAATGGGCAAGTGAGGATTGAGTTGTCAGCTTCATTGATTCTTTTCGAGATCAGATTACTCAAGGAGATTCTACAGTGCTGCGGCTTCGAAAACTGCTGTTTAAAGTGGTTATGAACAGCCAATTTGACCACACTAACATCATCAGACCATTCACCATCAATAACAAGGCCGTCAATATGATTACATTTAATACGATTATTGATGGATCTGTGAAAGAAAGCCGAGTTAACATCACCTTCCCGAAGCCATTGAAACCTCGACTTTTGGAAGGCATAGCTCTCCTTAATTTTTTTCAGTTGCCATGCCACAGATTTTGCCTTCCTCATAGATTGCACTTCAATTTGAGTGAGGTCTCTATCTTCTTGCAATAAATCCAAAATTTGAAAATCTTTCAATGCTGATTCAATTCATTGCATCTTATGCTACAATGCATCACATCATCATATCATCTTCATGGGATTATGCTTGTCAGCTAGAAGAAAGGTAAAAAGGAAAAAAAAAACGTGAATAGCACAAAGGTGATTGATTGCTAAAGTGAACCAAAATGACTAGTCTCGTGACCTCAATAGCATGATGTAATAATTCATGCTCAAATATGTAACACCCCGAGATATTCGGAATAATTACAGCGCCGTAAACCCTTTAAGTAAGGATTTACGAGGCTAATTAAAAAGGAAAGTAAATCTAAGACATCAATACTGCGGAAATTCAAGTTTGTGAAAACGTACAACTGGTTCAACGAGTAATTAATACAACCATATCGAATTAATATCAATAAGACACGCGTACTCGAGTACAGAAACCAAACCAAGAAAACAAATCACCAATAACAATAAACATCACTGAACCCCTTCGTCGTCACGTCGGTAATGTGGCTGTTTCCCTGCTCCTTGACTACCTGAACATCAAAACAAATGTCCACCCCCGAAGGGGTTAGCAAAACGATGCTAGTACAAGTATCATATTAAACAATTCGAATATGCATCAACAATACATAACAAGATACACCACACGGACTTCCGCTACCGGAATCCGACAATGCGAATCTACAAGATTCCATTACACAGCATGGGTATTCCAATGATCCAGCGCCCTCAGCATAGATCCCAAGATGATCCCGTCGGACCAACACGAGGTGGAAATAACCCGTCCAATGATCCAGGCCTCACTTAGATCCCAAGATGATCCGTCGGACCAACACGAGGTGGACATCCGATCCAGGCGCCCTCGGCATAGATCGTACAACGTATACAGACACAACTCATGCATACACATATGCCAAATCATTATGTTCATCAACATGAACATATAAACACTATATAACGAATACCATGGCAAATCAACGAAGTAAATATCATGTTCAACAGCATGAATAATCATACGCATGCTCCAAAATACCAATATTAACATATCACGATACTTGCCTCGAAGATGGCAAGAACGATATACTTCAATGATCTCAACCTCTCGAAGGTCGCCTCCTTCGATCAACGTAGCAAGCTCGAACCTTAACAAAAGGAATGATATACAAATCATCTCAAGTCGAACAATGGCCTAAACAATTCGCCTACGGCCGAAAAGCTCAAAATAAACAAGTCGTCTGGATTACTTAGCGCGCCACGTACTTTACGTAACGCGGCGCTTAAGCCGGATCGTTAGCGTACGCTATCGTATAAGACTAGCGTGCGCTAGCCACGGATCGCGATCGACTCGGTAACACCCCGAATACGTCCGAATGTTACACGCCGTAGCCCTTCTCACAAGGATCTACCAGCAACTCCACTAGACTACACAATGATCGACCGACCGGGTCAATCTAAATACAACGCAGACCGACAAGGTCATTAAACAATCGAAAACTAATAAATTTAATATCTCCATGACAAAGAATAAACTTTCACACAAAAAGGGATGACAACTCCATTTAATAAAGGAAAACCTACACCCGTGCAAGGGTGAGTACTCAACCAAATGGAAAATACCGACCGATGGAGTAAATGCAAAAGACTCGACTCTTGTGTGATTAGCATCGCTGCCTTCCATCTCCTTCCAAGCTAATCCCGTGATCGCTCCCGAGCCGCCAAAACTGAGCGCATAACAGGCACCCACCCCGAAAACTCGGGGGTTAGCAACCGGAATTTTTCTAGTGCAAGTACAAAATATACAAGATATACGAACAATAACAACACAAAATTCAACCATCGTGAAGCCTTAACACAAACCATACATTCCCAAAGTCAACACAGTATAGCACTCGTATACACAAGGTGAAAAATAATCACATAGTCATATTCTCTATATGGAACATAACGCCAATCAAACTTTGGACGAGCCCAAGGAGTCAAAAGATTAAGTTCGAAAATCCATTTTTATAAAAGGAAAAGTATTTTGATAAGATAGTTTAAAAATATTATTAATGACTCGGGCCGTCTTGGGATTTTGGAAATTGAATGGGAATACCTTTAGAAAATAATTTCAAAAGCTCTCGGGTCCTCGACCCAATTTATAGAACACTGTCACTAACGAAATCATTATAACATCTCACGGGGTTCTCAAACCAATCAAAATAACATCATCACGAGATCAATCATCTCAACATTTCACGGGGTCCTCGACCCAAATCACGAATAAAGCACCACAATACAATCGAAGGCACAAGCTCTCATTCGACATATCCCGCTCAAGACCCCGACATTAACCCTCGAGATTTCGTCAAACCTCCTTGGTTAATTAACCCCGATACCAACGCTTCAAAAACAAGTTGAAACAAACTTTTCAAAACGCGAATCGCGGTCTATATCAAGACAAACGTTTAAGAGAGAGTTTGAAAGATTTTAGATACGAACATCGTTCGTAACGGGTCTTAGCTATCACTCAAATACCCGTAACTAATAAGCTCGCCAGCGCGCCTCCTTGCGCACTGTACCGGCGTTCACTTCCATCATGTTGGCCGCTCATTGAACATGTCACCGCACCGCGTCACTCCCGCAAGAGCCGCCTTGCGCGCGCATTAGGTGACATCGGCGTCACCACCCATATGGAGCCGCACATTGCAGAATACACCAGCCGGAGTGCACGCCCGCCTCGAGAGTTCCCGGATACGACGTTTCTCACAACAAGTATCCACATTATCACAAACATCAAGCACATGGACAAACGTCACAACAATTTTCAACTCGGTACATCAAGTTACACAATTTTCTCCGCCAGTCCATAACCACACAAATAAACAATAACACGCACGTTATCAATCAAACTCAATCACAATAAGCCTTCAAGCATAACCAATCAACACCGCACATATATCCCTATATTGCGACTCAACCGAATATATATATATATATGTATATATATATATATAACCTTACTATATTACAAGAGTAAATATAGTTTACCCATCAATCCAAGTCGAGTACGTCATCTAGTGTTAGTATTCATCACTCGTCATTCACCAATATAGGCGCTTATATCAATATATGTATATACATACATATATTTAACATATAAATATATATACATATATAAAACTAGATATATATATACATACACACACATATATATATATATATATACATTTATACATCCGTATAAATTCATACACTTCGACAACAATGATTTCACGCAGTTACAATTCGTATATCAAGGTACTTGCCTTGGAAATCTCTCACGAATACTTCAGAAAATGCGGTTGATTGGAGAAATCCGGAACTCCAATGAAAACGGCGATCGGAAAGGCTCAACACTAGATTTTTGTGGGGAATTCGTTCCTAGTATCCTATCATCAAATAAAAAACAAATCACACGAGGAAAACATCGCAAAACGACCAATTTTCTCTCTGCGGCATTTTCCCGGACACCTTGAAGGCGTCAAACGAAAGTTCATATAAACGACGAATCGGAAATGGTAAAACCGTGGAAAGATTGTGAAAATGATAGAATACTACTTAATCTACAATTATCCATCAGAAATATGAGTTAAAACGATCAAATCGGACAAAATCAACTAAAACCCCCAAAACTAGATTTCTAGGAAATCTGACCTGATTCGGTAGATCGAAGGATGTTATAGAACTGATGATTGATGGTATGAACCTCCAAACTTCATGGATTTATTGTCCAACAACATCTATACATGATTAGCACAACGTAAGCCTCGGAAGAGAAGAAGAGAAGTGAGAAATGGTCAAGAAAAGCGCCAGCCTTAAATAAAGCCGATTGCTGCCGTTACGACGAATCGGCCATGGCTTACGACGAATCGCCATGGCGAACTCCTGCTGGAAAATGCCGGAACGTTACGCACGCACGCCGGGGCCTTACGACGAATCGCCGTCACTACCGCACGTTACTCGGCCAGGCGCCTGGCCCGAGCATGCCCGCCATGACTCGGCCGACCAACTCCGACGGCCCGAACGACCCGAAACCCGAACACGAGTGCGAAACGAAGATACGGTTACGAAGTACTCGCAAAGACGAATCCGAGCACTAAGAGAACACACGATTCCGACCACCCGAAGGCTCGAAATTCGACAACGGAAAGTAATTACCCCAAACTTTGGGAAATTACGAAAATGGCCCAAAACGCCCGAAAATCACGATACGTGATCGAATAACCAAACCGAAGCTTGCAACATGAATAATAACATTAAATGAACTTACAAGAAAGTCGAAACAACAGTTTGGACGAGATTCGCAAGAATCGAACTCATGCGGAAAAACCGCTAAAAAGCACGGAACTCAACAAAACGACACCAAACGAACTCGGATGACAAAAGTGCAAAATTAATAATTCTCAGAATGACGAAACGGTCATGAGCGAGTCGTCAAAATGGACTTCCGCCGAAAAAAAAAGAAATTACCGGAAATCGAAATCACGGGTATTACATTCTACCCTCCTTAAAAGAAGTTTCGTCTCGAAACTTAAAATAGAGAGCGATGGAACAACAGTTTCAAACAAAATTTGCAAGAATCAAATTCGGATGTGAAAAGGCCACAGTAATCCACGAGATTTAGCAAAATGACCCGAAATTCGTTCGGAGGACGGTAGGCTAAGTAAAACAAGGTGGTTTAAAATCGTCGAGGGGATCACAATTGAATTACCAACAATGAAAGGTCACACAATACTGAAAATATCAAGAAAAGTACGGGTAATACATTCCCACATACGAAAAAAATATTACGACCCCGAAACTTAGAACAACAAGAGTTGGAAACGTAAAGCAATGAAACGAAATACGATCGAAGTCACGATTGTTTGAAACAACAATGATTAAGACATAGTACAAAATCTTCATCCTCCCATGCTAGGATCTTCAGAAGGAAACATAGGGTTTCGGGACACTTCCCGATCACTAGCTCTGCTCTCTCTCAGGGCGGCATTCTTTGCCAATTCGGAAACTGTCTCACAGTGTTTCTCCCGATGACCTTCACACCCACACCGGTAACAAGTCAAGAGTGGAGAGGGACAATTTGCACGAACATGTCCCTGACAGTTACAGTTGAAACATCTTCTCTTCTTACCGCGAGTCACCGATGCTGGTTTGGGATTTCCAGCGTTCACTCCCGACCGCGAAGATGACGCTTTCGAACAACGTGAGGGCTTGGGAGCCTTAGTCTCCTCACCGCCCAGAAATTTTCCCGATACCCTCGGTCTCTTTGCTTCGCTCGTGGGCTCGATTACTGAGGAGATTTCATAGGATATCGTTTGATCTCGATACTCCTTCACTGTAGCATGGATAGTTGTCGTACGAACCACCTTGTCGTTTCCACTTCCGTCATCACACTTACGTCCGCCAAGGCTCGACATACTAATACAGATAGTACCATTCAAAGATTATCAAATAATCGACAAAGATACCACCCTTATCAACACAAGGTTTAGTTAACATCTATAGAATAACGGTAATATCGTAAAGCATAGAGTTTTATGAAGTTAACTCCGGTCCTTCGACTAGGATGATCATTATATATATATATGTGCTTAATGAAAACAAATTTTTGAAAAAGAGAGCGAGTCACGTTACGCCCAAAGCTTGTAAATACTGTCCTTTATTTCAGAAGAGGAAGTTTATACAACGACTCTAAAATTTATTTTCGAGTGATGTATAAAAGAAAATTGGAAATGAATTGTAACTAATTTGAAGTATTTCAAAAGTGTTGAGTCCCAAATACCACAATTTTGAAAATCTACCCTCTCCTACCAAAACGTTTATTTTGAAAGAATTTTCCACCGAGATACGTGACGAATTGACATGACGACATTAAATCATGGCTTTCCACAACGTTAGAAAATTTCAAAGCACCACTTTAAAATATTCGTGATACTACAGCGCCGTGGGCCGTACCGGAACCCACCATGATAAAAATCATTTTAAAAAAAAATGTTCAAAATGCCAAAAAGGCCGATGTCGGTAATATTCTCAAATACTCACAAAAGTCATTTATAAAATATCAAATACCATCATGAGAATACAATCAAAACGTGCAAAATCAAAATATCAAAACTCGGTTTGCAAGACACCAAGAGCCCTCTCAAAATATTCACGCAGCGGATAAATTTAACATTCATAAATTTATTCTAATAAGGTGCAAGAACAAATAAATATGCTCGACTTCCGAAGCATATTACATAACCATTTTTACTCGGACTGCATACGCATGTTACATCATAAAACAATAATATCACCGACAAGTTCCAATTCCTAGTTCACATTAAACATATTAGCACAATATAATCAAATACGTATATAAGGGGACTTACGATCGGGAGGCTTACCATCACGGATTGCCGGAAGATGATGTCGGAACCACGATACTAATCACAACTCTGATGCGCGCGACTTACACCGGACATGGACTTGACCCAACGGCCTAGGTTTTTCGCAAACCTAAGCTCCGATACCATAATTGTAACACCCCCAGAATACGTCCGGAAATGTTACACGCCGTAGGCCCTTCTCACAAGGATCTACCAGGCTAAACTCCACTAGACTACACAATGATCGACCGACCGGGGTCAATCTAAATACAACGCAGACCGACAAGGTCATTAAACAATTCAGAAACTAATAAATTTAATATCTCCATGACAAAGAATAAACTTTCACACAAAAAGGGATGACAACTCCATTTAATAAAGGAAAACCTACACCCGTGCAAGGGTGAGTACTCAACCAAATGGAAAATACCGACCCCGATGGAGTAAATGCAAAAGACTCTGACTCTTGTGTGATTAGCATCGTCGTCTTCCATCTCCTTCCAAGCTAATCCCGTGACTGCTCCCGAGCTGCCAAAACTCGAGCGCATAACAGGCACCCACCCCGAAAACTCGGGGGTTAGCAAACTGGAATTTTGCTAGTGCAAGTACATAATATACAAGTTATACGAACAATAACAACACAAAATTCAACCATCGTGAAGCCTTAACACAAACCATACATTCCCAAAATCAACACATTATAGCACTCGTATACACAAGGTGAAAAATAATCACATAGTCATATTCTCTATATGGAACATAACGCCAATCAAACTTTGGACGAGCCCAAGGAGTCAAAAGATTAAGTTCGAAAATCCATTTTTATAAAAGGAAAAGTATTTTGATAAGATAGTTTAAAAATATTATTAATGACTCGTAGTCTTGGGATTTTGGAAATTGAATGGGAATACCTTTAGAAAATAATTTCAAAGCTCTCGGTCCTCGACCCAATTTATAGAACACGTCACTAACGAAATCATTATAACATCTCACGGGTTCTCAAACCAATCAAAATAACATCATCACGAGATCAATCATCTCAACATTTCACAGGTCCTCGACCCAAATCACGAATAGCACCACAATACAATCGAAGGCACAAGCTCTCATTCGACATATCTGCTCAAGACCCCGATTAATTAACCCTGAGATTTCACAAACCTCCTTGGTTAATTAACCCTGATACCAACGCTTCAAAAACAAGTTGAAACAAACTTTTCAAAAACGCGAATCGCGGTCTATATCAAGACAAACGTTTAAGAGAGAGTTTGAAAGATTTTAGATACGAACATCGTTCGGTAACGGGGTCTTAGCTATCACTCAAATACCCGTAACCAATAAGCCTGCCAGGCGCCTCCCTTGCGCACCTGTGTACCGGCGTTCACTTCCATCATGTTGGCCGCTCATTGAACATGTCACCGCACCGGCGTCACTCCCGCAAGAGTCGCCCCTTTCGCGCGCATTAGGTGACATCGGCGTTCACCACCCATATGGAGCCGCACATTGCAGCATACACCAGGCCGGAGTGCACGCCCCGCCCTCAGAGGTTCCCGGATACGACGTTTCTCACAACAAGTATCCACATTATCACAAACATCAAGCACATGGACAAACGTCACAACAATTTTCAACTCGGTACATCAAGTTACACAATTTTCTCCGCCAGTCCATAACCACACAAATAAACAATAACACGCACGTTATCAATCAAACTCAATCACAATAAGCCTTCAAGCATAACCAATCAACACCGCACATATATCCCTATATTGCGACTCAACCGAATATATATATATATATATATGTATATATATATATATAACCTTACTATATTATAAGAGTAAATATAGTTTACCCATCAATCCAAGTCGAGTACGTCATCTAGTGTTAGTATTCATCACTCGTCATTCACCAATATAGGCGCTTATATCAATATATGTATATACATACATATATTTAACATATAAATATATATACATATATAAAACTAGATATATATATACATACACACACACACATATATATATATATATATATATATATATATATACACACACATTTATACATCCGTATAAATTCATACACTTCGACAACAATGATTTCACGCAGTTACAATTCGTATATCAAGGTACTTGCCTTGGAAATCTCTCACGAATACTTCAGAAAATGCGGTTGATTGGAGAAATCCGGAACTCCAATGAAAACGGCGATCGGAAAGGCTCAACACTAGATTTTTGTGGGGAATTCATCCCTAGTATCCTATCATCAAATAAACAACAAATCACACGAGGAAAACATCGCAAAACGACCAATTTTCTCTGCGGCATTTTCCGGACACCTTGAAGGCGTCAAACGAAAGTTCATATAAACGATTTAATCGGAAATGGTAAAACCGTGGAAAGATGATGAAAATGATAGAATACTACTTAATCTACAATTATCCATCAGAATATGAGTTAAAGCGATCAAATCGGACAAAATCAACTAAAACCCCAAAACTAGATTTCTAGGAAATCGACTGATTCGGTAGATCGAAGGATGTTATAACCGATGATTGATGGTATGAACCTCCAAACTTCATGGATTTATTGTCCAACAACATCTATACATGATTAGCACAACGTAAGCCTCGGAAGAGAAGAAGAGAAGTGAGAAATGGTCAAGAAAAACGCGCCTTAACAGCTTAAATAGGCCGTGCCACGCCGTTACGACGTAATCGCCATGGCTTACGACGTAATCGCCATGGCGAACTCCTGCTGGAAAATGCCGGAACGTTACTTACGTTACGCCGGGGCCTTACGACGAACCGCCTACGCACGTAATCGCCGGTCACTACCGCACGTTACTCGGCGAGTGGCACGGCCCGAGCATGCCCGCCATGACTCGGCGGACCAACTCCGACGCCCGAACGACCCGAAACCCGAACTGAGTGCGAAGCGAAGATACGGTTCTGAAGTACTCGCAAAGACGAATCCGAGCACTAAGAGAACACACGATTCCGACCACGAAGGCTCGAAATTCGACAACGGAAAGTAATTACCCCAAACTTTGGGAAATTACGAAAATGGCCCAAAACGCCCGAAAATCACGATACGTGATCGAATAACCAAACCAAGCTTGCAACATGAATAATAACATTAAATGAACTTACAAGAAAGTCGAAACAACGATTTGGACGAGATTCGCAAGAATCGAACTCAAGTGCGAAAACCGCTAAAAAGCACGGAACTCAACAAAACGACACGAAACGAACTCGGATGACAAAAAGTGCAAAATTAATCATTCTCGAATGACGAAGCGGTCATGAGCGAGTCGTCAAAATGGACTTCCGCGAAAAAAAAGAAATTAGGAAATCGAAATCACGGGTATTACACTTACCGGTCTCATAACGTACGCTACGACGCTTTCGCGGCGTTAACCGAACCTCGATAGCGCACGTTAACTCACACATGTTAGCGTGCGCTAATCTTGCATGGCATAATACTGCAAACCGAAAACTGGGTTGAATGGTGAAGAACTCATGAATTCTACCGTGATGATACAAGTTATCCTCGGGCATATCATGCTACTAAGGTTTGTGGAAGTTTTATGATTATGAAATACAAATATACGGATAGTCATCTCAATATCATAATCCATCTACGATCTTCAAGAAATAATCTAAGTTCCGATCGTCTTACGTTCCAAAACACATGATTCCAACGTGTACACCGTGGCAACTGGGTAATATCCGACTACTGATCATAATTCGATTTGAACATGCTTAGGATTCCTTATAATAAGATGGTTCGAAGGTTCAAACGATATATAGTGCCGATACGTCAAAAGTATCCTTCTAACATGTGATGACCGATTATAACGAAATACTTGCTATCCAAACATGATTCAAACTTCCTTAGGAACATTACTAACATCGGTGAAGAATCACCTACCTCAAAGTAGTGAAGAACACGGAGGAAAATGAAGCAATCCAACACCGAAGGCTTGAACACCAATCTCCAAAGATATACGATCTTCAATCTCGAACCAGGGTTGATACGAAGTGTTTAGGACGAGGGGAGTTATGTTCTAAGTGTAAGAGTTCGGGTTAAGGGAGGAGAAAGAACTGAAATCACGAATAGGATGCTGTCCTATTTATAATAAATGGCTATTAGCGCGCGCTAGTCCCTGCTCGTAGCGTGCGCTAACGGCTGTCTGACTTAACTGAAGTCAGCACTTAGCGTGCGCTACGCATATGCCTATAGCGTGCGCTAAGGCGTTGACTTGGCTTTTCCCGAAAACCGTCCAGGTTCGTTCGACACAATCCGACAAGGGTCCCCCGGCCAGATCTCACCTACCGCACGTCTCAATCAATCTGACCACGCATAGCGTGCGCTAATGATCCCCTGTAGCGTGCGCTATGAATCCCTGTTAGCGTATGCTACACGCAGCCTGTAGCGTGCGCTACATGCACATAATTTCAACCTTCAAATCACATATACGAAATTATACGCTCGACAACAATGGATTATGAAATACGGAGAATAGTACTCAGACAAAAGTACAATCATTACAATATCACAGGTTCCAATTACATAACAGAAATCTCGGGTATTACAAAATATCCCCAACCAATTTCTTATACCATCTCCACTAGTCTACTTTTTTGGCGACTCCACTCCACACGTCTGTCGCCACAGTGCCCCTATCGCCACGACGCATGACATGGTTAATACGATGTGCAACATTGAGCTGACTGACCCGACCCGACTAAAACAAACCATTTTTCCCTTCACTATTTTCTTCGTTTGATCCAACTCAAGTCATATATTTTTTTAGATGGACCCAAGTAGGTCTGGCTTATTTTAGGACTAAGAAAACATAACCCAAGTCTGCAATATCCCGAGCAAACCTACGACACGGACTAAAATGGAACACTCTCAAATTTTGGAATATTACATTATGGTGGATGTTTCACAATAATTACCGAACCCGGTTATTATATTTGCATAACACTGAATTAAAATATAATTAGTCTTAAAAGTCATGATATGAGTAAATTACATGGTCTCAAATCTCAAATATAGTTAAATAATAAAAATCAATAAATTTTGCTCATTCTCAAATATAACCGTATATCGCGTGTTCGTGATTCTAGGTTTGCATCCCAAACTTCTGGCAACTATCAAGGTCAAATCATATTATCTTATAACACGAGGCATGCATAATACGTAGAAACCAATTTGCTCAATTTACAAAATACATGTATATTGCAGTTTAGGTATGATACGCTATCCAATTGAATGAATATTAAAGTTTGATATCAATTCAACTTAGACATTTCAATACCACGTGTCACGTATATCACACGAGTATAACATTAGGCGATGAATTGAATAGATTTATTTTTACCAAAAAGAATTTTGACCAGATTTGTAATGTAATTTATCTTATTAATGGGATGCATTGGCACTATCATCAGATGTTTTTGAGGCTATTGACAAGATATGGAATATTTGAATTCATCTAACTGATAAATGTACTTAGAGAGCCACCTGCAAATGTGACTCTAATGTAGAGTTTTTGCATGAGTTGCACAGAATTTTGAAATCCCATTATAATGTAGAGTTTTTGCATGAATTGCATAGAATTTTTGAATGGGTTAGCACTTTCAGGATTCCCAATTATGAATTGCATTTTAAATTAAGGACTCTAGCTATGCTATTTAAGAACACAGACAATTCGATGGGATTACGTAACAGAATGAAACTGGTTATTACGAGACTTTCCGCATAAATTTTTTAATGTAAGATCTGAGCGAGTGCAAACATCGATGAAAAAGTATTGGCTCCAACAATGACTCTAACTCCGACTCGAGGCACTACTCAAGTCAGGAGAAATGATTTCATATCATGGTTTTCGATGCAATGGCATAAGAGAGAATTTTTCTCAGGCATCCATCTATCATCATCATCATCATCGCAGGTCCAGCTATATTGACGAATTTCATTTTCAATCATGTCCAACAATACGCGGTGGTGCGTGTAACGTGTGAGTTTTCGCACTAGTCATATCGAATAATGTGATTTTTATGCGATTTCTCTAGTAGGTAGCAAGCAACTTCTGTAAGCAATATTCATTACTTTTGCCATCTCGTTCAAATATTTACACATTGACTCAAAATTTTAATTTTTTTGTAAAATTGACATATATTGATTTTACATAAACAAGTCAAATTACAATTACATCACTTAATTTTCACCATATTTTTACTCTTCTGCCGGTTTTTGGATGGGATATAGGGAATCATTTTTGTTCAAATTAAGCCATGAAAATGTACTAAGATTGATTTCGTGCATCCCCTCTCATTCTTTTCACTTTTTTTTTACAATCTTTCTTTTCACTTCTACTCTCTAGAGATTTAGGCACGTAGAAAAAAAATTAAGAAATAAAGTTTTTTAGGAGCATAATAATGAAATTATTCATGTAGGCCATACTTGGATATTCATCTCTCTCTCTCACACACACATATATATATATATATATATTATTCTGAAAAGTTTATATATCAAGAGAGGTTACGGTTGTCGCTAAATCTTGGGCAACCCTTAGGAAAACGTCAAAGTCAAAAGAATGATCAAATGATGAAAATAATTGAGAGGTGTTATTCCCCCCTGACCCCTTTTTTTTTTTTCCATTCTATCCTTATCTTAATATATTTAACATTAATATTATTTTTTGTTATTATTAAAATTAATAATTTCTCATATTTTATATATTATTTTAAAATATATTGTTAGAAAATTTATTTTTCCTTTTCTATCCTTTACTCATTTGCACTTTAATTTTTTTTTCATATTATTTATTTATTTGTTCTTTTTTCTTTGAATTTTTATTTTACTTTATTATTATCAAAATTAAAAATTTCTATTATTTATTTATTTATTTATTTTTATTTATATTATTTATGATTAAAAATAACTACGACACAATATAATAAATAATAAATGCGGAAAATACGATCAACATTGATAAATAAATTATTCAATTACATTATCTGGTCATCAAATCGAACCAAGATTGTATCCTTTCTCCATATGGATCAGCCCATCCTTTACAATCTTCACTCACATTATTCCACCATAAAAGTGGAATTGGTGGTACAGGATAATCGGAGTTCAAAAAAACTTGTACAAAGTGATTACCATTAACTAATGCAATTGCTATATGTTGACGTTGTTGAAACGGAATTGGAGCTGACCTTAATGGCAAGTGTGTAAAACAACTTCCACTAAGAGGAGTAAATGCATGCAGCACAACATTATATCGTGTTGCAATGACAGCCGCACACATAATGTCCATCCAACTCCACTGTGGTGCCGGAGATTCGAAGAAATTTAGTGCTCGCATCATATTATCGGCAGCACCTCGTTCAAGATAAACACGATCGTAGAACTCCATATTTTGTTCAATTTCAAAGTAAAGATCTGCCCGAACCTGCTTCCAACCATCTTCTGAATTATACCCGACTTGTGCGGCTATCGCTCTGTATCCGCAGTTACCATCCCCAAGAACATCAACTGTATGACTGACGTGACTCCGATATGCACCTGGCATTTGTGTGATATATGGATCATTGATTCCTTTTCCTGAATTTCGTGTACGAGTGTTCGTAGACTCAAAGCAAGAGCGCATCCTCGGCTGACTTTGCTCTTTTTTACTAGGCCGACCTTTGTTTTTTGTGTTGTAGGGTGGTTCTTGATATTTGCAGTTAGATGGATCTACCATGTCAATCATTTTATCTAACATATGATATCTCATGGCTGGATCCATTTTATCCAACTGTGTCTTTAACGTTGTCATTCTATCGGGAGATCTCGCCTCATTTGGCAAAGCAAAGGTCATGGATAACCTTTTCCAGTGGCAGTGGATCTCGTCTATTGGAATTGACAAGAATTGTGACTGATAAAACGATAAGCGATGCTTACATGGCAAACCATATACAAATTTGAAACTACAATTACAATTGTCCACATATTGTCCGTCGACCTTCTTCAACTCATTAGAGATCAGGTGGAGTGCCTCCAAGGATATGTAGCCTAATAAATTTTCGTAGATTTCATCATTAAAATCATGACATCTCATAATACGCGACCTTTCAAATGATGCTTTGATATCTCCAAATTCCAGAATCAACATCTTGTCGATTTTTTCAACAGATGTGTCGATCGAAGATATCGTATCACCCAAATATTTTTTCAATCTTGAATGGGTTGACTCTACCCTGAAAATTTATAATATTGTGTTAGAATATGAAATCAAGATGGATAAATACTAGTATTTTAAGTACATAACATAATACCTTTGACTTGAACGACATCCGATGTGCATATAATTATTCGTCCAAGCGTAGACAAATCGATCACTGTAAGGCAATAACCATGTTGACCATAGATTTTCTATCATTTTCGGGTACGATTTATATTTATCTATCAACAACTTCCATTCATGTTCAAAAGAACCCATATCAGATGACATATAAACTTTGTGCCAAGACTGATTAAAGTTAGTCCATTCGGCACCTAAGAAGGGACTGCATTTTTTCATGACATTTTTATTTATGTGCCATATGCAGATAATATGATGTGTGTTGGGAAAAACTTCTCCTATTGAAGATATTAGTGCCAAATCTCTATCAGTAACAAGCACAGATGGCATTAATGCCCCTTTTTCAAGCACAATTTTTTTTAGACAATTTAAATGCCAAGTGTATCGTTCTGTTAGTTCATCACACATATAGCCAAACATAAGTGAATAAGTTAGCTTCGTGGATGTGATACCCACGACCTCCACGAAAGGAACCCGATATTCGTTCGTCTTGTAAGTGACGTCAATAACGAGTACCGTAGGAAATTGCGCATATAACTCAATACTATCTCTATGAATCCAAACAATATCTATAATTGCTTGTGTCTCCGGGTGCACATGGTACATATGAAAATAACCTGCATGTACCAAAAATAGTTAGTTAATAGATGGACAAATTATATTAATATTTCAAATGGAAAAAAAACTTAATTACCTTTATGAACTAATTGAGAAAAAGCATATTGGACGTTGCTTAATAAACCATTTTTGGCCTTCCTTTCGCTTTGTAATGCATTGTAAATACTTTTAATGCCTGTAGTATTAGATGGGTCACGTTCCTTCAAGGCGCTCAGAATAAACCGAGGAGCAGTAATCTCGGCCATTTTACTCACAATGCACTTTTCATCTCGTGTTAGTCTTGATGTGTACTCATGACCATCTAAATATTGTGCTGGGGCATGATTATGCTCTCCGCACACAACAGTAATTCCCCACAAAATACCATCTGGAGGAATCGGTACACCTCGTAGAGAGAATGGACAACCATTTTTTTTTGTACTAGTACATCTTTTTAAAGTTTCTCCACTTTTTAAATATCTTGGTGGTTGATATTTTCCTCCCTTTTCACAAATGAGAGTGCATTTCGGGAGTTTGTTACCTATTTTCTTTGCGGATTTATCAATAACTATGACGAATCCATTTTTCCTTCCGGTCGTCCTCACCCAATCTTGTAACACCCCCAGATCAAACCGGGAATATTACACGCCGCAGACCCTCTCCGTGAGGATCCACCAGGCTAGACATCAAAACAACACATTGCATTACATACCGACGAATCAAAATAACGAACTAATAGACCGATTTGGTCTTTCGTCACTGACTTACAAATTAAAATACATAAACTCATCCAT
Organism: Orobanche coerulescens; assembly: GCA_033398695.1. NCBI lineage: Eukaryota > Viridiplantae > Streptophyta > Magnoliopsida > Lamiales > Orobanchaceae > Orobanche > Orobanche coerulescens. The sequence goes on along the minus strand of CM065801.1, from coordinate 53,402,551 downwards.
ACCCATACCCACACAAGGATAAAATACTTGCAACGAACAATACGACAGCGGAAAAGACATTACAATGGACTTCGACTAACTTAACCCAAAACTGGCCTTCGTGTGATTAGTATCATTCGTCTTTCATCATTCCTCGTACCGATCGTGTGTCTTGCTCCCGAAAACCTGCATGTACCTGGACACAATACAGATATCCACCCCCCGATTACTCGGGGGTTAGCAAAACTCCACTGTTTCGCTAGTGCAAGTATAAAGTGCAAAAACGAGCCATACACAACACATTCCGAGAATACAATGAAAGACTTCCCGAGGTATATTTAGATAAAAATAGTTCAAGTCTTGAAAGTAGAAATGAAGTAAGTAAGCACTTTGAAAACACTACCAAATCTCGGGAGTTTTGAAAACATTTGAAATCGAAAAGTTCTTAATTCCTCGAAAGTCATTTAGGGTCACAGCCCCAAAGTTCTTTTTCCAAAATGCAAATCCGTTAACAAAACGCGGGGTCCACGACCCAACCATTTCGGTCACAAAACACAGGGTCCACGACCCGATCATCCACTTCAATTCACTTACAAGTGCACATTACACATAACACATTAATCTTCTGCCATTCTAGCCAACACGTACTCACGACCGAGAACTATAACAATTCACAAGGGAGTACAAGATCTCAACAGCACCGAACGACACAACCAATATCACACGAACTCTCATATTCATCCATAACCACGTGACTCCAAGCACATAATTTCACAAGAGAATTACACTGTACATTTACCGACGCCATAATCATACATAATGACGTCACACGAAAGTAAGGTGATCCTATACTCGTCACTAATACACATATCCAACTAAGCATATTAATTCCCGACACACACGGTTTACCTTTACGAAAAGCATGATGGTAAATATACCGATTCTTTTGAAAAATGGTTATAAATATTTATTTAGCACATATCGACACTTACCAACCATTATATCCACAAAACACGTAATGTATGGGCAAGATACTTGCCTCGAAACCACGATCGCAACAAGACGACGGATGAAATACGGTCGAATAGCCCCGAACCCCCGAACAATATCAAGAACGCAATAGCACCACGAGTACTACGAGAATAACACCACACGAATCATCAATCACCAAACGGGATTCAACATCGGAAATCCTCGAGCACCTATAATCCTCCGGAAGGAACAACAAAAGATGATTACGACAAGAATCAAGGCAAAAACGACGAAAATCCCAACAAACTATCGAAAGGAACTCATTGAGGCATTTAATCGAACACTAAATGTTCAATAATTCCCAAGAACACTCGAATCGTGAATCGAGCTAAACAAACTCGATATATGGATATACAATCCGTAGAACACGATTAATAACATCATACTCCACCAACTGATGTATCAAAATCGGACTAGAATCGAAATCAAGAACAAATTCTCCAAAAAGTCAACTTGAAGGAAAATCCAGAAATATACCTTGATTCGACGAAACACACGGATTAGATGTTGATATAATCAACAAGAATCTTCCAAAACGCCTTGGAATTGATTAGAATCGGCCAAGAACTCGATTTCCCGAGCCTCCCGTCGCCAGCCGCCGAAAAAGGAAGAAAAACGCGTAAAAATGAAGTCTGGCCGAGCCCAGGCTATATATAGCCGGCAGGGTTACGACAGTAACCGGCAGTGCCTTACGGCCGTAACTCGGCCCCTTATGGCCGTACTCGGCAGGCTTTACGGCCGTAACCGGCATTCGTCAAAAAATCTGCCCAGCACCTGCCGGACACTTACGGCCGTAACTGGCACACATTACGGCCGTAACCGGCCTTCGTCAGGAAGCTGCCAGGCGCCATACGGCCATACCCGATCACGCCTTACGGCCGTAACTGGCACACATTACGGCCGTAACCGGCATCTTACGGCCGTAACTCGGCCAGGCCAGGCCCTTCTCCGGCCGTGACTCGCCCGTGGCGACTCCGACAGCCCGGACGACCCCGAAACCCGAACCTGAGTAAAAATCGGAGATACGGTTACGAAGTACTCGCAAAGACGAATCCAAGCACTAAGAGAACACACGATTCCGACCACCCGAAGTGTCGGAATTCGACAACGGAAGTAATTACCCCAAACTTTGGGAAATTATAAAAATGGCCCAAAATGTCCGAAATACACGATACATGATCGAAACACCGAACCAACGCTCGCAACATGAATAATAACATTAAATGAACTTACGAGAAACTCGAAACAACAGTTTCGGACGAGATTCGCAAGAATCAAGCTCAAGTGCGGAAAAGTCGCTAAAAAGCTCGGAACTCAACAAAACGATACCGAAACGAACTCGGATGACAAAAAGTGCAGAATTAATCATTCTCGGAATGACGAAACGGTCACGAGAGAGTCGTCAAAATGGACTTCCGCCGAAAAAAGAAAATTACCAAAATTCGAAATTGCGGATATTACATTCTACCCTCCTTAAAAGAAGTTTCATCCCGAAACTTAAAACAAGTAGGGAGAACCAATATCCCCGCCAGGAAAACTCAACGAGATACACAAGAAATGCGTAACTTACGCCCATCGGCGAAATGTTACAAGCAACGCAAAGGAATATACGGCGTGAAAACACGCTCCAGGACGACCAACACAATGCCACCGGTAGAGACATAATAAAAATCAACAAGTGACAAGTGTCATCAAACAGATAATACAATCAAGTCGATTATCCGAACAATCACAAAATACAACCAACGAAAATCAATACGATTGACCAACCCAACGGTATATCAATCAAAACATGAGCCAAACGCTGAACAAATACGGAATTCCACCGCCCAAGGGTTGGAAGATCGAAAACGAGACTAATTTCCCGAACTTAAGGGAATTACGAAGGAGTCTGAATGTTCAACGATCACGAAACGAGATCAACAAAAATCAAACAATCAAACGATCGAACCATAACGATCGAGACAACAAAAATCGAATAATCATGTTCGGATCACGAAGAATAATAAGGTTCAACCGACACCTCCGAGGTTCACATCTCGACTCGAGACAAAACATGATCCGGTGAAAACAACAAGATGCTCACTCACATAAGATCCACAGGAAATGGAATAGCAATCGAAAAATCACAACGACAAACGAGTTATTCCGAAACAATACCACCCTCGTTCGATTAACAAAAGTAAGGGACAGGGGAAGCTCAGAAAATGTTAACGAACATAAACGAGTCGACAGAGTCGAAAATACAGAAGTTCCAAATTCGATCCACTTCGAATAAAAGAACTAGTAGAACCAAAAGATGTTACTTCCGAACAAGGTTCACAAGAATCGAACCGAACTCGGAAAAGTCACAGCGATACCAGATCGACCCAAAACAAGATTACAGCTCGTTTGAACGATGAAACTAAAATACAGAACAAGTTCAGAAAGTATCAACGAACACGAGCGAGTCGATAGACCTGAGAAAGAGCAAATGCAGAAGTCCAAAATCAATACGGGTATTACATTCGACCTCTTATAAAAGAAGGTCATCCCCGCTACTCACAATAATGGAAACAAGGCAACAACACAAAAGCAGCTGACGAAAACATTTCCCAAGGGCCTCTTAGAGCCGATCCTGATATCTGTACTCAAGTTCACGCCCCGAAAGACTCGGAACCTAACTCGCGAAACTGGATCTTGTGTCTTTCGGGTCCACACTTGAAATGCGTTACTGACGAGAAGGACAAATGGTACGTGCATGCCCCCGGCACACCACGGTTGAAACACCTCGGCTCGGTATACCGAATATACAAATGCTAGATACAATGGGGCATAACATCGCAAAACAACATAGCGGAGATGCCAACTCAGCACAACAAGGAACCATAACACATATCATATACAACGATTACCATTGTAAAGTAATACACACACAAACACTACAGCGACGACGGTATCGTTCGGCGACCTTAACGGCCTGAACAATACCCAGCACATAATTACAAACCTCATGAAACAATCACTCATGTGCATAAACGCACAAAAATCCAAGCTTTAACAACTCACACTCGTGCGACAACACGCATATCACCACGAGACGACAAATAGTAAATACCAGTTCACACCTCTCACAGAGGGCTAGTTCAACAAATGCGTGGCAACGCCTCAACGTTCATGCCACCAATTCGATCATACTCGGGAGCAAACACCATTACGACAACGCGAACATCATACATACATTCCCAAACGCAGATGGGAATTGATAGGTTTTTAAAAAAAATGAAAACCACCTTTTGCAAATAATTTAGGAAAAACACCGGTTGATCTTGAGTATCACCTTTCAAAAAAAAGTGAAAACGTGAAACATCGTTATCGAGACTTTGGAAAACCATTTCGCATTTGATAAAAATGAGGACACTTTCTTTTAGTGAAAATCTTTCAGAATTCGACCCTCGGGTCTAAGTAAAAGTGTTTGTAAAACATTGAAAATATCTCAAAACATTTTGGTCCTCGAGGTAGAAGAATTTTGAAACATATTGTGGCACCTTAAAAGTACCGCGAGAAAACAATTCATTTGAAATGTACGTCTCGAAATTTATTTCTAAGATACTCAAGTTTTCGAAAATAATTCAATGCCAAAAAGGACGATGCCAAAAAGGCTAGAATGCCCAAAAATTTCAGGTAATCACACGGAACATTATAGCGCTGTGGGTCCTGCGTCGGAACCCACCAGGCTAAAAACCATTTACAAAAATGCCAAAAAGGCCGATGACGGTAATATTTCAAAAACTCACAGAAGCCATTTACAAAATGCTAAATACCGTCATAAGAATTTTGCCAAAACGATCAAGGCCATAATGCCAAAAACTCGGTTAAGGGAATCGGTTTTCGAAATAAAACTCCGTCGGTAAAATACCGAAAGTCATTACAAAAGAACTCACACAACGGGTAAAAGAAATCAAGTCAAACATGCAAAATCCAGCCACACTACTCCTCATATGAACGAAATATGAGGGTCAAATAACCACATATCAAGAAATCAAAATCCATACGAGGATTCCATCACTTGACAAATAATCATAAAAATAGCTCGTGTCACACGAGGCACAACACAAAGAAGGGAGACTTACATCCACAGGTCGCACGAAGATGATGATCGCCCCACGATACTAATCACGACCAACCAACTCAGACGACGCGTCGCGACACGACTCAGTCAGATAAAATCCGACGAGATAAAACTCAACAGACACCACTGACCCGACAACCTAGGTTTCCACAACCTAAGCTCTGATACCATAAATGTAACACCCCCAGATCAAACCGGGAATATTACACGCCGCAGACCCTCTCCGTAAGGATCCACCAGGCTAGACATCAAAACAACACATCGCATTACATACCGACGAATCAAAATAACGAACTGATAGACCGATTTGGTCTTTCGTCACTGACTTACAAATTAAAATACATAAACTCATCCATACCCATACCCACACAAGGGTAAAATAATTGCAACGAACAATAAGACAGCGGAAAAGACATTACAATGGACTTCGACTAACTTAACCCAAAACTGGCCTTCGTGTGATTAGTATCATTCGTCTTTCATCATCCCTCGTACCGATCCTGTGTCTTGCTCCCGAAAACCTGCATGTACCTGGACACAATCTGAGATATCCACCCCCGACACTGGGGTTAGCAAAACTCCACTGTTTCGCTAGTGCAAGTATAAAGTGCAAAAACGAGCCATACACAACACATTCCGAGAATACAACGAAAGACTTTCCGAGGTATATTTAGATAAAAATAGTTCAAGTATTGAAAGTAGAAACGAAGTAAGTAAGCACTTTGAAAACACTACCAAATCTCGGGAGTTTTGAAAACATTTGAAATCGAAAAGTTCTTAATTCCTCGAAAGTCATTTAGGGTCACAGCCCCAAAGTTCTTTTTCCAAAATGCAAATCCGTTAACAAAACGCGGGGTCCACGACCCAACCATTTCGGTCACAAAATACAGGGTCCACGACCCGATCATCCACTTCAATTCACTTACAAGTGCACATTACACATAACACATTAATCTTATGCCATTCTAGCCAACACGTACTCACGACCGAGAACTATAACAATTCACAAGGGAGTACAAGATCTCAACAGCACCGAACGACACAACCAATATCACACGAACTCTCATATTCATCCATAACCACGTGACTCCAAGCACAATTTCACAAGAGAATTACACTGTACATTTACCGACGCCATAATCATACATAATGACATCACACGAAAGTAAGGTGATCCTATACTCGTCACTAACACACATATCCAACTAAGCATATTAATTCCCGACACACACGGGTTACCTTTACGAAAAGCATGATGGTAAATATACCGATTCTTTTGAAAAATAGTTATAAATATTTATTTAGCGCATATCGACACTTAGCAACCATTATATCCAAAAAACACGTAATGTATGGGCAAGATACTTGCCTCGAAACCACGATCGCAACAAGATGACGGATGAAATACATTCGAATAGTCCTGAACCCCCGAACAATATCAGGAACGCAATAACACCACGAGTACTACGAGAATAACACCACACGAATCATCAATCACCAAACAGGATTCAACATCGGAAATCCTCGAGCACCTATAATCCTCCGGAAGGAACAACAAAAGATGATTACGACAAGAATCAAGGCAAAAACGACGGAAATCCCAACAAACTATCGAAAGGAACTCATTGGGACATTTAATCGAACACTAAATGTTCAATAATTCCCAAGAACACTCGAATCGTCAATCGAGCTAAACAAACTCGATATATGGATATAAAATTCGTAGAACACGATTAATAACATCATACTACACCAACCGATGTATCAAAATCGGACTAGAATCGAAATCAAGAACAAATTCTCCAAAAAGTCAACTTGAAGGAAAATCCAGAAATATACCTTGATTCGACGAAACACACGGATTAGATGTTGATATAATCAACAAGAATCTTCCAAAACGCCTTGGAATTGATTAGAATCGTCCAGGAACTCGATTTCCCGAGCCTCCCGTCGCCAGCCGCCGAAAAAGGAAGAAAAATGCGTAAAAATGAAGTCTGGCCGAGCCCAGGCTATATATAGCCGGCAGGGTTACGGCCGTAACCGGCAGTGCCTTACGGCCGTAACTCGTCCCCTTACTGTAACACCCCCAATCCACTCAGGGATATTACACGCCGTAGACCCTCTCCTCGAAGATCTACCAGGCTGGTAACAACATTTAACATCTCGACAATGCCTTCAAGGCTAAATGACTCAGTAGACCGATTTGGTCTTTCAATAAAAATATACAACTTAATTACAACATATACCCACGCAGGGGTCAAAATACAATAAACTCCCGTACAACGGGGAAAAGATACTGCAGCGGAAAAGAAAATACAACTAGACCAATACGACATCAACGGATCCTCGTGTGATTAGTATCGTTCATCTTTCATCATCCTTCGTGCCGACCCTGTGTTATGCTCCAAAACCTGAATGCAAAAATAGACATCCACCCCCCGAATACTCGGGGGTTAGCAAAACTCCACTGTTTTGCTAGTGCAAATACAAAGTGCAAATACGAGCCATACAATTCACATTCCACGAATAACAATAACCAGGAATCCTCAAAGATCCAAACGAAACGAAAAGTACTTCTCGAGGCAAGGGTTTGAGAAAACCTTTAAAAATCGAAATACCATAAATCAATGGAAATAATTTATAAGACGGTTTAGAATGCCATCGAGAGTTTTAATCGAAAACCATTTAGGATTATCAAATCCTACTTTTCAAAAATCCACAAGACAAAAGGGGTCACCGCCCCAAATCTTTACTTTCCGAAAAATGACATTTACCAACCCGTTGGGATTTTAGCCCCAAATCCATAAAATGACTTTTACAAAACCATTGGGATTTTAGCCCCAAATCTCATCAACTCACAGTACACAAGAACGACCACAAGGTTCGTCTCCCAACATCAAAATCCACAAATAAAGGATTTAAAACAAACAACAAAATACTCTTGTGCCATCCTAGCCAAGTAAGCCAAACGAACAACTTACCTCTTACACACTTAGTCGATGCATGCAATCATGAAAACCGTTCAAAAGCGCTCATTTCCTAAATGCCAATATCAAATCACATTTGTAAAATTCACCACAATTAACCGTCGATCCACACCTCCGTGGACCCCTACCGAGACCCGTCGGATCTAACCCGTAGTGGTTAAAAGCAAAGCTCGTCGATCCACACCTCCGTGGACCCCTACCGAGACCCCGTCGGATCTAACCCATAGTGAGCATACACACACACACGTTACTCATGCAATACTAATATGCTAAGAATGTAAGTTCATTAAGAATACTCACTAGAGATGGCCATTAACTCGACACCATTATCAAACTCTTCAAAATACCATAACAAGATTAAATACGGAATACACGATTCCATAACTTAAACAATAGGAGTATCATCATAAAATCCTTCAACGTTCAAAATAATCAAATCATAATAAATTCCCAAAACACACCGTTCACAAAACACACACGCATTTGAAAGAAAGCCTTTAACGAGGCCAAACCGAAATCTTTTGAAACTTCGTTTCAAACAACCAAACAAACACACTAATACGATCACCGATCATCATATCCACAAAATAAGAAAAGTATGGGCAAGGTACTTGCCTCGATACCACGAGCATGGAACCACGAACGGATACGGCTCAACCGGGAAGCTTCGGAACGCCCGATGCTAACGAAAAGGAATACGACAACGAACGGAACGGAAGAATCAAGCACGACCGCGAGGAACCGACGAAAATGAACCTAACGATTCGAATAGCACAATCACAACCACTTCTAAACGATTATGGAAATGGAATACACCCGGAAACCCGCCTACGATTCATGTATATTCATACCGAAAACAACGAGGGCGGACCACCACCAAACCCTCTCGATTCCGCAAAAATCCACAAAATATCCATGAATCCGTAGGAAAACTAAAGATACTAACAATATTAATCGTATATACCATGAATCCACCAACAAAACGAAACGGATCGGAAGAAAATCCCAAAACCCCCAATTAAATCGAAAATAAAGTTTTAGAATATTACCTTAGGAGATTCAAGTACCAAGATCCGTAGAACACGCGTTAGATTGATTTCCCAGGCTTCACAACCGAAAAGGAATGATGAAAATCGACCCCCGGATGAAGAACTCTCCCCCTCTATATCCTTTCTCTCGCGATGCAGTGGAAAAATGGGGAAGGAGACGACCGATCTCGTCTAATAAAGACGAGTCTGCGCAATTACCGCTTCGTGTGCCGCGGCACAGCACAAGTGTGCCGCGGCACAGACCGAAAATCTACTCCCAGGTTTTGGCGTTGTGCCGCGCAAGATACCGCGCGTGTGCCGCGGCACACGGCATCGGGTTTTGGTCGCAGAAGACACACGAGTGTGCCGCGGCACGGACAGTGTGCCGCGGCACTGCCTCGGCACCGTGCCGCGGCACGGATAGGTGTGCCGCGGCACACGCATGCATCGCTCGACCAACATTTGGAGAAATTTGTGTGCCGCGGCGCACGCACCTTGTGCCGCGGCCCACACCCCTTTTGGGTCCCAAAATGATAAAAATGATCCGGAAAGAGAATAAAACGATAGGAATCAATATTTGGGGACCAATAACACGAAATGGATCCGCGGCAACCCCGAAACGGCGGTTCCGCACATCAATAACGAAAATACAGTTCAACAGTTGACAGGAAGGACACACTGAAAGGTATACGAGAGTCACTACAATCGAGAAATACACCAAAAAAAGAAAATTACCGAAATTCGAAATTGCGGATAGTACACTTACAGCCGTACTCGGCAGGCCTTATGGCCGTAACCGGCATTTGTCAAAAATCGCCAAAGACTGCCAGGACACTTACGGCCGTAATCGCACACATTACGGCCAGAATCGGCCTTCGTCAGAAGCCGCCAGCGCCATACGGCCATACCCGACCACGCCTTACGGCCGTAATCGCACACATTACGGCCAGAATCGCACCTTACGGCCAGAACTCGCCAAAGCCAGCCTCCGGCCGTGACTCGGCCGTGGCGACTCCGACGGCCCGGACGACCCCGAAACCCGAACCTGAGTAAAAATCGGAGATACGGTTACGAAGTACTCGCAAAGACGAATCCAAACGCTAAGAGAACACACGATTCCGACCACCCGAAGTGTCGGAATTCGACAACGGAAGTAATTACCCCAAACTTTGGGAAATTACAAAAATGGCCCAAAATGTCCGAAATACACGATACATGATCGAAACACCGAACCAACGCTCGCAACATGAATAATAACATTAAATGAACTTACGAGAAACTCTAAACAATAGTTTCGGACGAGATTCGCAAGAATCGAGCTCAAGTGCGGAAAAGTCGCTAAAAAGCTCGGAACTCAACAAAACGATACCGAAACGAACTCGAATGACAAAAAGTGCAGAATTAATCATTCTCGGAATGACGAAACGGTCACGAGCGAGTCATCAAAACGGACTTCCGCCGAAAAAAGAAAATTACCGAAATTCGAAATTGCGGATATTACAAATCTAACATCGCATCTCTACTTTCAAAAATCTGTAAAAAAATAAAAAGAGTAAAACTGATTAAATGAGCAATATATATTAAACTAATTAAATAAAAAGAGCAAACCAGAAAAATATATTTATACGAAAAAAGAGCAATATATATATATATATATATATATATATATATATATATATATATATATATATATACCAAAAAAATGACGAAACACAAAAAAAAGATATTTACACGAAGTCGTACCTGATCAGTGATAAATTCACACGACATATTCCCATTAGTTGCTGAATTATATTCTTCCATTTATTATAAATAGAATAGTGTTTCAGAAATTTGAACAAATAAGTGATATTACATGAGAAATTTAAGAAGAAAATATAGAGAGATGATGAGTTATATTTCTTCTTCACTCCCTATTTATAGCCAAACAAGATTACAAAATAATAAAAATAATTGACATGACAATTCAATAGGTAGTATAGATTAGGGAACTATTTTGGTTAAAAACTTTGAAATGACAACTCAATTGGTAGCTAATAATAATAATAATATATATCAAGATAATAATATATAATCTGAATATTAATATATATTATTTGTATAGATGACTATTGATGTAGTGGAGGATATTGCAATTTGTTATTTGGAAAATAGTTGTTTTTGAAATATATGGAAAATGTTTGTTGGTGAATTTTGGGATAAACTCGACCTTTTTTTATCGGAATCGACCCACTGAATAAGAGTCGAGGTCCGTCGCTTTTTGGCCAAAAAACGACGTTTAGGCCTTCGATTTTGCTTTTTTCCTGTTTTTAGGGACTTAATTGTAATTTTCTAAAAGTTTGTGTGGTTGTTATTAATTGCCGTGATTTTAACTCTAGCCTCCATAGGGTATATATATATGCGTGTAAGGCCATTATTTCAGACGTTCAATGAATTGAAGTTTTCTCTAAATTTTATTGAAATTCTTAGATCGGTTGAATCTAGATCTGTTCGAACATATTTTCTAAATATTTTTTTAAATATAAATATATTGTATAGAAATTTATTTATAAATTAGTAAAAAAATTATCGAAAAAATATCAGTAAAAAATTGAAAAAAATTTAAAGTATTATATATATATATGTGTGTGTGTGTGTGTTTTAAAAAAGTGGGAGGGACAAAAAGGACATTTTGGTCTTTTTTGTCCAAGAGAGAGGGGGATTAACAAAAGAGGGGGAATTAGCAAAAGAGGAGGATTAGCATAGCCCAAATAATTAATAGTAATATCGACTGTCGCATCAAATGGTGAAAAAGTACATCGGAGTCCCAATTCATGATGGGCCCTCCTCCGGGCCGCCACCCCTAATCCCTCCTTTCGACAAATCTAGCATATTTTACAAAAAAAAAAAAAAAAAATCCCCTTTTATTTAATTATTATCTAAACTAGTGTATAGCCTGTCGAAATTCGACAGGTAATCATTTTATATTATAATTTATAAGTAAAAATTTAAAATAATTTAATATTTTGTCAGAGTTCAATCACTTGGAATTGCACCGCAGCAAAACACATCAATAAACAAAAATGATGGAGATAAGATTCAACCACTTGAACTCAATTAGAATAATCTACTTGTACTCATCCTAAACCCGATTGAAGATAATTTTATTACTTATTCGAGTTAAAAACTCGTATAGTAACTCATGAAATAATGAGAGTGTGGTTTAGCCACCCAGACCCGTTTAAAATCTGTATACATGTATTCGTCACAAACTTGATTAAAAGATAACTTTATTACCATTTTAAACCCAGACGTCTATATAATGTCCACTAATTACTAAACATATTTAAATTTATACAATTTAAATAACTAAACATAAGTTATAGTAATTAGTTAACTCATCTCAATGAAAACTCAACTATTGTAAAGTAAAGGTTAAGAATAAATATTATAAATAGTAAAAGTTTAAAATTAAATTCCTAGTATAAGTTTGGAATTATACAATCTTCAAAAACTCTTTACAATTTATACATCTATACTTTGATGTAGGATTCAAAATTTTAGATAAATAAGAATCCGAAATTAAGAGAATGCCACAGAGAAGAGAGAGTTAATGTGGTACTTCAGATCCGAAACGCTATTATATATATAGATAGATAAGGAGAAAAAAAATAAAAAAATCATGTAGGAGAGAAAGTAAATGTGGTACTCCGAATTCGTATTGCTGTTAGATACTATATATATTTATTTAGAAGTGAAGAGAATCGAATTTATTAAAAAAAAATAAAAAAATATATATGCATATATAAATTAGATATTAAAAAATACTTACGTATTCAGGCCATTGAGATTTACTTAATAATTTGCCAAATTAAATTTTCTAATAAGAATAAATCATTTCATTTGGCCAACTCAATTGATGACCAAATTAAAACAATGATTTAAAATAATTATTGGATGGTAAAATACACATTTTTTTTTGAATATTTATTTAGTTATTCAATCATTTGAGTGTTATTGAAAATTAAGATTGGATATAAGATTTAAATAAATAAGAATCTAATAAATATAAAAATACCGCGTATGGGAGAGTTAATGTGGTGCTCCTGATGCGTAACAATATTATATATTTATATATATATAATAAAATTATATTTTTTTAATCAAATCTATTAATGCAAAAAACTACTTAGTTATACTTATAAGTTAGGTTCAGCCACTTGGAGTTCCTCATCGAGGCAGAACAAAATGATAAACCAAAAAAGATGAGGCAATGATTCACCCATTCGAACCCGTTTATAATTTATATAACCATACTCGTCCGAAATTTGATTTAAATATGTATTTATTACCCGTTTTCATCCCACACTCATATACTGATACCTGAAATAATAGAGCTAGGGTTCAACTATCAAAAACCTATTTAAATATTATATACTTATACCCGTCTCAAACTCGATTAAAGATAATTTTAGTACATGTTCTCCTCGTCAATCTATATAGTTGTATGCACTAATTATCCAAATCTATTAAGACATATAAAATCTAAATAATCAAATATAAGTTGTTATAATAATTGATTATTACGTCCGACGTCAAAAAATTTCAAATTCGCTCAAATTGTTATACTTGCTAAATTGGACAACTAAATTAAGGTCAATAAATTAGCCAAATTAATTTTTTTGATAAATATATTTAGTTGGCCAACTTAATGATTGGCCAAATTATATTTTCAAATAAAAAAATACTATTTATTTGGCCAACTCGATAATTGGTCAAATTAATTTGCTTAGAAACATGATGGTAAATTACACATTGATTATACTAATTACCAAATTTATTAAAACTTATAAAATCTATATAATCTAATATAAGATCGATTTGGTATTCAAAATTTAAATAAATACGATTAATACAAGTTCGATAATTGGTCAACTTAGATTCTCCAATTAATTAGGTTTACTTAGTAATTGATATTATTAATACTGACCAAATTAAAAATTTTAATTAAATAAAAATACTATATAAAACAGATGTGAGATTCAAATTTTAGATAAATAGAAGTAATGTAAATTTAGTAATTGACCAAATTAAATCTTCACTAAAAAATTAAACTATTTATTTGTCCAACTTATTAATTGACCAAATTAACACAATAAACTAAAATTCTTAAGCTTGTGTGTGATATAACTATCGGGTTGAAAGTACACATTGAATTCTAAGTGTTTATTTAGGTTCTCCATTAGTGGAGTTCTATTTTTAATCGATGTGGGGTTCAAGACATTAAATTCTATTTATTTAGGTTATTCAGCGTTTAAGTATCATTTTAAATTGATATGAGATCCAATATTTTAGATAAATAAGAATCCAAAAGTAAAAGAATGCCACATAGAAGAGAGAGTTAATGTGGTACTTGAGATCCGAAACGCTATTATATATTATAGATTTATTACGTATGATATATTATTAATTTTAGATAGTTTTTACTTAAAATATATTAATAAAAAATTATAAAATATACTTATAAAAATGTATAAAATATTTTATTAAAAATACTGTACATTAAAAATCGATATCGTATAAAATATATTTATTAAAAATGCAGAATTTTTTATTAAAAATACTGTACATTCAATCACAATATCCCGATCCAAGCCCCAAATCTATTTTTTGTGTTGATATTTTTTTTCAAGCTGTGAGGAGGATTAGTGATTTTATTTTTTATTGTGATTTGTCTTTTCATAAATTACACTCCCTCGGTCCAAGTATCAAATGCCCATTTTCGACTGTCACAGTCAAGTGTGCATATTTTTAATGTTTCAAAGTCTTTGAAAAGCTGATTTACAGATTTATGAAGATCAATATCTTCAGACATGTCTGAATTGACATATCATGAAGTTGAAGGTTTAGATGTTACCTCTTCATCAGCTAAATTGGCCATCAAGCAATTATAGTTGTCATCATCATCTGAAAAGAATCCACTGCTTGATTCTACTCTCTCTTGGATCTGATCTTCTCTAATGGGATCTTTTCTCTTGTCTTCCTTCTTGCCCATGTCCTTCTTATCTTCATCTCTCTTGAGATTATGGCAATCAAATTGGATAAGTCCTGTCTTATGACAGTTGTAGTATTCTACATTCCAGTTTCCAGCATTTTGGTTCCTCCTTGGGTTCTCCTTGTAGTTGTTCTTATATTTTGAGTAGTTCTTCCTAAAATTGATGAATCTTTGCATAATGAATGCCATTTCTTCCTCAAATAAAGCCCACGACGGGGTTAGCCACAATACTCAATAATGATAACGATCACATCATCATAAACAATCACATACCAATTTAATAACAAAGGAGAACTCTACCACTGTAATCTCACCATCATAACCTTACCAACTCATAGTAATCCATATTAAATCAAGCCTTACTATAATTCACATCTCGCATTCTCAAATGACGAAATGAAACCAAATCCAAACCTCTGTACTGTATCTAACAATACAAAAAATCCTCAAAACATCATCATAACTCAAGTATAGAATAACCCATTCGTGCTAATCCTGCCTGTTAGATCGCACAATCAAATCCCAATCCTAATAAAAATCAATAATACACAATACGTCTATAGATTTACTACCCGAAAACAATGACAATAAGTCCCGAAACATCGATGCAAAGTCCGAATGCTCATACGACCAATAAAAATTATCAACCAATAAATCAACCGAGAATATCATCGATATGATAAACTCCAACACGACCAACTAAAAGTCGACCACAACCGAGAATATCATCAACATCATAAACTCCAATACTACCAATGAAGGATCAATAATAATCAAGAATACCATCACATGGTAAGCTCCAACAGATCAATAAAGGATCAACAACGACCGAGAATACCATCAACATGGTAAACTCCAAACAAGATCAACAAAGAACCGCAAGGTCAGATATACATTATAAGAAAGTCCCAAGACGTTATACAAATCACATGCAATGGATCTCAAAGAAACAAACTCGACTGTCGAACATACCCCTCGGGCGTATAAACAACCAGTGGCAAACTGTCGAACATACTCAATCATACATAGAGTATGAATGACCAATTCATATGGCTCAAGGCGAACATCACAGTACGCCCGATCCGGAAATGTGTTCGTCACACGGATTTCACTCCGGGACAGTTAATGATGGAATCGAAAGGTTGTGATAGGTATTTGTGAACCTTCAACTTGAGGATTTAGTAGGGATGTGCTTGTGACGTTAAGATTTTCACTAGAGTAGTTCGGCCCAGAAAATCGGAAGGTGGGGGTCAACCTTGACGTGCATCTTGACAGACAAGTAGCAGGTTCTACTAAATACCGAGATATGATTCTTTCTCTTATAAGTGAACATGTATATGTCCTATGCAGTTATTGGCAGATGAGATCATAAGTATTTGGACAACGCAATGGAGCTAGTTGTATTAGATACACGAGAGCTCAGTGATCTCGATTTGTATTAACTCATACATAACGTCAAGTACAGATAGGGTTTGACTGACCGTGACCCTATAACTTGATCGGGACATTTGAGATAAGGGTTTATACGTATACTGGTATTCACGACAGAAATATTTTGGAATGATCCCCATTATTCGTTCTCAGTTAGGTTACAGTGTAGGCCGCAGGACTGGCTAGGTGGTGCTATCACTCTTTAGTTCCTCTCATTGCTAACTGAGACGGACTTATCGAGTTGCGAAATGGGATAGACGAATGAATATATCGAGCTTACTCTCTCTTTATAAATATTAGATATTGAATATCTAATTTATTGGATATTAGATGTCTAATTAATTATGGTACATTGGATGTCTAAATTGTAACACCCCGAGATATTCGGAATAATTACAGCGCCGTAAACCCTTTAAATAAGGATTTACAAGGCTAATTAAAAAGGAAAGTGAAAATAAGACGTCAATACTGCGAAGATTCGAGTTTATGAAAACGTACAACTGGTTCAACGGGTAATTAATACAACCATATCGAATTAATATCAAAGGACACACGTACTCGAGTACAGAAACCAAACCAAGACAACAAATCTCCAATAACAATAAACATCACTGAGCCCCTTCGTCGTCACGTCGATCTTGGGTCGCTTTCCCGCTCCTCGCTACCCGAACATCAAAACAAATGTCCACCCCGTAGGGGTTAGCAAAACAATGCTAGTACAAGTATCATATTTAAACATTTCGAATATGCATCAACAATACACAACAAGACATATCACACGGGCTTCCGCTAGGAACCCGACAATGCGAATCTACAAGATTCCATTACACGCATGGGTATTCCAATGATCCAGCGCCTCGGCATAGATCCCAAGATGATCCGTCGGACCAACACGAGGTGGAAATAACCCGTCCCAATGATCCAAAGACCCTCGGCTAGATCCCAAGATGATCCGTCGGACCAACACGAGGTGGACATCCGATCCAGCGCCCTCAGCATAGATCGTACAACGTATACAAACACAACTCATGCATACACATATGCCAAATCATTATGTTCATCAACATGAACATATAAACAATATACAACGAATATCATGACAAATCAACGAAGTAAATATCATGTTCAACAACATGCATAATCATACGTATACTCCAAAAATACCGATATTAACATATCACGATACTTGCCTCGAAGATGGCAAGAATGATATACTTCAATGCTCTCGACGCACTCGAAGGCCGCCTCCGATCAACGTAACAAGCTCGAACCTTAACAAAAGGAACGATATACAAATCATCTCGAGTCGAACAATGGCCTAACAATTCGACCTACGGCCGAAAAGCTCAAACTAAACAAGCTGCCTGGAATACTTAGCGCGCGCTACGTATTATACGTAACGTGCGCTAAGCTGAACTGTTAGCGTACGCTATCGTATAAGACTAGCGTGCGCTAGCCACAAACTGGCAGTCTGGCTCGGCTGCCTCATAACGTACGCTACGTACGTTTTGTGCGAAAACCGAACCTCGATAGCGCACGTTAACTCACACATGTTAACGTGCGCTAATCTTGCATGGCAGAATACTACGAACCGAAAACTGGGTTGAATGATGAAGAACTCATGAACCCTATGGTGATATTACAAGTTATCCTCGGGCATATCATGCTAATAAGGTTTCTGGAAGATTTATGATTATGAAACACCAATATACGGATAGTTATCTCGATATCACAATTCCTCTACGATCTTCAAGAAATAATCTAAGTTCCATCGTCTTACGTTCCAAAACACATGATTCCAACGTATACAACGTATCAACTGGGTAATATCCGATCACTTGATCATAAATCGATTTAAACATGCTTAGGAGTCCTTATAATAAGATGGTTCAAAGGTTCATTCGACATCTAGTACCGATACATCAAAAGTATCCTTCTAACATGTGATGATCGATAAAAACGAGATACTAGCTATCCAAACATGATTCAAACTTCCTCATGAACATTACTAATCATTGGTGAAGAATCACCTACCTCAAAGTAGTGAAGAACCTGGATGAAAATGAAGCAATCCAACACCCAAGGCTTGAACACCAATCTCCAATGATATAAGATCTTCAATCTCGAACTAGGAGGTTGATATGGAGTGTTTAAGACGAATGGAGTTATGTTTCAAGCGCAAGAGTTCGGGTTATGGGGGAAGAAAGGACTGAATTCACGAATAGGATGTTGTCCTATTTATAATAAATGGCTATTAGCGCGCGCTATACACTGTCCGTAGCGTGCGCTAACGGCTCACAGTCTATACTGTACTCGGCACTTAGCGTGCGCTACGCATAGACCTCTAGCGTGCGCTAAGGCGTTGACTCGGCTTTTCCCGAAAGCCGTCCAGATACATTCGACAGGATCCGACAAGGGTCCCCCGGCCAGATCTCACCTACCGCGCGTCTCAATCAATTTGACCACGCGTAGCGTGCGCTAACTACACTCGGTAGCGTACGCTATGAAACCATGCTAGCGTACGCTACCCGTAGCCTGTAGCGTGCGCTACATGCACAGAATTTCAACCATTTAAATCACATACACGAAATTATATGCTCGACGGCATCGGATTATGAAATACGGAGAATAGTACTCATACAAAAGTACAATTATTACAATATCACAAGTTCCAATTACATAACAGAAATCTCGGGTATTACATCCTTCCTCCCTAAGAAGAAGTTTCGTCCCGAAACTTAGGATGAAAACAACTCCGGATATTTAGCCTTCATACCGTCCTCCGTTTCCCAAGTGGCCTCTTCAACTCCATGTCGTGACCATTGTACTTTAACCAAATGTATTGGTTTATTCCTCAATTGTTTGATCCGGCTCTCAAGTATCTTGATAGGTCTCTCTTCGAAGGTGCCATCATTAGCTATCTCGATCTCGTCGAAATCAACGACGTGACTGGGGTCCGGTACATACTTCTGCAGTTGGGATACGTGAAACACATTGTGAACATGACTCAGCGATGGCGGTAAGGCCAACCTGTACGCTAAATCCCCAACCTTATCTAGGATCTCAAATGGTCCGATATATCTCGGACTAAGCTTGCCTCTCCTCCCAAAACGGAAAATCCCTCGTGTAGGAGACACCTTCAATAGCACATGATCCCCAACGTCGAACTCTAGAGGACGACGATGTACATCGGCATAAGACTTCTGTCGACTTTGGGCAGTCAATAGTCTCTCTCGAATCAAAGCTATTTTCTCTTGAGTCTGAATAATCAATTCCGGTTCCGTCCCGATCAGATCCGAAGAATCATCCCAACACAGAGGCGATCGGAATCTCCTCCCGTACAAAGCTTCAAATGGTGCCATCTTGATAGAAGCGTGCCAACTGTTATTGTAAGTGAATTCGATCAAGGGCAAGTGAACTTCCCAATTAGTTGACCAATCCAACGCACAAGCCCTAAGCATGTCTTCTACAGTTTGAATAGTCCTTTCGGACTGACCGTCTGTTTGGGGATGATAAGCTGTGTTAAAGTTGAGCTCAGTCCCCAAAGCCTTGTGAACTGCTTTCCAGAAGTGCGACACGAAACGACCATCTCGATCCGAAATAATGGTCTTCGGCGTCCCATGCAATCTGACTATCTCCGCAACAAACACTCGTGCCAATCTCTCGGGTCCCCATGTATCCTTGATTCCTAGGAAATGAGCCGACTTGGTTAGTCGATCAACTACGACCCAAATCATGTTCATTCCTGCTCTAGTCCTTGGCATACTTGTGATGAAATCCATCGAAATGTCCTCCCACTTCCATTCAGGGATCGGAAGCGGCTTTAACATCCCTACAGTGTCGCCGATGTTCAATCTTAACTCGCCGACAAGTCAAACACTTGAAACGTACTGCTACGTCCTTCTTCATATTCCCCACGGAAGTTTTGTTTAAGATCCTTATACATCTTATCACGCCTGGGTGAATAGAATAGGGCGCGCTATGAGCTTCTTTCGAATAGTTCGTCTCAAATCATCATCATCGAACGCAAAGTCGACTTTGAAATCTCGTAACTCCATCATCCCGTATCACGAATCCTCGGGCTTTTCCTTTCTTTACTTCATCACATAATCGAAGGATCGGGGATCGTGCAACCGCTGACTTGATCTTCTCGACTAGTGATGAAGTCGGTTCCATCACATAAAGTCGCCCTTGGATTCTGGTGCCCATACTTCAATCCCTTCGCGGATCGGGCCTCGTTGAATCTTGGTTTGGGATGTAAGTGCTTCCAACACTCGAAGAGAAACAGTTTACGGCTCAATGCATCGGCTACTACATTTGCTTTCCCGGATGATAGAGAATCTCTAAGTCGTAATCCTTGATCAATTCCACCACCTTCTACGCCTCATGTTTAATTCCTTGATGAAAATGTATTTGAGGCTCTTATGATCCGTAAAGATCGACAATGAGTGCCGCATGATAATGTCGCCAAATTTTCAAAGCAAAAACCACGGCCGCTAGCTCCGGATCATGAGTCGGATAATTAACTTCAGACGGTTTCAACCGCCGAGAAGCATAAGCAATCACTTTATCCTACGCATCAACACACAACCCAAACCACGATTTGAAGCGTCAGTATACCATGAATCCATCGGGCCTTCCGGCGGCGCTAATATAGGTCTTGTCGTTAGTCTCTTTTAAGTTCGTCAAAAACCACTGGCATTTCTCATTCCACGTGAACTTTTGAGTTTTCAGAATAATGAGTGAGCGGACGAGCAATTTTGGAAAATCCCTCTACAAAGCGGCGATAATATCCCGCTAGTCCTAAGAAGCTTCGGACTTCCTTCACGTTCTTAGGAGCTTCCCATTCCAAGATTGCTCCGACTTTCTTCGGGTCCACTGAACTCCATCGGCGGATATCACATGCCCAAGGAAGGTTACTTCCTTAAGCGAACTCGCATTTAGCAAATTTTGCATATAATGTTCCTTTCTCAAGATGCTCAAAACCACACGTAAATGATCGCATGCTCCTCTGCGTCCCTCGAATATATCAAAATGTCGTCAATGAAAACGACCACAAATTTATCCAAGTATTCCAAGAATACCCGATTCATCAATTGCATGAATACCGCAGGAGCATTGGTAAGTCCGAATGGCATCACCACAAATTCATAATGCCTGCACGGGATCTCAAAGCGATTTCGGTATGTCCGATTCCTTAATTCTCAATTGGTGGTATCCGATCGCAAGTCAATCTTCGAGAATACCTCGCCTTTGCGCTTGATCAAACAAGTCGTCGATCCGAGGTATAGGATACTTATTCTTGATCGTCATCTTGTTAAGCTCCCCGTAATCAATACACAATCGGAGGGATCCGTCTTTCTTAGGACAAAGAGAACGGCGCTCCCAAGGGGAAACGCTCGGTTGAATATAGCCCTTCTGTAACAATTCCTCCAGTTGCTTCTTGAGTTCATACATCTCGGTTGGCGCCATGCGGTATGGTGCCCTGGAAATAGGGGTTGCTCAGGCTCTAATTCGATGGTGAATTCCACTCCTCTTTGCGGGGTAACCGGGTAGCTCGTCCGAAATACATCTCGAGAACTCATTCACAATCGAAATAGACGAGCTCTATTCCTTCCTCTTTCCTCATGGCATAGCACCAAAGTCCGTGACATCCCCGCTTGAATTTCACACTTTCATTGCCTTGATCAATTTCCCGAGCTTCGGTCTCCATCCTCGGAATAAGTGTTCAGATCCGTCATCGGCAATGATGGAAATGACTCTCTCTCGGTAATTCAACACAGCTCCATAACGGTTGAGCCAATCATCTCCGAGAATTAAATCGTCACCGCATATGTCAACTACAATAAGATTCGATGGCCAATCTCTCCCTTCTATAGATACTGGGAAATCCCTAGCTTCTAGTGTTCCCACAATTTTCTCTCCGCTTGGTAATCCCACAACATAAGGTTCACAATTATACAAGCACGAGATGTTCAAACGATTAACACAGTTCAAAGATATAAAAGAATGCGTAGCTCCCGAATCGAACAAGACACTAATCGGTTGCAAAAGGATCTGAATCGCACTGATGCAACGGCAGTGTTCGCCGTCGATCTCCTCATTTAAATGCACAGCGCGGAGGAACGGACTGGCTACCGGATGTCTCCCTCTTCCCAGCGTTACCAACTGCTGAAATCCACTGCGTGTCTCGGTTCACACTTATCTCCTTAGGAACCGGTGCCGGAGTGCGGGTGCCAACAGATCTAGTAGCGGCTCCACGTAAAGCCGCACGGTGCCCTTCTTGCCCACAATCGTAACAAGTCACGAAGATGCGGCAATCTCTTGAATATGCCTGCTCGACCACAATTGTAGCATTTCCTTGATGCGTCCGAAAGCTGCCGATCTTGTCGTAACTTCTTTCCGCCTTTAGAAGGATGTGGAGGTTTCTAGCCGAATAAAGGAAGGCGGCCCTTGCGGGCCCCACCACTCTTGTTTTACGCAAAGCCGGTCACCTTCGCTTCTTTGCCTCTACCGATTTCTCCACCGCCGCCTCTTTCATGTCGTAGGCCGCTTTGTCTTGGTACTGTCGCAACGTAGTACACTCGAATCGGACATGTCTGCTGAATCTCCGGCTTCATCCGCATATCAAAATGAAAAATCTTTTCTGCCTCCGTTCTGACCAAGTGTCGCACACAAGTCAGCTGATGATTAAAGGTTTTAATTACATCTGTCACAGATGCCTCCGAACTTTGTGGTGAGAAAAACTCTCGGATCTTCGCCTCTCTAACCGGACGAGGACAATACTGTGCTTCCATCATTTGTTTGAATTCCGTCCAATCCGCATTATGGTTCTCGGGTCGAATAGCCTCCCACAAGTCAAAGGCCTCCCGGTCGGAAAATCTTGGGCAATGGGAACCTTAGGTCCTGGGACAGTTAAGACCCGCGAATATCTTTTCCAACTCCTTGAGCCAGTGATCCCAAGTAAGTGCCTCAGCAGATCCGTCAAATTTTGGCGGGTGCAATTTAACCACCTCAGCAAGCCATCTGTCTCCCCGGTTATCCTCATGGTGCTGCTGTCCCATCGCTGTCTGCATGCGATCAACGACCTGGGCGAACTGGTTTATCTGCGCCACCACCTGTTGAAGCACTCCCGGCATGTTCGGATTTGCGTCATCATTCGCTGATCCTTGCTGCCCTCCAGAATGGGAATCGGTTCGACTAGCCGATATTTCTGGGGTAGTTGCGGAATCCTCATGTCTCATGTTACCACGTCCGCGTCCACGACCGCGTCCGCGTCCACGACCGCGTCCGCGTCCACGACCTCCTCTCAACATACTGTAAACGAAATTTCTCAATATACAGAACAAAATTTTTGAAATAAAGTCCGTCAATACTCACAAAACAGTAATTAAGTAAAACGGTAGTATAAGAGATTAAGAGACTTACAACCACGGTCCACATGACGACTTGGTGAACGGTGATGTTACAAACAACCCGTAAATCAAATAACGTAAACAGACCCAAATAAAACCCGATTGCCAAGATATCCATAAATCTTAGCTCGATACCATATTCGTAACACCCGAGATATTCGGAATAATTACAGCGCCGTAAACCCTTTAAATAAGGATTTACAAGGCTAATTAAAAAGGAAAGTGAAAATAAGGCGTCAATCTGCGAAGATTCGAGTTTATGAAAACGCATAACCGGTTCAACGGGTAATTAATACAACCATATCGAATTAATATCAAAGGACACACGTACTCGAGTACGAAACCAAACCAAGACAACAAATCTCCAATAACAATAAACATCACGAGCCCTTCGCCGTCACGTCAGATCTGGTCGCTTTCCCTGCTCCTTAGCTACCCGAACATCAAAACAAATGTCCACCCCGAAGGGGTTAGCAAAACAATGCTAGTACAAGTATCATATTTAAACAATTCGAATATGCATCAACAATACACAACAAGACATATCACACGGGCTTCCGCTAGGAACCCGACAATGCGAATCTACAAGATTCCATTACACAAACATGGGTATTCCAATGATCCAGCCCTCAAAGATAGATCCCAAGATGATCCCGTCGGACCAACACGAGGTGGAAATAACCCGTCCAATGATCCAGCGCCCTCAGCCTAGATCCCAAGATGATCCCGTCGGACCAACACGAGGTGGACATCCGATCCAGCGCCCTCGGCATAGATCGTACAACGTATACAAACACAACTCATGCATACACATATGCCAAATCATTATGTTCATCAACATGAACATATAAACAATATACAACGAATATCATGACAAATCAACGAAGTAAATATCATGTTCAACAACATGCATAATCATACGTATACTCCAAAATACCGATATTAACATATCACGATACTTGCCTCGAAGATGGCAAGAATGATATACTTCAATGCTCTCGACGCACTCGAAGGCCGCCTCCGATCAACGTAACAAGCTCGAACCTTAACAAAAGGAACGATATACAAATCATCTCGAGTCGAACAATGGCCTAACAATTCGACCTACGGCGAAAAGCTCAAACTAAACAAGTGCTGGAATACTTAGCGCGCTACGTATTATACGTAACGCGGCGCTAAGTCAATCATAGCGACGCTATCGTATAAGACTAGCGTCGCTAGCCACAATCGGCCAGCTCGGCCGCCTCATAACGTACGCTACGACGTGCGGCGAAAACGAACCTCGATAGCGCACGTTAACTCACACATGTTAGCGTGCGCTAATCTTGCATGGCGAATACTACGAACCGAAAGCTGGGTTGAATGATGAAGAACTCATGAACCCTATGGTGATATTACAAGTTATCCTCGGGCATATCATGCTAATAAGGTTTCGGAAGATTTATGATTATGAAACACCAATATACGGATAGTTATCTCGATATCACAATTCCTCTACGATCTTCAAGAAATAATCTAAGTTCCATCGTCTTACGTTCCAAAACACATGATTCCAACGTATACAACGTATCAACTGGGTAATATCCGATCACTTGATCATAAATCGATTTAAACATGCTTAGGAGTCCTTATAATAAGATGGTTCAAAGGTTCATTCGACATCTAGTACCGATACATCAAAAGTATCCTTCTAACATGTGATGATCGATAAAAACGAGATACTAGCTATCCAAACATGATTCAAACTTCCTCATGAACATTACTAATCATTGGTGAAGAATCACCTACCTCAAAGTAGTGAAGAACACGGATGAAAATGAAGCAATCCAACACCCAAGGCTTGAACACCAATCTCCAATGATATAAGATCTTCAATCTCGAACTAGGAGGTTGATATGGAGTGTTTAAGACGAATGGAGTTATGTTTCAAGTGCAAGAGTTCGGGTTATGGGGGAAGAAAGGACTGAATTCACGAATAGGATGCTGTCCTATTTATAATAAATGGCTATTAGCGCGCGCTATACACTGTCCGTAGCGTGCGCTAACGGCTCACGATCTATCTGTACTCGGCACTTAGCGTGCGCTACGCATAGACCTCTAGCGTGCGCTAAGGCGTTGACTCGGCTTTTCCCGAAAGCCGTCCAGATACATTCGACAGGATCCGACAAGGGTCCCCCGGCCAGATCTCACCTACCGCGCGTCTCAATCAATTTGACCACGCGTAGCGTGCGCTAACTACACTCGGTAGCGTACGCTATGAAACCATGCTAGCGTACGCTACCCGTAGCCTGTAGCGTGCGCTACATGCACAGAATTTCAACCATTTAAATC
This sequence comes from Orobanche coerulescens, assembly GCA_033398695.1. Taxonomy (NCBI): domain Eukaryota; kingdom Viridiplantae; phylum Streptophyta; class Magnoliopsida; order Lamiales; family Orobanchaceae; genus Orobanche; species Orobanche coerulescens. Next base: position 53,376,203 of record CM065801.1, on the reverse strand, counting down.
ACATACACGAAATTATATGCTCGACGGCATCGGATTATGAAATACGGAGAATAGTACTCATACAAAAGTACAATTATTACAATATCACAAGTTCCAATTACATAACAGAAATCTCGGGTATTACATAAATTAATTTATTGAATAATTAATTTACGGCCAAATGGATTAAATATATTACTGAGTAATTAATTTAATTCACATGTATAATTATTTCGTAAAGAATTAATTATATTATTTTGTATTCGATATAATTAATTAATTAATATAAATACATTTAGACGGTATGGAGTTTATCTGATTGGACACACGATAGTCCGAAATGAACCGGACTCTCCTAATTCCTTCTAGAGCCCCCCTTCTCACATGCTTCCACTTTTGTCTTGATTCCTTTCCTTTATGGGAGGAAGACCAAGACTTTTGATAAGGGAGTTGGCAGGTGATGTATTATTTTGTGAGGGAGACTTTGACATGAGGTGAGAGATGAAGACAAAATATAAACCAGCCTCCTGTAACTCACGGCCAACAACATTTTGTGAGGGGATAGAGTTTTATTTTTTGTTCTTCATCTTACTTCTTTATTTTCTTAGAGAAAATTGAGAGAGAAAATATATTTATATACTTAGAGTATCGGTAAGCTCCAATCATCTTGTTCTAGCCGTATCCTTGGAGGATAATAATGTGGATGTTATTCTGGATGACTTGTGGTGCGTGGCAAGTAGAGGCACTGTGCTTTCGGTGCTCGGGATATCAAAAGTTTTGACGAATCGGATTATTGGCGGACATCACCAACCTCAATATTCAATCAAAGGACTACAAGGGTATGATTTCGAATCTTACTTTTGTTTTATTTATATTCGTATATACGTTGTTTGAATTGATCCTGTTTAGGGATGCAGATCGAACTTATTTTCGTAAATTACTTCCACTGCGCCTTCGTTTTCGGCAACGAATCCCAACATCTTAATCCAAAAATTTTGGATTAATTTAATGAGGCGATTAGCAAATAAAATTACAGTAAAAAGATAACTTTGAGATACCAAGATATTTGGCCCAAATCGCCCTTTGGCCTGACCCGACTGACCCCGCCGACTGGACAGACGGGGGCATGTGTGTGTGTGTGTTTGTGTGTGTGCTCGCGAGGACCGCCCAGTCACAGATCCACTCATGTCTCCACTAGCTGTTGTGAACTATTAATTATGCATATAGCTTTATATGCACAATAATCTTTCTACTCTTGTTCAATATGGGATAAAGTCCTAACCCATTTCCATGGAGCTTACTTTGGAGTATTAATACTCATTCATCCCTCCTCCACATTGAGTGTTTTTGCATATTTTGAAAAGCTCTTTTGGAGCACTATGAATTCCAAACTAACCTCAACATTGTTTCATCGTCGAGCCTACTCAAGATGAGGCCTCAAATTGGACTTCTAATAGTCTTTATAAGTCCATTTTTCAACACCTATCTATGTCTATCTATCTATATATTATATTATTGAGTTTCTTAGAGACACCACAATAAATTGGCTTATGCGTTGTTATGTAGATTTTTTGGTAACCTTATAAATCTTATTAGGTAGATGGTACAATTTATAATCGATATCAATAATTTATCATCACCGAATATAATAAGATGTTATATGGAATAACCATCACTACACCATATATGGGTTTCAGCAACACCTGAAAAACTGTGTTCAAAAGTCCAAAAAGTGTTGCTGAAGGCAGAAAAACAAGCTATGGCTATACTTTGACCAAATTCGAAAGTGTTACAAAAAAGGCCGCAACCATAGGGGTCTAAGGTAACACTTTTCTTGTTTTTGGTAACATGTTAAAAAAGTGTAGCAATAGACCCCTATGCCAACACTTTTATTGTCTGTGGCTACACTAGATTTTGTGTTGCTGTAGACTTAAGGCCACACTTTTATATATTTAGTGACACAATAATTTATGTAGCCGTAGGCCTATGCTAACACTCATGAGGTCTAATGTAACATTAAATTGTGAAACACTTTCACATTTTTACCAACAACTTTAACACTATGGATACACTTATATATAAACAGTTCTAACTTTTGCCAACACACTTTTAATCTTTGCCAACAAAAAGAATTATAAATTCTAGTTTATGGCTACATTTTTGCAGGTTTTTACCAACATTTTTCATGGTAAAAAGCAAAATGTTATATTGAAAAATAAATATTACCATAAAACAGTCAATAGCATTAAAACACTGTCAACCATAACAACATCCAAAATACATGACTACTAATATTCAATCCACAATAGCTAAGAACAAGTTACGATCGCAATCCATAAATATAACAAAACTACTTGAGTCACTTAGCTAGCATAATATAAAATGATGAGATCAGTCAAGGAGTGACATTGCCACCACCATATGACTCCTCGACTGATTTCTGAGAGTCATCAATCTTTAAGTTCAAATCTGGATTCTTCTCGGCCAACATTTTCATCATTTCTCGAATTTTTTGGTCAAGTTTTTCATCCATCTCTTGTTGAAGTTGAGCTCTGATCTTAGCAGTTAGGTCCGCCACGTACTGATCAGCAACTTGAACGGATGGTGATGCTGAAGACTTTGATTTTGGTTCATTTTTCTGAATAAGTCTCCCAATTAGATAAGATGGTCGGTGTTATTTGCCATCATGAATCAATTTATTAGCAGCCTCAACACCTTCAATTTCAAGAGCTTTCTTAACACCAGCCTGTAAATAAAAGTATCAAGTATTTCCCTCAAATAATTAACAGAAACATAAAATACAAACAATAACAATAATGGAAAAGTGATATGGGCCGCAGAGTTTCAGCATAGATAAAGGTCATTAGAGACACCAATTAAGGCAAGTGATATGATGAACGCAATGTATGCCGTCACAGGAAGGTTTGATTCTTTATTCTTCAACTTTTAAGATGGTCCTCAACTGAGTAACGCGACGGAAGAGGATTCTAGTGTAATACCCGTACATTTTTTGACTATTTGACCTTGCCGTTTCTCTTGTGTTAACACTCTGTAAATGCTTGGAGATGTTGTTGATATTGTTTTTGAGTTTCGCATCTCGTTTAGTTGTTGATCATGTCGTTTAGGACCTTGCGGAAATGTTCTGGACCGGAGATATAACGCACGCTAGGCCTAGGCTAACGCACGCTAATTCTGCCTGATTAACGCACGCTAAGCTTTGAGCCGTAGCGCGCGCTAAGAAGATCAGTCAGGTCAGAACCAACATTTCAAACTGCTCTCTGGACTGGCGGATTAACGCACGCTAGGGGTTGTTAGCGCGCGCTATTCGTGGTTAGTAGCGTACGCTAACACCCGTCCTTAGCGCACGCCACCGGGCCGGCCAGAGGCGATGAAGTTACAGATTTTACGGACTATCGGTAGCGACGCTAGGCCGGCTAGCGCACGCTAGAGTTATGGAATAGCGCACGCTAAGTCTTAGCGCTAGCGCACGCTAAGTGCTGAGCAGGGCAGAGACAGTAAGTTCCACATTTTGGACTAGCGCACGCTAGAGACAGACGATTAGCGCACGCTAACGGAATCGGCGGAAACCACTGGACTATCCGGTGACTTCGCTAGCGCACGCTAATGAAGGAGGCGTAGCGTGCGCTAGACCGGACGATTATAAATATGGCAGTTGACTTTATTTTCGTCATTTCTCACCTTCTTCACTCCTTTTCGACGGGAATCACTCGGGAGAGGCGATCTTAGGCGATTGGAAGCGATCTTCCTTCTAACAACAATATTTTTGGTTGGAGAACAAGGATTTCTCAACATCTAATTCCTCCAAACGTCCGAATCAAGGTAAAAATCCTTAGAACCCTACCTTTTGGGAATTTTGGGGTTTTTCGTAGATTCGTCCATTTTACCCGCTTTGAAGCTTGAGAACCTTGAGATTATGATGTATCTATACCGTATGTATACCTTTCCTACGATTTTATGGTTTAGATTGTGCCGTTTTCGGACTTGTGAGATTTAGAACGATTTTCCAACCTTTAGTTGATTATCCGCATATCTTTATGAATCTTAGACGGGTTTGGGGAGTTCCTTCGTGTAGTTTGAATATGGATGAGTAATTATCATACTCCTTGCGAATCGTTTAGGTGCCGGAAGCGCGTTCTTGGACCTACCGAACTCATACCCTTCCTCCGTGCGATTTCTCGATGTCTCAAAGGCAAGTATACATTTATGATTGTACGTTCTCGACTTTGAAAGTATGAAATATTGATGGTATGATTATTTCTAGCCACTCCGGGACGGGCCTATGGTCCTCTGAGGGTTTCGTAGCCTGCAGTGCGATTCCATGGTTGATATGAACGAACCGTTTCTACGGCATTCATATGAAATAATGTTGGCATGTAATGAACGAACCGTTTTGACGGCATTCCTACATGTAACGGCGTATGATATGAACGAACCGTTTCTACGGCATTCACATACGTCTTGAGATTTTAGTTATTCCGGAATACTAGTCTTAAATTGATGAATTGACTTATATTGATGAATTGACGGATTATATTTACTTTATTGTCGAGGAGTATTGTGTTTCATACTTGATATACTTGCACTAGCTATTCGACGGCTAACCCCTTTATGGGGGAAATACTTTTCATGTATTTCAGGTTCCAGAAGATCGGACAGCAGTACCGGGTCGGCATGAAGATGGTGGGCAAGTGTGATCTTGTGTTGGTCTTCCATTATGTTTTGAACTTTCCATTCGGTGTTGTTGTCTTGGATTGGTTATTGAATACTCGAGTATTGTTTTTCCTCTTTCCTTGAAGTTCCGGCCTGTGTTTGCCGAAGTATTGACTTGTGATGTAATGTCTGTGAATACATTGGTTATGTTTTTGAATACCTTTGTATCGTCTTTCTTCTCATTATATGTAGACCTTCTCGGTCAAGTTTTATAGTCCGTGTATGTTTAGCCTTGTGTGTGTCCCACGGCGGGGCTCACGGCGCCGTAATATACCCCGAATAACTTGGGGTGTTACGAATATGGTATCGAGCTTAGGTCTATGGATACCTAGGTGTCGGTCTTTTGGGTCGAATGAGTCGTCAACTTCCCACGATCACTACTCGCCATCATCACGGCGACGGTACTTGTAAGACCTTTTACTCTTCCGATGTTTCCTTATTCATTATGCTTCATCTATGGATGTTCTTGAGAATCGATCACCTTAATGACGTGTGTTTGAATTGTGCTTACGTACCTTGTGTGTTCTTCAAGATGTCACCGGTAGGGGCCGTGGCCGTGGTCGTGGCCGTGGACGAGGAAGAGGTGGCGCGGCCGTTTCCATCGATTCGATTCGGGATCGACCAACCACGCTTTGTCGAACTCGGTGCATCCCGACACCGAGAGTCGGCACCAATCGACGGTCGTGGGAACAACGCGGACGTTGGAGTGGCGAATGCACTTCAACAATTGCTACTCGATGACTATTTTGGCCCAAACTGGTGAAATAACCCGAACCCAAACACGGATGCCTTGCTTGAATGTAATCCGTATGCACCCTCCACGCTTGGCGGTGCCACAGACCCGTTAAGTGGGAAGACTGGCTAGCGGAATTAGAGAAGATTTTCGAGGCGGTTGATTGCCCCGAGGTGAGGAAAGTACCAATTGCTCAGTATTTCCTTACTAAGGAGGCCGCTACTTGGTGGAAGGTCATCAAGCCACAGGATCGTATTGCCTCGTGGGATGAATTTAAGGAGCTCTTGGAGGCCGAGTTTTGTCCTTGGCCGGTACGAGAGAGCCGAATCCGAGCCTTCTTCGAGGCTAAACCACAAGATATTCCCGTTTCGCAGGCGATCGTGGAGTACAACCAACAATTGATCCATGTGAAGGATCAAGTGCATAACGAGCGTGATAAGATCCATTATTTCGATATGCGGATGAATTTGGACTTACGGCGGTACATGGCCGGATTTGCTTGCACCACATTAAAGGAATACCAGGACAGAGCTTTAGCCCATGATATGTTAAGCCCCGACAACGATACCGGGGGAGAATCGAAGAAGCAGAAAGTAGCAGGGAATTTTTCTAACTCTAAGAGTGGCAACTTTCAGAAGTCACAGATTTACTAACTGCTCACGCCGATCACGTTCTAATAAAGGAAAGAGGGGTTACCGTCCTACTATGGGTGCCACAAATCGTGCAGTGACTTGCTATAATTGTGGCCGTTCAGGCCACATTAATTTGGAATGCCACTTTCCACCGTTGAAGTGTCACACGTGCGGACAGATGGGACATAGAGCGGCTTATTGTTCCGAGCCGAATCAGACTTTGGACACTCGGGCTTCTGCCCCAGCTGGTCAACCTCAACAGAATTTCGGCAGGGGCCGGGGACGGGGTCAGAATGCTGGAGGGGGAAACTCTAGCGTCGGTTCGGTACAACCACGAGTTTATGAGATGCGTCGAGCAGACGAACCCGACGCGGCGGTGGCTTCAGGTACCATTCATATTCTATCTCATCCAGTCCGTGTACTTTTTGATTCAGGTGCTACACATTCTTTTATTTCTTTGGAGTGTGTACGCCGTTTGAATATAACTTGTTTGACTGCTTGCGATCCTTTCATCGTGAAACTGCCTAGCGGGGATAGAATTGTGGGGAACCGGGAGATTAGAGATTTTCCGGTGATTATATCTGGTATGGAATGGTTATCGAATCTGATTGTAGTTGATATGGAGGGCGAGGATGTAATCCTCGGTGAGGATTGGCTTAATAGTCATCAAGCGATTATGAATTACCGTACTAAGGTTATCACCATGATGACTAAAGACGGATCTGAGCACTCATTTTTGGGGCGTAAGTCGGGACTACCCAAGTTACTTATCAGTGCCATGAAGGCCGTAAAACTTTTGAATAAAGGTTGTACGGGCTATTGGTGTTATGCCTCGAAAACGGAAGGAAATGAAATCGATTTCTCTTTGATTCCAGTTGTTAGTGAGTACCCCGATGTTTTTCCGGATGACCTCCCGGGATTACCGCCAGATCGAGAAATAGAGTTTACCGTGGACTTAGAGCCAGATGCGGCTCCGATTTCTAAAGCACCTTACCGGATGGCACCTTCCGAAATGCAAGAATTGAAGAATCAGTTGGGAGAACTTCTGGAAAAAGGGTACATCAGACCGAGCGCTTCGCCTTGGGGCGCGCCTGTTCTTTTTGTGAGGAAGAAGGATGGTTCACTACGGTTGTGCATTGACTACCGTGAGCTGAACAAAGTAACCATCAAGAACAAGTATCCTTTGCCACGTATAGATGATTTATTTGATCAATTGCAAGGGGCTGCAGTTTTCTCGAAAATTGATTTAAGATCCGGTATTATCAACTCGGTGAGGGAGTCCGACGCCCAAGACGGCATTTCGGACGAGATATGGGCATTATGAATTTGTAGTTATGCCTTTTGGGTTGACCAACGCGCGGTATTCATGCGATTAATGAATAAGATATTCATCGAGTACCTCGACAGGTGTGTAGTCGTCTTTATTGACGACATCTTAATTCATTCACGAGATAAGGAGGAACATGCCCGACACTTGCGTTTGGTTTTAGACATTTTGAGAACCGAGCACCTCTATGCAAAATTCTCGAAATGTGAGTTTTGGTTGGAGGAAGTCATGTTTCTCGGCCATGTGATTTCGGCCGAAGGGGTTCGTAGACCCGAGAAAATCGAGGCAAGTGCCGGGCACCGCCTAAAAAATGTTAAGGAGGTTCGTAGCTTTTTGGGCCTTGCTGGGTATTACCGTCGGTTTGTCGAGGGGTTCTCGAAACTCGCTCGACCGCTTACGAAATTACTCCAGAAGACCGAAAAGTTTGTTTGGACGGATGAGAGACAGCAGAGCTTCGATGAACTAAAGAGACGATTGACTTCAGCGCCGATTCTAACTTTACCACATGGTAGCGAAGGCTTTGCGATTCTGACGCTTCGGGTCAAGGCACAGGTTGTGTCCTTATGCGGCATGATAAGACAATAGCTTTGCGTCACGACAATTAAAGCCTTACGAAATGAACTATCCTACTCACGATTTGGAATTAGCCGCAATTGTCTTCGCACTCAAGATTTGGCGACATTATTTGTATGGTTCGCCGTCTTTGGATTTATACCGATCACAAGAGTCTCAAGTATATTTTGATGAAGGAGCTGAATATGAGACAATGACGTTGGTTAGAGTTGATAAAGGATTATGACTTGGAAATTCTTTACCACCCCGGTAAAGCTAATGTCGTTGCGGATGCATTGAGCCGCAAATCGGCATCTCTTCAAATGCTCGAGGTTCTTACACCTCGCACGAAAATCCGTCAGGACTTAATTGAGCAAGGGATAGAAGTTTGGCTTCAACGAGTACGAGGCAATGTGTACTCTCGAAATTACTTCGCCTTAGTTGATGACATCAAAGGGAAGCGGTGGAGTGACCCGATGATTTCTCAATCGAAGGAAGATGTAATTAAAGGAAAAGCTCTGGCTTTATGGTACACGAAGATAGTATTCGAGATTTCAAGGCGGGCTTTGTGTTCCGAACGATTTAGAGTTGAGACAGAGAATTCTCCGAGAAGCGCATGCTACGCCTTACTCAATCCACCCCGGACGAGTAAGATGTACAAAGATTTGAAGCGAAATTTTGGTGGAATAACATGAAGAAGGATGTTACGGAGTTTGTACTACGGTGCTTGACGTGCCAACAAGTCAAGATTGAACATCAACGATCGGGGTTGTTGAAACCGCTTCCCATTCCCGAGTGGAAGTGGGAAGACATTTCTATGGATTTCATCATCGCATGCCGAGAACTCGGGCCGGAATGAATATGATTTGGGTGGTTGTCGAGGTTGACCAAGTCTCGCACACTTTTGGGTATTAATGATACTAGGGCGCCGGATAGACTGGCTCGAACATTTATTGCTGAGATCGTGAGGTTACACGGTGCCCCCAAAACCATTGTTTCTGATCGAGACGGCCGTTTCGTGTCGCACTTTTGGCAGGCCGTTCATCAGGCTTTGGGTACTGAGTTGAGATTGAGCACTTCTTTTCATCCTCAGTCGGATGGTCAGACAGAGAGGACGATTCAAACGTTAGAAGATATGTTGCGGGCTTGTGCCTTAGACTGGAGTAATGATTGGGAGCTTCACTTGCCGTTGATCGAGTTTGCTTACAATAATAGTTGGCATGCGTCGATCCAAATGGCACCCTTCGAGGCACTTTACGGTAGGCGATGTAGGTCGCCATTGTGTTGGGACGAGGCTTCTGAGCTAGTTGGGACGGAGCCGGATATGTTGATGGAGACTAAGGAAAAGATTACTATTATCCGGGACCGATTATTGGCTGCCCAGAGTCGTCAGAAATCTTATGCTGATACTCGTCGTCGACCCTTGGAGTTCGAAGTGGGGGATCATGTCTTGCTCAGGGTGTCGCCGACCCGTGGAGTTTTCCGCTTCGGGAAAAAAGGGAAACTTAGTCCGAGGTATATCGGACCTTTCGAGATTTTGGACAGAGTTGGAGATTTAGCTTATCGCTTGGCGTTACCTCCAGCTTTGAGTCACGTCCATAGTGTTTTTCATGTGTCTCAATTGAGAAAGTACATACCGGATCCGAGCCACATCATCGACTACAGTGAGATTGACGTAGCCGAGGATATTACCTTTCCGGAGAGACCCGTAAAGATCCTTGAGCGTCGCGAGAAACAATCTCGCATAAGACCATTCCACCGGTTAAGGTGCAATGGTCGAGGCATGGAGTCGAAGAGGCAACTTGGGAGACGGAAGAGAAGATGCGGTGGAATACCCCGAATCGTTTATTTCTTAAGTTTCGGACGAAACTTCTTTTTAGAGGGGAGAATGTAATACCCGTACTTTTCGTTATTTGACCTTGCCGTTTCTCTTGTGTTAACACTCTGTAAATGCTTGGAGATGTTGTTGATATTGTTTTTGAGTTTCGCATCTCGTTTAGTTGTTGATCATGTCGTTTAGGACCTTGCGGAAATGTTCGACCGGAGATATAACGACGTTAGGCCTAGCTAACGCACGCTAATTCTGCTGATTAACGCACGCTAAGCTTTGAGCCGTAGCGCGCTAAGAAGATCGGTCAGTCGAACCAACATTTCAAATCGCTCGATCGGGCGGATTAACGCACGCTAGGGGTTGTTAGCGCGCGCTATTCGTGGTTAGTAGCGTACGCTAACACCCGTCCGTAGCGCACGCCACCGGGCCGCCAGAGGCGGAAGTTACAGATTTTCTCGACTATCGTAGCGTACGCTAGCCCGGCTAGCGCACGCTAGAGTTATGGAATAGCGCACGCTAAGTCTTAGCGCTAGCGCACGCTAAGGCCGAGTGGCAGAGACAGTAAGTTCCACATTTTGGACTAGCGCACGCTAGAGACAGACGATTAGCGCACGCTAACGGAATCGGCAGAAACCACTGGACTATCCGGTGACTTCGCTAGCGCACGCTAATGAAGGAGGCGTAGCGTGCGCTAGACTGGACAGTTATAAATATGGCAGTTGACTTTATTTTCGTCATTTCTCACCTTCTTCACTCCTTTTCGACGGGAATCACTCGGGAGAGGCGATCTTAGGCGATTGGAAGCGATCTTCCTTCTAACAACAATATTTTTGGTTGGAGAACAAGGATTTCTCAACATCTAATTCCTCCAAACGTCCGAATCAAGGTAAAAATCCTTAGAACCCTACCTTTTGGGAATTTTGGGGTTTTTCGTAGATTCGTCCGTTTTACCCGCTTTGAAGCTTGAGAACCTTGAGATTATGATGTATCTATACCGTATGTATACCTTTCCTACGATTTTATGGTTTAGATTGTGCCGTTTTCGGACTTGTGAGATTTAGAACGATTTTCCAACCTTTAGTTGATTATCCGCATATCTTTATGAATCTTAGACGGGTTTGGGGAGTTCCTTCGTGTAGTTTGAATATGGATGAGTAATTATCATACTCCTTGCGAATCGTTTAGGTGCCGGAAGCGCGTTCTTGGACCTACCGAACTCATACCCTTCCTCCGTGCGATTTCTCGATGTCTCAAAGGCAAGTATACATTTATGATTGTACATTCTCGACTTTGAAAGTATGAAATATTGATGGTATGATTATTTCTAGCCACTCCGGGACGGGCCTATGGTCCTCTGAGGGTTTCGTAGCCTCTGGTGCGATTCCATGGTTGATATGAACGAACCGTTTCTACGGCATTCATATGAAATAATGTTGGCATGTAATGAACGAACCGTTTTGACGGCATTCCTACATGTAACGGCGTATGATATGAACGAACCATTTCTACGGCATTCACATACGTCTTGAGATTTTAGTTATTCCGGAATACTAGTCTTAAATTGATGAATTGACTTATATTGATGAATTGACGGATTATATTTACTTTATTGTCGAGGAGTATTGTGTTTCATACTTGATATACTTGCACTAGCTATTCGACGGCTAACCCCTTTATGGGGGAAATACTTTTCATGTATTTCAGGTTCCAGAAGATCGGACAGGCAGGTACCGGGTCGGCATGAAGATGGTGGGCAAGTGTGATACTGTGTTGGTCTTCCAGTTATGTTTTGAACTTTCCATTCAGTGTTGTTGTACTGGATTGGTTATTGAATACTCGAGTATTGTTTTTCCTCTTTCCTTGAAGTTCCGGCCTGTGTTTGCCGAAGTATTGACTTGTGATGTAATGTCTGTGAATACATTGGTTATGTTTTTGAATACCTTTGTATCGTCTTTCTTCTCATTATATGTAGACCTTCTCGGTCAAGTTTTATAGTCCGTGTATGTTTAGCCTTGTGTGTCCCACGGCGGGGCTCACGGCGCTGTAATATACCCTGAATAACTTGGGGGTGTTACATCTAGTAGCCAAAGCAATATGAACATAATAATTTAAGAATTCTTGTATTGCATTGTGTACTCTCTACGTGTATGAGTTCTCTTCATGGTTGGACATTTGTGGAACTAAACTTTTAACTGACCGTTCTCTTCTTTCCATTTGTTTTTGTCAGCTATAATCTCATTAATTGATATTCATAGGTAGCTTTCAACAGAAAAACCAGAATACCAAGTCACCTTGAAAGGTGATATTTTCGAACCCAGGGGACTTCTAACTGGTGGTAGTCTTAAGTAAGTGATACTAGAAAGTCAATGGATATGTCCAAATAATGCTAAGATATATTGCTGGCCTCCATTCTATTATATGCTTTTTTCTTCATTTTTTTTAATTTACTGTTGGTGGTGTAAAACTCTACTCCCAATTTCAGAGGTGGAGGGGACCTGTTGAGGCGGCTACATGCTTTGGCAGAGGCTGAGTCAAAACTCTCTTTCCATCAGAGACTGACCTGATGATGTTTGCATGAATGACCTTTGACAGGAATTTTGATACGCGTCATGCTGTTGACATTAAAAATCAATTAAAAATTCAGCAATTTAGCTATGGACCAAATTCAAATTTAGACTAAAGGGAATGCTGCCTATACCAGGGTAATCGGTCTTTAGCTGCCAAAGAGCAAAAACATAGTCTATAGCGCAACAAAAAAATTGAAAAAATGACGTGTTGTATGAAGAATAGTAGCTACTATAAGAAACCGAAATGTCTTACCTCACTCTCGAAATCCGAAAAGGCGCCAATGGGCAGAGTATCTGTTCCCAAGCTTACCTCACCATCACCTTGGAGATCATCATTCTCATACAGGTACACATATGCATTTAGGATGGAGTTGACCTGAATAATTAAAGTGAGATCCTTCTATCAATATTCAACTCTAGATCAGCAGTTTCATTAACACACTTGTCTAGGTTACTCTTACATTGAAAGCCTCTACAGAAGGCTTGCTGGTTATGTTCCCAATATCCATTCTAAGAAGATCATTGGTCAACGAGCTATTAGCATCTTGTTCTGAAGAGCCTTTGGAGAGTGTTAGATCATCGTACCCACTCTGCAAATCCAATTTTAAGAACAAAGAGGTATTTTGAAGTTAGGTATATATGTTTTTTTTCCAACATTTAGATCCAGGCAACTCATTAGCTGGCAAGTTCAGGTCTCTTTCGAAAACCATGCAGTCAGCCTATTAATAAAAAATTTGATTTACTATTGAAATAACAAGTTAACTCATTAAGATGATAGTTATTCCAATACATTAAGCCCTCAAGTTTTTATTAATCACATGCATAGTTAACCCAATCTGAGAAGTCAACTAATGTTCAAGAAAAGTAGAGTGTCTAGGACCATAAGCAAATAAATGTCATGCTACAGGACGAAAAAACAGTTTATTAATAAATTCAAGATGCAGGTGTCAAGACTAAACACACCGTAGCATGCTCATAATGGAGACATGTCATCAAATAATATTTAAATTTACTTAAAATGTAATATTCGTCATGCTCGACATCCCAGGATATTTAGTACACTGAACGCAATGGTCATATAGTTTTACCTCTTCTGGCATCTAACTAAAGTTTCCTATGGGGTGAGCCAGTGGAGCAATCAGTTTAAAGAAAGAATTCCTGGTAAAATATGAAAATTTACATAAAAGAAATATGGAAATATGATGCATTTGAAAAGAGCAAGCAGACCTAACTAAATTTCAGTCTAGGTGTTCTAGCAGAGAAATACCACTTCGTGTAAAAGAATTCAGTTGATTCTTTTTCCATTCCTTTATGATTGATGTCCGTCGATAACTCTTGGCTATCTGCAGTTGGAGTAAGAGAAACTGCACAAAAGAGAGATTTTCCAGCAACTGGACTGAGTGCTCACATAATTTTACTATAAAGAGAATGCTTCTTGATTCCTCCAATGACTATCAAGCATGCGGTGTTAACTTAGATGCAGCACAGCTACTAATAGCAAACATTCATTAACAAAGTGTTAGGCGTATTTTTATGCGCTTTTATATCATTAATTTATATCCATCTTGAGCCTAAATCAGCATAAATGAGCTTTTAATGCAATATTTTTATATGTTTTGCAGGAAATCGGACTCCGGAAGCCAAAACAATGAAAAACGGGCAAAAATAGCAGTTTTTGGTCATGAGCCGCGACACACACCAAGTGAACCGCGGCACACGAAGACAACCAATAATGATGCAGACATCAGATCAGTGTGCCGCAAGACACACCAAGTGAGCATGGCAGAAAAGCGCAAAAAGACGCCATTGCCAGTAAGTATGCTGAATTTGCTTTGGGCCGCGGGAGATGAAATGAGGAGATAAAATTTGGGCCGCAGGGTATTTTCTTTTGGTGGGCTTTTGGTGTGCTGATTTTCCTTACATCAGCTTTTGGGCCGCTGACCATTGCCTTGGGGTGTTGTGCCGAGAGGAGCTTTACGTGAGGAGGATTTTATTTTCCTGGAGAAGAAAAACCTACTGGGGGGGAGAAAAGAATGATATAAAAAGGCACAAAAAGGAGGAGTATGGGGGAGGTGGTCGGCGTGAAGTAATCAAGGGGAACACAAGGAGGAGATTTGTGGGGCGACGACAAGACCACGGATCCCTACGGTTTTTCTGCATCTTAGTTTTTTTTTTATCTATTCGCGTAGGATTTTGATTGTAGCCAATTTCATGACGGTTTGATTATTTATTATTATTTCGATTTACTCGTTATTCTATTGAATTGGATTCTTCTTACTGTTCTTAATGCTTTTTAATTGTCTAGCCAACAGTTAATTTGTTTTGAATGTCTTTATGGATTCGGGAGATGAAATTTAGGCATAGTTCTTGTTAGACGAATCATAATTTTCGTGAGATATGGATATACTCATGCGAATTGTGAAGCCTGTTATTGTGGGAATTCTTGAACTGTTTTAGCTATTAATTATCTGATTCGAATAGGGATATATCGAGTTAGTAATTCGTAGTATTTTCAATCGACCTTGGGAAAGGCTTTAGAATAATTTAGGAATTCCTGGCTTACAATCAATTGAATAACAGTGAATTGAATCGAATAAATATCATTCCCGATTGTTTGAGGTGAAAATCAATATCCTACCCCTTATTTGTATTATTTTTATTATTATTAGTACTATTATTTACTTTCTGCAATTAGTTTAGATATAAACTCTATTTAATTGTTCTTCAAATAAAATTGTGAGTTGACTAAATTTTGGTACTTAGTGAAATTAGTCCTCGAGGGAACGATACTTTACTTATCACTTTATTACTTGTTGACACCGTGCACTTGCGGCATATTGTGAGGGATTTTCCTTCAATACAAAGCTATTATAATAACTACTACAATTCATAACACAGAGGAATCGAAACTTCAACTTCGAGAAAATTGAACTTCTAATATATTGCAACTTGCCTAGAGGAAGCACCAACTTATTCTTGAAGTGTTCCTCTGCCAAAAGAAGTCTGAGCTTATTAATATGATTACAGAGACGCAAGATTGGTATCCAAAATAGGAAGACTACCATACCTTATTACAGATATTACGTATCGGCCGTATCGGCGATATTTATGATACGATACGCGATACATACGATACGCGCGATACGGAGGAGGAAATCGATATTCCCATGCGATACGTATCGACACTATACGTATCGCGTATCGCGATATTTAACAACTATGATACCTTCATAAAGAAATATGGAATAAAACACAATCAAAACAAACAAACCACACTCAAAGAAACTAAAGTCAAGAAAAATGCAAAACAGAAAGCTCTGAACCAACGACACGAAAATACTATGCAAAAAAGAAAACAATAAAGAACCACCAGCCTTTAACAAGTAAGGTCCGGTTGCTGAAAAGCACAACTCATCATCCAAAACAAACCACATACAATGTTCACTAACAGCGGCGAATAAACCCAAAAATAAACGCGAGCCGAATAGCTGCCCAAAAAAAACAAACCCACTGAAATCAAAAACCAGAAAAATAAGAGCAAAAATAAGTACTGACCAAAAAACAAAGGCCGAGAGAAAAGAGCAATCAAAACCAAAAATTAGTGACACTCCTAATCGGAGCGAAAAAGATAAGAAACAGAAGTCGGCGAAGAATACAGCAAAGAAACCGATTTACCAAAACAACAAAGAAACAAGATTTCAACCAAACAACTAATAGCAACCTCTGCCAAATTCCCACGAAAACCTATTTTAAAACCGGCAGCATAATCAACCTCAACAAATCTATGGGAAAAAATCAGACCGAAAACAATCAAACAACACTGAAGAAAACCTATATCACTAAATTAAACACTAAAAAAGAGAGAACCATATACCTCCAACAAAAAATATCCACGTCCTCAAAACCGCACGATATCCTCCAAGGAAACGAAGCCCAGTGTTCGCAAACAGCAGCCCCAAAATCCCAAAACCAAATGCAATCCGTTTTGGCACCGTTGCCGGGGACTGATTTTTCGCTAATATCAATACCAAGCGACTCTAATTTTAATTTGAAGTTTCTTCTTTAGTTTTTATATTTTTATTTTTTTTTTATGTTTTCCTTTGAGTATCGTGGCCCTTGACATTTCATAAATTCCGATGTTCTTAATAATTTGCCAAATAGGGTCAGTCAGCCCCCTCCCCCAAAACAAAAGACCATGCTTGAACAATGTGTAGACGTTCTTAAAAATCCTGATAGTACCCTTTTTGAGCTAGAATGTGCACGTCGTGGTCTTGAGGTTCACTACGGTTATTTTCCAGCTCATATATTTAGTAGTGAAGTTGAGGGGGAGGTTGAGAAGAATAACATGTTGAGTTTTAGGGTCGATCCCTCAGCACCTAATAATTTCATAAAGTGTGATGAGCCTGTAGAAGAAGTTACCATTGATGATGTTTCCAAAGTAATTCCATTAAATTGTCATCAAACTTCGACTAATAAGGTGAACACTTTTGTGCCAAAAATTTTATTAACGGTGCCACGCATAATTTTTCCTAAATCCATAATGGGAGAGATTGACCCCATTACTCATGATTTTGTTGAGGCTGATTCTTCGAGTTCTAATGAGGTTATGCATGATAATTCTGTATTATTTGCCCATTCGAACTCTGCTTATTTTTTCATGCCTTATCATTATTATATTCTTCCATCATTTTTTGGTTGTCCGCATAATTATTCTTATTCATTATTTTTGGCAACCGGGCATGAGCCAAAGCCTCCCCTATGGAATAAGAGGCTTATAGATTGCAAGAAGGGGGCATTTGGCAATCTCCCTAGAAAGAAGCCACGTTAAATTTTTTTCGCCACGTCGTGCTCAAGACGTAAAATAGAGCGCTGAATGGGAGGCAACCCATCATTTTTACTTGCTTTCTAGTTAGTTGTTTTTATTTGATTTTTCGTTAATAATTTTTCTTTTCTTTGTTTTGTATTTCGTTTGGATTCGTGTATTCTTGTTGGCCCTTATTTCTCTGATATTTCTTTATAACCCCTATGAGTTATTATTCTTCATATTCTAGTCTTTCTTGATTTAATGTCTATTGTTATCTCATGACTAGAGACTAAGTTTGGGGGTCCCTCGTGATGTTGGGCGTTATTTGAAGTATGGATTGACCGACATTTCCACTCAGACATGTGCGGGTGTTCAAGAAGACATTTGGAATAAGTTTCACTTTTCCTTATCTCTTTTATTTTCACATGAGTTTTATTATTGATAATGTTATGTGTAGTGGACTTTATTTTGCATGCTGTTGATGGTTTTTGCAAGCTTGAATTTTTCATGAATTTTTCGTGCTCCCGTGTGTAAAACTGATGTTACGATACTGATTTCTCTTGGAAGAAACGGTTGAGTTTTAGTCGAGTTGCAATCAGCGATATCTGTTTCTGTTGAGTATTCAATTAGGTCCGAAATTTTATCGTTTTTGTAGAAATTTTAGCAGATAAGAAAGGAGACATACGTGTTTTCAAATCACCGTTTATACGTTTGGTTAAACTTTTCGCGTAGCTAATCGTCCAATAACATAAGTCTCGTGGGCACTTAAATTGAGTTTAGAGTCGGACAGTTTTTCCCAAGAAAAAGTCGAGATACTATTTGTTCTATGATGGGAAGTTTAGTAACCGGGGGTATTCACGTGACCCGTTGTTTACTCTCGCGTAAAACGACGACCCTGAATAGATTAATAATTTAGAAATATCGCATTACCGATGATGGGAAGCCTAGTAACCGGGGGTATTCACGTGACCCATTGTTTACTCTCGCGTAAAACAGCAACCTTGACATGCGAGACTTGCTATTCGAGTTTTTTCTCCGCTGTAGAGGGGGGCTTAGTAACTAGAAGCATCCATGTGCCCCATGAGTGTCTTTTACGTCAAACGATTCCCCGATACATGAGAATGGAAATCCACCCTAGGATCATCCCGATGAAATATCCCGAGAACCGAAACCTAGTGGTTAACTCGAATCATATTATTGATCATACATAAGGGAATGCTGTCCTAGGTGTAATTTTGATAATGAAACTCTTGAATTTTTCCACTAGACTGTGGGACGGGGCGAATTGGCTTGTTTAATCTAACCCTTCATATTGACGGTGGGTTAAATTCACGCTTGTTAATCTTTGAGCTTGATTTTCTTCTTGAACGATTGATTAGGACTGAAATTGGTTACTTTGTGGAATCAGTGTCCGGGACGTGACTCACTATTACGATACTTGTATTATTCTTTGAGATTTTCAGGATAGTATTGATTAAGTTTAGCACTATGAATTTGCATGATTATTCACGATACATTTTGTTTAAAATTATAATTTTTTGCTTGAGGACAAGCAAAGGCTCAAGTTTGGGGGT
Source organism: Orobanche coerulescens (assembly GCA_033398695.1). Lineage (NCBI taxonomy): Eukaryota > Viridiplantae > Streptophyta > Magnoliopsida > Lamiales > Orobanchaceae > Orobanche > Orobanche coerulescens. The sequence goes on along the minus strand of CM065801.1, from coordinate 53,357,473 downwards.
ATTTGTTAGGCGTATTTTTATGCGCTTTTATATCATTAATATATATCCATCTTGAGCCTAAATCAGCATAAATGAGCTTTTAATGCATTATTTTTATATGTTTTGCAGGAAATCGGAGTCCGGAAGCCAAAACGATGAAAAATAAAGTAAAAAATAGCGATTGTCATGAACATGCAGACACACTGCCGAACCGCAGACACGAAGACAACCAACGAATGACAAGACATCAGATCATGTGCCGCAAGACACACCAGCCGAAAGTGGCACAGAAAGCGCAAAAAAAGACGCCACTGCCAGTAAGTATGCTGAATTTGCTTTGGGCCGCGGGAGATGAAATGAGGAGATGAAATTTGGGCCGCAGGGTATTTTCTTTTGGTGGGCTTTTGGTGTGCTGATTTTCCTTCAGCTTTTGGGCCGCTGACCATTGCCTTGGGGTGTTGTGCCGAGAGGAGCTTTACGTGAGGAGGATTTTATTTTCCTGGAGAAGAAAAACCTAATGGGGGGAGAAAAGAATGATATAAAAAGGCACAAAAAGGAGGAGTATGGGGAGGTGGTCGGCGTGAAGTAATCAAGGGGAACACAAGGAGGAGATTTGTGGGGCGACGACAAGACCACTGATCCCTACAGTTTTTCTGCATCTTAGTTTTTTTTGATCTATTCGCGTAGGATTTTGATTGTAGCCAATTTCATGACGGTTTGATTATTTATTATTATTTCGATTTACTCGTTATTCTATTGAATTGGATTCTTCTTACTGTTCTTAATGCTTTTTAATTGTCTACCAATGCTTAATTTGTTTTGAATGTCTTTATGGATTCGGAGATGAAATTTAGGCATAGTTCTTCTTAGACGAATCATCATGTTCGTGAGATAGGGATATACTCATGCGAATTGTAAGCTCGTTATCAGGGGAATTCTTGAACTGCTTTAGCTATTAATTATCCGATTCGAATAGGGATATATCGAGTTAGTAATTCGTAGTATTATCTATCGACCTTTGGAAAGGCTTTAGAATAATTTAGGAATTCCTGGCTTACAATCAATTAAATAACAGTGAATTGAATCGAATAAATATCATTCCCGATTGTTTGAGGTGAAAATCAATATCCTACCCCTTATTAGTATTATTTTTATTATTATTAGTACTATTATTTACTTTCTGCAATTAGTTTAGATATAAACTCTATTTAATTGTTCTTCAAATAAAATTGTGAGTTGACTAAATTTTGGTACTTAGTGAAATCAGTCCTCGAGGGAACGATACTTTACTTATCACTTTATTACTTGTTGACACCGTGCACTTGCGGCATATTGTGAGGGATTTTCCTTCAACACAAAGCTATTATAATAACTACTACAATTCATAACACAGAGGAATCGAAACTTCAACTTCGAGAAAATTGAACTAATATATTGCAACTTGCCTAGAGGAAGCACCAACTTATTCTTGAAGTGTTCCTCTGCCAAAAGAAGTCTGAGCTTATTAATATGATTACAGAGACGCAAGATTGGTATCCAAAATAGGAAGACTACCATACCTTATTACAGATATTACGTATCGGCCGTATCAGCAATATTTATGATACGATACGCGATACGTACGATACGCGCGATACGGAGGAGGAAATCGATATTCCCATGTGATACATATCGACACTATACGTATCGCGTATCGTATCGCCGATACGTATCGCGTATCGCGATATTTAACAACTATGATACCTTCATAAAGAAATATGGAATAAAACACCATCAAAACAAACAAACCACACTCAAAGAAACTAAAGTCAAGAAAAATGCAAAACAGAAAGCTCTGAACCAACGACACGAAAATACTATGCAAAAAAGAAAACAATAAAGAACCACCAGCCTTTAACAAGTAAGGTCCGGTTGCTGAAAAGCACAACGCATCATCCAAAACAAACCACATACAATGTTCACTAACAGCGGCGAATAAACCCAAAAATAAACGCGAGCCGAATAGCTGCCCAAAAAAAACAAACCCACTGAAATCAAAAACCAGTAAAATAAGAGCAAAAATAAGTACTGACCAAAAAACAAAGGCCGAGAGAAAATAGCAATCAAAACCAAAAATTAATGACACTCCTAATCGGAGCGAAAAAGATAAGAAACAGAAGTCGGCGAAGAATACAGCAAAGAAACCGATTTACCAAAACAGCAAAGAAACAAGATTTCAACCAAACAACTAATAGCAACCTCTGCCAAATTCCCACGAAAACCTATTTTAAAACCGGCAACCTCTTTTCAATAATCAACCTCAACAATCTATGGGAAAAAAGCAGACCGAAAACAATCAAACAACACTGAAGAAAACCTATATCACTAAATTAAACACTAAAAAAGAGAGCACCATATACCTCCAACAAAAAATATCCACGTCCTCAAAACCGCACGATATCCTCCAAGGAAACGAAGCCCAGTGTTCGCAAACAGCAGCCCCAAAAGCCCAAAACCAAATGCAATCCAGATGCCTGTAAAAAAGAAAAACACACCTAATCAAAAGAAGCGCCCCAAAAAACAGGAGACAGCAACAGGAAAAACCAACGCACCCAAATAAAAAACAAGTAAAAAAACGACACAAAAACAAAACAAACCTAAGTCGATACTCGCAAATAACAGGCAAGAAAACAAAAAGACACGGGATCCACACAGCTGTAAAAAAAACAGCAAAAAACTACAGCAACAACGATAGGAAACTGAAAAACAAATCGGCGAGAGGAATAGAAAAGAAATAAGCTCACTGTCAAAGAAGATATAAAACCAAAACAAAGACGCCTAAAATCTAATAAGTAGAATAGGAAAAAAACAAATTTTACCGAGATGATAGCGAAAAAAATACAGAGAAGCCAGAAAACGCTTCGGGAAAAAAAAGGCAAAATACGTTTTCAACTGGACGGCCCTAACACTTTTAAAGTAACGCAAACCTCTAAACACATGAAAACACACATACTCAAACTCATACGTATGAAATTGCACATTTCTAACATCGTAAAACACAGAGACCAGAAAACCGATCGAAACCACGTAAACACATAAATAAAATAATTTCATACCTGTAAAAAAGAAAAGGGAATTTTTCTAGGGATTAACAAGGTTAATAATAAGCCTTTGAAAGTATAATTTATTTTTATTATCTCTGTGCACATGTAATTTTCCATTACTCAAATCCCTGTCCTTTCAAAGTATAGTTAATTGTTTTTCATTTATGTGTGCACGTCATTTTTTCCGATCATTTCGTCTTCTTTAGTTTGTTTATCAGTGGCTAATGAATACGCCAACCTATATTAACAGCGAAAAAAATCCAATTAAACTCAATAGCGTAACAAAAACAGGCCTTCCCAGCAATGAAGACAGAGGAAACCTGAACCCAATAATCTGTATCCTAAAACTACATCCAGACACCGTGTAAACATGTACACTTACCAACAGAACCTATTTTGAAGAACATACCTCTGTAAAGAAATATGAGATAAAACACCACCAAAACAAACAAACCACGCCTAAAACATACTGAGGCGAACTAAATAACCAACGCAAACAGCTCTCAACCAATAATCCAAAAACACCATGCAAAGGACATAACAGAGAATTACCACCCTTTACGCTCTCTGAAAATCACACCGTAACCCCCAAAAGAAACGAAGCATAATATTCACAAACGGCGGCACACCCACTCAAAAAAACCCACACTCATTAAAACCCGAAAAAGAAGGCGAGCTCACCCAGAGCCCAAAATATAGGAAAAGATGCCGTTTACCGAAACAGCCAAAGAACAGAATTTCCCAAACAACATTATAATCTCCATAATCCCAAAAAAACCTACCCAACAGTCTATTAAAAAATAGCACACAAATACACTAAAAATCACAGAAAATACAAAACAAACATCACCCACCCAATAGATCGAACACAACTTGCAAAAAAGCTAATAAAAAAAAGAAAGACCCACAAACCTGACCGCACGGTCTCCTCCAAAAAACAAACCCCAAACCTCGCTCCCAAAATCAAAAGAAACCACGAGAAATTTCGATCCAAAGGCCTGCATAAAAAGAAAAACATACCCAATTAAAAAAACGCCCAAAAAAAGGACAACAATAGGTAAAAATCAGGAACCCTAAAAAAATACCTACTAAATAATGACCCCAGAAAACCCAAAAAGAAACGGAATCGAGACGCCCGTAAACAACAAAACCAAACCCTAGAACGACACCGATAGGAAAACAAAAAACAACTCAGCCAAAAAAAATCGAAAAGAAATACGCTCACCTTAAAGGAAGATACAAACCCACAGCATTATATATATATATATATATGCTACAAGATGCTCCAGTGAAAACCACCCTTTGGAAAATAAAACAATCCCATACCTCATACTGTCCGCCTCACTTTCTTTCCAGACACCCACAAATAATGAGATAACAACGAAGCTCCGACATCAAAGATACACACACACGGAAAAATACGAGCAGAAGGAGATAACAATTAAGCGAGAGAGACAACAATTAGGTGGGAGAGATAACGCTAACCTTCGATTGGGGCTCCGGATGCATCGTGGAAAAGAGGTGGAGGAAGCTGCGTTGTGAACCCTAATTGCAGATGGAGGGGGTTGTATGCGTCGTGGAGATGAGAAAGGAGGTTGTTTATGATTTTTTTTTGGAACCGAAATTGAGTGTTAGGTTGGAAAACATTATTTTTAATATTAATATTAATATTAATATTAATATTTAATATTTTTAATATTAATATTTCTCAATATATTTTTAATATTAATATGTAATATTTTTACAAATAAATCATAATAAAATTATTTTTTCCGGCAACAATCACACCACCGTTTTTTCTTCTTCCGATCATTATATTTAATGAGGGTATATTTGTCGTTTATAAATTTTCAGATGGAATGGATTTCAATTCCATCCATTTTGAGAAGGAATGATCAAATCCTTGTAGAAAAAAGGCGAAATCCCTCGCCCCCGGGGCCCCCACCCCCCCGGCCCGACAGGGGTTGGTGGAGGAATTAAATCATGGTGACTCAACGGTCCACTAGGTGGGAGGAACAGTGCCTGGTGCCCACAAGGAGCTATCCCCCACATTGGAGGGATAAAACTCCCCCAGTGCGGCTGCTGTAACACCCCAAACTAGGCGGATATTACAGTACCGTGGACCCCCGACTGGGACCCACCAGACGAATGAAAATGAATGAATTACACAGGATAAATGTAGTACCGAACCACATTACAATATTAATTACTCCGATGAGGAGTTTCATACAGCACACCCAGGATAATACAGAATACATGTATATTTTATATGGAGATAAAATATACCACACTGAGTGAAATGAGTATTCAAGCGGAATGTCTGCAGCGGAATAAATGAAGAAAACATAAATGACTGAAAAGACTGGGGCCCCCTACGAGTATCATTGGGACTCCTCGCCGTCGACGTGCTCTCCCCGTGCTTTTGCTTTGCCATGACCTGAAAAACAATATCCCCAACGGGCCGCCATACGTAACAACAATCCTCAAGTGTTGAAAATACACAATCATGATATATCTGAAGTTATGAAATATCCTATCGAAACATACGCAATCAAACATGCTATATGAATCAACTAACGGTATGGCTCAAAGGAATGGCGCCACACTACGTCCGGGATGGAAATGTGTCCGTGTACAAGCCACCAACTAGTATCGATCGAATACACGTGTGGTCTTGTACCTAATCAGTCTCACGAAGCCATCAACTCGTGTGCACAGTCCAATGTGAGGCCACCAACCAACACACGACTTAAATGTGCCCGACGTGAAAATCCTACACATACCAACCGGCACGCCAGTGCGACCCGGAATGCCACGATATAACAAAAGTGACATCAAAATCAATAATGACTCACCAAGATGAAATGACAGTGAAATGAATGATAGCTCAATGAAATAATTGGAACCGCTGCTCCTCGAATGAAGTAATGAAGTGACAATTACAAGTTTCAATACGGTTAGTGCTTTATGAATGAATTATGATTATGAATGAACAACAACGAAAGGAATGAATATCCTTTTAACTGAGTAAGAATTAACTTACACAACACCGATGAAGAATGTCCGTCCACGAATAACGTCCTAAATGAAATGCCGGTCGCTCGAACAACCTTGAATAACATAATTACCAATAATTCGATCATTACGCGAATCAAATATGATCATAACCGACTCAAACGTTGATACAACAATATCCAAACTCGAATATATCGAAACCAACTCCAAGATGAGTATTTCAAACCATCAAAACACTTTCAATGATATCAATAATCCCATAGGAATCCACAATTCAAGATTACAACAACGTCAATCGGAAATCCCCAAATTAACCGAAGTCAACCCAAGGGTTCTTGATATAAATCCCCAAAATAGCCATTAAATCCGTAGGAATATATTTATCCAAGATAGATAATCCATATCTAACATATTCCAACAACAATCCAAGCTTACACGAAGAAAATCGAAAGGAAAACCCAAAAATCCGAGTTCCTACATCCAAGAGATTAATACCTTTGATTTGATGTGATGAAGATAATGAAATGATGATTAATCCGAATGATGAGCTTGAAGATGATGATTGATGATTACACCTAAAAGAATACTCTCCAAATCGCCCGAAATCGCCCAAAACCGCCGAAGGAGTGAAGTGAGATGAAGAAATGACGAAATGGCTGCACTGTCCTATTTATAGTCACTCCAGTTTAGCGTGCGCTAGCTCTTGTGCGTAGCGTGCGCTAACGGGTATTTTGGGTAGTCCAGTACCCACTGTCCGGAAACGATAGCGCGCGCTATGTACCTTTTTGTAGCGTGCACTATGGCTATGCACTTAGCGTGCGCTAACCCCAAAATGTTAGCGTGCGCTAACGAATTATCTAATGCCCGATCGGAGTCCGTAACTTTCGTCCTCTCGATTCGATCTCGGTAGCGTGCGCTACAACCAACGATTAGCGTGCGCTACTACACCATTTGCGTACGCTAAAAACCACTCTTAGCGTGCGCTATGAATAAATTCAATTCAGTCCAGTAGCCACTGGACTCAACCTGATCCGACCTTAGCGCGCGCTACACCGACTGCATAGCGTGCGCTACTCCGGCTCACTAGTGCGCGCTACTTACCATTCGTAGCGTGCGCTACCTACAATCCCAACTGCAGTCCAGTGCCTTCTGGAGTGCCTGCTCAACTACACTAGCGTGCGCTAGTGTTGAGAGGTGGCGTGCGCTACCAGTACTCAATTAGCGCATGCTAAAGAGAGTACGTAGCGTGCGCTACTCCTCACACACAGCACACTATGAAATGACAACGATGGTAAACACCGCATGATTCTCCAACTAGATTGATGATGAATGACAATACAATTACTTTGAACGATGAATACAATGATTGAATATGAGTGACAAATGATCATAAATGAGTGAAAAATACTGGGTGACAATTACTGAATGATAAATACTGAATGATAATGACTGATTTACAACCGGGTATTACACACACCCCCCCTTAAAAGAGTTTCGGCCCTGAAACTAAGGGTCAAACAACTCGGGATAACTCTCCCGCATACTATCCTCGGTTTCCCAAGTAGCCTCTTCGACTCCGTGTCTAGACCACTGAATTTTAACCAAAGGAATCGTCTTATTCCTCAACTGTTTGATTCACCGCTCTAAAACTCGTATAGGACGCTCCTCATATGAATGATCATCGGCGATCTCGATTTCATCGAACTGAAGTATGTGACTCGGGTCGGCAACATACTTCCGCAACTGAGAGACGTGAAACACATTACGAATTCGGCTCAACGCCGGAGGTAAAGCCAATCGATAAGCTAACTCGCCTACTCGATCCAAAATCTCTAACGGTCCAATGAATCTCAGACTCAACTTTCCCCTCTTCCCAAAACGGAAGATACCACGACTCGGGAATACCTTGACCAAAACATGGTCACCCGTCTCCAACTCTAACGGTCGACGACAATTATCTGCATATGATTTCTATCGACTCTGAGCGGTCAACAAACGACTCCTGATCAAAGCTACCTTCTCACGGGCGGCTATAAGCATATCGGGCTCGGTGCCGATTGATTCTGATAAGTCATCCCAACACAAAGGAGATCGACAACGACGACCGTACAAGGCCTCGTAAGGTGCCATCTTAATCGAAGAATGCCAACTATTATTGTACGTGAACTCGATCAACGGTAGTTGGGCTTCCCAATCATCTTTCCAATCGAGGACACATGCTCTCAACATGTCCTCCAAAGTCTGAATAGTCCTCTCTGATTGTCCGTCGGACTGAGGATGAAAAGTTGTACTGAGATTAAGTTGAGTTCCCATAGCACGATGAACTGATTTCCAAAAATGAGACACGAATCGTCCGTCACGATCGGAAACGATACTTTTAGGAGTACCGTGCAATCTCACTATCTCTTTGATAAATAACTGGGCAAGTCTCTCGGGACCCCACGTATCCTTAATCTCAAGGAAATGAGCTGATTTAGTTAGGCGATCCACAATTACCCAGATTGTGTTCATGCCACGACGACTCGTCGGCAAACTCGTGATGAAGTCCATAGAAATATCCTCCCACTTCCACTCTGGAATAGAGAGAGGTTTCAGCATACCCGCCGGTCGCTGATGTTCTATCTTGACTTGTTGACAGTTTAAACATCTCGAAACAAATTCCGCGACTTCTCGCTTCATATTACTCCACCAGTAATTTTGTTTCAAGTCTTTATACATCTTGCTAGACCCCGGGTGAACGGAATAAGGGGTAGCATGAGCTTCTTTCAAAATCGAGTTTTTCAACTCGTCATTCGCCGGTACGCACAACCGATTCTTAAAACGCAGAAGTCCATCCTCGTGAACCACAAATACGGGGGCTTTCCCCTGAGTCACATCCTCTCGAATGCGTAACAAAAATGGTTCCACACCCTGATTTTCCCTGATCGCCTCCCCAAGTGGCGATGAAATCTCCAACGTACAAAGTTGCCCTTGTACTCGCTGTAACCAGACCTCGATCTCGGGTCTCAGAAATTCCTGCTGAAGTTCCTTCTGAACTGTTAATCGAGCAAGCATCTGCTCCTGAACGGACTTACGACTCAAGGCGTCGGCGACAACGTTCGCCTTGCCCGGGTGGTAAAGGATCTCGATATCATAATCTTTGATTAGTTCCAACCACCGTCTCTGTCGCATATTTAACTCCTTCTGAGTAAATATATACTTTAAACTCTTATGATCGGTGAATATCTGACAGGTAACGCCATAAAGATAATGACGACAAATCTTCAATGCGAACACCATGGCTGCTAGCTCCAGGTCGTGGGTCGGATAATTAACCTCGTAAGGTCTCAATTGCCGTGAAGCATAAGCACTAACTTTCCCGTTCTGCATGAGTACACATTCGAGACCCTGTCCGGACGCATCACTATAAACCACAAATCCCTCCGTCCCTTGCGGTAAAGAAAGGACAGGTGCTGAAGTTAACCGGCTCTTGAGTTCCTCAAAACTCTGTTGACATGCGTCGGACCACGTGTATTTCTTATCCTTCCGTAAAAGGTTCGTTATGGGTTGAGCGATTTTAGAAAATCCCTCCATAAATCGCCGATAATAACCCGCTAATCCGAGGAAACTTCGGATTTCCTTAACATTCTTCGGAGGTAGCCAATATCGAATAGCCTCTGTCTTCTGAGGATCGACACGAACTCCCTGACTGAGTAATCTCACTGCTCTCATCAAATTAATGACTTTACCAGAATAGCCGGGATTACCTCCCTGAACAACACATTCAACCCCATCGTTTGAAATGATAGTGACCATACGCTTACGGATACTAATGATGGCATCATGACGATCCATCCAAATAATACCTGAATGACGTCGTCTCTCGGTAAATCTACCACGATTAGGTCTGCTAGCCATACACGGCCATGAAGCTGAATCGGACAATTCTAAATCTCATGATTTCCGATAATTCTTCTACTGTCAGGTAGACCAATGACATAAGGCTCACAACTAGTAGCACTACCCAGACGTAGTCTACTCAAACATGACTCGAAAATGAATGAATGCGATGCACCAGTATCAAAAAGGGCACACACAGGTTGAGATAGAATATCGAGTGTACCTAATATCATCCGGGCCTCTGGATCGTCGGTCTTCTTCATCTCATAAATTCAGGGCTTGCCGGCCCCCGAACCGGACGCTCCCGTCTGATAGCTCTTGGCTCCGCCTTTATTAGCTCTCGCTGCCTTTAACAACGCTGACTAAGTGGCCTGATTCTGCACCGCTGAATGTCCTGGGGCCTGAGATGACGCCGGAGTGGGTTTAGAGTCCCTACGACAAAAACGGGCTCTATGCCCAGCAATCCCACAGTTGTGGCACGTGACAGTCTGCTTCGGACACTTGGTGCTGAAATGACCCTGTTCTTCACAGTTGAAATAGGTTAGGCGCCATAGGAGGTCGCTCAGAAAAAGTAGAGCCTGCACGTGGTTTCTTGAAAGTGGCCTGACTGCCGTCAGACTGATTACGGTTCTTAGACTTCTTGCCAGCTGATGAGGGTTGTTGCTTAGCAATTTCCTTAGCAGTAAGCTCGTAAGTAAGAGCTTTCTCAATGAACTCGTCCAGAGTGGTACAATTATGATTAAGCAACTGTAGCCGCATACGAGGTTTCAGCCTCTTGCTGAAATACTTGATCTTGTCTGCCTCAGAGTGAATGATAGATGAGGCTAACGGAAGAAGTTCCTGAAATTTTTCGGCGATGGCGAGAACATCGTCGTCGGGAGTGAGTAATTCCGACAATTTAGCCTCCCTGAGTGGGGCTGGATAATACCTCTCCATCATGAGAGTTTTGAACTGATCCCAAGTACATGATCCGTCGGTGGGCTTCAACGATAACCACCATGAATGAGCACTCTTACCAAGATAGTAGGCCACAACTGAAACTTTATGCCCTTCAGGGCAATCCATCATAGCAAATAACTTCTCGAAATGCTCAAGCCAATGAACAATATCCACCGGCTCAGATGAGCCCTCAAAGGTAGGTGGTCGCTGGCAAGAGATATCGCCAATGATACTTCTTACACCCCTCTCTTGCCTCTGAGGTGGCGGCGGAGGAGCCTGTTGATTTTGAGTAGTGGAGTTATGCATCATCTCCATTAATTGTGCCATCTGAGTCATTTGGGCCATCATGCCCTGCATAAAAGCGAGTGGGTCAACCCGAACACCCTCTGACTGAGCTGTATCCCGGGTACGGCTCCCTGATAGTGAATTATTACGTCCAGGTGAATGAGTGGCAGCATCACTGATCGATGAGTTAGCATTATTTCTAGCATTCACGCGTGTATTTATACGAGCTCTCGAGTTCCGGCCTGCACTACGGCCTCTTCCCCCGCGTCCTCTGCCAGCCCTTTCCATACTGAAGTGGAAAGTCGTATGATGATTATATACCTCGCATGAGTATCACATTATATTATGAAATGATGAAGATGAGCATACACGCTCAAATACAACGATTACATGAATGATCAACTGAAATGACGTGATTGTCTAATGAAATCCTTGATATGATTATCTTGAACAATTTAACAAGATTAATGATATGATCCTCAAGATCAATAACTGAACAATGAAATGAAATGAGTGATTAATGAATTAACATGATCGACTTGATCACAATTGAAAATGATGAATGAGGATTGTTAACTGATGAATTATGAATGAATGATTATTGCCATAAATTATACCATGGCGTTAGAAATCTAACAATTCTTGGTCTGATTGGCTCGGCATTTGCACAGGTCACACGTGACGCGAAAGTCCAATGATACTAGTCCGATGACGATAATTTCAAATGAGACATGACTTGGAAGGAGGTATTCAAAACCACGCTCTGATACCAACTCTGTAACACCCCAAACTAGGCAGATATTACAGTGCCGTGGACCCCCGACTGGGACCCACCAGGCGAATGAAAATGAATGAATTACACAGGGTAAATGTAGTACCGAACCACATTACAACATCAATTACTCCGATGAGGAGTTTCATACAACACACCCAGGATAATACAGAATACATGTATATTTTATATGGAGACAAAATATACAACACTGAGTGAAATGAGTATTCAAGCGGAATGTCTGCAGCGGAATAAATGAAGAAAACATAAATGACTGAAAAGACTGGGCCCCCTACTAGTATCATTGGGACTCCTCTCCGTCGACGTGCTCTCCCCGTGCTTTTGCTTTTCCATGACCTGAAAAACAATATCCCCCAACGGGGTCAGTTACACAGAACAACAATCCTCAAGGGTTGAAAATACACAATCATGATATATCTGAAGTTATGAAATATCTTGTCGAAACATACGCAATCAAACATGCTATATGAATCAACTAACGGTATGGCTCAAAGGAATGGCGCCACACTACGTCCGGGATGGAAATGTGTCCGTGTACAAGCCACCAACGAGTATCGATCGAATACACGTGTGGTCTTGTACCTAATCAGTCTCGCGAAGCCATCAACTCGTGTGCACAGTCCAATGTGAGGCCACCAACCAACACACGACTTAAATGTGCCCGACATGAAAATCCTACACATACCAACCGGCATGCCAGTGCGACCCGGAATGCCACGATATAACAAAAGTGACATCAAAATCAATAATGACTCACCGAGATGAAATGACAGTGAAATGAATGATAGCTCAATGAAATAATTGAAACCGTCGTTCCTCGTGAATAAAGTAATGAAGTGATAATTACAAGTTTCAATACGGTTAGTGCTTTATGAATGAATTATGATTATGAATGAACAATAACGAAAGGAATGAATATCCTTTTAACTGAGTAAGAATTAACTTACACAACACCGATGAAGAATGTCCGTCCACGAACAACGTCCTAAATGAAATGTCGGTCGCTCGAACAACCTTGAATAACACAATTACCAATAATTCGATCATTACGCGAATCAAATACGATCATAACCGACTCAAACGTCGATACAACAATATCCAAACTCGAATATATCGAAACCAACTCCAAGATGAGTATTTCAAACCATCAAAACACTTTCAATGATATCAATAATCCCATAGGAATCCACAATTCAATATTACAACAACGTCAATCGGAAATCCCCAAATTAACCGAAGTCAATCCCAAGGGTTCTTGATATAAATCCCCAAAATAGCCAATAAATCCGTAGGAATATATTTATCCAAGATAGATAATCCATATCTAACATATTCCAACAACAATCCAAGCTTAAACGAAGAAAATCGGAAGGAAAACCCAAAAGTCCGAGTTCCTAGATCCAAGAGATTAATACCTTTGATTTGATGTGATGAAGATGATGAAATGATGATTAATCCGAATGATGAGCTTGAAGATGATGATTGATGATTACACCTCGAAGAATACTCTCCAAATCACCCGAAATCGCCCAAAACCGCCGAAGGAGTGAAGTGAGATGAAGAAATGACGAAATGGAATGCATTGTCCTATTTATAGTCACTCCAGTTTAGCGTGCGCTAGCTCTTGAGCGTAGCGTGCGCTAATGGGTATTTTGGGTAGTCCAGTACCCACTGTCCGGAAACGGTAGCGCGCGCTACGTACCTTTTTGTAGCGTGCGCTACGGCTATGCACTTAGCGTGCGCTAACCCCAAAATGTTAGCGTGCGCTAACGAATTATCTGATGCCCGAGATGGAGTCCGTAACCTTCGTCCTCGATTCGATCTCGGTAGCGTGCGCTACAACCAACGATTAGCGTGCGCTACTACACCATTTGCGTACACTAAAAACCACTCTTAGCGTGCGCTATGAATAAATTCAATTCAGTCCAGTAGCCACTGGACTCAACCTGATCCGACCTTAGCGCGCGCTACACTGACTGCATAGCGTGCGCTACTCCGGCTCACTAGCGCGCGCTACTTACCATTCGTAGCGTGCGCTACCTACAATCCCAACTGCAGTCCAGTGCCTTCTGGACTGCTTGCTCAACTACACTAGCGTGCGCTAGTGTTGAGAGGTGGCGTGCGCTACCAGTATTCAATTAGCGCACGCTAAAGAGAGTACGTAGCGTGCGCTACTCCTCACACACAGCACACTATGAAATGATAACGATGGTAAATACCGCACGATTCTCCAACTAGATTGATGATGAATGACGATACAATTACTCTGAACGATGAATACAATGATTGAATATGAGTGACAAATGATCATAAATGAGTGAAAAATACTGGGTGACAATTATTGAATGATAAATACTGAATGATAATGACTGAATTACAACCGGGTATTACAGCTGCCAGGACTCGAACCTGCGTCCTTGTAGCAATCTGCCACCCACAAACCACTTGAGCTGCCCATGCGGACGAATGATCAAATCCTTATTTGAAGGAATGTTGAGATTTCAATTCCATTCCTTAGGTAACCAAACATCACAATGGAATTCAGTCAATGGAATCGACCATTCCAATTACATCGGAATCCGACGAACCAAACGCCCCCTAGTGTTTTGTTTTTTAGTTTTTAAATAAAATAATAATTGAGCGTGCTATGGTTTCAGAGTGAATTATTTGGATAAAATAGTCGCTCATTTGTTTGGGCAAAAATTAAAGATTGATTTTGACCCGTCAAAATATTAAGTGTAAGCCTGCCTATTTTTTTCTTTCCTGGTAACACTTTTTTTAAAGATCAGTAGCAATAATTTGGTGTTACCATAGATACTATGGCAACACCTGTTAGTATCAACTGTAACGCTAAAAAAAAGTGTTAGCGTAGATCAATTTCAAGGCATCTATGCTAACACTTTTGCTTGTAACATCGAAATAAACGTTGCTAAAGGCCATTTGTGGCGTAGTGCATATAAGAGGAGATGCTACACAAAAGAATTACAATAATATGTTATACGAGAGAACCATTCAAATATGCTAGATGAGAGGACCATAAGAAGATGCTACACAGAAAAAACATAAGAAGATGCTAAAAGGGAGAATGGTAAGAATATATTTCACAAGAGAACAACATAACAATGTTCAAACATGGGAGAATAATGAGAAGATGCTACACAAAGAAACCATAAGAAGATATTACACATGATAATCATAAGAAGATATTGAAGAGGAGACGATCATAAAATACTACATATAAGAACCACAAAAATATGCCACACGAAAGAACAATAAGAATAAGCAATATCGGAGAACCACAAGGACTATAAAAAGATGCTAAATAGAAAAACGACAAAAGTATGTTTTGCGAGAGAACCATATACAGTAGTAATCAATGTATCAATATATTTATATTATTTAATAAAATCTAATAAAAATCTATATCTCTTATATTGATTTAGATAAGTCATATAATATATAATCAATCAAACGAATGATTAGACGATAAATGTGGTTTAAAAAAATTTGAACAACATATGAGGTATTCTTAGTATACCTCATATTTTCGCAATATACCTCATAAAAAGATTAAGTATGTAAATTATTATTATATTATTTTTTTTGCTAATAATATTTTATTAAGTAATTCAGATTGTGCGCGATGCATGGACAAATATTTATATATAGTTTGAGAATTTGTATATGATGTATCCTATATTATTAATATTTTGTTTAATTTAATATAAATTTATTTATTTGTTTGACTCTTGATTAAACAAGATTTATGTCACGTTGAAGATCCTCAGCTCATGCACTAATTAAGGACAATGTATGAGAATAATCGTGTAAGTATAAAAAAAGAAGGGCCTTTGACCCAAAATTACGAGCATAAATTATTTTTGCACTAAAATATAATACTTTAATATTTTGAGATAAAATATAATTTTTATAGTCCTTAAGATACGTAATTAAAATAATAATATTCCTAAAATTTCCTAAATACTCTTTCCATGAAATGATAGTGAAATAATTTTTATCGAGTGGTAATTATAGATAATAATCATGTACCAACAGTGTTGTCCGTCAACCGTTGTCGGTCATCGATCGGTCTCCCGTCACCGACATTTTTTTTTTTGTTTTTTCTGCCAATATTTTCTATAAGAAATACGTAAATTCATACTATTAACTCATATCTCTTACCATATGGTACTAACAAATATCATTGTCGGTTTATCGAGTGTTGCTGTCGATCCACACGGACAGTGTTATAAATTACCAATTTGTATTTAAAATGACCAATGTCTATTTTGATTCAATCAATTATCTTTTTTTTTTTTAGTTTTTTTTTTTTGCCCAGCACTTTGATAAATTTATCATTTAGTGATTTAGACAATCAATGAATTTTGGAATTACCAACTATTATTTTAATATACTAATTTGAATTATTCTACGAAATCACCATAAGGTAATTCAAAAAATTACCACAAAAAATTACCACAAGATAATTGAAAAAATCATACGATATTTTTAATAACAATATAGTTGTGTTGTTATTCAATTCCATCAAAACACAGTATTATCGTACAACTATAACCATCTGGTCGTGCAACCACGATCCCTCTGTCAGTCAATACCTGGTATTTTGAATTATCAATAGATTATTTAAATTACTGAATCGTATTTTGTATTATTAATGGTACTTTGAATTCTCCGATATATGTTAACAACAAATATTATCAACAAATAGAGAGTATAATAGCAAAAAAAAAAAAATAGGACTAAAAACACTAGATATGAAAATTGTCAAATAAAATTTAAAATGCAGGTATATTGTTAAAAAAACATATTTACAAGTCAAGAGAAATAGATCTACAAATCTCTCAACCCAAGCTACGATTTATAACAAAAAATCGGATCTACACCCAAACAAATGGGATCAGCCCAAACCTAAAAAAACACAAGTGTTACCAACCTAAAAAATAGATTCGACGAGCGCTGGTTCTCGAGTCGACGTCCCTAAAAGCTTGGACACCAACCATCTCCATCAGCTTACACCATCATGTCGCGCCGCCCACCTTCGCTCATGTATATGAGAAGTATACCACTGGAATCCTAAATCCGATCTCCAACGGAAGAAGGGAGAACCCAGGATTTGATGGAGGAGCGAAAAAAGGGAAGAAGAGAAGGAAAAGAGAGAAAGAGAAAGAAGAAAGAAGTGTGTAGATCTGGTGCTGAAAATGGGGGAAAGAGAAGAGAGAAGGAAAAATAGAGAGAAAATAAAAAAAAAGAGGGAGTGGGGAAACAAAAAGTGACGGAAGGGATTGAAGATGGAGTTAGAAGTACCTAAGGCTGTTTTAGGTGTATTAGGTAAAAATTGAGTTTTGGGGCAAAAAATTAAAGGTATTGTATTTGCATAAAAAGTAAGTTTTACTTTGTATTTCTAAGACATTTTCCCAAAAAAAGAAAGAAGAAGGTATTGCATTTTTTTAAATATAAAAAAGAGGAGAGATAAAAGTAATAGTACTTTTTTTATAAGAAAATGAGAAAAGGAGATGACATGATATAAAATAGATTAATTACCCTTAAGATCATTTAGAAATTCTAACTCATTTCTTTATTATATACCATCAAGACAAATAAACTATATTATCTTATTTTTAATTGATGTGAAGTTAGTCGGTTTTATTTAAGGGCTGTTTACTTTTTTTCCATTAATACCTGAATGGATTAAGCTGTCTGAGTGGATTAATCTGTCTGATTAAAAAAATATCCTGTTGTTTCTTTTTTTTTCTGAATGAACTATCTGAATGACAGAAATGACCATTTTACCCCTCAATATGAATTAAGTCCTTTTTTATAAAGGACGGATTGAGCATTTTAGTTTATATAATCAATTTAAATTATATGACATAATATTTATTTTAATTTATATTATAATATATATTCATAAATCATATTATAATTTTCAGGTATATTTAAATAATCAGATAATATTTTATAAATATATTAAGTTATATTTTAATATATATATATATAGTTATATTAATTTTTTAATAGTCAATACAAAAAAATTAATTTAAATAATATAACATAATATATATTAATTTATATTATAATATATCTATATATATATATATATTCATAAATCATATTATAATTTTCAGATATATTTAAATAATTAGACAATATTTTTATAAATATATTAAGTTATATTTTAATATATATAGTTAAATTAATCTTTTAATAGTCAATATAAAAATCAATTTAAATAATATAACATAATATATATTTTAATTTATATTATAATATATATTCATAAATTATTTTTTAATTTTTAGATATATTTAAATAATTAGACAATAGTTTTATAAATATATTAAGTTATATTTTAATATATAGTTATATTATTTTTTTAATAGTCAATATAAAAATCAATTTATATAATATAACATAATATATATTTTAATTTATATTATAATATATATTCATAAATCATATTATAATTTTTAGGTATATGTAAATAATCGATAATATTTTTATAAATATATTAAGTTATATTTTATTATATATAGTTATATTAATTTTTTAATAGTCAATATAAAAAAATCAATTTATATAATATATATTTTAATTTATATTATAATATATTTATATTCATAAATCATATTATAATTTTCAGGTATATTTAAATAATCAGACAATATTTTTATAAATATATTAAGTTATATTTTAATATATATAGTTATATTATTTTTTTTATCAATAAATAGCTTATATTTTATGAATTTTAAATGTATAATACTAATATATATTTTAAATTTATATTATATATACTCAATTATAATTAAGATTATATGATAATTTATACTATATATACTCAGTTCTTTTATTATAAAAGAGGGTAATTTTGGTATATTGGGGAAGTATTTCTGTCTTAATGGTAAGGACACCCCAAAAGTTGCTTAATGAAAAAGACATTATTAAGATCATTAAGTAGAAAGTAAACAACAAAATATAGCTGATCGATTAAGCTGATTAAGCATTAAGCTGATTAAGTAAAAAGTAAACAGGCCCTTAATAAGGTCAGGGAAGAATGAATAAACTCGACATATGCAGAGTTATTATACCATGGATCATGTCTATGTTATAACATGGACTCATAAGCAATACAAAAGGTATGCATGAAATGAATGAACTGAAATATTTATATTATGTATTGAATTATTGCTTATATATTTATTATGAACCCACCATGAATTGGAATAATTACAAAACTGATATTGATCTTCATAAATCTGTAAATCAGCTTTTCAAAGGAATCCACAACTCTGATCTCAGCACATGACAGGGCAACTACAATAATGGCTCTTGCATCCAAAGAGTCAAAGCCGGAGGATTTCAATCGACCCGGATACATATTTCCATTGAAGTACAGAGATGGATTTTTAGAGCAGATGAATTTTGTAACAATTTCGAAAAAAACGAAATTGGGGATAATTTCACGTACCAAGCTTGTATCGATTTAGCTTCTGATTCTGACTTAGATCCGCACTGGTGTTTGTAAGCCATTCATCGTGAAGAAATTTTGATCCACCTCCAAGAAGATGAGAGAGCGAGCGAGCGAGCGAGAGAGAGAGATACAGAGAGAGGGATTTCGCCAGAGGTCTATCGAAGAGAGAGAGAGAGAGAGACAGAGGGTGAGCAGGGAATATTTACTTAATTTGTATTTTTAATTTTAGGGATTAAAAATAATAAAATTTAAATATATAATATAATTTATAAAAAAAGTTAAATTTTCGGTTTTTCGGTTCAAAATCGAACAGTTCCGGTTAGACAAAAGCCGAAAATTTTTCAAATTCTCTATCAAGAACCAGACCATAACCGTATAATGTGGTTCCGGTTCCCCGGAACCGCAACCCAATGTGGTTTCGGTTCTAACCGAGAACCGAAAACCTTTTAGACAGCCCTGTCAAATATCAAAAGTTCGATACTCAGTAACAACAAAAATAATTTTAAAATTAATATTTATAATATACTAACAAAATATCACCAAACAGGTAGCACAATCAAATCAATTATACGAATAATCACAAAACAAAAGGCACATATTACAAGAAAACACGCACAGTCGAAAAAAATAGAAATTAAACACACTACGATTTGTGAGGGTAACCACAAAGAACTCCGACCACGCCGAAATTCTCGAAACCGTATTAGACATATCGGTGTCCTTTCGGAGTAGAGAGGCAACTCAATCCCCAAAACCCTCAGCCACCATCTCGCAATGCACGACTCGGTGTCCCAAATGGCTGCAATCGAAACAGCTGACCAACGGTGAACGACAATTCTTCACAGTACGAGACCAGACAGCAACAATCAGACAACCACGATTGAACAACAATGATCGAACAACAACTATAGAGCAACAACGATCAAACAACATCGATCGGACACCAACGACCGAACAACAACGGTCGAACAACGACTCCAAAGTTACATTTCAATTAAAGTTATAAACAAAACTTGTAGAAACTAAAGGACGTTAATTTCGGACAAGGTTCACAAGAATCGAATCGAGCTCGGAAAAGTCACAATGATAAATAGATTGATCCAAAACAAGCTCACAACCCGTTCGAACGATGGCAACCGAGATACCAAACAAGTTCAAAAAGTATCAACGAACACGAGCGAGTCGATAGAATTGAGAAAGAGAAAATGCAGAAGTCAAAAATAATACGGGTATTATATTCGACCTCTTATAAAAGAAGTGTCGTCCCCGCGACTCACAACAACGGAAACAAGGTAACAACACAAAAAAACAACCGACAGAAACATCTTTCATGGGCCTCTCAGAGCCGATCTTGATATCTATGCTGAAGCTCGTACCTCGGCAGACTTGGTAACCAATTCGCAAAACTGAATTATGTGTCCCTCGAGTCCGCACTTGAAATGCGTTACTGACGAGAAGGACAATTTGTATGTACATGCCCCGGCACATTACAGTCGAACCGCCTCAGGATACCGAATATGCAACTGCTAGATACAATGGAATATAACGTCGCAAAACAACATACCAGAGATGCCAACTCAGCACAACATATCAACGTAAGGCAACTCACTTACACAGAATCACAGCAACGACGGTATTGTTCGGCGATTTCAATGGTTCGAACGATAAACAACATACAGTTACAAAACATCATGAAACAATCACAAATGTACACAATCATACAAACCCAAGCTCTAACAGCTCGCACAGGTGTGATAACGCGCAAATCACCATGAAACGACAACATTTAATACCAACATCTCACCTCTCACAGAGGGCTAACACAACCAATGCGTGGCAAATGACTCAACGTTCACGCCACCAATTCAATCAGACTCGGGATCTAACATTCTAATGACAATGCGAACATCATACATACATTCGCGGACCGCAAATATGAATGATAGGTTTTAAAAACAAAAACCACCTTTTGAAAATAATTTTGGAAACACCGATTGATCTTGAGTATCAACTTACAAAAAGTAGTACAAACATCGTTATCGAGACATTGAAAAACCATCTTGCATTTGATAAGAATGATGACACTTTTCTCTTAGTGAAAAACTTTCAGAAATATTCGACCCTCGGGTCTAAGCAAATGTATTTCTAAATCTTTGAAAATATCTCAAAATATTTTGGTCCTCAAAGTGGAGTAATTTTGAAACAAACAGTGGCACTAGTAGGCATCTTGAAAATACCGCGAGAAAATAATCCATTTGAAAAGTATGTCTCGAAATTTATTTTCTAAGATACTCAAGGTTTTCAGAAATTCAATAGGCCAGAATGCCCAAAACTCACACGCATCAACATTCGCTTAACCACATCGTAGTACACGCATCAAATCGTTTAAAATCAATACAACACATATCTTTTATTGGAAAACAAACAGTCGATAATACATTAGCAGCGACATTGCTCCTCATATAAATAAAATATGAGAGTCGAATACCCACATATCACGAAATCAAAATCGACAAAAAGATTACATCACTCAACAACTAATAATACAAGTAGCTCATGTCACACGAGGCACAACACAAAGAAGGGAGACTTACATCCACAGGTCGCACGAAGATGATGATCGCCCCACGATACTAATCACGACCAACAAACTCAGACGACGCGTCGCGACACGACTCAGTCAGACATAAGCTGACAAGACAAAACTCAGCAGACACAACTTGACCCGAAAACCTAGGTTTCCACAACCTGGCTCCGATACCATTTAGGTAACACCCCCAATCCGCTCAGGGATATTACACGCCGTAGATACTTTACTCAAGGATCCACCAGACTGGTAACAATATCGAACATCCCAACAATGCCTTTAAGGCTAAATGACTCAGTAGACCGATTTAGTCTTTCAATAAATACGTACAACTCAATCTCAATACATGCCCACGCAGGGGTCAAATACAAAATACTCCCGTACAATGGGGAAATTACTGCAGTGGAAATAAAGTACAACTGAACCAATACAACAATGTACGGGTCTTCATGTGATTAGTATCGATCATCTTTCATCATCCTTCATACCGACCCTGTGCTATGCTCCCCAAAACCTGAATGCAATACAAACATCCACCCCCCGATTACTTGGGGGTTAGCAAAATTCTACTATTTTGCTAGTGAAAGTACTAAGTGCAAATATGAGTCATACAATTCAAGTTCCAAGAATAATAATAACCAGGAATCCTTCAAGATTCAAAGATAACAAAAAGTGCTTCCCGAGGCAAGAGTTTGAGTAAGACTTTCCAAAATCGAAAGATCACAAATCAAGGGAAACAATTTATAAAATGGTTCTAACTGCCATCGGGAGTTTTAATAGAAAATAATTTAGGATGATCGAATCCTTCTCTTTCCAAAATCAATAGGGGTCACATCCCAAAGGTTTTGTTTTCATAAATAAAACTAACAAGAATTCACAGGGTCAAAACCCACGTCACGTGTCCTCGACGGACATAAAATCAACATAACATAATCACCCAAAATATGCAAATCTTGGTCACACAAATACAACACCAACTTGTGAATCCAGGGCTATACCATTGGATTCCCTCGAGGCCTCGCCGGACCCTCCCGGTGAGCAAAATACATTCACAAATCATATACACATAAACTCGTGAATCCAGGGCTATACCACTGGATTTCCCTCGAGGCCTCGCCGGACCCTCCCGAGTGAGCAAAATACATTCACACAATTATATACACACCAACTCGTGAATCCAGGGCTATACCATTAGATTTCCCTCGAGGCCTCGCCGGACCCTCCTGAGTGAGCAAAATGCATTCACATAATTATATACACACCAACTCGTGAATCCAGGGCTATACCATTGGATTTCCCTCGAGGCCTCGCCGGAACCTCCCGAGTGAGCAAAATGCGTTCACACAATTATATACACACGAACTCGTGAATCCAGGGCTATACCATTGGATTTCCCTCGAGGCCTCACCGGACCCTTCCGAGTGAGCAAAATGTGTTCACATAATTATATACACACCAAATCGTGAATCCAGGGTTATACCATTGGATTTCCCTCGAGGCCTCGCCGGACCCTCCCGAGTGAGCAAAATGTGTTCACACAATTAACATATCATACCAAGGATATTCAAGCAATTCACCCAAAGTTAACAAACACGAAGCACGCCACAATTACCAAATCACAACGTACCGAAATGAGATAATATATGCATATATATTATCAAAGCACAACAACAACACCAAGCATTTTCATATGGTTCACTTAACCATTCACGACACACAACATACACAAAACACACGCGTTTTGAAAGTGAGCCTTTAAGGAGGCTAAACCAAATCTTTTGAAAGTTCATCTCAGACAATCAAACAAACATACCAAGACAATCACCAATTATCATATCCACAAAACAAGAATTATATGGACAAGGTACTTGCATCGAAACTGCGATCGCAATGAGACAACGGATGGGATGCGGTCGACAACCCCGAACTCCCAAACACTATCAAGAACACAATAGCACCGCGAATACTACGAGCATAACACCGCACGAATTATCGATCACCAAACGGGATTCAACTCGGAATCCTCGAGCACCTATAATTCTCTGGAAGGAACAATAAAAACATGATTAGGACGAGAATCACGACCAAAAGCAATAGAGACCACATCAAACTATCGAAGGAAACTCATTCGAATATTTAATCAAAAATGTTCACTACACCTTAAGAACACCGAAATCACCTTTTGGGTTGAAACGAACTGAAAATATGGATATACAATCCATAAAACAAGTTTAATAACAACATCTAACACCAATCGATTTATCAAAATCGGATGGAAAATGAAATCAAGAATAAAACTTCCAAAAAGGGTCAACTCTGAAGAATCAAGAAAATACCTCGGATTAATGACGAAGAACACGAATTGATGTTGTTAATCCACACCAAGAACTTGAGGAGGATGAATAAACCGCTCAAAAATCGCCCCTAAATCGTCCAAAACGAGGGGAAGAAGGAGAAGGGAGAGGAAATGAAATCCTCTCCCGAAACCCTACTGAAATAGTGCAGAAAAGACCTGCGTGCCGCGGCCAAAAAAATACCCAGCCAATGGCTTAGTGCCGTGGCCCGGCCATCAGAGGGCCGCGGCCCGCGGTATAGCCGGCTCCAGCATCAAAAGGTACACGATGTAGTCTTAGCTATTTCGACCATAACTCCTTCATCCGGTCTCCGATTGACTCACCGTTTGAACCATTGGAAAGCTAACTTGATGCTCTATAATATTGAAAAGATTAGAACTTTTGGAGTTTCCAAGAATTGATGGTGATTTTACAAAGTCGAACTCATACGTGGAAAAGTCGCTTAAGAACACGAAACTCAACAAAATGACACCGAAATGTACTCGGATGACAAGAATGAATCATTCTCGGAATGACGAAATGGTCACAATAGAGTCGCTAAGATGGACTTCCACTAAAAAAAAATTATCGGAAATCAAAATTGCGGATATTACAAAAACGACATAATCCGATGTGTTCTAACATAATACCATGATTATATAATCATGATTATAATAATTAACATAATCGAAGACATATATCATCGTATTCTTCAACATACAATTCACATAATCTCAAGAATCACAACAACAACACCATAATCATATTCATATGAATTATTCCTCAACAACAACATCAAAAATCCGAATTCAAGGTGTAGAGTTGGTCAACATACCTCAAGAACATGAACAACACCATCAAACACCTCAAGGATCAACAATATCTTCATATCCAAGCCTCAATTTCATGATTCCAAGCTCATAACTGTAACATCCCCAAGATATTCGAGGTGTATTACAGCGCCGTGGACCCCTACATGGGACCCACCAGGCTAACACAATAAAACACCACTCGACTAACCATCTCGGTCAGCAAGGAAACAACTATTAACAACAAGAACATAAAACAACACGTCCGGTACAACCGGCATAATAAACATCAACCGACAAATACAGTAACTCCAAGAAGTCCAAACACAATCCGAAAAGAAAAGCCTAAGTACTCGCGAGTACAATCTATAAGTTTACAATTTGGAAAACATCCACATCAAAAGAGACAGTAGGAAATAACAAGACTCAATTGCACATGTCAACAACCTTGGCCAACATCCTCGTACCATCCAGCCCGCTCGTCTCTGGCCGAACATAACACGAAATCCATAACAAGAATTTCCCGACAACGCCTCCCCAAAGGGGTTAGCACTTACGCTAGTACAAGTATTCAAGGCAAACCAATCGCTACACATTTCATAGTACATGCACCAATATCATTTCAAAACCAAAACAAGACATGTCTTTTTCCTAAACAAACAAATAATTTGCCTTGGGAACAGAGTAATATCATAGATTCCCGCACGAGGCCTCTAAGGACCCTCCCAGACCGGCTACATTAAAAACAAAACACGCACATGCATCGCCTTGGGAACAGAGTAATATCATAGATTCCCGCACGAGGCCTCTAAGGACCCTCCCGCATCAAGCTAGCTAAACAAACTCGTGAAATCCGGGCAAAGATAGATTTCCCTCCTTGACCCCGTCTGGCCAACACGAGGTGAGTTACACACAAGTAATATACATCACCATTTCATGTTAAGCTTAAAGGTTTCCAAAATACTTGCCTTGAATTATCGATTTACGCAACGAACGGAAAGGAAGTCACCGACGAACGCTAGAACCAATGAAACCGAACCTAACGATTCGAAGAATACAATCACAACCATTTCTAAATGAATATGGAATTGGAATACACTGAAAACCCGCCTACGATTCATGTATATTCGTATATAAACAACAACGAGGGCGACCACAACCAAAACCCTCTCGATTCCGTAAAAATCACGAAATATACCATGAATCCGTAGGGAAACTAAGAATACCAACAAGATTAATCATATTCATCATGAATTAATCGACAAAACGGAACGAATCGACAAAACGCGAAAATCCCCAAATCTACCCAAAAGTAGGGTTCTAAAGATCTAACCTTGATTATTTGGATCGAAGGATGTTATAGGATGATTGATCAACGATATAACCCCAAGAACTTCATGGATTTGTTGTTCAACAACATGGTTTCGTCTCCTCCGAAACCCCACCGCATCAAGAGAAATGAAATGAAAATGACGAGAAAGTCGCCGGTCTGTCATTTTTATATCGGGCGAACTAGCGTGCGCTAGCCTTCCCGCCTAGCGTGCGCTTATCGCCAAAGACGGCCGAGCACACCCGCCATGGCCCGCATTTAACCGCACCACCGACCAAATCGCCGACCGTGACTCGACCGCCGACTCGCTAGCGTGGCGCTACGGCCGGAAGCTCGCGCTAGCCGACTGGCCCAAGAGCCACCGGATCGACAACTCGTCCCAGAGCGACGCTAGTCGGCCGCAGCGGCGCTACCTCGCCGTTAGCGCGCGCCACGACCGACATGGCGTGCGCTACCCGCCGATCTCCGACCGAGTCCGTAACCTCGAATACCTCGTCCGCCTGAGCACAGACGCTGGCCGACTCGACACAGCGCTTACATCGCTGAAGAAGGCTAAGGCAGCTGGCCCCGGCCAGAAGCGTGCGCTTACGCCGGTTCTCGCCGTGCATGCTCGGCCAAGGTGTCCAAAGACTCGTCCGGCCAGCCCCGCACCCGTCCGGCCACCGCCACTCGCCACGACCCGACGCCTCGATTTCGAAAACGCACGAATCGGACACGATTTAAAAGTTCATGGACGATGTCAACGACTCGAGATGAAAACGTAATGCAATAATTAATCATACGCGACCAAGAAAAGGGTCAAGACGACAAATACAGATATGGATACCCGTAACTTTCAAGAAATTACAAAATGGCCCAAAACGCCCTAAATCACGATACGTGATCGAATAACCAAACCGGTTCACAACACGCCTAACAAAGTTAAACGGACTTATGGGAAACTCAAACAATAGCTTTGGACGAGATTCGCAAGAATCGAACTCAAGTGCGGAAAAGTCGCTAAAAGCCACGTAACTCAACAAAACAACACCGAAACGAACTCGATGACAAAAGTGTAGAATTAATCATTCTCGTAATGACGAACGGTCATGAGCGAGCCGCCAAAACGGACTCGGTCGAAAAAGAAATTTACCGAAAATCGAAATTGCGGATATTACATTCTACCCTCCTTAAAAGAAGTTTCGTCCAAACTTAGAACAAGTAGGAGAAGCAATATCCCTTGCCGTAAAAACTCGACGAGATACACAAAACCGAAGACTCGCGCCCGACGGCGAAACGCCGCAAGGAACGCAAAGAGACATACGGCGAGAAAATACGCCTAGTGGCGACTAACACAACGTCACCAGAGAGACATAATAAAATCAACGAGTGACAAGCGTCATCAAATAGACAATACAATCGAGTCGATTATCCGAACAATCACAAAACTCAACGAACGAAAATCAATACGATTGACCAACCCAACGGTTCATCAATCCAAAACGCGAGTCAACGCCGAACAAATACGGAATTCCACCGCCCAAGGGTTGGAAGATCGAAAACGAGACTAATTTCCCGAACTTAAGGGAATTACGAAGGAGCCCGAACGCTCAACAATCGCGAAACGAGAACAAAACCGAACAAACAGACGATTGAGACAACAAGAATCGAACAATCATGTCCGAAACACGTAGGATAATAATATTCAAACGACAACTCCCGTGATGACTGGTGAGAACAAAGAAGACGTGCATTCCCACAATATCCACAGAAAGGGAATAGCGATTGAAAAGCCACAACGACAAACGAGTTATTCAAACAATACCACCCTCGCTCGATCAACAAAAGCAAGGGATAGGGAAAGTTCGAAATGTTAACGAGCATAAACGAGTTGATAGAGCCAAAAGTACGGTTAAAATTCGATCCACTTCGAATAAAAGAACTATTAGAACCAAAAGATGTTACTTCCGAACAAGATTCACAAAAGTCGAACCGAATTCGGAAAAGTCACAAATGATAACCAGATCGACTCAAAACCAGACATTACTGCTCAATGGTGAAACCAAGGTATAGATCAAGTTCAAGGTATCAATGGACACGAGCGAATCAATAGATCGGAGAAAGAGAAGATATAGAAGTCAAAATAGTACGGTATTACTTTTGACCTCGCTCCCGAAACTCACAACAACGGAACCAAGGTAACGATACAATAAGCAACCGACACGATGCGAAACAATCACCGATGCACACAATCATACCAACCCGAGCTCTAACGGCTCGCATATATGCGATAACGCATAAACCGCTATGAGGCGACAACATCCAATACCAATATCACACCGCAGAGGCTACCACGACAACCGTGGTGGCGAACGACTCAACGCTCACACCACCAATTCAACAACAACTCGGGGTTAACACCCTAACGAGAGCACGAACATCACACATATATTCCTGACCACAATAGGAATGATAGGTTTTGAAAACAAAGCCATCTTTTGAAAATAACTTGCAAGCACCAGTTGATCTTGAGTATCAAATATCAAAAGTAGTACAAACATCGTCATCGAGACTTTTAAAAAAAAATCATCTTGCGTTTGAAAAAAGAGAAATGAAGACACCTTTCGTTAAATTAAAACTTGTCAGCTATATTCGACCTTCGGGTCTAAGCGAATGCATTTCTAAATCATTAGAAATATTTCAAAATATTTTGATCCTCAAAGTAGAATAATTTTGAAACATAGCGTGACACTAGTAGGCATCTTGAGAGCACTGTGAGAAAATAATTTATTTTAAAGTACGTCTCGAGGTTTATTTTCTAAGATACTCAAGGTTTTTCAGAAGTACAATAGGCCAGAATGCCCAAAATTCGCACGTATCAACATTTACTTAAACACATCATATCACACGCATCAAATCGCTCAAAATCACGACAGTGATATACAATCCTCAGGATATGTTCAACAACATCGTTAAAACAACAATCGGTTTATCAAAACTGGATGGAAAACGATATCAAGAACAAAACTCCAAAAAGTCAACTCTAGGGATTCAAGAAAATACCTAGATTCGGCGAAGAACAGTGGATTAGATGATGTTAAAAATCATCTAGTATACTCCAAAACTCCTTTTGTTGGAAGAAAATTCAGCCCAGATGGGAAAGAGAGTCGCTACGTCTCGATCTCATGGATGTAGGTGAAGAAATGTAGAAAACTGCAACTTCTAGATCGGTGTCCAAGATTTATATCGACACAATTAGCGTGCGCTAATCATTAAGGTTAGCGTGCGCTATCACGGCATCAAACAAAACTCGACCAAAAATACACCGTTAGCGTGCGCTAACCCCAAGTGTTAGCGTGGCGCTAACGAGAACTGCACTACCCAAAGAGCTCCCGGATCGCCCAACTACCGTGTAGCGGCGCTATCCTCCCCTTAGCGTGCTACCAATGCACTCTGCGCGCGCTTAGCCGCAAAGCGTAGCGTGCGCTAACGACCCACAGAGACAACAATGAACACACCGAAAAATTACATGCCGTAAACCTTTCTCACAAGGGTTTACTGTGCTAAGCACAATTTCCTGTGTTATTTGAAAATGCTAAAAAGACCAATGACGGTAATATTTTTCCAAAGCTCACAAAATCATTTGTCAAACCATCATGAAATATTCAAGGCCAAAATGCCAAATCTTGATTCAAGGAATCGGTTTTACGAAATAACCTCAATTTGCAAAATACCGAAAGCCGTTTGAAAGAACTCACGCAGCGGATAAAATACGGTACGAAAATACATCAGCAGAGACGACACTCCTCGTATAAACCAAATACGAGAGTCTAATAGACACATATCGTGAAATCAAAATCCACAGAAGGATTCCATCATTTAACGACTAATCATACAAATAACTCGTGTCACACGAGGCACAACACAAGGAAGGGAGTTTTACATCCATAGGTCGCACGTAAGTGACGACCACCCCTCGATACTAATCACGACCAATGATCTCAAACGACGCGTCGCGATGCGACTAAGTCAGACAAAATCCGACGAGACAAAACTCAACAAACACAACTTGACTCGACAGCCTAGGTTTCCTGTGCTAACTGATTTTAAAATCGTATACTTTAGTTATTCGAAAATAAACCGATAAGTTAAAAATCGCTTTCAAGACCCTTTCAAACACGACAAGGGCTTAACAAATGTAGCATTTTATAAAATGTCCCAAACACTTTGAAACACGACCTTTAAATACGACGCAAGTTTTTATTTGAAAATACAAGGTGGCTCGCCCAAATTCATGTCACTTTTCAAAAACCCACAATACGATCAAATCTCAGAGATTTTCAAGCATGCACGCCGCATGTATTATTATTAATAGAAACACATTGGTTGTAAATAACAATAATTAGCCAAGTACCAACAATTCCGGACACACTCATATACGACATTCAAAAATCACTAGTTCAACAAGCGCAACTCGGAATACTAATTCCAAGCATATGTCAAACTATCTCTTCAAGTTTGACGGCGTAACCAAAGATCACCGATTTGGACATATGTCGAAACCAGCTATGTGAGTTTCTCAACAAACTCGCCATCAATACCTATACCGAACATATCAATGTTCAAAACTTCTACATCATACCGCACCCTTCGGTGTCCAACTCATCGGTACATTCGGCTCAACATACATTTAGTATATCGCAATTACCAAACGCAGATTCCATCACACAAAGAAAAGACTAGAGAGTCAAGCCCTCTCACAATATACCACGGAGCAAAACTCGGATCTTTCGATCACCAACGATCCCACCAATGCTAGGAAGTTTAGCGATGGAAGGCTCGAAACGACAAACGGTCAAGCCGTAACGGCGCACATACTCCAGAGAGACAAAGGACGGCGCAATACTAGAATCAAAAGTACACAACCGGATGGATCGAGAAACAACTCGACAATAAGTACGAGAGAGGCAATCACGGTTCGAGAAGTGGAATTTCAATACGAGAAAACAAGAGAATTGAGTAAGGAAAACTTACGAGCACCTTGGATGTACCGAGATGCCGCGTGGTGTGACAATGTGCAAAACAAAACACAACTAGACCCAAATAACCAACAAGCCTAGGTATCCATAAACCTAGAGCTCGATACCATTTTCTCGTAACACCCCCAAGATATTCGAGGTGTATTACAGTCACGTGGACCCCTACATGGGACCCACCAAAGGCTAACACAATAAAACACCACTCGACTAACCATCTCGGTCGGCAAGGAAACAACTATTAACAACAAGAACATAAAACAACACGTCCGTACAACCGCATAATAAACATCAACCGACAAATACAAGAACTCCAACGAAGTCCAAACACAATCCGAAAAGAAAAGCCTAAGTACTCGCGAGTACAATCTATAAGTTTACAATTTGGAAAACATCCACATCAAAAGAGACAAGAGGGAAATAACAAGACTCAATTGCACATGTCAACAACCTTGGCCAACATCCTCGTACCATCCAGTAGCCCGCTCGTCTGCATTGAACATAACTCAAATCCATAACAAGAATTTCCCGACAACGGGTCCCCAAAGGGGTTAGCAATTACGCTAGTACAAGTATTCAAGGCAAACCAATCGCTTACACATTTCATAGTACATGCACCAATATCATTTGAAAACCAAAACAAGACATGTCTTTTCCTAAACAAACAGTCAAATAATTTGCCTTGGGAACAGAGTAATATCATAGATTCCCGCACGAGGCCTCTAAGGACCCTCCCGCATCAAGGCTACATTACAAAACAAAACACGCACATGCATCGCCTTGGGAACAGAGTAATATCATAGATTCCCGCACGAGGCCTCTAAGGACCCTCCCGATCGGCTAGCTAAACAAACTCGTGAAATCCAGGCGGCAAAGATAGATTTCCTCCTTGACCCGCTGGCCAACACGAGGTGAGTTACACACAAGTAATATACATCACCATTTCATGTTAAGCTTAAAGGTTTCCAAAATACTTGCCTTGAATTATTGATTTACGCAACGAACTAAAGGAAGTCACCGACGAACGCTAGGAACCAATGAAACCGAACCTAACGATTCGAAGAATACAATCACAACCATTTCTAAATGAATATGGAATTGAATACACGAAAACCCGCCTACGATTCATGTATATTCGTATATAAACAACAACGAGGGCGACCACAACCAAACCCTCTCGATTCCGTAAAAATCACGAAATATACCATGAATCCGTAGGAAACTAAGAATACCAACAAGATTAATCATATTCATCATGAATTAATCGACAAAGCGAACGAATCGGACAAAACGCGAAAATCCCCAAATCTACCCAAAAGTAGGGTTCTAAAGATCTAACCTTGATTATTTGGATCGAAGGATGTTATAGGATGATTGATCAACGATATAACCCCAAGAACTTCATGGATTTGTTGTTCAACAACATGGTTTCGTCTCCTCCGAAACCCCAGCGTCATAGAAGAGAAATGAAATGAAAATGACGGAGAAAGTCGCTGTCTGTCATTTTTATCTTGGCCGGAACTAGCGTGCGCTAGCCTTCCCGGCTTAGCGTGCGCGCTATCGGCCAAGATCGGCCGAGCACACCGCCATGGCCCGCACGAACCGACACCACCGACCAAATCTGCCGACCGTGACTCGGCCCGACTCCCGCTAGCGTGCGCTACGGCCGGAAGCTTCTGCGCGCTTGCACATCCGAGAGCCACTGGATCGACAACTCGTCCCAGTGCGACGCTAGTCGGCGGCAGGCGCTACCCTGCCGGTTAGCGCGCGCTACGACCGGCGATGGCGTGCGCTACCGCCGATCTGGCCGAGTCGAGAACCTCGTAATACCCTGTCCGGCCCGAGAGCGTCTGTTGGTGACTCGGCAAGCGTCACGCTGCTGAGCTAGCAGCGCAAGGCGTCCGGCCGTGGCGTGCGCTCGCCGGTTCTGCCGTGCATGCTCGGCGATGTCCAAGACTCGTCCGGCGATCCACTTTCCCGTCCGGCGGTGCTTTCGGCCGCCACGACCCGACGCCTCGATTTCCGAAAACGCACGGAACGGACACGACGAAAAGTTCGCGGACGATGTCAACGACTCGAGATGAAAACGTAATGCAATAATTAATCATACGCGACCAAGAAAAGGGTCAAGACGACAAATACAGATATGGATACCCGTAACTTTCAAGAAATTACAAAATGGCCCAAAACGCCCGGAAATCACGATACGTGATCGAATAACCAAACCGAAGTTCACAACACGTCTAACAAAGTTAAACGGACTTGCGGGAAACTCAAAGCTTGATTTGGACGAGATTCGCAAGAATCGAACTCAAGTGCGGAAAAGTCGCTAAAAACCACAGAACTCAACAAAACAACACCGAAACGAACTCGGATGACAAAAAGTGTAGAATTAATCATTCTCAGAATGACGAAACGGTCATGAGCGAGCCGTCAAAACGGACTCCGGTCGAAAAAAGAAATTTACCGAAAATCGAAAATTGCGGATATTACAATAACCAAGTTAGAAGAGGCTTATTCTCACTTTACACATGCAAATGGACGAATTGGGAGGAAAAAATTGGTTTGTTCTCGTGAAGAAATAAAAGAACAATCCTTATTTGATGAATGAAGCGATATGTGTCAGACCAGTTTTGATGAATTGAAAAAGAGATTGACGACGGCACCAATTTTAGCACTACCACAAGGAACGAAAGGATTCATAGTTTACAGTGACGCTTCAAACCAATGTCTCGGGTATGTATTGATGCAGAATGAGAAGGTGATTGCCTACACTTCATGACAGTTGAAACCATATGAAGTAAATTATCCAACTCATGATTTGGAGCTGGCAGCTATTGTTTTCACCTTGAAGATATGGAGACATTATTTGTATGGGACTCACTGTCAGATCTTCACAGATCATAAGAGTCTCAAATACATCTTTATTCAGAAAGAGTTAAACATGCGGCAGAGGAGATGGCTAGAATTGATTAAGGATTATGATTTGGAGATTTTTTATCACCCAGGCAAAGCGAATGTAGTGGCTGATGCACTGAGCCACAAACCTGTTTCTATTCGAATGCTGGAGACTCTCACCTACCAGTCCAGCATTCAACGAGAGTTGATTCACGAGGGAATTGAAGTATGGTTGCAAGGAGTGCAAGGGCAACTGTGTGTGATGGAATTAACTTCGTCGTTAATCGAAAAAATCAAATCTAAGTAATTAGATGACCCTCTGATGATTCGGTTACGTGATGAAATGAGAAAGGGTAAGGCCCCAGGATTTGTGATTCGTGATGATGGAGTTTTGAGATTCCAGAGTCGACTTTGTGTTCCCGATGTTGATGTTTTGAAGCAGACAATCATGAATGAAGCTCACAGTATGCCCTATTCTATTCACCCGGGCACCAGTAAGATGTATAAGGATTTGAAGCAAATTTTTTAGTGGGGCAACATAAAGAAAGATGTGGCAGACTATATCTCGAAGTGTTTAACTTGTCATCAAGTTAAGATCGAACATCAACGACGCGCTGTAATGTTGAAGCCACTTCCGATTCCTGAATGGAAGTGGCAAGATATATCGATGGACTTTATCACTAGTATGCCGAAGACCAGAATAGGGATGAATATGATTTGAGTGATAGTTGATCTCCTACCAAGTCGGCTCATTTTCTGGGCATTAAGGATACTTGGGGACCAGAGAGGTTGTCACAAGTGTTTATTGCGGAGATAGTCTGATTACATGGTACACCGAAGACCATTATTTCTGACCGAGACGGTCGCTTCGTGTCACATTTTTGGAAAGCAGTTCATAAAGCCTTGGGAACCAAGCTGAACTTTAGCATAACTTATCATCCTCAGACTGATGGACAGTCCGAGAGGACTATTCAAATAGTGGAAGACATGCTGAGAGCTTATGCCCTAGATTGGTCGGCTGAGTGAGAAGTTCATCTACCGTTGATTGAATTCACTTACAATAATAGTTGGCATGCTTCCATTAATATGGCACATTTTGAAGCATTATATGGGAGGAGATGTAGATCACCCCTGTGTTCGGATGATTCACCATACTTGATCGAGACAGAACCAGAGTTGATAGTACAGACTCAAGAGAAGGTAGCTTTGATTCGTGAAAGGCTGTTGACTGGCCAGAGTCGGCAGAAATCTTATGCATACGTGCTCCATCACCCATTAGAGTTTGGTATTAGATACCATGTGCTTTTAAAGGTTTATCCTATGTTGGGGATTTTTCATTTTGGGAGAAAGGGGAAGTTGAGTGCGAGATATATCGGACCATTCGAGATTCTTAAAAGAGTTGGAGAATTGGCGTACAGGTTGGCCTTTCCGCCATCGTTGAGTCATGTTCATAATGTGTTTCACGTGTCTCAGTTACGGAAGTACATCACAGACCCCAGTCATGTAATTGATTTCAGCGAGATCGGAGTCGCTAAGAATGGCACGTTCGAAGAGAAACCTATCAAGATACTCGAGAGTCGGGTCAAACAATTGAGGAATAAACCAATCACCTTAGTTAAAGTTCAATTATCGTAAAACGGAGTTGAAGAAGCCACTTGGGAGACAGAGAACAGTATGAAGTCTAGATACCCAGAATTATTTTCGTCTTAAGTTTCGGGACGAAACTCCTTTTTAGAGGGAGAGTATGCAATATGAGGATAATTGTGGAGTATTTTCATCTGTATTTGAACCTTGTAATATTCGACTTTGTGGTATCTATAATCGAAGTATGATTTTTTCCCGTATTTGTATTACAAACAGTCATGATCATATTAGGAAGAATTTGCAAATTCATGCATGCAACTACGTCATAATGTACGCTAGCAGATGAGCTTAACGTACGTTATGAACTGAGGATAGCATACGCTATGGACTAAGCATAGCGTATGTAACACCCCGAGATGTTCGGAATAATTACAGCGCCGTAAACCCTTTAAGTAAGGATTTACAAGGCTAATTAAAAAAAAAAGTAAATATAAGACATCAACACTGCGAAAATTCAAGTTTATGGAACGTACAACTGGTTCAACGGGTAATTAATACAACCATATCGAATTAATATCAAAAGGACACGCGTACTCGAGTACAGAAACCAAACCAAGACCACAAATCTCCAATAACAATAAACATCACTGAACCCCTTCGTCGTCACGTCGGTCCTGTGGCTGTTTCCCTGCTCCTCGGCTACCTGAACATCAAAACAAATGTCCACCCCCGAAGGGGTTAGCAAAACGATGCTAGTACAAATATCATGTTAAACAATTCGAATATGCATCAATAATACATAACAAGATACACCACACGGACTTCCGCTACCGGAATCCGACAATGCGAATCCACAAGATTCCATTACACATCATGGGTATTCCAATGATCCAGCGCCCTCAGCATAGATCCCAAGATGATCCCGTCGGACCAACACGAGGTGGAAATAACCCATCCAATGATCCAGCGCCCTCAGCCTAGATCCCAAGATGATCCCGTCGGATCAACACGAGGTGGACATCCGATCCAGCGCCCTCAGCATAGATCGTTCAACGTATACAAACACAACTCATGCATACACATATGCCAAATCATTATGTTCATCAACATGAACATATAAACACTATATAACGAATATCATGACAAATCAACGAAGTAAATATCATGTTCAACAACTTGCATAATCATACGCATACTCCAAAAATACCGATATTAACATATCACGATACTTGCCTCGAAGATGGCAAGAACGATATACTTCAATGCTCTCGACGCACTCGAAGGCCGCCTCCTCCGATAAACGTAACAAGCTCGAACCTTAACAAAAGGAACGATATACAAATCATCTCAAGTCGAACGATGGCCTAACAATTCGGTCTACGGCCGAAAAGCTCAAAATAAACAATGCCGGATTTGCTTAGCGCGCGCGCCACGCACCTACGTAACGTGCGCTAAGACGGCTGATAGCGTCTGTTGCCTTATAAGACTAGCGTGCACTAGCCACTCTGCGCGATCGACTCGCTGGTCTCATAACGACGCTACGACGCTTTGTGCAACCGAACCTCGATAGCGCACGTTAACTCACACGAGTTAGCGTGCGCTAATCTTGCATGGCGAATATCGCAAACCGAAATCGGTTGAATGATGAAGAACTTATGAATCCTATGGTGATGTTACAAGTTATCCTCGGGCATATCATGATAATAAGGTTTCGGAAGATTTATGAATAAGAAAAACCAATATACGGATAGTTATCTCGATATCACAATTCCTCAACGATCTTCCAGAAATAATCTAAGTTCCATCGTCTAACGTTCCAAAACACATGATTCCAACGTATACAACGTATCAACTGGGTAATATCCAATTACTTGATCATAAATCGATTTAAACATGCTTAGGAGTCCTTATAATAAGGTGGTTCAAAGGTTCATTCGATATCTAGCATCTATACGTCAAAAGTATCCTTCTAACATGCGATGACCGATAAAAACGAAATACTTGCTATCCAAACATGATTCAAACTTCCTTAGGAACCTTACTAATCATTGGTGAAAAATCACCTACCTCAAAGTAATGAAGAACACGGATGAAAATGAAGCAATCCAACACCAAAGGCTTGA
The DNA here is from genome assembly GCA_033398695.1 of Orobanche coerulescens. Lineage (NCBI taxonomy): Eukaryota > Viridiplantae > Streptophyta > Magnoliopsida > Lamiales > Orobanchaceae > Orobanche > Orobanche coerulescens. The sequence goes on along the minus strand of CM065801.1, from coordinate 53,319,329 downwards.
ACACCAATCTCCAATGATATAAGATCTTCAATCTCGAACTAAGTGGTTGATATGAAGTGTTTAGGACGAATGGAGTTATGTTTCAAGTGCAAGAGTTCGGGTTATGTGGGAAGAAAGGATCGAAATCACGAATGAGATCTTTGTCTATTTATAATAAATGGCTATTAGCGCGCTACACCTGTTTGTAGCGTGCGCTAACGGCTCACGATCTAAATCGTACTCGGCACTTAGCGTACGCTACGCATATACCAATGGCGTGCGCTAAGGCGTTGACCCGGCTTTTCCCGAAAGCCGTCCAGTACATCCGACACGATCCGACAGGTCCCGGCCGATCTCACCTACCGCACGTCTCCATCGGTCGACCACGCATAGCGTGCGCTAATTACACTCGGTAGCGTGCGCTATAAAACCATGTTAGCGTACGCTACCGCCCTTTGTAGCGTGCGCTACATGCGAGAATTTCAACCTTTAAATCACAAACACGAAATTATATGCTCACGATATCGGATTATGAACTACGGAGAATAGTATTCGACAAAAGTACAATCATTACAATATCGCAAGTTCCAATTACATAACGAAATCTCGGGTATTACATCCTTCCTCCTAAAAAGAAGTTTCGTCCCAAACTTAGGATGAAAACAACTCGGATATTTAGCCTTCATACCGTCCTCCGTTTCCCAAGTGGCCTCTTCGACTCCATGTCGTGACCATTGTACTTTAACCAAATGTATCGGTTTATTCCTTAATTGTTTGATCCGGCTCTCAAGTATCTTGATTGGTCTCTCTTGAAGGTGCCATCATTAGCTATCTCGATCTCGTCGAAATCAATGACGTGAGGGTCCGGTATATACTTCATGATTGGGATACGTGAAATACACTGTGAACATGACTCGGCGATGGCGGTAAGGCCAACTCGTATGCTAAATCCCCAACTCTCTCTAGGATCTCAAATGGTCCGATATATCTGGGACTAAGCGTGCCTCTTCTCCCAAAACGGAAAATCCCTCGTGTAGGAGACACCTTCAATAGTACGTGGTCCCCAACGTCGAACTCTAGAGGGCGACGACGTACATCCGCATAAGACTGGCCGACTGGGCGATCAACAGTCTCTCTCGAATCACCGCTATCTTCTCTTGAGTCCGAATAATCAAATCCGGTTCCGTCCCGATCAAATCCAAGAATCATCCCAACACGGGGTGATCGGCACCTCCTCCGTACAAAGCTTCAAATGGTGCCATATTAATAGAAGCATGCCAACTATTATTGTAAGTGAATTCGATCAAGGGCAAGTGAACTTCCCAATCGATTGACCAATCCAACGCACAAGCTCTAAGCATGTCTTCTACGGTTTGAATAGTCCTTTCGGATGGCCGTCCGTTGGGGATGATAAGTCATGCTAAAGTTGAGCTCGATCCCAAAGCTTTGTGAACTGCTTTCCATAAGTGCGACACGAAACGACCATCTCGATCCGAAATAATGGTCTTGGCGTCCGTGCAATCGACTATCTCCGCAATAAATACTCGCCAAACTTTCGGGTCCCCAAGTATCTTTGATCCCTAGGAAATGAGCCGACTTGGTTAGTCGATCAACTATAACCCAAATCATGTTCATTCCCGCTCTAGTCCTTGGCATACCGGGTGATGAAATCCATCGAGATATCCTCCCACTTCCACTCGGGGATCGGAGCGGCTTTAACATCCGTGCAGTCGCCGATGCTCAATCTTGACCTGTGACAAGTCAAACACTTCAAACGTACTGCCACGTCATTCTTCATATTCCCCACCGGAAGTTTTGTTTTAGATCCTTATACATTTTATCAGGGTGAATAGAATAGGGCGTATTTGTGAGCTTCCTTGAGAATAGTCCGTCTCAAATCATCATCATCGGGAACGCAAAGTCGACTCGAAATCTCGAACTCCATCATCTTGTATTACGAATCCGGGGCTTTTCCTTTCTTTATTTCATCACATAATCGAAGGATCGGAGAATCGCTATTGTTTAGACTTGATGCCTCGACTAGTGATGAAGTCGGTTCCATCACATAAAGTTGTCCTTGGATTCCCGGTGCCTATACTTCAATCCCTCGCGGATCGGTTCCGTTGAATCGGTTTGGGATGTAAGTGCTTCCAACACTCGAAGAGAAACGGGTTTTCGGCTCAAGGCATCGCCTACTACATTTGCTTTCCCGGATGATAGAGAATCTCCAAGTCGTAATCCTTGATCAATTCCACCACCTTCTCGCCTCATGTTTAATTCTTTCGATCAAAATGTATTTGAGGCTCTTATGATCTGTAAAGATCGACAATGAGTGTCGTACAAATAATGTCTCCAAATTTTCAAGGCAAAGACCACATGCTAGCTCCGGATCATGAGTCGGATAATTAACTTCAGACGGTTTCAATTGCCGAGAAGCATAAGCAATTACTTTATCCTTTTGCATCAACACACAACCCAAACCCCGATTCAAGCGTCAGATATGCAAAAATCCGTCGGTTCCTTCCGGCGCTAATATAGGTGTCGTCGGTCTCTTCTTAAGTTCGTCAAAACCACTGGCACTTCTCATTCCACGCGAACTTTTGAGTTTTCAGAATAATTGGGTGAGCGGACGAGCAATTTTGGAAAATCCCTCTACAAAGCGGCGATAATATCCAGAAAGTACTAAGAAGCTTCGGAATTATTTAACGTTTTTAGGGGCTTACCATTCCAATATTGCTTAGACTTTCTTCGGTCCACGAACTCCGTCGGATGATATCACGTGCCCAAGGAAGGTTACTTCCTTAAGCCAGAATTCGCATTTAGAAAGCTTAGCATACAGCTGTTCCTTTCTCAAGATGCTCAAAACCACACGTAAATGTTCAGTATGTTCCTCTGCGTCCCTTGAATATATCAAGATGTCGTCAATGAAGACAACCACAAATTCATCCAAGTACTCCAAGAATACCCGATTCATCAATTGCATGAATACCGCAGGAGCATTTGTAAGTCCAAATGGCATCACTACAAATTCATAATGCCCGTACCGGGATCTGAAAGCAGATTTCGGTATATCCGATTCCTTAATTCTCAACTGATGGTATCGTGATCGCAAGTCAATCTTCGAGAATACCCTTGCCCCTTGCAGTTGATCAAACAAGTCGTCGATCCGAGGTATAGGATACTTATTCTTGATCGTCATTTTGTTAAGCTCCCTGTAATCAATACACAGTCGGAGGGATCCGTCTTTCTTCCGGACAAAGAGAACGGGCGCCCCCCAAGGAGAAACGCTAGGTTGAATATATCCCTACTGTAGCAATTCCTCCAGTTGCTTCTTGAGTTCATACATCTCGGTTGGCGCCATACGGTGTGGTGCCCTGGAAATAGGGGTTGCTCCAGGCTCTAATTCGATGGTGAATTCCACTTCTCTTTGCGGAGGTAACCCTGGTAGCTCGTCAGGAAATACATCCGAGAACTCATTCACAACTGAGATAGACGAGAGCTCTATTCCTTCCTCTTTCCTCATGGCATAGCACCAAAGTCCATGACATCCCTGCTTCAGTAATTTCACCGCTTTCATTGCCTTGATCAATTTCCCCGAGCTTCCCGGTCTCCATCCTCGGAATAAGTGTTCGATCCGTCATCGCAATGATGGAAATGACTCTCTCTCGGTAATTCAAGACAGCTCCATAACGGTTGAGCCAATCTTCTCCGAGAATTAAATCGTCACCGCAGATGTCAACTACAATAAGATTCGATGGCCAATCTCTTCCTTCTATAGATACCGGGAAATCCCTAGCTTCAAGTGTTCCCATAATTCTCTCTCCACTGCAATCCCACAACATACGGTTCACAATCAATTAAGCACGAGATTTTCAAACGATTAACACAGCTTCAAAGATATAAAAGAGTGTGTGGCTCCTAATCGAATAAAACACTAATCGGTTGCAAAAGGATCTGAATCGCACTGATGCAACAGCAGTGTTCAGTCGTCGATCTCCTCATTTCGTGACAGCGGAGGAACGGACCCAAAGACTGGATGTCTCTCTCTTCCTGCTGCTGCTGGAATCCACTCTGGTGTCTGGTTCACACTTATCTCCTTAGGAACTGGTGCTGGAGTGCGGGTACCAAAAGATCTAGTAGCGGCTCCACAGAAGGCCGCACGGTGCCCTTCTTGCCCACAGTCGTAACAAGTCACAGAAGATGCGGGGCAATCACGTCGAACATGCCCTGCTCGACCACAATTGTAACATTTCTTTGATGCGTCCGAAACTGCTGATGCTGTCCGGAACTTCTTTCCGCCTCTAGAAGGATGTGGAGGTTTCCTAGCCGAATAAAAGGAAGACTGGCCTTTGCGGGCCCCACCACTCTTGTTTTCTGCAAAGCTGCCGGTCACCTTCTGCTTCTTTGCCTCTACCGATTTCTCTACCGCCGCCTCTTTCATGTCGTAGGCCGCGCTTTGTCTTGATACTGCCGCAACGTAGTACACTCGAATCCGGACATGTCTTCTTGAATCTCCGGCTTCATCCGCATATCAAAATGAAAAATCTTTTCTGCCTCCGTTCTGACCAAGTGTCTCACACAAGTCAGCTGATGATTAAAAGTTTTAATTACATCTGTCACAGATGCCTCCGAACTCTGTGGTGAGAAAAACTCTCGGATCTTCGCCTCTCTTACTGGACGGGGACAATACTGTGCTTCCATCATTTGTTTGAATTCCGTCCAATCCGCATTATGATCCTCGGGTCGAACAGCTTCCCACCAATCAAAGGCCTCCCGGTCGGAAAATATCGGGCGATGGGAACCTTCCGGTCCTCGGGACAGTTAAGACCCGCGAATATTTTCTCCAACTCCTTGAGCCAGTGATCCCAAATAAGTGCCTCAGCAGATCCGTCAAATTTTGGCGGGTGCAATTTAACCACCTCAGCAAGCCATCTGTCTCCCCGGTTATCCTCGTGGTGCTGCTGTCCCATCGCTGTCTGCATGCGATCAACGACCTGGGCGAACTGGTTTATCTGCGCCACCACCTGTTGAAGCACCCCTGGCATGTTAGGATTTGCGTCACCATTCGCTGATCCTTGCTGCCCTCCAGAATGGGAATCGGTTCGACTAGCCGATATTTCTGGGGTAGTTGCGGAATCCTCATGTCTCATGTTACCACCTCCGCGTCCACGACCGCGTCCGCGTCCACGTCCTCCTCTCAACATACTGTAAACACAATTTCTCAATATCCAAAACAAAATTTTTGAAATAAAGTCCGTCAATACTCACAAAACAATAATTAAGTAAAACGGTAGTATAAGAGATTAAGAGACTTACAACCACGGTCCACATGACGACTTAGGCTGAACAGTGATGTTACAAATGACCCGTAAATCAAATAACGTAAATGCACCCAACTAAAACCCATTGCCAAGATATCCATGAATCTTAGCTCCGATACCATATTCGTAACACCCCGAGATGTTCGAATAATTACAACGTAAACCCTTTAAGTAAGGATTTACAAGGCTAATTAAAAAAAAGTAAATATAAGACATCAACAACTGCGAAAATTCAAGTTTATGGAACGTAACCGTTCAACGGGTAATTAATACAACCATATCGATTTAATATCAAAAGGACACGCGTGCTCGAGTACGTAAAACCAAACCAAGACCACAAATCTCCAATAACAATAAACATCATCAACCCCTTCGTGCGTCACGTCGGTCTGTCGCATTTCCCTGCTCCTCGGCTACCTTAACATCAAAACAAATGTCCACCCCGAAGGGGTTAGCAAAACGATGCTAGTACAAGTAACAAGTTAAACAATTCGAATATGCATCAATAAAACATAACAAGAAACACCACACGAACAACAGCTACCGGAATCCGACAATGCGAATCCACAAGATTCCATTACACATCATGGGTATTCCAATGATCCAGCGCCCTCAGCATAGATCCCAAGATGATCCCGTCGGACCAACACGAGGTGGAAATAACCCGTCCAATGATCCAGCGCCCTCAGCCTAGATCCCAAGATGATCCCGTCGGATCAACACGAGGTGGACATCCGATCCAGCGCCCTCAGCATAGATCGTTCAACGTATACAAACACAACTCATGCATACACATATGCCAAATCATTATGTTCATCAACATGAACATATAAACACTATATAACGAATATCATGACAAATCAACGAAGTAAATATCATGTTCAACAACTTGCATAATCATACGCATACTCCAAAAATACCGATATTAACATATCACGATACTTGCCTCGAAGATGGCAAGAACGATATACTTCAATGCTCTCGACGCACTCGAAGGCCGCCTCCTCCGATCAACGTAACAAGCTCGAACCTTAACAAAAGGAACGATATACAAATCATCTCAAGTCGAACGATGGCCTAACATTTCGGTCTACGGCCGAAAAGCTCAAAATAAACAATGCCGATCGCTTAGCGCGCACGTACCTACGTAACGTGCGCTAAGACGGATCGTTAGCATCTGTTGTCTTATAAGACTAGCGTGCGCTAGCCACGGTCTGGCAGTCTGACTCGGCTGGTCTCATAACGTACGCTACGTACGTTTTGTGCGAAAACCGAACCTCATAGCGCACGTTAACTCACACAGGTTAGCGTGCGCTAATCTTGCATGGCAGAATACTGCAAACCGAAAACTGGGTTGAATGATGAAGAACTTATGAATCCTATGGTGATGTTACAAGTTATCCTCGGGCATATCATGATAATAAGGTTTCTGGAAGATTTATGATTATGAAATACCAATATACGGATAGTTATCTCGATATCACAATTCCTCTACGATCTTCCGTAAATAATCTAAGTTCCATCGTCTAACGTTCCAAAACACATGATTCCAACGTATACAACGTATCAACTGGGTAATATCCGATTACTTGATCATAAATCGATTTAAACATGCTTAGGAGTCCTTATAATAAGGTGGTTCAAAGGTTCATTCGATATCTAGCATCTATACGTCAAAAGTATCCTTCTAACATGCGATGACCGATAAAAACGAAATACTTGCTATCCAAACATGATTCAAACTTCCTTAGGAACCTTACTAATCATTGGTGAAAAATCACCTACCTCAAAGTAATGAAGAACACGGATGAAAATGAAGCAATCCAACACCAAAGGCTTGAACACCAATCTCCAATGATATAAGATCTTCAATCTCGAACTAAGTGGTTGATACGAAGTGTTTAGGACGAATGGAGTTATGTTTCAAGTGCAAGAGTTCGGGTTATGTGGGAAGAAAGGATGAAATCACGAATAGGATCTTTGTCTATTTATAATAAATGGCTATTAGCGCGCGCTACACCCTGTTCGTAGCGTGCGCTAACGGCTCACAGTCTAAACTGTACTCGGCACTTAGCGTACGCTACGCATATACCAGTAGCGTGCGCTAAGGCGTTGACCCGGCTTTTCCCGAAAGCCGTCCAGGTACATCCGACATGATCCGACAGGGGTCCCCCGGCCAGATCTCACCTACCGCACGTCTCAATCAGTCTGACCACGCATAGCGTGCGCTAATTACACTCGGTAGCGTGCGCTATAAAACCATGTTAGCGTACGCTACCCTTAGCCTGTAGCGTGCGCTACATGCACAGAATTTCAACCTTTAAATCACAAACACGAAATTATATGCTCGACGATATCGGATTATGAACTACGGAGAATAGTATTCAGACAAAAGTACAATCATTACAATATCGCAAGTTCCAATTACATAACAGAAATCTCGGGTATTACAGCGTACGTAACAGCAGTCAGGCAGATAAGGTTGGTCGGCACATGGGCCATCTTGGGACGAGGATAGGGATAAGATTCCCGTGTGATCCGGATAGCTTTTTGAAAAAGCAAGTCAACGAGGTTTAACATACGCTAAAGGACTAAGATAGCGTACGCTAAACAGAGCTTATTACGTACATAAAAGGTAATGTTTAACGTACGTTAAGGAGGTCAGAAATGAGACAGTAGCTACTGTCGGATGTTAACGCATGCTAAATATTTTAGATAGCATACGTTAAGGCAATAACGTACATAATGCTGTGAGGTTAACGTACGTAAAGGTCTGAGTTTTATAAATAGGACTTCACCCCATTTCATTTCTCACTTTCACAGCCGGCCATAAATCAATTCCCACGACTTGGAGGAGCCATCCCATGATATTTCCACCCCCATATCGGCCCTTAAGGTGATTGTTGAGGGCATATGACATTAAGGATTGGGATTCGAGCATCCAACATTGAGTTTCACCTAGAAGTTTCATCGTTTCTTCGGTAGTACGGTATGTGATACTCTAACCCTCTGGAATTCATGTTCGTAGGAATGTTCATGAGTATATTACTGAGGTTGTTGAACTTGCTATGAACTTTATGAATCAAACAACATGTTTTGGGAAATTAAATTAGATAAACTTGGGTTTTCATTAGTGATAGTTAAGCCTTGAGGGTGCCTATCGTTAGGACATGATTTGTGCAGATTATGACTTGTTTTGTTATGATTGTTATGATGAACGAAATGAGTATGTAATCACCAAGACTAGGTGAATCCGAGATGTTGAATGTAGGGATTATTCCTTAAGTATAAACCGGGGTTTGTAAGGATTTTCCGGATTGATACACTTTAATATGAATAGTTAGAACATTGAGATCTTGTTGTGACAATCGTGGTGAACGAAAAACTTGAATAAGATGAATCTACTTGCAGATAGCACTACACCAGAATCACGATTTTGTAACTGTCAAAAACTGTCACAAATGGCAAAAACAGTCACAAATGACTGTCATAAAATCACCAGTCACAAGTTTTTTTGTGATCACAAAAACAAATGTTGACAAAACCATCATTTATATGACTTTACAATACCACTTTCTATGGCAGTCACAAATATCATTTATGACTGTCATTAGCAATCACAAATTTCTTCTTTTGTGACACCATTATGATCACAATTTTCAACTTCGTGACTTCCATGGACAGTCACAAATATCATTTTTCATGATTGTCTTGTGACTGTTTTTAGAAGTCACAAATGTTGAAAAAAAATACAAAAAAAATAGTAAAACCTCATTTTTCTCAGAATGCAATCTAATTATTTTTCACAATGAATTCATAATACAATCCAAACATATTTCTCAAAGTATTCACAACACTCCAATTAATTTTTACAAGACATAAAAATCACAATATAATGCTCAAAATTAGCACGTAAAAAACTCCGAACCAAGCCATTGGGAATAAAGCACTTATACAACTTATACACAAGTAAAGCGCTTATACAACTTATTCACCAAACAGTCTCTTGTAACTTTTTCATTCATGCTTTAGCTTCTAATTGTGAACACTACCAAACTTCTGATTGGTACATCTGCCCTGCAGTCCCTTCAAAAACTTGCCACATCCAGCAATGAACTGCAGAATAATCACAAAGGGAAAAAACAAAAACAAAAAATCATAATTAATATCTTGCTCGATCCAATCAATCATCATGAAGGTAGGCATTACTTATTATGAAAACAAGGTAACAAAAATCAAAAGCTCTATTTTTCCAAACGTCCGGTTTATTTTCCTTTAAACATATGCCTCAAATAAGTTTACAAGGTTCTCGATAAGCAAAATGCAGAATCATACAAGTGATATGTCTCATATTAAAATATAGCTTCTAAAGTTAAATGTATCTTTGACATAATAGATTCAAACTAACAATAACAAAAGAAAAAAAATACTCTATCAAACATATAAATGACTATGTTTATAAGCATGTCATGTCTATCAAACATATAAATGAATCCTAGAACTCAATAGCTGTAACTTTTCCTGCGTAGAAATGCAACTATTCTGTATCAGCAATTATTCAATAGCGACCCAAGTGGTAGAAGCTAAAGATGATGAACTCATAAATAAAACAACAAGGCAGAAGAAAAAAAACACTCCAGTTCAACCATTCCCATGGGGAATTACTTACTTCTCAAGCTGGCAATCATGAAACAAGTGAATTCTGGGGGGAAAATAAAACAACAATGTTAAGACTTAAGGGACAAAAATTCCAGTGTTAGATATGCCGTGCCCGTTATTTCCACTACTTGGATGTTTCAAGCATCCTTGAGAGAGCAAGCAGACCTGGCTAATAACTCTATGGTGAAGCATCTGATATGCTTTTGACCTCTGATGGTGCACCAATCCAGTTTCTAGCGCATCAATCTAAAAAATGAAATATATCATCCTAAAGCGAAGCAGAAAGAACATGCAGGTGAAGTGAACATCTACAGCAAAAAAAGTCCACAATGAGAAATAGTAACCACCAAATGGCAAAGAGCACATAATACCAATAAAAGAGTGAATTCCAGCACTCAAAAAAAGGAAAGGAAAACACACACTCGCCAGTTACAACAAATGCGGATGCACACACTAAGAGAAGGTTAAGGAAAATGTTCGCACAATAAGGCAAAAATTACAGTCACAAATCGAGGTTCACGGACGAATACTTTCTTGACATTTTTCTATTCCACAAAGCCCGCCCTCAATAACTTAGGTAATTGTTAAGAAAATGCAAATCTTAACGGGTTATTTGCAAAAGAAATTTAGTAATCAGGTCATAAATCATACAGTAGTCTCTAATCATTTAATAGAGAACATAAAAAGAAAAGGAGAAATGATACACACCGGACTTGTTGCGGCACTGGTCTTTCCATGTTCCTTATTTTTAAAGAGCCAACTTGTGGAAGTGCCATCACCACTGGATGCTTCAGATTGAACTGTCATCAATTTATCCTGTAAAAAACCATACAAGAGTAAAGATAAAGGGAAGACTTGAAATTTTGAACTTGCAATAAAACCCAGGTATAGTTGCTACACAAACCTGGCCAAAACCAAAGATTTACAAATGTATTGACAAATTTCGCCGCCAAGTTCTGCCTGGCAGAATCAACAGTTCTCCCACCACTACCACAACCATCAAGTAGATGTGCCTAACAAGTCACATTTTTGTCTCATCAATATTTGGATGTTTGGGGGTTTGAAAGAAAACAATACAAGTATATAAAGCAGTCCATAGTAATAGTGAATGACACAATTAGCGGACCTCACACTTAGGAAAAGTTAATCCGTGAAAGTCAAAGAGAAATATGCAACAACTCAAAAGTTCATAAAAAGTAAGAATGTTAGATCCGAACCTAATAAATATCCTCAGGAGATTTGGGCTTCATAACTTCAATGTCACGAGCAAATGTAAGATAACCTTCACTCAACTTAGCATTATTGATGAGTTCTTGCATAGCCTCTCTTTCTTCGTATTCCCTGATCATGTCTTCATCAAGTTCAAAAGTAATGCCCTGTATATGAACAAGGCCATGAGCAGATTGCAATAATAAAGAAAAACAAAATTCAAGCGGGACTAAAATGAACTATTTTCACCTATTAATATCACTGATAATAAAAGGATGTAAAGTTCCTCATAACCTATTGACGGAAATATACACGTCTACAAATATCACTGGAACCTTCAAATGCAAACATAAAGCATCAACAGGGAGTAAATGAAATCTAATGTACCTGAGATGTTAGGAAAATGCAATGCAATGTATTGGCATCATTGTCTGATGCACACATGTCGACTAATTTTGAAACCAGACCGACATCGGATGCGAGAGGTTGATGTGCTAATTAGTTAAAGTTCAGGAATATATATAGAAAATCAGAGATGCACGAGAATAAAACCTAGAAATGGTTGATTGTGTTTCTAAGACATGCATGTAGTGCACCAAAAATACTACCATATATAAAGTCAGGACAAGTCTGCCAGAGGTAGGTTCCACTCCTTAGAATTCAGAAATTACCACAGTACATGAACTAGAAACAGAAATATATGTATTAAATCTTCCTGTGGGGTTTCATCTACGCGGCCAAAGCCAGCTTCATCCATGCAAAACCAAAGTCAAAAACCGCATCCCCTCCAGATGTCAAATCCTCACTTCAACAATTCCATCACCATAATAAAGGGTCTCCAATCATTCTCTAAATCCACCCACCTGATTAGCTGAATCCGGCGCAAATAAATCCACAATTGCCAACAACATTAAAGCAGCAACCAAATCCACTAAATAAAAAATATCACATAATTTACGTAGAACTCAATAGCCAAAACTTTCAATCAAAACATTCAACAGATCAATGTGTGAATACAAGTAAAAACTATCGAAGAAAAATCAAAGTAAAGAGAAAAAAGGGGGTAAGAAAAACAGAAAGAATAGATTTTACCTTGGGTTGTGAAATGGCCCAACCTTATTTGCGTACAGCGGCACCAGATCTCCGACTCTGTACTTGTGATCAGATCCATCAGATCTCACAACCAGAATTACGGTGCAAAACAGCAGCAGAACGACGATGTGCCACCATCCTCTCGACATTTCTTTTTTTTTTTTTTTAAAAAAAGAACACGCTGAATCAAATGGGGTTTAGAATTAAGTAGAGCTCTAAATACCTAGGAGACACATTCAAGAGAGGGAGAGCACATATCTTGATCTTTATTTGACTTGGTAAGAGTGAGGAGTATAAACAATTGACATAATAGCTAGGGCCCGGTGGCCATTGTCAACAATGGCTAAGCTGTTAGGAGTCGATTTTGGTGTAGTGGTTAGGTTACCTTTTCAGTGCACGAAGACTTACCAACGTAACAATCATGTCACAGAGAACAACAAATTAAGGAAAATTACGGATAAAAACATTGGATAAAACCATTACTGAAATGCAGTAACGTATTCAAAACAATAGTTGAACTCGGACCAAGAACATGACAAGAATATAATAGCAATACTCCATATTTCTCTACGAACCAAGGCATTGTCACAGTAATCCTCTTTAAATTTATCGAAATTCTAACCAGACCTACAGAAATTTAGAATGGAGTACTCTAGCACCTTACCTCAGATGGTATGTAGGAGAAATTAGATTACTGCAGAAGATTACGGCTGCGTTGCCATATAGAGAGGAGGATGAGGATTAAACCTGTCAAAATGGTGGACTGTAAAAGAGAAAGAAAAACCAAACCAATACCAAATTATGAATTTTCGAACAAACCAAAATCACAAACAAAAACTCATCACCAACACCAAATCGGCTCAAACCAGTACCAAATATGAATTTTAAGCCCAAGCTTATCTAACATAAGTGTTGTTTAGAATCCTTTCAAAAATTTGTGCTTTCTCCACAAGAATACAGTCATACACTCACAAAATATATATTTGAACTGAAGTAATCTAACAAAAATAAGAGAACATGTCTAAAGTCATAATATACCAAAGTGCAAATCTTCTCTTCTTTATCCTCTGTAAGTTACATTTTTTTCCTTTTTTCTTTTCTGCTTCTTTATCCTCTGTTAAACATAAAAAATTCATAAACACTGAAACATCAAAATAACAATAGAGCAGCAACTAGCAAATAAAGAAGAGCAGCAACTCTATATAAACACAAATTAAACAAGGTAGAGCAACAACTAGCAAGCAATGGAATAAGGATTATACTAATTATCATCAAATTCAAAAGAGAAGCCTAGAAGAGGAATAAAAGCGAGCTGACCTGAATAGGGTGGTGGCGATCCGTCGCTCGGCGGTGGTGTGGCGTGGCGTTGAGCAGAGCGCGAGTGAGCAACGGACCAGCGGTGTAAGCGAGGCATGGCGTGTCGTTGAAGCAGCGGACAAACGGACCATCAGCGAGTGAGCAGCGAGCAGCGTGCGGTGCGAGTTGAGAGAATGGGGAGTGGAAGCGCGGTGAGAGACAGAGACTCGAGAGAGATTTGAGATTTGAGAAGAAAGTTAGGGCTTTAGGTATTTTAACAGCCTTTTAGTTGGAATAAGGATTGAAAAATAATAAAATTTAAATATATAATTATAATTTATAATAATTTATGGGGAGAGAGAGGCTATTATGGTTTAATTTTGAAAGTTTGTGATCGTTTCTAGATAAATACAACATTTATGATACTATTACACAAATACAAATATTTAGATTTATTATGCTTTGTTCTTTGTGATCAAGTATTGGGTAAATATAAAATTGTGATCACATTGATCCTACAAATCCAGGGAGTCTCAATGTCACAAAATCCTGTTTTTGGTGTAGTGTAGAATGAGAATCATAAGTGGTGTTAACTTAGAAATCTGTTGGACGTACTCACCTTGTTATGAATTCGCTTAGATAAATGTTGCTTATGTTTAGAACCATTGGGCAGAATTAAATTCTAGTTTGGGACGTTTTGAAGACGCTGAAATCCGTATACTTCATCATGTTATCCCTGATATGATCTTTCATTTTGCATGTTGCATAGTATCTTCGTTTGATGTAGTGGCCCTTAAGAAGTTAACCTAGAATCGACCTTGTAAGGATAACTAGTTCGGCCACCTTTCGGAAACGTTTAACATGATCGTGTGATAGCCTTGTTATGTAAGTTGAGTTGTCGTTATTTTCCTATTATTTAAGGTTCTAGGTTTGTGAATGATTATTCGAATGAGCGGCCTTCGAGTTTCTTGGAGTCGTTGTAGTATTTATCTCTTGCCACCTTTCTAAGGCAAGTATCTTAATTATATTTATTCGTATGGATGTCAGTTATGTTGATTGTTGTATTGTGCATATGTGTTGTGATTGTTTGTCTACCATGCATTGGTCCGACGAGATCATCATGGGAATCTATAGCTGTGTGCGCTGGATCGTTGGACAGGTATTTCCACCATGCGTTGGTCCGACGGGATCATCATGGGAATCTATAGCTATGTGCGCTGGATCGTTGGAATACCATGAGTATGTTGAGATTGATATGATATGTTGTACATTGTTACTATTTCTCTTTGGAGAGACTTGTTGTGATTATTGTTGATATTATTGACGTTATTATTCAGGGATTGTTGAATAAATCATTGTTGTATAATTATCGTACTTGTACTAGCATTATTGTGCTAACCCCTTCGGGGGTGAACATTTGTTTTATGTTCATGAGAGCAGGAAAACAACCACTAGAGCCTCATGACGATGAGGGTGCAGACTGATGTTACGGCCGGATTAATTTGTCGTATGTTTATGTTGTTTTTATAAAGTACTTGAGTACGTTGTCGTTTATGATGTTGGATTTGGTCATGTATTAATGTTCACCATTTGACATTTGTCTTTCAGTACTGTTTTCAGACTCATGTTGTATTTATTCCCGCTGCCTTTGTTTGTTGGTATTTGTTATTGTCATTTCATTTCCTCAGCCTTGTAAATTCTTACATAAAGGATTTACAGCGCTGTAACATTCCTGAATATACTGGGGGTGTTACATTCCTATGGTATTGTTGGCTACTAAGTATACAGAATATAGTTTGGAAAGTGTTTAAGCAACAAACTGTACGTTTTTCAAGTTAGAGTGCGTAGCGGAAGTCTTTAAAACAGTAAGTTGTTGAGGATACAGCAACTCTGTGTGCAGGTATACTTAAATAATCATAATTTAGAAAACAGTAATGCTGAAGGTAATTAACACGATAATTAAAGTGGTTCGAGGTAAACCCCTCTACGTCCACTGGTCCTTCACACATGAGTTAAAATGTTTATTATAATTACTGCGTACACAACTACGTAATTATAATCAAACCTATCAATGTATCGTTCACACAAATTGATACAATGATCGAAGCTTTCAACCCTTCACACATATTGGTTTAGGCTTTCACTTGACTAACTTCTTCATACACAGTTCCGAAGCTTTGTCTTCTTCAATGCAGATCCGTCACACACAGTTCAGGAAAGGCAAGGCTTTCTCAGTCCACACAGGGCTGATGAGTTTGTTCAATGAAATAACGTTGTTTGAAAAACAACTTGACTTTCTTGATCTTTGAGCTGATGATGTGTTGTTCAAGGTTGAGCACTTGTATATTTCTTCTATCAGAATATGCAATATGCCTGAAGAAATATGTTTGCTCAGATGTGTATATGATCGCTTATATATGCTCTTTGATTCGCGTATACTTGTATCGTGTATGTATGATCTCGTGTTGTTACTTTTGATCTTCAAACTCTGGGCTATATATATATATATAGCTTTTGAATAGATCCGTTGAGAATAGATCCGTTGAGCAGAAAGTCTTTTGCAAATGGATGGTTGACTTAAATAAGACACGATCCGGTTTTTGCTCCTTGATTTAAGATCTGAGACAACTTAGTATTTAAATACTTTATCCTTCAGTATTTAAATACTTCTTTTCAAACGAGACTTTGACTTTAGTAAATATATAAGATTCTATTCCAATGGTCTTAAGTCCCATCTCGATATGTATTGTCGATCTCAACACATTACAGCTTGAATGCTGTATCCAATGTATGCTATAGGCATATTGGAGTAGTAGTTGTATGGAATGTTTGCTGTATGAAGAGACAGCTTCCATACGTGGCGCTTTTAGACTTTGTTCGATGTATCTTGGAAACGCGAAGGCTTTCGCTGTATGCTGGCGCTAAGAGAAGTCTTCGATACAGAGTCAACAACTTCGATCGACTTTTCGATACACCTGCGTGCTGTATGCTGGATTGGCACATTGTCAAAACACTCTATCAAAACTTTCGATACAGGGATTTGTTATCCCACCAATTTCCCCCTTTTTGATAATTTGCCAAGTCTCCTTCAAATCCTTTGATGTCTGACAAAAAATTACTTGATGATGCCAAAACCTTCTTGGAGATGATACCAAAATCTTGATGTTGAATTCTTTTTTAAACATCTTTTAGGAGGGCAGTCTTCTTGTTCTTCTATCGAATGATCTGGCCTTCAGCAAACTGGTATAATACTTATGAACTGCTCGCAGGCTAATTCAACTGTTTTTACAGAAAAGAGTATTACAGCATAAACTTATGATTGGCACGCAGGCATAATCTTACAGTAAAATCTAGTTGAATACAATTTAACCTATGAACTGTTCGCAGACAAGTTCTTACAGCTTTATATTTTAAACAAGTTTTTATACTTGATTGAATTCAGCACGTGAATTGAATTACATAATCATACATACAAACAGTAGATTACGAGTTGTAATCTTTCAAGAAAAAAATATTTTATTGTTTTTTGAACAAAGATTATAGTGTATTTGCTGTCTCAAAGTAAATAAGAATACAAAAGAGTGAGAAAACAGGATAAGAACACATAAACAGGAGTACATGAGGAAATCTAGATCCTATAGTCCGAGTGCCTCCAAGGCTTTCTAGGGTCATTCTTGGTACCTTTCCACCAATTTTGATGAGCGTCCTTGTTTCGATTAAGGTATATAGCTTGACCTTCGTAGGATTTATCGAAAGCTAGGATCCAATCCTCTGGATGGGTAACCAAGTCGCCTTGCTTGTGCTTGGACTTTATTTTCTGTTAAAGCGGGAGCGTTCCTTCGTCCAACCTCTTCTTAAACTCCTCTACGGCTTCATGCACTGTTCTGCAACTGTTAAATATTTGAGATTCCCTGATAAGAACAACAAAGTATCTTAGCAGTTCATTCTTCCTCCACTTTTTAATCTCTTCTGCAGTAGGCTGTCGGTTGGCCGGGAGGTTCATAGCTTGTGGTTTTTGAACGAGGCTCTTCCAAGGAAACTTAGGGTCCTGGGATTCTGGGCGTTCTCCCTGTATCCCGACGTTGTGAGCCGGAGCTGCTAAACGATTAATTTCAGCAGTAATGCTGTCTTGAGCAACTTCAAATTCTCTTTCTTGCTCCAGCCTTGTTCTTCTCGCAGCTTCCCTTTCTTCTTCCCCCTTTTTGGCATTATCAAGGTAAGACACCTTTTCATCAAGATGTTCAAGGATCTTTAATGCGTCGTATTGTTTTGCTTCAAAGCTTGCCATTTTATCAACTAGGGAGTTGAGCACTTGCGACATATCTTTATTATTTTTGTCGTGGGCTCGAAGCTGGGAACCGGATTCGATGAGAGCGGATGCAGTCTTGGCTTCTGACACACGAAGTTTTGATTGTTCTTCCTTCAGGATTTGCTCCTGACACTGTTGTAGTTGGCTCAGTGCCTGTTTGAAGACGGTCGGCAGAATTTGGAAGGCTTCTTCCACTTTTGATACTTCATGCCTTAGACCAATCATTTCTTCAACAGCAGACTGATGCATCAAATCGAGTGCTTTTTCGACAACGTGCAGGGCATTAATAGCATCCTGCAGGAAAACTGTTTGTGAGCTAAGAGCATGCAGTTGCTCTTTCTTGCTTGCGTTTCGGGGAGAGTCAGGCTGGCTAAAGTCTTCAGCGCCATTCAACCGTATCAAATTCCCATTGGAACGTGAATCGAGTTGGATATCCTCAGGTATTATACCGTCGTCGGATTCCGATACAGTTGAAGGGTCGGCAGTGACAGATGCGGGCTCGGCAACGTGGGTTGCTGCATCTTCCTGTTCTGAGATGGGTTCTGAAGACATAGGTACAAGAGGGACTGATTCCTCCTGCTGTCTCTCATCGTCCGTGTAACACCCCCAATCCGCTCAGGGATATTACACGCCGTAGAACCTTTCCTCAAGGTTCTACCAGGCTGGTAACAAAACCGAACAACTCAACAATGCCTTTAAGGCTAAAATGACTCAGTAGACCGATTTGGTCTTTCAATAAATACATACAACTCAATTACAATACATGCCCACGCAGGGGTCGAATACAACACACTCCCGTACAACGGGGAAAGAATACTGCAGCAGAAATAAAATACAACTAAACCAACATGACATCAAACGGGTCCTCGTGTGATTAGTATCGTTTCTTTCATCATCCTTCATGCCGACCCTGTGCTATGCTCCAAAACTTGAATGCAAAAACAGACATCCACCCCCCGAATACTCGGGGGTTAGCAAAACTCCACTGTTTTGCTAGTGCAAGAACAAAGTGCAAATACGAGCCATATAATACAAGTTCCAAGGACAATAATAACCAGGAATCCTCAAAGATCCAAACATAACGAAAAGTACTTCCCGAGGCATGAGTTTGGGTAAAACATTCCAAAACCGAAAGATCACAAATCAAGAGAAACAATTTATAAAACGGTTTAATATGCCATCGAGAGTTTTAATAGAAAACAATTTAGGATTACTTAATCCTTCTCTTTCCAAAATCAATAAGGGTCACAACCCAAAGGTTTGTTTTCAAAATTGAAACCCACAACAATACACAAGGTTAAAACCCACGTCACGCGTCCTCAACGGACATAAAATACACTCACACCCGTGAAGTTTCACTCGTGAATCCAGGGCAAAACCATTGGACTCCCTCCGTGGCCCCGTCGAACCCTCCCGAGGTGAGCAAACACATTCCCAAAACATAAGCAACCGCACTCATGAATCCAGGGCTATACCATTGGACTCCCTCCGTGATCCCATCGGACCCTCCCGAGGTGAGCGAAATACAATCACAAAATATACACATGTAGCGGTGAAGTTTCACTCGTGAATCCAGGGCTATACCATTGGACTCCCTCCGTGGCCCTGTCGAACCCTCCCGGGGTGAGCAAACACATTCACAAAACATGTACTCGCATCGCCTAGGACCGGGACGAAGCCACAAATCCCACTCGAGGCCCCGTCGGACCCTCCCAAGGTGGCTAGCGAAATACTCAAGCACCACACGTCACCTAGGACCGGGACGAAGCCACAAATCCCACTCGAGGCTCCGTCGGACCCTCCCGAGCTGGCCGCAAAATAATCAAGCACAAGTAACATATCACACCAAGGATATCCAAACAATTCGCCAAGAGGCATCAAACACTTAGCAAAATACCACGTCAAACCATAACACACCGAAAAGAGATAATATATGTACACACGCATTATCAAGCGCAACATCAACACCAAACATATCCATAAGATTCACATACTCGTTCACGAA
This sequence comes from Orobanche coerulescens, assembly GCA_033398695.1. Lineage (NCBI taxonomy): Eukaryota > Viridiplantae > Streptophyta > Magnoliopsida > Lamiales > Orobanchaceae > Orobanche > Orobanche coerulescens. The sequence continues at coordinate 53,299,459 of CM065801.1, read as the reverse complement.
ACACACCAATCGCAAAACACACACGGTTTTGAAAGAGGGCCTTTAACAAGGCTAACCAAATCTTTTGAAAACTCATTTCAAACAAACAAACAAACAAACACACCAAGACGATCACTAATCATTATATCCACAAAACAAGAATAGTATGGACAAGGTACTTGCCTCGAACAACCACAACGCGGAGAATCGACCGAAGTAGGTTGGCACGAACCGACTACGAACCCGCCGACTCCACCGAACGCCAACTCGCAATAATAAACTACGAAGGACAATAAAAAAAATGAAAATGAATTCCATAGCACGACTTAAAGCCGTTGAATTCAAAGAACGAATGACGAAAGTTCAAGTGTTTTCCCCCAAAACGGCCAAGAACACGATTCGTCCCGACAAAACACGAAAACAGAATTCCAAGTTGAAATATAGATATATAATCCATAGAATATGTTTAACAACATCATTTAACCACAATCGAGCCATCAAAAACGGATGGAAAACAAGATCGAGAACAAATCCCTCAAAAAGTCGATTCGAAGGAAATCAAGAAATATACTTCGATTCGACGAAGAACAATGGATTAAATGATGTTAAACACAAGAATACTACCAAGATTAATTATACCCATCATGAATTAACCAACAATACGGAATGAATCGGACAAAAACGCAAAAATCCCCAAATTCAAGAATTTAGGGTTCTAAGAAGAGATTACCTTGATTCGCTGGATCAAAGGATGATATAGGATGACCAATCCATGATATGAACTCAAGAACTTCGTGGATTTGTTGTTCAACAACATGGCTTCGCCTCCTCTGAAGCTCTAGCCGCAGATCGAAAAGAAAGGAAATGAAAAACGAGTGAAAATGAGGCTGCTCTGCCACATTTATACTGGGCCGGACTAGCGTGCGCTAGGCTGCCGAGCTAGCGTGCGCTATCGGCCCAGGCCGCAATCCAGAGCCCCCACTGCCCTACTGACTCGGCCAGAAGGCGCAGCCTTTTCCGCCAGAGCGCGCGCTACCTTCCGGTCAGAAGGCGTGCAATGCCCGACAAGAGCGTGCGCTACTCCGCCGATCATCCCCGAGTCTAGTACTCCAAGAACCCTCCGCCCATCCCGACAGCCAGACATTGGGCCGCCTGAGCAAGGCGCTACACTGCCGGTTAGCGCGCGCAGGCTTCCGGCCAGAAGTGCGCTACGCCGGTTCTCGCCGTGCTTGCTCGGCCAAGGCTCAAGATTCCGACCGTGCCGGCCGCACCTGTCCGGCCAGTGCTCAACCGTCATGATCCGACGACTCGATTTCCGAAAACGCACGGAACGAACACGACGAAAAGCTCGCGGACAACATCATCGACCCGAAATGAAAACATAATGCAATAATTAATCATACGCGACCAAGAAAAGGTTCGAGACAACAATTGCAGATACGGATACCCATAACTTTGGGTAAATTACAAAATGGCCCAAAACGCCCGAAAATCACGATACGTGATCGAATAACCAAACCGAAGTTCACAACACGTCTAAAAAAGTTAAACGGACTTATGAGAAACTCGAAACAGCAGTTTCGAATGATATTCGCAAGAATCGAACTCAAGTGCGGAAAAGTCGCTAAAAAGCACGGAACTCAACAAAATGATACCGAAATGAACTCGGATGTCAAAAAGTGTAGAATTAATCATTCTCAGAATGATGAAATGGTCATGAGCGAGTCATCAAAATGGACTTCCGCCGAAAAAAAAATTCCGGAAATCGAAATTACGGGTATTACAGTCTGCTTGCTCCGGCAGAGGGACTGATTCCTCATGCGAGATGGCGCGTGTCCGGTCATCGTTTGCTATGGCGACAGGCTCGGGCGCCTTTTCTGTGGCTGGTTGTTCCTCAGCGACAGGCTCAGGTGCCTGTTGAGAGACATATGATTATTCCTCCGCGACAGGAGGGACTGAATCCTCGTTGTCGGGAACAATGTCTTGCTGTTGCGAAGGGGACAGATGTTGATCAGATGTCCCTTTACCTTGTTGTTGTTGAAGTTGGGACAATTCTTTTTCTCGAGCTTCCTCACGGCTCATTCTCAGACCTGCTTGTAAGGCATCGTCGTCATCGTTTGAGTCGTGGTCGGATTTGGGGCTCTTGTGAGGTGATTCCACGGACTTATCTTTTCCTTTCTTCCTTGCATCGGCTTTGTGCAGAAGATGGCTCTCAATCAGCTCTTTACAGCACAAGTTGTCCCATTGGATCAGGACTTCAGCATCTTTGGAGTCCGTCACTTCCAACACAAATCTTTCTTCGTTGCTCCATTCGCTCCAGTTGTACAAGATGTCGTACGGAGCAAGTTTGTAGCTTTTCCATTGGACAAACCTTTCGAAAGCCTGCTCTATTTGCACAGCAAGTAAGGTTTTAGTAATAATTATGTCCGGGGAGGGGCTGCGTACAACGCATGGGTCCGCTGTAGGCATGGGTTCATTTACAGGTGTGGGATCCTGTATCGGAGAGGGATCCCGTACAGGGGTTGGTACCCTGCAGGGAGATGGATCCTTAACGGGTGTGGAACGCCGTACAAGAGAAGTGGCTATTGCCTCTAAAGTGGCATCCGACTCGCCAGAGTCTTGTAAGTTGGCAGATGGCTGAACATCCATCCTAGCCGCCAAAGGCTCGGGATCTACTGTCGCGATAGTAGCAGTCATCTCTTCCACAAGGGTTGCGCCCTGGGGGTTCGATACAGTGGGTTGGGCCGATGTATTCTTCTTCGATTTAAAAAGCTTCCTTAGCTTTCTCTTTGGTTTCTCACTCGCAACAGGAGTCTTGCTGTGAGAACGCTTCCTCTTCTTCGAAGGACCCTCGCTACCAGGCGTCGAAGAAACGTCCCTTGGGTCAGATGAAAGGGGCAGAGCTCGGATAAAGGGCCTGTTTGCAATCAGGGGCGATTTGTTGAAAGCTGTTGGCCTGATGCTTCCCAAGTATATCCTAGAATTGATTTTCTTTGCCTCCGGGGCTTGTGGAACTCCGCATTTGGTCAGAAGATAGTTCAGAAATAAACCAAATGACTTCTTCTGCGAGGCAGGCTTTGAAACTTATTCTTGCAGCCTCTTAAGCACGATCTGGCACCAGTTGACCTTTTCAAAGGTCATGATTGCAACCATCATCCTGAACCTCAAGTTGGTGCACATTTCGAACGCACCTGTTTGGTTTTCAATGATGCGACAACAAAAATCGTGCAAATAAACAAAAGGTAAATAGAAAGATTTCTTATGACAGGTAGTATGAACATTTTCGTCTGTTTTTGAACCAGTAAAAAGTCTCCAGTATTTTGTCAAAATTTCTTGATACCCAAATGTCTCAAGATCTTCCATTGATAGGCCGTCAGAAGGAAGTTTGTAGAGATTCTGAAGTAGTTCATGGTCAATACAGATCTCGACTCCATGAATGACAGCTGTGATGTCAGCAACATTTCCTCCCTGAGCAAGCGAGAAGAAACGAACAACAGCATTTAGATAGAATTCCTCAACCAGTTGAGCATCAAAACGCTCAGCGATGTGACTTCCAAGGCGATAAAGGCCTTGCTGACGAATCCTCATAATGATGAACTCCATCGATTCGATGTCATCAACTTCGAAATGAACACATTCAAGCACGAAAGATCTAGAAAAAATATGTCCATCGATGATGTTGGAGGTCTTCTTGAGAGAGAGAGAGGAGGTCTGAGTAGATGCCATTGATGTTCCTCGAAGAAAAGGGAATAAGGATTCAAAGAAGAATATCATTTAAAGGCAATAAAATTTGTAGGCTATATGCTCAAGGACTCGTTCAATATTCAGAAAGCGTAAAGTGTCTGAGGAGGCATTAACAGTCTTTTTATAGTGGCAACGATTAAGGGTTTTCAGATAATGAACGGTCAGATTTAAGGGATGAGAGCCGTTGTTTAAAATGTACGATCACAACGGACTGAGTGTAACTGGTACAGCTTATCCATCGAATTTTGAAATCATTGCGGGTCCCACTTCCGACGTATCGATTTTCCCTTATTTCCCGAATTGGCGGTGTAAAATTAATAAATAATTTTGAAACATCGCGGCTTTTGAGATACTATTGTCCAGATGTCGTGTAAAGCATTTAATATAAAAGACGTTTGACATGAAACAGGGCACGTGGACTGAAATTGTTTTTCAAAAGAATAAAATATTATTATTATATTATGAATTGTTTTTCATAGTATGTACTGTATCCGCGAAAATACAGCGTTCCCCCTTAAAAGGTACATACAAGATTCAATTCCATACAACAACTTTCGGATTAATGCTGTATTCATGGGTCATACTGTATTCCCCCTTAATTATTGTACACATCAGTTGTATGATGATTTATATATCTTTGTCCCTACAGTGCTGTTCTGATGGTCTGAGTGTACAGATAATTAACGGTGGATACTGTATTCTTCGGTCTTGCAGCATTCCCCCTCAATTGTTGAGCAAAAGCAATAAATACTTACAGGGAGTCAGGCTGTAGCAATCCTAATTCTTGTCGAAGCATGTTGAATCCTGATGTGCCGAGAGGCTTGGTAAAGATGTCGGCTAACTGGATATCTATATGAACTTTTTCCAGCCGAACATCCTTATTCTCGACATGATTCCTGATGAAATGATGCTTCATGTTGATATGCTTAGTGCGCGAGTGCAATACAAGATTGTGCGTTATTGCAATTGCACTCGTGCTATCGCACATAATTGTTGTTTCCTTGGCTTCAATTCCATAATCTGACAACTGTTGCTGCATCCAAAGGATCTACATACAGCAACTACCAGCAGCATAGTATTCTGATTCAGCCGTGGAAAGCGAGTTTGCCAATTGTTTCTTGCTAAACCAAGACACATGTCTAGGTCCAAGAAAGTGACAAGTACCGCTTGTACTCTTCCTATATAGCTTGTAGCCTCCGAGATCCGAGTCGCTGTAGCCAACTAAATCGAATCCGCCTTCTTTAGGATACCACAGTTCTACATCGACTGTTCCTTTGATGTATTTCAAGATTCTTTTAGCTGTGTTGAAGTGTGATTCTTTAGGTGATACTTGATATCGCGCACACACTCCTACAGCAAACTGGATATCGGGCCTGCTAGCCGTTAGGTACAGGAGTGAGCCAATAAGCTTCCTATAGAGTGATTGGTCAACCGGCTTTCTGGCTTCATCAGCACTAATTTGCACGGAAGTGCTCATGGGGGTTGATGATGATTTGGAAGTGTTCATTCCAAACTTGTGGAGAAGCTCCTTGCTGTATTTTTCCTGGTTGATGAATATCCCTGTAGGCAACTGCTTTACCTGCAAACCTAGGAAATAACTAAGTTCTCCCATCATACTCATTTCAAATTTACTTTGCATGAGATGTGAGAACCTTTGACATAAAACAAGGTTAGTTGAACCAAATATAATATCATCTACATAGATTTGAACCATTAGAAGGTCATCACCTTCCTGTATTTTGAACAAGGTTTTGTCCACAACACCTTTCTCAAATCCATTGTCGGTTAGATACTGGGACAGGGTTTCATACCATGCTCTAGGGACTTGTTTAAGTCCGTACATCGCCTTCATTAGCCTGTATATTAGGTCTACGCCTTCTGTGTTGGCAAACCCTGGTGGTTGTTCAACATAGACTTCTTCGACAAGGTCTCCATTCAGGAATGCGCTTTTGACGTCCATTTGATAAACAATGAAGCTTTTGTGGGCGGCAAAGGCTAAGAATATCCTAATGGCTTCTAGTCTGGCTACAGGGGCAAATGTTTCATCGTAATCTATGCCTTCTTCCTGTCGGTATCCTTGCGCGACTAGACGGGTTTTGTTTCTAATAAAAAGTCCATTTCGATCCTTCTTGTTTCTGAATACCCATTTGGTTCCAATTGCAGATTGATGCATAGGTCTGGGTACAAGATACCATACATTGTTTCTTTCGAAACCGTTAATCTCTTCTTCCATAGATGAAATCCAATGAGAATTATTAAGGGCTTCTATGGTAGAAACATGTTCGGATTGGGCTAAGAATACATCAATAGTGCACATGTTGAGTCTTCTAAGCTCAGCTTGAGACTTCTATTCAGGAAATGGAGAAATCTCAGTTTCGAGTTCTTCTTGCTCACATAGTACATTTCCTTGTGTACTCTGTATTCTCCTATGGGTTGATACTCCATCATCAATGTCTCCTATGATCAACTCCTGAGGGTGATCTCTCAACCATCTTCTGTCGGGTTCTAATTCGTGGTCCCGCATCAGATCTTGAGTTGTCAGTAGTTTCGGCTCACTTGTACAACATCGGCTTCATCTACGCGCTTACGGCCTCAGGTTGATTTCTAGGTCAACGACAGGTTCTATAGGAATTGGTGGATCTATGATGGAAAGTTGTTGGATGTCCTGAGAAAGTCCTTCTACTCCTGTAGGGTCATGGTGAGGTTCGTCAAACACTACATGAACTGATTCCTCGATTGTCAACTTCCTTTTATTTAAGATCCTATAAGCTTTGCTGACAGAGAAATATCCTACAAATATTCCTTCATCTGACTTCTCGTCGAAGGTTCTGAGTTGATCCTTTCCATTTTTCAACACATAACACCTGCATCCAAATATGTGAAAGTACGAGACTAATGGAGCTTTGTTGTTTCATACCTCGTATGCTGTTTTGTTGTGGTGCTTGTTGACGATACAGCGGTTTTGAGTGTAGCACGCTGTATTGGTGGCTTCGCCCCAGAAACGCTGTAGCAACTTGCTTGTGGCAATCATTGTTCTTGTTGCTTCTTTCAGCGTCCTGTTCTTTCGCTCAACAACACCATTTTGTTGAGGTGTACGGGCAGGTGAGTATTCGTGCTGTATCCCATTTTCCGAACAGTATTGCTCTATAAAGCGGTTAGTAAATTCTGTACCTCTGTCGGAACGAATGGACACGATACTCAACCCTTTCTCATTCTGAAGCTTTCTTAGGTGCTCGGGCAGCTTTGATGTTGTATCTTTCTTCTTGCTTAGGAAGATAGTCCAAGCATAACTGGAAAAGTCATCAACAATAACGAGACAGTATTTCTTACCTCCCAAACTTACCGGGTCTACAGGACCATAGAGATCCATGTGTAGCATTTCAAAAACTCTGTGAGTCGAAAGATAGGATTTGCTCTTCAGGGTGGTCTTGATTTGCTTGCCTTTCTGACATGGTCCACAAACACTGTCTTTTTGAAATGATACATTTGGCATTCCTCTAACCAATCCCTGTCTGGAGAGTTTGTTGATCATCTTGAAATTGACTTGAGACATTCTCTTGTGCCATAGCCACCTTAGATTTGCAGTGCCTTTGGCAACAAAACATGGAATCGAGGAGCTCATAGGCATCGAGTCAGCAATATACATGTTACCTGATCTGCTTCCTGTGAGAACAACTTCTTTGGTCAGAATGTTCTTGACTCTATAGCGATCTATATAGAATTTCACCGAGAACTGTTTGTCACAGAACTGGCTAATACTAAGTAGATTATACTGTAAGCCTTCAACATAAGCTACATCGGTGACTTTGAATTTTCCGACAAGAAGGTTTCCTCTCCCTCTTGTTCTTCCTTTAGATTTATCACCGAAGCGCACTTTTGGACCACTACCTTCTACAAAGTCTGACAACTTGCTTTTATCTCCTGTCATGTGCCGGGAACATCCACTGTCGAAGTACCAGATGTCCTTTTCTAGAATATCCTATAGGCAAAGAAATTAAGTAGATTTAGGTCCTCTTTGATTATTGGGTCCATGGATGTTAGTGCCTTTAGGTACCCAAATTTTCCTGACAGCAATTGGTTTACTGTAGGTTATGTTAGGTACATTCTTGCGGTATCTACGTGGGGCATGCACGTAGTTGCTGTAACCATGATAATTATTATGCATGTAAAAATCAGGATTATTATTATTAATCCAGTACTTATGCCGTCTTGGAGGTGGAGCCATTTTCTTTGGCCTTACAGCTTGCCTTCTGGGTCTCCAGTTGGATTCCCAAAGCTGTTGCTGATACTGTGCGGAAACTTGCTTTTGCGAGGGATAACGCGGCTCCTGTATCCAATACCTAGGCGTGCTGTACTGAAAGTACTGCCGTGCGGGCCTTTGATATTTGGATACAACCTTCTTTCTGAACGACTGTTGGCGCTGTTGATATGCTCGGGGAGCATGCTGTTGGGTGCACCTTACAGGTCTGAATGGCTGGTGATTCCGCTATCTTGAATGGCCTAGTACATACCATGGCATACATAAACTCCCGACCGCCGAGGCATAAGGAACTTTATCCATTTCCTCAATCTCTCCCTTCGTTGTAGGGCAATCCTTGCTCGTCAATTTAAAATTGTTAGTAAGAGGCGAACTAACAACTTTAGTTTTTTCCATGTTGAAGCGTTTAAGCACCTTCTCGATATATTGTTCTTGTGACATGTGTAATTTTCGGGCTGCTCTATCTCGAGTGATTCTTATCCCAAGAATTTTTTTAGCAGCCTCCAAGTCTTTCATGGCAAAAGACTTGTTCAACTCTTTCTTCAAGTTGGCAATCCTTTCGGCATTCTTGCCAACGACCAACATGTCATCTACATAAAGCAATAAGATGATAAAATCATCATCTCCAAATTTCTTGAAAAATACGCAATGGTCTAGGGCCGTCTTCCAGTAGCCTTGCTCCCCCATAATCGACTCAAACTTTTAAAACCATTGCCGTGGTCCTTGCTTCAAACCGTATAGACTCTTTCGGAGTCTACAAACATAATCCTCTTTCCCTTTGACCTCAAACCCTTCCGGTTGCTTCATATATATCTCCTTATCGATATCCCCATGAAGAAATGCCGTCTTGACATCCATTTACTCAATCTCAAGGTCAACACTAGCCGCTATACCAAGGACCAATCGAATCGATCCTATCTTCACAACTGGAGAAAAAATCTCGTCAAAATCAATACCTTTCTTTTGACTAAATCCCTTCACTACGAGTCTAGCTTTGTATCGGGGTAGTGAACTATTTCTTCCGACTTCACCCTATACACCCATTTATTTCTCAAAGCTCTCTTGCCTTTCGACAACTTCACCAACTCGTACGTATTATTCTCATGCAACGAGCTCATCTCGTCTTGCATGGCATCCATCCAATCCTTCTTGTTCTCATCCTTCATAGCCTCCGCAAAATATTTGGGCTCTCCCTCATCGGTGAGTAAAACAAACTCATCGGACGAAGGGCTGTGCCTAGGCATGGAGTACAACAGGGTAGGGGAGGATTTCAGGGGCCTAGGCGCAGCCCTTCTGCGCCTAGGCACGAAGTACAGCAGGTCCGGGAGAAATTGTAGAAACTAGCACGGGCGCGCAGCCCGAAAGGCTTGTGCCGCGGCCCGGAGTACAGGAGGTTGAGGGAGAGTTGAGGAAAAATGTGTGCCACATCCCGGAGGGCTTGTGCCGCGGCCCGGAGTCCAGTCAACTCCGAGAAGGCCTATATTTCGGAAATAACTCCTACACAATCTTGGATGGATTTTTCTGGCGGAGCAGCGCGACCTGAATGACACAAATACTTCAGCGGCTGCGTACGACGATGGATTTGCCAAATTTCTCAGTGGTATTTTCTGATGAGGAAGATGATGGCACAGCATAATGCATTGCATATTATTGATAGCCCATCTGTCTTGGCACCCACGTACGCACTCCAGGAAACTGAACCGTCCGATCAGAGCAACAAGCCGGATCGAGTACGAACCCAATTCTCTCCCGGGCTCATTAAAGATCGGATTGGTCAGAGACGTCAAGACCGACCCGATATCCAGACCGGAAGGACCGATCAGATCAAGGACAAATACGCTCCAACTCAAGATTACGACAAGGCCGACCAGAATGACGGAAGACCCGAGGACCGACCCCAGTGGATAAGCATCGCCAGAAGCATGCGGGACAGGCACACAGGACAATTAATGCATGCTGTCATATCCCTTCCCGAAGCAATCGTTAGAAGCCGCCACATGTTTAAGGCATATTTACACTTTGACAAGTGTTTTGGGCATATTCCCCAACATTCTCCAGCTGTCATCTCCTGACTGGCCGAGATTGTCTATATATAGAGAAAGTGTACAGAAAGAAAATGAGGGGGGACTTTCGAAATTTTATGCGAAAATAGATAGAGAGAGAGAGAGAAAAAGAGAAAAGATAAGACTTGTAATAAACAAGCGAAAAACATAGACCGACCCAAAATATTCAGCTCGGCTCTATATCATATTGGTCATTAATAAAATTTAGTGATCTAATTTATTCCATCTCATTTATTGTGTTCTACGTGTCTTCGGTCCATTCATCCAGATCAGCACACGTGATGTTGACCAAAATAGTTGTCAACAGATTGGCGCTAGAGGAAGGGGAAACCTGTTCGAGGTGGCGGGGCGCTTTTACACACCCTGCGTTCATCCGGGGGATGGGTACTCTCATCAATAAGTGGTGGTATGAAAGCACAGGAACCATTGTAACTATGAGTTGAAAGCATAGGAACCATTGTAATTATGAGTTCATAACTCAAGGAACATCGAGCATAATTCAAGGCTCCAGAAGGTTTCTAATGAACATCCATATATCCTTCAAATTAAAGTTGCAATCAACATACACTGCAGCTGCCAATGACTCCACAATGTCTGCAAGAACTTTTGGGAGCTTTCACTAGGCCTTCATAAAGATTTGGGTATTCTAGAAAAAGTAGTTCGTTACGGCGCATCCTAAAACAGCGTCACCAACGAACTCAAGATGCTATTAGGCGAAGATTAGGCGGAGATCAGATGGAGTCATGGGAACCTAAATGGGTTTTTTTGCCTAAGCGCCAGGCAAACGGCCACTGGGATGCTGACAGTGAAACCTGAAATTCGAAGTGATGAAAAACAGCAGAAAGAGGAACCTGCGTAAAACAAAGACCGCATGAGCTTTATGGTAAGAAAAGCCAATTTACATGAATCCAGAGTGAGAGAAGAGTATAAATGTTCTATTAAAATTGAAATAAGTGAAGGCATACTCTTTATGATGGGGTGCGAAAGATAGAGAATTCTGCAGCTTCTGCCGATTATTCAGAAGCGAAGGGAAAAAGGGCCCGACCGGCAAGGTCACCAAGGAAGTCTTGGCAGAAGCACCGATCCTGCAACGACCGTCCTGAGGAGAACCTCCCATCCGTATCTCACGATGTCTGACCCCGCAATCTGCACCACGTTTATCTGGGCGAAAAATGTGGTTCAACATCCGGTCTATTATGTTAGTCAAGCCCTTCATGATGCCGAGCTCAGATACGCTCCGATGGAGAAGTTGGCCTATGTACTCATAATGGCCTCCCGAAAGTTAAGACCCTACTTTCTGGAACATCAGGTAGTTGTCTTAACTATCCCTTAAAGCAAGTCATGCACCGACCCGACGTATCTGGCCGGATGATCAAATGGGCCGTTGAGATCGGACAGTTTGACTTGACTCTAGAATCGCGCACTGCCACAAGAGGTCAAGTCCTGGCAGATTTCATTGCGGAGTTTTCACCAGCAATCACAAGAGAATGATCGATCAGAGGAGTGGTCACTCTATGTAGACGGATCGTCAACTGTCGACCGGGCAGGCGCAGGAATAGTCCTCGTCAGCCCCGATCAACATTTATTCTGCTCGGCCACTCGCCTAGGTTTTCCGGCCACTTGCAATGCAGGATATGAATCCCTCTTGGCCGGTCTGGAAATGGAGACCTCCCTTGGTCTTGCTTACTTCGCTATTTTAAGCGATTCTCAATTGGTGGTGAACCAAATTAGGGGCCAATACAAAGCCAAGGAGCCCAAACTGTTCAAATATTTCCACCTAGCACGAACCCAATTGCTAGATTTTCAAGGAAATACACAACACCTTCCTCGAACCAAGAATATCCAAGCTGACTCCTTGGCAAAACTCGCACCCAGCTCTGGAGCCGAACACATGATGAGGTCAGCATAGAGTACCATGCGTCATCGGCCCTAGAAATGACCAAAGTCCAAGCAGCCGGACAGTTCGAGCCGCAAGGACGGGTGCAACCTACAATTCAATGTCTTCAGAGCGGCGTTTTACCCGCGGACCAAGCCCAGGCACAATCACTTCAAACTCAGTCCACCCGGTTCACCATTCTAGATGGAACTTTATACGAGGGTATTCAGTTCCATTGCTGAAAGGCTTATCCAAGTACGCCCTCGGAGAGGTGCTCGAGGGCGTATGCGGCAGCCACTTCAGCGGCCTGGCATTGGCCTACAAATTGATCCGATAAGGATATTACTGGTCGAGTCTTAAAAAAGATGCCATCGAGCTTGAGCAAAAGTGCGCCCGATGCCAAACCTTCGCTTCCCAGATTCGACCCTCGCAAGAAACCCACTTCCGTTTATTGCTCGTGGCCGTTCGTCAAGTGGGGGATCGATCAGATCGGCCCCTTACCTAAAGGACGGGGAGAAGTACAATACGCCATCGTCGCAGTTGATTATTTCACAAAATGGGCTGAGGCCGAACCCATAGCATAGACAACCGAACAAAAAATAATCAATTTTATTTGGAAGTCGCTCGGGGCCCCTCAGTCCATTGTTTCCGATAATGCCAAACAAGGACGATAAGAAATTCAGGCCTTTTGCGACGGCCTCCATATACGAAATAACTTTTCCATACCGTACTATCCACAATCCAACGGACAAGTCAAGGCGGTTAATAAAATTATAAAGCAGCACCTCAAAATCCGCCTCGAAGAACTCAAAGGTTCTTGGCCCGAAGAACTCCCTGAAGCCTTATGGGCTTACGGAACAACGCATTGGCCCACCACTGGAGAAACACCTTCCTCCTCAGCCTTTGGTACTGAGGCAGTCATCCCGGTCGAAATTGGGGCGCCTACCTATCGGGTAACCCATTTCGAAGAACAAGGTAACGACTTGGCCCTCCAAGTAAGTCTGGACCTCATCGCAGAAAAGCGGACCCAAGCAGAAATGCGGAATGCCATCTACAAAAGATGTGAAAAATATTACTGCTCCAAGGTCCACCATAGAAGTTTCCAGGTCAGAGACCTCGTTCTTAAACGGGTATTGGGACTGGATCCGCGACCACCTAGGCCCAAGTGAGAAGGACCGTACAAGGTTAGTGAAGACCTTCAGAATGGAGCCTACCAGCTAGAATATCTGAACGGCTAGGGATTAACTTATCCGTGGAATGCTATGTATTTAAAAATGTATTGTCAATAAAATCTGACTTTATTCTATTCTTAGCTTTGGCACTATAAGACCGAGCTCGCCTCGGCACCTCATAAGATCGAGCTCGCCTCGGCACCTCATAAGACTGGCTCATCCGGCACTATAAGACCGAGCTCGCCTCGACACCTCATAAGACCGGCTCATCCGGCACTATAAGACCGAGCTCGCCTCGGAACCTCATAAGACCGGCTCATCCAGCACTATAAGACTGAGCTCGCCTCGGCACCTCATAAGACCGGCTCATCCGGCACTATAAGACCGAGCTCGCCTCGGCACCTCATAAGACCGACTCATCCGGCACTATAAGACCAAGCTCGCCTCGGCACCTCATAAGACCGGCTCATCCGGCAATATAAGACCGAGCTCGCCTCGGCACCTTATAAGACCGAGCTCGCCTCGGCACCTCATAAGACCAGCTCATCCGGCACTATAAGACCGAGCTCGCCTCGGCACCTCATAAGACCAACTCATCCGGCACTAAAAGTCCGAGCTCACCTCTGCGATCTGAAAGTTCGAGCTCACCTCGGCACACCCAACAGAAGATGAACAAGAAAGAACGACAACGGCCGAACCAAATGGGCCCAAACATCCAGAAAAAAGCAACTAAACAAGTGCTGTAAAGAAGATTTTATTCATTCAAAAAGGCATTTCGACAAAGTACATATGGTAAAAACAAAGGAAAGGAAATCTGGCATGCAGGCCATACAGAAAATAAAATAAAAAACTACTCGGCCCCACCATCCTGGCCAGCCACCTGGAAGGACTGTTCTTCACCTTCACTAGGCGGAACCAATCCTGGATCTTCAACAACCTCGATGGCCATCGGTTCATCAGCTCCAATATGGTCAACCTGCAGATCGGCCGCCTGAGACACTATATAGGCCTCGACATCCTCAACGATCTTCCCTCCCTTCATGAGATCTAATATCTCGTAGCAGGTGGAGACATAGTTCAGGTTGATCAGCTCCTCGAACTCAGGCGTCTCCTTAAAAGCTGCCGCTCCTTCGGCAAGACCCTTGGCGTAGCCCGAAGCCTCGCAAGTATTAACCCGCTCGGTCATGTTCTCAAGCTGGGCCATCGTATCTTTCAAATAAGCCTCGTGCTCGACCCTGGTCTCCAACCACCGCTTATGAGCCAGCTCGGCCGCCTCGGTCATCTCTCCAGCTTTCACTTTCTATATATTAGCCTCGAGGGCCCGACTCTCCAAGATCTCCATATCACCCTTCAAGGAGGTTATCTCCTCCTCCAAGGACTTGATCAGCGAAGGACAGAGATGGTGCTCCTCCCGGAGGGTCTGAAGCTCGGACGCCATCTTTTTGTGCTTCTCGACCAAGGACATTAACTCCTCGGTGGCCTTCACGTAAGTGCACATGGCACGGTTGGATCTGCTCATCCGGATCCATGTCATTGGTCACCATCTCCAGCTTGGGCGTCCATCCCCTGATAGGGATGTGACTGGACGCAGCCACCGCCGGGGGAACCCGGTTGAGCATCTCGGCGGTTGGGGTAGCTACCCAAACGTAATCAAGGAACCAGCGCGGCCGCCGCCCCTTCATCTGGGCACAAGGTTCCTCCCGGTCCTTATTAACCGGAAGGTAATGACTCTCTAAGTCGATTAAGGGCTCCTTGCTAGTCGCACGATCCGTCCGGACAGGGCTCGGCGCGGATACAGGAACTTCAGGAGCGGGCTGAGCCTCCGCTTTAGTCCCGCTGCCCTCAGGCTTGGTCTCCCCCCTTTTTCGTTTACCAGCCAGCTCTCTCCGCTCGGCGGCCTCGACAGCCAATCTCGCCACATGCTGCGCAGACGTCTCTTTCCTCCGAGACGGAACCTTCAACCTAGGGACTGGAGAAAGAAGAAATGTTAAAAAAAAAAGAAAGAAAGAAAAAAATTAAAAATTACCTGAGGAAGACATGGTACTCGGGTCGGTAGATCGGAGGCCGGCCGCCCAGAGTTTTCTTCAGTGACTAGAAGGTGCGACTTCCTCTGCTCGGCGGGGAGATCCAGAAGCTTCTCAATCCGATCGTCAAATTCGGAAGATGTCTCCTGCGCCGGGATACGCTCTGCACATAAAATAAATGATGAGCGTTAGACAAGAAGGGAACAGAACAGAAAACACAACACTTACTCATTTTGGCAATAAAATGCTCTGGGATCCGAAGCTCCGCGTCTATGACGCCGGGTTCCCACTTATCCATCGAGCTCCTCCAAGGTCCCCCGACATAAAACCACTGCTCCTTCCAGCTGTGGATGGTCTCCGGCACATCCACCACCTCCTTGTGCATGGCATGCCGGGCTGTCAGATAAAACTAGCCGGAGCCGGATCTGCCGACCGATCTCCACATGAAGAGACTGTTGAACTCCTCGAAGCTGGGCTCGATCCAGCCTTGCTGATGGAAGAGGACGAAAAGGCCCACCACCCGAGCCCAAGAATTGGGGTGATTTTGGGCCAGAGGAAGACCCCACTGCCTCAGCCAGCGGGAGAAAGCCAACGGAAACGTGAACCTCAACCCTGCCAGCAAAGAACAGTAGTACACCGCCGTACAACTGAGAGGCGGGGTGTGGGGCCTCTCATCGGGAGTCGGAACAAACATCCACACCCTATCCGGGATCTTGAACCACCTCCGCCAAGCCACCAACTGCTATTCCATGACAGTGTTGTGGATCGAGGCAGAGTCCTACTCCGCCTTCACGAAAGGGGACGGCCGAGGCCGAATCCAGGCCGCCGAAGGCTCAGCCCCTTCTTCCTCCGGAGTCCCGCCGACCGCCGTCAACGGCGCCGCCACCTCCACGTCTCCAGATCACGGCGACCTCGCGACCTCGCCACCTTCCTCCTCGTCGCTCCAATCGACGGGAACCCCGCCTACAGACAGATCCGCCACCCCTGTGCGGTCCGGAGACACAGTCAACTCCTCCGCCGCCCTCTGATCCCTCAACTCCGACATATTAAATAGGAAAGGAAGAAAGGCTTACCAAGAAATTCTCTCTAAAATCGGAAAAGAATACTAGAACTTTTTTTTCTCGTCTCTGCAACAAAAAACAAAAATGGCGGGAGGAGAAATGGAGAAGAAGAAACCTTATATTTATAAAGAAGACATTAAATGCCCAGCGCGTGGCGCGACGACTCACACTGAACCGTCGCAAAGACCAAAAGCGCGTGAACGCGTTATCAAATCAGATCCGGCCACGTGTCTCCCTCATCATGACATCTAGAACCCTGAAATCGAATCGACGCAACTCCCGAAGAGACGTCCCTTCGAGAGATCTTATCCTCCCACAAGCCAGATCGACCTTGCTACGAAACAACCCCAGCCCCAGCCAGCCCGGCAAGGCCCTGGACTCGGGGGCCCTTGTTGATAGCCCATCTGTCTTGGCATCCACGTAAGCACTCCAGGCAGCTGAACCGGCCGATCTGAGCAACAATCCAGATCGAGTATGAATTCAATTCTCTCCCGGGCTCGTTAAATATCGGACCGGTCAGAGACGTCAAGACCGACCCGATATCCAGACCGGAAGGATCGAGCAGATCAAGGATAAATACGCTCCAACTCAAGATTACGACAAGGCCGACCAGAACGGTGAGAGACCCCAGGACCGACCCCAGTGGATAAGTATCGCCAGAAGCATGCAGGCCAGGCACACAGGATAATTAATGCATGCTGTCATATCCCTTCCCGAAGAAATCCTTAGAAGCCGCCACGTCTCTAAGGCATATTTACACTTTGACAAGTGTTTTGGGCATATTCCCCAACATTCTCCAGCTGTCATCTCCTGACTGGCCGAGATTGTCTATATATAGAGAAAGTGTACAGAAAGAAAACGAGGGGGGACTTTCGAAATTTTATGCGAAAATAGAGAGAGAGAGAGAGAGAGAGAGAGAGAGAGAGAGAGAGAGAGAGAGAGAGAGAGAGAGAGAGAGAGAGAGAGAGAGAGAAAAGATAAGACTTGTAATAAACAAGCGAAAAACATAGACCGGCCCAGAATATTCAGCTCGGCTCTATATCTTATTAAGGTCATTAATAAAATTTAGTGATCTAATTTATTCCATCTCATTTATTGTGTTCTACGTGTCTTCGATCTATTCATCTAGATCAGCACACGTGATGTTGACCAAAACAGCTGTCAACACTGTATTCAAACAATACCAAGTATCCTCAAAACATCATCATAACTTATAAGCGTGGAATGCACCATCTGTGCCAAATCCTGTCCGTCGGAATGCACCGTCAAATCTCAATCTGGATAAAAACCATTAACACACAATATATCTGTAGATCAACTACCACATGATAATGATAACAAATCCCGAAATATCGACGTACAGTCCGAATGCTCAGGCGATCAATAACGATGACCAACCAATAAATCAACCAGGAATATCATCAACATGATAAACTCCAATACTAACAATGAAGGATCAACAATAATCGAGAATACCATCAACATGATAAACTCTAACATGACCAACAGAGGATCAACAATGACCGAGAATACCATCAACAAGATAAACTCCAAACACGATCAACAAAGGATCAATCAACGACCGAGAATACCATCAACAAGGTAAACTCTAAACGATCGACAATAATGGATCTCAAAGAAATAACAACGACTGTCGAACATACCCCTCGGCCGTATGAACAACCAATCGCAAACCATCGAACATACCTAACCATAAATGGAGGATGTACGACCATACAATATGTCTCAAAGATGGACATCACAGTATGCCCGATCCGGAAATATGTCACTGCACATGTCTACCCCGTATACGGAATCCAGAATATACGTGGGACAATGTACCTAATTAGCCTCACGAAGTACGTCTCGTGTGCACGGTTCAATGTGGAAATATCAACACATAATCAGAGTGTGCCCAGCTAAAAATCCTACACAATGACCAATCGGAATGCAGATATGATTCCAGATATGTCACGATGCAACATGACAACGAAACTCAAAGAATCACATATCCAATAAGGATCAGAAAGACTCACCGAAGTGAACAATGACACACGGATAATGAAAGATCGACACGACCGACAATATCCAAAACAAAACATCCTCGGATCACAATTCTCAAAGAATGATCAACATGATCAACGATCTCAAACAACGGTCCTAGGATCATCATCCCCCAACGATCGATCAACACAACCATTAATACCAAACAATAATCCTGGGATCAACATCCCTCAACGAACAACCAGTACGAATCTTATTATACGGAACCTCAACATACAACATATACAACAATTCAACTGAATAATTATCCTCATAACTGAACAATACTTAAATTACCTCAAAGCCGAAGACAATATTCTTTTCCACGAACAAACATCCCTGAACGAATACACAGTTATACGAATATTCCCGAAATAAGTATAGTCCATTTATACCAACAAACCACCGTCCCGACATCACTGTCGATACGGTGAACCAATCCTCGATACTCGACATTTCATATCCTTGACCAAAGATAACTCACATCTTCCTTGAATACAATTAAATCATATACATTATGATTTAATCCCAACTAGAGCACGATATACAAACCATCATCCCGACAATTTACATTTATAATATCATTGCTATACGAATTATAAATAAAATGAAAGCAAAACCATTCATTAAATATTATAACTGAACAAGTATAAACTTGCCTCGATACCGATACCACGAAGTCGTTACCAATTCCATTGCCTTCATCTTCGAGCTCCTCAGCCCCGACCAAAAGCAATTTACGAACTCTTCAGCCTTAACCGCAACACAACGATCATAATCCACGATCAAACATCTCAACCTATTGCAATAATCGATTAACGTACATTCGATAATAATCAACAACCAATATAGCCAGCCAATCAAATCAACGACTCAACCATACCCCGATCATAAATAAAACCGAACAATACAACTCAAATAAATACGAACTCCTATCCACAATACAAGCCGAAACTCGATGGTCACAAATAACAATCAATAACCGATCAACAAACACAACGGTTCTACAATATCCCGATTAAACACAAATCCGAACAATCAAATCAATCGATCATGAACTAAAAACCACAACACGATCCATAATCCAATAATCATATCAATAATCAAATTAAACCAACAAGGGTCTAGCATTACCGACTCCAAATTTAATCTTACCTACGTATACGAGTACAAGTTTCCTCCTTGTAAATTCATAATAAAACCCAATTACCGATTATCATCATCAATCCGGATAATCCAATTAGTTCAACATATAGATGATCATATTCCAAGGGTGTCAAATAATTCAATCATTCGATTTGAACACTTGTTCAATACGTGTGAGCTTCCAAATTCAAAGATCAATAATAATCTCATCGAACTCGAAATCATATTCGTATTCTTATACGAATATTATACCAAAACACATAACTTAGCTCTAGATATGAATATTCCATATTCATATCCAAAACACCAACACCTTAAACATATTCATCAAATCATATAATCCAAGAGTTCCTAAATCACAATGATATCAATTCAATCACAATCCTACAAAAACGTATAAAACTTCCCAAGTTCTACCCATTGAAGCAATTTATCGGACACTTTGAGGGCATAATCCAATTTAATCGATTAACAGAGGAATTCTCGAATTTGCTCCACAAAACTTCAAAAATAATGAATGATTCCGAGAATACAATGAAATTCTATCAACAATTTGAGTTAAAACGAATGAAATCGGCCAAAACATCATGAAACCCCAAAAATCCCCAAAACCAAGGGTACAAGTGTTCTTACCTTCGATCTGGACGAAACGAGACGAAAGATGATGTTAGACATGAATCAAACTCCAAAAAATGATGTTCTATGATGATCCCGTTCAAAACCCTCAATTTCTGTCGAAGAATCGCGAAAAATGAAGAAAAATGTGGAAATGGCCGAGTGAACCAGTGCCCAGGCCTTAAATAGGCGATTCCTGCCGGGCACTTACGGCCGTAACCGGCCGTCTCAAACCTTCTGCCCAATCTGGCCGACATCCTTACGGTCGTTATCGGCAACCACTAATGTACGTAATGGGCCTTACGGCCGTACCCGGCCACAACCTTACGATCGTTATCGGCCAGTACTTACGAGTCACTGTCGGCCGTAACCGACCATACCAACGAGTCACTGCCGATCGTGACCGGACATCCCAACGAGTCATTGCCGGGACACGTGCGGCACTGGCAGGTCCCGCGACTTGTCCAGCTGTCTTATCCGAAATGTCCATCTCCATTCGGCCGTAATTTTGACAATCCGATTATTCTAACATCTAAACAATCCTCATTCATAATTCAAGATGTATATTATCATATTCTCCAATATACGATCCTCCTAACATCAAGAATCAAAATAATTCTACCAAGAACACCAAGAACACTATGATTCTATAATCATAACCAATATAATCAAGACATAAACCATCCTATCCTTCAACATATAGTTCATATAACCTCAAGAATCGTAACAACAAAACCATAATCATCTTCATACGATAATTCATCAACAATAATATCAAATTCCGAATTCAAGGAGAGGATTATCCAACATAACTCTTAGAAGATGAAATACACAAGCAAACACTTCAAGAATCAACAATAGCTCCATATCTCAAGCTCCAATCTCATGTTTCCAAGCTCATAATCGACTTTGAAGGCGAAAAAACGAAGTGGAGTTCTGAAGAAAATGAAATGACGGGCGTCCACTTTTATAAACTTCCATCTCGTTACGTACGTAACATACCAAAGTTAATGTACGTAACACAAATTACGTGCGTTATCCATCCTTGATAGCGTACGTAATACCGATCCAGAGGTAACTGACTCATTTCATTCAATGCCTTACGTACGTAATCCTTTCCTCATAGCGTACGTAATACGTACGTTGACTTGCTATAATATATTCTCATCTTACGTACGTAATACCCCTGCATAGCGTACGTAATACTCGGGGTTGACTCGCCTGTCCACATCCGCTGCCGAAAGCTGCCGACACAGGTCCCACCTGTCGATCATATCCGGATCCTGTCTGATTCCTCTTGTTACGTACGTAATGCCTTATGCATAATGTACGTAAAACTAGCAACTTAACGTACGTTAGCACTTAAAATTAGCGTACGTAATGGCCTTCTGCACTTGGCCAAAATCCAACTGTTCCGGTCCGTCTCGACATACTGGATACGTATACACACATACTAAATACATATATTCATCCCAAAAATATTCTCATATGATACACCTGATGTTCAAATCAGTTCAACCTGATACACCATATCCTCAATACAACTGTCAATCAAACACGTCAATTGTACAAATATAAGTGTCTCGGTTCTTAATTTATTTTATCCATACTGTATAGACACCAAGCTATGCAGTATATCTCAGATAAAATAACGTGAAAAATTTATACTGAAAATCCGGGTATTACATTGATGATGTTATTCCTTATAAGGAAATTATTATTTAATTATATAACTCCAATCCTAAACATTTAGCCGAGCAAGACCTCGTAATTGAGACTCGTTGGGAACTTGCTACAATCGTTCATAGTATTCTACGGGCTTATACTAATTCTATATGTTTATTTTCTTATGTTTTTAACCTAATGTGCGCTTGGATATTTTAAGATATTGTAAAATTGTTGGTTCTTTAAGTGAATACCAAAATATTTTACATTTATCTCAAGTTATTTCTACAATGCAAGAAAAATGGTTATAGTATTTAGCACAATTTCCTTACATATATGGTGTTGCATGTCTTTTTGACCGGTGTGTGAAAAAAGAAGCACTCGGTAATCTTATTGATTATTATTATAATGCACTAGGTAAATGAGTGCGTCAAAATATTAGCTTCATTAGTTAATTTGTACATTTAAAAATATAAATCGGAGGTTCTAGCCTCTCAGTCAACTTCAAAAAAATAAAGGTAGGTTTGATAAATTTTACATCTTCAATTATTTTCAAAAAACCAAAATCGTCATCAAGCTCTACTTCTTCAACTTCTTCTAAGTCAAATCTTAAATGAGTATTTTATGTGTTCGCATGAGCTTGATGCTGATTTTGAGATTTTAAAATGGTGGAAATTACATGAAGAACAATATCCTATATTGGCTAGAATTGCAATGGATCTCCTTGTCGTTCCAGCCTCTACAATTGCTTCAAAGTCCGATTTTAGTGTAGGTACAAGAGTTATAACAGATAAACAAACATCTTTATTGCCCGTTGTTGTGAAGATTCTGGTCTGTAAAAAATATTGGGAACAAGCAAAAAAACATCAACAAGAACAGATGGAAGAAGAAAACGAACATAACGAGGATGATGAGCCGTGGATGATATCGATTCTTCATCCGAATTAGGAGCTTCGGCGAGTGGCCAAAATGACGATTGAGCACATCATCCTACCTTTAAGTTTAGGTATGTAAAAAGGTAAGTAAAAAGAACTACGTGGACTTTGATTCATAGGATACGTAGGCAACTCAATTTTGAAAATTAGATTAAATTTCAAAAAATAATCTAATTTTTACAAATTAAGTCCAATCCAATTTCCCCCTGTTTCCCCCATTTAATTTAATGCTAACATATCCTAAAAATTCAAAATGAATTTTCTTAAACAGATTGAAGCAGTTCTTTACTAATTTTTATAATTTTTTAATTCAAACAGTTTTTGTAAATTGATTTTTAATTGATATTAACTAATTTATTTTAAAAATTCAAAATAACTTTTTTAAATTGATTGTTAATGTAATGTTAACATATTTTTATGTTCAAAATAATTTATTTTTAATATTCGGCCTGGGCTGTCCTGCCCAGACCGGCCCACAACAGCCCGGTGGCGGGCGGGCTCCGCCCAGGCCCGGCCCGCGACAAACATGGTCCGCTCCTGCACTCCCTATTCTGAGCCCGTTCCGTTCCAGCCCGACCCGTAGCCACCTCTACCTGCAATGTCTCATCTTACTTTTAAATTTCCATTATTAAAACCACAGTAACCACTTTCGACCAACACCGAGTCGCTAGAAAACCATAACCAGATCCAAACGCCTAAAACAACCATCACAACCAATCTCCACTTCCCCCTCTCTGCTGGAAAACAAAAACTCGGGCCGCTGATTCACCAAGCCTGGAGTGAGTTCAGAACCTCAAAACCAAAGATCGAGCCTTCACCATTCCACTCTCAAACAAAAATATGGAAACAATCCAGCATTTAACCAGACTTCATCAAACCCCAGAATCCAAAATCTAACCCAAAATGAGAAACCCGAAGCCGGCCCAAATACCCAAATCGAAAATCAAAACCCATCGTACCTTTCAAACCAGATCCAAAGCCCAAATTTCAGTCCAAGTTTGATTGCACGAACCACGTGGGATCGGCATCTCCTGAATGGCTTTCACCCATTCTATTATCGGGTGCCCGGGAGGGTTACCTTAGAGTTGAACAAAGAAACCAAAAACCATTAATTGACCCGAATTAGAACCTTTAACCCATCAAGCTTACCTGGCTGATTGCCACACATAGAGCTAGTATAACATATCCTCGAAAAACCCTCGTAGTCCGTCGCACCGTCGTTGCCCACCGTCATCGCTAGTTGCATAGTGTATGATTTGTGGGTGTTGCATATGCCCCTTTCCTGTGTGAACATGAACACAGAGAAATAAATGTGTATTTGATCAATGTGTGTGTGTGTGTGAATATACAGTGAGGAATAGAGGAAGAGGTGGAGAATTTCAGTAGACTTGGCAAAATAGGCCCAGGCTCATGGCCGGGCCAGCCCACCTGTTTAGGCAAGACGCCTAATATTTTTAAAAAAAAATCGCTTTTGGCCCGACCCAGATTTGGCCAAATTGTTGAGGCTGCTCACAATACCTACGCCCAGCTTTTTTTATATCTTTATGTTATATGTAAATATAATTTTTAAAAATTGTCCTTATTGGTTAGATTATATTAGATCTATATGTTAATTATTGACGTAATTTTATTTTTACGACTTTGACATTTTCAGAAGATCTCATATCAATAATAATATTATTTTATGATTTTCATAAAAAATAGTAGTAATAAATGATATGATGATCAAATAAAAATATTTGTATATTTGTGTTTTGATTGCGGTAGTGTAGTAAATAATTTAATTATCAAATAAAAATAATTATACATTTATATATTTGATTGTAATAGTATAGTGAATAATATAATAATTAAGGATCGAAAAATATTTCTACATTTATTCAGAATTAATATTTCAAAAAAAAAAGATGAAGCCCGCGGGCCGGGCCGAGCCACGTGCCTAATATTTTTGGCCCAAAAAAAATCGTGCCTTTTTGGCCCGGCCCAGATTTCGCCCGCCCATTTTTCGCCCGGCCCATTTGGGCCGAGCCCGCCCGTTTGCCAGGCCTAAATTTCAGTTTAGAGTATGGCTGGAAACGAACCGATCCGAGTCAAGTTTTGACCTTAACAAGCATGGTTTGTAAATGTTCACTCGAGCTCGAATGAACAACAATATTCAAGCTCGAGCTCGGCTCGAGCATCAGTCCCGAGTGCTCGGGAGCAGTTCACGAGTATTTGTTTATTTTTATTTCAATTTTATTTATTTTTTATTTTTATTTTTATTTTATTATTATTTTTTTAATAAATATAATTATTATCAATAAATGTGATACCCGAGCCTGACACTACTCATTTGGTCAATATGATTCATGCATTACTTGTTAATTATGTGTTATTTGGATTACTTGACGTTTCATGGTTCAGTTGATCTTATAGTTAATTTCACTACATAGAAATGTGCTAAACATTTGAACTAAAGTTTAAAACACTATTGTGGTATATATTTAGGAACTAAGTTACGTTATTCATATTATTTCTAATACTAAAATAAAATATATGTAAAGATCTTATAAAACTCTGAGTACACGTGGTAAGCCTAGAAGTCATAAAGATGTCACTAACGTGTCTATCGGAGGTTAACTAGCTTATCTCGAGATTTTTAGTCGGCGCGTGTACTGGGTCACTTTAGATTGATGATTGAAGAGAATAACCATTATTTAATATACTAACACGTGTCAAGTACCTTGATTCTTGTCAATACCTAATAGGATACAATTTATGATTGTATCTGATAACGTTTGTAAAATACTGTGATCTGTCTATACCTTATTCCTTCTAACTGCGGTCAGGATTGAACTTATCCTTTAGTTTATTGTCCAAAAGGTACCAAATTGATAAATGAATCCTTAAATTCCTAAATATAATGTTGTGTATGAAGTTTTAGAAAGTTATGACAATAAACTCCTTCACTAGCATTTTCATCATTGTTCGCATAAGTAACCGACTTTAAACACTTCAAACACACACTAAACTTGTACAAAACCCCTAGGCCAGCCATCCATAACCTAAATATGGTTTATTTACGTTAGGAACCGGTTCAAACACTTCAAGAACTGGATCATAACTACTTGAATCGATCCATTCTTTCAAACCTAGTCTCTAGTAGTCATTCGAGGGTATTTTGGACATTTCATCTTCATAACACACATGGTTGATGGATAAAACCGACCCTCAACCCTCATATATTGTCTTCACCCTTCGAAAATTTACCAAAAATTCAAGGAGAAATCATCAAAACAACACCACCTCAATTTCTTTGACAATCAAGGTGAGTTTCCTTTATTTCTTCCTTGTTTTTGATATGTTCTTAGCTCTTTCGAAGGTGTGAGAGCTTGTATATGTTCTTAGGCATGTTATAATGATGTTAAGAATTCATCCATGGCTTACTCTTGCATTTAATATGGATTTATATGGCTTAAAATTTACTAAGGCAATAAAGGAATCAATTCTGCCACCTTTTGGAATTAATGGTATATGTTACTTGATCCGTATATTTCAGGGGCATGAGTTACAATATATTTTTTCTTAAGTATCTTAGGGATATTATGTCAAAAATTGGTGCAAATCCAACTTATATTCTAGTGGTTATAAGTAAAAAAAAATCTGATTATGACAAGACTTTGATAAACTCTCTTAATCAAGTGTATTGTTATAAAACCTTGGAATTTTAAGTTGTGAGAGTTGAATGGATTTTATAAACAGTGCTTAATAGATTCATTAATAAATTACAAGTCCAAAATTGATTGGTTAATGGGCTGGTATTGTAACACCCCCAATCCGCTCAGGGATATTACACGCCGTAGAACCTTTCTTCAAGGTTCTACCAGGATGGTAACAAAACCGAACAACTCAACAACGCCTTTAAGGCTAAAATGACTCAGTAGACCGATTTGGTCTTTCGTTAAATACATACAACTCAATTACAATACATGCCCACGCAGGGATCGAATACAACACACTCCCGTACAACGTGGAAAGAATATTGCAGCGGTAATAAAATATAACTAAACCAATATGACATCAAACGGGCCCTCGTGTGATTAGTATCGTTCATCTTTCATCATCCTTCGTGCCGACCATGTGTTATGCTCCCAAACCTGAATGCAAAAACAGACATCCACCCCCCGAATACTCGGGGGTTAGTAAAACTCCACTGTTTTGCTAGTGCAAGAACAAAGTGCAAATACGAGCCATACAATTCACATTCCACGAATAACAATAACCAGGAATCCTCAAAGATCCAAACGTAATGAAAAGTACTTCCCGAGGCATGAGTTTGGCTAAAACATTCCAAAATCGAAAGATCACAAATCAAGGGAAACAATTTATAAAACAGTTTAAAATGCCATCGAGAGTTTTAATAGAAAACAATTTAGGATTTCAGAATCTTTCTCTTACCAAAATCAACAGGGGTCACAGCCCAAAGGTTTTGTTTTGGCAGATAGAAAACCCGACAACAATTCACAGGGCCAGAGCCCATCATCATGTGTCCTCGACGGACATAAAAATCAACAAAACATAATCGCGCACGCGCATCGCCTAGGACCGGGACGAAGCCACAAATCCCACTCGAGGCCTCGAAGGACCCTCCCGAGCTACTAGCGAAACAAATCACACACATCTCACGGTTGGATCAATCGCTTGTTGCATCCAGGCCACATGATCGCATGCCATGTGCCACCGTAGATTATCTCAGGCTCTCACGGTTGGATCAATCACTTGTTGCATCCTGACCACATGATCACGTGTCATGTGTCACCTTAGACCTTCAACCATATCCACACATTCACACAAATAACATATCACATCAATAATATCCAAGTAATTCACTCAATGGCAACAAACACAAAACACGACGCAATGGTCAAATTACAACGTACCAATAAAAGATAATATATATACATATATATATTATCAAAGCACAACGACAACACCATGTGTATTCATAGTAATTCACATAACCATCCACGAACACAATGTCCACAAAACACGCGCGTTTTGAAAGAGGGCCTTTAACAAGGCTAACCGAATCTATGAAAGTGAGATTCAAACGATCAAATAAACATAAGGAGACGATCACTAATTATCACATTCATAAAACAAGAATTTGTATGGACAAGGTACTTGCCTCGAGTAATCACAAACGCGAAGAATCGACCGAAGTAGGTTGGCACGAACCGACCACGAACCCGCCGACTCCACCGAACGCTAACCCGCGACAATAAAATACGGACAACAATAACAACAATGAAAATGAATTTCAAAGTACGACCCAAAGTTGCTGAATTCAAAGAACAAACGACGAAAGTTCAAGGGTTTCCCCCAAACGGCCAAGAACGCAAATCGACCGACCAAAACATGAAAATTGAATTCTAAGCCGAAATATGGATATACAATCCATAGGATATATTTAACAACATCATTTGACAACAATTGGTTCGTCAAAAAATGGATAGAAAACGAAATCAAGAACAAAACTCCCAAAAAGTCAACTCTAGGGATTCAAGAAAAATACTTTGATTCTTTGAAGAACAATGGATTAGATGATGTTATAATCACCTAGGATACTCCAAAACACCTTGGATGGAGTGGAAATCGGCCAGGAGCCCAAGCCCTAGTCGCCCTCGTCTCAACCCGCGGAGGAAGAAGAATAAATGAAGAAAAATGAAGAGTAATGATCGATCCGTCCGCTTTATATATCGATACTTTAGCGTGCGCTAATACTATCAGATTAGCGTGCGCTATCAAAGCATCAGAACAAAACATTCTGCCAAAAAGTACAGTTAGCGCACGCTAGCTACAAATGTTAGCGTGCGTTAACGAGAACCCTGCACTACCTAGTAGCTCCCGGATCGCCTGGCACGGATAGCGCGCTATCCTTCCCCCCAGCGTGCGCTACCAATGTAACACCCCCAAATCCGCTCAGGGATATTACACGCCGTAGACCCTCTCCTCGAGGATCTACCAGGCTGATAACTAAAATCAAACATCTAAACCTCGCCTTTAAGGCTAAAATGACTCAGTAGACCGATTTGGTCTTTCAACAAATACATACAACTCAATTCCAAACACATACCCACGCAGGGGTCAAAATACAATAAACTCCCGCATAACGGGGAAAAGATACTGCAGCGGAAAAGAAAATACAAGTAGACCAATACGACAAAGAACGGATCCTCGTGTGACTAGTATCGTTCATCATTCATCATCCTTCGTGCCGACCCCGTGCTATGCTCCAAAACCCGAATGCAAAATAGACATCCACCCCGAATACTCGGGGTTAGCAAACTCCACCGTTTTGCTAGTGCAAGTACAAGTGCAAAAATACGAGCCATACAATACAAGTTCCAAGAACAATAATAATCAGGAATCCTCAAAGATCCAAACGTAAAGAAAAGTACTTCCCGAGGCAAGAGTTTGAGTAAACATTTCCAAAACCGAAAGATCGCAAATAAGGGAAACAATTTACAAAACAGTTTAAAATGCCATCGAGAGTTTTACTAGAAAACAATTTAGGATTATACAATCCTTCTCTTTCCAAAAATCAATAGGGTCACGGCCCAAATGTTTTGTTTTCGCAAATAGGAAACCACCAACAATTTACAGGGTCAAAGCCCAACATCACGTGTCCTCAACGGACATAAAATCAACGAAACATAATCACGCACGCGCATCGCCAGACCGGACGCTACCACCGACATCCCACTCGAGGCCTCGAAGGACCCTCCCGAGCCGTGGCTAGCGAAGCAAATCACACACATCTCACGGTTGGATCAATCGCTTGTTGCATCCTCGCCACATGATCACATGCCATGTGCCACCGTAGATTATCTCGTGCTCACGGTTGGATCAATCACTTGTTGCATCCTCGCCACATGATCACATGCCATGTGCCACCGTAGACCTTCAACCATATCCACACATTCACACAAATAACATATCACATCAAGGATATTCAAACAATTCGCCTGCAGGCATCAAACACTTAGCAAAACACCACGTCAATCCTCAACGCACCGAAATGAAATAATATACGTCCACACACAATACCAAGTGCAACATGAACACCAAGCATATACATAGAATTCACATGGTTATTCACGAACCACACCAATCACAAAACACACCCGGCTTTGAAAGAGGCCTTTAACGAGGCTAACTTAACTTTTGAAAACTCATTTCAAACAAACAAACAAACCAAGACGATCACCAATCATCATATCCGCGAAACAAGAAAAGTATGGACAAGGTACTTGCCTCGAATAAGAACAACGCGAGAATCGACCAAGTAGGTTGGCCCGAACTGACTACGAACCCGCCGACTCCACCGAACGCCAACTCACGTTCATAAACTACGAAGGACAAATAATAACAATGAAATGAATTCCATAACACGACTCAAAGCCGTTGAATTCAAAGAACGAATGACAAAAGTTCACGATTTCCCCAAAACGGTCAAGAACACGATTCGTCCCACAAAACCCAAAACGGAATTCCAAGTTGAATATGGATATACAATTCATAGAATATGTTTAACAACATCATTTAACCATAATCGATCCATCGAAAACGGATGAAAAATGAGATCGGGGACAAATCCCCGAAAAGTCAACTCCAAGGAAATCAAGAATTATACTTCGATTCGACGAAGAACAATGGATTAAATGATGTTAAACACAAGAATACTATCAAGATTAATCATACCCATCATGAATTAATCAACAACACGGAACGAATCGGACGAAAATGCAAAAATCCCCAAATTCACGAAATTAGGGTTCTAAGGAAGATTACCTTGATTCGATGAATCAAAGGTTGATAACGGACGATCGATTGATGTTATGGACTCCAGAACTTCATGGATTTGTTGTTAAACAACATGGCTTCGTCGCCCATGAATCGCCACTCGCGGATGGAGAAGGTAGGAAATGAAAAACGAAGTGAAATGTGATCGCCACCATATTTATATCGCGGACTAGCGGCGCTAGCCTTCCGGACTAGCGTGCGCTATCGGCCGCAGATCGGCCGAGCACCCTCGGCCAGTGGCCCACACGACCCGGCAACACCCGACCAACCCCGCCGACCAAACTCGCCGACCTAACTCCCGCTAGCGTGCGCTACGGCCGATGCTCCGCGCGCTTAGCAGCCGACTGCCCAAAGAGCCACCGGATCGAATCCGCCGGCCAGTAACGACGCTAGCCGGCCGGCGGCGCTACGCCTACCGACTAGCGCGCGCTACGCCGGGCGTAGCGTGCGCTACTCGCCGATCCCGACCGAGTCCGTAACCTCGAAACCCCATCGCCTGTGCCCGATAACAGACGCTAGCCACCCGGCACAGGCGCTACACTGCCGGTTAGCGCGCAGCCTTCCGGCCAGAAGGCGCTACGCCGGTTCTCGCGCACCTGCCCGGCCGGTGCCCGCAATCGTCCGGCGCCCCGCCACTGTCCGGCGGGCCCCGCCACCGCTGTGGCTCGACGACCCGATTTCCGAAAACGCACGAACGAACACGACGAAAAGTTCGCGGACAACATAAACGACTCGAAATGAAAGCGTACTACCATAATTAGTCATACGCGACCAAGAAACGGGTCGAGACAACAATTACAGATACGGATACCCGTAACTTTCAAGACATTACAAAATGGCCCAAAACGCCCTAAATCACGATACGTGATCGAATAACCAAACCGAAGTTCACAACACGCCTAACAAAGTTAAACGGACTTGCGGAAACTCAAACAACAGCTTTGACGAGATTCGCAAGAATCGAACTCAAGTGCGGAAAAGTCGCTAAAAAGCACGTAACTCAACGAAACGACACCGAAACGAACTCGGATGTCAAAAAGTGTAGAATTAATCATTCTCAGAATGACGAAACGGTCATGAGCGAGTCGTCAAAACAGACTTCCGCCAAAAAAAAAAGAAATTACCGAAATCGAAAATTGTGGATATTACATTCTACCTCCTAAAAGAAGTTTCGTTCCAAACTTAAAACAAGTAGGGAGAAGAAATATTCCGCCAGGAAAAACTCAACGAGATACACAAGAATGCGTAACTAACGCCCAACGGCGAAATGTTACAAACAACGCAAAGGAGTATACAGCGTGAAAACACGCTCCACGGCGACCAACACAACGTCGCCGTTAGGGATATAATAAAAACCAACAAGTGACAAACGTCATCAAACGGATAATATAGCCAAGTCAATTATCCGACAATCACAAAACACAACGAACGAAAATCAATATAATTGACCAACCCAACGGTACATCAATCAAAATGCGAGTCAACCGCTGAACAAACACGAAATCCCACCGCCTAAGGGCTGGAAGATCGAAAACGAAACTAATTTCCCGAATCAAGGGAATTACGAAGGAGCCCGAATGTTCGCCAATCACGGAACGAGGTCAACATAAACCGAACAATCAAACGATCAAACCACAACGATCGAGACAACAAAGATCAAGAATCATGTTCAATCACAAAGAACAATAAAGTTCAAACAACAACTCCCGTGATGATCCGGTGAGAACTACAAGACATGCATTGCCGAAGATCCACAGGAAAGGGAATAGCGATTGAAAAGTCACAACGACAACGAGTTATTCCGAAATAACACCACACTCGTTCGATCAACAAAAGCAAGGAGCAGGACAAGCTCAGAATTGTCAACGAACATAAACGAGTCGACAGAGTCGAAAATGTAAAAGTTCAAGATCCAGTCCACTTCGAATAAAAGAACTAGTAGAACCAAAGATGTTACTTCCGAACAAGGTTCACAAGAATCGAACCGAATTCGAAAGTGACAAATGATAACCATTGACCCAAAACAAGATCACGGCTCGCTCGAATGATGAACCCAAATACAAAATAAGTTCAGAGATCAACGAACACGAGCGAATCGATAGACCGAGAAAGAGAAAATACAAAAGTCTAAAAACAACACGGGTACTACATTCGACCTCTTATAAAAGAAGGTCGCCCGCAACTCACAACAAAGAAAATCAAGGTGACGACACAACAAGCAACCGACAAACATCCTTCAAAGGCCTCTCAAAGCCGATTCTCGATATCTCGTGCCGAAGTTCGCGCCCGAAAGACTCGGAACCCAACTCGCAAAACTAGATCCCGTGACGAAAGATAATTGGTACGTGCATGCCCCGCACACCACGGTTGAAACACCTCGGCTCGCATACCGAAAATACAACCGCCGATACAATGGATTAAAACACCGCAAAACAACATACCGAGATGCCAACTCAAAGATAACATATCAACGCATACAAAAATCACAACAACAACGGCATCATTCAAGATTACAACATCCCGAACGACCATCACACAATCACAAACATCATGAAACAATCACCCATGTGTATAACGATAAAAATCCGTGCTTTAACAACCCACACTAGTGCGACAATACGCAAATCGCCACGAGGCGATAAACAAGAAACACCAGCCACACCTCTCACGGAGGGCCAACAAAACATATGCGTGGCGAACGACTCGACACTCACGCCACCAATTCAATCACAATTCGGGGTTGACACCGTAACGAAAGTTCGAAAACCATACACGCATTTCCGGTCCGCAAACAGGAATGATAGGTTTTAAAAACGAGAACCACCTTTTGAAAACAGTTTGGAAACAACAGTTGATCTTGAGTATCATTTTACAAAAAGTAGTGCAAACACCATTATCGAGACTTTGAAAATCATCTTGCGTTTGAACAAAAATGAGGACACCTTTCCTTTAGTGAAAAACTTTCAAAAATATTCGACCTTGGGTCTAAGCAATCGCATTTGAAAATATCTCAAAATATTTTTGGTCCTCAACCGGAAATTTTTGAAATGTATTGCGGCATTAGAAAACACCTTGAAAACACCGCAAGAAAATAATTCGTTTTAAAAGTACGTCTCGAATTTTAATTTTCTAAGATACTCAAGGTTTTCAAAAATAATTCAATGGGTTAGAATGCCCCAAAATTTTCGTAATTACAAGGAACAATATAGCGCCGTGGGTCCCGCTAGGAACCCACTGTGCTAAAAACCAATTACAAGAATGCCCAAAAAGGTCGATGACGGTAGTACTTATCAAAACTCACAAAATCATTTGAAAACACCCAACTACCGTCAAAACGGTCAAGGCCAACAACTCGGTTAAAGGAATCGATTTTCGAAATAAAATTCAGTCGGTAAGATACCGAAAGCTATTACAAAGGAACTCACGCAGCGGAAAAAAAGAAATAGAGCCCAACATGCACAATCCAGCAACTACTCCTCACATGAAAGAAATATGAGAGTCAAATAGTCACGTATCAAGAAATCAAAATCCATAAGAGGATTCCGTCACTTAGCAAATAAATCATAAAAATAGCTCGTGTCACACGAGGCACAACACAAAGAAGGGAGACTTACAGCCACAGGTCGCACGAAGATGATGATCGCCCCACGATACTAATCACGACCAACAAACTCAGACGACGCGTCGCGACACGACTCAGTCAGATAAAATTCGACGAGACAAAAACTCGATAGACACCACTGACCCGACAGCCTAGGTTTCCACAACCTAAGCTCCGATACCATTTATGTAACACCCCCAATCCGCTCAGGGATATTACACGCCGTAGACCCTCTCCTCGAGGATCTACCAGGCTGATAACTAAAATCAAACATCTAAACCTCGCCTTTAAGGCTAAATGACTCAAGAGACCGATTTGGTCTTTCAACAAATACATACAACTCAATTCCAAACACATACCCACGCAGGGTCAAAATACAATAAACTCCCGTACAACGGGGAAAAGATACTGCAGCGAAAAGAAAATACAAGTAGACCAATACGACAAAGAACGGATCCTCGTGTGACTAGTATCGCTCATCATTCATCATCCTTCGTGCCGACTCGTGCTATGCTCCAAAACCCGAATGCAAAATAGACATCCACCCCGAATACTGGGGTTAGCAAAACTCCACCGTTTTGCTAGTGCAAGTACAAGTGCAAAAATACGAGCCATACAATACAAGTTCCAAGAACAATAATAATCAGAATCCTCAAAGATCCAAACGTAAAGAAAAGTACTTCCCGAGGCAAGAGTTTGAGTAAACATTTCCAAAACCGAAAGATCGCAAATAAGGGAAACAATTTACAAAACAGCTTTAAAATGCCATCGAGAGTTTTACTAGAAAACAATTTAGGATTATACAATCCTTCTCTTTCCAAAATCAATAGTGGTCACGGCCCAAATGTTTTGTTTTCGCAAATAGAAACCACCAACAATTTACAGGTGGTCAAAGCCCAACATCACGTGTCCTCAACGACATAAAATCAACGAAACATAATCACGCACGCACATCGCCAGACCGGACGCTACCACCGACATCCCACTCGAGGCCTCGAAGGACCCTCCCGAGCCGCTAGCGAAGCAAATCACACACATCTCACGGTTGGATCAATCGCTTGTTGCATCCTCGCCACATGATCACATGCCATGTGCCACCGTAGATTATCTCGTGCTCTCACGGTTGGATCAATCACTTGTTGCATCCTCGCCACATGATCACATGCCATGTGCCACCGTAGACCTTCAACCATATCCACACATTCACACAAATAACATATCACATCAAGGATATTCAAACAATTCGCCTGCAGGCATCAAACACTTAGCAAAACACCACGTCAATCCTCAACGCACCGAAATGAAATAATATACGTCCACACACAATACCAAGTGCAACATGAACACCAAGCATATACATAGAATTCACATGGTTATTCACGAACCACACCAATCACAAAACACACCCGGTTTTGAAAGAGGCCTTTAACGAGGCTAACCAGAACTTTTGAAAACTCATTTCAAACAAACAAACAAACCAAGACGATCACCAATCATCATATCCGCGAAACAAGAAAAGTATGGACAAGGTACTTGCCTCGAATAAGAACAACGCGGAGAATCGACCGAAGTAGGTTGGCCCGAACCGACTACGAACCCGCCGACTCCACCGAACGCCAACTCACGTTCATAAACTACGAAGGACAAATAATAACAATGAAATGAATTCCATAACACGACTCAAAGCCGTTGAATTCAAAGAACGAATGACGAAAGTTCACGGATTTACCCCAAAACGGTCAAGAACACGATTCGTCCCGTCAAAACCCGAAAACGGAATTCCAAGTTGAATATGGATATACATTTCATAGTATATGTTTAACAACATCATTTAACCATAATCGATCCATCGAAAACGGATGAAAATGAGATCGGGGACTAAGCCCCCTAAAAGTCATCTCGATTGAATTCAAGTATTATACTTCGATTCGACGAAGAAGAATGGATTATATGTTGTTTAACACAAGAATTCTATCTAGTTTTATCATACCCATCATGAATTAATCAACAACACGAACGAATCGGATTTAAAAATGCAAAAATCCCCAAATTCACGAAATTAGGTTCTAAGGAAGATTACCTTGATTCCAATCAAAGGTTGATAACGGACGATCGATTGATGTTATGGACTTAACTTCATGGATTTGTTGTTAAACAACATGGCTTCGCCGCCCATGAATCGCCACTCGCGGATGGAGAAGGAAGGAAATGAAAACGAAGTGAAATGTGATCGCCACCATATTTATATCGCCGACTAGCGTGGCGCTAGCCTTTTCCGGACTAGCGTGCGCTATCGGCCAGACGGCCGAGCA
Source organism: Orobanche coerulescens (assembly GCA_033398695.1). NCBI lineage: Eukaryota > Viridiplantae > Streptophyta > Magnoliopsida > Lamiales > Orobanchaceae > Orobanche > Orobanche coerulescens. The sequence goes on along the minus strand of CM065801.1, from coordinate 53,263,120 downwards.
CCTCGGCCAGTGGCCCACACGACCCGGCAACACCCGACCAACCCCGCCGACCAAACTCCGCGACTAACTCCGCTAGCGTGCGCTACGGCCGGATGCTGGCGCAAGCCGACTGGCCCGGAGCCACCGGATCGAATCGCCCGGCCAGTAACGACGCTAGCCGGCCGACGCGGCGCTACGCCGCCGACTAGCGCGCGCTACGCTCGGCGTAGCGTGCGCTACTCGCCGATCCCGACCGAGTCCGTAACCTCGAAACCCCATCGCCTGTGCCCGAGCACAGACGCTAAAGCCACTCGGCACAGGCGCTACACTGCCGGTTAGCGCGGCAGCCTTCCGGCCAGAAGGCGCGCTTACGCGGTTCTCGCCGCACCTGTCCGGCCGGTGCCTGCAATCGTCCGGCGATCCCGCCACCGTCCGGCCATCCCGCCACCGCTGTGGCTCGACGACCCGATTTCCGAAAACGCACGGAACGAACACGACGAAAAGTTCGCGGACAACATAAACGACTAAATGAAAGCGTAATACCATAATTAGTCATACGCGACCAAGAAACGGGTCGAGACAACAATTACAGATACGGATACCCGTAACTTTCAAGAAATTACAAAATGGCCCAAAACGCCTAAATCACGATACGTGATCGAATAACCAAACCGAAGTTCACAACACGCCTAACAAAGTTAAACGGACTTGCGGAAACTCAAACAACAGCTTTGACGAGATTCGCAAGAATCGAACTCAAGTGCGGAAAAGTCGCTAAAAAGCACAGAACTCAACGAAACGACACCGAAACGAACTCGGATGTCAAAAAGTGTAGAATTAATCATTCTCAGAATGACGAAACGGACATGAGCGAGTCGTCAAAACAGACTTCCGCCGAAAAAAAAGAAATTACCGGAAATCGAAAATTGTGGATATTACAACCAATACACCCTAGCGCGCGCTATGTTACCAAATAGCGTGCGCTATCCAATGTTCTAACCCAGTCCAGTAGCCTCTGGACTGTTTCTGCACCACCCGTTAGCGCGCGCTAACGGCAACACTTAGCGTGCGCTAGCTTTGGCAACCTAGCGCGCGCTAGCTACAAAGCGTAGCATGCGCTAAAAACTCAGAGAGTCAGCAACAGAACATCTCAGAAATGGGTATGACGACATACTCACAACTTTGGGAAATTACAAAACAGCCCCAAATGTCCGAAAAATCACGATACGACAACGAATAACCAAACCGAAGCTCACAACACGTATAACAACGTTAAATGAATTTACGGGAAACCTGAAACGACATGTTCGAACGAGATTCGCAAGAATCGAACTCAAGCGCGGGAAAGTCGCTTAAGAACACGAAACTCAATAAAACGACACCGAAACGAACTCGGATGACAAAAAGTGCAGAACTAAATACTTCCAGAATGACGAAACGGTCACGAGCGAGTCGTCAAAACGGACTCCGGACGAAAAAAGAAATTTACCGAAAATTGAAAATTGCGGATATTACATTCTACCCTCCTTAAAATAAGTTTCGTCCTGAAACTTAAAATAAGTAGGGAGGAGAAACATCCCGCCATGAAAACTCAACGAGATACACAAGAAATGCGTAACTTTCATCCATCGGCGAAACGTTACAAGCAACGCAAAGGAATATACGGCGTGAAAATGCGCTTCACGACGACCAACACAACGCCACCGGTAAAAACATAATAAATTCAACAAGTGACAAGCGTCATCAAACAGATAATATTATCAAGTTAATTATCCGAACATTCACAAAACACAAGGTACCTATTACAAGGAAACACGCACAGTCGAGAAAACATAAAGTAAACATAAACGATCCACAAGGGCAATCATAAACAATTCAGACTACGCTGAAATCCTCAAAACCACACTAGACATCTCCGTGTCCTTTCGGAGCAGAGACACAACCTCGATCCCCAAATCTCTCAGCTATCGTCTCGCAATGTACGGCTCGGTGATACACTTGGCCACACTCGAAACAGCTGACTAACGGTGAACGATAATTCTTCGCAGTATGGCCTGCTCGACTACAGTTATAACATATCTTCGAACTGCTCACATTACTCACTGCAGGGGCACTACTCCTCTGATCACGCGATCTAGGAACCATCTTGGGATGACGAAACAAAGCCCCAACCTCAAGGGGCCCACTCATCTGATTTCCTAAAAAGTTCCCAGCGGTTTTCTGTTTCTTCGAGTCAGACATACTCTCGGTCGATAATCTGGATAGCTTATAGGCTAACGCTCTATTCTGATAATCTCTCAAGGAAGTACAAGCGAGACCTGCCATGTACTGACGAATCTCCGGCTTCATCCGCCTACTAAAATGACAAATCTTGTCCTCCTCTGTCCTTACTTGATTCTGCACATAGCCGAGCTGTTTGCTAAAATCAATAATAGCTTGAGACAGCGGTACATCCTGCGGTTTCGCCGAAAAGAATTCATTAATCTTCTGATTTCTGATCGGCTCCAGACAAAACTCATCTCTCATGAATCTCTGGAACTCTGCCCATGTGACAACACGATCTTGAGGCTTAACAGCCTCCTACCAGCTAGCGGCATCTTTGTCGAAAAGATACTGAGCTACCGGGACCTTACGTTATTCTGGACAATCAACTTTCTCGAATATCTTTTCCAACTGGAAATCCAACCATCCCAGCCTAAAGCACCTGCAGCACCAGCGAAACGAGGGGGATTCATATGAACCACTTCTCGAAGCCACTGATTTGCACCAGTGTGTTGGGTCACATCTGTAACACGCTGAACTGCCTGAGTCAAGTGAGTGATTTGTGTGGCTACCTGCTGTAAAATAGTAGCGACACCGATACTGATATCATCACCGGCAGCATGATCTCGACCACGCGTCCGATCGCCACGACTACGACCTCGGCCCCTCGGCATACTGAATAAGTAACCACCCAGCACAACAGAAAATCATAACACATAACACACACGACGATTACCATCGTAAGGCAACACACACATGAATATCACAGCAACGACGACATCGTTCGGCGACATCAACGACTCGAACGATGACCAGTGCACAATTACAAAACATCACGAAACAACCACGTATGTAGACAATCATACAAACTCCAGTTCCAATAGCTCGCACAAGTGCGATAACACACAAATCATCACAAAGCGACAACATTCAATACCAACATCTCACCTCTCACAAAGGGTTAATCACAACAAATGCATGGCAAGCGACTCAACATTCACGCCACCAATTCCATCATACTCGGGAGCTAACATTCTTACGACAATGTGAATATCATACATACATTCCTGGAGTGCAAACAGGAATGATAGGTTTTAAAAACGAAAACCACCTTTGAAAAAGAAAGATTCTGGAAACACTAGTTGATCTTGAGTATCACCTTTCAAAAAGTAGTACAAACACCATTATCGAGACTTTGAAAATCATCTTGCGTTTGAACAAAAATGAGGACACTTTCCTTTTAGTGAAAAACTTTCAGAATATTCGACCCTCGGGTCTAAGTAAAAGTATTTCTAAAACATTGAAAATATCTCAAAACATTTTGGTCCTCGAGGTAGAAGAATTTTAAACATATTGTGGCACCTTGGATGTACCACGAGAAAATAATTCATTTAAAAAGTACGTCTCGAAATTTATTTTCTAAGATACTCAAGGTTTTCAAAGATAATTCAATGGGCTAGAATGCCCAAAAAAATTTCAGGTAATTACACGGAACATTATAGCACCGTGGGTCCCGCGCCGGAATCCACCAGGATAAAACCATTTACAAAAACGCCAAAAAGGCCGATGCCGGTAATATTTCAAAAACTCACGAAAGCCATTTACCAAAATACTAAATACCGTCATAAGAATTTCGCCAAAATGATCAAGGCCATAATGCCAAAAACTAGGTTAAGGGAATCGGTTTTCGAAATAAAACTCATTCGGTAAAATACCGAAAGCCATTACAAAAGAACTCACGCAGCGGATAAAAGAAACACAGTCCAACATGCACAATCCAGCAACACTACTCCTCATATGTGTAATACCCGCTTGTAAATTCATTCATTTTTCATTCAGTAATTGTCACTCAGCGGATTTTCACTCATTAATAATCATTCATCAATCATGTTCATTCATCCATGTTCACCGTTCGGAATAACTTCGAGTTGTGTATCGATATTGTTCATTGTTTCAACTTTCCACGTATGAGTTCGAATTTGTTAAATCACCATTAATTTTTGGAAACTCCAAAAATTCTGAATCTTTTGCAATATTATAGAGCATCAAGTTAGCTTATGGTTCAAACGGTGAGTCAATCGGAGTCCGGACGAGGGAGTTATAGTCGAAATAGCTTAGTCACTCTCATTTTTCAGTTTGGCCGAGCAGCCTGTACCGTGGGCAGCGGCACATGCCGGCAGGGCCGCGGCACACTGCCGAGTCACTGCCGCAGCACACCCGTCCGGGCCGCGGCACACTCGTGTTGCAATTGTTTTGGCCGACCCCTCTGTACTGTGAGCCGCGGCTCATGCCGACAGGGCCGCGGCACACTGCTGAGTCACTGCCGCGGCACATTCGTCCGGGCCGCGGCACACTGCCGATCACTGGGGGCAGATTTGGCCCTGTGCCGTGGCACACTTCGGCTGTGTAATATCCACATTTTTCTTTCCCTTGTATTTTCATCTCCGGTGTATTTTTCGATTTTAGTAACCCTCGTGAATCTTTCAGTGTATTTTTCTTGTCATCTATCGATCTGATTCTCGTTATTATTGTGCGGAACCACCGTTTCGGGGTTGCCGTGGGTCCGTATCGTGTTATTATTTCCCCGATATTGATTCATATTGCTTTCATTCTCTTCCCGGATCATTTTTCATCTTTTTTGGACCCTAACGGGGTGTGGGCCGCGGCACACACATTTTTCCAATTTTTGGCCGAGTGGACTGTACTGTGTGCCGCGGCACACCCGTCTGGGGCCGCGGCACACTACCGAGTCAGTGCCGCGGCACACCCGTCCGGGCCGCGGCACACTCGTGTGCCATCTTCGACCAAAACTCGACTGTACCGGGTGCCGCGGCACACTGCCGAACCCTGGGAGCAGTTTTTGGGCTTGTGCCGCGGCACACTTCGGCTGCGCCGCGGCACACCATGCGGTCAACTGTATAATTTCGTTCTTTTTAGGCGAGATCTTCCATTTCCCTCATTTTCTTCACCTGCGCACGAGAGAGAGAGAGGGTTGAGGGGAGAACTTCTCATCATTCATCACTTGAGGGTCAATTTTCATCATTCTCGTTCGGTTGTGAAGCCCGAATAATCAATCTAACGCGTGTTCTACGGATCATAGTACTTGGATCTTCAAAGGTAATTCCTCAGGAACCCTAATTTTGACGAATTTGGGGATTTTTCGGGATTCTAGGGTTTAGTTTCGAATTGTTCATCTATATATCGATATTCCTTACCGATTGTGATTGTTGAGTAATTCTAAATCCAATTTCCTTGATTTTAATCCGTGAATTATCAATACGGGGAGGTTTTGCGTAAACCCTCGCCCATATCAATTGAACGTCTATTGTCGTGATTTGTAATCGGGGTTTTGGGAGTATTCCTTTCGATTCTTGATGTCCGTTGGGACTGAGTTATGCTAATTCTTCGTTTAGGAACCGTCGTTTTCCATTCGGATCGTCCGTAGTCATTTTTCACTTCCGATTCTTCGAAGATGTCTCAAAGGCAAGTACTTTACATTTGTTTACATGTTCTAGTATTTGAATTATGGCTGTATCGTGGTTGTTGTGGATGGATATGTGTATGTTCACCTAGGGACGGTCCAACGGGGCCTCTAGGGATACGTATTGCCGTGAGTGTGTGTATCGTGAACTGTGGTTAGCCACCCAGGGATGTCCGACGGGGCTCTGCGGGGTACGGTGGCCGTGAGTCTCGTACCAACGGTTAACATTGAATTGTGATTTGTTAGAGATAATGTGTTTTGTGATTGTACATTGTAAATATTCCGGAATATAAAACGTTTTCAAAATTGATTTTTGGCGCATTATTCATCTGATTAGAATGTAGTTCAAATGGATTGTACTTGCACTAGCAGTTGTCGCTAACCCCTTAAATGGGGGAAATACTTTTTGTATTTCAGGTATTGATCGTGGGGACAAGCTAGCACTCGAGCCGTATGAGGATGATGGGCAAGCATGATATTGTCCAGCAGTTGATTATCGGTGTTATGTCTGTCGGTTATTATTGATGTCCGATTTTGGGATTTCTGTATTATAAAATTGGTTTAAGTACTCGAGTACTTCCTGTTTGAAATTGTTAATGTTGTGTTCTCGTTTTGGGAAATGAATTTGATGTCAGATTTTATTTGTCGATTTGTAGTCCGTTATTTAAATTGTCGTTTTATTAATGATTGTTTGTCGTTGTCGAATGTCTTGTCTGGTACGTTAGCCTGGTGGATTCCACAGTGTGGGGTCCACGACGCTGTAATATGCCCTAAATGTCTTGGGGGTGTTACAGAATATGGTATCAGAGCTTAGGTTTATGGATACCTAGGCTGTCGGTTATTTGGGTCTAGTTAAGTGTCGTTTTTGGGACAGTATCACTGCTATGCCATCATCTCAGTATGCCGGTGCTCGTAAGTTTTTCCTAACTTGATTCGTTTCGCTGTTCTGTTCTATTCCTATCTTAGTATCTTGTTGCGTTTTGCGTTTGAATTGTACTTACCCGTTACTTCTTCAGAATTCCTGCTGGTAGAGGACGCGGACGCGGTCGCGGACGCGGTAGGGGTCGTGGCGCAGCTCGTGGGGCGTCCATGTCTGATCACTCGGGAACTGATTCGGCGATGCCTTCTTTGTCGAACAGTGTCCCCCTAGTTCCGGAGGTCAACAGGACCAGTCTGCTAGCTCCGGTAATGCACATGAGAATGTTGGAGTGGCCAACATTTTGCAACAAGTAGCGAACCAGATGACGCTACTGACTCAGGCCGTTCTAGTCGGCCAAGCGAATGCCAACCCGGTCCCGCCTACTGGATCCGGCAGTGACAAGTTACTTCAGGACGTGATTCGTATGCGTCCTCCGCAGTTTGATGGTGCTTCCGACCCCTCTGGTTGGGAGAATTGGCTATTCGAGATAGAGAAAGTATTTGAGGCTGCTAATTGTTCTGAGGAGAGGAAAGTACCCATTGCTCAGTACTTCCTCGCCAAGGAGGCAGCAACGTGGTGGCAAGCGGTGAAACCGCGTGACCGAGCAGCTACGTGGGGAGAGTTTCAGGATCTGATGGAAGACGAATTTTGTCCTTGGCCAGTGAAAGAGGGGAGGATCCGAGCCTTCTTTGAGGCTAAGCCCCAAGACGTTCCTATTTCTCAAGCCATCAAAGACTACAATCAACAGCTGCATTATGTGAGAAACCAAGTCCGAGATGAGCTTGATAAGATCCGCCACTTTGATATGCGGATGAAACCGAGGGTGCGCCACTACATGTCTGGTCTGGGGTGCACGAATTTGAAAGATTATCAGAATAAAGCGATGGCTTATGAGATGTCGTTTTCTGCGACAGAGACGGCAACCGAAGGAAAGAAGTAGAAGACCTCCAGTCAGTTTTCGGGAGGCAAGTCTGGAGGGTATCCGAAGGCTCAGTCTGGTATGCGAGTCTTCGAGAGTCAGCCATCAGTTGGGCGAGGGAACGGTCCTAGGTCTGCTCCTACTGGTTCCATTCGTGGTTCTACGTGCTTCAACTGTAGTCGCCCGGGCCACATGATGAGTGAGTGCGATAGGCCTCCGATTCAGTGTCTTGCTTGTGGTCGGATGGGTCATCGTGCTAAGTTTGGTACGCATGCAGCTCGGGCTCCAATTACTCAGATATCAGCCCCAGCCGCGGGAGAGCCGAGTGTGAATCAGGCACCGACAGTTCCTCAGCCGCAACAGAGTTTTGGTAGAGGTCGAGGACTTGGTCAGCCTTCTAGAGGGGGAGCTTCTAGTGCGGGGTCTGTTCCGCCCCGAGTGTACGAGATGAGACGAGCAGGAGATCCTGATGCGACGGTGGCTACAGGTACCGTCCACATTCTTGATCGTCCTGTTTCCGTATTGTTCGATTCTGGTGCTACGCATTCTTTTATATCTATGGATTGTGTGCGTCGTCTGCATGTTGATTGCCTAGTTGCCTGTGAGCCTTTTGTTGTTAAACTTCCCAGTGGGGATAGCATCGTGGGGGACCGTGACATTAGAGATTTTTCTGTGAGTATCGCGGGGAGGGATTGGCCTTTTAATTTGATTGCGGTAGATATTAAGGATGAGGATTTGATTCTGGGTGAGGATTGGCTGGACCGTCATGGGGCGATCATGAATTATAGAATGAGAACCGTTTTGATGTTAGCCTCTGATGGTACCGAACATTCTTTTGTGGGGCGTAAGCGAAGTAGCCAGAGATTACTGATCAGCGCCTTGAGGGCGGTGAGACTTCTTCGGGGAGGTTGCACGGGTTATTAGTGTTACGCCTTGAGATCGGAAGAAGGGGGAGTCGAGCTCTCATCTATTCCGGTAGTGTGTGAGTATCCTGATGTCTTTCCAGACGAGTTGCCGGGTTTGCCGCCGGACCGAGAAGTTGAGTTTACCGTCGAATTAGAGCCGGGTGCAGCATCGATCTTTAAGACGCCATACCGTATGGCGCCCGCCGAGATGCTGGAGCTGAAGAAACAGTTTGGAGAGTTGCTAGACATGGGGTATATTCGACCGAGTGCTTCACCTTGGGGCGCACCGGTCCTGTTTGTGAAGAATAAGGATGGGTCACTCCGTTTGTGTATCGATTACCGAGAGTTGAACAAAGTGACCATAAAAAACAAGTATCCGCTCCCGACGATTGATGATTTGTTTGATCAGTTGCAAGGGGCAACTGTGTTTTCGAAGATTGATTTGAGATCGGGGTATTATCAGCTCCGAGTGAAGGATACATACATTTCGAAGACGGCCTTTCGTATGAGATACGGTCACTACGAGTTTGTGGTTATGCCTTTTGGGCTAACTAACGCCCCAGCCGTGTTCATGCACCTTATGAACAAAGTCTTTATCGAATACCTCGATAAGTGTGTAGTCGTTTTTATCGACGACATCTTGATTTACTCGAGGAGCGAGGAGGAGCACGCCCGTCATTTGCATATTGTGTTAGATATTTTGAGAACTCAACATCTTTTTGCTAAGTTCTCAAAATGTGAGTTTTGGTTACGGGAGGTTATGTTTCTCGGTCATGTGATCTCGGCCGAGGGTGTTCGTGTGGACCCACATAAGGTAGAGGCAGTGTTGGATTGGGCGCCGCCCAAGAATCTGAAGGAGGTCCGTAGTTTTCTGGGGTTAGCCGGGTATTACCGTAGATTCGTCGAGGGGTTCTCTAAGCTCGCTCGACCGCTGACTCAGTTGTTACAGAAGTCAGAGAAGTTTGTGTGGACCGATGAGAGGCAGAATAGTTTTGAGGAGTTGAAGAAGCGGTTGACGACCGCTCCCGTTTTGGCTTTACCGAGTGGTAATGATGGTTTCTCGCCATGATGCTTCGCCAAGGGCTCGGATGCGTACTTATGCAAAGACGGAGGACGATTGCCTATGCTTCCGTCACCAAACCGCATTTGAATTACCCTACGCACGATCTTGAGTTGGCCGCAGTTGTATTTGCGTTGAAAATTTGGCGTCATTACTTGTATGGCTCGTCGTGTCGGATTTTCACCGACCACAAGAGCCTCAACTACATTTTCACACAGAAGGAGCTTAATATGAGACAGAGGAGATGGTTGGAATTGATTAAGGATTACGATCTCGAGATCCTTTATCATCCGGGCAAGGCTAATGTGGTAGCAGATGCCTTGAGCCGGAAATCGGTATCGTTTCGGGCGCTTGAGTTACTTACGGCCCAGTTGAGACTTCAGCGAGAGTTTATGAGGTTGAGCATTGAGATTGTGCTGCCATAGAGTTCCGGGCAGTTGCGTACTCTTGAGATTTCTTCATCTATGGTCGATGACATTAAATCGGGACAGTTGGAGGACCCGATGTTTATTCAGCTTCGAGAGAGTCTAGGGAAGGGGAAAGCCCCGGGATTTGTTATTCATGAGGACGGAGTGTTGAGATTTCGAGGACGGTTGTGTGTTCCGAACGACTCGGAATTGAGATAGAGTATTATGCGAGAGGCACATGCGTCACTTACTCAGTCCATCCAGGCTCGAGTAAAATGTATAAGGATTTAAGAAAGAATTTCTGGTGGAACGACATGAAAAAGGAGGTAGTTCAGTTTGTGGTTAAGTGTTTGACTTGTCAGCAAGTCAAGATTGAGCATCAGTGGCCAGCCGGGTTGTTGAAACCACTTCCCATCCCGGAGTGGAAGTGGGAGGATATCTCTATGGATTTTGTCACGGGTTTGCCGAGGACGAATACTGGTATGAATATGGTGTGGGTGATTGTAGACCGATTGACTAAGTCGGCGCATTTTCTGGGCATCAAGGATACTTGGGTACCAGAAAAGTTGGCTCGTGTTTTTATCGCACAGATAGTGAGACTTCATGGTACGCCGAGGACCATTATTTCAGATAGAGATGGCCGGTTTGTATCGCACTTTTGGCAGGCGGTACATAAGACATTGGGGACACGGTTGCGTTTGAGTACATCTTCCACCCTCAGACTGACGGACAGTCCGAATGTACCATTCAGACGTTCGAGGATTTGTTGCGCGCATGTGCGTTAGATTGGAGTAGTGACTGGGAGGATCATCTGGCCTTGATTGAGTTTACTTATAATAATAGCTGGCACGCGTCGATTAAGATGGCACCGTATGAGGCACTTTATGGACGACATTTCCGATCACCGATATGTTGGGATGAGCCGTCCGATTTGGTTGGCACCGAGCCGGACCTTGTGTTGGAGACGAGGGAGAAAGTTGAATTGATTAGGAAGAGAATGTTGGCTGCTCAGAGTCGGCAAAAGTCTTATGCGGATGTTAGGCGTAGACCTTTGGAGTTTGAGGTGGGAGATCATGTTCTGTTGAGAGTGTCTCCGACGAAAGGAGTTTTCCATTTTGGGAAGAAGGGGAAACTCAGCCCGAGATATATTGGACCTTTCGAGGTATTGGAGAGAGTCGGTGAGTTGGCATACCGTTTGGCTTTACCTCCGTCGCTAAGTCATGTGCATAGCGTATTTCACGTTTCCCAGTTGAGGAAGTACGTTCCGGACCCGTCCCACATTATTGACTTTGGGGACGTGGAGATTGAGAAGGATGTTACGTTTGAAGAGAGGCCCGCCAAGATTTTGGAGCGTCGATACAAACAGTTAAGGCACAAAACCATTCCTTTGGTTAAGGTGCAATGGTCGAGACACGGAGTAGAAGAAGCGACGTGGGAGTTAGAGGAGGATATGCGTTCGAGACACCCCGAGCTTTTTGATTCTTAAGTTTCGGGATGAAACTTTATTTTAGAGGGGGAGAATGTAATATCCGCATTTTTCTTTCCCTTGTATTTTCATTTCCGGCGTATTTTTTGATTTTAGTAACCCCCGTGAATCTTTCAGTGTATTTTTCCTGTCATCTATCAATCTGATTCTCGTTATTGTTGTGCGGAACCATCGTTTCGGGGTTGTCGTGGGTCCGTCTCGTGTTATTATTTCCCCGATATTGATTCATATTGCTTTCATTCTCTTCCCGGATCATTTTTCATCTTTTTTGGACCCTAAGGGGGTGTGGGCCGCGACACAAGGAGTGTGCGCCGCGGCACACACATTTTTCCAGTTTTTGGCCGAGCGGACTGTACTGTGTGCCGCGGCACACCCGTCCGGGGCCGCGGCACACTGCCGAGTCAGTGCCGCGGCACACCCGTCCGGGCCGCGGCACACTCGTGTGGCATCTTCGACCAAAACCCGACTGTACCGGGTGCCGCGGCACACGCTGGCCGGGCCGCGGCACACTGCCGAACCCTGGGAGCAGTTTTTGGGCTTGTGCCGCGGCACACTTCGGCTGCGCCGCGGCACACCATGCGGTCAACTGTATAATTTCGTTCTTTTTGGGCGAGATCGGCCATTTCCCTCATTTTCTTCACCTGCGCACGAGAGAGAGAGCGTTGAGGGGAGAACTTCTCATCATTCATCACTTGAGGGTCAATTTTCATCATTCTCGTTCAGTTGTGAAGCCCGGATAATCAATCTAACGCGTGCTCTACGGATCATAGTACTTGGATCTTCAAAGGTAATTCCTCATGAACCCTAATTTTGACGAATTTGGGGGTTTTTCGGGATTCTAGGGTTTAGTTTCGAATTGTTCATCTATATATCGATATTCCTTACCGATTGTGATTGTTGAGTAATTCTAAATCCAATTTCCTTGATTTTAATCCGTGAATTATCAATACGGGGAGGTTTTGCGTAAACCCTCGCCCGTATCAATTGAACGTCTATTGTCGTGATTTGTAATCGGGGTTTTGGGAGTATTCCTTTCGATTATTGATGTCCGTTGGGACTGAGTTATGCTAATTCTTCGTTTAGGAACCGTCATTTTCCATTCGGATCATCCGTAGTCATTTTTCACTTCCGATTCTTCGAAGATGTCTCAAAGGCAAGTACTTTACATTTGTTTACATGTTCTAGTATTTGAATTATAGCTGTATCGTGGTTGTTGTGGATGGATATGTGTATGTTCACCTAGGGACGGTCCGACGGGGCCTCTAGGGATACGTATTGCCGTGAGTGTGCGTATCGTGAACTGTGGTTAGCCACCCAGGGATGTCCGACGGGGCTCTGCGGGGTACGGTGGCCGTGAGTCTCGTACCAACGGTTAACTTTGAATTGTGATTTGTTAGAGATAATGTGTTTTGTGATTGTATATTGTAAATATTCCGGAATATAAAACGTTTTCAAAATTGATTAGAATGTAGTTCAAATGGATTGTACTTGCACTAGCAGTTATCGCTAACCCCTTAAATGGGGGAAATACTTTTTGTATTTCAGGTATTGATCGTAGGGACAAGCGAGCACTCGAGCCATATGAGGATGATGGGCAAGCATGATATTGTCCAGCAGTTGATTATCGGTGTTATGTCTGTCGGTTATTATTGATGTCCGATTTTGGGATTTTCGTATTATAAAATTGGTTTAAGTACTCGAGTACTTCCTGTTTGAAATTGTTAATGTTGTGTTCTCGTTTTGGGAAATGGATTTGATGTCAGATTTTATTTGTCGATTTGTAGTCCGTTATTTGAATTGTCGTTTTATTAATGATTTTTTGTCGTTGTCGAAGGTCTTGTCTGGTACGTTAGCCTGGTGGATTCCATAGTGTGGGATCCACGGCGCTGTAATATGCCCTGAATGTCTTGGGGGTGTTACAGAATATGGTATCAGATCTTAGGTTTATGGATACCTAGGCTGTCGGTTATTTGGGTCTAGTTAAGTGTCGTTTTTGGGACAGTATCACTGCTATGCCATCATCTCAGTACGCCGGTGCTCGTAAGTTTTTCCTAACTTGATTCGTTTCGCTGTACTGTTCTATTCCTGTCTTAGTATCTTGTTGCGTTTTGCATTTGAATTGTACTTACCCGTTACTTCTTCAGAATTCCTGCTGGTAGAGGACGCGGACGCGGTCGGGAACGCGGTAGGGGACGTGGCGCAGCCGGTGGGGCGGCCATGTATGATCACTCGGGAACTGATTCGGCGATGCCTTCTTTGTCGAACAGTGTTCCCCCTAGTTCCGGAGGTCGGCAGGACCAGTCTGCTAGCTCCGGTAATGCACATGAGAATGTTGGAGTGGCCAACATTTTGCAACAAGTAGCGAACCAGATGACACTACTGACTCAGGCCGTTCTAGTCGGCCAAGCGAATGCCAACCCGGTTCCGCCTACTGGATCCGGCAGTGACAAGTTACTTTAGGACATGATTCGTATGCGTCCTCCGCAGTTTGATGGTGCTTCCGACCCCTCTGGTTGGGAGAATTGGCTATTCGAGATACAGAAAGTATTTGAGGCTGCTAATTGTTCTGAGGAGAGGAAAGTACCCATTGCTCAGTACTTCCTCGCCAAGGAGGCAGAAACGTGGTGGCAAGCGGTGAAACCGCGTGACCGGGCAGCTACGTGGGCAGAGTTTCGGGATCTGATGGAAGACGAATTTTGTCCTTGGCCAGTGCAAGAGGGGAGGATCCGAGCCTTCTTTGAGGCTAAGCCCCAAGACATTCCTATTTCTCAAGCCATCAAAGACTACAATCAACAACTGCATTATGTGAGAAACCAAGTCCGAGATGAGCTTGATAAGATCCGCCACTTTGATATGCGGATGAAACCGAGGGTGCGCCACTACATGTCTGGTCTGGGGTGCACGACTTTGAAAGATTATCAGAATAAAGCGATGGCTTATGAGATGTCGTTTTCTGCGACAGAGACGGCAACCGAAGGAAAGAAGCAGAAGACCTCCAGTCAGTTTTCGGGACGCAAGTCTGGAGGGTATCCGAAGGCTCAGTCTGGTTCGCGAGTCTTCGGGAGTCAGCCATCAGTTGGGCGAGGGAACGGTCCTAGGTCTGCTCCTACTGGTTCCATTCGTGGTCCTACGTGCTTCAACTGTAGTCGCCCAGGCCACATGATGAGTGAGTGTGATAGGCCTCCGATTCAGTGTCTTGCTTGTGGTCGGATGGGTCATCGTGCTAAGTTTTGTACGGATGCAGCTCGGCTTCCAATTACTCAGATATCAGCCCCAACCGCGGGAGAGCCGAGTGTGAATCAGGCACCGACAGTTCCTCAGCCGCAGCAGAGTTTTGGTAGAGGTCGAGGACGTGGTCAGCCTTCTAGAGGGGGAGCTTCTAGTGCGGGGTCTGTTCTGCCCCGAGTGTACGAGATGAGACGAGCACGAGATCCTGACGCGACGGTGGATACAGGTACCGTCCACATCCTTGATCATCCTATTTCCGTATTGTTCGATTCTGGTGCTACGCATTCTTTTATATCTATGGATTGTGTGCGTCATCTGCATGTTGATTGCCTAGTTGCCTGTGAGCCTTTTGTTGTTAAACTTCCCAGTGGGGATAGCATCGTGGGGGACCGTGAGATTAGAGATTTTTCTGTGAGTATCGCGTGGAGGGATTGGCCTTCTAATTTGATTGCGGTAGATATTAAGGATGAGGATTTGATTCTGGGTGAGGATTGGCTGGACCGTCATGGGGCGATCATGAATTATAGAACGAGAACCGTTTCGATGTTAGCCTCTGACGGTACCGAGCATTCTTTTGTGGGGCGTAAGCGAAGTAGCCAGAGATTACTGATCAGCGCCTTGAGGGCGGTGAGACTTCTTCGGGGAGGTTGCACGGGTTATTGGTGTTACGCCTTGAGATCGGAAGAAGGGGGAGTCGAGCTCTCGTCTATTCCGGTAGTGTGTGAGTATCCTGATGTCTTTCCAGACGAGTTGTCGGGTTTGCCGTCGGACCGAGAAGTTGAGTTTACCGTCGAATTAGAGCCGGGTGCAGCACCGATCTCTAAGACGCCATACCGTATGGCGCCCGCCGAGATGCTGGAGCTGAAGAAACAGTTGGGAGAGTTGCTAGACATGGGGTATATTCGACCGAGTGGTTCACCTTGGGGCGCACCGGTCCTGTTTGTGAAGAATAAGGATGGGTCACTCCGTTTGTGTATCGATTACCGAGAGTTGAACAAAGTGACCATCAAAAACAAGTATCCGCTCCTGAGGATTGATGATTTGTTTGATCAGTTGCAAGGGGCAACTGTGTTTTCGAAGATTGATTTGAGATCGGGGTATTATCAGCTCCGAGTGAAGGATACAGACATTTCGAAGACGGCCTTTCGGACGAGATACGATCACTACGAGTTTGTGGTTATGCCTTTTGGGCTAACTAACGCCCCAGCCGTGTTCATGCAGCTTATGAACAAAGTCTTTATCGAATACCTCGATAAGTGTGTAGTCGTTTTTATCGATGACATCTTGATTTACTCGAGGAGCGAGGAGGAGCACGCCCGTCATTTGCATATTGTGTTAGATATTTTGAGAACTCAGCATCTTTTTGCTAAGTTCTCAAAATGTGAGTTTTGGTTACGGGAGGTTATGTTTCTCGGTCATGTGATCTCGGCCGAGGGTGTTCGTGTGGACCCACATAAGGTAGAGGCAGTGTTGGATTTGGCGCCGCCCAAGAATCTGAAGGAGGTCCGCAGTTTTTTGGGGTTAGCCGGGTATTACCGTAGATTCGTCGAGGGGTTCTCTAAGCTCGCTCGACCGCTGACTCAGTTGTTACAGAAGTCAGAGAAGTTTGTGTGGACCGATGAGAGGCAGAATAGTTTTGAGGAGTTGAAGAAGCGGTTGACGACCGCTCCCGTTTTGGCTTTACCGAGTGGTAATGATGGTTTCTCAGTTTTCAGTGATGCTTCAGGCCAAGGGCTCGGATGCGTACTTATGCAGCACGGGTGGACGATTGCCTATGCTTCCCATCATCTGAAACCGTACGAGTTGAATTACCCTACGCACGATCTTGAGTTGGCCGCAGTTGTATTTGCGTTGAAAATTTGGCGTCATTACTTGAATGGCTCGTCGTGGCGGATTTTCACCAACCACAAGAGCCTGAAGTACATTTTCATGCAGAAGGAGCTTAATATGAGACAGAGGAGATGGTTGGAATTGATTAAGGATTACGATCTCGAGATCCTTTATCATCCGGGCAAGGCTAATGTGGTAGCAGATGCCTTGAGCCGGAAATCAGTATCATTTCGGGCGCTTGAGTTACTTACGGCCCAGTCGGGACTTCAGCGAGAGTTTATGAGGTTGAGCATTGAGATTGTGCTGCCAGAGAGTTCCGGGCAGTTGCGTACTCTTGAGATTTCTTCATCTATGGTCGATGACATTAAATCGGGACAGTTGGAGGACCCGATGTTTATTCAGCTTCGAGAGAGTGTAGGGAAGGGGAAAGCCCCGGGATTTGTTATTCATGAGGATGGAGTGTTGAGATTCCGAGGACGGTTGTGTGTTCCGAACGACTCGGAATTGAGACAGAGTATTATGCGAGAGGCTCATGCGTCACCTTACTCAGTCCATCCAGGCTCGAGTAAAATGTATAAGGATTTAAGAAAGAATTTCTGGTGGAACGACATGAAGAAGGAGGTAGTTCAGTTTGTGGCTAAGTGTTTGACTTGTCAGCAAGTCAAGATTGAGCATCAGCGGCCAGCCGGGTTGTTGAAACCACTTCCCGTCCCGGAGTGGAAGTGGGAGGATATCTCTATGGATTTTGTCACGGGTTTGCTGAGGACGAAGACTGGTATGAATATGGTGTGGGTGATTGTAGACCGATTGACTAAGTCGGCGTATTTTCTGGGCATTAAGGATACTTGGGGTCCAGAAAAGTTGTCTCGTGTTTTTATCGCACAGATAGTGAGACTTCATGGTACGCCGAGGACCATTATTTTAGATAGAGATGGCCGGTTTGTATCGCCCTTTTGGCAGGCGGTACATAAGGCATTGGGGACACGATTGCGTTTGAGTACATCTTCCACCCTCAGACTGACGGACAGTCCGAACGTACCATTCAGACGTTCGAGGATTTGTTGCGCGCATGTGCGTTAGATTGGAGTAGTGACTGGAAGGATCATCTGGCCTTGATTGAGTTTACTTATAATAATAGCTGGCACGCGTCGATTAAGATGGCACCGTATGAGGCACTTTATGGCCGACGTTGCCGATCACCGATATGTTGGGATGAGCCGTCCGATTTGGTTGGCACCGAGCCGGACCTTGTGTTGGAGACGAGGGAGAAAGTTGAATTGATTAGGAAGAGAATGTTGGCTGCTCAGAGTCGGAAAAAGTCTTATGCGGATGTTAGGCGTAGACATTTGGAGTTTGAGGTGGGAGATCATGTTCTGTTGAGAGTGTCTCCGACGAAAGGAGTTTTCCATTTTGGGAAGAAGGGGAAACTCAGCCCGAGATATATTGGACCTTTCGAGGTATTGGAGAGAGTCGGTGAGTTGGCATACCGTTTGGCTTTACCTCCGTCGCTAAGTCATGTGCGTAGCGTATTTCACGTTTCCCAGTTGAGGAAGTACGTTCCGGACCCGTCTCACATTATTGACTTTGGGGACGTGGAGATCGAGAAGGATGTTACGTTTGAAGAGAGGCCCGCCAAGATTTTGGAGCGTCGATACAAACAGTTAAGGCACAAAACCATTCCTTTGGTTAAGGTGCAATGGTCGAGACACGGAGTAGAAGAAGCGACGTGGGAGTTAGAGGAGGATATGCGTTCGAGACACCCTGAGCTTTTTGATTCTTAAGTTTCGGGACGAAACTTTATTTTAGAGGGGGAGAATGTAATATTCGCATTTTTCTTTCCCTTGTATTTTCATTTCCGGTGTATTTTTCGATTTTAGTAACCCTCGTGAATCTTTCAGTGTATTTTTCCTGTTATCTATCGATCTGATTCTCGTTATTGTTGTGCGGAACCACCGTTTCGGGGTTGCCGTGGGTCCGTCTCGTGTTATTATTTCCCCGATATTGATTCATATTGCTTTCATTCTCTTCCCCGATCATTTTTCATCTTTTTTGGACCCTAAGGGGGTGTGGGCCGCGACACAAGGAGTGTGCGCCGCGGCACACACATTTCTCCAATTTTTGGCCGAGCGGACTGTACTGTGTGCCGCGGCACACCCGTCCCGGCCGCGCACACTGCTGAAGTCGCTGCCGCGCACACCCGTCCGGCCGCGGCACACTCGTGTGGCATCTTCGACCAAAACTCGATCAGACCGGTGCCGCGCACACGCTGTCCGGCCGCGCACACCGCCGAACCCCCGGGAGTGCTGGGCTTGTGCCGCGGCACACTTCGGCTGCGCCGCGGCACACCATGCGGTCAACTGTATAATTTCGTTCTTTTTAGGCGAGATCGGCCATTTCCCTCATTTTCTTCACCTGCGCACGAGAGAGAGAGGGTTGAGGGGAGAACTTCTCATCATTCATCACTTGAGGGTCAATTTTCATCATTCTCGTTCGGTTGTGAAGCCCGAATAATCAGTCTAACGCGTGTTCTACGGATCATAGTACTTGGATCTTCAAAGGTAATTCCTTAGGAACCCTAATTTTGACGAATTTGGGGGTTTTTCGGGATTCTAGGGTTTAGTTTCGAATTGTTCATCTATATATCGATATTCCTTACCGATTGTGATTGTTGAGTAATTCTAAATCCAATTTCCTTGATTTTAATCCGTGAATTATCAATACGGGGAGGTTTTGCGTAAACCCTCGCCCGTATCAATTGAACGTCTATTGTCGTGATTTGTAATCGGGGTTTTGGGACTATTCCTTTCGATTATTGATGTCCGTTGGGACTGAGTTATGCTAATTCCTCATTTAGGAACCTTCGTTTTCCATTCAGATCATCCGTAGTCATTTTTCACTTCCGATTCTTCGAAGATGTCTCAAAGGCAAGTACTTTACATTTGTTTACATGTTCTAGTATTTGAATTATGGCTGTATCGTGGTTGTTGTGGATGGATATGTGTATGTTCACCTAGGGACGGTCCGACGGGGCCTCTAGGGATACGTATTGCCGTGAGTGTGCGTATCGTGAACCGTGGTTAGCCACCCAAGGATGTCCGACGGGGCTCTGCGGGGTACGGTGGCTGTGAGTCTCGTACCAACAGTTAACTTTGAATTGTGATTTGTTGGAGATAATGTGTTTTGTGATTGTACATTGTAAATATTCCGGAATATAAAACGTTTCCAAAATTGATTTTTGGTGCATTATTCATCTGATTAGAATGTAGTTCAAATGGATTGTACTTGCACTAGCAGTTGTCGCTAACCCCTTAAATGGGGGAAATACTTTTTGTATTTCAGGTATTAATCGTGGGGACAAGCGAGCACTCGAGCCGTATGAGGATGATGGGCAAGCATGATATTGTCCAGCAGTTGATTATCGGTGTTATGTCTGTCGGTTATTATTGATGTCCGATTTTGGGATTTATGTATTATAAAATTAGTTTAAGTACTCGAGTACTTCCTGTTTGAAATTTTTAATGTTGTGTTCTCGTTTTGGGAAATAGATTTGATGTCAGATTTTATTTGTCGATTTGTAGTCCGTTATTTGAATTGTCTTTTTATTAATGATTGTTTGTCGTTGTCGAATGTCTTGTCTGGTACGTTAGCCTGGTGGATTCCACAGTGTGGGGTCCACGGCGCTGTAATATGCCCTGAATGTCTTGGGGGTGTTACAGGCTGGGCCGCGGCACACAGGGCAGTCAACTCTATAATTGTGTTTTTTTCAGCGAGTTCAGCTCATTTTTTTCCTTTTCTTCAACCATACGAGAGAGAGAGGCTTGAGAGGGAGATTTTTCTTCATCTATCACTTGAGTGTGTGATTTTCTTCATCTCCTTTCGATCGTGAAGCCCGGATTATTGATCTAACGCGTGTTCTTCGGATCAAAGTGCTTGGATCTTCAAGAGGTAATCTCTTCAACATCTTGGATTTCGATTTTGTATTGAGATATGATGTTTTGGATGTTAAGATCATGTTGTATGAAGTGATATACACATGATTATGGACATGTTTGATTATTCATTGAATTATTGAAGGATTATTCAAGAACACTTTGAATGTTGTGTTGGATTTGGGGGTTTCGATTAATTGTTGTTGAAACCACGATTTTGGATATTCAAAATGGATTATTGATAGTATGGAAGATGTTTTTTTGGTTTGAAACACTTCTTGGGGATTTGATGTTGGTATTTTTGAGGTTTGGTTATAAACAATCGAAGTTTGGTCACAAAGTGTTCGACATAATGCCCCAATGAACTTGGTTTAATCGTATCGACGTTTTGAGTTCGTTATATTCGTGTTTGATTCGTATATTGAACGGATTGTTGGTAATTGTATTATTTAAGGTTGTTCGAGCGACCGATATCTCAATTAGGACGTTGTTCGTGGAAGCATAATTGTCACCGGTGTTGTGTAAGTTAATTCTTACTCGGTTAAAAGGATATTCATTCCTTTTGTTGTTGTTCATTCATAATCATAACTCATTCATCATTGTATTAACCGTATCAAAACTTGTCATTGTCAATTAATCACTTCAGTCACAAGGAACGACGGTTCCAATCATTTCATTGAGCTGTCATTCATTTCACTATCATTTCATCTCGGTGAGTCATTATTCATTTTCGATGTCACTTTTGTTATATCATGGCATTCCGGGTCATACTGGCGTGCCGGTTGGTATGTGTAGGATTTTCATGTCGGGCACATTTAAGTCGTGTGTTGGTTGTTGGCTTCACATTGTACTATGCACACGAGTCGATTGCTTCGTGAGACTGATTAGGTATAAGACCACACGTGTATTTGATCGATACTCGTTGGTGGCTTGTGCACAGACACATTTCCATCCCGGGCATAGTGTGGCGCCACCCTTTGAGCCGTACTGTTAGTTGATTCATACATCATGTTTGATTGCGTATGTTTTCAACAAGATTGGGTTATAATCTAACCGATTCTTTTTGATCGGACTTGTGGTTTATACAACATATATATATGATTGTGTTTATTCAACTCTTGATGATTGTTGTTCTGTGTAACTGACCCCGTTTGGGGATATTGTTTTTCAGGTCATGGCAAGGCAAAGGCACGGGGAGAGCACGTTGACGGCGAGGAGTCTCAATGATACTAGAAGGGGGCCCCAGTCTTTTTAGTCATTTATGTTTCCTTCATTTATTCCGTTGCAGACATTCCGTTTGAATACTCATTTCACTCAGTGTTGTATATTTTATCTTCATATAAAATATACATGTATTCGGTATTATCCTGGATGTGTTGTACGAAACTCCTCATCGGAGTAATTATTGTTGTAATGTGGTTCGGTACTACATTTACCCTGTGTAATTCATTCATTTTCACTCGCCTAGTGGGTCCCAGTCGAGGGTCCACGGCACTGTAATGTCCGCCTAGTTTAGGGTGTTACAGAGTTGGTATCGGAGCGTGGTTTTGAATACTACCTTCCGAGTCATGTCTCATTTGAAATCATCGTCATCGGACTAGTATCATTGGACTTTTGTATCACGTGTGACCTGTGCAAATGCCAAGCCAATCCGACCGAAAGAACTGTAAGACTTCTAACGCCATGGTATAAGTTCTAGCAATAATCATTCATTCATAATTCACTAGTTAACAATCCTCAAACATCATTTTCATTTTAATCATGTTGATCATAGTAACTCATTAATCACTCAATTCATTTCATTACTCAGTTGTTGATCTGGAAGATCATATCATTAATCTTTTTAACTTGTTCAAGATACTCATTTCAAGAATTTTATCAGATAATTATGTCACCTCAGTTAATCATTCATGTAATCACTGTGTTAGAGCGCATATGCTCATTTTCATCATTTCATGACGTAAATCATAATGCGGTACTCATACGAGATCTATGATTATCATGCGACCTTCCTACTTCGGATGGAGAGAGTCATCGTGGGATGCACGGGAGAGGCGGTGCGGGCCGGAACCCGGGGAATAATCACTCGCTGTTGGGAAATCGTACCCAGGACTCGGCTCGATCAGAAGATGTTCGGGTTGATCCACTCACTTTTATGCAGGTCATGATGACCCATATGCAATTGATCAATCATAATTGCGCCACTCTGGCCGGATTAATCGAGAGAACTCTCCCGAATGAGCCTGGTGCTAAGGAAATTGGTGAGCAATAACCTTCATCTGTCAGCAAGAAATCAACGAAGCGTAATCAATCCGAAGTCGGTCAGTCAACCTTCAAGAAGCCTTGTGCGGGTCCTATCGTTTCTGAGCGACCTCCTACGGCGCATAATCGTGCGGGATCTCAGTCCCGAGCGGCCGCTCGCCAAAGACTGCTTCAACTGTGGAGCGCCGGGTCATTACAGCACTAAGTGTCTGAAACCGTCTATCACGTGCCATAATTGTGGGAATTTTGGGCATAAGGCCAAGGACTCCAAGTCGGCTCCAGCGGCATCTCAGGCCCCGAAGTAATCAGCGATTCAGAATCAGACTGCCTTGTCAACGTCGTTTAAGACAATGGAAGCAAATAAAGGCGAAGCTCATATTTATCAGATGGAAGCGTCCGGTTTGGGGGCCGGCAAGTCCCGGTTTCATGTGATGAAGAGGATCGACGATCCGATGGCCCGAATGATCTCATGTATACTCGTAATTTTATTTCAACCTGTGTGTACCTTTTGATATTGGTACACCGCATTCATTCATTTCCAAATCATGTTTGAATAGACTTAATTTGAATAGTCCTATTGCTTGTGGACCTCATACCATCGGTCTACCTGGTGATGGAAGAATTTCCGAAAATCATGAGGTTAAGAACTGACTGAATTAAGTCTAAATGACCGCGATTGGTTGACGGACCAAATCGTGGTGGATTTACTTAAGGACGATGTATATTGGGTATTAGTGGGATGGATCGTCATGATACCCCCTCAATGTTCGTAAGCGTTTGGTCACTATCATTTCAGTCATTAGAGTCGAATGTGTGCTTCAGGGAGGTGATCCCCGTTGTTCCGGAAGAATCATTAATATGATGGAAGCAGTGAAATTACTCAATCGACGTGTTCAATAATTCATCGTATTATTTTCTTCGATTGTACGTTCTAAGGCAATCGAAGTGTTCAATCACTCATTATATCATTTTCATCGATTGGCCGTTCTAAGGCAGTTGAAGTGTTCAATCATTTATCGTATTATTTTCTTCGATTGTCCGTTCTAAGGCAATCGAATTGTTCAATCATTCACCATATTATTTTCATCGATTGGCCGTTCTAAGGCAATCGAAGTATTCGATCATTCATTGTATCATTTTCATCGATTGACCGTTCTAAGGCAATCGAGGTGTTCAATCATTCATTGTATCGTTGTCGTCGATTGGCCATTCTCAGGCAATCGAGGTGTTCAACCATTCGTGGTATCATCATTATCGCTTGACGATGTACTCCCAGACGAGCTATCTATTTTACCTCCACCGAGGGATATGGAATTCATGATTGAGTTGGAGCCCGGTTCATCCCCGATATCGAAGGCACCGTACCGGATGGCCCCGAATGATATGCAGGAATTAAAGAACCAACTTGAGGAGTTGTTCGAGATAGGTTATACCCTTCCGAGTGCGTCCCCGTGGGGAGCACCAGTGTTGTTTGTCAAGAAGAAGGATGGTTCGTTCCGCTTGTGTATTGATTACCGAGAATTGAACCGGGTGACGATCAAGAATAAGTATCCTCTACCCCATATTGATGATCTCTTAGATCAACTTCAGGGAGCTTCAGTATTTTCCAAGATCGACTTAAGGTATGGATATCATTAGTTGCGAATTCGAGAGTCGGACATCACAAGGACAGCGTTTCGTACACGCTATGATCAATATGAGTTCGTAGTTATGCCGTTTGGGCTAATTAATACACTGCGGTATTCATGGAGTTAATGAATCGTATTTTCATCGACTTTTTGGATCAGTTTGTTGTTGTCTTCATCGATGACATTTTGATTTATTCTCGTGACTGAGAGGAACACGAGGTTCATCTTCATCAGGTTCTCGACGTGTTAAGACGAGAGCAACTTTATGGAAAGTTTTCCATGTGTGAGTTCTGGATGTCCGAAGTGACTTTTCTCGGGCATGTAATTTCATCAGATGGAGTGCGCGTTGATCCTCAGAAGACGGAGGCTATCCAAGATTGGTTACCTCCGAAGAATGTTAAGGAAATCCGAAGCTTTCTTGGATTAGCCGGTTATTATCAGCGGTTTGTGGAAGGATTTTCTAGAATCGCTCAACCAATAACGAACCTTTTGCGAAAGGATAAGAAATACACATGGTCCGACGCGTGTCAGTGGAGTTTTGAGGAACTCAAGAGCCGGTTAATTTCAGCACCTGTACTTTCCTTGCTGCTAGGGACGAAAGGATTTGTGGTTTATAGTGATGCATCCGGACAGGGTCTCACATGTGTACTCATGCAGAAATGGGAAGGTTATTGCCTATGCTTCACGGCAATTGAGACCTTACGAGGTTAATCATCCGTTCCACGACCTGGAGCTAGTAGCCATGGTGTTCGTTTTGAAAATCTGGTGTCATTACCTTTATGGCATTACTTGTCACATATTCACCGATCATAAGAGTTTAAAGTATATATTTACTCAGAAGGAGTTAAATATGCGACAGAGACGGTGGTTGGAACTAATCAAAGATTACGATATCGAGATCCTTTACTACCCGGGCAAGACGAACGTTGTCGCCGATGCCTTGAGTCGTAAGTCCGTTCAGGAGTAGATGCTTGCTCGTTTAACAGTTCAGAAGGAGCTTCAGCAGGAATTCCTTAGACCCGTGATCGAGGTCTGGATTCAGCGAGTACAAGGGCAACTTTGCATGTTAGAGATTTCATCGTCACTTGAGCAGGCAATCAGAGAGAATCAGGGTTCAGACCCATCACTGTTGCGCATCCATGAGGATGTGGCTCAGGGGAAAGCCCCTGGCTTTGTGATCCACGAGGATGGACCTTTGCGCTTTAAGAATCGGTTATGCGTACCGGCGAATGATGAGTTGAAAAACTCGATTTTGAGAGGAGCTCATGCTACCCCTTATTCCGTTCACCCGGGGTCTAGCAAGATGTATAAAGACTTGAAACAAAATTACTGGTGGAGTAATATGAAGCGAGAAGTCGCGAAATTTGTTTCGGGATGCTTATCCTGTCAACAAGCCAAGATTGAAGTGGAAGGATATTTCAATGGACTTCATCACGAGTTAGCCGACGAGTCGTCGTGGCATGAATACGATCTAGGTGATTGTGTACCGCTTAACTAAATCAGCTCTTTTCCTTGAGATTAAGGATACGTGGGGTCCCGAGAGACTTGCCCAGCTGTTCATCAAAGAGATAGTGAGACTGCACGGTACTCCTAAGAGTGTCGTTTCTGATCGTGACGGGCGATTCATGTCTCATTTTTGGAAATCAGTTCATCGTGCTATGGGAACTCAGCTTAATCTCAACACAGTTTTTCATCCTCAGTCCGACGGACAATCAGAGAGGACTATTCAGACTTAGAAGGACATGCTGAGGGCATGTGTCCTCAATTGGAAAGATGATTGGGAAGCCCAACTACCGTTGATCGAATTCACGTACAATAATAGTTGGCACTCTTCGATTAAGATGGCACCTTACGACGCCTTGTACGGTCATCGTTGTCGATCTCCTTTATGTTTGGATAACTTATCATAATCAATCGGCATATTTCGTTCATATTGTAACACCCCAAACTAGGCGGACATTACAGTGCCGTGGACCCCCGACTGGGACCCACTAGGCGAGTGAAAATAAATGAATTACACAGGGTAAATGTAGTACCGAACCACATTGCAACAATAATTACTCCGATGAGGAGTTTCGTACAACACATCCAGGATAATACCGAATACATGTATATTTTATATGAAGATAAAATATACAACACTGAGTGAAATGAGTATTCAAACGGAATGTCTGCAGCGGAATAAATGAAGGAGACATAAATGACTGAAAAGACTGGGGCCCCCTTCTAGTATCATTGGGACTCCTCGCCGTCAACGTGCTCTCCCCGTGCCTTTGCCTTGCCATGACCTGAAAAATAATATCCCCAAACGGGGTCAGTTACACAGAACAACAATCCTCAAGAGTTGAATAAACACAATCATATATATATATATATATATGTTGTATAAACCACAAGTCCGATCAAAAAGAATCGGTTAGATTATAACCCAATCTTGTTGAAAACATACGCAATCAAACATGTTGTATGAATCAACTAACAGTACGACTCAAAGGGTGGCGCCACACTATGCCCGGGATGGAAATGTGTCCGTGCACAAGCCACCAACGAGTATCGATCAAATACACATGTGGTCTTGTACCTAATCAGTCTCACGAAGCAATCAACTCGTGTGCACAGTCCAATGTGAAGCCAACAACCAACACACGACTTAATTGTGCCCGACATGAAAATCCTACACATACCAACCGGCACGCCAGTATGACCCGGAATGCCACGATATAACAAAAGTGACATCGAAAATGAATAATGACTCACCGAGATGAAATGATAGTGAAATGAATGACAGATCAATGAAATGATTGGAACCATCGTTCCTTGTGACTGAAGTGATTAATTGATAATGACAAGTTTTGATACGGTTAATACAATGATGAATGAGTTATGATTATGAATGAACAACAACAAAAGGAATGAATATCCTTTTAACCGAGTAAGAATTAACTTACACAACACCGGTGACAATTATCCTTCCACGAACAACGTCCTAATTGAGATATCGGTCGCTCGAACAACCTTGAATAATACAATTACCAACAATCCGTTTAATATACGAATCAAACACGAATATAACGAACTCAAAACGTCGATACGATTAAACCAAGTTCATTGGGGCATTATATCGAACACTTTGTGGCCAAACTTCGATTGTTTATAACCAAACCTCAAAAATACCAACATCAAATCCCCAAGAAGTGTTTCAAACCAACAAAACATCTTCCATACGATCAATAATCCATTTTGAATATCCAAAATCGTGATTTCAACAACAATCAATCGAAACCCCCAAATCCAACACAACATTCAAAGTGTTCTTGAATAATCCTTCAATAATCCAATGAATAATCAAACATGTCCATAATCATGTGTATATCACTTCATACAACATGATCTTAACATCCAAAACATCATATCTCAATACAAAATCGAAATACAAGATGTTGAAGAAATTACCTCTTGAAGATCCAAGCACTTTGATCCGAAGAACATGCGTTAGATCAATAATCCGGGCTTCACGATCGAAAGGAGATGAAGAAAATCACACACTCAAGTGATAGATGAAGGAAAATCTCCCTCTCAAGCCTCTCTCTCGTATGGTGGAAGGAAAAAAAATGAGCTGAACTCGCTGAAAAAACACAATTATAGAGTTGACTGCCATGTGTTCCGCGGCCCAGCCGAAGTGTGCCGCGGCACAGGGCCAAATCTGCCCCCAGTGATCGGCAGTGTGCCGCGGCCTGGACGAATGTGCCGCGGCAGTGACTTGGCAGTGTGCCGCGGCCCTGTCGGCATGAGCCGCGGCTCACAGTACAGAGGGGTCGGCCAAAACAATTGCAACATGAGTGTGCCGCGGCCCGGACGGGTGTGCCGCGGCAGTGACTGGTGTTCCGCGGCCCTGCCGGCATGTGCCGCGGCCCACGGTACAGGCTGCTCGGCCAAACTGGAAAATGAGAGTGACTTAGCTATTTTGACCATAACTCCCTCGTCCGGACTCCGATTGACTCACCGTTTGAACCATTGGAAAGCTAACTTGATGCTCTATAATATTGCAAAGATTCAGAATTTTTAGAGTTTCCAAAAATTAATGGTGATTTAACAAAGTCGAACTCATACGTGGAAAGTTGAAACAATGAACAATATCGATACACAACTCGAAGTTATTCCGAACGGTGAACATGGATGAATGAACATGATTGATGAATGATTATTAATGAGTGAAAATCCACTGAGTGACAATTACTGAATGAAAAATGAATGAATTTACAAGCGGGTATTACATACTCCCCCCCTTAAAAATAGTTTTGTCCTCGAAACTAAGGGTCAAACAACACGGGATAACTCTACCGCATACTATCCTCGGTTTCCCAAGTAGCCTCTTCGACTCCGCGTCTAGACCACTGAATTTTAACCAAAGGAATCGCCATATTCCTCAACTGTTTGATTTGTCGTTCTAACACTCGTATGGGACGCTCCTCATACGAATGATCATCCGCGATCTCGATTTCGTCGAACTGAAGTATGTGACTCGGGTCGGCAACATACTTCCATAGCTGAGAGACGTGAAATACATTATGAATTCGGCTCAACGCCGAAGGTAGGGCCAATCGACAAGCTAACTCGCCTACTCGATCCAAAATCTCAAACGGTCCAATGAATCTTGGACTCAACTTTCCCCTCTTCCCAAAACGGAAGATACTACGGCTCGGGATTACCTTGACCAAAACATGGTCACCCGTCTCGAACTCTAATGGTCGAAGACGATTATCTGCATATGATTTCTGTCGACTCTGAGCGGTCAACAAACGACTCCTGATCAACGCTACCTTCTCACGGGCGGTATAACCACATATCACGAAATCAAAATCCACAGAAGGATTCCATCACTTAACATATAATCACACAAGTAACTCGCATCAGCCGAGGCACAATCACAAAGAAGGGAGACTTACATCCACAGGTCGCACGAAGATGATGATCGCCCCACGATACTAATCACGACCAACAAACTCAGATGATGCGTCGCGACAGGACTAAGTCAGACAAAATCCGACGAGACAAAACTCAACAGACACCACTAAACCCGACAGCCTAGGTTTCTACAACCTAAGCTCTGATACCATTTATATAACACCCCCAATCCGCTCAGGGATATTACACGCCGTAGAACCTTTCCTCAAGGTTCTACCAGGCTGGTAACAAAACCGAACAACTCAACAACGCCTTTAAGGCTAAAATGACTCAGTAGACTGATTTGGTCTTTCGATAAATACATACAACTCAATTACAATACATGCCCACGCAGGGGTCGAATACAACACACTCCCGTACAACGAGGAAAGAATACTGCAGCGGAAATAAAATACAACTAAACCAATATGACATCAAACGGGTCCTCGTGTGATTACTATCGTTCATCTTTCATCATCTTTCGTGCCGACCATGTGTTATGCTCCCAAACCTGAATGCAAAAACAGACATCCACCCCCCTAATACTCGGGGGTTAGCAAAACTCTACTGTTTTGCTAATGCAAGAACAAAGTGCAAATACGAGCCATACAATTCACATTCCACGAATAACAATAACCAGGAATCCTCAAAGATCCAAACGTAACGAAAAGTACTTCCCGAGGCATGAGTTTTGCTAAAACATTCCAAAACCGAAAGATCACAAATCAAGGGAAACAATTTATAAAACAGTTTAAAATGCCATCGAGAGTTTTAATAGAAAACAATTTAGGATTTCAGAATATTTCTCTTACCAAAATCAACAGGGGTCACAGCCCAAAGGTTTTGTTTTCGCAGATAGAAAACCCGACAACAATTCACAGGGCCAGAGCCCAACATCACGTGTCTTCGACGGACATAAAAATCAACAAAACATAATCGCGCACGCGCATCGCCTAGGACAGGGACGAAGCCACAAATCCCACTCGAGGCCTCGAAGGACCCTCCCGAGCTGGCTAGCGAAACAAATCACACACATCTCACGGTTGGATCAATCGCTTGTTGCATCCAGGCCACATGATCGCATGCCATGTGCCACCGTAGATTATCTCAGGCTCTCACGGTTGGATCAATCACTTGTTGCATCCTGACCACATGATCACGTGCCATGTGTCACCGTAGACCTTCAACCATATCCACACATTCACATAAATAACATATCACATCAATAATATCCAAGTAATTCACTCAATGGCAACAAACACAAAACACGACGCAATGGTCAAATTACAACATAGCAATAAAATATAATATATATACATATATATTATCAAAGCACAACGACAACACCAAGTGTATTCATAGTAATTCACGTAACCATCCACGAACACAATATCCACAAAACACGCGCGTTTTGAAAGAGGGCCTTTAACAAGGCTAACCGAATCTATGAAAGTGAGATTCAAACGATCAAATAAACACAAGGAGACGATCACTAATTATTACATTCATAAAACAAGAATTTGTATGGACAAGGTACTTGCCTCAAGTAATCACAAACGCGAAGAATCGACCGAAGTAGGTTGGCACGAACCGACCACGAACCCGCCGACTCCACCGAATGCTAACCCGCGACAATAAACTACGGACAACAATAACAACAATGAAAATGAATTCCAAAGTACGACCCAAAGTCGCTGAATTCAAAGAACAAATGACGAAAGTTCAAGGGTTTCCCCCAAACGGTCAAGAACGCAAATCGACCGACCAAAACATGAAAATGGAATTCCAAACCGAAATATGGATATACAATCCATAGGATATGTTTAACAACATTATTTGACAACAATTGGTTCATCAAAAAAATAGATAGAAAACGAAATCAAGAACAAAACTCACAAAAAGTCAACTCTAGGGATTCAAGAAAAATACCTTGATTCGGTAAAGAACAATGGATTAGATGATGTTATAATCACCTAGGATACTCTAAAACACCTTGGATGGAGTAGAAATCGGCCAGGAGCCCAAGCCTTAGTCGCCCTCGTCTCAACCCGCGGAGGAAGAAGAATAAATGAAGAAAAATGAAGAGTAATGATCATTGCTTTATATATCGATGACTTAGCGTGCGCTAATACTATCAGATTAGCGTGCGCTATCAAAGCATCAGAACAAAACATTCTGCCAAAAAGTACAGTTAGCGCACGCTAGCTACAAATGTTAGCGTGCGTTAACGAGAACCCCAGACCCAGTCTAGTAGCTCCTGGACTGCCCTGAACTACCGGATAGCGCGCGCTATCCTTCCCCCCAGCGTGCTCTACCAATGCACCCTAGCGCGCGCTATGTTACCAAATAGCGTGCGCTAACCAATGTTCTAACCTACCCGGTAGCCTGGATCAAGCTTCGCACCACCCGTTAGCGCGCGCTAACGGCAACACTTAGCGTGCGCTAGCTTCGGAAACCTAGCGCGCGCTAGCTACAAAGCGTAGCGTGCGCTAACAACTCAGAGAGACAGCAATAGAACATCTCAGAAATGGGTATGACGACATACTTACAACTTTGGGAAATTACAAAATAGCTCCAAATGTTTGAAAAATCACGATACGACAATGAATAACCAAACCGAAGCTCACAACACGTATAACAACGTTAAATGAACTTACGAGTATCCCGAAACGACAAATGAGATTCGCAAGAATCGAACTCAAGCGCGGGAAAGTTGCTTAAGAACACGGAACTCAACAAAACGACACCGAAACGAACTCGGATGACAAAATGTGCAGAACTAAATACTTTCAGAATGACGAAATGGTCACGAGCGAGTCGTCAAAACGGACTCCGGCCGAAAAAAGAAATTTACCGAAAATCGAAAATTGTGGATATTACAGGTATATGTCAATAAATAGACATTAAATACATAGAACACCGGTTATGCGTCTACATAGGAAGTGGTAAACCCTTTCGATATGAAGAGAGTAAAACCTTGAGTATGGTATGCAAATACTTTCAACACATTACTTGAAACAGGGTTTAAAGATATATCATCACAACCACATCCTATTGGTACAAAAGTAAGGGTGTCACCCGATCAACGTAAGTAGAAATCCATCTGCAACTACAATGCATAAACATAGTATTATTTGTATAACCAGTTGTTGAACTTGATGATATCTTGAGAGTGTTCTATTATATTGTATGATTGATTTGTATATGCTTAAAGTGTTTGGTTGCACCTTACATGATCATGAAATCCATTAGCATCTCCACATGCATGCATAACAGGAGACTCCCTAGTGTCTGCATGCATGATATGATCAAGGAAAGAAAGAAAAGAAAAATGTTTTGTTAGCCGCTGCTAGAGCACCGAGGCATGGTAGTTGCATGCTTTTATGATATATTTAGCACGGTAGATGCGTGCTTATATGATGTGTGGGACATGGTAGATGCATGTTCTCACGATATATTTGGTGTGGTAGATGCATGCCTTATATATCTGGCATGGTAGATGCATGTCTTATGATATGATATGATATTGAGCTCGTTCCGGTGCCTAGTACGTGGTTCAACGGTGCCAAGGATAAGAAAATGATTTTGAGAGAGATTCTCATTGATGATCATATGTCATATGTTGCATCAGACATGATACATGCATGATTTCTACTTATTGGGCTTTAGCTGACGTAGTAGGTAATCCTGATGCTTGAGCATGTTCCCTCGCTAGATGTGTTGGAGTTCCACTTGTAATACCCAGATTTTCAGTATAAATTTTTCGCGTTATTTTATCTGAGATATACTGTATAGTTTGGTATCTATACAGTATGGATAAAATAAATTGAGGACCGAGACAGTTATACTTGTGTAATTGACATATTTGGTTCACAGTTATATTGAGGATATGTTGTATCAGATTGAACTGATTTGGATATCAGGTATATCGTATGAGAATATTTTTGGGTTGAGTATATGTGTATTCAGTATGCCATATGTCATGGCAGAAAGTTGACGACGGGACAGACGTGCACGTCCGGTCGCACGAGGTGCTGAAGATCAAGCACGAGCAAGACGCCCTGAAAGGCATCGGGCTGGAAATGGAGGTTCAGCCTTATAAGCAGCAGCATTGTCGGACGGACAACCATGTGAAGAAGCCGTAGGTGGAACACAAGCGCCGCTATGGTAGGAGGTTCGCCCAATGGACAACGTGCCTTAGTGTTCAGGACACTTGGGCATTCCGGTCGAGACGTGTGCGGGACTGTCCGGCAGTGCATGGAGCACGGGCAAGGCCGGCCGAGCAAGCAGTGCTCGGAATAAGGAAAGATGACGAGGCAAGGTCGAGTCGCGAGGCAAGACTCAAGCAAGGATGTCGGGCGCGGGCATGGGATGCCGGATGCGACCGACAGGCGCGGGTGCGCGCGTGCAGGGTGCGAGAGTGACCCTCCCCCCTATAATAGGCTTAGAGGGATATACCCTTGTGGGGGCAGTGGATACTGAAAAGCTGAGGAGTCACTCGGCGGGGAAGACTCGACCACGAGCAGCCAGGTGCGGACCAGAATGGCCCAGAAGGTTCGGGAAGACTCCAGAAGGTTGCGGAAATAAGAGGACTGTGTCGGTCCGATGCGGGCCGGGACGGGCCGGGCAAAGCCGAGGCGGATCGAACGAACGAGCCGGATGGGATGAAAGCAGAACCCTCAAGAACCTTCAAGAAAGGTTGGATCTTAGAATACTTGTGGAATAGTCTAGAGATATTATAAGTCTTGAAATGTAATGATATGTATGGAATGTTCTAGTGTATTCTTATTATGTAAAGATAGGAGAGAAGTTGTAGACTTCTCTAGAACCCTCCATAAGATGAGGTGGGAGATGTATAAATAGGGGGAGCTCATTTGCTCCAAGATCATCATCAGGAAGATCATCAAGATCATCAAGAAGTGTAATCAAGAAGTGCTTGTAATCTTTGAAGTTCATATAATACAAAACCTCTTCTTACCTTGTAGTCTTCAACCCTTAGTTTCTTGCTTTCCAAGTCTGTTACTACATCATAAGGAGTGGAGTTAGCCTGACTTAGCTAGAAGTGAGCTGAGTGGCACACGAGATCAGCTAGTCGCAGAGTCATCCCGCGTCAACGTGGTATCGAAGCCTCGGTTCGCGAAAAGCAAAGTCTATGGTTACAGAAGGAACTAGTGAAGTTGCCAACATTCCCCCACTCGTTGAAGGAGTGGAAAAGGAGAAGAAGGCAAAATCCAAGAAGAGGGAGCAGTCGGTAGATACCTTGGCCAGCTTTGACAATAGGCTGACAAGGGTCGAAATTAACGTCGGTGAGACCCTGGAGTAGAAGGATACCATCGACCAATTCGCTGCAGAGATAAGTGACACGAGCGATGGATTGAAAGATGCCATCGGTGTCATGAAGGAAGAAGTACTTGGGCTTATCAACACCCTAAGGAATGAGTTCCGGGAGAAGACAAGCGCTTTGGAAGTTGAAGTAAACTTGTGCAAGGCGGCGATTGCCGGAGGATCCATTACCAAGAGGATGCCGTGCACGGAAGCACCACTACCTTTGAAGTACGGAGGTAAGCGCGACTCTAAAGTACTTGATGAATTTCTTTGGTCCATAGAATGCTATTTCAATGCGACTGAGGTAAAAGACGACAAGTCAAAGATAGACACTACCGTCCTTTCCCTAAGTGAAAACGCTGCTCTATGGTGGAGACGGAAATATGGAGACATAGAAAAGGGACTCTACATCATAGACACGTGGGAAGAATTCAAGAAGCAACTTAAGAGGCAATTCTGCCCACACAATGCTAAAGAAATAGCCATGAAGAAGCTCCGATAGTTGAAACACACGGGTTCAATCAGAGACTACATGGTGGAATTCACCACGCTGATGCTTGAACTACCCGACTTACAAGAGAAGGATAAGTTATTCTACTTCCAAGACGGATTGCAGGCTTGGGCTTACAATGAGCTCAAGAGAAGGAACGTTCGAGACGTGGATGAAGCAATTGCCGTAACAGAAGATCTCATGGATTTTCGTCAAGACACACCCGCTAGAAAGACTGGTGAAGCTAAAAAACCAGCCCCTAAGCCACCATCAAGAGAGGACAAGCCCACTCACAGACCTTCGAATCCCAAAGGAAAGCCGGTTGAAGGAGGAAATCCAAGGGAGTACAAGTGTTATCTATGCGATGGCCCTCACTTGATTCGGGACTGCCCTAAGAAGAAGGCCTTCAATGCAATGGTCTTTGAGGAAGAGAAGAAAGGAACGAAAGACGCTTATATCAGCTCAATGCGACTCCTTAACTCCATGGCGAA
Organism: Orobanche coerulescens; assembly: GCA_033398695.1. Lineage (NCBI taxonomy): Eukaryota > Viridiplantae > Streptophyta > Magnoliopsida > Lamiales > Orobanchaceae > Orobanche > Orobanche coerulescens. The sequence goes on along the minus strand of CM065801.1, from coordinate 53,227,575 downwards.
AGAGGATACCAAGACTGGCAAAGCAACTGAGAAGAAAGGACGAGGCCTCATGTTTGTCAATGCCAAGCTTAACAAAAGTCACATAATAACATTGATCGACACAGGTGCGTCTCACAACTTCCTTGCTGAAAGTGAAGCTAAGCAGATAGATATTCAATACACCAAGGAGATAGGTTGGGTAAAAGCAGTAAACTCTCCTTCCCAACCCATCCTTGGAGTTGCTCAGGGAGTGCCCATTAAAATAGGAGGATGGAAAGGCACTATAGATCTGACGATAGTACCCATGGACGAGTACCACATGGTATTGGGAATGGAGTTCCTGGACAAGGTACGTCTTTTTTCATTTGAAGACCAAACCATGCGGATCACCAAGGGTTCGACGATACATATTGTGCCTTTGGAAAGAAGTAAAACAGAGACTCGAGTTCTATCGTCCATGCAACTTAGTAAGGGACTTCCGAAGTTGGTCACCATGGAGCACACCAAGGCGCAGGATGTTTCCGAGAGCAAGGAGGTCTCAACAGAGGCAGTACAGAAGTTGAAATCAGCCGTCCGGATCACACGGGATACGGACAATGTGCAACGGGGACTGGACATCAGAAATGCGCCAGCACACTTCAAGGCAACGACAATGGACAACCGTGACATCATCATGAGCACGGAAGAAACCAATGATTCGCCACATCAACAGGGACGTCGACAAAATAGGCGGGAGAGAGTGTCATGGCAAAAAGTTGACAACGGGACAGACGTGCATGTATGGTCGCACGAGGTGCTGAAGATCAAGCATGAGCAAGACACCCTGAAATGCATCGGGCTGGAAATAGAGGTTCAGCCTTATAAGCAGCAGCATGGTCGGACGGACAACCATGTGAAGAAGCCATGGGTGGAACACAAGCGCCGCTATGGGAGGCAGTTCGCCCAAGGGACAACGTGCCTTAGTGTTCAGGACACTTGGGCATTCCGGTCGGGACATGTGCAGGACTGTCCGGCAGTGCATGGAGCACGGGCAAGGCTAGCCGAGCAAGCAGTGCTCCGAATAAGGAAAGATCATGAGGCGAGGTCGAGTCACGAGGCAAGACTCAAGCAAGGATGTCGGGCGCGGGCATCGGATGCCGGATGCGACCGACAGGCGTGGGCGCGCGCGCGCAGGGTGCAAGAGAGACCCTACCCCCTATAATAGGCTTAGCGGGATATACCCTTGTGGGGGCAGTGGATACTGAAAAGCTGAGGAGTCACTTGGCGGGGAAGACTCGACCAGGAGCAGCCAGTTGCGGACCAGAATGGCCTAGAAGGTTCGTAAAGACTCCAGAAGGTTGCGGAAGTAAGAGGACTGTGTCGGGCCGATGCGGGCCGGGACGGGCCGAAGCGGGCCGAGATGGACTGGAACGAGCTGGAGTGCCCGGATGAAAGCAGAACCCTCAAAAACCTTCAAGAAAGGTTGGATCTTAGAATACTTGTGGAATAGTCTAGAGATATTATAAGTCTTGAAATGTAAAGATATGTATGGAATGTTCTAGTGTATTCTTATTATGTAAAGATAGGAGAAAAGTTGTAGACTTCTCTAGAACCCTCCATAAGAGGAGGTGGGAGATGTATAAATAGGGGGAGCTCATTTGCTCCAAGATCATCATCAGGAAGATCATCAAGATAATCAAGAAGTGTAATCAAGAAGTGCTTGTAATCTTTGAAGTTCATATAATACAAAACCTCTTCTTACCTTGTACTCTTCAACCCTTAGTTTCTTGCTTTCCAAGTCCGTTAGTACATCATAAGAAGTGGAGTTAGCCTGACTTAGCTAGAAGTGAGCTGAGTGGCACACGAGATCGGCTAGTCGCAGAGTCATCCCGTGACACATATGTTCGTATCCAGTATGTCGAGACGTCGGATAGGAACAGTTTGGATTTTGGCTAAGTATAGAGCCCTTAACGTACGTTAAGATGTTGAGATAACATACTCTAAATTATACGCTTTACGTACGTTATGCATAAGGCATTATGTACGTAACAAGAGGAATCGGACAGTTGGGCCCATGGTCGGCGGATTTCGGCGGAAGATGTGGATAGGTGAGTCAACGGATGGGTTTACGTACGTTATACAGGGTGTATTACGTACGTAATACGAGTATTATACTGTATCAAGTCAACGTACGTATTATGTACACAACGGATTAAGTGTTACGTACGTTACGGAGTAGCCGGTCGAGTCGTGGCCGAGAGGACCTGCAGTGGCCGATCACTGTCGGCAGTGACTCGCTGGATGGCCGAGCATGGCCGGCCGTGACTCATAGGGATGTTCGATCACTATCGACAGTGACTCGCTGGGCGTCAGGTCTGGCCGATTACGGCCGTAAGGACGTGACCGGTAACGGCCGTAAGGGCCCGTTACGTACGTAAGGCAGGGGCCGGTTACGGCCGTAATGGTTCCGACAGAAATGGGCAGTGGGCAGGCCATGGACGGTTATGTACGTAAGCCACGGCCGGTTACGGCCGTAACGTGCCGACAGGACTCGGCCTATATAAGGCCAGGACCGAGTCATCTTGGGCATTTTTCATTTTTCTTCGTTCCTTCCGCGATTTTTCACCATAGATTGATGGTTTTGAGTAGAATCAACTTATAACAACATGGTTTGGAAGTTGGAATCATGGATTAACATCATCTTCCACCCCGATCGAAGGTAAGAACATCTAAACTTTTGGTTTTTGGATGTTCTTGAGGTTTCTTGGTGTTTTGGCCGATTTGCTTCGTTTTGATTCAGATTGTTGATTGAACTTGATTGTAAACTCGTAATCATTCAATACTCTTGAAGTTTTGTGGAACGAATTCGAGTATTTCTTTGAATAATCGTTTGAATTGGACTATGCCTTCAAAGTGTTCGATGAAATATCTCAATGAGTAGAACTTGGAAAATTCTACACGTTTTCGTATGAATGATGGTTGTATTGATATTGTTGTGATGATTCTTGGTATTTACGAGAATTTTGTCAAGGGAAGATAATGAATTGGTGATCAAATGATTCGATTATGTTGTTATGATTATGGAATCGTAGTATTCTCGATGTTCTTGGTAGTTTGTTGCGATTCATGATGTTATGAGAAGTATATATTTGAAGGACATCATTATATACACCTTGGATTGTGAATAAGGATTGTTTAGATTTTAGAACATATCACATTATTTCGTTTGAGGATTTTGAATGTGATTTCGGAATTAGTTGTGTTCTTAAGGAACTCTTGGGTTATATGAATTGATGAACATGTTTGAGTGATGTTGGTGTTTTGGATATGAATATGGAATATTCATATATAAAACTAAGTTACGTGTTTTGATACAATATTTGTATAGGAATACGAATATGATTTCGAGTTTGATAAGAATTATTATTCATGTTTGAATTTGAGAATTCATACGTGTTGAATAACTGTTCAATTCGGATAATGGAAATATTTGAAACCTTTGGAATATAGTATTCTATAATGTTGAATTGATTGGATTGTCCGGATTGATGATGATAATCGGTAATTCGTTTTTATTATAAATTTACAAGGAGGAAACTGTTGGGATTCGGTGCCTAAAACGAAGGCCCAGCGGAAGCATTAAAACGAAAATTAATTCGATCCGAATCCCTACGAGTGTTGCGATATTTCATTAAACGCAAGTGCACGTTATCGTAGACAAGTAATAAAGTGATGAGTGAGTATCGTTCCCACGAGGACTGAATCACTAAGTACCGATTTATATGTATTCTAATTTTATTTGAACAGTCGAAATTTGGGTTGCAATTAATGACAAAAGAAAATTAATAATAAACAGAAAACGATCGCTTGAAGAAAGAAAATCAAATAATGAAAAAGTCTAGGATTGTGAATCCACATCGGTTTATCCGAATTGACTCTCGATTATCTGAAGTTAATGATTTCCCCAATTTATTGAAGGCAAAGATTGCTAAAATACTCTACCGCCTCTCCCGAGGTCAATAGATTTTTCTAAAGGCGAATAACGCACTCTATCCCTAGGTGAATTAATTCGACAATAGGCAAAAAGCACAAAATCTTCAAAAGGCCACGTAGTTCCTATGAGTATATTCCTATCTCACAAGATAAAACGGTTCTCACCAATAGTTCCTCACCAACTCTCCTCTCCCGATTCGAGTTGCGTAATTAAAACAATCCAATTATTGGCCAGACAATTGAAAGCATTGAAATCGATTGGGAAAACTCAACAGAAAAAGGGAATTATATAGATAATCAAAAGCAAATCCGTCAAAACTTTGGTTTCATCAAAATCCTAGAACAGGGTTTTAGCCTGACATGTTAAAAGATAAAAATACAGAATTAATGAATGAAAGCATTGAAATCAAACGCAGATGAAGACTCGGATTCCTCCGTTCTTTTGGCTTCCGCCCTCTGCTCTTGGTGTCTTCTGCTTCTTATGATCGATTCCTCTCTCCCAGGATAATCCTCTGATTCCCAGATCATAAACCCTTATTTATAACTCCCCGCAACCTCCAAAATGCGTCCGTGTAATTAGGTCGAGAACAGGCTCCAAAACGGCCCAGAAACGCGGCACTTTCTGTCAAAACTGCCCCGTGGGCCGTGGCTCACTTAATCTGTGCCACGGCTCACGGCACTCAGCACTAATTCCTGGGCGTTATTCTTTTCGTCTGGGCCGCGGCTCAGCTTCTACGTGCCGCGGCTCAGCTTCTACGTGCCGCGGCTCAGGGTACAGTTTACTCGGGGCTCGCTGGTCCTCTGTGTGTGCCGCGGCCCGCTTGCCTTGTGCCGCGGCCCCATGCCAAAATTTTCCGTTTTCGCCCGTTTTCATCGTTTTACCTTTCGGACTCCAATTTCCTGCAAAACATAAAAGAATAGGGCATTACAAGCTCATTTATGCAGATTTAATTACAAAAAGAATACAAAATAATGATAAATAAGCGTATAAAAATACGCCTAACAAATACCCCCAAACTTGAGCCTTTGCTTGTCCTTAAGCAAAAGGAATTGATAACAAATAAAAGAATAATCGTGAATAATCGTGCAATTTCATAGTGCTCAACCTAATCAATACTACCCTGAAAATCTCAAAGAATAGTACAAGTATCGTAATAGTGAGCCACGTCCAGGACATTGATTCCACAAAGTAACCAATTTCAATCCTAATCAATCGTTCATGAAGAAAATCAAGCTCAAAGATTAACAAGCGTGAATTTAATCGACCGCCAATATAAAGGGTTAAAATAAACAAGCCAACTCGCCCAGTCCCACAGTCTAATGGCAAAAATTTCAAGAGTTTCATCATCAAAAATAACCCTAGGACAGTATTCCCTTATATATGCTCGATAAGATGTTCGAGTTGACCACTAGGTTCGGATCTCGGGATGTTTCATCTAGACAATCCTAGGGTGACATTCCATTCTCATGTATTGGGGAACCGTTTGACGTAAAAGACACTCATGGGGCACATGGATGCTTCTAGTTACTAAGTTCCCCTCCACAGTGGAGAAACAACTCGAATAGCTATTCCCGCATGTCCGATTCAAGGTTGCGGTCTTACGCGAGAGTAAACAACGGGTCACACGAATACCCCCGGTTACTAGGCTCCCCATCATCGGCACATGCGAAATCTCTAAACCACTAGTCTAATCCGGGTTGTCGTTTTACGCGAGAGTAAACAACGGGTCACGTGAATACCCCCGGTTACTAGACTTCCCATCATAGAACAAATAATATCTCGACTTTTTGGGAAAAACTGTCCGACTCTAAACTCAAATTAGGTGCCCACACGACTTATGTTACTGGACGACTAGCTAACCGAAAAAATGTAACCAAACGTATCGAAGGCGATTTGAAAACACGTATGTCTCCTCTCTTATCCGCTAAGATCTCTACAAATACAAAAAAAATTCGGACCTAAATGAAGACTCAACAAAAACAGATATCGCTGACTGCAACTCAACTAAAACCCAACCGTTTCTTCAGAGAGAAATCAGTATCGTAACATCAGTTTTACACAAAAATTCACGACTGCAAATAATATCACGACAAGCCAGGCTAAGAACAAAAATATAACCAAAAATAATGAAAAGTGCAACGAATAAGTACAGCAATAATAATAATAGCAACAGAAAGTAAACCCCCCCAAACTTAGGACGTACATTGACCTCAATGGACAAAATGTAATATGCAATAAAGGAAGAAGGTCAAGTACTCCCCTACAGTCTGCTCACAAACTGGTGCCGGCATCGTCCAGCGAGGAGGGTGGCGTGGCTGGGCGAACGGGTGGAATGAATGGCCCGTCCGGGTGCAAAATGTGGGCCGTCCATGCAGCAAGGTGCTCCTGGTGGTAGGCATCCCTCGCTGCCAAGTGCCTCGTCTCACGCCGGTTGGCCCGGCGGGCCTGCTCTCTCATCTCATCTCGGACGGCAGCAATGATGCTCTCCCTCTCCGTCCGCCTCTCCTCTCTCAATGCAGCCAGAAGGCTCTCTCTCTCTCTCTCCTCATCTCCTCTCTCTCTCCTCATCTCCTCTCTCAACCCATCGAACATCGCCTACAAGTGCTCTCTGTCGGGCGGTGGGCTTGACTCCATCTGCCCCTGCGTCAGAAGAAGAGGCTCGGGGGACTGCTCGTGTGCCTCATCAAGTAGAAATCCTCGCCCCAGAGCGTGTGCCGGTGCTCCTCCCCATTGATCAAAGTGAGAAATGATGCGATGGTCGATCGGGCCCTGGGGTGCTAACATCGGCTCGTCATCCGACCAAGTCATGCCTGACTGGCGGCAAAAAGCGTAAATAAGAGAGGGGTGCTTCAGCCCCGTCTTGGCCCCTCCCTGAATACATAGCAGAATAGATCGGACCAAGAGAGAAGCCACATCGAATCGCAGCCCGGAAGTGATAGCATATAATGTACAGGCTCGAGAGAGTAAAACAGATCGGATCTGCGAGGTGGGATCTATACGAGCGTAGATGAAATACAACCAGGCTCGCCCGAGCCGACTAAGGCGCGAGCTCTTAAAGTAGAAGGTGGAAGAAGACGGGGCGCGCCTCTCCCAGTCGGAGCCGGGCTGTGTAACAGTCTCGAGCAGAGCCTCCTTCGTGAGGCTACCCATAACTTGCGTATAAGCCGTCTCATCAACCACAAGCAGCTCAAATAACCTCCGAATAGCAGCCACCGAGAAATCCACTGTAATGCCTCGGACGACAACCTGCGTCCGAGTATCTGACTGTTGTATCATCTGCCCCGCCCGAAGGTGTTTCAACAGGGCGCTCGCATAAACCTCCTGTACAATGGAGATTACCACCGGCTCGGGAGGTGCAGCAAAACGGGCCCACCCCATCTCGTCGATTATGGTCAGAAGCTCCCGGTCCTGGGGGGCTGGGGTGAATCCCCTCTCTGGGATCAGAGGTCGAGGGCGGATCTTTTCATTAAAGATTTTATAAATCTCCGGGTCGGAGAATTGGTGCGCCTCCAGCTCGGCTCGGCTGTGAGACGTTTCCCCTCGAGTGGGGGACGATTGCGTCCTGGCCCTTTTGCTATTCTTTTTGGTTCTAGCCATAGCGAGTCCTGAAAAGATAAACACCGGAGTTTACTTACTTAAGCAATAATGAGAATAACATTACTCGGCTAAGGATATCCAACATGAATCAAGAATTTAACGAGCTAGCACCACCGTGAGAGAGAAATAAAATTGAGCTTTTTACGTTTAGCATTGACGTAAGGGTTGGGGTTGCTGTAAATTCAGAAACGAATTTGTTGCACATATTTTCAAAACATTGGCTTAACATGTAAGAATTTTTCATTCAAGCATTTCATCAAACACCTTGAAGGCATGAGTTCAAATGAAGAATAATCATTGTACTAGCTTGATTCAATCCCCACAAATAACATCCTCACATCGATCATCATGACAAACGTAATCAATTCATTCGTAATCGAAAAAAATAATCATCAATAATCAATCGAAACTTCATATTCCCAAATTTTAATAAGACTTTGGAAAAGAAAAAAAAACTACAATTTAATCAACATCAAATAACCATACCTTACTTCTCAAACCATGCATCAATAAGGATTACGGGATTTAGGATTACCTGGGTTGGATTGTGGTATGCAAGAGGAAGAAGAAGATGATATGATGTTCTCGGCCGATCGCTTGTGCAAAGAAGAGGGGAAGGAAGTACCTGGGTGTCGGCCGATCTGAATTATAAAGCTACCTGGACCTGTTCAAATTCCGAAAGGGGGCCGCGGCACAGCTTAAATGAACCGCGGCCCAGAGTACAGTTAGCCTGGGTGTGGACGTTATGTCGCCATGTGTCGCGGCTCAAAATGCAGGTGCCGCGGTTCAGAGTGTTGATGTGCCGCGGCTCACTTGGTCTGTGCCGCGGCACAGAGTACAGCGTCCTAGGCTCATCATTTGGCAATTGGTGTGCCGCGGCTCAGCAGCAACGTACCGCGGCTCAGGAATCAAGTGTGCCGCGGCTCAGTAAGGTTGTGCCGCAGCACATAGTACAGGATGTTTAGCCTTCTGGTTCGATTTGTGTGTGCCGCGGCTCACAAGCCTTGTGCCGCGGCTCAGGCATAAATTTTTCCCCTGGGACTTTTTCTGCACAGAATTTTCAAAGGAACACGTCAAGAACGAGAGGGATAAGAAAATCAAAGCGAAAATGATGAAAAATAAAAATTCAAAAATTCATGAAAATACTGAAACACAAAAATCTACTACTATAACTCGGGTTGCCTCCCGAGAAGCGCTAAGTTTATAGTCTTCAGCCGAATCTATTGAAAAGTCAGTTCGCTTTTCGCAAACTCCATTTGAACTCCGCCCCATCCATCGAAGCGTTAATGTGTATTTTAAAATTTTGACCATTGGTCCTTAACGATCCGATTTTTGGTTTGGACACCCAATGTTGTTTGCAAAAAGGTTTTGACAACTTTCCGAAGCACCCATTTTTATCATGATTTGGCCTCCGTTTTACGTCCGGCTTATTCTCCTTTTTCTCGAACGAACTTATGACAGCATCGGAATTTCTCATTGATGGATGAACGGTTGATGATGACGGCATGTCCACATGCTTGAGATATGCAACTCGTTCTACATTTTTCTTAGAATTCGGACCCTCTGAAACGGATTCTGAGTTTTTCAACCGACAATTCTTCCGATGTGTGTCTTTCGCAATGGTATCCACACTTTCAATTTGCGAGCTCTTCTCAACACCACCTGGACATGGAAAGGATTTAAATATTTGAAAAGTGACATGCTCGTCTTGAACCCTTAGAGTTAGTTCCCCTTTTTGCACGTCTATAAGAGTTCGTCCGGTAGCTAAAAATGGTATTCCCAAAATAATTGAGATGTCTTGATCCTCCTCCATGTCGAGCACAATGAAATCGGCCGGAAAGATGAATTTATCAACTTTTACTAAGACGTCCTCTATCACTCCCCTCAGATATTTGATGGATCCATCAGCTAATTGTAAGGAGACCGTAGTAGGTTTCGCTTCTCCAATTCCAAGCTTCTTGAAAATAGAAAGAGGCATCAGATTAATGTTGGCCCCGAGATCACATAACGCTCTATCAAAAGTCAGATTTCCTATAGTGCAAGGTATATTAAAACTTCCCGGATCCTTCAATTTTGGGGGAAGCTTTTTCTAAAGAATAGCGCTGCACTCCTCCGTCAATGCGCCTGTCTCATACTCCTCGAGCTTTCTTTTGTTTGACAAAATTTTCTTCATGAATTTCACGTAACTCGGCATTTGCTCCAAGGCGTCGGCAAATGGGATGTTAATATGTAGTTTCTTGAAGACGTCGAGGAACTTTGAGAATTGCTTGTCCACCTTTTTCTGTTGTAATCGCTGTGGAAATGGGACGGGTGGTACATATGCTTTTGGATTGTCAGGAAACAGTATCGAGGGTCTCAAATTTGGTGATTCCTTAGTCGCTGAATTTTTCTTCTCCCCATCCTCACTTCTCTTTTCGTTCGGCCCGGGCAGCTCACCCAATTCTTTCCCACTTCTCAACCCAATGGCATTGACATTCTCTCTGGGATTCGTTTCATTCGTACTTCGCAAGGTACCTTCCGGGCGGGCTGTTAATACATTAGCAATCTGGCCCAGTTGGACTTCCAAGTTGCGGATAGAAGAGGAATGGTTCTGCAAGGTCGCCTCCGTACGGGCCATGAACTGACTCGTGCTCGCTGAAAATTTCGCCATTGCTTCTTCTAGAGAGATTTTTGGAGCAGGGGGAGGCTGCTGTTGGTGTTGAGGAAACTGAGGCTAATTCTAGCTTTGTCCGTTGCTCCATGAGAAGTTAGGATGATTTCGCCATCTCGGATTATAAGTGTTGGAGTAAGGATTATTCTGCCGGTTCCCGTTCCCCACGAACTGAGCTTGTTCCATCGACGGTTGCTCGAAAGGGTTTCCGACTTGGCACTCTGCGCTAGGATGAGATCCATTACACCAATTGCACGATTCAATGGTAACGGGGGAAGGAGCATGCGAAAAGGCTTGAAGTTGTTGCGTCAATGCAGCGACTTGAGCTGATAATGTAGAGATCGGATCATTATTAGAGATTTCCATTACTCGTTTCAGGTGTACTCGTTCGGCCGGCCATTGATAAGCATTCGCATCCATAGATTCCAATAGAGAGTGGGCTTCGGCCATTGTTTTTCCCATTAAGGCACCTCCAACAGCTGCATCCACGAGAGTGCGTGTAGAAGCACTCAATCCGTTGTAAAATGTTTGTATTTGGAGCCAATACGGTAGGCCGTGGTGTGCGCATCTCCTCAGTAAGTCCTTGTATCGCTCCCAAGCTTCATGAAGCGACTCCATATCGAACTGCCCAAAGGTAGTGATCTCGTTCCACAGTCTCTCCGTCTTCGAAGGTGGGAAAAATTTAGCCAAGAAGGCTTGCGCTAATTCCGCTCATGTAGTGATCGAGCCCGGTGGTAAAGAGTTCAACCAAAATTTGGCTTTGTCCCTCAAAGAGAAAGGGAAAAGCTGTAGACAAATAGCATCATAAGTGACACCGTTGTTTTTGAACGTGTCACAAATCTCGAGAAAAGACGCAATGTGTGCATTGGGGTCATCGTTCGGCAATCCACAAAACTGGCTAGCTTGCACCATCTGAATAATCGCAGGCTTGATTTCAAAGTTGTTGTCTTGGATTGTTGGACGCCGGATCCCCAAAAAGTCCGCATTTATTTGCGGCATAGCATAATCGCGGAGTGCTAATGCCGGTTGAACTTGTTGCACAAGATTCTCTCCTCCGTGATTTTCTCATGCACTAATCGGAAACTCCTGAAAGGAAAAACAAACAAATAAATAAAATTAAACAAAAACAATAAGAATGTTCAAACTAAGACTAGAAATACTGAAATCGATATTAGTAGAAAAAATCAATCCCCGGCAACGGCGCCAAAAACTTATTGCGATATTTCATTAAACGCAAGTGCACATTATCGTAGACAAGTAATAAAGTGATGAGTGAGTATCGTTCCCACGAGGGCTGAATCACTAAGTACCGATTTATATGTATTCTAATTTTATTTGAACAGTCGAAATTTGGGTTGCAATTAATGACTAAAGAAAATCAATAATAAACAGAAAACGATCGCTCGAAGAAAGAAAATCAAATAATGAAAAAGTCTAGGATTGTGAATCCACCTCGGTTTATCCGAATTTACTCTCGATTATATGAAGTTAATGATTTCCCCAATTTATTAAAGGCGAAGATTGCTAAAATACTCTACCGCCTCTCCCGAGGTCAATAGATTTTTCTAAAGGCGAATAACGCACTCTATCCTTAGGTGAATTAATTCGACAATAGGCAAAAAGCACAAAATCTTCAAAAGGCCACGTAGTTCCTATGAGTATATTCCTATCTCACAAGATAAAACGGTTCTCACCAATAGTTCCTCACCAACTCTCCTCTCCCGATTCGAGTTGCGTAATTAAAACAATCCAATTATTGGCCAGACAATTGAAAGCATTAAAATCGATTGGGAAAACTCAACAGAAAAAGGGAATTATATAGATAATCAAAAGCAAATCCGTCAAAACTTTGGTTTCATCAAAATCCTAGAACAGGGTTTTAGCCTGACATGTTAAAAGATCAAAATACAGAATTAGTGAATGAAAGCATTGAAATCAAACGCAGATGAAGACTCGGATTCCTCCGTTCTTCTGGCTTCCGCCCTCTGCTCTTGGTGTCTTCCGCTTCTTATGATCGATTCCTCTCTCCCGCGATAATCCTCTGATTCCCAGATCATAAACCCTTATTTATAACTCCTCGTAGCCTCCAAAACGCGTCCGTGTAATTAGGTCGAGAACAGGCTCCAAAACGGCCCAGAAACGCGGCACTTTCTGTCAAAACCGCCCCGTGGGCCGCGGCTCACTTAATCTGTGCCGTGGCTCACGGAACTCAGCGCCAATGCCTGGGCGTTATTCTTTTCTTCTGGGCCGCGGCTCAGCTTCTACGTGCCGCGGCTCAGGGCACAGTTTACTCGGGGATCGCTGGTCCTCTGCGTGTGCCACGGCCCGCTTGCCTTGTGCCGCGGCCCCAGGCCAAAATTTGCCGTTTTCATCCGTTTTCATCGTTTTAGCTTCCGGACTCCAATTTCCTGCAAAACATAAAAGAATAGGGCATTACAAGCTCATTTATGCAGATTTAATTACAAAAAGAATACAAAATAATGATAAATAAGCGTATAAAAATACGCCTAACAACGAGGATCGATCGAGCTACGTATATACGAATATCAAAAACGAATTCACAAGAGATATAGAAACTCACCCTTGTAGTTCGTTGATTAGATGGATAACCTTCTCTTGAGCTATTCCCCAAGCTATGCTTGATCTCTACGAATCTATTCCGCTTCAAGCCCTTGAACGATCCAACGCCAAAAGCACCGCGTCTCTACTTGCCACGCGCCGGAGAAATGACCGGAACGACGATCACCTTGCTATCCTCCGAGGATATGGCTAGAGCTAAGTGATGAAGCTATATATTTGTGATTACAACACTCCAGGTGTATAATTCACTTACTCTTAATGAATCTCTCAATTTTCTCCAAGAACAATTGAGATGATATGAAGAAGATGATAAAGACAATTTGAGAAAATGGTTTTTTTTCTCTCTCTCTCAATCTCACTTTCACGTATGTGATCAAAGTTGGTGAATGAAAGATGTCTTTATCCCTCTTATTCAACTCCTCCCACATGTTACAACTCATGCATGTGGGAATCTAACCCCACCTCCACAATTATCATTCATTAAAGAACGAAGACATAAGTCCAAAAGGAAGGTGGCTAGAAAAGGGGGGGGGATGGAGAAACAGATGAGTTCGGTTCATTTCGGACTCCCGAGAGTCCAAACAGATAAACTCCAATTCTGTCCCGATGTATTTGTATAGTTTAATTAATCCAATTAATTTCATCATATCAAATACATTATAACATAACTAATTTCTCCAAGAAATAATTATATCCATGAATTAAATTAATCACCCAGTGATATATTTAATTCATTAGGCCGTAAATCAATTTATCCAATAAATCGATTTAGACATCTAATGTCCCAAATTTAGATATCCAATATCTAATACACATAATGAGAGAATTAGCTTGATTCATTCCATCGTCAATCCTAATGCGCGACTCGGTAGGTCCGTCTCAGTCGGCAATGGGAGGAACCAAAGAGTAGTAGCACCACCTAGGCAGCCTGGCGGCCTACACTGTACCCCAACTGAGAACGAATGATTGGGATCATTCAAGAACCATTCTGTCGTGAATACCAGTATACGTATAAACCCTTCTTTCAAATGTCCCGATCAAGTTATAGGGTCACGGTCAGTCAAACCCTATCTGTACTTGATGCTATGCATGCGTTAATGCAAATCGAGATCATCGAGCTGTCGTGTATCTAATACAACTAGCTCCAATGCTTTGGCCAAAGACTTATGATCTCATCTGCCAATAACCGCATAGGACATATAACCCGCTCACTAACGGGAGAAAGAATCCTATCTTGGTATTCATTAGGACCTGCTACTTGCCCGTCAAGATGCACTTCGAGGTTGACCCCCGCCTTCCGGTTTACAGGGTCGAACTACTCTAATGAAAATCTTGACATCACAAGCACATCCCTACTAAATCCTCAAGTCGAAGGTTCACGAATACCTATCACAACCTTTCGATTCCTTCACTGACTGTCCCGGAGTGAAATCCGTGTGACGAATCGAGGGTGAGTCAATTCGAGTATACTAATCCAATTAGCATACTTATAACGTGTGCTCCCACTAACCATTAGTGTTCGACAGGCACTCTCCATGTCAAAGAACACGTCATACAAGTCTTCACATAAACTTAACGCCCAGTCAAGTTTCATCGACTTGCGAACGATTAAGTATTTGAGCTATAACCTTTCCAGTGCCGACCCCCTTATCCAATAAGGAGTGGAACGTTTTGCTCTCAAATACACGGACTAGTTTCTATATGTTTATTTACGAGTTAGGAATGCCAGTAACTACCAGTAAATAAAGAAACATTCATTTTGCCTTATATAAATGATTTACATAATTACAAGTACAATGCCCTCACTCAACAACCTCTGAGTGGCATTCGAGGGCATACTCCTAACAATCTCCCACTTTCACTCAATGCCGCACACTATGGTATCTAATACCCATGTTCTCCAGATGACGCTCCAAGCTAGTCTGAGAAAGTGGCTTGGTCAGTGGATCGGCGACGTTGTCGGCCGAGTCTACTCTGTGCAGTACAATGTATCCCTTGCGAACAAATTCTCTTATGAGATGATACTTCCTCTCAATATGTTTGGTGCTGTTGTGAAACCTTGGCTCCTTGGCCTGCGCTAAAGCTCCGTCGTTATCGCAGTACAGCAGAACAGGCAGCTCAGCACATGGTATCACTTGAAGTTCTCCCAGAAACTTCTTAATCCAGAACCCTTCCTTAGAAGCCTCCGAGGTTGCTTGATACTCAGCCTGACAGGTGGAATCAGCAGTCGCGCTTTGCTTGGCTCTACGCCAAGATACTGCTCCTCCATTAAGAGTAAATATGTAGCCAGAAGTTGACATCGAATCGTCCTTCAGTCCTTGGAAGTCCGAATCAGTGAATCCCACCACATCCAATTCTCCACCGCCATACATAAGAACCATATCTCTAGTCCTTCTAAAGTACTTGAGAACGTTCTTTCTGACGATCAATGTTCCCTACCTGGGTTTGCCTGAAACCTACTCACCACGCTTACAGCATGCGCGATGTCAGGTCTTGTACACAACATAGCATACATAAGGCTACCCACGGCCGAAGCATATGGAATATTACTCATTTTCTTGCGTTGTTCCTCACTTTGAGGACACATCTTCAAGGTGAGTTTTATTCCATGTCGCATCGGTAGGAACCCTCTTTTAGAATCATCCATCTTAAATCACTTTAAGATTTTATCTATATAGAGGGCTTGGGAAAGACCTATTGTTCTCTTCGCTCTATCCCGGTAGAGTCGAATACCAAGAATATAGGTAGCTTCCCCCAAGTCTTTCATGGAGAAATTACTCGAAAGCCAAGCTTTCACAGAACTGAGCATTCCCACATCATTTCCTATTAGTAGAATGTCATCTACATATAGTACTAAGAATGCGATCTTGCTCTCACTAACCCTCTTGTATACACAAGGTTCCTTCTCATTTTACACGAAATTAAACTCTTTGATTGCCTCATCAAAACGAAGGTTCCAAATACGCGACGCTTGCTTCAGTCCATAAATGGAACGCTGAAGCTTGCACACTTTCTGAATATCGACTTCGGACACAAAGCCTTTAGGATGCTCCATATAGATTTCCTCCTCGAGGAATCCATTAAGGGAAGCCGTATTTACATCCATTTGCCATATCTCATAATCGTGGTAGGCAGCTATAGCAAGCATCATGTGAATAGACTTGATCATGGCTACGGGCGAGAAGGTATCGTGGTAATCGATCCCTTCCTTCTGGGTATAACCCTTTGCCACAAGCCTGGCCTTATAGGCGTCAATCTTGCCATCACCATCAGTCTTTTTCTTGTAGATCCACTTGTTCCCAATAGGCACTATGCCCTTGGGGCGGTCTATTAGAGTCCAGACCTGATTGACATGCATCGAGTCTATCTCAGCTTCCATAGCTTCACGCCATTTTGCGGAGTCTACATCCACCATCGCTTGGTCATAGGTCGTCAGGTCGGTCTCTTGGCTATCACTAGGAACCTCATGGAGATCCAGCTCCTCAAAGTGCACAATCCCATACCTCTCAGGTAAATGAGACACCCTACTAGACCAACGAGGTGGTTGTACTTGTGTTTCAGAAAGTTCGGTTCCAGTTTCTTGCACAGGTGTCTCCCGAGGAGTTTCATTGTATTCTTCTAAAGAAATACTTCTACCTGCTCCGCCTTCCTGAATGAACTCATCTTCCAGGAAGTGTGCTTGTAAAGCAACAACGATCTTTCGATCTTCGGGCATGTAGAATAGATATCCCATTGTCCCAGACGGGAATCCAATAAATCGTCCCTTCGCAGACCTAGCTTCCAACTTTTCCACCTTAGTCTTCTTGACATAGGCGGGACATCCCTAAATCCTAATATGATTAAGACTTGGTTTCCTTCCCTCCCACATCTCATGTAGAGTTTTAGGAACGGATTTGGAAGGACATCTGTTTAAGATATACGCGGCAGTCAGGGGTGCATACCCCCACAAGTAAATTGGCAAGTCAGTATAGCCCAAAATGGAACGCACCATGTTCAACAGGGTCCGGCTCCTTCTTTCTGACACACCATTTAACTGAGGAGTACCTGGAGGTGTTAGTTGTGAAACTATTCCATGTTCCTTAAGGAACTCGTCAAACTCCATACTCATATACTCGCCACCTCGGTCCGACCGAAGTTTGATATGATTACCAGTTTGTTTCTCGACGAGGGCCTTGAATTCCTGGAATTTCTCAAAGGCCTTGGATTTATGTTTCATTAAGTATATATAACCTGTAACACCCCCAACCCACTCAGGGATATTACACGTCGTAAACCCTCTCCTCGAGGATCTACCAGGCTGATAACTAAAATCAAACATCTAAACATCGCCTTTAAGGCTAAAATGACTCAGTAGACCGACTTGGTCTTTCAATAATAACTTACAACTCAATTCCAAACACATACCCACGCAGGGGTCAAAATCTGATAAACTCCGTACAACGGGAAAAGATCTTGCGGCGGAAAGAAAATACAACTAGACCAATACGACATCAACGGATCCTCGTGTGATTAGTATCGTTCATCTTTCATCATCCTTCGTGCCGACCCTGTGCTATGCTCCAAAACCTGAATGCAAAAAATAGACATCCACCCCCCAAATACTCGGGGGTTAGCAAAACTCCACTGTTTTGCTAGTGCAAATACAAAGTGCAAATACGAGCCATATAATTCAAATTCCAAGAATAACAATAACCAGGAATCCTCAAAAATCCAAGTAACGAAAAGCACTTCCCGAGGCATAAGCTTAGTAAAACATTCCAAAACCGAAGGATCACAAATCAAGGGAAACAATTTATAAAACAGTTTAAAATGCCATCGAGAGTTTTAATAGAAAACCATTTAGGATTTCCGAATCCTTCTCTTTCCAAAATCAACAGGGGTCACAGCCCAAAGGTTTTGTTTTCGCAAATAGAAAACCGACAACAATTCACAGGGGCCAGAGCCCAATATCACGTGTCCTCTACGGACATAAAAATCAACACAACGTAATCACGCACGCGCATCGCCTAGGACCGGGACGAAGCCACAAATCCCACTCGAGGCCTCGAAGGGCCCTCCCGAGCTGGCTAGCGAAACAAATCACAACATCTCACGGTTGGATCAATCACCTGTTGCATCCTGGCCACATGATCGCATGCCATGTGCCACCGTAGATTAACTTTGGCGCTCACGGTTGGATCAATCACTTGTTGCATCCTGGCCACATGATCGCATGCCATGTGCCACCGTAGTTTTTCTTAGGCTCTCACGGTTGGATCAATCGCTTGTTGCATCCTGGCCACATGATCACATGCCATGTGCCACCGTAGGCTCCACCCACATTCACACAATCACACACATAGCACAATGCAACAAAGATATCCAAATAATTCATCCAGAGGCATCAACACTTAGCAAAACACCACGTCAAACCACAACGCACCGAAATGAAATAATATACGTCCACACGCAATACCAAGTGCGACATCAACACCAAACATATCCATAGAGTTCACATAGTCATTCTCAAACCATACCATTCACAAAACACACGCGTTTTGAAAGCAAGCCTTTAACAAGGCTAAACCGATTCTTTTGAAAGCTCGTTTCAAACAATCAAACAAACATATAAATACGATCACCAATTATCATATCCATAAAACAAGAATTATATGGACAAGGTACTTGCCTCGAAATCGCACGCAAGTATTCCGACGAACACGGCTCAACCGGAAAGCTTCGAAACGCCCAATGCTATCGAAACGGAAGACGACGACGAACGAAAGGGTTCAACACGGTTTCTTCGCAAGAAACACGACCCTAACATCATACAATCAATAAATCATCGATCATACGAGGAAGAATAATCGTAGAACGCCCGAAAACCCCTCTATAACATTTTAGGACACCTTCAAGGCGTCGGTCAAGAACTCGACCCAAATAACGAATCGATACGATCCAACCATGGAATAACAAGGGAAATGATATAATACATCTAAATAATCATCAATCCATCAAAATCCTAAGTTAAATCGGATTAAACGGACGAAATCGAACAAAATACCCAAAATCCCCAAAATTAGATTTCTAGAAAATCGGACTGATTCGCTCGATCAAAGGATGTTATAGGACGGATGATTGATGATATGAACCTCAAAACTTCATGTATTCATTGTCCAACAACATCTCTAGAAGATTCACACACCCACAAGCGTCACGGGAAGAGAAAGAAGGAGAAAATGGTGAAGAAAACCGTCATGAGCCTTAAATAGCCGATCACGGCCGTTACGTCGTAATCGGCCATGGCTTACGACGAATCGCCATGGCCGAGCTCTGCTGGAAAATGCCGAACGTTACGTGACGCACGGCCAGGGCCTTACGACGTAACCGCCTTACGACGTAATGGCCGATCATTACCGCCGTTACTCGGCGGGTGGCCTTTGGCCCGATCATGCCCGGCCATGACTCGGCCGACCAACTCCGACGGCCCGAACGACCCCGAAACCCGAACCCGAGTACGAATCGAAGATACGGTTACGAAGTACTCGAAAAGACGAATCCGAGCACTAATAGAACATACGATTCCGACTACCCGAAGGCTCGAAACTCGACAACGGAAAGTAATTACCCCAAACTTTGGGAAATTACGAAAATGGCCCAAAACGCCCGAAAATCACGATACGTGATCGAAACACCAAGCCAAAGCTCGCAACATGAATAATAACATTAAATGAACTTACGAGAAAGTCGAAACAACAGTTTTGGACGAGATTCGCAAGAATCGAACTCAAGTGCGGAAAAACCGCTAAAAAGCACGGAACTCAACAAAACAACACCGAAACGAACTCGGATGACAAAAAGTGCAGAATTAATCATTCTCAGAATGACGAAACGGTCATGAGCGAGTCGTCAAAACGGACTTCCGCCGAAAAAAAGAAATTACCGGAAATCAAAATCACGGGTATTACATTCTACCCTCCTTAAAAGAAGTTTCGTCCCGAAACTTAAAATAAGTAGGGAGAAGCAATATCCGCTGTCAGGAAAACTCGACGAGATACCCAAAAACCGAAAACTCGCGCCCGACGGCGAAACATTGCAAGAAATGTAACGGAACATACGGCGTGAAAACACGCTCCACGACCAACACAACGCCACCGATAGAGAAATAATAAAACCAACAAGTGACAAGCGCCATCAAATGGATAATACAATCAAGTCAATTATCCGAACAATCACAAAACACAACGAACGAAAATCAATACGATTGACCAACCCAACGGTACATCAATCAAAACGCGAGCCAATCGCTGAACAAATACGGAATTCCACCGCTCAAGGGTTGGAAGATCGAAACGAGACTAATTTCCCGAACTTAAGGGAATTAGGAAGGAGCCTGAACGCTCAACAATCACGAAACGAGAACAAAACCGAACAAACAAATGATCGAGACAACAAAAATCGAACAATCATGTCCGAAATACGAAGGATAATAAAATTCAAACAACAACCCCAAGGTTCACATCTCGACTCGAGACAATATATGATCCGGTGAAAACAACAGGATGTGCATTCATATAAGATCCACAGGAAGGGAATAGCAATAGAAAAGTCACAACTACAAACGAGTTATTCCGAAATAATACCACACTCGTTCGATCAACAAAAGCAAGGGGCAGGACAAGCTCAGAAATGTCAACGAACATAAACGAGTCGACAGGCTCGAAAATACAAAAGTTCAAGATCCAATCCACTTCGAATAAAAGAACTAGTAGAACCAAAAGATGTTACTTCCGAACAAGGTTCACAAGAATCGAACCGAACTCGGAAAAGCCACAGCGAAAACCAGATCGACCCAAAACAGGATCACAGCTCGTTCGAACGATGAAACCGAAATACGAACAAGTTGAAGGTATCAACGAACATGAGTGTATCGATAGATGGAGAAAGAGAAAATATAGAAGCCAAAATAATACGGGTATTATATTCGACCTCTTCTAAAAGGAGTGTCGTCCCCGAAACTCACAACAACAAAATCAAGGAGACGACACAACAGGCAATCAACAGAAACACCCTTCAAAGGCCTCTCAAAGCCGATTCTGATATCTGTGCTGAAGCGCGAACTCCGAAAGTCTCGGTAGCCGATTCGCAAAACTGAATTCGGTGTCCCTCGAGTCCACACTCGAAATGTGTTACCGACGAGAAGGACAAATTGCACGTACATCCCCCCGGCACATCACGGTTGAAACACCTCGGCTCGGCATACCGAAAATACAAATGCTAGATACAATGGGGCATAACGTCGCAAAACAACATAGCGGAGATGCCAACTTAGCACAACAAAGAATCATAACTCATATCATATACGACGATTACCATCGTAAAGTAATATATACACATACACCACAGAAACAACGGTATCGTTCGGCGACCTCAACGACCCGAACGATATCCAGCACGTAATTACAAACATCATGAAACAATCACACATGTACACCAACGCACAACCCAAGCTTCAACATCTCACCCTCGTGTGACACACGCAATCCACCACGAGGCGACAACCATTAAATACCAGTTCACACCTCTCACAGAGGGCTAGTACAACAAATACGTGGCAACGCCTCAACGTTCATGCCACCAACTCGATCATATTCGGGAGTTAACATCATAGCGACAAAGCCAACATCATACATACATACCCAGCCCTCAAACGGGAATGGATAGGTTTTAAAAACGAAAACCTCATTTGGAAAATAATTTAGAAAAACACCGGTCGATCTTGAGTATCACATTTCCAAAAAAGTAAAAACGTGAAACATCATTATCGAGACTTTGGAAAACCATTTCGCATTTGATAAAAATGAGGACACTTTATTTTAGTGAAAAACTTTCAAAAATATTCAACCCTTGGGTCTAAGCAATCGCATTTGAAAATATCTCAAAATATTTTTGGTCCTCAATCGGAAATTTTTTGAAATGTATTGCGGCATTAGAAAACACCTTGAAAACACCGCAAGAAAATAATTCGTTTTAAAAGTACGTCTCGAATTTTAATTTTCTAAGATACTCAAGGTTTTCAAAAATAATTCAATGGGCTAGAAAGCCCAAAAGTTTAGGTACTTACACGGAACATTATAGCGCCGTGTGTCCGCTACGAACCCACCAGGCTAAAAATCCTTTACAAAAATGCCAAAAAGGCCGATGACGGTAATATTTCAAAAACTCACAGAAGCCATTTAGAAAATAATAAATACCGTCATAAGAATTTTGCCAAAACGATCAAGGCCATAATGCCAAAAACTCGGTTAAGGGAATCGTTTTTCCAAATAAAACTCGGTCGGTAAAATACCGAAAGCCATTACAAAAGAACTCACGCATCGGATAAAAGAAATAAAGTCAAACATGCACAAGACAGCAACACTACTCCTCATATGAACGAAAAAATGGGAGTCAAATAATCACGTATCACGAAATCAAAATCCATAAGAGGATTCCGTCACTTAACAAATAATCATAAAAATAGCTCGTGTCACACGAGGCACAACACAAACAACGGAGACTTACATTCACAGTTCGCACGAAGATGATCGCCTACGATACTAATCACGACCAACAAACTCGGACGACGCGTCGCGACACGACTTAGTCGACAAAATCCGACGAGACAAAAACTCAATAGACACCATCGACCCGACACCTAGGTTTCCACAACCTAAGCTCCGATACCATTCGTAACACCCCAACCCACTCGGGGATATTACACGCCGTAAACCCTCTCCTCGAGGATCTACCAGCCGATAACTAAAATCAAACATCTAAACATCGCCTTTAAGGCTAAAATGACTCAGTAGACCGACTTGGTCTTTCAATAATAACTTACAACTCAATTCCAAACACATACCCACGCAGGGGTCAAAATACAATAAACTCCCGTACAACGGGGAAAAGATACTGCAGCGGAAAAGAAAATACAACTAGACCAATACGACATCAACGGATCCTCGTGTGATTAGTATCGTTCATCTTTCATCATCCTTCGTGCCGACCCTGTGCTATGCTCCAAAACCTGAATGCAAAAATAGACATCCACCCCCCGAATACTCGGGGGTTAGCAAAACTCCACTGTTTTGCTAGTGCAAATACAAAGTGCAAATACGAGCCATATAATTCAAATTCCAAGAATAACAATTACCAGGAATCCTCAAAAATCCAAGTAACGAAAAGCACTTCCCGAGGCATAAGTTTAGTAAAACATTCCAAAACCGAAGGATCACAAATCAAGGGAAACAATTTATAAAACAGTTTAAAATGCCATCGAGAGTTTTAATAGAAAACCATTTAGGATTTCCGAATCCTTCTCTTTCCAAAATCAACAGGGGTCACAGCCCAAAGGTTTTGTTTTCGCAAATAGAAAACCGACAACAATTCACAGGGCCAGAGCCCAATATCACGTGTCCTCTACGGACATAAAAATCAACACAACGTAATCACGCACGCGCATCGCCTAGGACCGGGACGAAGCCACAAATCCCACTCGAGGCCTCGAAGGACCCTCCCGAGCTGGCTAGCGAAACAAATCACAACATCTCACGGTTGGATCAATCACCTGTTGCATCCTGGCCACATGATCGCATGCCATGTGCCACCGTAGATTAACTTTGGCGCTCACGGTTGGATCAATCACTTGTTGCATCCTGGCCACATGATCGCATGCCATGTGCCACCGTAGTTTTTCTTAGGCTCTCACGGTTGGATCAATCGCTTGTTGCATCCTGGCCACATGATCACATGCCATGTGCCACCGTAGGCTCCACCCACATTCACACAATCACACACATAGCACAATGCAACAAAGATATCCAAATAATTCATCCAGAGGCATCAACACTTAGCAAAACACCACGTCAAACCACAACGCACCGAAATGAAATAATATACGTCCACACGCAATACCAAGTGCGACATCAACACCAAACATATCCATAGAGTTCACATAGTCATTCTCAAACCATACCATTCACAAAACACACGCGTTTTGAAAGCAAGCCTTTAACAAGGCTAAACCGATTCTTTTGAAAGCTCGTTTCAAACAATCAAACAAACATATAAATACGATCACCAATTATCATATCCATAAAACAAGAATTATATGGACAAGGTACTTGCCTCGAAATCGGCACGCAAGTATTCCGACGAACACGGCTCAACCGGAAAGCTTCGAAACGCCCAATGCTATCGAAACGGAAGACGACGACGAACGAAAGGGTTCAACACGGTTTCTTCGCAAGAAACACGACCCTAACATCATACAATCAATAAATCATCGATCATACGAGGAAGAATAATCGTAGAACGCCCGAAAACCCCTCTATAACATTTTACCGGACACCTTCAAGGCGTCGGTCAAGAACTCGACCCAAATAACGAATCGATACGATCCAACCATGGAATAACAAGGGAAATGATATAATACATCTAAATAATCATCAATCCATCAAAATCCTAAGTTAAATCGGATTAAACGGACGAAATCGAACAAAATACCCAAAATCCCCAAAATTAGATTTCTAGAAAATCTGACCTGATTCGCTCGATCAAAGGATGTTATAGGACGGATGATTGATGATATGAACCTCAAAACTTCATGTATTCATTGTCCAACAACATCTCTAGAAGATTCACACACCCACAGCCGCGTACGGGAAGAGAAAGAAGGAGAAAATGGCTGAAGAAAACCGTCCGCAGGCCTTAAATAGGCTGACTGCCGGCCGGGTTACGTACGTAACCGGCCATGGCTTACGTACGTAACCGGCCATGGCCGAACTCTCTGCCTGGAAAATGCCGGAACGTTACGTACGTTACCGGCCAGGGCCTTACGTACGTAACCGGCCTTACGTACGTAATGGCCGATCATTACCGCACGTTACTCGGCCAGGGCTGGCCTGGCCCGATCATGCCCGGCCATGACTCGGCCGGGACCAACTCCGACGGCCCGAACGACCCCGAAACCCGAACCTGAGTACGAATCGAAGATACGGTTACGAAGTACTCGAAAAGACGAATCCGAGCACTAATAGAACATACGATTCCGACTACCCGAAGGCTCGAAACTCGACAACGGAAAGTAATTACCCCAAACTTTGGGAAATTACGAAAATGGCCCAAAACGCCCGAAAATCATGATACGTGATCGAAACACCAAGCCAAAGCTCGCAACATGAATAATAACATTAAATGAACTTACGAGAAAGTCGAAACAACAGTTTCGGACGAGATTCGCAAGAATCGAACTCAAGTGCGGAAAAACCGCTAAAAAGCACGGAACTCAACAAAACAACACCGAAACGAACTCGGATGACAAAAAGTGCAGAATTAATCATTCTCAGAATGACGAAACGGTCATGAGCGAGTCGTCAAAACGGACTTCCGCCGAAAAAAAAGAAATTACCGGAAATCAAAATCACGGGTATTACATAACCATACCTAGTATGATCATCTGTAAACGTAATGAAATATTGATATCCGTCACGTGCTGCTTCCAAAGCACCACATACGTCGGTATGGATTAATCCCAGTTTATCAGCGGCTCTTTTAAAAGTCCCTGTGAAGGGGGACTCAGTCATTTTGCCTTTAAGGCAAGATTCACAAGTAGGAAACGGATCTGATCCCAATGGACCCATAAGTCCATCTTTTTCCATCTTGTAAACCTTGGTCTGACCAACATGACCAAGTCTTAGATGCCATTTCAAAACTTGATTGGTTTCATCCCTACCACGTTTTCTAGTCATAGTATTCACAACTACTTTGTTGTTGAGATTTAGATTATACAATCCATTTAAAAATGTAGCCGTACCCACTAGTTTATTTCTAAAATAAATTTTGCAGGAACCATCACCAATGAAAAATGAAAAACCTTTTCGGTCCATGACCGGAATGGATACAATGTTTTTGTGCCCCTTGGGCAAAACAAGTACATCTTGTAATGTCAAAACAAAGCCGGATTCTAAACCCAAAAGAAGCGATCCTATGTCGGTCGCCTCAACACTATGCCCGCTTCCGACTGTGATCATAACTTCTCCAGCTCCAAGCTTTCTACTTTGTTCCAGATCCTGATTCACATTACAAATATGAGAACTAGCACCAGAATCCAGTATCCAGGAAGTAGAAAATACAGTAGCAGAACAATTTGTTTCCAAAACTAAAAGTTCTGTACCTGAAGTGCCATGAGGAATTGGACAGTCTCTAGCCCAGTGGCCCATCTCACCGCACTTGAGACAAACATCCTTCTTCTTTTTGTTCTTTGGAACCATCGGGGCCTTGCCCTTTCCCTTAAGGTCCTTAGCTTGCGGTCCAGTCCGCTTCTTGGTCTTTTTCTTCTTATTCTTAGACTTCCGAAGTCTATAAGAAATCACAAGGGCAGTCTCCTTCATTCGCGGAGTCTTCATCTGAGACTGAGCGGTCACCAGTTTGTTCATTAGCCCAGCTAAGTTACATGCAATCTCATTGCAGTTAAAGTTCATAACAAACTGTGAGAAGGAATCAGGAAGAGACTGTAGGATAAGGTCGGTTTGGAGAGAAGTATCCATTTTAAAATCAAGAGCCTCCAATCTCTCGATCATGGATAACATTTTGAGGACGTGTTCCCCAACCTTCTCACCTTTCTTCATCCTTGCACCAAATAGTTGCTTGGATATCTCATATCTAGCAGTTCTGCTATGCTCACCATAAAGCTCGGTTAAGTGAGATAGAATCTGCCTAGCAGAAGTCATTTTCTCATGAGCTCTCTGAAGCTCATTAGACATGGAAGCCATCATATAAGCACGGACTTTCACGTCATCCTTAACCCACTTTTCGTGGTTTTCAATCTCTTCCAGATTGGCTCGGGTCCGCACAGGAGGCGTCGGAATGTCCGTCTCCAAGACATATCCCAGTGCCTCTATACTGAGGACAATCATCAGATTGTGGAGCCAATCCACAAAGTTAGGTCCCATTAAGGTGTTCTTTTCGAGCAGAATTGCGAGTTGATTCATTGTCATATTGAGATTTGAGTCTGCATTAAGTACGAATTAGTGACTCATTCAATTATGTTCTTGAGTATAGAATTAAGGTCTTTTTTATTCTTGTTACCCAGCTCCAACTATTTTTATCGGAATAACATACTCCCATGTGAAATCCGGAAGTATCGTCGCTCTACTTTGTTGTTGCCCGAAATATTTATCCGAAGATGAAATACTGCTGGAATGGACGGACAACAAACAAGGTTGCGGGAGCACTTCCGAGGGGGTGTGAATAACACTAGATTTTCCGGGTTTCTTAGGCCCGGGCTTGAATGCTCTCGCGAGATGTTATTAATAAGTATTTGTGGGTACAAGTATTAATGTGAGAATCTAAATACAAAGAATGTAAAAGATCCTATCTATCTAGCTCTTGAGCGAAGCTTTGGTGTTCTTGCTCTCTGCTGATCGTCTTCCGTGTAGGAGATGCTGAGAGAGAAGAAGGAACCGAGAGATAGATGTTGCCAAGAGTAGGAAAGCCAAGTTGTGTGCTGAAATCCTGTATTGTGCATGAAATAGCGAGAATGACCGAGAGATTTCCAAGTGCAGGCAGCCTTCTATTTATAGGGGCGGAGATGCCTTGTTTCCTGGCGGGCGATCGCCTTTCGTCCAATATAATAATGGGGCGATCGTCTTTAAGTCACATGGGCTGTCTGCCTAAAGTCCAAGGCTGCTGCCGACAGCCAGCTGTGCGGTCCAATGAGAAGCCAGCACGCGTCCGGAGTTGCTGTCACGGGCGGTCCTACTGACACCTTTCGGCGGGCCTGTCGGCTGGTGGAAAGATGCTGACAAGCTGTGGTCAATGATCCGTGAAATGCGGATCTTGTCTCGCTACTGCACGTGGGTTCTGTCCTAAGCTTCGGCCTTTGCCGACTGGATGATCATCGGCTTCGAGCGGCATGAGGCGGTCGTCATTGGTCGGTCACCAGAGGTCGGCATCGGCAAGTGCCGAGAGATGATCGTCTGCTAGTCGGCCACCAGGAGTCGATCGCCAAGTACCGAGAGACGATCGTCTTAGATGTCGATCGCTCGGCACCGGGACTTGTCCTGGGACCTTCGGTCGGCAGTTCTGCCTTGGTTACCGGGCTAAGGCTAGGTCGCCCAGTCTCTGAGGTGATAGCCTGTCGAGACATATAGTTCTCGACACAACAATTTCCCCCCAGCTTGCTCCGATGTTGAAGACATGGGGCGAGGTGGTTCTTGCTGGCGATCATGTAGGATGAGGAAGGGCGATCCGTTGAGCTGACTTTGGATTCGGACTTGGGCGATCTGGTCGATTGGCTAGCTATCTTTCGGTCTTGTACCTGCAA
The DNA here is from genome assembly GCA_033398695.1 of Orobanche coerulescens. Lineage (NCBI taxonomy): Eukaryota > Viridiplantae > Streptophyta > Magnoliopsida > Lamiales > Orobanchaceae > Orobanche > Orobanche coerulescens. The sequence goes on along the minus strand of CM065801.1, from coordinate 53,199,453 downwards.
AAAACAACATTGGCTGATCCCCCTTAGAAACTTGATGGTTTCGTCGTTTGAGGAATCGTGCACAGTCGCGGAGTTCGATGGACCGACTCCATGACCGTGTCTTGCGCGCGAACGACATTGTCTGTCTCGTGACTCATTTTATTGTGAGGGTCCTCTGTTAGGCTGCGCCTCGCCTCGTATTTCAACAAAGGGCGTGCGGTCTTGGTCTAGAGGAGTCCTTGTGCGGGGCGTCGTCGGATTAATCAACTCCACTTCCGCGGCTTGTTAGCTCTGCTTCCACCTCGGCCCGCCATGAAGATGGCGAACCTCGACGGTGTACGTTGAGACGGGGGTAGTGGCACGTCGCATTGTCCGGGTTCACCATGTTAGATGATGAACCTTTGAGGGCGGGCGATCGTGTCCACTGATTAGTTTTGGAGATCCCTCAGACTACGTCGGCCTCGTATTTAAACGAAGGGCGGGCGATCTTGGCCCAAAGGGACCTTGCATGGCCGAAGTATCCGGTTCCATTGACTACCAGGACCATGGCTGTACGCTGTGCCGTGAAGGCGATCTCGTGCCTTAGTCCATCATGTTAGATGGTGAACTGTCGATGGCGAACGAGTCCTCCGGTTTTGGTGATGTTGCATGTGTTGTGTCAATAATTATACTCTTCAACCGGCGATCGCCTCAGAGACCGGGCGACCATGCCGCAGCCGAGCAGCCAAGGCAGAACCGCCGACCAGAGGCCAGGCGACCTAACCGTAGCCGAGCAGCCAAGGCAGATCGGCGAGCCGAAGGTCCCAGGACAAGTCCCGATGCCGAGTGATCGACATCTAAGATGATCGTCTCTCGGTACTTGGCGATCGACTCCTGGTGGCCGATTAGCAAGACGATCATCTCTCGGCACTTGCCGATCGACCCTTGGTGACCGACCGATGCCGACCCCTGGTGACTTGCCGATCGACCCTTGGTGACCGACTAATGCCGACCGCCTCATGCCGCTCGAAGCCGATGATCATCCAGTCGGCAAAGGCCGAAGCCCAGGACAAAACCCACGTGCAGTGCCCGGACAAGATCCACTTTTCACGGATCATTGACCACAACCTGTCAGCATCCTTCCACCAGCCGACAGGACCGCCGAAAGATGTCCGGTAGGGACCGCTGCAGGATAAAGAACTCGGACGCGTGCCGCTCCTCATTGACCGCATACCGGCTGCCTGCAACTGCCTTGGACTTTAGGCAGACAGCCCATGTGACTTGAAGACGATCGCCCCATTATTATATTGGACGAAAGGCGATCGCCCGCTAGGAAACAAGGCATCTCAGCCCCTATAAATAGAAGGCTCCCCGCACTGGTCCAATCTCTCTGGCATTCTCGCTATTCACGCACAATACAGAAGCAATACACACAACTTGGCTTTCCTACTCTTGGCAACAGCTATCTCTCGGTTCATTCTTCTCTCTCAGCCTCTCTCACACAGAAGACGATCGGCTGAGAGCAAGAACACCAAAGCTTCGCTCAAGAGCTGGATAACAGGATCTTTTTACACTCATTGTACTTAGATTCTCACATTAATACTTGTATCCACGAATATTTGTATTAATAACATCTCGCGAGAGCATTCAAGCCCGGGCCTAACAAACCCGGCAAATCTTGTGTTATTTATCTTCTCTCGGAAGTGCTCCCGCAACCTTGTTTGTTGTCCGTCCATTCCAGCAGTATTTCATCTTCGGATAAATATTTCGAGCAACAACAATTGGCACTAGAGGAAGGGCATCTAACACTCAATTTTATTCCTACCATCTCGAAGAACACTCACTGTTCTCCGGGACATATACCTGAAGAAACACTCACTGTTCTTCAGAGAAAGCTTTCAGAATCACGTCTTCCGCCTCTGCGTCGAAGAAAGCCGCTGGCCAGCCCGCCAGACGCCTCGTTCCGTCTCAATCCAAGCCACAGCCGATGGCGTAGGGTAGCCGCCGCGGTTCGAGACGCTCGATCCCGCCCCTGGGGGATGGCCCAAGTCTCTCTCTCGATCAGTTCCAAACAGCGGGACAGATCGAGGAGGCCATGACCATCCTACAGAAGCGACGGAGTGCTCTCGACGCGCCTCCCGCTATCACCCCCTCGGCCATCCGCCGGATGACCAAACGAAAGTTCAAGGCGTTGCTGACCGAGCGATCGCCAGGAGGCTCCCGTTCGCCAGGAGAGGCGCTCGCCAGCCGGGGCACCTCGGTTTTCGATCGCCTCAGCAGCGACCCATGTTGGCGACCGGGGCAATCCGGCCCTAGCCACGAGACGACGGAGATCGAGTCCGTCACTAGGAGCTCGGCCTATCCGACTCCCAAAAGGCAACCCAGCCGTCTGGCTCCCCCTCGCCAAATAGCCGAGGTCGGCAACAGCGGAGTCAGGAGATCGGTACACGATCGCCTCGGCTCCCGCTCCAAAATCCGATCCGCGAGCGACCGAGCCACGAAGATGGCAGCGATGCAACGCCAGCTCGACGACATCAAGGCGATCATGGAATTCGGGGCAGGCGCCAAGAGCAAGACCGTCGGGCCGAGCGAGCCGCTCGCGGTCCACATCGAGCTCGCCCCCGTGCAGCACAAGATCGCTCCTCCGCAAACACCTTTGTACAAGGGGAGATCGGACCCCGAAACTCACCTGAGCAAGTTCAACATCTACATGACCGGGTGTGGGGCATCAGACGCGACCAGGTGCCGAATGTTCCCTCTAACGCTGGACGACCTTGCCCACAGGTGGTACACCTCATTACCACCTCGATCCATCGGCTCCTTTAATCAACTGGCGAACGACTTCATAGCGTACTTCGCCACCAGGGTCGCTCGGCCAGAAGGTCCCCATCGCATGTTGTGAATCAAGCAAGGGGAAGAAGAGTCCGACTCGGACTACATCGACCAGGTAGATGAGATCATCCTCAACGGCGAACCCATAAGCGATGAGATTGCCCTCTTCACGGTCCTAGGAGGATTCCATGGTGTTTCGTCTATGTTCAGGCATATTACGAAAGACCAACCCTCGACCTATGCCATCTTCCGAGCTAAGGCCGCAGACTTTCTGGCCAGGCAAATGTTTCTTTTTAGCCTATGAGCAGCGCGATCGTCGCCCGAGTGACGATCTCCAGCCCGCTAGCGCGATCGCCGATATCAACTTATGAATAACGATCGGCAGCCGGATGATGATCACCAGTCTCCCAGCCCGATCGCCATCATCAAGCTACATCACCAAAACTAGAGGACTCGTCCGCCATCGACAGTTCATCATCTAACATGGTGTACTACGGCACGAGATCGCCTCCACCACACATCATAAAGCCATGGTCCTGGTAGTCGATGGAACCGGCTGCTTCGGCCATGCAAGGTCCCTTTGGGCCAAGATCGCCCGCCCTTCGTTTAAATACGAGGCCGGCGTAGTCTGAGGGCCCTCCAAAACTAATCAGTGGACACGATCGCCCGCCCTCAAAGGTTCATCATCTAACATGGTGAACCCAGACAATGCGACGCATCACTACCCCCATCTCAACGTACACCATCGAGGTTCGCCATCTTTATGGCGGGCCGAGGTGGAAGCAGAGCTAACCAGCCGCGGAAGTGGAGTTGATTAATCCGACGACGCCCCACGCAAGGACTCCTCTAGACCAAGACCGCATGCCCTTCGTTTAAATACGAGGCGAGGCGCAGCCTAACAAAGGGCCCTCACAATAAAATGAGTCACGAGACAGTCAATGTCGTTCGCGCACAAGATACGGTCATGGAGTCGCTCCATCGAACTCCGCGACTGTGCACGGTTCCTCAGCGACGAAACAATCAAGTTTCTACGAGGGATCGACCAATGTTGTTTTTTGCAGGTACAAGACCGAAAGATAGCTAGCCAATCGACCAGATCGCCAAAGTCCGAAACCAAAGTTCGCTCAACGAGTCGCCCGTCCTCATCCTACACGATCGCCATCAAGAACCACCTCGCCCCATGTCTTCAACATCGGAGCAAGCTGGGGGGCAATTGTTGTAACATCCCCAAAATCTTGGGTAGCTACAGCGCTGTGGATCCCTTATGGGACCCACCAAGCTAGGTTATTCGTTTTTACCTCACAAGAACTTTTGGTAAAAATATTAATATTGGAATTGAAAATAAATTTTCATCATATGAACGGGAAAGTTGAAGTACACACGATTTTAAAATTTAATACATCCTCTTTATTTACGAAATAATTGCCAAGGAAAATTTAACTCTATCCAAATAGTTCTCAAGCATGCCCCGTCCCTTCGCATTCCCAAGCCTGTATTAAGTTCCCGAATCGCAAGTATAACAATACCACCCATACCCGGTCACTATAACACATTACAACAATATGCTCATATGTACGAATTTTGCAGTTCCAAAAGTATCAGCTAACAACACAATCACATATACATACAATAACACATAAGCACCTATCCCCAATATCCGGATAGTGCAATTTCTACCACCCCCAATATCCGGGTGCACACCCCCAATATCCGGGTGCGGAACGAACGTTCGTTATAAATTTCTCTTTGTTCCCACTGGAACGGCATAACTTTGCATCTCTTCACATTCATCACATAATACATAGATTCACAGCATCACAATTGGCACAACATAATCAATACACAATGAACATATAAAATTGCAATAATGCTAGGGCCGAGCAAGTTGAACGAACTTGCCTTGTAAGTCGTCGATAAAATGATTCCAATTAAATCTCGAGAGTTCGGCCGTCCGCTCCTAGATAAGGTATTGATCTCCTAATAATAATATGCTATTACCATTTTGTTAAGACGTCTCAATTTAATTTAATGGCTCGCCCTTTATTTTATATTTCAACAAAATCATCGTCTAAAAATTAAATGCATTGGTAAATAGTTCTTAGATATCATCCTTGAATAATTTAAAAATATTTTCAATGATTTATAATTTAACTATTACTTATGCTGTAATAAATCAAACAATAGTCCTTATAATTTATTTAACAAAGTATCATCGAGAATGATTTCAATTTATTATTCTCAAATATTTCCAAAGTTAATACTTAATAACTTGAGTTGAAATAGAAATCCATTTCGTCTATTTCAAATATTCCTTAGAATAATTCTGGATATTTTATATAAGAACATAAATTTATTTATTCCAGTTTAATTATTTTATAATTGCATATATATATATAATATATATAATAATGATACTTAAAATTGCCGTTAAAAATTTAAGTACGTCATATGGGCAGCTACGTAGTTCGATTGTTCATAATGTCTATTATCATTAATTTTTTTTTTAAGTTTAATTAACACGGAAACGGAGTTGGAAATTTTATTATTTCCAAAAATTAAAACAAAAATAACTAAATATATATAAATACTTCAAGAGAAAAACGCATGAAACGGAATCGAAGAATGATTTATGGATCGAAAGTTATTCGCGATTTAAGTTATGTTTCTGCAGTTAAAATCAGCCGTGACTTGTCCATAATCACTCATTTTTACATATCTAAATGATGTCTAATATGAAATTTTAAATATTAGTATTTTAGTGATGTATTTTATATACAAAACGCATGAATAAGATATCAAAAATCACTTACATATTGGTAGATAATCGAACTCAAAGATAGCACCTTGATCTGGATTTCAGAAATTCACTGGGGATTTCAATCGGACAGGTTCCAGTCAGTATTTCAGGAAAGCTGGTCTGACTTGCCGGAAAACGATCCCGTATCGTCGGCATAACGGACTCTTCTCGGAAATATAAAGATGTATATTTATAAATATTAAGTTTCTGTATATAGTTACATAAGTTGTGAGTATAAATGAACTAGAAAAAGGCTGTATTTATAGCGCACAAAACAGTGCCATCAATTTGACACCGCCCTACGTCACACAAAGATCAAGCCGAGCCACGTGCGCGGGCCCTACCGAGTCACTACTGGCAGCCGTGGCCGAGCCACGTGCGCGGGCCCTAGCGAGTCACTATCGGCAGCCCCGACCGAGCCACGTGCGTAGGTCCCGCCCGGAAGATTCCTGGTGCTCGACAGTTGGCAGTCTCCACTAAATCGATCATAACTTTTTCGTTCGGACTCCGATTGACTCGCCGTTTGAACCATTGGAAAGCTAACTAAATTCTCTACAACATTGTTAATTCTTAGAATTTTTTTTAACTTCTCAAAAATCCTTGGTGATTTTTTCAAAGTTGATACTTGTCCACGATACTTCCCAGAAAATGTCCAAATATATATTTTAAAATTTATGATGTACTAGAATAATTCATTTAAATCAAGATATCACTTTTATAAATAATTTCACTAATTATTGTCATATAATAGTATTTACTTTATAGTTTATATAATGTAAAATATTGGGATTTTACACACTCTCTCTAAAAATAAGTTTCGCCCCGAAACTTCGAAGGATGTTATAATCATTAAGTCATTCTCGAGTACATTTCCCAATATTCGCTGAAAAATCCTACCGGAGAACACGACGTTGCGCACCGCCGGGTTCTATCGTGGATTTTCCAACGATTAATGGATAATGCTATTCGATTCCTCTAAAATATCAAGTACAACATCAATAAGAAGCTCATCAATTATCACTTAAATAGCAAAAACATCAAGTATAACATTGATAGCAGTAAATACACCAAGCATATTATCACATTGCGTTATTCGCGGAGCTAATAAATAGCAAAGACATCAAGTATAACATTGATAGCAGTAAATACACCAAGCATATGATCATACTGCATCTTTAAAAATTATCTCCTCCATTCTTAAAATGATAACACTTTGAGTATTAAATACTCTCCCTATAAAAATTAAGTTTCGACCCGAAACTTATGTTTGGAACAACTCGGGGTACCAGTTACGCATTGCTTCTTTAGTTTCTCAAGTGGCTTCTTCATTTCCATGGTGTGACCACTGGACTTTAACTAGAGGAATAGATTTATTCCTTAATTTCTTTATGCGATAATCTAAAATGGCAACTAGTATCTCCTCGAAAGTAGTATCCTTGGAAATATCCAAAATTTTGTGATTTAACTTGTGACTGGGATTGTGAACATAATGCCTCAATTGTGATACGTGAAAGTCGTTATGGACTCATTATAGATATAATGATAGAGCTAAGCGATAAGCTAAGTCTCCAACACATTCAAAAGGTCTGATGAAATGTGGGCTTAACTTGCCCCTAAAGAATTCTAGCAATGATAATCGCAGGTTAATGGTGCACAGTTGTCCTTGTTTTTCTCGAATATAGACCTAATGTTCTTATTTGTTAGCTCACGTTGCAGCTCCTCTTGTGATGTCAATCTACCTAATATGTGCTCCTGGTGGTCTTTCCGCTAAGAGCGTCAGCTACCACATTTTCCTTCCCTGGGTGATATTGGATATCCGCGTTGTAGTCATTGATGAGTTCCAACCACCTCATATGCCTCATGTTTAACTCCTTCTGCGTGAAGATGTACTTGAGACTTTTGTGATCCATGAAGATTTGGCACGTGGAACCATATAATTAATGTCTCCAAATCTTCAAAGCATAGATCTCACCAGCAAGTTCTAAGTCATGAGTGGGGTAGTTGACTTCGTAAGGTTTCAATGGGAGCGACGCGTATGCGATGACCTTACCGTGTTACATTAGAATGCAACCCAGTCCTTGTTTAGAAGTGTCGCTATAGATGACAAAGTTGCCCGTACCTTGAGGAAGCATTAACACTGGAGCACTCATCAGCCGCCACTTGAGTTCGTCGAAGCTCTTTGACATGCCTCGGTCCACTCGTATTTGGTAGTCTTGTGGAGAATTTTGGTTAGAGATTGATAATGCATAAAGGCATACCTTATGATGTTCGATTCATAATTGAAGTCAAGGTAAGAATAGGAGGTGAATTCACAGAAGCGCCCACTAAATTCTTATCAGGGCTTGGAAAAGTTCATATTTGAAAAAAAAACGACGAGTGAAGAAAATGGGAATTTGTTATAAATGCGCTCGTTGGGATTGCTATTTGAAATGTCGATCTTTAGGAATTCCTTGCACACTCAGAGAAGACAAAATCAAGTTCATTAAGGATGGCCTGAATAAGGAATCATTCGATAGTGTTGTAATGACTCTTGAAACGCAGTCTAGTGGGTATGTGCAACATGAAATTCTTTGTTTGAAAGAGATTTATATTTGAATATGAACAACATCTCAAGAATCTGATGGTAAAGGACACTGTTTGCCAATTTATAAGAAAATTAGATGGAAGCTCATCCCGACTCATAAAAGGTATTGAAGTCGTTTCTGAACATAAAATCAGAGGAAGCTGTGTCACAATCACGACTATTGTACATTCACATGAGCGTTTACTTTTTAATTTTGTCATTTCCATTAAAGTCTCTTTCCAAATAAAAAAATAGTGACATGCAATAAATGCATTCAATATTCTACCAAATACGTGAAGCGCAATTAACGCGTTTACTTTTTCGTCGAATAAGTTAAAATTACTATTATTGTTTTTATAATTCCCCCTAATAAGTTAATTTAAATAATGTTTCACCCTCAATTTATACTTCTATAAATATTATCATTTTTTTCGTCACTTTACACCTCAAATATTTCTAGCAAACACAAAAGAAAGAAAGAAAAAGAGATGGAAGTAACCCCTGATCTTAAATTTTCAAGTATCTGCGTTTTCTGTGGATCTAATCCCGAAAAAAGTGGTGAAACCATCACTACAGCATATAATCTTGGTAAAATATTAGCTGAAAGGATTATTAAGTTGATTTATGGAGGAGGAAGTTGTGGGTTGATGGGGTACGTAGCAAAAGGTGCTTATGAAGCAAGCGGTCAAGTTCAAGGTATCATTCCTAGTGTGTTGGTCCCCAGAAATGATGAAGACTGTCCTCACTGTACCAACACGAGTCTTTTCCAGCGCGCTTTGTCCTCACTCACGCGCACCTGAGAAACTTCCCAGGGGGTCACCCATCCCATAACTACTCCAGGCCAAGCACCCTTAACTTTGGAGTTTTTATGAGATGGCTACCAGAAAAGAAGATGCATCTTGTTGGTATGAGTAGTCCAAATCAATTCATTTAACCACTCTCTAGTGGCAGTGCAGAGCCCCGTACTAAGCGACAGGCGGACATGAGGGGCTGCACCACTAGGATGCCGCGGGTCGGGATGTTAAGCCCAGCCAGTTACGTTCTCCCGAGTCGAAGGTGAGGACGCTGGATACTAAAGTATTCCCAACAATCCCCCCCCCCCAGCGTACGCCAGAAGACTCGAACCCGCGCCTCGCTCCGATACCAATTGTTGGTCCCCAGAAATGATGAAGACTGTCCTCACTGTACCAACACGAGTCTTTTCCAGCGCGCTTTGTCCTCACTCAAAGCGCACCTGAGAAACTTCCCAGGGGGTCACCCATCCCATAACTACTCTAGGCCAAGCACGCTTAACTTTGGAGTTTCTATGAGATGGCTACCAGAAAAGAAGATGCATCTTGTTGGTATGAGTAGTCCAAATCAATTCATTTAACCACTCTCTAGTGGCAGTGCAGAGCCCCGTACTAAGCGACAGGCGGACATGAGGGGCTGCACCACTAGGATGCCGCGGGTCGGGATGTTAAGCCCGGCCAGTTACGTTCTCCCGAGTCGAAGGTGAGGACGTTGGATACTAAAGTATTCCCAACATAGTGCTCTTACTGAACCTGCTGGAAAAACAATAGGAGATGAAGTACAGGTGTCCAACCTAACTGAAAGGATGAATCTCATGCTTGACAAGTCTGATGCTTTCATTGCTTTACCGGGAGGGTTTGGAACACTTGAGGAACTTTTTCACATGGTGTCTTGGTCCCAGCTGAACATCCATCAAAAACCAATAGGATTGTTGAACATTAATGGATTCTATGATGGATTGTTAAATTTTCTCGACCATGCAGTGGAACAACATTTTATTACACCGTCTGCACGCGGTATTCTGATGTCAGCTTCAAAAGTTGAAGACTTATTAGATATATTGAAAGCGTATGTTCCTGAGCCCAATCCTGCAGTAGCTCAAATTGAGTGGTCAAAGGGAAAGAAATGGAAGCTGAATATTGACCTGAACCTCTAAAATACCTTATCCCTTGTCGTTTTACTAGTTTTTTTATTGGGTTGTGTTCCATTCTAGTTGATCGCTTTTAGATTGTTGTGATATCATGTGATATCTTTAAGTATTATTTTTATTTTTATTTTTGATGGCAGAGTCAGGAGACTTCTCGGACTCTATTGAAGCGTATCTTGGTTGTATGTTATACTTAATAGTATATGATTTTATTTCAACTTATGTTCTCAAAATAAATTCAAACAACATGAAAAAGTACTTCAAAACATAACACTTACTTGTACAGGGTATGCGAAGTCGGTGGATGCTTGACGCGCTTGGAATGATTGCAGTGTAGTCGAAAAGATATTTCTACAAAGATATTATTCTTGAAAATATGTGTAGTTGCCTCGCTTTTAGACTTCAATTTTTTTTTTTAAAAGTGTGTAGTTCGATTAACCTCGCTCCGATACCATCTACTGTAAAATCCCCAAAAACTTGGGTAGCTACAGCGTTGTGGATCCCTCATGGGACCCACCAAGCTAGGTTATTCGTTTTTACCTCACAAGAAATTTTGGTAAAAATATTAATATTGGAATTGTTACTAAATTTTCATCATATGAACAGGAAAGTTGAAGTACACACGATTTTAAAATTTAATACATCCTCTTTATTTACGAAATAATTGCCAAGGAAAATTTAACTCTATCCAGTCGCCGTTCTCAAGCATGCCCCATCCCTTCGCATTCCCAAGCTTGTATTTCTGAAGTTCCTGCAACTGGCAAGTATAACAATACCAGCCCATACCCGGGTCAGTCATAACACATTACAACAATATGCTCATATGTACGAATTTTGCAGTTCCAAAAGTATCAGCTAACAACACAATCACATATACACACAATAACACATAAGCACTTATCCCCAATATCCGGATAGTGCAATTTCTACCACCCCCAATATCCGGGTGCACACCCCCAATATCCGGGTGCGGAACGAACGTTCGTTATAAATTTCTCTTTGTTCCCACTGGAACGGCATAACTTTTCATCTCTTCACATTCATCACATAATACATAGATTCACAGCATCACAATTGGCACAACATAATCAATACACAATGAACATATAAAATTGCAATAATGCTAGGGCCGAGCAAGTTGAACGAACTTGCCTTGTAAGTCGTCGATAAGATGATTCCAATTAAATCTCGAGAGTTCGGCCGTCCGCTCCTAGATAAGGTATTGATCTCCTAATAATAATATGCTATTAGCATTTTGTTAAGGCGTCTCAATTTAATTTAATGGCTCGCCCTTTATTTTATATTTCAACAAAATCATCGTCTAAAAATTAAATGCATTGGTAAATAGTTCTTATATATCATCCTTGAATAATTTAAAAATATTTTCAACGATTTATAATTTAACTATTACTTATGCTGTAATAAATCAAACAATAGTCCTTATAATTTATTTAACAAAGTATCATCGAGAATGATTTCAATTTATTAATATCAAATATTTCCAAAGTTAATAGTTAATAACTTGAGTTGAAATAGAAATCCATTTCGTCTATTTCAAATATTCCTTAGAATAATTCTGGATATTTTATATAAGAACATAAATTTATTTATTCCAGTTTAATTATTTTATAATTGCATACATATTTATATATATATATATATATATATATATATATATAATAATGATACTTAAAATTGCCGTTAAAAATTTAAGTACATCATATGGGCAGCTATGTAGTTCGATTGTTCATATTGTCTATTATCATTAATTTTTTTTTAAGTTTAATTAACACGGAAACGGAGTTGGAAATTTTATTATTTCCAAAAATTAAAAAAAAAATAACTAAATATATATAAATACTTCAAGAGAAAAACGCATGAAACGGAATCGAAGAATGATTTACGGATCGAAAGTTATTCGCGATTTAAGTTATGTTTCTGCAGTTAAAATCAGCCGTGACTTGTCCATAATCACTCATTTTTACATATCTAAATGATGTCTAATACGAAATTTCAAATATTAGTATTTTAGTGATGTATTTTATATACAAAACGCATGAATAAGATATCAAAAATCACTTACGTATTGGTAGATAATCGAACTCAAATATAGCACCTTGATCTGGATTTCAGAAATTCACTGGGGATTTCAATCGACAGTTCCATCAAGATGTCGAAATCTGGTCTGACTTGCCGGAAAACGATCCCGTATCGTCGGCATAACGGACTCTTATCGGAAATATAAAGATGTATATTTATAAATATTAAGTTTCTGTATATAGTTACATAAGTTGTGAGTATAAATGAACTAGAAAAAGGCTGTATTTATAGGGCACAAAACAGGTGCCCAGTCAATTTGACACAGCCGCCCTACGTCACACAGCACTGGCCGAGCCACGTGCGCGGGCCCTACCGAGTCACTACTGGCAGCCATGGCCGAGCCACGTGCGCGGGCCCTAGCGAGTCACTATCGGCAGCCCCGACCGAGCCACGTGCGTAGGTCCCGCCCGGAAGATTCCTGGTGCTCGGCAGTTGGCAGTCTCCACTAAATCGATCATAACTTTTTCGTTCGGACTCCGATTGACTCGCCGTTTGAACCATTGGAAAGCTAACTAAATTCTCTACAACATTGTTAATTTTTAGAATTTTTTTTAACTTCTCAAAAATCCTTGGTGATTTTTTCAAAGTTGATACTTGTCCACGATACTTCCCAGAAAATGTCCAAATATATATTTTAAAATTTATGATGTACTAGAATAATTCATTTAAATCAAGATATCACTTTTATAAATAATTTCACTAATTATTGTCATATAATAGTATTTACTTTATATTTTATATAATGTAAAATATTGGGATTTTACACACTCTCCCTCTAAAAATAAGTTTCGCCCCGAAACTTCGAAGGATGTTATAATCATTAATTCATTCTCGAGTACATTTCCCAATATTCGCTGAAAAATCCTACCGGAGAACACGACGTTGCGCACCGCCGGGTTCTATCGTGGATTTTCCAACGATTAATGGATAATGCTATTCGATTCCTTTAAAATATCAAGTACAACATCAATAAGAAGCTCATCAATTATCACTTAAATAGCAAAAACATCAAGTATAACATTGATAGCAGTAAATACACCAAGCATATTATCACATTGCGTTATTCGCGGAGCTAATAAATAGCAAAGACATCAAGTATAACATTGATAGCAGTAAATACACCAAGCATATGATCATACTGCATCTTTAAAAATTATCCCCTCCATTCTTATAATGATAACAATTTGAGTATTAAATACTCTCCCTCTAAAAATTAAGTTTCGACCCGAAACTTATGTTTGGAACAACGTGGGGTACCAGTTACGCATTGCTTCTTTAGTTTCTCAAGTGGCTTCTTCATTTCCATGGTGTGACCACTGGACTTTAACTAGATGAATAGATTTATTCCTTAATTTCTTTATGCGATAATCTAAAATGGCAACTAGTATCTCCTCGAAAGTAGTATCCTTGGAAATATCCAAAATTTTGTGATTTAACTTGTGACTGGGATTGTGAACATAATGCCTCAATTGTGATACGTGAAAGTCGTTATGGACTCATTATAGATATAATGATAGAGCTAAGCGATAAGCTAAGTCTCCAACACATTCAAAAGGTTTGATGAAATGTGGGCTTAACTTGCCCCTAAAGAATTCTAGCAATGATAATCGCAGGTTGATGGTGCACAGTTGTCCTTGTTTTTCTCGAATATAGACCTAATGTTCTTATTTGTTAGCTCACGTTGCAGCTCCACTTGTGATGTCAATCTACATAATATGTGCTCCTGGTGGTCTTTCCGCTAAGAGCGTCAGCTACCACATTTTCCTTCCCTGGGTGATATTGGATATCCGTGTTGTAATCATTGATGAGTTCCAACCACCTCATATGCCTCATGTTTAACTCCTTCTGCATGAAGATGTACTTGAGACTTTTGTGATCCATGAAGATTTGGCACGTGGAACCATATAATTAATGTCTCCAAATCTTCAAAGCATAGATCTCACCAGCAAGTTCTAAGTCATGAGTGGGGTAGTTGACTTCGTAAGGTTTCAATGGGAGCGACGCGTATGCGATGACCTTACCGTGTTGCATTAGAATGCAACCCAGTCCTTGTTTAGAAGTGTCGCTATAGATGACAAAGTTGCCCGTACCTTGAGGAAGCATTAACACTGGATCACTCATCAGCCGCCACTTGAGTTCGTCGAAGCTCTTTGACATGCCTCGGTCCACTCGTATTTGGTAGTCTTGTGGAGAATTTTGGTTAGAGATTGATAATGCATAAAGGCATACCTTATGATGTTCGATTCATAATTGAAGTCAAGGTAAGAATAGGAGGTGAATTCACAGAAGCGCCCACTAAATTCTTATCAGGGCTTGGAGAAGTTTATATTTGAAAAAAAAAAACGACGAGTGAAGAAAATGGGAATTTGTTATAAATGCGCTCGTTGGGATTGCTATTTGAAATGTCGATCTTTAGGAATTCCTTGCACAATCAGAGAAGACAAAATCAAGTTCATTAAGGATGGCCTGAATAAGGAATCATTCGATAGTTTTGTAATGACTCTTGAAACGCAGTCTAGTGGGTATGTGCAACATGAAATTCTTTGTTTGAAAGAGATTTATATTTGAATATGAACAACATCTCGAGAATCTGATGGTAAAGGACACTGTTTGCCAATTTATAAGAAAATTAGATGGAAGCTCATCCCGACTCATAAAAGGTATTGAAGTCGTTTCTGAACATAAAATCAGAGGAAGCTGTGTCACAATCACGACTACTGTACATTCACATGAGCGTTTACTTTTTAATTTTGTCATTTCCATTAAAGTCTCTTTCCAAATAAAAAAATAGTGACATGCAATAAATGCATTCAATATTCTACCAAATACGTGAAGCGCAATTAACGCGTTTACTTTTTCGTCGAATAAGTTAAAATTACTATTATTGTTTTTATAATTCCCCCTAATAAGTTAATTTAAATAATGTTTCACCCTCAATTTATACTTCTATAAATATTATCATTTTTTTCGTCACTTTACACCTCAAATATTTCTAGCAAACACAAAAGAAAGAAAGAAAAAGAGATGGAAGTAACCCCTGATCTTAAATTTTCAAGTATCTGCGTTTTCTGTGGATCTAATCCCGGAAAAAGTGGTGAAACCATCACTACAAAGATATAATCTTGGTAAAATATTATGAAAGGAATATTAAGTTGATTTATGGAGGAGGAAGTTGTGGGTTGATGGGGTACGTAGCAAAAGGTGCTTATGAAGCAAGCGGTCAAGTTCAAGGTATCATTCCTAGTGCTCTTACCGAACTCGCTTGAAAACAATAGGAGATGAAGTACAGGTGTCCAACCTAACTGAAAGGATGAATCTCATGCTTGACAAGTCTGATGCTTTCATTGCTTTACCGGGAGGGTTTGGAACACTTGAGGAACTTTTTCACATGGTGTCTTGGTCCCAGCTGAACATCCATCAAAAACCAATAGGATTGTTGAACATTAATGGATTCTATGATGGATTGTTAAATTTTCTCGACCATGCAGTGGAACAACATTTTATTACGCCGTCTGCACGCGGTATTCTGATGTCAGCTTCAAAAGTTGAAGACTTATTAGATATATTGAAAGCGTATGTTCCTGAGCCCGATCCTGCAGTAGCTCGAATTGAGTGGTCAAAGGGAAAGAAATGAAAGCTGAATATTGACCTGAACCTCTAAAATACCTTATCCCTTGTCGTTTTACTAGTTTTTTTATTGGGTTGTGTTCCATTCTAGTTGATCGCTTTTAGATTGTTGTGATATCATGTGATATCTTTAAGTATTATTTTTATTTTTATTTTTGATGGCAGAGTCAGGAGACTTCTCGGACTCTATTGAAGCGTATCTTGGTTGTGTGTTATACTTAATAGTATATGATTTTATTTCAACTTATGTTCTCAAAATAAATTCAAACAACATGAAAAAGTACTTCAAAAAATAACACTTACTTGTATAGGGCATGCGAAGTCGGTGGATGCTTGACGCGCTTGGAATGATTGCAGTGTAGTCGAAAAGATATTTCTACAAAGATATTATTCTTGAAAATATGTGTAGTTGCCTCGCTTTTAGACTTCAATTTTTTTTTTAAAAAGTGTATAGTTCGATTAACCTCGCTCCGATACCATCTACTGCAAAATCCCCAAAATCTTGGGTAGCTACAGCGCTGTGGATCCCTCATGGGACCCGCCAAGCTAGGTTATTCATTTTTACCTCACAAGAACTTTTGGTAAAAATATTAATATTGGAATTGTTAATAAATTTTCATCATATGAACAGGAAAGTTGAAGTACACACGATTTTAAAATTTAATACATCCTCTTTATTTACGAAATAATTGCCAAGGAAAATTTAACTCTATCCAGTCGCCGTTCTCAAGCATGCCCCGTCCCTTCGCATTCCCAAGCTTGTATTTCTGAAGTTCCTGCAACTGGCAAGTATAACAATACCAGCCCATACCCAGGTCAGTCATAACACATTACAACAATATGCTCATATGTACGAATTTTGCAGTTCCAAAAGTATCAGCTAACAACACAATCACATATACATACAATAATACATAAGCACCTATCCCCAATATCCGGATAGTGTAATTTCTACCACCCCCAATATCCGGGTGCGGAACGAACGTTCGTTATAAATTTCTCTTTGTTCCCACTGGAACGGCATAACTTTGCATCTCTTCACATTCATCACATAATACAGAGATTCACAGCATCACAATTGGCACAACATAATCAATACACAATGAACATATAAAATTGCAATAATGCTAGGGCCGAGCAAGTTGAACGAACTTGCCTTGTGAGTCGTCGATAAGATGATTCCAATTAAATCTCGAGAGTTCGACCGTCCGCTCCTAGATAAGTTATTGATCTCCTAATAATAATATGCTAGTAGCATTTTGTTAAGACTTCTCAATTTAATTTAATGGCTCGCCCTTTATTTTATATTTCAATAAAATCATCATCTAAAAATTAAATGCATTGGTAAATAGTTCTTAGATATCATCCTTGAATAATTTAAAAATATTTTCAATAATTTATAATTTAACTACTACTTATGCTGTAATAAATCAAACAATAGTCCTTATAATTTATTTAACAAAGTATCATCGAGAATGATTTCAATTTATTAATCTCAAATATTTCCAAAGTTAATACTTAATAACATGAGTTGAAATAGAAATCTATTTCGTCTATTTCAAATATTCCTTAGAATAATTTTGGATATTTTATATAAGAACATAAATTTATTTATTCCAGTTTAATTATTTTACAATTGCATATATATATAATGATACTTAAAATTGCCGTTAAAAATTTAAGTACGTCATATGGGCAGCTACGTAGTTTGATTGTTCATAATGTCTATTATCATTAAAATTTTTTTTAAGTTTAATTAACATGGAAACGGAGTTGGAAATTTTATTATTTCCAAAAATTAAAACAAAAATAACTAAATATATATAAATACTTTAAGAGAAAAACGCACGAAACGGAATCGAAGAATGATTTACGGATCGAAAGTTATTCGCGATTTAAGTTATGTTTCTGCAGTTAAAATCAGCCTTGACTTGTCCATAATCACTCATTTTCGACGACGATTGTCTGCATAAGATTTCTGTCGACTCTGAGCGCTCAACAAACGACTCCTGATCAAAGATACCTTCTCACGGGCGGCTATAAGCATATCGGGCTCGGTGCCGATTGATTCTGATAAATCATCCCAACACAAAGGAGATCGACAACGACGACCGTACAAGGCCTCGTAAGGCGCCATCTTGATCGAAGCATGCCAACTATTATTATACGTGAACTCGATCAATGGTAGTTGGGCTTCCCAATCGTCTTTCCAATCGAGGACGCATGCCCTCAACATGTCCTCTAACGTCTGAATGGTTCTCTCTGATTGTCCGTCGGACTGAGGATGAAAAGCGGTACTGAGATTAAGCTGAGTTCCCATAGCACGATGAACTGATTTCCAAAAATGAGACACAAACCGTCCATCACGATCGGAAATGATACTTTTAGGAGTACCGTGCAGTCTCACTATCTCTTTGATGAATAACTGAGCAAGTCTCTCGGGATCCCAAGTATCCTTAATCTCGAGAAAGTGGGCTGACTTAGTTAAGCGCTCCACGATCACCCAGATCGTATTCATGCCACGACGACTTGTCGGCAAACTCGTGATGAAATCCATTGAAATATCCTCCCATTTCCACTCCGGAATAGGGAGCGGTTTCAGCATACCCGCCGGTCGCTGATGTTCAATCTTGACTTGTTGACAGGTTATACATCTCGAAACAAATTCTGCGACTTCTCGCTTCATATTACTCCACCAGTAATTTTGTTTCAAGTCTTTATACATCTTGCTAGATCCCAGATGAACAGAATAAGGGGTAGCACGAGCTTCTCTCAAAATCGAGTTTTTCAACTCATCATTCGCCGGTACGCACAACCGATTCTTAAATCTCAAAAGTCCATCCTCGTGGACCACGAATCCAGGGGCTTTCCCTTGAGCCACATCCTCACGGATGCGTAGCAATGATGGGTCCGAACCCTGATTCTCTCTGATTGCCTCCTCAAGTGGCGACGAAATCTCTAACATACAAAGTTTCCCTTGCACTCGCTGAAGCCAGACCTCGATCTCGGGTGTAATAAATTCCTGTTGAAGTTCCTTCTGAACTATTAATCGAGCAAGCATCTGCTCCTGAACGGACTTACGACTCAAGGCGTCGGCGACAACGTTCGCCTTGCCCGGGTGGTAAAGGGTCTCGATATCGTAATCTTTGATTAATTCCCACCACCGTCTCTATCGCATATTTAACTCCTTCTGAGTAAATATATACTTCAAACTCTTGTGATCGGTGAAAATCTGACAGGTTACGCCATAAAGGTAATGACGCCAGATTTTCAAAGCGAACACCACGGCTGCTAGATCCAGATCGTGGGTCGGATAATTAATCTCGTAAGGTCTCAATTGCCGTGAAGCATAGGCAATAACCTTCCCATTCTGCATGAGCACACATCCGAGACCCTGTCCGGATGCATCACTATAAACCACAAATCCTTCCGTCCCTTGCGGCAAGGAAAGTACAGGTGCTGAAATTAACCGGCTCTTGAGTTCCTCAAAACTCCGTTGACACGCGTCGGACCACATGTATTTCTTATCCTTTCGCAAAAGGTTCGTCAATGGTTGAGCGATTTTAGAAAATCCTTCCACAAACCGCCGATAATAACCGGCTAATCCGAGAAAGCTTCGGATTTCCTTAACATTTTTCGGAGGTAACCAATCTTGGATAGCCTCCGTCTTCTGAGGATCAACACGCACTCCATCTGATGAAATTACATGCCCGAGAAAAGTCACTTCGGACATCCAGAACTCGCATTTGGAAAACTTTCCATAAAGTTGCTCTCGTCTCAACACGTCGAGAACCTGATGAAGGTGAACCTCGTGTTCCTCTCGGTTATGAGAATAAATCAAAATGTCATCAATGAAGACAACAACAAACTGATCCAAAAAGTCGATGAAAACCCGATTCATTAACTCCATGAATACCGCAGGTGCATTAGTCAATCCGAACGGCATAACCACAAACTCATAATGACCATAGCGAGTTCGAAACGCCGTCCTCGCGATATCCGACTCTCGAATCCGCAACTGATGATATCCAGATCTTAAGTCGATCTTGGAAAATACTGAAGCTCCCTGAAGTTGATCCAAAAGATCATCAATACGGGATAAGGGATACTTATTTTTGATTGTCACCCTGTTCAACTCCCGATAATCAATACACAAGCGAAAAGAACCATCTTTCTTCTTGAAAAATAACACTGGTGCTCCCCACGGGGATGCACTCGGTCGAATATAACCCTTCTCGAACAACTCCTCAAGTTGGTTCTTTAATTCCTGCATTTCGGTCGGGGCCATCCGGTACGGTGCCTTCGATATCGGGGACGTACCGGGCTCCAACTCAATCGTGAATTCCACATCCCTCTGTGGAGACAAACCAGGTAACTCGTCTGGAAAAACATCGGCATATTCCCTCACTATCGGAATATCCGTCAACATTACTGATGATTTATCGGTTTTGGTCATATAGCACCAATAACCAACACACCCATGATTGAGTAATCTCACTGCTTTCATCAAATTAATGACCTTACCAGAACAGCCGGGATTACCTCCCTGAAACACACATTCGACCCCATCGTCTGAAATGATCGTGACCAAACGCTTACGGACACTAATGATGGCATCATGACGATCCATCCAATCAATACCCAAGATGACGTCGTCTCTCGGCAAATCTACTACGATTAGGTCCGCTGGCCATACACGACCATGAAACTGAATCGGACAATTCTGAATCTCACGATTACCGATAATTTGTCTACCATCAGGTAGACCAATGACATAAGGCTCACAACTAGTAGCACTACCCAGACGTAGTCTACTCAAACATGATTCGGAAATGAATGAATGCGATGCACCAGTATCAAAAAGGGTACACACAGGTTGAGATAGAATATCGAGTGTACCTGAGATCATTCGGGCCTCTGGATCATCGATTTTCTTCATCTCATAAATCCGGGGCTTGCTAGTCCCGGCACTGGATGCTCCCGTCTGCTGGTTATAGGCTCCACCTTTAGTCGCTCCTGTTGTTTTAAACGACGCTGATTGAGTGGCCTGATTCTGAACGGTTGACTGCTTAGGGACCTGAGATGACGTCTGAGTAGGTTTAGAGTCCCTATGGAAAAAACGGGCCTTATGCCCAACAATTCCACAGCTATGACACGTGACAGACTGTCTCAGACACTTGGTGCTGACATGACCAAGCTCCCCATAGTTATAATAGGTGATGGCCGAACTGGCCACTCGTGACTGTGATTCCGCGGGTTTAGACATCACAGGAGGTCACTCAGAAAAAGCAGAGCCCGCACGAGGTTTCTTGAAAGTGGCCTGCCTGCCGTCAGACTGATTACGGTTCTTGGACTTCTTGCTAGCAGATGAAGGTTGCTGCTTAGCAATCTCCTTACCTGTAAGCTCATAGGTAAGAGCTTTCTCAATGAATTCGGCCAACGTGGTGCAATTATGATTAAGCAACTATAGTCTCATACAGGGTTTCAGCCTCTTGCTGAAATACTTAATTTTATCCGCCTCTGAATGAATGATGAATGAGGCGAAAGGGAGAAGTTCCTGAAATTTCTCGGCAATGGCGAGAACATCCTCGTCTGCTGAGGGGTTGAGTGTGAGTAATTCTGATAGCTTGGCCTCTCTGAGTGGGGCCGGATAATACCTCTCCATCATGAGAGTCTTGAACTGATCCCAAGTACAAGATCCTTTGGTGGGCTTCAACGACAACCACCAAGAGTGAGCGCTCTTACCCAGATAGTAAGCCGCAACTGAAACTTTGTGTCCTTCGGGACACTCTACCATCGCAAATAACTTCTCGAAGTGTTCGAGCCAATGAACAATATCCGTCGGATCAGATGAGCCTTCAAAAGTAGGTGGCCTTTGGCGAGAAATGTCGCCGATGATACTGCTCACATTCCTCTCTTGCCTCTGAGGTGGCGGCGGAGGAGCCTGTTGATTTTGATTAAGTGAGTTGTGCATCGTCTCCATAACTTGTGCCATCTGCGTCATTTGGGCTATCATGCCCTGCATAAAAGCGAGTCGGTCAACCCGAACACCTTCTGACTGAGCGGTGTTCCGGGTACGACTCCCCGATAGTGAATGATTACGTCCACGTGAATGAGTGGCAGCGTCGCTGCTCAATGAATTAGCATTATCCCTTGTGTTCGCACGTGTATTCACACGAGCTCTCGGGATTCGGCCCGCACCACGGCCTCGTCCTCCTCGTCCTCTTCTTGCTCTCTCCATACTGAAGTAGGAAAGTCACATGATGATTATATTTTCCGTATGAATATCACGTTATGATTATGACATGGGATGATGAAAATGAGCATACATGCTCTAACACAGTGATTACATGAATGACTAACTGAGGTGACCTAATTATCTGATGAAATTATTGAAATGATTATCTTGAACAAGTTAACAAGATTAATGATATGATCTTCCAGATCAACAACCGGGTAATGAAATGAATTGAGTGATTAATGAGTTAACCTGACCGTCCTGGTCAAAATGATAATGATGATTGAGGATTGTTAACTGATGAATTATGAATGAATGATTATTGCCAGAATTTATACCATGGCGATAGAAATCTTATAGTTCTTGGTCTGATTGGCTCGGCATTTGCATAGGTCACATGTGACGCGAAGGTCCAATGATACTAGTCCGATGACGATGATTTCAAATGAGACATGACTCGGAAGGTAGTATTCAAAACCTTGCTCCGATACCAACTCTGTAACTCACCAAACTAGGCGGATATTACAGTGCCGTGGACCCCCGACTGGGACCCACCAGGCGAATGAAAACTGATGAATTAAATAATATAATTGTAGTACCGAACCACATTATATTACCAAATACTCCGATGAGGAGCTTAGTACAGTATACCAGGACAATACAGAAAACTAGTATATTTTATATGAAGATAAAATACAACACTCTGAATAAATAAACATCTCAAACGGAATTTGCAGCGGAAAATACAAATGACGGAATGACTGAAATAACCGGAAAGACTGGGGGCCCTACTAGTATCACTGGGACTCCTCTCCGTCAGCGTGCTCTTCCCGTGCCTTTGCCTTGCCGTGACCTGAAAACAAAATCCCCCAACGGGGTCAGTTACACAGAACAACAATCCTCAAGGGTTGAAAATACACAATCATGATTTAACTGAAGTTATGAAATATCCTTAGTTATGAATTACGCTGAGGAGGAGTATCATAGTACGCCCGTAGTGTTCTGTGCAAGTGTACAAGACGGATGACCGGACACACCCGTCCTTGTACCTAATTAGTCTCACGGAGTTAATCTTTACCGTGTGCACTGCCCAATGTATCACTCCCAATACATGGCCATCACGTGCCCGACTAAAAATTCCACACATCCGCACCCGGCCACACAATCTGAACCCAGAAGGTCATATGAACGAGAATGACTACAATGAATATCAATGAATAATAATAATCCGACAAAGTCAAGAATGACTCACCGAGATGAAAGTAATAATGAAGTGATTGATAGTTTCAATGAAATGATTGGAACCGCCGTTCCTCGTTAATGAAGTGATTCTTCGACATTTACAAGTCTCAATATGATTAATACAATGATGAATGGGTTATGATTATGAATGATCAACAACAAAAGGAATGAAATCCTTTTAACCGAGTAAGAATTAACTTACACAACACCGATGAAGAATGTCACGAACAACGTCCTAATTGAGATATCGGTCGCTCGAACAACCTTGAATAAATACAATTACCAACAATCCGTTCAATATACGAATCAAACACGAATATAACGAACTCAAAACGTCGATACGATTAAACCAAGTTCATTTGGGCATTATATCAAACACTTTGTGGCCAACTTCGATTGATTACAACCAAACCTCAATAATACCAAAATCAAATCCCCAAGAAGTGTTTCAAACCAACAAAACATCTTCAATACGATCAATAATCCGTTATTAACATCCAAAATCGTGATTACAACGACAATTAATCGAAAACCCCCCAATCTAACTCAAAATTCAAAGTGTTCTTGAATAATCCTTCAATAATCCAATGAATAATCAAACATATCCATAATCATCCGTATATCACTTCATACAACATGATCTTAACATCCAAAACATCATATCTCGACACAAATCGAAAATCCAAGAGGTTTGATGAAAGTTACCTTTGAAGATCCAAGCACTATGATCCGGAGAAATATACGATAGATCGATGATCCGAGCTTCACAACCGAAAGAAGATGAAGAAAATCCAACCCACAAGTGATGGATGAAGAAAAATTCTCCCCTCAAGCTCTCTCTCCCGAATGAAGGTGAAGAAAAGAAGAAATGAGCTGATTCACGCACAAAAAACACAGTTATAGGGTTGACTGCCCTGTGTGCTGCGGCTCATCCGAAGTGTGCCGCAGCACAGGGCCAAAAATATGCGTCCAGTGATCGGTAGTGTGCCGCGGCCCTGCCAGAATGTGCTGCAGCACAAGGTACAGAAAGTTTTGGCCGATAAGTGCCACACGAGTGTGCCGCGGCCCGGACAGGTGTGCTGCGGCAGTGACTCGGCAGTATGCCGCGGCCCTGCCGGCATGTGCCGCGGCACAAAGTACAGAATGGTCGGCCAAAAACGGGAAGATGTGTGTGCCGCGGCCCACACCCCCTTGGTTCTAAAAAAATGATGAAAAATGACCCGGGAAGGGAATAAAGCAATAGGAATCGATATTAGGGAACCAATAACATGAAATGGAAGTTCAGAAACCCCAAAACGGAGGTTCCAAGTAATGATCACAATGGTTCATCCAACAAGAACACAATACGAACAATGAAGAGATTAGAAATGACATGAATTCCAATGACAACATCGACTAATGAATCAATTACAACGATCAAGATAATACTCTTGTCTCGATTCCCAAATAAGGTTGAAACAATGAACAATATCGATACACAACTCGAAGTTATTTCGAACGGTGAACATGGACGAAAGATTATTACCAAGTGAGAAAGTACATAGCGACAATTACCGAATGAAATTACTGAGTGATCATGACCGAATTACAACCGGGTATTACATACATCCCCCCTTAAAAGAGTTTTGTCCCCGAAACTAAGGGTCAAACAACTCGGGATAACTCTCCCGCATACTATCCTCGGTTTCCCAAGTAGCCTCTTCGACTCCGTGACTAGACCACTGAATTTTAACCAAAGGGATCGCCTTATTCCTCAACTGTTTGATTCGCCGCTGTAAGACTCGTATGGGACGCTCCTCATACGAATGATCATCAGCGATCTCGATTTCGTCGAACTGAAGTATGTGACTCGGGTCAGCAACGTACTTCCGCAACTGCGAGACGTGAAACACATTATGAATTCGTCTCAACGCCGGAGGTAAGGCCAAACGATAAGCTAGTTCGCCTATTCGTTCCAAAATCTCAAACGGTCCAATAAATTTCGGACTCAACTTCCCCCATTTTCCGAAACGGAAAATACCTCGACTCGGTGATACCTTGACCAAAACGTAGTCACCGGTCTCGAACTCTAGTGGTCGACGACGATTGTCTGCATAAGATTTCTGTCGACTCTGAGCGCTCAACAAACGACTCCTGATCAAAGCTACCTTCTCACGGGCGGCTATAAGCATATCGGGCTCGGTGCCGATTGATTCTGATAAATTGTCCCAACACAAAGGAGATCGACAACGACGACCATACAAGGCCTCGTAAGGCGCCATCTTGATCGAAGCATGCCAACTATTATTATACATGAACTCGATCAATGGTAGTTGGGCTTCCCAATCGTCTTTCCAATCGAGGACGCATGCCCTCAACATGTCCTCTAACGTCTGAATGGTTCTCTCTGATTGTCCGTCGGACTGAGGATGAAAAGCGGTACTGAGATTAAACTGAGTTCCCATAGCACGATGAACTGATTTCCAAAAATGAGACACAAACCGTCCGTCACGATCGGAAATGATACTTTTAGGAGTACCGTGCTGTCTCACTATCTCTTTGATGAATAACTGGGAAAGTCTCTCGGGACCCCAAGTATCCTTAATCTCGAGAAAGTGGGCTGACTTAGTTAAGCGGTCCATGATCACCCAGATCGTATTCATGCCACGATGACTCGTCCGCAAACTCGTGATGAAATCCATTGAAATATCCTCCCATTTCCACTCTGGAATAGGGAGCGGTTTCAGCATACCCGCCGGTCGCTGATGTTCAATCTTGACTTGTTGACAGGTTAAACATCTCGAAAAAAATTCCGCGACTTCTCGCTTCATATTACTCCACCAGTAATTTTGTTTCAAGTCTTTATACATCTTGCTAGATCCCGGATGAACAGAATAAGGGGTAGCACGAGCTTCTCTCAAAATCGAGTTTTTCAACTCGTCATTCGCCGGTACGCACAACCGATTCTTAAATCTCAAAAGTCCATCCTCGTGGACCACGAATCCAGGGGCTTTCCCCTGAGACACATCCTCACGGATGCGTAGCAATGATGGGTCCGAACCCTGATTCTCTCTGATTGCCTCCTCAAGTGGCGATGAAATCTCTAACATACAAAGTTTCCCTTGCACTCGCTGAAGCCAGACCTCGATCTCGGGTCTAAGGAATTCCTGTTGAAGTTCCTTCTGAACTGTTAATCGAGCAAGCATCTGCTCCTGAACGGACTTACGACTCAATGCGTCGGCAACAACGTTCGCCTTGCCCGGGTGGTAAAGGATCTCGATATCGTAATCTTTGATTAATTCCAACCACCGTCTATGTCGCATATTTAACTCATTCTGAGTAAATATATACTTCAAACTCTTGTGATCGGTGAAAATCTGACAGGTGACGCCATAAAGGTAATGACGCCAGATTTTCAAAGCGAACACCACGGCTGCTAGCCCCAGATCGTGGGTCGGATAATTAATCTCGTAAGGTCTCAATTGCCGTGAAGCATAGGCAATAACCTTCCCATTCTGTATGAGCACACATCCGAGACCCTGTCCGGACGCATCACTATAAACCACAAATCCTTCCGTCCCTTGCGGCAAGGAAAGTACAGGTGCTGAAATTAACCGGCTCTTGAGTTCCTCAAAACTCCGTTGACACGCATCGGACCACGTGTATTTCTTATCCTTTCGCAAAAGGTTCGTCAATGGTTGAGCGATTTTAGAAAATCCTTCCACAAACCGCCGATAATAACCGGCTAATCCGAGAAAGCTTCGGATTTCCTTAACATTTTTAGGAGGTAACCAATCTTGGATAGCCTCCGTCTTCTGAGGATCAACACGCACTCCATCTGATGAAATTACATGCCCGAGAAAAGTCACTTCGGAAATCCAGAACTCGCATTTGGAAAAATTTCCATAAAGTTGCTCTCGTCTCAACACGTCGAGAACCTGATGAAGGTGAACCTCGTGTTCCTCTCGGTTACGAGAATAAATCAAAATGTCATCAATGAAGACAACAACAAACTGATCCAAAAAGTCGATGAAAACCCGATTCATTAACTCCATGAATACCGCAGGTGCATTAGTCAATCCGAACGGCATAACCACAAACTCATAATGACCATAGCGTGTTCGAAACGCCGTCCTCGCGATATCCGACTCTCGAATCCGCAACTGATGATATCCAGATCTTAAGTCGATCTTGGAAAATAATGAAGCTCCCTGAAGTTGATCCAAAGGATCATCAATACGGGGTAAGGGATACTTATTTTTGATTGTCACCCTGTTCAACTCCCGATAATACACAAGCGAAAAGAACCATCCTTCTTCTTGAAAAATAACACTGGTGCTCCCCACGGGGATGCACTCGGTCGAATATAACCCTTATCGAACAACTCCTCAAGTTGGTTCTTTAATTCCTGGATTTCGGTCGGGGCCATCCGGTACGGTGCCTTCGATATCGGGGACGTACCGGGCTCCAACTCACTCGTAAATTCCACATCCCTCTGTGGAGGCAAACCAGGTAACTCGTCTGGAAAAACATCGGCATATTCCCTCACTATCGGAATATCCGTCAACATTACTGATGATTTATCAGTTTTGGTCATATAGCACCAATAACCAACACACCCCTGATGGAGTAATCTCACTGCTTTCATCAAATTAATGACCTTACCAGAACAGCCGGGATTACCTCCCTGAAACACACATTCGACCCCATCGTCTGAAATGATCGTGACCAAACGCTTACGGACACTAATGATGGCATCATGACGATCCATCCAATCAATACCCAAGATGATGTCATCTCTCGGCAAATCTACTACGATTAGGTCCGCTGGCCATACACGACCATGAAACTGAATCGGACAATTCTGAATCTCACGATTACCGATAATTTGTCTACCATCAGGTAGACCAATGACATAAGGCTCACAACTAGTAGCACTACCCAGACGTAGTCTACTCAAACATGATTCGGAAATGAATGAATGCGATGCACCAGTATCAAAAAGGGTACACACAGGTTGAGATAGAATATCGAGTGTACCTGAGATCATTCGGGCCTCTGGATCATCGATTTTCTTCATCTCATAAATCCGGGGCTTGCTAGTCCCGGCACCGGACGCTCCCGTCTGCTGGCTATAAGCTCCACCTTTAGTAGCTCCTATTGTTTTAAACGACGCTGATTGAGTGGCCTGATTCTGAACGGCTGACTGCTTAGGGGCCTGAGATGACGTCTGAGTAGGTTTGGAGTCCCTATGGCAAAAACGGGCCTTATGCCCAACAATTCCACAGTTATGGCACGTGACAGACTGTCTCAGACACTTGGTGCTGACATGACCAAGGTCCCCACAGTTATAACAGGTGATGGCCGAACTGGCCACTCGTGACTGTGATTCCGCGGGTTTAGACGTCACAGGAGGTCACTCAGAAAAAGCAGAGCCCGCACGAGGTTTCTTGAAAGTGGCCTGCCTGCCATCAGACTGATTACGGTTCTTGGACTTCTTGCTAGCAGATGAAGGTTGCTGCTTAGCAATCTCCTTAGCTGTAAGCTCATAGGTAAGAGCTTTCTCAATGAATTCGGCCAACGTGGTGCAATTATGATTAAGCAACTATAGTCTCATACGGGGTTTCAGCCTCTTGCTGAAATACTTAATTTTATCCGCCTCTGAATGAATGATGGATGAGGCGAAAGGGAGAAGTTCCTGAAATTTCTCGGCAATGGAGAGAACATCCTCGTCTGCTGAGGGGTCGAGTGTGAGTAATTCTGACAGCTTGGCCTCTCTGAGTGGGGCCGGATAATACCTCTCTATCATGAGAGTCTTGAACTGATCCCAAGTACAAGATCCTTCGGTGGGCTTCAACGACAACCACCAAGAATGAGCGCTCTTACCCAGATAGTAAGCCGCAACTGAAACTTTGTGTCCTTCGGGACACTCTACCATCGCAAATAACTTCTCGAAGTGTTCGAGCCAATGAACAATATCCGCCGGCTCAGATGAGCCTTCAAAAGTAGGTGGCCTTTGGCGAGAAATGTCGCCGATGATACTGCTCACATTCCTCTCTTGCCTCTGAGGTGGCGGCGGAGGAGCCTGTTGATTTTGATTAAGTGAGTTGTGCATCGTCTCCATAAGTTGTGCCATCTGCCTCATTTAGGCCATCATGCCCTGCATAAAAGCGAGTCGGTCAACCCGAACACCTTCTGACTGAGCGGTGTTCCGGGTACGACTCCCCGATAGTGAATGATCACGTCCAGGTGAATAAGTGGCAGCGTCGCTGCTCGATGAATTAGCATTATCCATTGCGTTCGCACGTGTATTCACACGAGCTCTCGAGATTCGGCCCGCACCACGGCCTCGTCCTCCTCGTCCTCTTCTTGCTCTCTCCATACTGAAGTAGGAAAGTCACATGATGATTATATTTTCCGTATGAATATCACGTTATGATTATGACATGGGATGATGAAAATGAGCATATATGCTCTAACACAGTGATTACATGAATGACTAACTGAGGTGACCTAATTATCTGATGAAATTATTGAAATGATTATCTTGAACAAGTTAACAAGATTAATGATATGATCTTCCAGATCAACAACCGGGTAATGAAATGAATTGAGTGATTAATGAGTTAACCTGACCGTCCTGGTCAAAATGATAATGATGATTGAGGATTGTGAACTGATGAATTATGAATGAATGATTATTGCCAGAAATTATACCATGGCGATAGAAATCTTACAGTTCTTGGTCTGATTGGCTCGGCATTTGCATAGGTCATATGTGACGCGAAGGTCCAATGATACTAGTCCGATGACGATGATTTCAAATGAGACATGACTCGGAAGGTAGTATTCAAAACCTTGCTCCGATACCAACTCTGTAACACCCCAAACTAGGTGGATATTACAGTGCCGTGGACCCCCGACTGGGACCCACCAGGCGAATGAAAACTGATGAATTAAATAATATAATTGTAGTACCGAACCACATTATATAACCAAATACTCCGATGAGGAGCTTAAGTACAGTACACCAGGACAATACAGAAAACTAGTATATTTTATATGAAGATAAAATACAACACTCTGAATAAATAAACATCTCAAACGGAATTTGCAGCGGAAAATACAAATGACGGAATGACTGAAATAACCGTAAAGACTGAGGCCCCTACTAGTATCACTGGGACTCCTCACCATCAGCGTGCTCTTCCCGTGCCTTTGCCTTGCCGTGACCTGAAAACAAAATCCCCCAACGGGGTCAGTTACACAGAACAACAATCCCCAAGGGTTGAAAATACACAATCATGATTTAACTGAAGTTATGAAATATCCTTAGTTATGAATTACGCTGAGGAGGAGTATCATAGTACGCCCGTAGTGTTCTGTGCAAGTGTACAAGACGGATGACCGGACACACCCGTCCTTGTACCTAATTAGTCTCACGGAGTTAATCTTTACCGTGTGCACTGCCCAATGTATCACTCCCAATACATGGCCATCACGTGCCCGACTAAAAATTCCACACATCCGCACCCGGCCACGCAATATGAACCCAGAAGGTCATATGAACGAGAATGACCACAATGAATATCAATGAATAATAATAATCCGACAAAGTCAAGAATGACTCACCGAGATGAAAGTAATAATGAAGTGATTGATAGTTTCAATGAAATGATTGGAACCGCCGTTCCTCGTTAATGAAGTGATTCTTCGACATTTACAAGTCTCAATATGATTAATACAATGATGAATGGGTTATGATTATGAATGATCAACAACAAAAGGAATGAAATCCTTTTAACCGAGTAAGAATTAACTTACACAACACCGATGAAGAATGTCCTTCCACGAACAACGTCCTAATTGAGATATCGGTCGCTCGAACAACCTTGAATAAATACAATTACCAACAATCCGTTCAATATACGAATCAAACACGAATATAACGAACTCAAAACGTCGATACGATTAAACCAAGTTCATTTGGGCATTATATCAAACACTTTGTGGCCAACTTCGATTGATTACAACCAAACCTCAATAATACCAAAATCAAATCCCCAAGAAGTGTTTCAAACCAACAAAACATCTTCAATACGATCAATAATCCGTTATGAACATCCAAAATCATGATTACAACGACAATTAATCGAAAACCCCCAAATCTAACTCAAAATTCAAAGTGTTCTTGAATAATCCTTCAATAATCCAATGAATAATCAAACATATCCATAATCATGCGTATATCACTTCATACAACATGATCTTAACATCCAAAACATCATATCTCGACACAAATTGAAAATCCAAGAGGTTTGATGAAAGTTACCTTTGAAGATCCAAGCACTATGATCCGGAGAAATATGCGATAGATCGATGATCCGAGCTTCACAACCGAAAGAAGATGAAGAAAATCCAACCCTCAAGTGATGGATGAAGAAAAATTCTCCCCTCAAGCTCTCTCTCCCGAATGA
This sequence comes from Orobanche coerulescens, assembly GCA_033398695.1. Taxonomy (NCBI): domain Eukaryota; kingdom Viridiplantae; phylum Streptophyta; class Magnoliopsida; order Lamiales; family Orobanchaceae; genus Orobanche; species Orobanche coerulescens. The sequence goes on along the minus strand of CM065801.1, from coordinate 53,167,701 downwards.
AGGTGAAGGAAAGAAGAAATGAGCTGATTCACGCTCAAAAAACACAGTTATAGGGTTGACTGCCCTGTGTGCCGCGGCACAGGGCCAAAAATATGTGCCCAGTGATCGGCAGTGTGCCGCGCCCCTGCCGGAATGTGCCGCGGCACAAGGTACAGAAAGTTTTGGCCGATAAGTGCCACACGAGTGTGCTGCGGCCCGGACAGGTGTGCTGCACCAGTGACTCGGCAGTGTGCTGCGGCCCTGCCGGCATGTGCCGTGGCACAAAGTACAGAATGGTCGGCCAAAAACTGGAAGATGTGTGTGCCGCGGCGCACACTCCTTGTGCCGCGGCCCACACCCCCTTGGGTCTAAAAAAATGATGAAAAATGACCCGGGAAGGGAATAAAGCAATAGGAATCGATATTAGAGAACCAATAACACAAAATGGAAGTTCGGAAACCCCAAAACGGAGGTTCCAAGTAATGATTACAATGGTTCATCCAACAAGAACACGATACGAACAATGAAGAGATTAGAAATGACATGAATTCCAACAATAACATCGACTAATGAATCAATTACAACAATCAAGATAATACTCTTGTCTCGATTCCCTAATAAGGTTGAAACAATGAACAATATCGATACACAACTCGAAGTTATTCCGAACGGTGAACACGGACGAAAGATTATTACCAAGTGAGAAAGTACATAGCGACAATTACCGAATGAAATTACTGAATGATCATGACTGAATTACAACCGGGTATTACAGTCTGGACCCGTTTCTTGGTCGCGTATGATTAATTATAGCATTATGTTTTCATTTCGGGTCGTTGATGTTGTCCGCGAACTTTTCGTCGTGTTCATTTCGTACATTTTCGGAAATCGAGTCGTCGAGCCCTGTGTTCGAGCACTGGCCGGACAGTTGCGGGACTGGCCGGATGATTGTGGGCACCGACCGGACGGGTGTGGTAGGAACCGGCGTAGCGCACGCTACGGCCGGAAGGCTGCGCGCGCTAACCTGCAGGTGTAGCGCACGTTATCGGCTGGCCTAACGCACGCTATCGGGTCTGGACAGTGGAGTACTGGGGTTCTGGAGTCGGTTAGGCTCGGCAGGTAGCGCACGCTACTGTCGGACGCTGCGTACGCTACGGCCGGCAGGTAGCGCACGCTACAGACGGAAGGCTGTGCACGCTACCTGGCCGAGCAGTCTAGTCCAGTAGGTCACTGGATTGCGGCCTGGGCTGATAGCGCACACTAGCTCGGCACCCTAGCACGCGCTAGTCCGGCCCAGTATAAATGTGACAGAGCAGTCGCGTTTTCATTCATTTTTCACTTCCTTCCTTCTCCGTCTGCGGCTGGCGATTCATGGGTGACGAAGCCATGTTGTTTAATAACGAATCCATGATGTTCTTGAGTTCATAACATCAATCAATCATCCGTTATCATCCTTTGATCCAGCGAATCAAGGTAATCTCCCTTAGAACCTTAATTTCGTGAATTTGGGGGGTTTTGCATTTTTGTCCGATTCGCTCCGTGTTGTTGATTAATTCATGATGGGTATGATTAATCTTGGTAGTATTCTTGTGTTCAACATCATTTAATCCATTGTTCTTCATCGAATCGAAGTATATTTCTTAATTTCCTTCGAATCGACTTTTTGGAGGATTTGTCATCGATCTCGTTTTTCATCCGTTTTTGATGGATCGATTATGGTTAAATGATATTGTTAAACATATTCTATGGATTGTATATCCATATTTCAACTTGGAATTCCGTTTTCGTGTTTTGTCGGGACGAATTGTGTTCTTGGCCGTTTTGGGGAAAACACTTGAACATTCGTCGTTCGTTATTTGAATTCAACGGCTTTGTGTCATGCTATGGAATTAATTTTCATTGTTGTTATTGTCCTCCGTAGTTTATTATCGCGAGTTGGCGTTCGGTGGAGTCGGCGGGTTCATAGTCGGTTCGTGTCAACCTATTTCGGTCGATTCTCCGCGTTGTTCTTATTCGAGGCAAGTACCTTGTCCATACTATTCTTGTTTTGTGGATATGATAATTGGTGATCATCTTTATATGTTTGTTTGATTGTTTGAAACGAGTTTTCAAAAGATTTGGCTAGCCTTGTTAAAGGCTCACTTTCAAAACGCGTGTGTTCTGTAAATTATGTGGGTTGTAAGTGACTATGTGAATCCTATGGATATGTTTGGTGTTGATGATGCACTTGGTATTTGCGTGTGGATGTATATTGTTTCATTTCGGTGCATTGTGGTTTGATGTGGTGTTTTGCTAAGTGTTTGATGCTCTGGGTGAATTGTTTGGATATCCTTGGTGTGATATGTTATTGTGCATGATTTCTTCGCTCACCGTGGGTTGGTTCGACGGGGCCACGACGGGAATTCCAATGGGTTGCGCCCTGGGTTCACGAGTGGTGAATGTATTCCACTGGGTTGAGTCCAGGAATCACGAGTAAAAACTTCACGAGTTGGTATTGATTTTATGTCTGTCGAGGACACGTGACTTGGGTTTTGGCCCTGCGAATTGTTGTCGGTTTTCTATTTGCGAAAACAAACCCTTGGGCTGTGACCCTATTGATTTTTGGAAAGAGAAGGATTTGATAATCCTAAATTGTTTTGTATTAAAACTCTCGATGGCATTTTAAACCGTTTTATAAACTGTTTTCCCTTGATTTGTGATCTTTCGGTTTTGAAGTGTTTTACCCTAACTCTTGCCTCGGGAAGTACCTTTCGTCACGTTTGGATTTTTTTTTTTGAGGACTTCTGATTATTGTTATTCTTGGAACTTGAATTGTATGGCTCGTATTTTTGCACTTGTACTTGCACTAGCAAAACAGTGGAGTTTTGCTAACCCCCGAGTATTCGGGGGGTGGATGTCTCTTTTTGCATTCAGGTTTTGGAGCATAACACAGGGTCGGCACGAAGGATGATGAAAGATGAATGATACTAATCACACGAGGATCTGTTGATGTCGTATTGGTCTAGTTGTATTTTCTTTTCCGCTGCAGTATCTTTTCCCCGTTGTACGGGAGTTTATTGTATTTTGACCCCTGCGTGGGTATGTGTTTGGGATTAAGTTGTATGTTATTATTGAAAGACCAAATCGGTCTACTGAGTCATTTTAGCCTTAAAGGCGATGTTTAAATGTTTGATTTTAGTTTTCAGCCTGGTAGATCCTCAAGGAGAGGGTCTACGGCGTGTAATATCCCTGAGTGGATTGGGGGTGTTACATAAATGGTATCGGAGCTTAGGTTGTGGAAACCTAGGCTGTCGGGTCAGTGGTGTCTATTGAGTTTTGTCTCGTCGGATTTGGTCTGACTAAGTCGTGTCGCGATGCGTCGTCTGAGTTTGTTGGTCGTGATTAGTATCGTGGGCGATCATCATCTTCGTGCGACCTATGGATGTAAGTCTCCCTTCTTTGTGTTGTGCCTCATGTGACACGAGCTATTTTTATGATTTATTTTTTAAGCGACGGAATCCTCTTATGGATTTTGATTTCTTGATATGTGGTTATTTGACCCTCATATTTCGTTCATATGAGGAGTAGTGATGCTGGATTGTGCACGTTTGACTTTATTTCTTTTATCCGCTGCGTGAGTTCTTTTGCAATGACTTTCGGTATTTTACCGACTGAGTTTTATTTTGAAAACTGATTCCTTTAACCGAGTTTTGGCATTATGGCCTTGATCGCTTTGGCGAAATTCTTATGACGGTATTTAGTATTTTGTAAATGGATGTTGTGAGTTTTTGAAATATTACCGTCATCGGCCTTTTTGACTTTGTAAATGGTTTTTAGCCTGGTGAGTTCCGGCGCGGGACCCACGGCGCTATGATGTTTTGTGTAATTACCTGAAATTTTTGGGTATTCTAGCCCATTGAATTATCTTTGAAAACCTTCAGTATCTTAGAAAATAAATTTCGAGACGTACTTTTAAAATGAATTATTTTCTCGTGGTACGTCCAAGGTGCCACAATATGTTTCAAAAATTTTCTACCTCGAGGATCCAAAATGTTTTGAGATATTTTCAATGTTTTATAAACACTTTTACTTAGACCCGATGGTCGAATATTCTGAATGTTTTTCACTAAGAGAAAGTGTCCTCATTTTTGTTTAAACGCAAGATGATTTTCAAAGTCTCGAAAATGATGTTTGTTCAACTTTTTGAAAAATGATACTCAAGATCAACTAGTGTTTCCAAACTATTTTCAAAAGGTCGTTTTCATTTTTAAAACCTATTATTCCTGTTTGCGGACCGGAAATGCATGTATGGTTTTCGAACTTTCGTTACGGTGTTAAACCCGATTTGTGATTGAATTGGTGGTGTGAACGTTGAGTCGTTCGCCACGCATATGTTTTGTTAGCCCTTTGTGGGAGGTGTGATGATGATCTTTAATGTTGTCATTTCATGGTGGCTTGCGTGTTATCGCACTTGTGTGAGCTGTTAAAGCTTGGGTTTGTACGTTTGTGTACATGTGTGATTGTTCCATGATGTTTGTAATTATGTGCTGGTTATTGTTCGGGCTGTTAAGGTCGCCGAACGATACCGTCGTTGCTGTATTGTTTGTGCGTGTATTACTTTACGATGGTAATTGTTGTATATGATATGTGTTATGATTCTTTGTTGTGCTGAGTTGGCATCTCCGCTATGTTGTTTTGCGACGTTATGCCCCATTGTATCTAGTGTAATACCCGTAATTTCGATTTCCGGTAATTTCTTTTTTTTCGACAAAAGTCCGTTTTGACGACTCGCCCATGAACGTTTCGTCATTCTGAGAATGATTAATTCTGCACTTTTTGTCATCCGAGTTCATTTCGGTATCATTTTGTTGAGTTCCGAGCTTTTTAGCGACTTTTCCGCACTTGAGTTCGATTCTTGCGAATCTCGTTCGAAACTGCTGTTTTGAGTTTCCTGTAAATCTGTTTAACCTTGTTAGACATGTTATGAACTTCGGTTTGGTTATTCGATCACGTATCGTGATTTTCAGACATTTTGGGCCATTTTCGTAATTTCCCAAAGTTTTGGGTAATTACTTCCGTTGTCTAATTCCGAGCCTTCGGGTGGTCGGAATTGTGTGTTCTTCTAGCTCTTAGATTCTTCTTTGTGAGTACGTCGTAACCATATCATCGATTCGTATTTAGGTTTGGGTTTCGGGATCGTTCGGGTCGTCGGAGTTGGCCCCGGCCGAGCCATGGTCGGGCAATCTGGGCCCAGGCCGGCACTGGCCGAGTTACGGCCGGTAGTGCTCGGCAGCTTCTGGCCGAGCAGGCCGTACCGTGGGCCGCGGCACATGCCGGCAGGGCCGCGGCACACTCGTGCATTTTTTTGGCCAAACCGTCTGTACCTGGTGCCGCGGCACATGTCGGCCGGGCCGCGGCACACTGCCGATCACTGGGCGCAGTTTTGGCCCTGTGCCGCGGCACACTCCCGCTGGGCCGCGGCACACTGTGCAGCCTATTTAAGGTCCTGCAGTCGTTTTTTTGGCCATTTTTCTCCTTCTTCTCCTTCTCTTCCGCGGCTGAGGGTATGCTCATCATGGAGCCATGTTGTTTAACAACAAATCCTCGAAGTTATTGAGGTTATATCATCAATCAATCATCCTATATCATCCTTTGATCCAGCGAATCAAGGTAATCTTCCTTAGAACCCTAATTTCGTGAATTTGGGGGTTTTTGCATTTTTGTCCGATTCGTTCCGTGTTGTTGATTAATTCATGATGGGTATGATTAATCTTGGTAGTAGTATTGTGTTTAACATCATTTAATCCATTGTTCTTCGTCGAATCGAAGTATATTTCTTGATTTCCTTCGAATCGACTTTTTGGGGGATTTGTCCTCGATCTCGTTTTTCATCCGTTTTTGATGGATCGATTATGGTTAAATGATGTTGTTAAATACATTCTATGGATTGTATATCCATATTTCATCTTGGAATCCCATTTTCGTGTTTTGTCGGGACGAATCGTGTTTTTGGCCGTTTTGGGAAAACACTTGAACATTCATTGTTCGTTCTTTGAATTCAACGGCTTTGAGTCATGCTATGGAATTCATTTTCATTATTGTTATTGTCCTCCGTAGTTTATTATCGCGAGTTGGCATTCGGTGGAGTCGGCGGGTTCGTAGTCGGTTGTGCCAACCTACTTCGGTCGATTCTCCGCATTGTGGTTGCTCAAGGCAAGTACCTTGTCCATACTATTCTTGTTTTGTGGATATGATAATTAGTGATCATATTGGTGTGTTTGTTTATTTGTTTGAAATGAGTTTTCAAAGGATTCGGCTAGCCTCGTTAAAGGCTCACTTTCAAAACGCGTGTGTTTTGTAATTGTGTGGGTTGTAAGTGACTACATGAATCCTTTGGATATATTTGTTGTTGATGTTGCGCTTGATAATGCGTGTGTACGTATAATGCTTCTTTCCGTTGTGTTATGGCTGACGTGTGTGTTGTTATTTGTTCGTGTGGTCGTGGACTAACGGATGAATTATGTGAATTAATTGGGGTATTAATTTGATAATTGTTACGACGATGACTGTGTACTTGATGTTTGTGACAATGTGAATACTTGTTGTGAGAGACGTCATATCCGGGAGCCTCTGAGGGCGGGGCGTGCGATCTCCGGTCTGGTGTACGCTGCAATGTGCGGCTCCATATGGTTGGTGAACGCCGGTGTTTACCTGATGCGCATGTAAGGGGCGGCTCTTATGGGAGTGACGCCGGCGCGGTGGACACGGACAAGGTGCGGCTGACATGTGGAGTGAACGCCGGTGCACAGGCGTTTCAGTGGAGGCGCCTGGCAGGCTTATTGGCAACGGATATTGAGTGTTTACCTAAGACCCCGTTACCGAACGATTATCGTATTTCAAATTCTTTCGACCCTTTTCAAATGCTGGTCTCGTTATAGACCGTGATTCTTGTTTTCTAAAAGTGTGTTTCAACTCGTTTTTAAAGTGTTGGTATCAAGGTTAATTAACCAAGGACATTTGACGAGATCTCCGAGGGTTAATTAATCAGGGGTCTTGAACAGTTTTTGGGCGGACGAAAGGCTGTGTCCTTGATTATTACTGTGTTGTCATTTTGTGTTTTGGGTCGAGGACCCCGTGTGATGTTGTGATGTTTGATCTCATGTTGATATTATTTGGATTGGGTCGACGACCCCGTGTGATTTTGTGATGTTTGATCTCATGTTGACATTATTTGGATTGGGTCGAGGACCCCGTGTGATGTTGAGATGTTGTAATTTGTTTAGCTAGCCAGCTCGGGAGGGTCCTTCGAGGCCTCGGGTGGGATCTATGGTATTACCCTGTTCCCAAGGCGATGCAAGTGTGTGATTTGTTCCGCTAGCCAGCTCGGGAGGGTCCTTCGAGGCCTCGAGTGGGATTTGTGGCTTCGTCCCGGTCCTAGGTGATGTGCGTGCGCGATTATGTTTTGTTGATTTTTATGTCCGTCGAGGGCACGTGATATTGGGCTCTGGCCCTGTGTATTGTTGTCGGTTTTCTATTTGCGAAAACAAAACCTTTGGGCTGTGACCCCTGTTGATTTTGGAAAGAGACGGATTCGGAAATCCTAAATTGTTTTCTATTAAAACTCTCGATGACATTTTAAACTGTTTTATAAATTGTTTCCCTTGATTTGTGATCTTTCGGCTTTGGAATGTTTTACCAAACTTATGCCTCGGGAAGTGCTTTTCGTTCCGTTTGGAAATTTGAGGATCCCTGGTTATTGTTATTCGTGGAATGTGAATTGTATGGCTCGTATTTTTGCACTTGTACTTGCACTAGCAAAACAGTGGAGTTTTGCTAACCCCCGTGTATTCGGGGGGTGGATGTCTATTTTTGCATTCAGGTTTTGGAGCATAACACAGGGTCGGCACGAAGGATGATGAAAGATGATCGATACTAATCACATGAGGAACCGTACATTGTTTATCGGTTCAGTTGTACTTTATTTTCCGCTGCTATATTTTTCCCGTTGTACGGGTGTGGTTGTGTTTTGACCCCTGCGTGGGCATGAGTTGTATGAGTTGTATGTATTTATTGAAAGACCAAATCGGTCTACTGAGTCATTTTAGCCTTAAAGGCATAGTTGAGTTGTTATATGTTGTTACCAGCCTGGTAGATCCTTGAGGAAAGGGTCTACGGCGTGTAATATCCCTGAGCGGATTGGGGGTGTTACATAAATGGTATCGGAGCTTAGGTCATGGAAACCTAGGCTGTCGGGTCAGTGGTGTCAGTTGAGTTTTGTCTTGTCGGATTTTCTCTGACTAAGTCGTGTCGCGACGCGTCATCTGAGTTTATTGGTCGTGATTGGTATCGTGGGGCGATCATCATCTTCGTGCGACCTGTGAATGTAAGTCTCCCTTCCTTGTATTGTGCCTCGTGTGACACGAGCTATTTGTTTGATTTTGTGTTAAGTGATGGAACCTTCATGTAGATTCTTGGTTTCGTGATGCGTTCGTGTGATTCTCTTATTTCGTTTGTATGATAAGGGTTGTCGTTTTTTATGTCTTTTTGACTGTGATAATTGACTGTTTGTCTTCCCGGTAAAAGACATGTATTGTCTTGACTTTGTACGATTTGATGCGTATATTATAATATGTTTAAACGAATATTGTTACATGAGCATTATTGGGCATTCTAGCCCATTGAATTATTTTTGAAAACCTTGAGTATCTTAGAAAATAAATTTTGAGACGTACTTTTAAAATGAATCGTTTTCTCGTGGTACTTCCAAGGTGCCACAATATGTTTCCAAATTCTTCTACCTCGAGGACCAAAATTTTTTGAGATATTTTCAATGTTTTAGAAACACTTATACTTAGACCCGAGGGTCGGATATTCTGAAAGTTTTTCACTAAAAGAAAGGTGTCCTCATTTTTGTTCAAACGCAAGATAATTTTCAAAGTCTCGAAAATGATGTTTGTTCAACTTTTTGTAAAATGATATTCAAGATCAACTGTTGTTTCCAAACTGTTTTCAAAAGGTGGTTTTCGTTTTTAAAAACCTATCATTCCTGTTTGCGGACTAGAAATGCATGTATGGTTTTTGAACTTTCATTACGGTGTTAATCCCGATTTGTCATTGAATTGGTGGCGTGAGCGTTGAGTCGTTTTCCACACATTTGTTGTGTTAGCCCTCTGTGAGAGTTGGGGTGTTGGTATTGAATATTGTCGCCTAGTGGTGATTTCTGCGTTGTCGCGCATGTGCGAGCTGTTAGAGCTTGGTTTAGTATGGCCGTGTGCATCGGTGATCGTCCCGTTATGTGTCGGTTGTTTAATGTCTTGCTACCTTACTCCTGTTTTTGTGAATTTCGTGGATGAGGTCGGGGGTAATACCTGTACTATTTTGACTTCTGTATTTTCTCTTTCTCCAGTTCATCGATTCGCTCATGTTCGTTGACACTTTATGAACTTGTTCTGTATTTCGGTTTCATCGTCCAAACGAGCTGTGATCTTGTTGTGGGTCGATCTAGTTATCGCTGTGACTTTTTTGAGTTCGGTTCGATTCTTGTGAACCTTGTTCGGAAGTGACATCATTTGGTTCTACCAATTCTTTTATTCGAAGTGGATCGGATTTGGAAGTCCTGTGTTTTCGACTCTATCGACTCGTTTATGCTCGTTAACATTTTCTGAAATATCCCTATCCCTTGCTTTTGTTGATCGAACGAGTGTGGTATTATTTCGGAATAACTCGTTTGTCACTTGTTGGTTTTATTGTGTTTCTAACGGCGACGTTGTGTTGGTCGTCGTGGAGCGTGTTTTCACGCCGTATATTCCTTTGCGTTGCTTGTAACGTTTCGCCGATGGGCGCAAGTTACGCACTTCTTGTGTATCTCATTGAGTTTTTCCTGACGGGATATTTCTCCTCCCTACTTGTTTTAAGTTTCGGGACGAAACTTCTTTTAAGGAGGGTAGAATGTAATACCCGTAATTTCAATTTCCGGTAATTTATTTTTTTTCGGCGGAAGTCCATTTTGACAACTCGCCCATGACCGTTTCGTCATTATGAGAATGATTAATTCTGCACTTTTTGTCATCCGAGTTCATTTCGGTATCGTTTTGTTGAGTTCCGAGCTTTTTAGCGACTTTTCCGCACTTGAGTTCGATTCCTGCGAATCTCGTTCGAAACTGCTGTTTTGAGTTTCCCGTAAATCCGTTTAACCTTGTTAGACGTGTTATGAACTTCGGTTTGATTATTCGATCACGTATCGTGATTTTCGGACGTTTTGGGCCATTTTCGTAATTTCCCAAAGTTTTGGGTAATTACTTCCGTTGTCGAATTCCGAGCCTTCGGGTGGTTGGAATTGTGTGTTCTCCTAGGTCTTAGATTTGTCTTTGCGAGTACGTTGTAACCGTATCATCGATTCGTATTTAGGTTTGGGTTTCGGGGTCGTTCGGGCCGTCGGAGTTGGCCCCGACCGAGCCATGGCCGGCACCGGGGCCTGTGCCGCATCGCCGAGTTACGGCCGGTAGTGCTCGGCAGCCTTCTAGCCGAGCAGCCGCACTGCGGCCGCGGCACATGCCGCAGGGCAGCTGCACACTTGTGCATTTTTAAAGCAAACCATGCGTACTGTGCCGCGGCACATGTCGGGCCGCGGCACACCGCCGATCATCAAGGCGCAGCTTTGGCCTCAGGTTGCTGCACACCGTGGCCTTATTTAAGGTCCTGCAGTCGTTTTTTTGGCCATTTTTCTCCTTCTTCTCCTTCTCTTCCGCGGCTGAGGGTATGCTCATCATGGAGCCATGTTGTTTAACAACAAATCCTCGAAGTTATTGAGGTTATATCATCAATCAATCATCCTATATCATCCTTTGATCCAGCGAATCAAGGTAATCTTCCTTAGAATCCTAATTTCGTGAATTTGGGGTTTTTTGCATTTTTGTCCGATTCGTTCCGTGTTGTTGATTAATTCATGATGTGTATGATTAATATTGGTAGTATTATTGTGTTTAACATCATTTAATCTATTGTTCTTCGTCGAATCGAAGTATATTTCTTGATTTCCTTCGAATCGACTTTTTGGGGGATTTGTCCTCGATCTCATTTTTCATCCGTTTTTGATGGATCGATTATGGTATAATGATGTTGTTAAACACATTCTATGGACTGTATATCCATATTTCATCTTGGAATCCCGTTTTCGTGTTTTGTCGGGACGAATCATGTTTTTGGCCGTTTTGGGAAAACACTTGAACATTCGTCGTTCGTTCTTTGAATTCAACGGCTTTGAGTCATGCTATGGAATTCATTTTCATTATATATATTGTCCTCCGTAGTTTATTATCGCGAGTTGGCATTCGGTGGAGTCGGCGGGTTCGTAGTCGGTTCGTGCCAACCTACTTCGGTCGATTCTCCGCGCTGTGGTTGCTCAAGGCAAGTACCTTGTCCATACTATTATTGTTTTGTGGATATGATAATTGGTGATCATCTTGGTGTGTTTTTTTATTTGTTTGAAATGAGTTTTCAAAGGATTCGGCTAGCCTCGTTAAAGGCTCACTTTCAAAACGCGTGTGTTTTGTAATTGTGTGGGTTGTAAGTGACTACATGAATCCTTTGGATATATTTGTTGTTGATGTTGCGCTTGATAATGCGTGTGTACGTATAATGCTTCTTTCCGTTGCGTTATGGCTGACGTGCGTGTTGTTATTTGTTCGTGTGGTCGTGGACTGACGGATGAATTATGTGAATTGGGGTATTAATTTGATAATTGTTACGACGATGACTGTGTACTTGATGTTTGTGACAATATGAATACTTGTTGTGAGAGACGTCATATCCGGGAGCCTCTGAGGGCGGGGCGTGCGATCTCCGGTCTGGTGTACGCTGCAATGTGCGGCTCCATATGGTTGGTGAACGCCGGTGTTTACCTGATGCGCGTGCAAGGGGCGGCTCTTATGGGAGTGACGCCGGCGCGGTGGACACGGACAAGGTGCGGCTGACATGTGGAGTGAACGCTGGTGCACAGGCGTTTCAGTGGAGGCGCCTGGCAGGCTTATTGGCAACGGATATTGAGTGTTTAGCTAAGACACCGTTACCAAACGATTATCGTATTTCAAATTCTTTCGACCCTTTTCAAATGCTGGTCTCGTTATAGACCGTGATTCTTGTTTTCTGAAAGTGTGTTTCAACTCGTTTTTAAAGTGTTGGTATTAGGGTTAATTAACCAAGGACATTTGACGAGATCTCCGAGGGTTAATTAATCAGGGGTCTTGAGCAGTTTTTGGGCGGACGAAAGGCTGTGTCCTTGATTATTACTGTGTTGTCATTTTGTGTTTTGGGTCGAGGACCCCGTGTGATGTTGTGATGTTTGATCTCATGTTGATATTATTTGGATTGGGTCTAGGACCCCGTGTGATGTTGTGATGTTTGATCTCATGTTGATATTATTTGGATTGGGTCAAGGACCTCGTGTGATGTTGAGATGTTGTAATTTGTTTAGCTAGCCAGCTCGGGAGGGTCCTTCGAGGCCTCGGGTGGGATCTATGGTATTACCCTGTTCCTAAGGCGATGCAAGTGTGTGATTTGTTCCGCTAGCCAGCTCGGGAGGGTCCTTCGAGGCCTCGAGTGGGATTTGTGGCTTCGTCCTGGTCCTAGGCGATGCGCGTGCACGATTATGTTTTGTTGATTTTTATGTCCGTCGAGGGCACGTGATATTGGGCTCTGGCCCTGTGTATTGTTGTCGGTTTTCTATTTGCGAAAACAAAACCTTTGGGTTGTGACCCCTGTTGATTTTGGAAAGAGAAGGATTCGGAAATCCTAAATTGTTTTCTATTAAAACTCTCGATGACATTTTAAAACTGTTTTATAAATTGTTTCCCTTGATTTGTGAACTTTCGGTTTTGGAATGTTTACCAAACTTATGCCTCGGGAAGTGCTTTTCGTTACGTTTGGAACTTTGAGGATCCCTGGTTATTGTTATTCGTGGAATGTGAATTGTATGGCTCGTATTTTTGCACTTGTACTTCCACTAGCAAAAATAGTGGAGTTTTGCTAACCCTTGTGTATTCGGGGGTGGATGTCTATTTTTGCATTCAGGTTTTGGAGCATAACACAGGGTCGGCACTAAGGATGATGAAAGATGATCGATACTAATCACATGAGGAACCGTACATTGTTTATCGGTTCAGTTGTACTTTATTTTCCGCTGCTATATTTTTCCCGTTGTATGGGTGTGGTTGCGTTTTGACCCCTGCGTGGGCATGAGTTGTATTTGAGTTGTATGTATTTATTGAAAGACCAAATCGGTCTACTGAGTCATTTTAGCCTTAAAGGCATAGTTGGGTTGTTATATGTTGTTACCAGCCTGGTAGATCCTTGAGGAAAGGGTCTACGGCGTGTAATATCCCTGAGCGGATTGGGGGTGTTACATCTAGCATTTGTATTTTCGGTATGCCGGGCCGAGACGCTTCAACCGTGGTGTGCCGGGGCATGCACGTGTAAATTGTCCTTCTCGTTGGTAACACATTTCAAGTGTGGACTCGAGGGACACCGAATTCAGTTTTGCAATTGGCTACCATGACTTTCGGAGTTCGCGTTTCTGCACAATTATCAGAATCGGCTTTGAGAGGCCTTCGAAGGATGTTTCTGTCGGTTGCTTGTTGTGTCGTATCCTTGATTTCGTTGTTGTGAGTTTCGGGGACGACACTTCCTTTAGAAGAGGTCGAATATAATACCCGTATTATTTTTGGCTTCTGCATTTTCTCTTTCTCAATTCTATCGACTCGATCATATTCGTTGATACTTTCTGAACTTGTTCTGTATTTCGGTTTTATCGTCTGAACGAGCTGTGATCTTGCTGTGGGTCGATCTAGTTATCGCTGTGACTTTTTCGAGTCCGGTTCGATTCTTGTGAACCTTGTTCGGAAGTGACATCATTTGGTTCTATTAACTCTTCTATTCGACGTGGATCGGATTTTGAATTTCTGTATTTTCGACTCTGTCGACTCGTTTATGTTCGTTGACATTTTCTGAACTTTACCTATCCCTTGCTTTTATTGATCGAACGAGGGTGGTATTGTTTCGGAATAACTCGGTTGTCGTTGTGACTTTTCAATTGCTATTCCCTTTCCTGTGTATCTTATGGGAATGCATGTCTTGTTGTTCTCACCAGATCATCCTGAGAGTTGTTGTTTGAATTTTATTATCCTTCGTGTTTCGGACATGATTGTTCGATTTTTGTTGTCTCGATCGTTTGTTTGCTCGGTTTTTGTTCTCGTTTCCTGATTGTTGAGCGTTCAGGCTCCTTCATAATTCCCTTAAGGTCGGGAAATTAGTCTCGTTTTCGATCTTCCAACCCTTAGGCGGTGGAATTCCGTATTTGTTCAGCGTTTGGCTCGCGTTTTGATTGATGAACCATTGGGTTGGTCAATCGTATTGATTTTCGTTCGTTGTGTTTTGTGATTGTTCGGGTAATTGACTTGACTATATTATCCATTTGATGACGCTTGTCACTTGTTGGTTTTATTATATCCCTAATGGCGACGTTGTGTTGGTCGTCGTGGAGCGTATTTGCACGTCGTATGTCTCCTTGTGTTTCTTGCAGCGTTTCGCCGTCGGGCGTTTTTCGATTTTTGTGTATCTCGTCGAGTTTTCCTGGCAGGGAATATTGCTTCTCCCTACTTGTTTTAAGTTTCGGGACGAAACTTCTTTTAAGGAGGGTAGAATGTAATACCCGTAATTTCGATTTGCGGTAATTTCTTTTTTTCGGCGGAAGTCCGTTTTGACGACTCGCTCATGACCGTTTCGTCATTCTGGGAATGATTAATTCTACACTTTTTGACATCCGAGTTCATTTCGGTGTCGTTTTGTTGAGTTCCGTGTTTTTTAGCGACTTTTCCGCACTTGAGTTCGATTCTTGCGAATATCGTTCGAAACTGCTGTTTCGAGTTTCCCGTAAGTCCGTTTAACTTTGTTAGACGTGTTGTGAATTTCGGTTTGGTTATTTGATCATGTATCGTGATTTTCGGGCGTTTTGGGCCATTTTGTAATTTACCCAAAGTTATGGGTATCCGTATCTGTAATTGTGGTCTGGACCCGTTTCTTGGTCGCGTATGATTAATTATTGCATATGTTTTCATTTCGGGTCGTTGATGTTGTCCGTGAATTTTTCGTCGTGTTCGTTCCGTATGTTTTCGGAAATCGAGTCGTCGAGCCCTGGTGTTCGAGCACTGGCCGGACTGTTGCGGGACTGGCTGGACGATTGCGGGCACCGGCCGGACGGGTGCGGCAGGAACCGGCGTAGCGCACGCTACGGCCGGAAGGTTGCGCGCGCTAACCGGCAGGTGTAGCGTGTAATATCCGGATTTATTACATGTATTTCATCTGTATTCAAACCCTGTATTATTCGGATTTGTGGTTTTGATTATTGGAGTATGATATTTCTTGCATTGATATCTTTGTACATAAGTATAACAACATGCAAAATTTCTCATGCAAACTCGTGATAGCGCATGCTAAGAATGTAGCTTAACGCGCGCTATCGGGCTACTACTAGCGCACGCTATGCATGTAGGAGTTGCGTGCGCTAAGAACTCAATTATTGAGCGGGACGGCTAGCACATGCACCAGCCGGGACATGGGTCCAGATAAGATTCCCGCGGACGAACCTGGACAGTTCTGAAGTCAACTCTTATTAGCGCGCGCTAAGGAAAGCTTAGTAGCGTGCGCTAATTAGTTAAAATGCAGAATATTATAAATGGGACAACAACCCGTTTTGGCTTACATTTCATTCGTCCATTCTTCATTTTTGAGAGGCCAGAGAACTATAATAATCCTTCTACACACTTAGAACATATCTTGTTGGTCTTTGTATATTGGTTATCACTTGTGAGTGATCATTGAAGTGGAATAGCACCTTGGAGTGGCATACAACCAACCGGAGTCGGATTCTACCTTACGGTTCAGTGATTTTCATCATATTAAGGTATGTTCAACCTATCTCCAGACTTAGAGTTGGATTCTAAAGAATTGGATGATCATATTAACGAGATATTAATTTTCATAAGTGAATTATCCAAAGTACATCATGTTTGGAATATTGAGATGAATAAGCCTTAAGTACCTTGATTATGATCATCATGATTCGAATCTTATTACATTGAACAAGTAGAGGAAGCTTCTATCATTGGTAATCCGAATCTAGTAGATGACTTCATAACAATCATGGACTTGACTTTAACATCATTATTGTTAGATGAATCTAAGGGATTGATCTTGGAAGGATTTATCTAGTATAGATGGAATGTTAAACAACTACAACATGATAATTTCGATGGATATAAAGGTGTTGATATCAACCGTTAAGCCTTTCGAATCGTCGTATGAAGATTTGTAGTCGAAATGGAATATGGTTTTATAATGGTATGCATATCCTTGAATCCGAAGTTGTTGTTATCCGTAAGATCATTCATAATCGTATGTACATGATATTCATGGAGGTAACATGAATTATCACGGAAGATTTCATTGTTTTGATCATGATGAGAACAGTTTACTGCCTAGCAGTAAACTGCCATGCACAGATAGCGCACGCTAAGCTATGAAGATTAATGTGCGCTATCGAGCACGAGTTAGCGTATGCTACGTTTGGTACGTAACGTACGCTAGGCCATCAGACGAGTCAGTCTACTGATCAGTGAAGTACTGACCATGCATAGTTAGCGTATGCTAGGCTTTGTTGTTTGCGTGCGCTATCGAGCTGACTTAACGCACGCTACACAGAGTACTTAGCGTGCGCTAAGCAGTTCAGGCAGATTACATTTTATGAACTTTTGGCCGTAAATTGAATTGTTAAACATTCGTACGACGTGAGATAAATCCTATATCATTTCTTTTGTTAAGGTTCGATCTTGTTACGTGATTGATTGAGGAGGACGACCTTCGAGTGTTCGTTTTCGTGGAAGTATTGTTCTTGTCTTCAAATCTAGGCAAGTACTTTAGTTGTTTTATGTATTGATGTTATACATATTGTCGTGCATGTATGTCGTTGTTGTATGTCCACCTCGTGTTGGTCCGACGGGATCATCGGGGGATCTATGCTAGCGTGCACTGGATCATCGGACGGGTTTTTCCACCATGGGTTGGTCTGACGGGATCATCGTGGGTTCTAGGCAGTGAACGCTGGATCGACGGAATTACCATGTGTATGTTATGATATCGTGTTGTGATTATCAGTTGTGTATGTCATTTATGAGTTTCTCGTAGGAGAAGACTCGTTGGTATTTTTTTGTCGTTTACGTTATTATTCTTCATGAGATATGAATAATATGTTGTGGTACTTGCACTAGCATCATTGTGCTAACCCCTTCGGGGGTGAACATTTTGTTTATGTTCAGGATCCAGAAGAGCGGGAAAACAACCACTGGAGCTGCATGACGACGAGGGTGCAGAGTGATGTTCCGGCCGGGTTTATTTGTCTGTTGTTTATTGGTTATTTCAATAAGTACTCGAGTACGAAGTCATTTATGATGAATTTGAATTTGGTGATGTATTATTAAGTTCCTGTTGAACAATTTTACTTTCAGTATTTGGTCAGAACTGTTGTATCTTAATTCCGTTATTTCCATTCGTTAGTACCTTTTAATGTCCGTTCAATTCTTCAGCCTTGTAAATCCTTATGTAAAGGATTTATGGCGCTGTAATATTCCTAAATATATCAGGGGTGTTACAGAATATGGTATTGGAGCTAAGATTATGGATATCTTGGCCGTTGGGTTAAAATAGGGGTCATTTATGTCTTTTGAGGTAACCGGCCGTGAATAACATCACTGCACTGCCTACGTCTTCATGCGAATGGTGGTTGTAAGTTCCTAAACTCTATCTCGTTCTTTACATGCTATGTCCCTTTATACTCGAATATTAGAACGAGGTTGTTTCCTGTATATTGAGTATTTATGCTTACAGTATGTTGAGAGGCGGACGTGGACGTGGTTGCGGTCGTGGACGCGGACGAAGAAATGCTGATATGGAAGCGTCGCCTTCTAATCAGGCCAGTCATAGCTCAGGCGAGCCGCAACAATCTATCAATAACGAACCGGAACCTTCTGTACCAGAGATCCTTCATCAAGTGGTGAATCAGATGACCCAATTCGCCCAAGTCGTGGACAGAATGCAAGTGGCGGTGGGACTACAGCAGGGAGAGAGACAGCAAGGGATACCAGACATGGGAAATCGAGGTGACCGGTGGCTGCAAGAGGTGGCGAAGATGCAACCACCCAAATTCGACGGTATTTTTGAGACTCCCACCTGGGACCATTAGGTGAAGGAACTGGAGAAAATATTTTCCGGAATTAACTGCCCAGACGACCGGAGAGCCTCTATCGCTCAATATTTTCTAATAGGGGAAGCGTCCGAATGGTGGGAAGCCATCCGGCCTGTAGACCATGATGCTGATTGGACAGAGTTTAGATTGATGATGGAAGCTCAGTATTGCCCTCGTCCTCTGAGGGAAGCCAAAATTCGGGAGTTTTTCTCCGCTCAGCCTTCTGATGTGCCAGTATCCCAGGCAATTAAGACGTTTAACCAGCAGCTGGCATTTGTTCGACATCTAGTCAGAACAGATGCGGAAATTATGATCCATTTCGATATGAGGATGAAACCAGAAATCCAGATGTACATGTCCGGATTTGAATTTACCACACTCCGTCAATACCAGGATAAGGCATTGGCGTATGAGATCAAAGAAGCAGCTATGGAGAAATTTTCGGAATCTAAGAAACAGAAAGTCTCTGGTACTTTTACAGAGCACAAGAACAGCGGGCCCCGTAAGGCCCAGTCATCCTTTCACCCTTTCAAGAAACCTCCGCACCCAGTTAGGAGCGGAAAGAACTTCGGAGCGACATCAACTATTACTGATGTTACCAGGAAATGCTTTAACTGCACCCAGACGGGGCAGTATCGACGGAATTGCCCCCTTCCTGCCGTGACTTGTTTTGATTGTGGACGAGAGGGACATCGGGCAGTGTTTTGTGAAGAGGCTGCAAAGTCTTTTAGAGCCCGTACACCACAGCCAGTCCAGAAGGAAGCCAGTATCCAACAGACGCAGCAAAGTGTTCAGATGCCTCAGAATTTTGGCCGCGGACGAGGCAGTGGACAATGGGACCGAAAGGGGACATCGAGTGCCGGATCTGCTCCCCCACGTCTGTACGAGATGAGGAGGACATACGATCAGGATCTCGCTTGTCGCATCGTGCATCGGCCAGATCCTTTCCCGGCCAGTTAGCGTTTTATTCGATACAGGAGCTACGCATTCTTTTATATCTTTGTCTTGTGTAAATCGTTTGAATATTTCCGGTTTTCATACTTGTGAACCTTATGTTGTTGGTTTACCGAGTGGAGAGAGGATTGTCGGAAAGTTAGAAACTAGAAATTTCCTGTATCATTTGGAGGCAGAGAGTGGCTCTCAAATCGATCGTGATAGAAATGCAAGGAGACGACTGATACTCGGAGACGATTGGCTTAATCGATATGGAGCAATTGTAAACTACCAAAGGAGGAATATCTCGTTGATCCGACGATGGTTCGAAATATTGTTCGAGGGTGGAAACCGGAAGCTCGGGAAAATTGATCAAGGCAATGAAAGTCACAAATTGTTGAAACAGTACATCTGGGATATTGGTGCTATGCAATGAAGAAAGAAGACAAAATTGTGGAACTTTCATCCATTCCTGTTGTGAACGAATTTCCAGATGTATTTCCTGACGAGTTACCTGGACTACCTCCACGAAGGGATGTAGAATTTACCATTGAGCTGGAACCCGGAGCTACACCAATTTCTAAGGCGCCGTATCGTATGGAACCTACTGAGATGTACGAACTGAAAAAGCAGCTGGAGGAGTTACTGGACAAGGGCTATATTCAGCCAAGCGTTTCACCCTGGGGAGCGCCAGCTCTTTTTGTCCGAAAGAAGGATGGATCGCTTCGACTGTGTATTGACTATCGAGAGTTGAACAAGATGACGATTAAGAACAAGTATCCGTTACCACGGATTGATGATCTATTTGACCAGTTGCAAGGGGCAACAGTATTTTATAAAATCGATCTGAGATCAGGGTATCATCAGCTGAGGATTAAGGAATCGATGTTACGAAATCGCGCTCGTAACTCGCTACGGACATTATGAGTTTGTAGTGATGCCGTTTGGTCTCACTAACGCACCTGCTGTATTTATGCAATTGATGAACCGAGTGTTCATTGAATTTTTGGATAAATTTGTGGTCGTGTTCATTGATGACATTCTGGTGTATTCTAAGAGCCCAGAAGAACATGCGCAGCATTTGCGGATTGTATTGGAACTTTTGAGAAGCGAGCAATTGTATGCCAAACTTTCTAAGTGTGAATTCTGGCTAAAAGAAGTAATGTTCCTCGGCCATGTGGTGTCAGCAAAAGGAGTCCGAGTAGATCCTCAGAAGATTGAAGCAATTATGGATTGGAAGCCTCCAAAGAACATGAAAGAAGTCCGAAGCTTCTTAGGACTTGCTGGATATTATCTTCGATTTGTGGAAGGGTTTTCTAAATTCTCCCGCCCACTTACTCGACTCCTGCAGAAGACACAAAAGTTTGAGTGGAACGAGTCGTGTCAGACTAGTCTTGATGAGTTAAAGAAGAGATTGACGATGGCACCGATTCTATCACTTCCACAGGGAACTGGAGGATTTATAGTTTACAGTGATGCTTCGAACCAAGGACTCGGGTGCGTATTGATGCAGAATGATAAGGTGATCGCTTATGCGTCGCGACAGCTGAAACCTTATGAAGTGAATTACCCAACACATGATTTGGAGCTAGCAACAGTAGTTTTTGCTTTGTCGATCTGGAGGCATTATCTGTACGGGACTCACTGTCAGATCTTTACGGATCACAAGAGTCTCAAGTACATATTCAGTCAGAAAGAGTTGAACATGCGGCAAAGGAGATGGTTAGAACTGATTAAGGATAATGACTTGGAAATTTTATATCATCCAGGCAAAGCGAATGTAGTGGCCGATGCACTCAGCTGCAAGCCTATTTCTATTCAGATGCTGGAGACGCTGACCTCCCAACTTAGCCTTCAACGAGAGATGATTCGAGAAGGAATTGAAGTGTGGTTACAAAGAGTCCAAGGACAACTGTGCGTGACGGAAATAACTTCATCATTAACCGAAGGAATCAAATCTAGACAAGCAGATGATCCTCTGATGATTCGGTTACGTGATGAAGTGATCAAAGGAAAGGCCCACGGATTCATAATTCATGATGATGGAGTTTTGAGATTTCAGAACCGACTCTACGTTCCCGATGATGATGTTCTGAAACAGACGATTATGAAGAAAGCTCATAGTTCGCCCTATTCTATCCACCCGGGCACCAGTAAAATGTATAAGGACTTGAAGCAGAATTTCTGGTGGGGCAACATGAAGAAAGATGTAGCGGACTATGTTTTGAAATGCTTGACTTGTCAACAGGTTAAGATCGAGCATCAACGGCCTGCCAGAATGTTGAAGCCGCTCCCAATTCCTGAATGGAAGTGGGAGGACATATCGATGGACTTTATCACTAATATGCCGAGAACTAGGACAGGAATGAACATGATTTGGGTGATAGTTGATCGTTTAACCAAATCAGCTCATTTTCTAGGCATTAAGGATACGTGGGGACCAGAGAGGTTGGCACGAGTATTTATTTCGGAAATAGTTCGATTGCATGGTACGCCGAAGACCATTGTTTCTGATCGAGACGGCCGTTTTTTGTCTCACTTCTGGAAAGCAGTTCATAAGGCCTTGGGGACCGAATTGAACTTCAAGATGCCTTATCACCCACAGATCGACGACAATCCGAGAGGACTATTCAAACGGTGGAAGACATGCTTAGGGCGCGTGCCTTAGATTGGTCAAACGATTGGGAAGTTCATCTACCATTGATTGAATTTACCTACAACAATAGTTGGCATGCTTCCATTAAGATGGCACCGTTTGAGGCATTATACGGGAGGAGATGTAGATCGCCCCTATGTTGGGATGATTCGTCAGACTTGATCGGAATGTAACCAGAGTTGATCGTGCGAGACTCGAGAAAAGATAGCCTTGATTCGTGAAAGTGTCAACACGCCTGCAGTCGCGTAAATCTTACGCGGACGTACGCCGTCGCCCATTAGAGTTCAATACTGGAGACCACGTACTTTTGAAGGTTTCTCCTACTCGAGGAATCTTTCGTTTCGGAAGGAAAGGAAAGCTGAGTCCGAGATATATCGGACCATTTGAGATCCTTGAGAGAGTTGGGGAGTTGGCATACAGATTGGCATTGCCGCCGTCATTGTGCCATGTTCATAACGTGTTCCACGTATCCCAGTTATGGAGGTATGTACCAGATCCCAGTCATATCATTGATTTCGGCAAGATCGAAGTCGCGCAGGATGGGACGCTTGAAGAAAGACCGGTCAAGATACTCGAGAGTCGAGTTAAGCAGCTGAGGAACAAACCAATCGTTTTGGTCAAAGTTCAATGGTCACGTCACGGAATGGAAGAGGCCACCTAGGAAACGGAAGCTGATATGAAGTCCAGATATCCCGAGTTATTTTCGTCTTGAGTTTCGGGACGAAACTCCTTTTTAGTAGGAGAGTATGTAATATTCGGATTTATTACATGTATTTCATCTGTATTCAAACCCTGTATTATTCGGATTTGTGGTTTTGATTATTGGAGTATGATATTTCTTGCATTGATATCTTTGTACATAAGTATAACAACATGCAAAATTTCTCATGCAAACTCGTGATAGCGCACGCTAAGAATGTAGCTTAACGCGTGCTATCGGGCTACTACTAGCGCACGCTATGCATGTAGGAGTTGCGTGCGCTAAGAACTCAATTATTGAGCGGGACGGCTAGCACATGCGCCAGCCGGGACATGGGTCCGGATAAGATTCCCGCGGACGAACCAGGATAGTTCTGAAGTCAACTCTTATTAGCTCGCGCTAAGGAAAGCTTAGTAGCGTGCGCTAATTAGTTAAAATACAGAATATTATAAATGGGACAACAACCCGTTTTGCCTTACATTTCATTCGTCCATTCTTCATTTTTGAGAGGCCAGAGAACTATAATAATTCTTCTACACACTTAGAACATATCTTGTTGGTCTTTGTATATTGGTTATCACTTGTGAGTGATCATTGAAGTGGAATAGCACCTTGGAGTGGCATACAACCAACCGGAGTCGGATTCTACCTTACGGTTCAGTGATTTTCATCATATTAAGGTATGTTCAACCTATCTCCAGACTTAGAGTTGGATTCTAAAGAATTGGATGATCATATTAACGAGATATTAATTTTCATAAGTGAATTATCCAAAGTACATCATGTTTGGAATATTGAGATGAATAAGCCTTAAGTACCTTGATTATGATCATCATGATTCGAATCTTATTACATTGAACAAGTAGAGGAAGCTTCTATCATTGGTAATCCAAATCTAGTAGATGACTTCATAACAATCATGGACTTGACTTTAACATCATTATTGTTAGATGAATCTAAGGGATTGATCATGGAAGGATTTATCTAGTATAGATGGAATGTTAAACAACTACAGCATGATAATTTCGATGGATATAAAGGTGTTGATATCAACCGTTAAGCCTTTCGAATCGTCGTATGAAGATTTGTGGTCGAAATGGAATATGGTTTTATAATGGTATGCATATCCTTGAATCCGAAGTTGTTGTTATCCGTAAGATCATTCATAATCGTATGTACATGATATTCATGGAGGTAACATGAATTATCACGGAAGATTTCATTGTTTTGATCATGATGAGAATAAGCATCGCCCAAAGAAGAATCGCCATGCATGATAGCGCACGCTAAGCTATGAAGATTAACGTGCGCTATCGAGCACGAGTTAGCGTACGCTACGTTTGGTACGTAACGTACGCTAGTCCATCAGACGAGTCAGTCGACTGATCAGTGAAGTAGTGACCATGCATAGTTAGCGTACGCTAGGCTTTGTTATTTGCGTGCGCTATCGAGCAGACTTAATGCACGCTACACAGAGTACTTAGCGTGCGCTAAGCAGTTCAGGCAAATTACATTTTATGAACTTTTGGCCGTAAATCGAATTGTTAAACATTCGTATGACGTGAGATAAATCCTATATCATTTCTTTTGTTAAGGTTCGATCTTGTTACGTGATTGATTGAGGAGGACGACGTTCGAGTGTTCGTTTTCGTGGACGTATTGTTCTTGTCTTCAAATTGAGGCAAGTACTTTAATTGTTTTATGTATTGATGTTATACATATTGTCGTCCATGTATGTCGTTGTTGTATGTCCACCTCGTGTTGGTCCGACGGGATCATCGGGGGATCTATGCTAGCATGCGCTGGATCATCGGACGGTTTTTTCCACCACGGGATGGTCTGACGGGATCATCGTGGGTTCTAGGCAGTGAACGCTGGATCGACGGAATTACCATGTGTATGTTATGATATCGTGTTGTGATTATCAGTTGTGTATGTCATTTATGAGTTTCTCGTAGGAGAAGACTCGTTGGTATTTTTTTGTCATTTACGTTATTATTCTTCATGAGATATGAATAATATGTTGTGGTACTTGCACTAGCATCTTTGTGCTAACCCCTTCGGGGGTGAACATTTTGTTTATGTTCAGGATCCAGGAGAGCGGGAAAACAACCACTGGAGCTGCATGACGACGAGGGTGCAGAGTGATGTTCCGGCCGAGTTTATTTGTCTGTTGTTTATTGGTTATTTCAATAAGTACTCGAGTACGAAGTCATTTATGATGAATTTGAATTTGGTGATGTATTATTAAGTTCCTGTTGAACAATTGTACTTTCGATTTGGTCGAATCATTGTATCTTAATTCCGTTATTTCCATTCGTTAGTACCTTTTAATGTCCGTTCAATTCTTCAGCCTTGTAAATCCGTATGTAAAGGATTTACGGCACTGTAATATTCCTGAATATATCGGGGGTGTTACATAGCGCACGTAAATGGATGGCCTAACGCACGTTATCGGGTCTGGAAAGTGGAGTCCTGGGGTTCTGGAGTCGGTTAGGCTCGGCAGGTAGCGCACGCTACTGTCGGACGCTGCGTACGCTATGGCCGGCAGGTAGCGCACGCTACGGCCGGAAGGCTGCGCACGCTACCTGGCCGAGCAGTCTAGTCCAGTAGGTCACTGGATTGCGGCCTGGGCCGATAGCGCACGCTAGCTCGGCAGCCTAGCGCGCGCTAGTCCGGCCCAGTATAAATGTGACAGAGCAGTCGCGTTTTCATTCATTTTTCACTTCCTTCCTTCTCCGTCCGCAGCTGGCGATTCATGGGTGACGAATCCATGTTGTTTAACAACGAATCCATGAAGTTCTTGAGTTCATAACATCAATCAATCATCCATTATCATCCTTTGATCCCGCTAATCAAGGTAATCTCCCTGAGAACCCTAATTTCGTGAATTTGGGGGGGTTTGCATTTTTTTCCGATTCGTTCCGTGTTGTTGATTAATTCATGATGGGTATGATTAATCTTTGTAGTATTCTTGTGTTCAACATCATTTAATCCATTGTTCTTCGTCGAATCGAAGTATATTTCTTGATTTCCTTCGAATCGACTTTTTGGAGGATTTGTCCTCGATCTCGTTTTTCGTCCGTTTTTGATGGATCGATTATGGTTAAATGATGTTGTTAAACATATTCTATGGATTTTATATCTATATTTCAACTTGGAATTCCATTTTCGTGTTTTGTCGGGACGAATTGTGTTCTTGGCCGTTTTGGGGAAAACACTTGAACATTCGTCGTTCGTTCTTTGAATTCAACGGCTTTCTGTCATGCTATGGAATTCATTTTCATTGTTGTTATTGTGCTCCGTAGTTTATTATCGCGAGTTGGCGTTCGGTGGAGTCGGCGGGTTCATAGTCGGTTCGTGTCAACCTATTTCGGTCGATTCTCCACGTTGTTCTTATTCGAGGCAAGTACCTTGTCCATACTATTCTTGTTTTGTGGATATGATAACTGGTGATCGTCTTGATATGTTTGTTTGATTGTTTGAAACGAGTTTTCAAAAGATTTGGCTAGCCTTGTTAAAGGCTCACTTTCAAAACGCGTGTGTTTTGTAAATTGTGTGGGTTGTAAGTGACTATGTGAATCCTATGGATATGTTTGGTGTTGATGATGCACTTGGTATTTGCGTGTGGACGTATATTGTTTCATTTCGGTGCAATGTGGTTTGATGTGGTGTTTTGCTAAGTGTTTGATGCTCTGGGTGAATTGTTTGGATATCCTTGGTGTGATATGTTATTTGTGCATGATTTCTTCGCTCACCGTGGGTTGGTTCGACGGGGCCAAGACGGGAATTCCAATGGGTTGCACCCTGGGTTCACGAGTGGTGAATGTATTTTACTCACCGTGGGTTGGTTCGACGGGGCCATGACGGGAATTCCAATGGGTTGAGTCCAGGAATCACGAGTAAAAAACTTCACAGGTTGGTGTATATTTAGTGAATGTATTTTACTCACCGTAGGTTGGTTCGACGGGGCCACGACGGGAATTCCAATGGGTTGAGTCCAGGAATCACGAGTAAAAACTTCACAGGTTGGTGTATATTTACACTACGCCATAAGTGCTCATAGGCAATGCTTTTAGCTAGTGTTGCCACCAAAACGTTTCAATAGATTGCTGATTTGTGATCTTTTGAAACACTCATGAAATAGTATTGCACTAGATATACATTTGGTGTTGCAAGATAAAATGGTGTTGCGCGACGTGCAACACCTGTGATGGTGTTGCATTATATCTAATTTTTTAATAATTTTTTCAAGTTATTATCAAAAACAAGCACAATGAAATGAAATTTAAATTTTGATATTTTTTTACTCTTAAAGTTTGATATATAACATATGATAAATTTTTAAATTATTTATATTTTTTTGGTACAAAAATTATTTATAATTAATATAAATATTTATTATATTTTTTAATATTATAATTAAAAATTATAAATATTTTTTATAATTTTAAAGTTTAATATATTATCAATATATAATGAAATTTAAATTACGATATATGTCTTATTTTCAAAGTTTGATATATAATATAATATAAATTATAACTTATATATATTTAAATTATTTAATATAAATACACATTATAAATTTTAATAATAAAATTTCAAAATTTTAAATTATAAAAAATAATACAATCCTTTTTAAAAATACTTACATAGCGTTTAATTAGGAAGCGCTATGTAACAGTACACTTACATAGCGTTTTTAGAAAACGTTGTGGTAGGTTCCGTATTTTAAGTAATATTTCTTTAATTCTCGATCCGTCAATTAAAAAGGTATTTTAGTTCGTGGGTATGGGTATGGATAGTTACTCTCCATACCCGCGAAACCCGTATACCCACCCGCTGATTAACCGCCAATAATAATAATAATAATAATAATAATAATAATATTCCTAAATTAATCTACCCACCATAAAATAGAAAACACAAACCCTAACCCTATCAGTCTCGCTCCTTTTCAATTCTTCTTCACTTTTGTTTGTCTGACTCCTAGCCTAATATAGCGTCTCTTTCTATTTCATTGATTTGTGTTGGTGAAGCCTTACCTAAGAGAAGTTCTGAGTTATCATATTCCTTCTTCCTCGGTTTCGGAGAGTGGTTAGTCACTTTTCTTCCTCGCCCTCGGTTTCGGAGATGGATGGTGGTGTGGTCCGATTTGAGTGTTGTGTGCACTCAGTGACTCATCGACAGACGACAGTGGTCGTGTGACTCTGCCGTGACTGGGGTTGTTCGGCTCGTTCCGACTTCCGAGCTCCACAGTGGATGGTGGCCAGCAGCATCAGGTTTTATTCTGCCAGTGGTTTTGTGAAATATTCTCCCCACAATGAGGTTTTATTATTCTAATCACTTGATTCTATTATATTTTATCTTAATTTATATTGTTTAATTTAGTTGTTTTTATTTAATTTTACTTACAGTTAGATTTAGATAGATTAAGTTGTTTTGGTGCCTTTGTATGTTTCGATGTACTCATGATGGTTTCCATCTTGTCCAAATGGTTTGTGTACCCGATCTTGTATGACTTGAGGTCCTGAACATGGTTAAATTATTTTTGGGATTTTATTTCTTGTACCTCTCTTTCAAAAAGATTATAAAAAAGGCCTCATTTTGAAGTTCGCTTTAGGCCTCATTTACTATTGGGCCGGTCCTGTTGAGATGGGTTTGGTATCCATGGCGGGTGGCGCGTATGGGTATGGATAGCCACTATCCGTACCCGCCGTACCCGATTGCCATTCCTAGCTGTAGATGGACCGCCTCTGAAACTCAATTGTTTTGTTTCGTCCTTTTGTTCTTGTTCTAGCACCGTATCATATGTCGGGATCCTTGCGCCACTATACCAACAAAGCAATTTAATGACCAAAATAATCAAGGTTTTGTGTGTGTATATAGCACAGCATATTGTGTGTTGACTGTTATTGTTGATGAATTAAGGACGGAAGTCGGGTTGGTCAGCAGATGATGCGATGTTGTGGAGGCGGGAAAGTCTCACTTGCGTTTGCTTTAAGCGAAATGGAAACAATGCACGGGTCTGCATCAACTTAACACCCCTTCAGGTCTGTGTTCTAATTGATGTTGGTCGTCTTGACTATCTATCAGCTTAGTGAATCGAGTGTATTTTATAATTTCGTTGCTTTCGATTACTCTATATACAGGAGGAGAGGCTAAAAAGGTTGAGACGCCGAACTAAAGTACACTTTGATGCTTCCAGGCTAGAGCATCAGGTGTGGTATAACAACATACATACAGCTTTCTGGATTTCAATATGAGTGTATATCTTGCTTATATATGACTACCTGCTTGGAGATCGAAGCCGAATGACCAAAAGACAAACGTCGGGCTTTACGTTTACTGTTAAAAATAAATAAATCATTTGAGTAATTTATATGCAGGAAGCATTGAGGGCCTTATGGTGTGCTACATACCCTGTCCAGGAGCTACAAAGTTTGGTATCTGATCAGTGGAAAGAAATGGGATGGCAGGGAAAAGATCCATCTACAGATTTCAGGTTTTTGCTTCTGATCCTTGTCGTGACCGCCCAACACGAGTGGAACCACACTATACGCGGGTGTAGTTGCACTCCATGGAGGATAGAAAAACTATAACTTCATTTACCACCAAAATTAAATATCTTTTTTGATAAGATTAATACTTGCACAAAACCCGTCAATATTTTGTTGCACTTATGGACTGATATTACTTGTTTCATTCTGCGTTGTTGATGTTCCATATAATTTTGTGAAGAGGAGCGGGTTTTATTTTGTTGGAGAATTTACTGGTTTTCACCAAGACTTATTCGGTAATGCTCCATTACAGCTTTTTGGATGTAGTTCCCTCAATTCCGAAGGTAATGATGGATTTATTTTAAACCCCGGTATCGTGTTTGGCGAAGTCTTGCATAAACCAGCTTTACCGTGTAACTGGTCTGCATTTTGTGTGATATAATTTTTTGAACAGTATTAGTTGTTTCATTAAAAGGTATTAGTTGTTTTACTATAGAATGACAGCTGTCATTAAAACTCGATTCTAAGTATATGTGTTTTTGCAATTTTGGGCTAAGGTGGTGTTTGGCCCGTCTGGAGCTTTAGCATATTGGAATACAAATCATTTTAATCCATGAAATTGGTCAGGTGTTCATCTTTTGGATGGAAAAGTGTATATGATGTAAGTCCCCAGTTCTGTTTGCTGATTTTTATCGAATTTTTTAATATTTATTGAATTCTATATTTCGTAAATCTTTATGTCGTGTATAGAGATCTCGATGGAGAAGACTTGGATGGAGTATTGGTGCTAGAGCTTGGAAATCTCACTCATTTAAGAGTTCTGTGAGTATTAGATAAGAAACTTATTTTTTTTTCGTTATTTTCTAAAGTGTCTTATTCCCAAATTCTCAAAACACTAGTATTCGGGATAGTTTATTCCTTCTGAAACCGCTGAATCTTTAATAACCTAGAAGTTGTTGTATGATCTGTGGCCACTTGTTTTGTTGGATTGATGCTTATGAATAAGGGAAAAGAGGCTGACTTACCTATTTAGTAGGCGGACAAATTACAAATTGCAACCAAGTGTTACTAGATACATTTATATTCATATAGTTTCATGAATAAATGCAAATGATTCCCATGAATAAGTGCACATTTATATACCTATTTGGTTTGCTTGAATGGATAGAATTGGCTCATAATAAGGAATAAAGGTTGTAGTTATTTAATTTCAGGCCCGAATTATTAGTTTATTCTATCTTTTACGACTTTCTTGATAAAAGTCCTATTAATTTCTTTTTGGACTTTCCACTACAACCAGATGCATATAACAAGAAATCTTCCAAATAAGCATATTTCTTTCAATCAATCATCCTAATGTGCATTTTTTGAACACCATTTGGCAGAGTGGGAGAAGATAATCCCAGCCTCAACTTGGATATTGGAGAATTTTGTGCAACGATATCAAGTGATCAAGATGATAATGGTACTCCTATGACTCAAGGGGGCACCACTTATCAGTTATTTCAATATGTAACTTTCTATCACTTGTATTTAGACTTCGTAATTTTGTACTTTTAAGTTACAGTGGTGGTGTTACTTGGTTTTGGTACTTTTGAAGTTAAATTGTTGGTTTGTTGCTTTGTATGAATTTAGAATTTTGTATTTTGTATTGGCATTCTTGTTGGTTTTTGGCTGCCTTGGTTTATTTTGGATGGGTTGATGTAAGAATAAAATGGTTATTTCAAAATATTTGTATGAAGTGTTGCATTTTACTTTAGTTGTTGTTGTATTTTATAAAAGTAGTATTACAAAAAAAAATGATGATGTGGCATAGATGTGGGGCCTATTGCTGACGTGGTGCATGTAGAGCCACTATTGATGTGGCATAAATGTGGGACCCACTGTTGATGTGGCATCAAAATGGGACCCACTGATGACGTGGCACAAAGGTGGGACCCACTGATGACATGGCACATGTGGACCCTATGTTCTTTTTTTTTGAAATCTTAGGCAACATCGTTTGTTGTTGCCTTACTTGGTTATGTTGTTGCATTAGAGGCGTAATGCAATACTTTTTCGTTGTTGTAGTAGAGACTAAAAGTGTTGCCTTAGGTATCAAAGGCAACGGCCGTATTGGCAACAAGAGTTTGGTGTTGCCTTTGGCCTAAGGCAACACTTTTTGTGTCTTATGCAACAATAAACAGGCATTGCCTAAGAGAACTTATGGCGTAGTGTTAGTGAATGTATTTTACTCATCGTGGGTTGGTTCGACGTGGCCACGACGGGAATTCCAATAGGTTGAGTCCAGGAATCACGAGTAAAAACTTCACAGGTTGGTGTATATTTAGTGAATGTATTT
Organism: Orobanche coerulescens; assembly: GCA_033398695.1. Taxonomy (NCBI): domain Eukaryota; kingdom Viridiplantae; phylum Streptophyta; class Magnoliopsida; order Lamiales; family Orobanchaceae; genus Orobanche; species Orobanche coerulescens. Next base: position 53,136,318 of record CM065801.1, on the reverse strand, counting down.
TACTCACCGTGGGTTGGTTCGACGGGGCCACGACGGGAATTCCAATGGGTTCAGTCCAGGAATCACGAGTAAAAACTTCACGAGTTGGTATTGATTTTATGTCCGTCGAGGACACGTGACTTGGGTTTTGACCCTGTGAATTGTTGTCGGTTTTCTATTTACGAAAACAAACCATTGGGCTGTGACCCTATTGATTTTTGGAAAGAGAAGGATTTGATAATACTAAATTATTTTGTATTAAAACTCTCGATGGCATTTTAAACCGTTTTATAAACTGTTTTCCCTTGATTTGTGATCTTTCGGTTTTGAAGTGTTTTACCCAAACTCTTGCCTCGGGAAGTACCTTTCGTCACGTTTGGATTTTTTGAGGACTTCTGATTATTGTTATTCTTGGAACTTGAATTGTATGGCTCGTATTTTTGCACTTGTACTTGTACTAGCAAAACAGTGGAGTTTTGCTAACCCCCGAGTATTCGGGGGGTGGATGTCTATTTTTGCATTCAGGTTTTGGAGCATAACACAGGGTCGGCATGAAGGATGATGAAAGATGAACGATATAAATCACACGAGGATCCGTTGATGTCGTATTGGTCTAGTTGTATTTTCTTTTCCGCTGCAGTATCTTTTCCTCGTTGTACGGGAGTTTATTGTATTTTGACCCCTGCGTGGGTATGTGTTTGGGATTGAGTTATATGTTATTATTGAAAGACTAAATCGGTCTACTGAGTCATTTTAGCCTTAAAGGCGATGTTTAGATGTTTGATTTTAGTTATCAGCCTGGTAGATCCTCAAGGAGAGGGTCTACGGCGTGTAATATCCCTGAGTGTATTGGGGGTGTTACAGTTGTGACGCTTGGTGTTGTTTGGTATTGGTATTTGCTTGTGGTTGTGTGACATTAGTTGTGAGTGTACGTTGACTAAAGTGGCCATTCTAGCGAAGTACCTAGCATTTGTATACATATTCTAGTATTCGAATTATGGCTTCCCATGGCGTTGTGGATGATATGTGTATGTTCACCTAGGGACGGTCTGACGAGGCTTCTAGGGGTACGTTGCCGTGAGTTGCGTATCGCGAACTATGGTTAACCACCCAGGGATGTCCGACGGGGCTCTGAGGGGTACGGTGGACGTGAGTCTCATACAAAGGTTAACTTTGAAATGTTTTGTTGGAGAACTGTGATTTTTGGGGCATATTTCATCTGATTAGAATGACAGTCCAAATGGTAGGGTACTTAGCTGGAATGGCACCAATAAATGTGTTGTGTATGATTCGTCTCTTTGTTGTGATAATTTGGTATGGGTACGTGAGTCCTGTGGTTGCTCTGTGCATTGTAGCTCTGTGGTATGTTGAGTGCGACTGTATTGGTTAAGTTGCAAAGTGGTGCTCTCTGATGTCGTTCTGTGAGACTGTTGTCATGGTAATGTTTGACACGGTGTAGTTTCCACCGGGTTATTCTTGCGAGTATGTGATGTGGATGATTTGGGTCGTGGACCCCTGTGTTTTTTATTGGAATGTTATGATTGGGTCGTAGACCCTGTTATCTGCTATCGGAATTGTATTTTTAAATAAACGATTGTTGGGCTATGTCCCTAAGTGTTTCGAAAGGCTTGAAAATTCTTAAACCCCAAATGCTTTCAAAACTCCCGAGATCGTAAAATGTTTTGTAAGATGTAAAATGATTTTGTTCCTATCTTTCATAATTCAAACTATTTTGATCAAGTGAATTATCTCGGGAATTATATTCACGATTTCTATGTTTTTGGAGTATGATATGTATGGCTTGTCTTTGTATTTATACTTGCACTAGCAAAACAGTGGAGTTTTGCTAACCCCCGAGTATTCGGGGGGTGGATGTCTGTTTTGCATCCAGGTACTTACAGGTTGCTGGGGAGCAATTCACAGGATCGTTACGAAGGATGATGGAAGACGGCGATACTAATCACATGAAGACCGGTGTTGAGTCGTTTGGCGATGCCTTGTTGTTTTGTCCTTCCGTTGTGTCTATTATTCCCGTTTTATGGGAATGTTGAGTTATGTTAGCCCCTGCGTGGGTACGAGTTGCGAGAAAGAGTAATGTATGGTTGATGTGTATGTTGTGGTAAAAGACCAAATCGGTCTAATGGTTCGTTATTTAGCCATGTCGGCATGTATTGTGTTGTTGTGTTTTCTGTATTTAGCCTGGTAGATCCTCACGGAGAGGGTCTGCGGCGCTGTAATATTCCCGAACGGTTTGGGGGTGTTACAGAATATGGTATCAGAGCTTAGGTTGCATAAACCTAGGCTGTCGGTTCGAGTTGTGTGTTGTCGGGTCTTGTCTCGTCTTGTCTTGTCAGATTTTGTCTGACTGAGTCGTGTCGCGACGCGTCGTCTGCGGTTTCGGTCCTGATTAGTATCGAGGTGCTGCCATCATCTTCGTGCAACCTGTGGATGTAAGTCTCCCTTCTTTGTGTTTGTGCCTCGTCTGATGTGAGTTACTTGTATGGTTATTCGTTAACTGATTGAATCCTTCAGCGGATTTTGATTTCATGATGTGTGGATATTTGACTCTCATCTTTTATCTGTATGAGGGGCAGTGTTGCTGCTAATGTATTTACGAACTGTATTTTATCCGCTGCATGAGTCCTTTAAAAATGACTTTCAGTATTTTGCAAACTGAGTTCTAATTCGTAAAATTGATTCCCTAAATCGAGTTTTGGCATTTTGGCCTTGAATGTTTTATGACGGTTTGATAAAGAATTTTTGTGAGTTTTGGGCATTCTGGCCTATTGAATTTTTGAAAACCTTGAGTATCTTAGAAAATTAAATTTCGAGACGTACTTTTAAAACGAATTATTTTCTTGCGGTGTTTTCAAGGTGCTTTCTAATGCCGCAATACATTTCAAAAATTTTCTAGTTGAGGACCAAAAATATTTGGAGATATTTTCAAATGCAGTTGCTTAAACCCAAGGGTCGAATATTTCTGAAAGTTTTTCGCTAAAAGAAAGTGTCCTCATTTTTTATCAAACGCATGATGGTTTTCAAAGTCTCGACAATAATGTTTGCACAACTTTTTTTTGAAAGGTGATACTCAAGATCAAATAGTGTTTCCAAAGTCATTTTTTTTTCTCAAAGGTGGTTTTCGCTTTTAAAACCTATCAATTCCTGTTTGAGGGCTGGGTATGTATGTATGATGTTCGCGTTGTCGTTATGATGTTTGCTCCCGAGTATGATCGAATTGGTGGCATGAACGTTGAGGCGTTGCCACGCATTTGTTATACTAGCCCTATGTGAGAGGTGTGAACTGGTGTTTACAGTTTATCGCCTCATGGTGACTTGCGTGTTGTCGCACGAGTGTGAGCTGTTGAAGCTTGGGTTTGTACGTTTGTGTACATGTGTGATTGTTTCATAATGTTTGTAATTATGTGCTGGTTATTGTTCGGGCTGTTGAGGTCGCCGAACGGTACCGTCGTTGTTGTAGTGTTTGTGTGTGTATTACTTTATGATGGTAATCGTTGTATATGATATGTGTTATGATTCTTTGTTGTGCTGAGTTGGCATCTCCGCTACATTGTTTTGCGACGTTATGCCCCATTGTATCGAGCTGAGGTGTTTCAACCGTGATGTGCCGGGGCATGCACGTGTAAATTGTCCTTCTCGTCAGTAACGCGTTTCAAGTGCGGACTTGAGGAACACCGAATTCAGTTTTGCGGGTGGCTCACGAGACTTTCGGAGTTCGCGCTCAAAGACGATATCAGGATCGACTCTGAGAGACCCATGGGAGATTTTCCTGTCGGATGCTTTTTGTGTTGTGACCTTGTTTCCGTTGTTGTGAGTTGCGGGGACGACATTTCTTTTATAAGAGGTCAGATGTAATACCCATACTATATTTGACTTCTATAGTTTATCCTTCTAAATTCTATCGACTTGCACGTGTTCGTCGAAACTTTTTGAACTTGTTTGAGGTCCCAGTTGTCATCGTTCGAACTGGTTGTGACCTTGTTTCAGATCGACCTGTTTTTCATCGTGACCCTTTCGAGTTCGGTTCGATTCTTGTGAACCTTGTTTGGAAGTAACGTCTTTCACTTTCTACCAGTTCTTTTAATGTATGGAGTTGAAGTGGGGACTTCGGAGTCATTGTTCGACTGTTGTCATTCGATCATTGTTGTTTGGTCGTTGTTGTTCGATCATTGTTGTTCGATCATTTTTGTTCGATCGGGGTTGTCTGACTGTTGTTGCCTGATCTCGTACTGCAAAGAATTGTCGTTCACCGTTAGTCAACTGTTTCGAGTGTGGCCAAGTGGGTCACCGAGCCGTGCATTGTGAGATGGTAGTTGAGAGATTTGGGGATTGAGGTTGCGTCTCTGCTCCGAAAGGACACATAAATGCCTAGTGTAGTTTTTGAGGACTTCAGCGTAGTCCGAATTGTTTGTGGTTGTCCTTGTGGATCGTTTGTGTGTTTATTTCTGTTTTCTTGATTGTGCGTGTTTCCTTGTAATGGGTGCTTTGTGTTTTGTGATTCTTCGGATAATCGACTTGGTTGTATTATCAGTTTGATGATGCTTGTCACTTGTTGGTTTTATTATGTCTCTATCGGTGGCGTTGTGTTGGTCGTCGTGGAGCGTGTTTTCACGCCGTATGTGCCTTTGCGTTTCTTGCATCGTTTCTCCGTTGGGCGCGAGTTTTCAGTTTTTGTGTATCACGTCGAGTTTTCCTGGTGGGGATAATGCTTCTCCCTACTTGTTTTAAGTTTCGGGACGAAACTTCTTTTAAGGAGGGTAGAATGTAATACCCGTAATTTCGATTTCCGGTAAATTTTTTTTCGGCAAAAGTCCGTTTTGATGACTCTCTCATGACCGTTTTGTCATTTCGAGAATGATTAATTCTGCACTTTTGTCATCCGAGTTCGTTTCGGGGTCGTTTTGTTGAGTTCCGTGCTTTTTGGCGACTTTTCCGCACTTGAGTTCGATTCTTGCGAATCTCGTTGGAAACTGCTGTTTCAAGCTTCCCGTAAGTCCGTTTAACTTTGTTAGACGTGTTGTGAACTTCGGTTTGGTTATTCGATCACGTATCGTGATTTTCGGACGTTTTGGGCCATTTTCGTAATTTCCCAAAGTTTGGGGTAATTACTTTCCGTTGTCGAATTTCGAGCCTTCAGGTGGTCGGAATCGTGTGTTCTCTTAGCTCTTGGGTTCGTCTTTGTGAGTACTTCGTAACCGTATTTTCGATTCATATTCAGGTTCGGGTTTCGGGGTCGTTCGGACTGTCGGAGTGGCCACGACCGAGACGGCGCGGCAGTCTTGGCTTTGCCGAGTTACGACCGTAAGGTGCAGTTACGTCCGTAAGTGATCGCGAGCATGGCACGGCGAATGCGATTCTGACGCAAGGGCCGAGAGTTCTGGCCGTAAGTAGGAGATTCTGGCCGTACGGGTGCAGTGCGACTCCGGACGAATGCCGGTTACGGCCGTAAGGGCCTGCCGGGTACGGCCGTAAGTGCCGAGTTACGGCCGTAAGGTCCCGCTGGTTACAGCCGTAAGTGATCGGCCATGGTCGGCTATTTAAAGGCCTGGACGTGGATCTCTCGGCTATTTTCCATTTTTCCTTCGTTTTTCGCGACCCTTCGACGGAATTTGAGGGTTTTTGATCGGGAACATCATAGAACATCATTTTTGGAAGGCTTGTGTTGATTATATCATCATCTAATCCGTGTTCTTCGTCCAAATCGAGGTATTTTGGCTTGAACCCTTGTTTTTGAAGATTTTAGGGATTTTTCTTTTGATTTCGATTCCAATCCGTTTCTAATCAATTAGTTGTTGTATAAACATTGTTTTGGATGTGTTCTACGGATTGTATATCCGTATTTCGAGTTCGTTGGAATCCAATCGGGATTTTTGGTTTTCTAAGGAACCTTGAACATTTAGTATCCGATTAAATGTCTCAAAGGGTTCCCTTCAATTATTGACCGTGTTTTCCTTTGTTTTCAATTGTTATTCTCATAGTAACCGTGTTTCCGTTGGATTTCACGGAGGATTGTAGGTGTTCGGGGTTTTTCCGGGTTGTGCCGTATTCATAGGAATATTCGGGTGCCGACTATCGAGGCAAGTATCTTGCCCATGCTTTTCATGTTTCGTAGACGGAATCATTGATAAATGATTTTATGTGCAATCCGAATGTTTTAATGAATTTTTAAAAAGATCGGTATGTTCTCGATAATTGTTGTCTTTCAAAAGATAATTCGTATGCTTCGGGGATTAATTTGCTTTCGGAATATGTGCGTTAGTTTCGTATGTTGGAAGATGTTAAAAATATTTAGTGAATTTAGTAGACCGTAATTATTTGCCGAGGATTTTATATTGATATGTGTAATTGTTCGGTGAATATGTGACGTTGTGTGATATTAGTTGTTATTCCTTCGTGGGGAGGTTGCGACGCTTGGTGTTGTTTGGTATTGGTATTTGCTTGTGGTTGTGTGACATTAGTTGTGAGTGTACGTCGACTAAAGTGGCCATTCTAGCGAAGTACCTAGCATTTGTATGCATATTCTAGTATTCGAATTATGGCTTCCCGTGGCGTTGTGGATGATATGTGTATGTTCACCTAGGGACAGTCTGACGAGGCCTCTAGGGGTACGTTGCCGTGAGTTGCGTATCGCGAACTATGGTTAACCACCCAGGGATGTCCGACGGGGCTCTGCGGGGTACGGTGGCGGTGAGTCTCGTACCAAGGTTAACTTTGAAATGTTTTGTTGGAGAACTGTGATTTTTGGTGCATACTTCGTCTGATTAGAATGGTAGTCCAAATGGTAGGGTACTTAGATGGAATGGCACCAATAAATGTGTTGTGTATGATTCGTCTCTTGATTGTGATAATTTGGTATGGGTACGTGAGTCCTGTGGTTGCTCTGTGCATTGTAGCTCTGTGGTATGTTGAGTGCGACTGTATTGGTTAAGTTGCAAAGTGGTGCTCTCTGATGTCGTTCTGTGAGACTGTTGTCATGGTAATGTTTGACACGGTGTAGTTTCCACCGGGTTATTCTTGCGAGTATGTGATGTGGATGATTTGGGTCGTGGACCCCTGTGTTTGTGATTGGAATGTTATGATTGGGTCGTGGACCCTGTTATCTGCTATCGGAATTGTATTTTAAAATAAACAATTGTTGGGCTATGTCCCTAAGTGTTTCGAAAGGCTTGAAAACTCTTAAACCCCAAATGCTTTCAAAACTCCCGAGATCGTAAAATGTTTTGTAAGATGTAAAATGATTTTGTTCCTATCTTTCATAATTCAAACTGTTTTGATCAAGTGAATTATCTCGGGAATTATATTCACGATTTCTATGTTCTTGGAGTATGATATGTATGGCTTGTCTTTGTATTTATACTTGCACTAGCAAAACAATGGAGTTTTGCTAACCCCCGAGTATTCGGGGGGTGGATGTCTATTTTGCATCCAGGTACTTGCAGGTTGCTGGGGAGCAATTCACAGGATCATTACGAAGGATGATGGAAGACGGCGATACTAATCACATGAAGACCGGTGTTGAGTCTTTTGGCGATGCCTTGTTGTTTTGTCCTTCCGTTGTGTTTATTATTCCCGTTTTATGGGAATGTTGATTTATGTTAGCCCCTGCGTGGGTACGAGTTGCGAGAAAGAGTAATGTATTGTTGATGTGTATGTTGTGGTAAAAGACCAAATCGGTCTAATGGTTCGTTATTTAGCCATGTCGGCATGTATTGTGTTGTTGTGTTTTCTGTATTTAGCCTGGTAGATCCTCACGGAGAGGGTCTGCGGCGCTGTAATATTCCCGAACGGTTTGGGGGTGTTACAGAATATGGTATCAGAGCTTAGGTTGCGGAAACCTAGGCTGTCGGGTCGAGTTGTGTGTTGTCGGGTATTGTCTCGTCTTGTCTTGTCAGATTTTGTCTGACTGAGTCGTGTCGCGACGCGTCGTCTGAGGTGTCGGTCGTGATTAGTATCGAGGTGCCGCCATCATCTTCGTGCGACCTGTGGATGTAAGTCTCCCTTCTTTGTGTTTGTGCCTCATCTGATGCGAGTTACTTGTATGATTATTCGTTAACTGATTGAATCCTTTTGCGAATTTTGATTTCATGATGTGTGGATATTTGACTCTCATCTTTTATCTGTATGAGGGGCGGTGTTGCTGCTAATGTATTTACGAACTGTATTTTATCCGCTGCGTGAGTCCTTTAAAAATGACTTTTAGTATTTTGCAAACTGAGTTCTAATTCATAAAACTGATTCCCTAAATCGAGTTTTGGCATTTTGGCCTTGAATGTTTTATGACGGTTTGATAAAGAATTTTGGTGAGTTTTGGGCATTCTGGCCTATTGAATTTTTGAAAACCTTGAGTATCTTAGAAAATTATATTTCGAGACGTACTTTTAAAACGAATTATTTTCTTGCGGTGTTTTCAAGGTGCTTTCTAATGCCGCAATACATTTCAAAAATTTTCCAGTTGAGGACCAAAAATATTTGGAGATATTTTCAAATGCAGTTGCTTAGACCCAAGGGTCGAATATTTCTGAAAGTTTTTCGCTAAAATAAAGTGTCCTCATTTTTTATCAAATGCATGATGTGTTTCCAAAGTTATTTTTTTTCTCAAAGGTGGTTTTCGCTTTTAAAACCTATCAATTCCCGTTTGGGGGCTGGGTATGTATGTATGATGTTCGCGTTGTCGTTATGATGTTTGCTCCCGAGTATGATCGAATTGGTGGCATGAACGTCGAGGCGTTGCCACGCATTTGTTATACTAGCCCTATGTTAGAGGTGTGAACTGGTGTTTACTGTTTATCGCCTCATGGTGATTTGCGTGTTGTCGCACGAGTGTGAGCTGTTGAAGCTTGGGTTTGTACGTTTGTGTACATGTGTGGTTGTTTCATAATGTTTGTAATTATGTGCTGGTTATCGTTCGGGCCGTTGAGGTCGCCGAACGGTACCGTCGTTGTTGTAGTGTTTGTGTGTGTATTACTTTACGATGGTAATCGTTGTATATGATATGTGTTATGATTCTTTGTTGTGCTGAGTTGGAATCTACGCTATATTGTTTTGCGACGTTATGCCCCATTGTATCGAGCCGAGGTGTTTCAACCATGATGTGTCGGGGCATGCACGTGTAAATTGTCCTTCTCGTCAGTAACGCGTTTCAAGTGTGGACTCGAGGAACACCGAATTCAGTTTTGCGAATTGGCTACTGAGACTTTCGGAGTTCGCGCTTCAGCACAGATATCAGGATCGGCTCTGAGAGACCCATGGGAGATTTTCCTGTCGGATGCTTTTTGTGTTGTGACCTTATTTCCGTTGTTGTGAGTTGCGGGGACGACATTTCTTTTATAAGAGGTCGGATGTAATACCCGTACTATATTTGACTTCTGCAGTTTCTCCTTCTAAATTCTATCGACTTGCACGTGTTCGTCGAAACTTTTTGAACTTGTTTGAGGTCTCAGTTGTCATCGTTCGAACTGGTTGTGACCTTGTTTCAGATCGACCTGTTTATCATCGTGACCCTTTCGAGTTCGGTTCGATTCTTGTGAACCTTGTTTGGAAGTAACGTCTTTCACTTTCTACTAGTTCTTTTAATGTCTGGAGTTGAAGTGGGGACTTCGGAGTCATTGTTCGACTGTTGTCATTCGATCATTGTTGTTTGATCGCTGTTGTTCGATCATTGTTGTTCGGTCGTTATTATTTGATCGTTTTTGTTCAATCGGGGTTGTCTGACTGTTGTTGCCTGATCTCGTACTGCGAAGAATTATCGTTCACCGTTAGTCAACTGTTTCGAGTGTGGCCAAGTGGGTCACCGAGCCGTGCATTGTGAGATGGTAGTTGAGAGATTTGGGGAATGAGGTTGCGTCTCTGCTCCGAAAGTACACAGAAATGCCTAGTGTAGTTTTTGAGGACTACGGCGTAGTCCGAATTGTTTGTGGTTGTCCTTGTGGATCGTTTGTGTGTTTATTTCTGTTTTCTTGATTGTGCGTGTTTACTTGTAATGGGTCCTTTGTGTTTTGTGATTCTTCGGATAATCGACTTGGTTGTATTATCAGTTTGATGACGCTTGTCACTTGTTGGTTTTATTATGTCTGTATCGGTGGCGTTGTGTTGGTTGTCGTGGAGCGTGTTTTCACGCCGTATGTGCCTTTGCGTTTCTTGCATCATTTCGCCGTTGGGCGCGAGTTTTCGGTTTTTGTGTATCTCGTCGAGTTTTCCTGGTGGGGATAATGCTTCTCCCTACTTGTTTTAAATTTCGGGACGAAACTTCTTTTAAGGAGGGTAGAATGTAATACCCGTAATTTCGATTTCCGGTAATTTTTTTTTTCGGCAAAAGTCCGTTTTGACGACTCGCTCATGACCGTTTCGGCATTCCGAGAATGATTAATTCTGCACTTTTTGTCATCCGAGTTCGTTTCGGTGTCGATTTGTTGAGTTCCGTGCTTTTTGGCGACTTTTCCGCACTTGAGTTCGATTCTTGCGAATCTCATTGGAAACTGCTGTTTCAAGCTTCCTGTAAGTCCATTTAACTTTGTTAGACATGTTGTGAACTTCGGTTTGGTTATTCGATCACGTATCGTGATTTTCGGACGTTTTGGGCCATTTTCGTAATTTTCCAAAGTTTGGGGTAATTACTTTCCGTTGTCGAATTTCGAGCCTTCAGGTGGTCGGAATCGTGTGTTCTCTTAGCGCTTAGGTTCGTCTTTGTGAGTACTTCGTAACCGTATTTTCGATTCATATTCAAGTTCAGGTTTCGGGGTCGTTCGGACTGTCGGAGTGGCCACGACCGAGACGGCCGCTGTTGCGATATTTCTTGAACGCAAGTGTACGTTATCGTATACAAGTAATAAAGTGATGAGTGAGTATCGTTCTTACGAGGACTGAATCACTAACTACCGTTTTTTATGTATTCTAGTTTTATTCGAACAATCGAACTTTGGGTTTGCAATTAATTACTAAAAGAATTAATAAAAGACTAAATAGTAAAAATGATCGCTTGAGGAAAGAAAATCAAATGATGAATAAGTATAGGATTCTGAATCCACCTCGGTTTATCCGAATTTACTCTCGATTATCTGAAGTTAATGATTTTCCCAATTTATTGAAGGCGAAGATTGCTAATATACTCTACCGCCTCTCCCGAGGTCAATAGATTTTTCTAAAGGCGAATAACGCACTCTATCCCTAGGTGAATTAATTCGTCAATAGGCAAAAAGCATAAAATCTCCAAAAGGCCACGTAGTTCCTATGAGTATATTCCTATCTCACAGAATAAAACGGTCCACACCAATAGTTCCTCACCAACTCTCCTCTCCCGATTCGAATTGAATGATTAAAACAATACAACTATTAGCCAGATAATTGAAAGCATTAAACACGATTGGGAAAACTCAACAAAAATGGAATTAAATAGATAATCTCAAGCAATTCCGTCAAAACAAGGGTTTCATCAAAATCCTAGATTGGGGTTTTAGCCTGACATGCTAATTAATTAAAATACAGAATTAATAGATAAAAGCATGAAAATCAAACGCAGATGAAGAGCTCGGATTCCTCCGTTCTTCTGGCTTCCGCCCTCTGCCTTTGATCTCTTCTGCCTCTCTTGTCTGTGATAATCTTCTGTCTTCCTCCTTTTTCCAAGCCTCTCAGATTCCAACCTTCGATGATTAATTAGGGTCTTAAACCCTTAGTTATAGCTCTCACAGTCTCCAAATCGCGTCCATGTGAGTAGGTCAAGAACTGACTTCAAAATGGCCCAAATCCGCGCGGAGCACACCAAAACCGCCAAGTGTGCCGCGGCCCACTTAATCTGTGCCGCGGCACATGGCGTTCAGCTGGATGCCTGGGCGCCTTTTAATTCATCTGGTCGCGCTCACTGATCAGGCTGCGCGCATGCAGTACGCCTACTCGTGCCCGTGGTTGCCTTCCTGTGCCGCGGCCCACTTGCCTTGTGCCGCGGCTCACGGCCAAAATTTGCCGTTTTCGCCCGTTTCGCCTCGTTTTAGCTTCCGGACTCCAATCTCCTGACAAACATACAAAATTAAGGCATTAAAAGCTCATTTTAGCAACTTTACTCTCCAAATTAATACAAAATAATGATAAATAAGCGTATAAAAATACGCCTAACAAATACCCCCAAACTTAAGCCTTTGCTTGTCCTCAAGCAAAAAGAATTAAATTCAACAAAAGAATGTCGTGAATAATCGTGGAACTCATAGTGCTCAACCTAATCAATACTATCTTGAAATTCTCTCTGAAAAATACGAGTATCGTAATAGCGAGCTACACTCAGAACACTGATTCTACAAAGTAACCAAGTTCAGTCCTAATTACTCGTTCATGAAGAAAATCCAGCTCAAAGATTAACAAACGTGAATCAAATCGACCGTCAATATGAAAGGTTAAAATAAACGAGCTAGTTCGCCCCGTTCCACAGTCTAATGGCAAAATTTTCACGAGTTTCATAAAAATAATCCTCGGACAGTATTCCCTTATATATATATGCTCAAGAAATTGATTCGAGTTGACCACTAGGTTCAGATCTCGGGATGTTTCATCTGGATAATCCTAGGGTGGAACTTCCATTCTCATGTATTGGGAAACCGTTTGACATAAAAGACACTCATGGGGCACATGGATGCTTCTAGTTGCTAAGTTCCCCTCCACAGCGGAGAACCAACTCGAATAGCTAATTCCCGCATGTCCGAATCAAGGTCGCTGTTTTACGCGAGAGTAAACAACGGGTCACGCGAGTACCCCCCGTTACTAGGCTCCCTATCATCAGCACATGTGAAATTTCTAAATCACTAGTCTAATCGGGGTTGTCGTTTTACGCGAGAGTAAACAGCGGGTCACGTGAATACCCCCGGTTACTAGACTTCCCATCATAGAACAAATATTATCTCGACTATTGGGAAAAACTGACCGACTCTAAACTCAATCTAAGTGCCAACACGACTTATGTAACTGGATGACTAGCTAACCGAAAATGTAACCAAACGTATCGACGGTGATTTTAAAACTCGTATGTATCCTCTCGTATCCTCTCTTATCCGCTAAGGTCTCTACAAAAACGAAGAAAATTTTGGACCTAAATGAAGACTTAGCAGAAACAGAAATCACTGACTACAACCCGACTAAAACTCGACCGTTTCTTCAGAGAGAAAAACAGTGTCGTAACATCAGTATTACACAAATAGAAACACGAAAAATTCACGAATAAGAGTAAAATCAAGACAAGCAAGGCTATCGACAAAAAGATAACTAAAAAATAACAAAAAGTGCAACGAAATAAGTACAGCAATAAATGTAGCGACAGAAAGTAAACCCCCCCCCCCCAAACTTAGGACGTACATTGACCTCAATGGACAAAATATAATATGCAATAGAATAAGAAGGTCAAGTACTCCCCTCCAGTCCTCTCACGAGCTGGTGCCGGCATTATCCGGTGAGGAGGGTGGTGTGGCTGGCCGAGCAGGTGCAATAAATGGCCCGTCTGGGTGCATGATATGGGCCGTCCATGCGGCAAGGTGCTTCTGATGGTAGGCGTCCCTCACTGCCAGACGCCTCGCCTCACGCTGGTTGGCCCGGCTCCTGCTCTCGCATCTCAACCCTGACGGCAGCAATAATGCTCTCTCGCTCCGTCCGCTGCTCCTCTCGCATGGCAGCCAGCATACTCTCCCTCTCTCTCCTCATCTCCTCTCTCTCTGTCTCTCTCTCTCCTCGTCTCCTCTCTCTCTCTCTCCTCATATCTTCCCTCAGCCCGTCGAACATCGCCTGCAATCTCTCTCTGTCGGGCGGCAGGCCGGTATCTGCCTGCCCCTGTGTCAGCAAAAGAGGCTCGGGGGACCCCTCGTGCGCCTCATCCAGTAGAAATCCTCTCCCCTGAGCGTGCGCCGGCGCTCCTCCCACTGGTCAAAATGTGAGATGATGCGGTGGTCGATTGGGGCCGGGGGAGCCAGCATCGGCTCGTCGTCCGACCACGTCAGCCCCGACTGCCGGCACAGAGCGCAGATAAGAGAGGGGTGCTTCAACCCCGTCTTGGCCCCTCCCTGAATGCATTGGAATATAGATCGGACCAAGAGAGGGGCCACATCGAATCGCAGCCCGGATGTGATAGCATATAGTGTCCGGGCGCGGGAGAGAAAAATAGTGCGGATCTGAGATGTGGGGTCTATAGGAGCGCAAATAAAATATAGCCAGGCACGCCCGAGCCGACTGAGGCGTGAGCTCTTGAAATGGAAAGTGGAAAAACCCGGTGCGCGCTGCTCCCAGTCGGAGTCGGGCTGCGTAATAGTCTCGAGCAGAGCCTCCTTTGTGAGGCTAGTCATAACTCGGTCATAAGCCGTCTCATCTACCACCGGTAGCCCAAACAACCTCCGAATAGCAGCTGTGGAAAAATCAACCGTAATACCTCGGACATCGACCTGAGTCCGAGTCTCTGACTGCTTCAACATCTGGCCTGCTCGAATGTGCTTCAATAACACACTGGCATAGAACTCCTGCACTATCGATATCACCGCTGGCTCGGAGGGTGCAGCAAATCGGGCCCACCCCATCTCATCTATCATCGTAAGCAGTTCCCCGTCTTGGGGGGCTGGAGTAAATCCCCTCTCCGGGATAAGAGGTCGCGGCCGAATCTTCTCATTGAAGATTTTGTGGATCTCAGGGTCAGAAAACTGGTGCGCCTCAGACTCGGCGCGACTACGAGAAGTTTCCCCTCGAGTGGGGGATGACTGAGTCCTGGCCCTCTTGCTCAGCTTTTTAGTCCTAGCCATAGTGAGTCCTGAAAAAAATTTAAACACCGAAGGTTACTTACTCAAACAATAACGAGAATAATCATCACTCGGCTAAGGATATTCGGCCGTAAATCAGAAATTTTTATGAGATAGCACAACCGTGAGAGAAAAATGAAATTGAACCATAACGTTTAAACTAGACATACGGGTTGGGGTTGCTGTAATTCCAGAACGAATATGTTGCACACAGATTAAAAACATTGCCTTAACAAAGAAAATTTTTTCATTTAGACATTCCATCAAACACTTAAAGGGCACGAGTTCAATTGAAGAACAAATATGACAATAGCTCGATTAAATCCCCAAGAACAACAACACGAATCATTCACCATCAAAAACGACATATTCAATTCATTTGTAATCCAAAATAACCATGAAAAATCGATCAAAACATCATGTCCTCCACTTAACCATCATAGAACTTTTAAAGGAAATAAACATATTCAATCCATCCAATGCATAACACAACTTCACATTTAAATTCATAGAACAATTTGAGATTAGGAATTTAGACATACCTTGCTTGGATTGTGAAAAATGCAAGAAAATCGCAAGAAGAAGAAGGGAGGAGGATGTCGGCCGATCGCGCGCGCAAGGGAGAGGAAGGGAAGAAAGGGAAGTATACCTGGGGTGGCCGGCCGAATGCGGGTTATAAGGTACTTGGGCTGTTCAAATTCCGCATGGTGTGCCGCGGCACAGCTCAAGTGAGCCGCGGCACTGAGTATAGTCCCTTTTTACGTGTTCGCATGTTTTATCGTGGGCCGCGACTCAGATTCCGTGTGCCGTGGCTCAGTGCTCAAGTGTGCCGCGGCTCAATAATGTTGTGCCGCGGCTCAATAATGTTGTGCCGCGGCACAGAGTACAGATTGTTTAGCTCTCCCTTTCGATTTGTGTGTGCCGCGGCTCACAAGCCTTGTGCCGCGGCTCAGTAATGAATTTCTCCCCTGGAACTTTTCCTGCACAGAATTTTAAGAAGAACACGTCAAGAGCGAGAGGTAAAAGCAAATCAAAGCACAAAATGATGAAAAATAAAAACGCAAGAATGCAAGAAAAATATAGAAACGCAAAAATCTACAACTACGAACTCGGGTTGCCTCCCGAGAAGCGCTAAGTTTACAGTCTTCAGTCGGACCTATTAAAAAATCAGTTCGCTTTTCGCAAACTCCATTTGATCTCCGCCCCGTTCATCGAACCGTTAATATGATTTTTAAAATTTTGACCATCGGTCATTAACGATTCGATTTTCGGTTTGGACACCCAATGTTGGTTGCGGAAAGGTTTTGACGAGAACAACTTCCCGAAACACCCATTTTTCTCATGACTAGACGTTCGCTTGCCTTCCGGCTTATTTTCCTCTTTCACGAACGAACTTATGGCAGCAACAGATTTTTCCGAGTGTGGCTGGTCAGATGGCGATGACTGCATGTTCACATGATTGAGAAATGCGACTCGTTCTACATCATTCTTAGAGGTTGGACCATCTGAAAATGAGTCTTTCGACCGACGATGTTTTCGGTGTTTTTCTTTTGCAACGGCCTCCACACTTTCACTCTGTGAGCTCTTATCAACACATTCCGGCCATGAAAAGGATTTGAATACTTGGAACGTAACATGCTCCTCTTGAACCCGCAGAGTTAATTCTCCCTTTTCCACGTCAATAAGAGTTCTGACGGTCGCTAAAAATGGTCGTCCCAAGATAATCGGGATATCTTCATCTTCCTCCATGTCGAGAACAATAAAATCCACTGGAAAGATAAATTTATCCACTTTTACTAACACATCCTCAATCACTCCCCTCGGATACTTGATAGATCGATCCGCTAATTGCAAGGAGACCGTCGTCGGCTTTGCTTCTCCAATTCCCAGCTTCTTGAAAATAGACAGAGGCATGAGGTTAATACTAGCACCGAGATCGCACAATGCCTTATTAAAAGAGAGATTCCCCATGGTGCACGGTATGTTGAAACTTCCCGGATCTTTCAATTTTGGTGGAAGCTTCTTCTGAAGAATCGCGCTGCATTCCTCCGTCAAGGCGACTGTCTCAAACTCCTCGAGTGTTCTTTTCTTTGACAAGATCTCTTTCATGAATTTAACGTAGCTTGGCATTTGTTCCAATGCGTCGGCAAATGGAATGTTAATATGAAGCTTCTTGAACACGTCGAGAAACTTAGAGAATTGCTTGTCCGCCTTTTTCTGCTGTAATCTCTGCGGAAACAGGACGGGTGGCACATATGCCTTTGGGTTATCCGGAAACGTTATCGAGGGTCTCCAATCTTGTGATTCTTCCGTCGCTAAATTTTTCTTCTCCTCAATTTCACTCCTCTTTTCACTTCTCTCGGGCTGGTCACACACCTCCTTCCCGCTTCTCAAACTGATCGCATTTAGAATTTCTCTAGGATTTGTCTCGGTCGTACTTGGCAATGCTCCCTCCGGGCGGGCTGTCAACACGTTAGCAATCTGGCCCAACTGGACTTCCAAGTTGCGAATGGAGGCGGAATGATTTTGCAATGTTGCTTCAGTACGAGTCATGAATTGACTCGTATTCGCTGCCAATTTCGCAATTGCTTCCTCGAGAGAAACTTTTGGAGCGGGAGGAGGCTGCTGTTGGTTTTGAGTGAACGGAGGCTGGTTCGAGTTCTGTCCGTTCCTCCACGAGAAGTTGGGATGATTACGCCACCCTGGATTATACGTGTTGGAGTACGGATTATTTTGCCGGTTTCCGTTTCCTACGAACTGAGCTTGTTCAATTTGGGGCTGCTCGAACGGGTTTCCGACTTGGCACTCCGCGCTATGGTGAGATCCGTTACACCAATTGCAAGACTCAATGGTAACGGGGAAGGAGCATGCGAAAATTCTTGGAGCTGCTGCGTTAATGCTGCGACTTGGGCTGACAATGTAGATATCGGGTCATTACTCGAAATTTCCAAAAATTGCTTCGGCGTTATTCGTTCGGATGGCCATTGATAAGCATTAGCGGCCATAGCTTCCAACAACGAGTGTGCTTCAGCCATCGTCTTTCCCATCAAAGCTCCACCGGCGGCTGCATCCACGAGAGTGCGTGTAGAGGCACTCAATCCATTGTAAAACGTCTGAATTTGAAGCCACTCTGGAAGGCCGTGATGTGGGCATCTCTGTAACAAATCTTTGTATCGCTCCTATGCCTCGTGAAGCGATTCCATGTCATACTGACCGAAAGTGGTGATCTCATTTCTCAGTCTCGCCGTCTTAGAAGGTGGGAAGAATTTAGCAAGGAAGGCTTGCGCTAACTCTGCCCATGTCGTGATCGAGCCCGGCGGTAAGGAATTCAGCCAAAATTTCGCTTTATCCCTCAGAGAAAAAGGGAAAAGCTGTAATCGGATAGCATCGTCGGTGACACCATTGTTCTTGAACGTGTCACAAATCTTGAGAAAAGAAGCAATATGTGCGTTTGGGTCATCATTTGGCAATCCACAGAATTGGCTCGCCTGCACCATCTGAATAATAGTAGGCTTGATTTCGAAATTGTTGGCCTGAATGGTGGGACGCCGAATCCCCAAAAAGTTTGCGTTAATCTGCGGCATGGCATAATCTCGAAGTGCCATTTCCGGTTGAGCTTGCTGCACAATATTATTTCCTCCTTGAATTTTGATATTTTCGGCCATGGTCACTGTCGTCTGTAACTCTCGTTTCTCCTTCTTGTTCCTTCGAAGAGTGCGCTCGAGTTCGGTATCCAAAGGTAGTAGGCCTTCGTTACCGAGTTTTCTCATGCACTACACGAAAAATCCTGAAAGGAAAAACAAATAAATAAAATTAAATACACGAAAATAAGTAAATAAAAACGTTCAAACTAAGACTAGAAATACTGAAATCGATATTAGCAAAATTTCAGTCCCCGGCAACGGCGCCAAAAACTTGTTGCGATATTTCTTGAACGCAAGTGTACGTTATCATATACAAGTAATAAAGTGATGAGTGAGTATCGTTCCCACGAGGACTGAATCACTAACTACCGATTTTTATGTGTTCTAGTTTTATTCGAACAATCGAACTTTGGGTTTGCAATTAATTACTAAAAGAATTAATAAAAGACTAAATAGTAAAAATGATCGCTTGAGGAAAGAAAATCAAATGATGAATAAGTCTATGATTCTGAATCCACCTCGGTTTATCCAAATTTACTCTCGATTATCTGAAGTTAATGATTTCCCAATTTATTGAAGGCGAAGATTGCTAATATACTCTACCGCCTCTCCCGAGGTCAATAGATTTTTCTAAAGGCGAATAACGCACTCTATCCCTAGGTGAATTAATTCGTCAATAGGCAAAAAGCATAAAATCTCCAAAAGGCCACGTAGTTCCTATGAGTATATTCCTATCTCACAGAATAAAACGGTCCTCACCAATACTTCCTCACCAACTCTCCTCTCCCGATTCGAATTGAATGATTAAAACAATACAACTATTGGCTAGATAATTGAAAGCATTAAACACGATTGGGAAAACTCAACAAAAAGGGAATTAAATAGATAATCTCAAGCAATTCCGTCAAAACAAGGGTTTCATCAAAATCCTAGATTAGGGTTTTAGCCTGACATGCTAATTAATGAAAATACAGAATTAATAGATAAAAGCATGAAAATCAAACGCAAATGAAGAGCTCGGATTCCTCCGTTCTTCTGGCTTCCGCCCTCTGCCTTTGATCTCTTCTACCTCTCTTGTCTGTGATAATCTTCTCTCTTCCTCCTTTTTCCAAGCCTCTCAGATTCCAACCTTCGATGATTAATTAGGGTCTTAAACCCTTATTTATATCTCTCATAGTCTCCAAATCGCGTCCATGTGAGTAGGTCGAGAACTGGCTTCAAAACGGCCCAAATCCGCGCGGAGCACACCAAAACCGCCTAGTGTGCCGCGGCCCACTTAATCTGTGCCGCGGCACATGGCGTTTAGCTGGACGCCTGTGCGCCTTTTAATTCATCCGGTCGCGCTCACTGATCGTGCCGCGGCACTGCAGTACGATCTACTCGTGCCCGGCCGTTGCCTTCCTGTGCCGCGGCCCACTTACCTTGTGCCGCGGCTCACGGCCAAAATTTGCCGTTTTCGCCCGTTTCGCCTCGTTTTAGCTTCCGGACTCCAATCTCCTGACAAACATACAAAATTAAGGCATTAAAAGCTCATTTAAGCAACTTTACTCTCCAAATTAATACAAAATAATGACAAATAAGCGTATAAAAATACGCCTAACAGCCGCAGTAGGTACTGGCCTGGCCGAGTTACGGCCGTAAGGTTCCGGTTACGGCCGTAAGTGATCGGCAGGCATGGCCTGACGAATGCCGGTTACGGCCGTAAGGTCCGAGAGTTACGGCCGTACGGGTGTCATACAGCATCCGTACGAATGCCGGTTACGGCCATAAGGGCCTGCCGGGTACAGTCGTAAGTGCCGAGTTACGGCCGTAAGGTCCCGCCGGTTACTGCCATAAGTGATCGGCCATGGTCGGCTATTTAAAGGCCTGGACGTGGATCTCTCGGCCATTTTCCATTTTTCCTTCGTTTTGGCGACCCTTCGACATAATTTGAGGGTTTTTGATCGGGAACATCATAGAACATCATTTTTGGAAGGCTTGTGTTGATTATATCATCATCTAATCCGTTTTCTTCGTCCAAATCAAGGTATTTTGGCTTGAACCCTTGTTTTTGAAGATTTTAGGGATTTTCCTTTTGACTTCGATTCCAATCCGCTTCTAATCAATTAGTTGTTGTATAAACGTTGTTGTGGACGTGTTCTACGGATTGTATATCCGTATTTCGAGTTCGTTGGAATCCAATCGGGATTTTTGATTTTCTAAGGAACCTTGAACATTTAGTATCCGATTAAATGTCTCAAAGGGTTCCCTTCAATTCTTGACCGTGTTTTCCTTTGTTTTCAATTGATATTCTCATAGTAACCGTGTTTCCGTTGGATTTCATGGAGGATTGTAGGTGTTCGGGGTTTTTCCGGGTTGTGCCGTATTCGTATGAATATTCGGGTGCCGACTATCAAGGCAAGTATCTTGCCCATACTTTTCAAGTTTCGTAGACGGAATCATTGATAATTGAGTTTATGTGCAATCCGAATGTTTCAATGAACTTTTAAAAAGATCGGTATGTTCTCGATAATTGTTGTCTTTCAAAATATAATTCGTATGCTTCGGGGATTAATTTGCTTTCGGAATATGTGCGTTAGTTTCGTATGTTGGAAGATGTTAAAAATATTTAGTGAATATGTGTAATTGTTCGGTGAATATGTGACGTTGTGTGATATTAGTTGTTATTCCTTCGTGGGGAGTTTGTGACGCTTGGTGTTGTTTGGTATTGGTATTTGCTTATGGTTGTGTGACATTAGTTGTGAGTGTACGTCGACTAAAGTGGCCATTCTAGCGAAGTACCTAGCATTTATATGCATATTCTAGTATTCGAATTATGGCTTCCCGTGGCGTTGTGGATGATATGTGTATGTTCACCTAGGGATGGTCTGACGAGGCCTCTAGGGGTATGTTTCCGTGAGTTGCGTATCGCGAACTATGGTTAACCACCCAGGGATGTCCGACGGGGCTCTGCGGGGTACGATGGCCGTGAGTCTCGTACCAAGGTTAACTTTGAAATGTTTTGTTGGAGAACTGTGATTTTTGGCGCATACTTCGTCTGATTAGAATGGCAGTCCAAATGGTAGGGTACTTAGCTGGAATGGCACCAATAAATGTGTTGTGTATGATTCGTCTCTTGGTTGTGATAATTTGGTATGTGTACGTGAGTCCTGTGGTTGCTCTGTGCATTGTAGCTCTGTGGTATGTTGAGTGCGACTGTATTGGTTAAGTTGCAAAGTGGTGCTCTCTGATGTCGTTCTGTGAGACTGTTGTCATGGTAATGTTTGACACGGTGTAGTTTCCACCGGGTTATTCTTGCGAGTATGTGATGTGGATAACTTGGGTCGTGGACCCCTGTGTTTGTGATTGGAATGTTATGATTGGGTCGTGGACCCTGTTATCTGCTATCGGAATTGTATTTTGAAATAAACAATTGTTGGGCTATGTCCCTAAGTGTTTCGAAAGGCTTGAAAATTCTTAAACCCCAAATGCTTTCAAAACTCCTGAGATCGTAAAATGTTTTGTAAGATGTAAAATGATTTTTTTCCTATCTTTCATAATTCAAACTGTTTTGATCAAGTGAATTATCTCGGGAATTATATTCACGATTTCTATGTTCTTAGAGTATGATATGTATGGCTTGTCTTTGTATTTATACTTGCACTAGTAAAACAGTGGAGTTTTGCTAACCCCCGAATATTCGGGGGGTGGATGTCTGTTTTGCATCCAGGTACTTGCAGGTTGCTGGGGAGCAATTCACAGGATCGTCACGAAGGATGATGGAAGACGGCGATACTAATCACATGAAGACCGGTGTTGAGTCTTTTGGTGATGCCTTGTTGTTTTGTCCTTCCGTTGTGTCTATTATTCCCATTTTATGGGAATGTTGATTTATGTTAGCCCCTGCGTGGGTACGAGTTGCGAGAAAGAGTAATGTATGGTTGACGTGTATGTTGTGGTAAAAGACCAAATCAGTCTAATGGTTCGTTATTTAGCCATGTCGGCATGTATTGTGTTGTTGTGTTTTCTGTATTTAGCCTGGTAGATCCTCACGGAGAGGGTTTGCGGCGCTGTAATATTCCCGAACGGTTTGGGGGTGTTACAGAATATGGTATCAGAGCTTAGGTTGCGGAAACCTAGGCTGTCGGGTCGAGTTGTGTGTTGTCGGGTATTGTCTCGTCTTGTCTTGTCAGATTTTGTCTGACTGATTCGTGTCGCGACGCGTCGTCTGAGGTGTCGGTCGTGATTAGTATCGAGGTGCCGCCATCATCTTCGTGCGACCTGTGGATGTAAGTCTCCCTTCTTTGTGTTTGTGCCTCGTCTGATGCGAGTTACTTGTATGATTATTCGTTAACTGATTGAATCCTTTTGCGGATTTTGATTTCATGATGTGTGGATATTTGACTCTCATCTTTTATCTGTATGAGGGGCGGTGTTGCTGCTAATGTATTTACGAACTGTATTTTGTCCGCTGCGTGAGTCCTTTAAAAATGACTTTTAGTATTTTGCAAACTGAGTTCTAATTCATAAAACTGATTCCCTAAATCGAGTTTTGGCATTTTGGCCTTGAATGTTTTATGACGGTTTGATAAAGAATTTTGGTGAGTTTTGGGCATTCTGGCCTATTGAATTTTTGAAAACCTTGAGTATCTTAGAAAATTATATTTCGAGACGTACTTTTAAAACGAATTATTTTCTTGCGGTGTTTTCAAGGTGCTTTCTAATGCCGCAATACATTTCAAAAATTTTCCAGTTGAGGACCAAAAATATTTGGAGATATTTTCAAATGCAGTTGCTTAGACCCAAGGGTCGAATATTTCTGAAAGTTTTTCGCTAAAATAAAGTGTCCTCATTTTTTATCAAATGCATGATGGTTTTCAAAGTCTCGACAATAATGTTTGCTCAACTTTTTTTTAAATGTGATACTCAAGATCAACTAGTGTTTCCAAAGTTATTTTTTTTCTCAAAGGTGGTTTTCGCTTTTAAAACCTATCAATTCCCGTTTGGGGGCTGGGTATGTATGTATGATGTTCGCGTTGTCGTTATGATGTTTGCTCCCGAGTATGATCGAATTGGTGGCATGAACGTCGAGGCGTTGCCACGCATTTGTTATACTAGCCCTATGTTAGAGGTGTGAACTGGTGTTTACTGTTTATCGCCTCATGGTGATTTGCGTGTTGTCGCACGAGTGTGAGCTGTTGAAGCTTGGGTTTGTACGTTTGTGTACATGTGTGATTGTTTCATAATGTTTGTAATTATGTGCTGGTTATCGTTCGGGCCGTTGAGGTCGCCGAACGGTACCGTCGTTGTTGTAGTGTTTGTGTGTGTATTACTTTACGATGGTAATCGTTGTCTATGATATGTGTTATGATTCTTTGTTGTGCTGAGTTGGCATCTACGCTATATTGTTTTGCGACGTTATGCCCCATTGTATCGAGCCGAGGTGTTTCAACCGTGATGTGCCGGAGCATGCACGTGTAAATTGTCCTTCTCGTCAGTAACGCGTTTCAAGTGTGGACTCGAGGAACACCAAATTCAGTTTTGCGAATTGGCTACTGAGACTTTCGGAGTTCGCGCTTCAGCACAGATATCAGGATCGGCTCTGAGAGACCCATGGGAGATTTTCCTGTCGGATGCTTTTTGTGTTGTGACCTTGTTTCCGTTGTTGTGAGTTGCGGGGACGACATTTCTTTTATAAGAGGTCGGATGTAATACCCGTACTATATTTGACTTCTGCAGTTTCTCTTTCTAAATTCTATCAATTTGCACGTGTTCGTCGAAACTTTTTGAACTTGTTTGAGGTCTCAGTTGTCATCGTTCGAACTGGTTGTGACCTTGTTTCAGATCGACCTGTTTATCATCGTGACCCTTTCGAGTTCGGTTCGATTCTTGTGAACCTTGTTTGGAAGTAACGTCTTTCACTTTCTACCAGTTCTTTTAATGTCTGGAGTTGAAGTGGGGACTTCGGAGTCATTGTGCGACTGTTGTCATTCGATCATTGTCATTCGATCATTGTTGTTTGATCGTTGTTGTTCGATCATTGTTGTTCGATCGTTTTTGTTCGATCGGGGTTATCTGACTGTTGTTGCCTGATCTCGTACTGCGAAGAATTGTCGTTCACCATTAGTCAACTGTTTCGAGTGTGGCCAAGTGGGTCACCGAGCCGTGCATTGTGAGATGGTAGTTGAGAGATTTAGGGATTGAGGTTGCGTCTCTGCTCCGAAAGGACACAGAAATGCCTAGTGTAGTTTTTGAGGACTTCGGCGTAGTCCGAATTGTTTGTGGTTGTCCTTGTGGATCGTTTGTGTGTTTATTTCTGTTTTCTTGATTGTGCATGTTTCCTTGTAATGGGTGCTTTGTGTTTTGTGATTCTTCGGATAATCGACTTGGTTGTATTATCAGTTTGATGACGCTTGTCACTTGTTGGTTTTATTATGTCTCTATCGGTGGCGTTGTGTTGGTTGTCGTGGAGCGTGTTTTCACGCCGTATGTGCCTTTGCGTTTCTTGCATCGTTTCTCCCTACTTGTTTTAAGTTTCGGGACGAAACTTCTTTTAAGGAGGGTACAATGTAATACCCGTAATTTCGATTTTCGGTAAAAAAAAAATTTCCGGCGAAAGTACGTTTTGACGACTCGCTCATGACCGTTTCGTCATTCCAGAATGATTAATTCTGCACTTTTTGTCATCCGATTTTGTTTCGGTGTCGTTTTGTTGAGTTCCGTGCTTTTTGGCGACTTTTCCGCACTTGAGTTCGATTCTTGCGAATCTCGTTGGAAACTGCTGTTTCAAGCTTCCCGTAAGTCCGTTTAACTTTGTTAGACGTGTTGTGAACTTCGGTTTGCTTATTCGATCACGTATCGTGATTTTCGGACGTTTTGGGCCATTTTCGTAATTTCCCAAAGTTTGGGGTAATTACTTTCCGTTGTCGAATTTCGAGCCTTCAGGTGGTCGGAATCGTGTGTTCTCTTAGCGCTTGGATTCGTATTTGTGAGTACTTCGTAACCGTATTTTCGATTCATATTCAGGTTCGGGTTTCGGGGTCGTTCGGACTGTCGGAGTGGCCACGACCGAGACGGCCGCAGCAGCATCGGGCTCGCCAAGTTACTGCCGTAAGGTGCGATTCTGGCATAAGTGATCGGCAGCATGGCACGACGAATGCGTTATGGCCGTAAGGTCCGAGAGTTACGGCCAGACGGTGCAAAGATCCTGACGAATGCTTCTACGGCCGTAAGGGTCTGCCGGCACACCGTAAGTGTCGAGTTACGGACGTAAGGTCCCGCGATTACGGCCGTAAGTGATCGCCATGGTCGGCTATTTAAAGGCACGGACGTGGATCTCTCGCCATTTTCCATTTTTCCTTCGCTTTTCGCGACCCTTCACGGAATTTGAGGGTTTTTGATCGGGAACATCATAGAACATCATTTTTGGAAGGCTTGTGTTGATTATATCATCATCTAATCCGTGTTCTTCGTCTAAATCGAGGTATTTTGGCTTGAACCCTTGTTTTTGAAGATTTTAGGGATTTTCCTTTTGATTTCGATTCCAATCCGTTTCTAATCAATTAGTTGTATAAACGTTGTTTTGGACGTGTTCTACGGACTTTGTATCTCCGTATTTCGAGTTCGTTGGAATCCAATCGGGATTTTTGGTTTTCTAAGGAACCTTGAACATTTAGTATCCGATTAAATGTCTCAAAGGGTTCCCTTCAATTCTTGACCGTGTTTTCCTTTATTTTCAATTGTTATTCTCATAGTAACCGTGTTTCCGTTGGATTTCACGGAGGATTGTAGGTGTTCGGGGTTTTTCCGGGTTGTGCCGTATTCGTAGGAATATTCGGGTGCCGACTATCGAGGCAAGTATCTTGCCCATACTTTTCATGTTTCATAGACGGAATCATTAATAAATGATTTTATGTGCAATCCGAATGTTTTAATGAACTTTTAAAAAGATCGGTATGTTCTCTATAATTGTTGTCTTTAAAAAGATAATTCATATGCTTCGGGGATTAATTTGCTTTCGGAATATGTGCGTTAGTTTCATATGTTGGAAGATGTTAAAAATATTTAGTGAATTTAGTAGACCGTAATTATTTGCCGAGGATTGTGTATTGATATGTGTAACTGTTCGGTGAATATGTGACGCTGTGTGATATTAATTGTTATTCCTTCGTGGGGAGGTTGTGACGCTTGGTGTTGTTTGGTATTGGTATTTGCTTGTGGTTGTGTGACATTAGTTGTGAGTGTACGTCGACTAAAGTGGCCATTCTAGCGAAGTACCTAGCATTTGTATGCATATTCTAGTATTCGAATTATGGCTTCCCGTGGCGTTGTGGATGATATGTGTATGTTCACATAGGGACGGTCTGACGAGGCCTCTAGGGGTACGTTGCCGTGAGTTGTGTAACACCCCCAATCCACTCAGGGATATTACACGTCGTAGACCCTCTCCTCGAGGATATACCAGGCTGATAACTAAAATCAAACATCTAAACATCGCCTTTAAGGCTAAAATGACTCAGTAGACCGATTTGGTCTTTCAATAATAACATACAACTCAATTCCAAACACATACCCACGCAGGGGTCAAAATACAATAAACTCCCGTATAACGGGGAAAAGATACTGCAGCGGAAAAGAAAATAGAACTAGACCAATACGACATCAACGGATCCTCGTGTGATTAGTATCGTTCATCTTTCATCATCCTTTGTGCCGACCCTGTGCTATGCTCCAAAACCTGAATGCAAAAATAGACATCCACCCCCCGAATACTCAGGGGTTAGCAAAACTCCACTATTTTTCTAGTGCAAGTACAAGTGCAAAAATACGAGCCATACAATTCACATTCCACGAATAACAATAACCAGGAATCCTCAAAAATCCAAAAGTAACGAAAAGCACTTCCCGAGGCAAGAGTTTGGTAAAATATTCTAAAACCGAAAGGTCACAAATCAAGGGAAAGCAATTTATAAAACCGTTTAAATTCCATCGAGAGTTTTGATAGAAAACAACTTAGGATTATCAAATCCTTATCTTTCCAAAAATCAACAGGGTCACAACCCAAAGGTTTTGTTTTCACAAATGGAAAACCGACAATAATTCACAGGGCCAGAGCCTAACATCACGTGTCCTCGACGGACATAAAAATCAACAAAACATAATCGCGCACGCGCATCGCCTTGGGAACAGGGTAATACCATTGATCCCGCCCGAGGCCTCGAAGGACCCTCCCGAGCTGGCTAGCGAAACAAATCACACACATCTCACGGTTGGATCAATCGCTTATTGCATCCTGGCCACATGATCGCATGCCATGTGCCACCGTAGATTATCTCAGGCTCTCACGGTTGGATCAATCACTTGTTGCATCCTGACCACATGATCATGTGACATGTGTCACTGTAGACCTTTAACCATATCCACACATTCGCACAAATGACACAATGCAACAAAGATATCCAAACAATTCACTCAGAGGCATCAAACACTTAGCAAAACACCACGTCAAACCACAACGCACCGAAATGAAATAATATACATCCACACGCAAATACCAAGTGCATCATCAACACCAAATATATCCATAGGATTCACATAGTCATTTACAAGACACACCATTCACAAAACACACGCGTTTTGAAAGCAAGCCTTTAACAAGGCTAAACCGAATCTTTTGAAAGTTCAATTCAAACGACCAAACAACCACGTTTAGACAATCACTAATTATTATATCCATAAAACAAGAATAGTATGGGCAAGGTACTTGCCTCGAATAACCACAACGCAGAGAATCGGCCGAAGTAGGTTGGCACGAACTGACTACGAACTCGCCGACTCCACCGAATGACAATCCGCAACAATGAACTACGAACGAAAACAATAACAACGAAAATGAATTCCAAAGTACGACCCAAAGCCGCTGAATTCAAAGAACAAATGACGAAGGTTCAAGGATTTCCCCCAAAACGGCCAAGAACACGATTCGTCCCGACAAAACACGAAAATGGAATTCCGAGTTGAAATATGGATATACAATCCATAGAATGTGTTTAACAACATCATTTAACCACAATCGATCCATAAAAAACGGATGAAAAACGAGATCGAGAACAAATCCCCAAAAAGTCAATTCGAAGGAAATCAAGAAATATACTTCGATTCGACGAAGAACAATGGATTAAATGATGTTAAACACAAGAATACTACCAAAATTAATCATACCCATCATGAATTAATCAACAACACGGAACGAATCGGACAAAAATGCAAAAACCCCCAAATTCACGAAATTAGGGTTCTAAGGTAAGATTACCTTGATTCGCTGGATCAAAGGATGATAACGGATGATTGATTGATGTTATGAACTCAAAAACTTCGTGGATTTGTTGCCAAACATCATGGCTCCAAGATCTCCAAGTCCCCAGCCGCGAAAGAGAAAGGGAGGAAATGAAAAACGAGAGGAAATGTGACTGCTCTGTCACATTTATACTGGGCCGGAACTAGCGTGCGCTAGCCTTCCCGGACTAGCGTGCGCTATCGGCCGGTATCGGCCGAGTACCCTTGGCCAGGGCCCGCACGACCCGGCACCACCGACCAAACCTGCCGAATCCTGCCGACCCGACTCCCGCTAGCGTGCGCTACGGCCGGAAGCCTGCGCGCGCTAGCCGACTCCGCCCAAAGAGCCTCCGGACTAAGCAGCTCGCCTTAACGTACGCTAGTCGGCCGACGGCGTGCGCTACCCTCGCCGATTAGCGTGCGCTACGACCGACGAGCGTGCGCTACTGCAGATCCCGACCGAGTCGTAACCTCGTAACCCCACCGCCTGCACCCGATAGCGTGTGTTAGGCGCCTGATAGCGTGCGCTACACTGCCGAAGAAGGCAGCCTTCCGGCCGAAGGCGTGCGCTACGCGGTTCTCGCGCACTGTCGGCCGGCCCGCCATCGTCCGGCGATCCGCAACCGTCCGGGCCAAGACTCACCACTGTGGCTCAAGACCCGATTTCCAAAACGCATTTTAACGAACACGACGAAAAGTTCGCGGACAACATCAACGACCCGAAATGAAAACATAATACCATAATTAATCATACGCAACCAAGAAACGGGTCGAGACAACAATTACAGATACGGATACCCGTAACTTTCAAGAAATTACAAAATGGCCCAGAACGCCCGGAAATCACGATACGTGATCGAATAACCAAACCGAAGTTCACAACACGTCTAACAAAGTTAAACGGACTTATGGGAAACTCAAAACAGCAGTTTCGAACGAGATTCGCAAGAATCGAACTCAAGTGCGGAAAAGTCGCTAAAAAGCACGGAACTCAACAAAACGACACCGAAACGAACTCGGATGTCAAAAAGTGTAGAATTAATCATTCTCAGAATGACGAAACGGTCATGAGCGGGTCGTCAAAACGGACTTCCGCTGAAAAAAAGAAAAAAAAAGAAATTACCGGATATCGGAAATTGCGGATATTACATTCTACCCTCCTTAAAAGAAGTTTCGTCCCGAAACGTAAAACAAGTAGGGAGAAGCAATATCCCACCAGGAAAACTCAACGAGATACGCAAGAAACGCGTAACTAACGCCCAACGGCGAAACGTTACAAACAACACAACAGAATATACGGTGTGAAAACACGCTCCACGACGACCAACACAACGTCGCCGTTAGGGATATAATAAAACCAACAAGTGACAAGCGTCATCAAACAGACAATACAATCGAGTCGATTATCCGAACACTCACAAAACACACGAATGAAAATCAATACGATTGACCAACCCAACGGTTCATCAATCAAAACGCGAGCCAAACGCTGAACAAATACGGAATTCCACCGCCTAAGGGTTGGAAGATCGAAAACGAGACTAATTTCCCGAACTTAAGGGAATTAGGAAGGAGCCTGAATGCTCAACAATCACAAAACGAGGACAAAAAACCGAACAAACAAACGACCGAGACAACAAAAAAAATCGAACAATCATGTCCGAAACACGAAGGATAATAAAATTCAAACAACAACTCCCAGGATGATCTGGTGAGAACTACAAGACATGCATTCCCATAAGATCCACCAGAAAGGGAATAGCGATTGAAAAGTCACAACGACAAACGAGTTATTCCGAAACAATACCACCCTCGTTCGATCAATAAAAGCAAGGGATAGGGAAAGTTCGGAAAATGTTAACGAGCATAAACGAGTCGACAGAGTCGAAAACACAGGAGTTCCAAATCCGATCCACTTCGAATAAAAGAACTAATAGAACCAAATGATGTCATCTCCGAACAAGGTTCACAAGAATCGAACCGAACTCGAAAAAAGTCACAGCGATAACCAGATCGACCCACAACAAGATCACAGCTCGTTCGGACGATGAAACCGAAATACAGAACAAGTTCATAAAGTATCAACGAACATGAGCGAATCGATAGACTGGAGAAATATAAAATATAGAAGTCAAAAATAGTACGGGCATTACCTCCGACCTCGTCCACGAAATTCACAAAAACGGGAGCAAGGTAACAAGACATTAAACAACCGACACATAACGGAACCATCACCGATGCACACGGTCATACCAAACCAAGATCTAACAGCTCGCACATACGCGACAATGTAGAAATCACCACGAGGCGACAACATTCAACACCAACATCCCACCTCTCACAGGGGGCTAGCACAACCAATGTGTGGAAAGCGACTCAACGCTCACACCGCCAATTCGATCATACTCGGGAGAAAGTATCAAAATGACAACGCGAACCTCATACATACATACCCAGCCCTCAAACGCTAATGGATAGATTTTAAAAACGAAAACCTCAGTTTGAAAATAATTTAGAAGAACACCGGTTGATCGTGAGTATCACCTTTCAAAAAAAATACAAACGTGAAACATCGTTATCGAGACTTTGGAGAACCATTTCACATTTGATAAAAATGAGGACACTTTTTCTTAGTGAAAACTTTCAAAATATTCGACCCTCAGGTCTAAGTAGAAGTGTTTCTAAAACATTGAAAATATCTCAAAACATTTTGGTCCTCGAGATAGGAGAATTTTGAAACATATTGTGGCACCTTGGATGTACCACGAGAAAATAATTCATTTTAAAAGTACGTCTCGAAATTTATTTTTCTAAGATACTCAAGGTTTTCAAAAATCCAATAGGCCAGAATGCCCAAAACTCACACATATCGATGTTCACTAAAACAACTCCTAGTACACGCATCAAAATGTTTAAAATCAAGACAATACATGTCTTTAAACGGAAATAAACGATAAAATACCACAAGAAGACCGCCTAGATTGAGAACAAAACCATCGACCCCATTCGAGGTCTCTAAGGGCCCTCCCGCACCGACTAGTGAACAAGTCGTACGTGTATAAGCACAAAGCTTCCACAAGAGAACTTGTAAAACGAGCAAATCGATTCGAAAATCATCAGCAACGGACAAAAACAACAATAAAAAGACATCACAAGCGACGACACTCTTCGTATAAATCAAATACGAGAGTCGACTAAATACATATCGTGAAATCAAAATCCACAGAAGGATTTCATCTCTTAACAAATAATCATAAAAAAATAGCTCGTGTCACACGAGGCACAACACAAAGAAGGGAGACTTACATCCACAGGTCGCACGAAGATGATGATCGCCCCACGATACTAATCACGACCAACAAACTCAAACGACGCGTCGCGACACGACTCAATCAGATAAAATCCGACGAGACAAAACTCAACAGACACCACTGACCCGACAGCCTAGGTTTCCACAACCTAAGCTCCGATACCATTTATGTAACACCCCCAATCCACTCAGGGATATTACACGCCGTAGACCCTCTCCTAGAGGATACACCAGGCTGATAACTAAAATCAAACATCTAAACATCGCCTTTAAGGCTAAAATGACTCAGTAGACCGATTTGGTCTTTCAATAATAACATACAACTCAATTCCAAACACATACCCACGCAGGGGTCAAAATACAATAAACTCCCGTATAACGGGGAAGAGATACTGCAGCGGAAAAGAAAATACAACTAGACCAATACGACATCAACGGATCCTCGTGTGATTAGTATCGTTCATCTTTCATCATCCTTCGTGTCGACCCTGTGCTATGCTCCAAAACCTGAATGCAAAAATAGACATCCACCCCCCGAATACTCGGGGGTTAGCAAAACTCCACTGTTTTGCTAGTGCAAGTACAAGTGCAAAAATACGAGCCATACAATTCACATTCCACGAATAACAATAACCAGGAATCCTCAAAAATCCAAAAGTAACGAAGAGCACTTCCCGAGGCAAGAGTTTGGTAAAATATTCTAAAACCGAAAGGTCACAAATCAAGGGAAAGCAATTTATAAAACCGTTTAAATGCCATCGAGATTTTTGATAGAAAACAACTTAAGATTATCAAATCCTTATCTTTCCAAAAATCAACAGGGTCACAGCCCAAAGGTTTTGTTTTCACAAATGGAAAATCGACAATAATTCACAGGGCCAGAGCCCAACATCACGTGTCCACGACGGACATAAAAATCAACAAAACATAATCGCGCACGCGCATCGCCTTGGGAATAGGGTAATACCATTGATCCCGCCCGAGGCCTCGAAGGACCCTCCCGAGCTGGCTAGCGAAACAAATCACACACATCTCACGGTTGGATCAATCGCTTGTTGCATCCTGGCCACATGATCGCATGCCATGTGCCACCGTAGATTATCTCAGGCTCTCACGGTTGGATCAATCACTTGTTGCATCCTGACCACATGATCACGTGCCATGTGTCACCGTAGACCTTTAACCATATCCGCAAATTCGCACAAATAACACAATGCAACAAAGATATCCAAACAATTCACTCAGAGGCATCAAACTCTTAGCAAAACACCACGTCAAACCACAACGCACCGAAATGAAATAATATACATCCACACGCAAATACCAAGTGCATCATCAACACCAAATATATCCATAGGATTCACATAGTCATTTACAAGACACACCATTCACAAAACACATGCGTTTTGAAAACAAGCCTTTAACAAGGCTAAACCGAATCTTTTGAAATTTCAATTCAAACGACCAAACAACCACATTTAGACGATCACTAATTATTATATCCATAAAACAAGAATAGTATGGGCAATGTACTTGCCTCGAATAACCACAACGTGGAGAATCGGCCGAAGTAGGTTGGCACGAACCGACTACGAACTCGCCGACTCCACCGAACGACAATCCGCAACAATGAACTACGAACGAAAACAATAACAACGAAAATCAATTCCAAAGTATGACCCAAAGCCGCTGAATTCAAAGAACAAATGACGAAGGTTCAAGGATTTCCCCCAAAAGAACACGATTCGTCCCGACAAAACACGAAAATGGAATTCCGAGTTGAAATATGAATATACAACCCATAGAATGTGTTTAACAACATCATTTAACCACAATCGATCCATCAAAAACGGATGAAAAACGAGATCGAGAACAAATCCCCAAAAAGTCAATTCGAAGGAAATCAAGAAATATACTTCGATTCGACGAAGAACAATGGATTAAATGATGTTGAACACAAAAATACTACCAAGATTAATCATACCCATCATGAATTAATCAACAACACGGAACGAATCGGACAAAAATGCAAAAAACCCCAAATTCACGAAATTAGGGTTCTAAGGTAAGATTACCTTGATTCACTGGATCAAAGGATGATAACGGATGATTGATTGATGTTATGAACTCAAGAACTTCGTGGATTTGTTGCCAAACATCATGGCTCCAAGATCTCCAAGTCTCCAGCCGCGGAAGAGAAAGGGAGGAAATGAAAAACGAGAGGAAATGTGACTGCTCTGTCACATTTATACTGGGCCGGAACTAGCGTGCGCTAGCCTTCCCGGACTAGCGTGCGCTATCGGCCGGTATCGGCCGATTACCCTCGGCCAGGGCCCGCACGACCTAGCACCACCAACCAAACCTGCCGACCCGACTCCCGCTAGCGTGTGCTACGGCCGGAAGCGTGCGCGCGCTAGCCGACCTGTCCAGTAGCCTCTGGACTAAACAGATCGCCCCGGTAACGTACGCTAGTCGGCCGACAGCATGCGCTACCCCTGCCGGTTAGCGTGCGCTATGACCGACAGTAGCGTGCGCTACCTGCCGATCTTGACCGAGTCCAGAATCTCAGAACCCCACTGTCCAGACCCGATAGCGTGCGTAAGGCCAGCCGATAGCGTGCGCTACACCTGCCGGTTAGCGCGCGCAGCCTTCCGGCCATAGCGTGCGCTACACCGGTTCCTGCCGCACCTGTCCGACCGGTGCCCGCCATCGTCCGGCCGATCCATAACCGTCCGGCGATGCGACCACCAGGGCTCGACGACCCGATTTCCGAAAACGTACGGAACGAACACGACGAAAAGTTCGCGGACAACATCAACGACCTGAAATGAAAATATAATACCATAATTAATCATACGCGACCAAGAAATGGGTCGGGACAACAATTACAGATACGGATACCCGTAACTTTCAAGAAATTACAAAATGGCCCAGAACGCCCGGAAATCACGATACGTGATCGAATAACCAAACTGAAGTTCACAACACGTCTAACAAAGTTAAACGGACTTACGGGAAACTCGAAATAGCAGTTTCGAACGAGATTCGCAAGAATCGAACTCAAGTGCGGAAAAGTCGCTAAAAAGCATGGAACTCAACAAAACGACACCGAAACGAACTCGGATGTCAAAAAGTGTAGAATTAATCATTCTCAGAATGACGAAACGGTCATGAGCGATTCATCAAAACGGACTTCAGCTGAAAAAAAGAAAAAAAAAGAAATTACCGGAAATCGAAAATTGCGGATATTACAAGTTGCGTATCGCGAACTATGGTTAACCACCCAGGGATGTCCGACGGGGCTCTGCGGGGTACGGTGGTCGTGAGTCTCGTACCAAGGTTAACTTTGAAATGTTTTGTTGGAGAACTGTGATTTTTGGCGCATACTTCGTCTGATTAGAATGGCAGTCCAAATGGTAGGGTACTTAGCTGGAATGGCACCAATAAATGTGTTGTGTATGATTCGTTTCTTGGTTCTGATAATTTGGTATGGGTACGTGAGTCCTGTGGTTTCTCTGTGCATTGTAGCTCTGTGGTATGTTGAGTGCGACTGGATTGGTTAAGTTGCAAAGTGGTGCTCTCTGATGTCGTTCTGTGAGACTATTGTCATGGTAATGTTTGACACGGTGTAGTTTCCACCGAGTTATTCTTGTGAGTATGTGATGTGGATGATTTGGGTCGTGGACCCCTGTGTTTGTGACTGGAATGTTATGATTGGGTCGTGGACCCTATTATCTGCTATCGGAATTGTATTTTGAAATAAACGATTGTTGGGCTATGTCCCTAAGTGTTTCGAAAGGCTTGAAAATTCTTAAACCCCAAATGCTTTCAAAACTCCCGAGATCGTAAAATGTTTTGTAAGATGTAAAATTATTTTTTTCCTATCTTTCATAATTCAAACTGTTTTGATCAAGTGAATTATCTCGGGAATTATATTAACGATTTCTAAGTTCTTGGAGTATGATATGTATGGCTTGTCTTTGTATTTATACTTGCACTAGCAAAACAGTGGAGTTTTGCTAACCCCCGAGTATTCGGGGGGTGGATGTCTGTTTTGCATCCAGGTACTTGCAGGTTGCTGGGGAGCAATTCACATGATCGTTACGAAGGATGATGGAAGACGGCGATACTAATCACATGAAGACCGGTGTTGAGTCTTTTGGCGATGCCTTGTTGTTTTGTCCTTCCGCTGTGTCTATTATTCCCGTTTTATGGGAATGTTGATTTATGTTAGCCCCTGCGTGGGTACGAGTTGCGAGAAAGAGTAATGTATGGTTGATGTGTATGTTGTGGTAAAAGACCAAATCGGTCTAATGGTTCATTATTTAGCCATGTCGGCATGTATTGTTTGTTGTGTTTTCTGTATTTAGCCTGGTAGATCCTCTCGGAGAGGGTCTGCGGCGCTGTAATATTCCCGAACAGTTTGGGGGTGTTACAAAACCAACGTGCAGTGCCCGGACAAGATCCGCTTTTCACGGATCATTGACCACAGCCTGTCAGCATCCTTCCACCAGCCGACAGGACTGCCGAAAGATGTCAGTAGGACCACCTGTGACAGCAACTCTGGACGTGTGCTGGCTCCTCATTGGACCGCACAGCTGGCTGCCAGCAACTGCCTTGGACTTTAGGCAGACAGCCCATGTGACTTGAAGACGATCGCCCCATTATTATATTGGACGAAAGGCGATCGCCCGCTAGGAAACAAGGCATCTCAGCCCCTATAAATAGAAGGCTCCCCGCACTGGTCCAATCTCTCTGGCATTCTCACTATTCACGCACAATACAGAAGCAATACACACAACTTGGCTTTCCTACTCTTGGCAACAGCTATCTCTCGGTTCATTCTTCTCTCTCAGCCTCTCTCACACAGAAGACGATCAGCCGAGAGCAAGAACACCAAAGCTTCGCTCAAGAGCTGGATAACAGGATCTTTTTACACTCGTTGTACTTAGATTCTCACATTAATACTTGTATCCACGAATATTTGTATTAATAACATCTCGCGAGAGCATTCAAGCCCGGGCCTAACAAACCCGGCAAATCTTGTGTTATTTATCTTCTCTCGGAAGTGCTCCCGCAACCTTGTTTGTTGTCCGTCCATTCCAGCAGTATTTCATCTTCGGATAAATATTTCGGGCAACACCAGCATGATACCGGCAATCGGGCTGGAAGACTGGAGATCGCCGTTCGGGCTCCGATAGCGCTTCTCATAGGCTAAGAAGAAACCTTTGCCTGGCCAGAAAGTCTGCGGCCTTAGCTCGGAAGATTGTGTAGGTCGAGGGTTGGTCTTTCGTAAGATGCCTGAACATAGGCGAAAGACCATGGAATCCTCCTAGGACCGCGTAGAGGGCGATCTCATCGCTTATGGACTCGCCGTTGAGGATGATCTCGACTACCCGGTCGATATAGTCCGACTCGGACTCTTCTTCCCCTTGTTTGATTCGCATCATGCGATGGGGACCTTCTGGCCGAGCGACCCTGGTGGCGAAGTACGCTGTGAAGTCGTTCGCCAGTTGGTTAAAGGAGCCGATGGACCGAGGCGGCAATGAGGCGTACCACCTGTGGGCAAGGTCGTCCAGCATCAGAGGGAACATTCGGCACCTGGTCGCATCAGATGCCCCACACCCGGTCATGTAGATGTTGAACTTGCTCATGCGTGTTTCGGGGTCTGATCTCCCTTCGTACAAGGGTGTTTGCGGAGGAGCGATCTTACGCTGCACTGGGGCGAGCTCGATGTGGACCGCGAGCGGCTCGCTCGGCCCGACGATCTTGCTCTTGGCGCCTGCCCCAGATTCCAGGAGCGCCTTCATGTCTTCGAGCCAGCATTGCATCGCGGCCATCGCTGTAGCATGGTCGCTCGTGGATCGGCTTTTGGAGCGGGAGCTGAGGCGATCGTGTACCGATCTTCTGACTCCACTGTTGCCGACCTCGGCTACTTAGCGAGGGGGAGCCAGATGTCTGGTCGGCCTTCTGGGAGTCGGATATGCCGAACTCCTGGTGACGGACTCGAGCTCCGTCGTCTCGTGGCTGGGGCCGGACTGCCCCGGTCGCCAAGATGGGTCGCTGCCCAGGCGATCGAAAATGGAGGTGCCCCGGCTGGCGAGCGCCTCTTCTTGCGGATGGGAGCCTCCTGGCGATCGCTCGGTCAGCAACGCCTTGAACTTCCGTTTGGTCATCCGGCGGATGGCCGAGGGGGTGATAGCGGGAGGCGCGTCGAGAGCACTCCGTCGCTCCTGTAGGATGGCCATGGCCTCCTCGATCTGTTCCGCGGTTTGAAACTGATCGAGCGAGAGACTTGGGCCGTCCCCCAGGGGCGGGATCGAGCATCTCAGATCGCGGCGGCTACCCTCCGCCATCGGCTGTGGCTCGGACTGCGACGGAACGAGGTGTCTAGCGGATCGACCAGCGGCTTTCTTCGATGCGGAGGCGGAAGACATGATTCTGAAAGCTTTCTCTGAAGAACAGTGAGTGTTTCTTCAGGTATATGCCCCGGAGAACAGTGAGTGTCCTTCAAGACGGTAGGAATAAAATTGAGGGTTAGATGCCCTTCTTCTAGCGCCAATTGTTGTTGCCCGAAATATTTATCCGAAGATGAAATACTGCTGGAATGGACGGACAACAAACAAGGTTGCGGGAGCACTTCCGAGGGGGTGTGAATAACACTAGATTTGCCGGGTTTATTAGGCCCGGGCTTGAATGCTCTCGCGAGAGGTTATTAATAAGTATTCGTGGATACAAGTATTAATGTGATAATCTAAATACAAAGAATGTAAAAGATCCTATCTATCTAGCTCTTGAGCGAAGCTTTGGTGTTCTTGCTCTCTGTCGATCGTCTTCTGTGTAGGAGATGCTGAGAGAGAAGAAGGAACCGAGAGATAGCTGTTGCCAAGAGTAGGAAAGCCAAGTTGTGTGCTGAAATCCTGTATTGTGCGTGAAATAGCGAGAATGACCAAGAGATTTCCAAGTGCAGGCAGCCTTCTATTTATAGGGGCGGAGATGCCTTATTTCCTGGCGGGCGATCGCCTTTCGTCTAATATAATAATGGGGTGATCGTCTTTAAGTCACATGGGCTGTCTGCCTAAAGTCCAAGGCTGCTGCCGTCAGCCAGCTGTGTGGTCCAATGAGGAGCCACCATGCATCCGGAGTTGCTGTCACAGGCGGTCCTACTGACACCTTTCGGCAGGCCTGTCGGCTGGTGAAAAGATGCTGACAAGTTGTGGTCAATGATCCATGAAATGCGGATCTTGTCTCGGTACTGCTTGTGGGTTCTGTCCTAAGCTTCGGCCTTTGCCGACTGGATGATTATCGGCTTCGAGCGGCATGAGGCGGTCGTCATTGGTCGGTCACCAGAGGTCGGCATCGGCAAGTGCCGATAGATGATCGTCTGCTAGTCAGCCACCAGGAGTCGATCGCCAAGTACCGGGAGACGATCGTCTTAGATGTCGATCGCTCGGCACCGGGACTTGTCCTGGGACCTTCGGTCGGCAGTTCTGCCTTGGCTGCCGGGCTAAGGCTAGGTTGCCCAGTCTCTGAGGCGATCGCCTGTCGAGACGTATAATTCTCGACACAACATACTTCATAGTGGTGATCGATTTCTTTATAAATCTTAATAGAGGGCAACCAAACAAGTTTCTAGTCTATTAATTTTCATAAAGTGGTGTCCAACACCAACCCATCTAATGGATGATTCGGTCTTCTTTTTCCCCTTGTTCACTCCCCTCAACCTATACGGTTTCTATGGTTCGTGAACAAGTTAAGTTTATGCCATCGACGCAAATCAGTTTCACAATTGAATCTTATCCGGCAACCTATCAGGTTTCTAGGGATAAAATTTGCTCCAACCGAAAGCATCCAAATGCTCTCCCGATAATTTATCCGTCCTCCCCGAATGACTACCCGATAACTCGGAAGCATAGCACATCCGGTTTGGATTTCAATTTCCCGAAAACTCGATGGAGGTAAGGAAAACCTTAAAACCTTATAAACTTAATTATTTGTTGTGGGAGAATTATCGCGATTAACGTTACACTTTGCACATTAATCATTTAAGCGCTTTTGTGGCATTCATACAACATGAAACAACCATTCACAACCTAGTTGCTACCAACATGTGGTTCATGGACCGTTCCTAGAAAACAAAAACTCCATAATCTAATTACAAGTCTTCGTCTTGAATCTCCGTCTTCTCGAAACGGATCTTCCTCCGGTCTTCATTATTACATATAAATTTTACATTGAAAATTGCATCCTAGATACAAATATTTCTAGTAAAATAAATAGGCTCAAAACGGCCTTTACAACCCAGTCGAATAAAACCGAACGATTAAAAAAAGTAGGTCCATGAACCACATCACCATTCAAAAAATAATGCATCCAACGCATTAATTAAATGGCATTCATAATGAATCTGAATATTGATCCAATCAATATAAAACAATCCATCCAAAATGAATTAATCCAATTAATTCAAACAACCGTCAATTTTAACTTGTTTCGGACGAGAAAATATTTCATTAAATTAATTCCCTTAAGAATAAAATTACCATAATTAAATCTTAGTCAAATTAAATCCAATTTAATTTGTAGGAAATTAATTATCGAACGAAATATAAAAAATGGAGTCGGAAAACACGGCCGGGCCAAGCCCGGGACACTGCCAGTGCCGGCGAGGTGGCACACTGCAGTGCCGAAACGGCGGGCGCTGCCGACCGAGACTCGCTCCTGCTTGCCCAGACGCGGTCATCTGAGCGGAACCCGCGGCGGTGCCTGGCGGCTCAAGTGCCGGTCCGTTTATGTTTTCGGCTCGTTTTTTTCGCCCCGATTCCAAAAATAATATTTTTCTAATCTTTATATTACTCATTTAAATCAGTTTCTCAAAAGAAAAATAGATTTATATTGTAACATAAAATCATGAAAAATTAATTTTTAGATGAACAATAGAAAATCAACGATTAATACTATTATGATTCCAAATCATACACCATCTAATCAAGCATTCCAAATGCTAATATCGTATATACGATCGCAAGACCTACTCTCCGATACCACTGTTGGGATTAGGTGCCTAAAACGAAGGCCCAGCGGAAGCGGTAAAACGAAAATTAATTCGATCCGAATCCCTACGAGGATCGATCGAGCTATGTATATACGAATATCAAAAACGAATTCACAAGAGATATAGAAACTCACCCTTGTAGTCCGTTGATTAGATGGATAACCTTCTCTTGAGCTATTCCCCAAGCTAAGCTTGATCTCTACGAATCTATTCCGCTTCAAGCCCTTGAACGATCCAACGCCGAAAGCACCGCGTCTCTAATTGCCACGCGCCGGAGAAACGACCGGAACGACGATCACCTTGCTATCCTCCGAGGATACGGCTAGAGCTAAGTGATGAAGCTATATATTTTTTATTACAACACTCCACGTGTATAACTCACTTACTCTCAATGAATCTCTCAATTTTCTCCAAGAACAATTGAGATGATATGAAGAAGATGATGAAGACAATTTGTGAAAATGTTTTTTTTTCTCTCTCTCTCTCTCAATGGCATCAAAGTTGGTGAATGAAAGATGTCTTCATCCCTCTTATTCAACTCCTCCCACATGTTCCAACTCATGCATGTGGGAATCTAACCCCACCTCCACAATTATCATTCATTAAAGAATGAAGACATAAGTCCAAAAGGAAGGTGGCTAGAAAAAGGGGGGCATGGAGAAACGGAAGAGTTCGGTTCGTTTCGGACTCTCGAGAGTCCAAACAGATAAACTCCAATTCCGTCCCGATGTATTTGTATAGTTTAATTAATCCAATTAATTTCTTCATATCAAATACATTATAACATAATTAATTTCTACAAGAAATAATTATATCCATGAATTAAATTAATCA
Source organism: Orobanche coerulescens (assembly GCA_033398695.1). Classification (NCBI taxonomy): domain Eukaryota; kingdom Viridiplantae; phylum Streptophyta; class Magnoliopsida; order Lamiales; family Orobanchaceae; genus Orobanche; species Orobanche coerulescens. The sequence goes on along the minus strand of CM065801.1, from coordinate 53,094,411 downwards.
CCCAGTGATATATTTAATTCATTAGGCCGTAAATCAATTTATCCAATAAATCGATTTAGACATCTAATGTCCCAAATTTAGATATCCAATATCTAATACACATAATGAGAGAATTAGCTTGATTCATTCCGTCGTCAATCCTAACGCGCGACTCGGTAGGTCCGTCTCAGTCAGCAATGGGAGGAACCAAAGAGTAGTAGCACCACCTAGCCAGCCTGGCGGACTACACTGTACCCCATCTGAGAACGAATGATTGGGATCATTCAAGAACCATTCTGTCGTGAATACCAGTATACGTATAAACCCTTCTTTCAAATGTCCCGATCAAGTTATAGGGTCACGGTCAGTCAAACCCTATCTGTACTTGATGCTATGCATGCGTTAATGCTGTTGTGTCGAGAATTATACTCTGCGACCGGCGATCGCCTCGGAGATCGGCGACCTAGCCATTACCGAGCAGCCGAGGCAGAACTGCCGACCAGAGATCGGGCGGCCTACTCTTAGCCCCGCAGACAAGATGTATCGGCCGACCGAAGGTCCCAGGACAAGTCCAGGTGCCGAGCGCTCGACATCTAAGACGATCGTCTCTCGGTACTTGGCGATCGACTCCTGGTGGCCGACTAGCAGACGATCATCTCCCGGCACTTGCCAATCGACCCTTGGCGACCGCAAATGCCGACCCTCAGTGACTGGCCGATGCCGACCTCTGGTGACCGGATAAAGACGACCGCCTCATGCCGCTCGAAGCCGATAGTCATCCAATCGGCAAAGGCCGAGCCTCAAGACAGAATCCACATGCAGTGCCGAGACAAGATCCGCATATCACGGATCGTTGACCACAGCCTGTCAGCATCTTCCCACCAGCCGACAGGCCCGCCTAAAGGTGTCAGTAGGACCGCATGTGACAGTGACCCCGGACGCGTGCTGGCTCCTCATTCGACCGCACAGCTGGCTGCCAGCCGCTGCCTTGGACTTTAGGCCGATAGCCCGTGTGACTTAAGGACGATCCCCATTATTATATTTGCCGGCAGACGATCGCCCGCCAGAAATCAAGGCTCCTCTGCCCCTATAAATAGAAGGCAGCCTGCACTTGTCCAAGGACCGAATTTTTACTCCCTGAAAGGCTTCAAAACTTCAACACCCACAAGATTTCATACACAACTTGGCTTTCTCCTACTCTTGGCAACATCTATCTCTCAGTTCTTTCTTCTCTCGGCCTCTCTCATACAGAAGACGATCGGCAGGGACGAAGAACACCAAGCTTCGCTCAAGAGCTGGATTAACAGAGTCTTTTTACACTCTTTGTACTTAGATTCTCACATTAATACTTGTATCCACGAATATTTGTATTAATAACATCTCGCGAGAGCATTCAAGCCAGGGCCTAAGAAACCCGGCAAATCTTGTGTTTATTCATATTCTCTCGGAAGTGCTCCCGCAACTTTGATTGTTGTCCGTTCATTCCAGCAGTATTTAATCTTCGGATAAATATTTTGCGCAACAACAATTGGCGCTAGAAGGAGGGCCTCCAACCCTCACTTTTCTTCCTACCGTCTCGAAGAACACTCACTGTTCTCCGGGGCATATACCTGAAGAAACACTCACTGTTCTTCAGAGAAAGCCTTTAAAATCATGTCTTCCGCCTCCGTGTTGAAGAAAGCCGCTGGCCAGCCCTCCAGACGCCTATTTCCGTCTCAGTCCGAGCCGCAACCGATGGCGGAGGGTAGCCGCCGCGGTCCGAGACGCTCGATCCCGCCCCTGACGGGTGGCCCAAGCCTCTCGCTCGATCAGCTCCGAACCGCGGAACAGATCGATGAGGTCATGGCCGTCCTACAGGAGCAACGGAGTGCTCTCGACGCGCCTCCCGCTATCACCCCCTCGGCCGTCCGCCGGAAGACCAAGCGGAAGTTCAAGGCGTTACTGGCCGAGCGATCGTCAGGAGGCTCTCATCCGCAAGGAGAGGGGCTCGCCAGCCGGGGCACGTCTGTTTTCGATCGCCTGGGCAGCGACCCGTCTTGGCGACCGGGGTAGTCCGGCCCCAGCTACGAGATGATGGAGTTTGAGTCCGTCACCAGGAGCTCGGCCTACCCGGCTCCTAGAAGGCAGCCCAGCCGTCTGGCTCCCAGTCGCCAAATATCCGAGGTCGGCAACAGCAGAGTCAGGAGATCAGTACACGATCGCCTCGGCTCCCGCTCCGAAAGCCGATCCGTCTGCGATCGAGCCACGGCGATGGCCGCGATGCAACGCCAGCTCGATGACATGAAGGTGCTCCTGGAATCCGGGGCAGGCGCCAAGAAGACGATCGCCGAGCCGAGCGAGCCGCTCGTGGTCCACATCGAACTCGCCCCCGTGCAGCACAAGATCGCTCCTCCGCAAACACCTTTGTACGAGGGGAGATCGGACCCCGAAGTGCACCTGAGCAAGTTCAACATCTACATGACCGGGTGTGGGGCATCTGACGCGACTAGGTGCCGAATGTTCCCTATGACGCTGGACGACCTCGCCTCCAGGTGGTACGCCTCATTGCCGCCTCGGTCCATCAGCTCCTTTAACCAACTGGCGAACATCTTCAAGGAGTACTTCGCCACCAGGGTCGCTCGGCCAGAAGGTCCCCATCACATGATGCGAATCAAGAAAGGCGAAGAAGAGTCCGACTCGGACTACATCGACCGGGTAGACGAGATCATCCTCAACGGTGAGCCCGTAAGCGATGAGATCGCCCTCTACGTGGTCCTAGGAGGATTCCATGGTCTTTCGCCTATGTTCAGGCATCTTACGAATGACCAACCCACGACCTACGCGATCTTCCTAGCTAAGGCCGCAGACTTTCTGGTCAGGCAAAGGTTTCTCCTTAACCTATGAGTAACAAGGTTTCCGTAGGTGAACCTGCGGAAGGATCATTGTCGATACCTATAAAGCAGACCGCAAACATGTCAACTATATGGAATTGTGGCGATCACGTCGCATTCCACTCCCACATGTGCGATCGGCGCCCGAACGATGATCTCTCGCCCGATCTCCAATATCAACCTATGAATAACGCGATCGGCAGCCGAGCGATGATCACAGTCTTCCAGCCCGATCGCCATCATCAAGCAACATCACCCAAAACTGGAGGACTCGGTCGCCATCAACAGTTCACCATCTCACATGATGGACTAAGGCACGAGATCGCCTCCACCGCACAATATACAGCCATGGTCCTGGTAGTCGATGGAACCGGCTGCTTCGGCCATGCAAGGTCCCTTTGGGTCAAGATCGCCCGCCCTTCGTTTAAATATGAGGCCAGCGTAGTCTGAGGGCTCTCCAAAACTAATCAGTGGACACGATCGCCCACCCTCAAAGGATCATCATCTAACATGGTGAACCCGGACAAAGCGACGTGCCACTACCCCCGTCTAAACGTACACCGTCGAGGTTCGCCATCCTCATGGCAGGCCGAGGTGGAAGCAGAACTAACAAGCCGCAGACGTGGAGTTGAATCATCCGACGCTGCCCCGCGCAAGGACTCCTCTAGACCGAGACCGCATGCCCTTCGTTTAAATACGAGGCGAGGCGCAGCCTAATAGAGGACCCTCACAATAAAATGAGTCACGAGACACTCAATGTCTTCACGCACAAGACACGGTCATGGAGTCGGTCCATCGAACTCCGCGACTGTGCACGATTCCTCAAACGACGAAACCATCAAGTTTCTGAGGGGGATCGGCCAATGTTGTTTTTTGCAGGTACAAGAAGGAAAGATAGCTAGCCAATCGACTAGATAGCCCAAGTCCGAATCCAAATTCAGCTCAACGGGTTGCCCGTCCTCATCTTACACGATCGCCAGCAAGAACCACCTCGCCCCATGTCTTCAACATCGGAGGAAGCTGGGGGGCAATTGTTGTGTTGAGAATTATACTCTCCGACCGGCGATCGCCTCGGAGATCGGGCGACCTAGCCATTGCCGAGCAGCCGAGGCAGAACTGTCGACCAGAGATCGGGCGGCCTAGTCTCAGCCCCGCAGACAAGATGTATCGGCCGACCGAAGGTCCCAGGACAAGTCCCGGTGCCGAGCGATCGACATCTAAGACGATCGTCTCTCGGTAATTGGCGATCGACTCCTGGTGGCCGACTAGCAGACGATCATCTCCCAGCACTTGCCAATCGACCCTTGGCGACTGACCAATGCCGACCCTCAGTGACTGGCCGATGCCGACCTCTGGTGACCGGCTAAAGACGACCGCGTCATGCCGCTCGAAGCCGATAGTCATACAGTCGGCAAAGGCCGAGCCTCAAGATAGAATCCACGTGCAGTGCCGAGACAAGATCTGCATATCACGGATCGTTGACCACAGCCTGTCATCATCTTCCCACCAGCCGACAGGCCCGCCGAAAGGTGTCAGTAAGACCGCATGTGACAGTGACCCCAGATGCGTGCTGGCTCCTCATGGACCGCACAGCTGGCTGCCAGCCGTTGCCTTGGACTTTAGGCCGACAGCCCGTGTGACTTAAGAACGATCGCGCCATTATTATATTGGCCGGCAGACGATCGCCCGCCAGAAATCAAGGCTCCTCTGCCCCTATAAATAGAAGGCAACCTGCACTTGTCCAAGGACCGAATTTTTACTCCCTGAAAGGATTCAGAACTTCAACACCCACAAGATTTCATACACAACTTGGCTTTCTCCTACTCTTGGCAACAGCTATCTCTCGGTTCTTTCTTCTCTCGGCCTCTCTCATACAGAAGACGATCGGCAGGGACGAAGAACACCAAGCTTCGCTCAAGAGCTGGATTAACAGAGTCTTTTTACACTCATTGTACTTAGATTCTCACATTAATACTTGTATCCACGAATATTTGTATTAATAACATCTCGCGAGAGCATTCAAGCCCGGGCCTAACAAACCCGGAAAATCTTGTGTTTATTCATATTCTCTCGGAAGTGCTCCTGCAACTTTGTTTGTTGTCCGTTCATTCCAGCAGTATTTAATCTTCGGATAAATATTTTGGGCAACAACAAATGCAAATCGAGATCATCAAGCTGTCGTGTATCTAATACAACTAGCTCCAATGCTTTGGCCAAAGACTTATGATCTCATCTGCCAATAACCGCATAGGACATATAACCCGCTCACTAACGGGAGAAAGAATTCTATCTTGGTATTCAGTAGGACCTGCTACTTGCCCGTCAAGATGCACGTCGAGGTTGACCCCCGCCTTCCGGTTTACAGGGTCGAACTACTCTAATGAAAATCTTGACGTCACAAGCACATCCCTACTAAATCCTCAAGTCGAAGGTTCACGAATACCTATCACAACCTTTCGATTCCGTCATTGATGGTCCCGGAGTGAAATCCGTGTGACGAATCGAGGGTGAGTCGGTTCGAGTATACTAATCCAATTAGCATACTTATAACGTGTGCTCCCACTAACCATTAGTGTTCGACTGGCACTCTCCATGTCAAAGAACACGTCATACAAGTCTTTACATAAACTTAACGCCCAGTCAAGTTTCATCGACTTGCAAACGATTAAGTATTTGAGCTATAACCTTTCCAGTGCCGACCCCATTATCCAATAAGGAGTGGAACGTTTTGCTCTCAAATACACGGACTAGTTTCTATATGTTTATTTACGAGTTAGGAATGCCAGTAACTACCAGTAAATAAAGAAACATTCATTTTGCCTTATATAAATAGTTTACATAATTACAAGTACAATGCCCTCACTCAACAACCTCTGAGTGGCATTCGAGGGCATACTCCTAACAGAAACTTGTAATCGTATTTAAGATTGAATTTGGAATCGGTAATGCTTAGACACTTGGTTAAATTGATTATGGACATGATGTTCGGATTGTGGAATCGTATTGTGGTTTTGAATTCATGTTTTATTGGTTCGGGTTGTTTGGATATGTGTTTAATTTGGATATTGTAGAATCGTTGTATTTGTTGATCGGTTATTGATTGTTATTTGTGATCATCGAGTTACGGATTGTATTGTGGATATGAGTTCGAATTTGGTAACGGGTTGAAGAGTTCGTAGATTGCTTTTGGTCGGGGCTGAGGAGCTCTTAGACGAAGGTAATGGATTTTGGTAACGGCTTCGTGGTATCGGTATCGAGGCAAGTTTCTACTTGTTCAGTTTATAATATTTAATGAATGGTTTCGTTTTCATTTCATTTATAATTCGTATAGCAATGTTGTTAGAAATGTAAGTTGTCGGGATAATGGTTGGTATATCGTACTCTGGTTGTAATAAATCATAAGGTATATGATTTAATTATGTTCAAGGAAGACGTGAGTTATCTTTGGTCAAGGATATAGAATATTGGATATCGAGGATCGTGATGACATAAGTATCGGGATAAAGTTTTATTGGTATTGAATGAATGGTACCTTATTTGAGATTATTTGTATAACTGTGTATTCGTTCAGGGATGTTGTCCGTGGAAAGGATGTTGTCTTCGTCTTTGAGGTAATTTATGTATTGTTCAGTTATGAGTTAATTATTATGTTGAGTTGTTGTATATGTTGTACGTTGAGGCTTCGTATATTGAGATTCGTATTGGCTGTTCGTTGAGGGATGTTGATCCCAGGACTATTGTTGGTATTAATGGTTGTGTTGATCGTCTCATTAAGGGATGATGATCCCAGAACTGTTGTCTGAGATTGTTGATCGTATGGATTATCCTTTGGGGTTTGTGATCCCAGGATTGTTATTTTGGATATTAATTAGTCGTGTCGACTTTTCATTGTCAGTCTGTTGTTGTTCACTTCGGTGAGCCTTTGATCCTTATTGGATATGCGTTTCTTTGAGTTTCGTTGTCATGTTGGATCGTGACATATCTGGAGTCATATCTGCGTGCTGATTGGTTATTGTGTAAGATTTTTAGCCGGGCACATGATGGTAATGTGTTGATATTTCCACATTGAACCGTGCACATGAGACGTAGTTCGTGAGGCTAATTAGGTACAAGACCACACGTGTATTTGATCGATACCCGGGGTGGCTTGTGCACGGACACATTTCCGGATCGGGCGTACTATGACTTCCATCTTTGAGCCATATTGTTTGGTTGTTCATCCTCCATTTATGGTTGGGTATGTTCGACGGTTTGCGACTGGTTGTTCATACGCCCGAGGGGTATGTTCGACAGTCGAGGTTATTTCTTTGAGATCTTTTATTGTTGATGGTTTGGAGTTTACCTTGTTGATGGTATTCTCGGTTATTGTTGGTCCTTTGTTGATCATTTGAAGTTTACCTCGTTGAGGGGATTCTCGGTTATAGTTGTAACACCCCCAAGACATTCAGGGCATATTACAGCGCCGTGGACCCCACACTGTGGAATCCACCAGGCTAACGTACCAAACAAGACATTCGACAACGACAAACCATCATAAAGAAAACGACAAGCTAAATAAAAGACTATAACCGACAAATAAAATTCTAACATCAAATCCATTTTCCCAAAATGGGAACACAACATTAACAAATTCAAATCGGAAGTACTCGAGTACTTAAACAAATTTTATAATACAGAATCCCAAAATCAGACATCAATAATAATTGACAGACAAGACACCAATAATCAACTTCTAGACAATATCATGCTTGCCCATCATCCTCATACGGCTCGGGTGCTCGCTTGTCCCCACGATCAATACCTGAAATACAAAAAGTATTTCCCCCATTTAAGGGGTTAGCGACAACTGCTAGTGCAAGTACAATCCATTTGAACTACATTCTAATCAGATGAATATATGCGCCAAAATCATTTTAGAAAACATTTTATATTCCGGAATATTTACGATGCACAAGCACAAAACACATTTTCTCCAACCAAAACAATTCAAAGTTAACCTTGGTACGTGACTCACGGCCACCGTACCCCGCAGAGCCCCGTCGGACATCCCTGGGTGGTTAACCATAGTTCGCGATACGAAACTCACGGCAACGTATCCCTAGAGGCCCCGTTGGACCGTCCCTAGGTGAACATACACATATCCATCCACAACAACCACAATACAGCCATAATTCAGATACTAGAACATGTAAACAAATGTAAAGTACTTGCCTTTGTGACATCTTCGAAGAATCGGAAGTGAAAAACGACTACGGATGATCCGAGTGGAAGACGACGGTTCCTAACGAAGAATTAACATAACTCAGTCCCAACGGACATCAATAAACGAAAGGAATACTCCCATAACCCCAATTACAATTCACGACAATAGACGTTCAATCGATACGAGCGAGGGTTTAAGCAAAATCTCCCCGTATTGATAATTCACGGATTAAAATCAAGGAAATTGGATTGGGAATCGTCCAATAACAACAATCGGTAAAAAGTTTCGCAACATACATGAACAATTCAGAATCAATCACGAAAAACCCGAAAAACCCCCAATTTATACAAGTTAGGGTTCCTGAAGAAAATACTTCGGATTCGGATGATGGAGGATGATTATGCTGATGGTGATATGCTACTACGACTCTATGGTGATGGAACACGAAAATTTCTTCAATCAAAACTGAAGGAATCGCCTCTGGAGTCGCCCCGTGAAGAAAAACGAAAGGAAAGATAAAAAATGAGGTCTTGGACCTCGCCATTGCTTTAAAAGCAATGGTCATTCTGGCAATAGGGGACACTTACGGCCATAACATGGCCAACTTACGGCCGTAACCACGGGTGTTACGGCCGAACACCCTACCGACAGCGAAGATCGGCAAATGGCCGCCCAAACGATTCCGGACGACCCCGAAACCCGGACCTGCTATCGAACCAAAAATACGACTACGAAGAATGTTCGATGACGAGTCTAACCAGCAAAAGAAAACATCAATCCGACTACCCGGGAATCCGAAATACGACACGAACATGAAATTCCTTAAACTTATAGGAAATTACGAAAATGGCCTAAGTGCCCGAAAAATCACGAAACGACGTCGGATTTACAAACCGAAAGTTTCAACATGACCAACTCAACCATACGAACTTGTACAAGCCAAGAAACAACGAAAACGAACGAGTTTAACGAGAATCGAACGTTCATACGGCAAAACATGTCATAAAATGAAATTACGTGAAAACATCATCAAAACTCGTCCAAACGGAAAAACACCAAGAACAAAGTAGATTCGAAATGTCGAAACGGTTACAAGCGAGTCGATAAAAATAGACATACACCAAAAATGGAAACTGCTAAAAATAGAAAATTACGGATATTACATTCTCCCCCTCTAAAATTAAGTTTCGTCCCGAAACTTAAGAATCAAAAAGTTCGGGATGCCTCGAACGCATATCCTCCTCTAACTCCCACGCCGCTTCTTCTACTCCGTGCCTCGACCATTGCACCTTAACCAAAGGAATAGTTTTGTGCCTTAACTGTTTGTCTCGACGCTCCAAAATCTTAATGGGCCTCTCCTCAAACGTAACATCCTTCTCGATCTCCACGTCTCCAAAATCAATAATGTGGGATGGGTCCGGAACATACTTCCTCAGCTGGGAGACGTGAAATACGCTATGAACATGACTCAACGACGGAGGCAAAGCTAAACGATATGCCAACTCACCGACTCTCTCCAATATCTCGAAGGGCCCAATATACCTCAGACTGAGCTTCCCCTTTTTCCCAAAACGGAAAACTCCCTTCGTCGGGGATACCCTCAACAGAACGTGATCTCCCACCTCGAACTTCAAAGGTCGACGCCTAACATCCGCATAAAAATTTTGTCGACTCTGAGCAGCCAACATTCTCTTTCTAATCAATTCAACTTTCTCCCTCGTCTCTAACACAAGGTCTGGCTCGGTACCAACTAGATCGGACGGCTCGTCCCAACATATCGGCGATCGGCAACGTCGTCCATAAAGTGCCTCATACGGTGCCATCTTAATCAACGCGTGCCAGCTATTATTATAAGTAAACTCAATTAAGGCCAAATGCTCCTCCCAGTCACTACTCCAATCTAACGCGCATGCGCGCAACAAATCCTCGAACGTCTGAATGGTACGTTCGGACTGCCCATCAGTCTCGGGATGGAACGAAGTGCTCAAACGTAACTGTGTCCCCAATGCCTTATTCACCGCCTGCCAAAAATGCGATACAAATCGGCCATCTCGGTCTGAAATAATGGTCCTCGGCGTACCATGAAGCCTCACTATCTGTGCGATAAAAATACGAGCCAACTTTTCTGGACCCCAAGTATCCTTGATGCCCAGAAAATGTGCCGACTTAGTCAGTCGGTCTACAATCACCCACACCATATTCATACCAGCCTTCGTCCTCGGCAAACCCGTGACAAAATCCATAGAGATATCCTCCCACTTCCACTCTGGGACGGGAAGTGGTTTCTATAACCCGGCTGGCCGCTGATGCTCAATCTTGACTTGCTGACAAGTCAAACACTTAGCTACAAACTGAACTACCTCCTTCTTCAAAACGTTCCACCAGAAATTCTTCCTCAGATCTTTATACATTTTACTCGAGCCCGGATGGACTGAGTAAGGTGACGCATGGGCCTCTCGCATAATACGATGTCTCAATCCCGAGTCGTTCGGAAGACACAACCGACCTCGGCATCTCAACACTCCGTCCTCATGAATAACAAATCCCGGGGCTTTCCCCTTTCCTACACTCTCTCGGAGCTGCATACACATCGGGTCCTCCAACTGTCCCGATTTAATATCATCGACCAGAGATGAAGAAATCTCAAGAGTACGCAACTGCCCGAAACTCTCTGGTAGTACAACCTCAATGCTCAACCTCATAAACTCTCGCTGAAGTCCCGACTGGGCCGTAAGTAGCTCAAGCACCCGAAGCGCTACCGATTTCCGGCTCAAGGCATCTGCCACCACATTTGCCTTACCCGGATGATATAGAATCTCGAGGTCGTAGTCCTTAATCAACTCCAACCATCTCCTCTGTCTCATATTAAGCTCTTTCTGCGTGAAAATGTACTTCAGGCTCTTGTGATCGGTGAAAATCTTACACGACAAGCCATACAAGTAATGACGCCAGATCTTCAACGCAAATACAACTGCGGCCAACTCAAGATCGTGCGTAGGGTAATTCAACTCATACGGTTTCAACTGACGGGAAGCATAAGCAATCGTCCTCCCGTGCTGCATAAGTACACATCCGAGCCCTTGGCCCGAAGCATCACTGAAAACTGAGAAACCCTCATTTCCACTCGGTAAGGCCAAAACAGGAGCGGTCGTCAACCGCTTCTTCAACTCCTCAAAACTATTCTGCCTCTCATCGGTCCACACAAACTTCTCTGACTTCTGTAATAACTGAGTCAACGGTCGAGCGAGCTTAGAGAACCCCTCGACGAATCTACAGTAATACCCGGCTAATCCCAGAAAACTGCGGACCTCCTTCACGTTCTTGGGCGGCGCCCAATCCAACACTGCCTCCACCTTATGTGGGTCCACACGAACACCCTCGGCCGAGATCACATGACCGAGAAACATAACCTCCCGCAACCAAAACTCACACTTTGAGAACTTCGCAAAAAGATGCTGAGCTCTCAAAATGTCTAACACGATATGCAAATGACGGGCGTGCTCCTCCTCGCTCCTAGAGTAAATCAGGATGTCGTCGATGAAAACGACTACACACTTATCGAGGTACTCGATAAAGACTTTGTTCATAAGATACATGAACACGGCTGGTGCGTTGGTTAGCCCAAAAGGCATAACCACAAACTCGTAGTGACCGTATTTCGTTCGAAAGGCCGTCTTCGGAATATCGGTATCCTTCACTCAGAGTTAATAATACCCCGATTTCAAATCAATCTTTGAAAACACAGTTGCCCCTTGCAACTGATCAAACAAATCATCAATCCTCGGAAGCGGATACTTGTTTTTGATGGTCACTTTGTTCAACTCTCGGTAGTCGATACACAAACGAAGTGACCCGTCCTTCTTCTTCACCAACAGGACTGGTGCGCCCCAAGGTGAAGCGCTCGGTCGAATATACCCCATGTCTAGCAACTCTCCCAACTGTTTCTTCAACTCAAGCATCTCGGCAGGCGCCATACGGTATGGCGTCTTAGAAATCGGGGCTGCCCCCGGCTCTAAGTCGACGGTAAACTCAACCTCTCGGTCCGGCGGCAAACCCGGCAAGTCGTCTGGCAAAAACGTCAGGATACTCACATACTACCGGAATAGACGAGAGTTCGACTCCCCCTTCCTCCGATCTCAAAGCGTAACACCAATAGCCCGTGCAACCTCCTCGAAGCAGTCTCACGGCCCTCAAGGCGCTGATCAGTAACCTCTGGCTACTCCGCTTACGCCCCACAAAAGAATGCTCGGTACCGTCAGAGGCTAACATCGAAACGGTTCTCGTTCTATAATTCATGATCGCCCCATGACGGTCCAGCCAATCCTCACCCATAATCAAATCCTCATCTCTAATATCTACCGCAATCAGATTAGAAGGCCAAACCCTCCCCGCGATACTCACAGAAAAATCTCTAACCTCACGATCCCCCACGATGCTATCCCCACTAGGAAGTTTAACAACAAAAGGCTCACAAGCAACTAGGCAATTGACATGCAGACGACGCACACAATCCATAGATATAAAAGAATGCATAGCACCAGAATCGAACAATACGGAAACAGGATGATCAAGGATGTGGACGATACCTGTAGCCATCGTCGCGTCAGGATCTCCTGCTCGTCTCATCTCATACACTCGGGGCGGAACAGACCCCGCACTAGAAGCTCCCCCTCTAGAAGGCTGCCCACGTCCTCGACCTCTGCCAAAACTCTGCTGCAGCTGAGGAACTGTCGGTTCCTGATTCACACTCGGCTCTCCCGCAGCTGGGGCTGATATCTGAGTAACTGGAGTTCGAGCCGCATCCGTACAAAACTTCGCACGATGACCCATCCGACCACAAGCAAGACACTGAATCGGAGGCCTATCACACTCACTCATTATGTGGCCCGGACGACTATATTTGAAGCACGTAGGACCACGGACGGAACCAGTAGGAGCAGACCTAGAACCGTTTCCTCGCCCAACTGATGGCGACTGACTCCCAAAGACTCGCGAACCAGACTGAGACTTCGGATACCCTCCTGACTTGCCTCCCGAAAACTGACTGGAGGTCTTCTGCTTCTTTCCTTCAGTTGCCGTCTCTGTCGCAGAAAACGACATCTCATAAGCCATCGCCTTATTCTGATATTCTTTCAAAGTCGTGCACCCCAGACCAGACATGTAGTGGCGTACCCTCGGTTTCATCCGCATATCAAAGTGGCGGATCTTATCAAGCTCATCTCGGACTTGGTTCCTCACATAATGCAGCTGTTGATTGTAGTCCTTGATAGCTTGAGAAATAGGAATGTCTTGGGGCTTAGCCTCAAAGAAGGCTCAGATCCTCCCCTCTTTCACTGGCCAAGGACAGAATTCATCTTCCATCAAATCCCGAAACTCTGGCCACGTAGCTGCCCGGTCGGGCGGTTTCACCGCTTGCCACCACGTTGCGGCCTCTTTGGCGAGGAAGTACTGAGCGATGGGTACATTCCTCTCCTAGAGCAGTTAGCAGCCTCGAATACCATCTCCATCTCAAATAGCCAATTCTCCCAACCAGAGGGGTCGGAAGCACCATCAAACTGCGGAGGACGCATACGAATCACGTCCTGAAGTAACTTATCATTGCCGGATCCAGTAGGCGGAACTGGGTTGGCATTAGCTTGGCCGACTAGAACGGCCTGAGTCAGTAGCGTCATCTGGTTCGCTACTTGCTGCAAAATGTTGGCCACTCCAACATTCTCATGTGCATTACCGGAACTAGCAGACTGGTCCTGCTGACCTCCGGAACTAGGGAAAATACTATTCGACAAAGAGGGCATCGCCGAATCAGTTCCCGAGTGATCGGACATGGCCGCCCCACCGGCTGCGCCACGTCCCCTACCGCGTCCGCGTCCTCTACCAGCAGGAATTCTGAAGAAGTAATGGGTAAGTACAATTCAAACGCAAAACGCAACAAGTTACTAAGACAGGAATAGAACATAACGGTGAAACGAGTCAAGTTAGGAAAAAAAACTTACGAGCACCGGCGTACTGAGATGATGGCATAGCAGTGATACTGTCCCAAAAACGACACTTAACTAGACCCAAATAACCGACAGCCTAGGTATCCATAAACCTAGGCTCTGATACCATATTCTGTAACACCCCCAAGACATTCAGGGCATATTACAGCGCCGTGGACCCCACACTGTGGAATCCACCAGGCTAACGTACCAAACAAGACATTCGACAACGACAAACCATCATAAATAAAACGACAAGCTAAATAAAAGACTATAACCGACAAATAAAATTCTGACATCAAATCCATTTTCCCAAAACGGGAACACAACATTAACAAATTCAAATCGGAAGTACTCGAGTACTTAAACAAATTTTATAATACAGAATCCCAAAATCAGACATCAATAATAATTGACAGACAAGACACCAATAATCAACTTCTGGACAATATCATGCTTGCCCATCATCCTCATACGGCTCGGGTGCTCGCTTGTCCCCACGATCAATACCTGAAATACAAAAAGTATTTCCCCCATTTAAGGGGTTAGCGACAACTGCTAGTGCAAGTACAATCCATTTGAACTACATTCTAATCAGATGAATATATGCGCCAAAATCATTTTAGAAAACATTTTATATTCCGGAATATTTACGATGCACAAGCACAAAACACATTTTCTCCAACCAAAACAATTCAAAGTTAACCTTGGTACGTGACTCACGGCCACCGTACCCCGCAGAGCCCCGTCGGACATCCCTGGGTGGTTAACCATAGTTCGCGATACGAAACTCACGGCAACGTATCCCTAGAGGCCCCGTTGGACCGTCCCTAGGTGAACATACACATATCCATCCACAACAACCACAATACAGCCATAATTCAGATACTAGAACATGTAAACAAATGTAAAGTACTTGCCTTTGTGACATCTTCGAAGAATCGGAAGTGAAAAACGACTACGGATGATCCGAGTGGAAGACGACGGTTCCTAACGAAGAATTAACATAACTCAGTCCCAACGGACATCAATAAACGAAAGGAATACTCCCATAACCCCGATTACAATTCACAACAATAGACGTTCAATCGATACGGGCGAGGGTTTACGCAAAATCTCCCCGTATTGATAATTCACGGATTAAAATCAAGGAAATTGGATTGGGAATCGTCCAATAACAACAATCGGTAAGAAGTTTCGCAACATACATGAACAATTCAGAATCAATCACGAAAAACCCGAAAACCCCCAATTTATACAAGTTAGGGTTCCTGAAGAAAATACCTCGGATTCGGATGATGGAGGATGATTATGCTGATGGTGATATGCTACTACGATTCTATGGTGATGGAACACGAAAATTTCTTCAATCAAAACTGAAGGAATCGCCTCTGGAGTCGCCCCGTGAAGAAAAACGAAAGGAAAGATAGAAAACAGCGGGCTGTTACGGCCGTAACAAGGGACACTTACGGCCGTAACATGGCCAACTTACGGCCGTAACTTCTCGGTGTTACGGCCGTAACACCTCATCGGACAAAGAAGATCTTGGCACCGCCCAAACGATTCCGGACGACCTCGAAACCCGGACCTGCTATCGAACCAAAAATACGACTACGAAGAATGTTCGATGACGAGTCTAACCAGCACAAAAAAACATCAATACGACTACCCAGGAATCCAAAATACGACACGAACATGAAATTCCTTAAACTTATAGGAAATTACGAAAATGGCCCAAGTGCCCGAAAAATCACGAAACGACGTCGGATTTACAAACCAAAAGTTTCAACATGACCAACTCAACCATACGAACTTGTACAAGCCAAGAAACAACGAAAACGAATGAGTTTAATGAGAATCGAACGTTCATACGGTAAAACATGTCATAAAATGAAATTAGGTGAAAACATCATCAAAACTCGTCCAAACGGAAAAACTCCAAGAACAAAGTAGATTCGAAATGTCGAAACGGTTACAAGCGAGTCGATAAAAATAGACATACACCAAAAATGGAAACTGCTAAAAATAGAAAATTACGGAATTACAATAGTTGATCCTTTGTTGATCGTGTTGGGAGTTTACCATGTTGAGGGTACTCTCGGTTATCGTTGATCCTTTATTGGTCGTATTGGAGTTATCATGTCGATGATATTCTCAGTGATGTATTGATTGATCAGTGTTATTGATCGTATGAGCATTCGGGATGTACGTCGTTGTTTCGGGATTTGTATTCATTGTTTTGTGGTAGTTGATCTACATATATATTGTATGTTATTGGTTTACCCAGGTTGAGATTTGATTGTGTAATCCAATGGACAAGATTTGGCACGGGCGAATTATTTCATGATTAGGAGTTATGATGATGTTTTCAGGATTGTTGGTATTTTTGAAATTCAATACAAATAATTGTTGTTAAGTTCATTTCGTCATTCGAGGATGCGAAATGTGGATTATTGTAAGGATTGGATTGTTATGGATTGGTAAGGTTATGTTGGTAAGATTGCGTTGGTAGTATTCTTACAGTATTATTACATTGGTATGTAATTATCTATGATGATGTGATCGCTATCATTATTGAGTATTGTGAATGACCCCGTCGTGGGCTTTATTTTTAGGTAGTCGGAGATCGAGCTAGTTGCGGTCGTGGAGGGATGAGCTTCCCGATGTGATACTGGCGGTGGCATGTTTTGGAGTATCGAGTATTTCTTTTCTGGTTATTCATTTCCGCTGCAAATGTGTATTTTTGAACTGTGTATCTTTATCCGCCGCGTGTGTGTATTTTAAAGGGGCTTTTTGGCATTTTGCGAACTTGGGTTATTTCGTCAAACCTTTTTTCCTAAATTATCTTTATACACCCGAAAACCCGCCTACGATCCAAGTATATTCGTATATAAACAACAACGAGGGCGGACCACAACCAAACCCTCTCGATTCCGTAAAAATCACAAAATATACCATGAATCCGTAGGGAAACTAAGAATACCAACAAGATTAATCATATTCATCATGAATCCATCTACAAAACGGAACGGATCGGAAGAAAATCCCAAAACCCCCAATTTATCGAAAAGTAGGGTTCTAAGAGATTTACCTTGGATTAGGATGAAAGATTCGTGTTGATGTTGTTATAATACTCCAAGAACTCAAGAAAGATGTTGGATGAGATGATTGGAGGAAGAAATCGCCAAGAAAATCGCCTTGGAATCGCCTTCGCCGCGGAGAGAGGAAGAAATGAGAAATTATGATTATCTCGGTCAACTCCCCGGTTTATATAGCAGGAGTGTTAGCGCACGCTAAAATCTCAAGGTTAGCGTGCGCTAACGGGTAAAATTCCAATCCCTACCGTTAGCGTCCCGGTCAAAGAGCGATTTTTGGCCGTTAGCGTGCGCTACTCAAACGTAGCGTGCGCTAATAACCTCTCGGAGCGCACGCTATCGACCAATAGCGTGCGCTACCGGACATCGATCGAGTCGGTGACAAATCGCCCGAGCCCACTGATCCGTTAGCGTGCGCTACCATACAAGTGTAGCGTGCGCTAACCGCACTTGACCGTTCGTGAGTAAATCGCCCAAGATCGACACTCACGCTAGCGCACGCCACGGCATCATCGGTGCGCTAGCCTCTCGACATTAGCGTGCACTAGTATACGTAGCGCACGCTAATACGCTAGTCCGTATACCGGAAAACAAGATCGCCACTCCCGGGGCTACGCCAGCGCGCGCTACGAAACAAACGTAGCGTGCGCTACTAAGGGGCCCCTAGCGTGCGCTATGCAGAAAAAATAGCGTGCGCTATGTATGAAATATGAACGGTTCAAAACACCGGAAGGTGGACGAAACATCCAACGGAACATCTCAACGGGCATCATAACATAGAATGGATCCACGGCAACCCCGAAACGGTGGTTCCGCACAACAATAACGGGGATAAAATCCACAGATAATAGAAAAGATACACTGAAAGATACACGAGGGTCACTACTATCGGGAAATACGCCGAAAAAGAAAAATATAAGAAAAATGCGGATATTACATTCTACCCCTCTAAAAACAAGTTTCGTCCCGAAACTTAAGAAACAAACAACTCAGGGTACCTAGCACGCATGCTCTCCTCCGTTTCCCAAGTTGCCTCCTCGACACCGTGTCTCGACCACTGCACCTTGACCAAAGGGATGGTCTTATGCCTCGCCTGCTTTCTCCCGATGCTCTAAAATCTTCAAAGGACGCTCCTCAAAAGTAATATCCTCGGCAACGTCAATCTCCCCATAGTCGATGATGTGACTAGGATCCGGGATATATTTCCTCAGCTGGGAAACATGAAAAACGCTATGAACATGACTCAGGGCCGGGGGTAACGCCAAACGGTATGCTAACCCACCGACTCGCTCGAGAATCTCGAAGGGTCCAATAAATCTCGGACTCAACTTCCCCTTCTTCCCGAAACGGAATACTCCTCTCGTCGGCGACACCTTCAGCAAAACGTGGTCTCCCACCTAGAATTCTAAAGGTCGACGACGGACATCGGCATATGACTTCTGTCGACTCTGGGCAGTCAACATCCGTTCTCGAATTAATTCTATCTTCAGTCTCGTCTCTAAAACGACATCCGATTCGGTCCCGACCAAATCGGACGCCTCATTCCAACAAATCGGCGATCGACCTCGTCGCCCATAAAGTGCCTCATACGATGCCATCCGAATCGACGTGTGCCAACTATTGTTGTACGTGAATTCGATCAATGGCAAATGCTCCTCCCAGTCACTACTCCAGTCGAGAGCACAAGCACGCAACATGTCTTCGAATGTCTGGATAGTACGTTCCGATTGTCCATCTGACTGGGGATGAAAAGAGGTACTCAAATTCAAATGGGTACCTAACGCCTTATGCACCGCCTGCCAAAAGTGCGATACAAAACGGCCATCACGATCCGAAACAATAGACTTCGGAGTACCGTGAAGTCTCACAATCTGCGCGATAAACACACGAGCCAATTTCTCCGGGCCCCAAGTGTCCTTGATGCCCAGAAAATGTGCCGACTTGGTCAGACGATCAACAACCACCCATACCATATTCATGCCCGACCTCGATCTCGGCAAACTCGTAAAAAAATCCATCGATATATCTTCCCATTTCTATTCTGGAATGGGAAGTGACTGCAATAACCCAGCCGGTCGCTGATGCTCGATTTTGACCTGCTGGCAAGTCAAACATCTCGCCACAAACTGTGCGACCTCCTCCTTCATATCATTCCACCAGAAGTTCCTCCTCAGGTCCTTGTACATCTTACTCGAACCAGGATGAACAGAATAGGGTGTGGAATGGGCCTCATGCAAAATACTCTGTCGCAACTCGGGATCGTTCGGCACACAAAGCCGACTCTGGAATCTCAAAACACCATCCTCGTGAATCACAAACCCAGGAGACTTTCACTTAAGAACGTTCTCTCGGATTTGAGTAATCATCGGATCCTTTAATTGCTCCAGCTTAATTTCATCGATCAAAGACGACGGAATCTCTAAAGCACAAAGTTGCCCGACAGCTCCAGGCAACAAAACCTCAACATCTAACACGATCAAAGCCCGCCGAAGCTCAGACTGAGGCGTAAGGACCTCAAGCGTTCGCAACGCAATCGGTTTCCGACTCAAGGCGTCGGCCACGACGTTCGCCTTGCCCGGATGATAAAGGATTTCGAGGTCGTAGTCCTTAATCAGCTCTAACCACCTCCTCTGCCTCATATTCAACTCCCGCTGAGTAAATATGTATTTCAGACTTTTATGATCGGTAAAAATCTGACATGCAGAGCCGAAAAGATAGTGACGCCAAATCTTGAGTGCAAAGACAACCGCCGCTAACTCCAAATCGTGAGTAGGGTAGTTAAGCTCATACGGCCTCAACTGTCTCGACGCATAGGCAATGGTCTTGCCGTGCTGCATCAATACGCACCCAAGACCCTGAACCGAAGCATCGCTATACACGGCGAATACCTCATTGCCACATGGCAACGCCAAAACCGGAGCTGAAGTCAAACGCTTCTTCAGTTCCTCAAAGCTCGACTGTCTCTCATCGGTCCAGACGAACATCTCGGATTTCTGGAGCAACTGTGTAAGTGGACGAGCTAGTTTTGAGAAACCCTCGACGAACCTACGGTAGTAGCCAGCCAAACCCAAGAAACTACGGACCTCCTTCACATTTGTGGGCGATGCCCAATCTAACACTGCCTCAATTTTCTGCGGATCCACACGGACTCCTACTGAAATCACGTGACCCAAAAACATCACTTCCTTCACTAACTCACATTTCGAGAACTTCGCATAGAGTTGCTCGGTCCTCAAAATGTCTAACACTATCCGCAGATGATGGGCATGCTCTTCCTCATTCCTCGAATAGATAAGAATATCGTCAATGAAGACGACGACACACTTATCCAAATACTCGATAAAGACTTTGTTCATCAATTGCATGAACACCGCCGGCGCATTAGTTAACCCGAAAGGCATGACTACAAACTCGTAATGTCCGTATCTCGTCCGAAAAGCTGTTTTCGGCACGTCGGACTCTCTCAACCGAAGCTGATAGTACCCCGATTTCAAATCAATCTTCGAGAATACCGCAGCTCCCTGCAACTGGTCAAACAAGTCATCGATTCTCGGCAAAGGATACTTGTTCTTGATGGTCACCTTGTTTAGTTCGCGATAGTCGATACACAAACGTAGTGAACCATCCTTCTTCCGCACAAACAGGACCGGTGCGCCCCAAGGCGAGGCACTCGGTCGAACATACCCCGACTCAAGAAGCTCACTCAACTGCTTCTTCAATTCTGCCATCTCTGAAGGTGCCATGCGATACGGCGCCTTCGAAATCGGAGCCGCGCCCGGCTCTAACTCTATAGCAAACTCAACCTCACGATCCGGTGGCAATCCCGGTAACTCGTCAGGAAATACATTAGGAAACTCACTAACGACTGGAATCGATGAAAACTCGACTCCACCATTCTCCATCTTCAAGGCGTAGCACCAATAACCAGTACACCCCTTTCGCATGAGACTCATCGCCTTCAAGGCATTAATGACAAATTTCTGATTTCCCCTCCTTCGCCCCGCGAAGGAGTTCTCGGTGCCATCCTCAGCTAACATGGTGATGATTCTCGTGCGGTAGTTCATGATTGCGCCATGCCACTCGAGCCAATCATCCCCGAGAATCAAATCCTCACCCACAATACTAACAACAATAAGATTAGAGAGCCAAGCTCTCTCACAAATAAACACAGAGCAGTCTCGGACTTCTCGATCACCGACAATTCTATCACCGCTAGGAAGTTTAACGATGAAAGGCTCGCAAGGTGACAAGCAGTGGAGACTCAAACGGCGTACACACTCTAGAGAAATGAATGAATGCGTGGCACCCGAATCAAAAAGCACACCGACAGGATGAGAATGGATATGAACAGTACTGCCGCCACGAGCCGCCGGGTCATCGGCCCTCCTCATCTCATATATACGCGGCCGGGCGGAGCCGACACCGGAAGCTCCTCCCCTAGCGGGCTGACCCCGACCCTACCTCGGCCGGCGCTCGGTGGAGGCGGCGAGCAAATGAGCCACGGTTCACACTCGGCTCCAACGGCATCGTTGAGAAGAACGGGTGCCGCGAAGCCGTTTTGACTCCGCCACAAAAAGGGGCCTTGTGGCCCACTGGCCCACAAGTGTGACAAGTAAACTTGACGAGAACACCGCCGGCTCCTATGGCCCTCGCACACCACGCTTAAAACATGTGGGTTCACAAGCGGAGGTTCCGCGGCACCCGAAAGCTCCCAGAGAAACGAGCCGAACCGCCGTTGAAATATTTGCACTTGAGATTTCGCCGCCTCCACTCTGGGACCAAAAAATTTCCGACCGACTGCTTTCTTGCTTTCACGAGCCAAATCACTAGCCGTCACCGACATATCATAAGCGAGGGCCCTACTCGATAATCCTTCAAGGTAGTGCGACGAGTCCAGACATGTAGTCCCGAATGGGCGCCTTCATCCTCCCGGAAAATGGAAAATTTTGTCGCCTCCGACAACTTGGGTCTTCACATAACCCAACTCCTTGTTAAAGTCGGCAATGGCCTGAGATATGGGGATATCCCGTGGCTGAGAATCATAGAAAGCATGCACTCGAGCCTGTCTGACCGGCCACGGACAATATGCGGTCTCCATCAATTCTTGGAATTCGGTCCACGAAGCAACGTGATCTTTGGGACCAACGGCCTCCCACCAATCTGTAGCATCTCCCGTGAGAAAGTATTGAGCAATAGGGACCTTACGGTCCTCGGGGCAGTTGGTAGCAGTGAAGACTTTGGATATCTCCTTGATCCACCCTTCCCAGCCGATCAGGTCCGAAGCTCCCGAAAACTGAGGAGGATGCATCTTGATGACGTCCTGAAGCCAGCGATCCGCTCCGCCCCGATTAGCATGGGCCTGATCGGAGTTCTGTACCACCTGAGCTATAGCCGCCATCTGGTTAACCATTTGCTGCATAACAGCCGCAATACGAAGATCGGCGCGCTCCTGAGAAGAAGCATGACTGTGACGGTCACCGCATCGCTGCCTCAAGAATGCGACGTGGCCGCCCCACCGGCTGCCCCACGTCCTCGGCCGCGTCCACGACCACGACCACGGTTTTCTCCGGCATCCATACTGATGTTGAGAGATAACAGAAGTATATCGATGATGAGTAAGGGAGGAAAAGCAACTACGATTCAAAAGTGGAAATACAATGCAAGAAACAAAAGAGCCGAATAAGAAAACTTACGAGCACTGGAAGTACTGGGATTCTGGCAGCGGTGTGACAATGTGTAAAACAAACACGACTAGACCCAAATAACCGACAAGCCTAGGTGTCCATAAACCTAGAGCTCTGATACCATTTTCTGTAACACCCCCAATATATTCGAGGTGTATTACAGCGCCGTGGACCCCTACATGGGATCCACCAGGCTAACACAAGAAAACACCTCTCGACTAACCGTCTCGGTTAGCGAGGAAACAAATCAAGTAATGTAACATAAAACAACACGTCCGGTACAACCGGCACAATGAACATCAACCGGCAAAAACAGTAACTCCAACGAAGTCCAAACACAATCCGAAAGGAAAAACCTAAGTACTCGCGAGTACAAATCTATAAGTTTAGAAATACAGGAAACAACCATATCGAATTTAGTCAAAAGAATTCAGATGACCCAAATGCACATGTCAACGACCCTGGCCGACATCCTCGTACTGTCCCGGTGCTCGCTCGTCCGGATAATCATAACCTGAAATCCAAAACAAGAATTTCCCCGAAACGGGTCCCCCAAAGGGGTTAGCAATTACGCTAGTACAAGTAATCAAGGCAAACCAATCGCTTACATATTTCATAGTACATGCACCAATATCATTTCAAAAACCAAACTAGACATGTCTTTTCCGGAAATAAACAGTCAAACAATTTGCCTTGGGAACAGAGTCATATCATAAATTCCCGCACGAGGCCTCTAAGGACCCTCCCTCACTGGCTATATTATAAAGCAAAACACGCACATGCATCGCCTTGGGAACAGAGTCATATCATAAATTCCCGCACGAGGCCTCTAAGGACCCTCCCGCACTGGCTAGCTAAACAAACTCATGAATCCGGGACGCAAACCTTTGGATTCCCTCCTTGATCCCGTCGGACCAACACGAGGTGAGCAAATCACACACAAAATACATTACCATTCTACGTTAAGCATAAAGGTTTCCAAAAATACTTGCCTTGAATTAATGACGACGCGAAGAACGGAAAGGAAGTCACCGACGAACGCTAGGAACCAATGAAACCGAACCTAACGATTCGAAGAATACAATCACAACCATTTCTAAATGAATACGGAATTGGAATACACCCGAAAACCCGCCTACGATCCAAGTATATTCGTATATAAACAACAACGAGGGCGAACCACAACCAAACCCTCTCGATTCCGTAAAAATCACAAAATATACCATGAATCCGTAGGGAAACTAAGAATACCAACAAGATTAATCATATTCATCATGAATCCATCGACAAAACGGAACGGATCGGAAGAAAATCCTAAAACCCCCAATTTATCGAAAAGTAGGGTTCTAAGAGATTTACCTTGGATTAGGATGAAAGATTCGTGTTGATGTTGTTATAATACTCCAAGAACTCAAGAAAGATGTTGGATGAGATGATTGGAGGAAGAAATCGCCAAGAAAATCGCTTGAATCGCCTTCGCCAGAGAGAGGAAGAAATGAGAAATTATGATTATCTTGGTCAACTCCTGGTTTATATAGTTGTGGAGTGTTAGCGCACGCTAAAACCTCAAGGTTAGCGTGCGCTAACGGTAAAATTCCAATCCCTACCGTTAGCGTCCCAGTCCAGAGCGATTTTTGGCCGTTAGCGTGCGCTACTCAAACGTAGCGTGCGCTAATAACCTCTCGGTAGCGCGCGCTATCGACCAATAGCGTGCGCTACTGGACATCACCAAGTCGGTGACAAAGCTCCCGAGCCCACGACCCGTTAGCGTGCGCTACCATACAAGCGTAGCGTGCGCTAACCGGCACTTGACCGGTTCGTGAGTAAAGCCGTCAAGATCTTGGACACTCACGCTAGCGCACGCTACGGCATCATCGGCGGCGCTAGCCTCTCGACATTAGCGTGCGCTAGTATACGTAGCGTGCGCTAATACGCTAGTCCGTAGAAGGTGGAAAACAAGCCGCCACTCCTGGGGGCTACTAGCGCTACGCATTTAAACAAACGTAGCGTGCGCTACTAAGGGGCCCCTAGCATGCGCTATGCAGAAAAAATAGCGTGCGCTAGGTATGAAATATGAACGGTTCAAAACACCGGAAGGTGGACGAAACATCCAACGGAACATCTCAACGGGCATCATAACATAGAATGGATCCACGGCAACCCCGAAACGGCGGTTCCGCACAACAATAACGGGGATAAAATCCACAGATAATAGAAAAGATACACTGAAAGATACACGAGGGTCACTACTATCGGGAAATACACCGAAAAAGAAAAATACAAGGGGAAGAAAAATGCGGATATTACACCTAAGACATGAGTTCCGAGAGAAAACAAGCGCTTTGGAAGTTGAAGTAAACTTGTGCAAGGCAGCGATTGCCGGAGGAGCCATTACTAAGAGGATGCCGCGCACGGAAGCACCACCACCTTTGAAGTACGGAGGTAAGCGCGACTCTAAAGTACTTGATGAATTTCTTTGGTCCATAGAATGCTATTTCAATGCGACTGAGGTAAAAGACGACAAGTCAAAGATAGACACTGCCGTCCTTTACCTAAGTGAAAACGCTGCTCTATGGTGGAGACGAAAACATGGAGACATTGAAAAGGGACTCTACACCATAGACACGTGGGAAGAATTCAAGAAGCAACTTAAGAGGAAATTCTGCCCACATAATGCCGAAGAAATAGCCATGAAGAAGCTCCGAGAGTTGAAACACACGGGTTCAATCAGAGACTACGTGGTGGAATTCACCACGCTGATGCTTGAACTACCCGACATGCAAGAAAAAGATAAGTTATTCTACTTCTAAGACAGATTGCAGGCTTGGGCTTACAATGAGATCAAGAGAAGGAACGTTCGAGACGTGGATGAAGCGATTTCCGTAGCGGAAGATCTCATGGATTTTCGTCAAGACACACCCGCTAGGAAGTCTGGTGAAGTGGGGAAGCCAGCCCCTAAGCCGCCATCAAGAGAGGAGAAACCTGCTTCCAGACCTTCGAATCCCAAAGGAAAGCCGGTTGAAGGAGGAAGTTCAAGGGAGTACAAGTGTTACTTATGCGATGGCCCTCACTTGATTCGGGACTGCCCTAAGAAGAAGGCCTTCAACGCAATGGTATTTGAGGAAGAGAGGAAAGGAACGGAAGAAGCTTATATCAGCTCAATGCGACTCCTTAACTCCATGGCGAAAGAGGATACCAAGACTCCCAAGGAAACCGAGAAGGGACGAGGCCTCATGTTTGTCAATGCCAAGCTTAACAAAGGTCACGTAAGAACATTGATCGACACAGGTGCGTCTCAAAACTTCCTTGCTGAAAGTGAAGCTATGAAAATGGGTATTCAATACACCAAGGAGATAGGTTGGGTAAAAGCATTAAACTCTCCGTCCCAGCCTATCCTTGGAGTTGCCCAGGGAGTGCCCGTTGAAATAGGAGGATGGAATGGCACTACAGATCTGACTATAATACCCATGGACGAGTACCACATGGTGTTGGGAATGGAGTTCCTGGACGAGGTACGTCCTTTTTCATTTGAAGACCAAACCATGCGGATCACCAAAGGTTCGACGATACATATCGTGCCTTTGGAAAGAAGTAAAACAGAGACTCGAGTTCTATCATCCATGCAACTCAGTAAGGGACTTCCGAAGTTGGTCACCATGGAGCAAACCAAGGCGCAGGATGTTGCCGAGAGCAAAGAGGTCCCCACAAAGGCAGTACAGAAGATTGAATCAGCCATTCGGAACACAAAAGTCGCAAGCAATGTGCGACGGGGCTTAGGCGCAGGGCATGCACCAATACACTTCAAGGCAACGACAATGGACAACTGTGGCAGCACGGAGAAAACCAATGATTCGCCACGTCGACGGGGACGTCGACGAAACGGGCGGGGGAGAGTGTCACGGAAGAAAGTTGATGACGGGATAGACGTACAAGTACGGTCGCACGAGGTGCTGAAGATCAAGCACGAGCAAGATGCCCTGAAAGGCATCGGGCTGGAAATGGAGGTTCAGCCTTATAAGCAGCATGGTCGGACGGAGAACCATGTGATGAAGCCGTGGGAGGAACACAGGCGCCGCTATGGGAGGCGGTTCGCCCAAGGGACAACGTGCCTTAGTATTCAGGAAACTTGGGCATTCCGGTCGGGACATGTGCGGGACTGTCCGGCAGTGCATGAAGCACGGGCAAGGCCGGCCGAGCAAGCTATGCTCGGAATAAGGAAAGATGACGAGGCGAGGTCGAGTCGCGAGGCAAGACTCAAGCAAGGATGTTGGACGCGGGCGTGGGGTGCCGGACGCGGCCGACGTGCATGGGCGCGCGTGCGCAGGGTGCGAGAGAGACCCTCCCCCCCTATAATAGGCTTAGTGGGATATACCCTTGTGGGGGCAGTGGATACTGAAAAGCTAAGGAGTCACTCTGCGGGGAAGACTCGACCAGGAACAGCCAGGTGCGGACCAGAATGGCCCAGAAGGTTCGGGAAGACTCCAGAAGGTTGCAGAAGTAAGAGGACTGTGTCGGGCCGATGCGGGCCGGAATGGGCCTAAGCGGGCCGAGACGGACTGGAACGAGCTGGAGCGCCCGGATGAAAGCAGAAGCCTCAAGAACCTTCAAGAAAGGCTGGATCTTAGAAGGCTTGTGGAATAGCCTAGAAATATCATATAAGTCTTGAAATGGAAAGATATGTATGGAATCTTCTAGTGTATTCTTATGATGTAAAGATAGGAGAAAAGTTGTAGACTTCTCTAGAACCCTCCATAAGAGGAGGTGGGAGATGTATAAATAGGGGGAGCTCATTTGCTCCAAGACCATCAAGGAGATCAAGAAGATCAACAAGATCAAGAAGTGTAATCAAGAAGTGCTTGTAATCTTTGAAGTTCATATAATACAAAAGCACTTCTTACCTTGTAGTCTTCAACCCTTAGTTTCTTGCTTTCCAAGTCCATCAGAACGTCATAAGGAGTGGAGTTAGCCTGACTTAGCTAAAAGTGAGCTAAGTGGCACACGAGATCGGCTAGTCGTAAAGTCATCCCGTGACATAGCGCACGCTACTGTCGGTCGTGGCGCACGCTAACCGGCAGGGGTAGCGCACGCTGTCGGCCGACTAGCGTACGTTACCGGAATGAGTTTGTTAGTCCAGAGGCTACTGGACAGGTCAGCTAGTGCGCGCAGGCTTCCGGCCGTAGCGCACGCTAGCGGGAGTCGGTCGGACAAGTCATGGTCGGCAGAATTGGTCGGTGGTGCCGGGTCATGCGGGCCATGGCCGAGAGTGCTGGGCCGATACTGGCCGATAGCGCACGCTAGTCCGAGAAGGCTAGCGCACGCTAGTTCCGGCCCAGTATATAAATGACAGAGCAGCCACTTTTTCATTCATTTTTCATTTCCTTCCTCTTCGGTCCGCGGCTAGAGCTTTGGAGGAGATGAAGCCATGTTGTTAAACAACAAATCCATGAAGTTTCTGAGTTTATATCACCGATCAATCATCCTATAACATCCTTCGATCCAGCGAATCAAGGTTAGATCTTTAGAACCTACTTTTGGGGAGATTTGGGGATTTTCGCGTTTTTGTCCGATTCATTCGGTTTTGCTCAGTAATTCATGATGAATATGATTAATCTTGTTGGTATTCTTAGTTTCCCTACGGATTTATGGCATATTTCGTGATTTTTACGAAATCGAGAGGGTTTGGTTGTGGTCCGCCCTCGTTGTCGTTTTTATACGAATATACATGAATCGTAGGCGGGTTTCCGGGTGTATTCCAATTCCGTATTCGTTTAGAATCGGTTGTGATTGTATTCTTCGAATCGTTAGGTTCGGTTTCGATGGTTCCTAGCATTCGTCGGTGACTTTCCATTCCGTTCGTTGCGTCGTCGACTATTCAAGGCAAGTATATAATTATGATTGTACGTTCTCGACTTTGGAAGTAAGTAATATTGATGGTATGATATGAACGAACCATTTTTACGGCATTCATAGATATATTGATGGCATAATATGAACGAACCGTTTTTACGGCATTCATATATGTATTGATGGCATGATATGAACGAACCGTTTCTACGGCATTCATACATGTATTGACGGATGATATGAACGAACCGTTTCTACGGCATTCACATACGTCTTGAGGTGACACTATGAGATTTAGTTATTCCGGAATACTAGTCTTAAACTCATGAATTGACAGTTACATTTACTTTATTGTCGAGGAGTATTGTGTTTCATACTTGATATACTTGCACTAGCTATTCGACGACTAACCCCTTTATGGGGGAAATACTTTTTATGTATTTCAGGTTCCAGGAGAGCGGATAGGCAGGTATCGGGTCGGCATGAAGATGATGGGCAAGTGTGATACTGTGTCTTGTCTCCAGTTATCTTTTTGGATTCCTCCATTCAGTGTTGTTGTACTGGAATGGATTTTAAATACTCGAGTATTATATTTCAGTTTCCTTGATGTTCCGGCCTGTGTTGCCGAGGTATTGATTTGTGCGGTGATGTATATGGTTTCATTGGTTATGGTTTTGAATATCATTTGTATCGTCTTTCTTTCCATTGAATGTAGACCTTCTCGGTCAAGTTTTATAGTTCCGCGTATGTTTAGCCTTGTGGGTCCCACGGCAGGGCTCACGGCGCTGTAATATACCTTGAATAACTTGGGGGTGTTACAATTGGTTGGGATGAAATCCCGTTATTACACCGTTGACCGATTTCAATTCCCTATGCACTCTTGATGTTCGATGAATTGTCCCAACGGGTAGAACTAGGATGAATTTCTTCGTATTCATGATGTTGAGATTGGTTGTATATTATTATTGTGTTAGGGTCCGATTGGAGAGGATTGTTCGGACCGTAACTTATTCCTTCGTCGTTTCCTTCGCGTCGTATTATCCAAGGCAAGTACACGTATTATATTTCATTATGTGTGTACGGTTTTGATGCGAATGATGTAAATCGGATTATTGAATGATTGTGATGGTCACTCTTCCACCTGGGGATGGCATGGGGCCTCTGGGGGCCGATACTAATGGGTACGGCCACGGAAGTGGACTTGGGTGCGTGCGTTGATGTTCTTCCACCTGGGAATGGTTCGACGGGACCTCTGGGGGCCGATACTGATGGGTACAGCCGCGGAAGTGGTTTCTCACCTGGGGACAGTCTGACGGGACCTCTGGGGGCCGATACTAATGGGTACGGTCGCGAGTTACCAAGCGTGGATAATTGTGATGTGGATAACTTATTGATATACTATTTTGGTGTAAATGTGATATTCCGGAATATTGATTTTCAAAATGATTTTCCTAACGTTTTGTTTGCGTTGAATCGTGTATGTATATAATGTTGTGTAATTGTGTACTTACACTAGCTATTCGAGTGCTAGCCCCTTAAATAGGGAAATACATCTCATGCATTTCAGGTACCAGGAGAGCTGAGGAGCAGCACGGGACATGCACGCAAAGGATGGGCTGGCATGATGATGTGGCTCGAATCTGTATTTTTATGTTTTGACATTGCATTTGTCGAGTATTGGAGTTAGACTGTTTATTTTTAAACTTGGTTTAAGTCCCCTGCGTGGGCAATGAATTGGTATTTAACATATGCTTCATGTACTCCGTTAAAATGTTTTGGCCGAGGCCACGGCCTTATTTACTTTTTGAGTGCATCTTTTGGGATATCTTTGTGGTTTATGAGTAATGAGTTAGCCTGGTAGACCTCATGGGGGTTCTATGGCATGTAATGTCACATTTGTGAATTGGGGTGTTACATTTATGGTATCAGAGCTTAGGTTTTGAATACCTAGGCTGTCGGTAAATTTTTGGGTCTGTCAGTTACGTCATTAGAGTCAGTCGTTGAGCCTAATATCATCATGCTACTATCTTTTCGTACGACCCGTGGCTGTAAGTCTCCTCGAACTCTTATATTTCTGTAATTCATTTTATTGCATTGTTCGGAATTATGAATTGTGATACCAACTTTGTCAATTGTGAATCTTTCTGATCTTGTTATTTTCATTCTTCCTTTAGTATGTTGAGAGGTCATGGTAGACCAGCTAGGGGACGCGGCCGAGGCCGTGGTCGGGGTGCTGATAATGAAGAGGGCTCACTTTCTCAGTCCTCTGCGGACTCAGCCTCTCACTTAGTACCGTCGTGTAATAATGCCGATGTCGGGACTACTGTCGTACTTCAACAGTTAGTAACCCAGCTTGCTCAGATAGCTCAGGGTGGACACCCGAATCCGCCCCCGACACCTGAAGAGGAAGCTAGTAAGTGGCTTCAGACGGTGACTAAGATGCACCCTCCTCGTTTCTCCAGATCTTCTGAATCCCTCGGTTGGGAGAATTTGCTCTTTCAGTTGTCCAGGACCTTTGATGTCGTAGCTTGTCCTGAAGACACGAGGGTACATATTGCCAAGTACCTTCTGGATAAGGAAGCTG
Organism: Orobanche coerulescens; assembly: GCA_033398695.1. Lineage (NCBI taxonomy): Eukaryota > Viridiplantae > Streptophyta > Magnoliopsida > Lamiales > Orobanchaceae > Orobanche > Orobanche coerulescens. The sequence continues at coordinate 53,063,174 of CM065801.1, read as the reverse complement.
CGGAATGGTGGGAGGCCGTTGCGCCCCGAGACCGTCGAGCTACTTGGGAAGAGTTCAGGGCTGCTATAGAAGCAGAATATTGTCCGCCGCCAGTCAAAGAACGCAGAATCGTGGAGTTCTTCACTGCCACACCTCAGGATGTACCGATTTCGCAGGCCATTATCTCTTACAATCAGCAGTTGGGTTTTGTGAAAGATCAGGTGAGGACGGAGGCCGATAAAATCCGTTACTTCAATATGCGCATGAAGCCGCATATCAGGCAGAGTATGGTACCGCTCATGTGTGCCACTTTGAAGGAATACCAGGATCGCGCTCTGGCGATCGAGATGGCTGTCCCGAAATCACAGTCGGTTTCGGAAGATAAGAAGCAGAAGACTACCGACGGGTTCTCGGCCGGTAAAGGTGGTCAGTTTTCGATGTCTCGTTCTGCTCCTACACCTGGGAAGAGGCCGTTTCATCAGGCCGGTGGATCTCAGGGTAACCGTTCGGTCCAGTCTGTGGCACCTGGCGGGAGAGTTTGTTTTAATTGCAGTCAGCCCAAGCACGTTATGAAGGATTGCCCATTTCCGTTAGTTACTTGCTTTACTTGCGGACAGACCGGGCATCGGGCAGCTCATTGTGACAGGGCCACCAGGGCCGCTAGAGCTCCGACTACCACCGCCGATCAGAGGGATCACAGCACTCCAGCTACTCATGTTCCGCAGAGTTCGGGCCATGGTAGGGGTCGGGGTCAGCCGAATCGCCGTACAGCGTCGAGTTCGGGTTCAGTTCACCCCCGATTGTATCAGATGAGGCGCACAGAGAAGGCAGACGTTCCAGTAGCGTCAGGTACCACTCAGATCCTTACTCATCCAGTTTCAGTGCTTTTTGATTCGGGTGCTACCCATTCTTTTATTGCTTCGGATTGTGTGAGTCGTATTAGTTTTGACTGCTTATTTGAGTGTGAGCCGTTTGTAGTGGGTACGCCTAGCGGGAATTGTATGGTTGGGGACCGGGAGGTTAGGGATTGCCCAGTGAGGATCGGGAGCCGAGATTGGCCCTCAAATCTCATTGTTATAGACCTTAAAGGTGAGGATTTGATCCGCACGGACGATTGGTTGAATCGTCACGGTGCTATTATGAACTATCGGACTCGAACCATATGGATAGTGGTCGAGGACGGCACCGAGCATACTCTCGTCGGTTGTAAGCCGGGTAGATCGGGGAGTGTGATTAGCGCCTTGAAGGCGATGAAACTTCTGAACCAGGGTTGTGTCGGCTATTGGTGTTTCGCCCTGCAGGCGGATGGTGGTGGGGTTGACATATCGTCGATTCCAGTTGTTAGCGAGTATCCCGATGTATTTTTGGATGACTTGCCGGGATTACCACCACATCGAGAGGTGGAGTTTCCTATTGATCTTGAGCCGAATACGGCCCCTATTTCTCGAGCACCGTACCGTATGGCACCGTCGGAGATGCTAGAGTTGAAGAATCAGTTGGGAGAATTGTTAGATAAAGGGTATATTCGACCGAGCGCATCGCCTTGGGGTGCGCCTGTACTTTTTGTTAAGAAGAAGGATGGATCGCTTCGTTTATGCATCGATTATCGAGAATTAAACAAGTTGACCATCAAAAATAAATACCCTTTGCCCCGGATTGACGACTTGTTCGATCAGCTTCTGGGGGCGACAGTCTTTTCGAAGATTGATTTGCGATCGGGCTACTACCAGTTGAGGATTCGGGACATCGATGTACCGAAAGCTGCCTTTCGGACGAGATATGGCCATTACAAGTTTGTGGTTATGCCTTTCGGGCTAACCAATGCCCCAGCAGTGTTCATGCAGCTGATGAACAAATTTTTTATTGAGTATCTGGACAAATTCGTAGTCGTCTTTATCGATGACATTCTGATCTATTCTCGGAGTCGGGAGGAGCACGCCTTACATCTTCAGATTGTATTAAACATTTTGAGAGCTGAGCAGTTGTATGCGAAGTTCTCTAAGTGTGAGTTTTGGCTCGAGGAAGTGATGTTCCTCGGGCATGTGATCTCAGCAGAGGGAGTTCGGGTAGATCCGTAGAAGATAGAGGCAGTGTTGGCTTGGGAGCCGCCTAAGAATGTGAAGGAGGTGAGAAGTTTTCTGGGTCTTGCCGGCTATTACCGTCGATTTGTTGAGGGATTTTCTAAGATTGCTAAACCGCTCACTCAGTTGCTCCAGAAGACTCAGAAATTCGAGTGGACCGCAGACAGACAGAATAGTTTTGATGAGTTCAAGAGATGACTAACTACCGCACCCGTGTTAGCATTGCCTCAGGGGAACGAAGATTTCGTGGTATATAGTGATGCTTCGGGCCTCGGACTCGGATGCGTTTTGATGCAGAGAGATAGGGTTATTGCTTATGCATCCCGCTAGTTGAAACCATATGAGGCGAATTACCCCACGCACGATTTGGAGTTAGCTGCGGTCATTTTCGCCTTAAAGATCTGGAGGCATTATCTCTATGGGTCGTCGTGTAGGATTTTTACGGATCACAAGAGCTTGAAGTATATCTTCAGTCAGAAAGAGTTGAATATGAGACAGCGTAGGTGGTTGGAGCTAATTAAATATTACGACCTCGAGATACTTTACCATCCGGGTAAGGCTAACGTAGTGGCCGATGTGTTGAGCCGGAAGCCGATGACGTTACGGATGTTAGAGGTACTTGCACCACAGAGTAGGATCCAGCGAGATTTTATCTGTCAAAATATCGAGGTTTGGGTTCAGAGAGTTCAGGGTCAGTTATGTATGTTGGAGATCACTTCGTCCTTGACTGATGATATCAAGGCGAAACAGTATGATGATCCGTTTTTAGTCCAGCTGAGGGAGGATGTGAGGAAGGATAAAGCCCCTCGATTTGTGGTTCAGGATGATGGCGTTCTGAAATTTCGCGGCAGATTATGTGTACCGAATGACATTGAGTTGAGACAGAAGATTTTTAGTGAGGCTCATACTACGCCTTATTCTATACATCCTGGTACGAGCAAAATGTACAAGGATGTGAGGAGTAACTATTGGTGGAGTAATTTGAAATCGGACGTTAGCGAGTTTGTGGCGAAGTGTTTGACCTGTCAGCAGGTTAAGATTGAGCATCAGCGGTCCGCGGGGTTGCTACGACCACTTCCCATTCCGGAATGGAAATGGTAAGACATCTCTATGGATTTCATTACCGGGATGCCTAGGACTCGGACTAAAATGAACATGATTTGGGTTATTGTTGATCGACTAACCAAATCAACTCATTTCCTGGGTATTAAGGACACTTGGGGCCCAGAGAGACTGGTGCGAGTGTTTATTGCAGAGATCGTGAGATTGCATGGGACTCCTAGGAGTATTGTTTCGGATCGTGATGGCCAGTTCATATCACATTTTTGGCAGGCGGTCCATCGAGATTTGGGGACTGAGTTGAGACTTAGTACGTCTTACCACCCTCAGACTGACGGACAGTCAGAACGAACGATCCAGACGCTGGAGGATATGTTGAGAGCCTGTGCATTAGATTGGAAGGATGATTGGGAGTCGCACTTGCCGTTGATTGAGTTCACGTACAACAATAGTTGTCATGCCTCGATCAAAATGGCACCATTCGAGGCATTGTATGGGAGGAGGTGCAGATCGCCGTTGTTTTGGGATGATGCGTCCGAGCTGATTGGTACCGAGCCCGATATGGTAGTTGAGTCGAGAGAGAAGATTGCCCTGATTCGCGATAGATTGGTGACAGCCCAGAGCCGGCAGAAGTCTTATGCCGATACACGTCGCCGACCGTTGGAGTTTCAGGTGGGAGACCATATGTTGCTTAAGGTGTCGCCGACACGGGGAGTTTACCGCTTCGTTCGGAAGGGTAAACTTAGTCCGAGATTTATTGGGCCATTCGAGATTTTAGATAGAGTTGGAGAGCTTGCGTATCGGTTAGGCTTGCCGCCGTCCCTGGGCCACGTGTATAATGTATTTCATGTTTCCCAGCTTAGGAAGTACGTACCGGACCCTAGCCACATTATCGATTTTGGAGAGATCGAGTTGGGGCCCGACATTACCTTCGAGGAGAGGCCGATTCAGATCTTAGAGCATCGGGTGAAGCAACTCAGGCACAAAACCATTCCTTTGGTTAAAGTTCAATGGTCGAGGCATGGGTCCGAGGAAGCCACGTGGGAGACGGAAGAGAGTATGAGATCGAGATACCCCGAGTTATTCGTGTTGTAAGTTTCGGGACGAAACTTATTTTTAGGGGGAGATAATGTAATATCCGTGTTTTCTATTTTTGGTAATTTCTATTTTCGGTGTATATTCATTTCGGAAACTCACTTGGCACTGTTTTGGAATTTTGAATCTATTTAGTTCTTGGAGTTTCTCCGTTAGGATGAGTCTCGATGATATTTTTACGTAATTTCATCTTGAGTTATATTTTATCGTATGTGTATTCGACTCTCATTAAACTCATTCGATTTCATCATTTTCCTATTTCCATGAGTTCGTGTGGTTGAGTAGAGCATGTTGTGAGTTTCGGATTGTTAATCCGATGTTGTATCGTGATTTTCGGATGTTTGGGCCATTTTTGTAATTTCCTAAAAGTTTAGGGAATTTGTTCCTTGTTCGATTTTGGTTGTGTACCTAGGATCGTTTTGGGGTTTTCGTACTTCCATTTCGTGTTATTGTTGCCCAAATATCGATTCCTATTGCTTTTATTCTCTTCTCGGATCATTTTTCATCATTTTGGGACTTCTGGGGTGTGGGCCGCGGCACAAGGATTGTGCGCCGCGGCACACACATTGTCCAGTATCTGGCCAAGCAGTCTGTACCGTGTGCCACGGCACATGCCAGCAGGGCCGCGGCACACTGTCGAGTCACTGCCGCGGCACACTCGTCCGGGCCGCGGCACACTCGTGTTGCACTTATCGGCCAAACCTTTTGTACCTTGTGCCGCGGCACACTTCGGCTGGGCCACGGCACACAGAGCGGTCTGCCGATCACTGGGCACAATTTTTGGCCCTGTGCTGCGGCACACTTCGGCTGGGCCGCGGCACACATAGCAGTCAACCTATAACTGCGTTTTTTTTCATCGAAATTCACTCATTTTCTCATTCCTCTTCTCTTCTTCACGTCGGGGCGATTTTCCAAGGTGAGGGTTCATCAGATTTTCATCCAAACACCGTTTGGGAAGTATAGCTTAGCATCATATCATCATCACAACACCAAATCATCTATTGTTCAGCTTTGAATCAAGGTAAGATCTCCTATAACCCTAGTATGAATTTGGGGAGGGTTTGGTGGTGATCTTGCCTTTTAATCCGATTTAACCGTAGTTGTTGTTGTATTTCGATAGTTTACTCATGATCCTTGATTCCCTTGTTATTGGTTGGGATGAAATCCCGTTATTACACCGTTGACCGATTTCAATTCCCTATGCACTCTTGATGTTCGATGAATTATCCCAACGGGTAGAACTAGGATGAATTTCTTCGTATTCATGATGTTGAGATTGGTTGTATATCATTATTGTGTTAGGGTCGGATTTCAGAGGATTGTTCGGACCGTAACCTATTCCTTCGTCGTTTCCTTCGCGTCATATTATCCAAGGCAAGTACATGTATTATATTTCATTATGTGTGTACGGTTTTGATGCGAATGATGTAAATTGGATTATTGAATGATTGTGATGGTCACTCTTCCACCTGGGGATGGCATGGGGCCTCTGGGGGCCGATACTAATGGGTACGGCCACGGAAGTGGACTTGGGTGCGTGCGTTGATGTTCTTCCACCTGGGGATGGTTCGAGGGGACCTCTAGGGGCCGATACTGATGGGTACGGCCGCGGAAGTGGTTTCTCACCTGGGGACGGTCCGACGGGACCTATGGGGGCCGATACTAATGGGTACGGCCGCGAGTTACCAAGCGTGGATAATTGTGATGTGGAAAATGTTGGGTACCAAATCGGATATTTACGCCGTTCTATGCGGAAGCGAAAATAAATTTGCGGAAAATAAGTCACACAAGGATTTATAGAGGTTCAGCTATTAACGAAGCCTACGTCCTCTCTCGATGTATCTTTTTCCTTAGGCTTAAGATCAAACCCTCTACGCCTCTCTTCTATCGGTCGAGGGATTACCGTTACAAGCTCGTCTTCTATCGGTCCGAGTAAAACCGTTTTTCCTTTTCTATTGGATAAGGAATCAACCACTCTAGCTTTCTATGGGTACTAGATAAACCTCACTTAGATATCGATTGCGATTCTAACAATGCCGGATACTTGATCCTAATAACACCGAATCCAATCGTATCTTTTCTTTTACCTCTCGTGTATAATGTTGAATGTATAAACACTCAAACTAACAAAATAAGCTCAATATTACAACAACAATGTAAGTATATGATTCTCAGATGTATGACTTGTTTGCTTGAAGTTGTTGTCCTCAAACAATACCATAGGAATGGTATTTATAGGCATTTCCCATAAACTAGCCGTTGCTGGCTGTTTTGACTTGCTAGCGTGCGCTGGCCTTTTTTTGTAGCGTGCGCTAGATATTTCCAGTTTCAGTCCAGTAGCTTCGTTTCTTCTTTAGCGTACGTTATGCCTCCTTCCTTACGTACGTTATTTCACTTACTTAGCGTACGTTAACCATGATTGAGTAGCGTGCGTTAACGTAATATATCCATTGCCTTTCCTTGTCAAACTATCCGTTTGATGCTTGACTTTGACTTGCTTTTCCCAACGTTCGGATTGACTAGATTCAAACAACTTAGTGTGCGCTAATCATACTGTTAAGCGTGCGCTAATGATGACTTCATTGCATACGTTATTCTGTGTTTGAATTCTTCCACAACAGTAACATGGCTCGATAGCGTGCGTTAATACTTATGTGTAGCGTGCGCTATCGTTCAGCTTTTCTTCACTGCAGCTTACTTCGAAACTTGGCTGGGGTGCAGCTTACTCCGCGTTAGCGTGCGCTAACTAATATGCCTTAGCGTGCGCTAATGCAGTCCAGATTGTAACTTTTTGCGTCTTCGTCTACTTCGATGTTTTGCTTCGCCTCGATGTTGTTTTGTAGTTTAGCAACTTTAATCATCAAAACATAAATTAAATAATGTGTGGAATAAATATTCCAACAATCTCCCCCTTTTTGATGAGTACAAAACAACTCTTGAATTGGATAATCTGTAAAAAATAATATATGTATATTTCTACGAATCAAAGTTTTCGGCTTTGATCGTTTCGTTAGATTCTCCAATCCTTTTCTTTTCGACATCTCCTTTATTTTTCAACTCCCCCTATTTGTATGCTTTTCTTCTCTTTTCGACTTGTGCGATTTTTCTCATTTTTATCTCAATTCATCTCCTTCTCCCCCTTTTTGTCTTCATCAAAAAGTAACAAAAAATATAAAGGATACCAAATGAAATATAAATATGCATGATATCAATTTATGCATAAGGGTAAAACTCCCCCTGAAAATATTATTTCCTTCTCCCCCTTTGTAAAATATCATTTGTCAAAATTTATTTTTGGGGATCCAACCGATAGTTGGTTTTTCTTTTGAAACGAAGACGATGTTTGAAACGTTTGTTCCTTTAGGAACCCAAATCCTTTTAGTTTTTATCGTCCGTCTTGGGCTTTTGCAATTGGAAATATGATGCCCGATTTTTAAACACTTTTCGCAATGGGGTATATTGAAATTAACGGATTCGTTTTTCGAACGTGATTTGAATCCTAACCCATCTTTATTTAGAGTATATTTTTGAACAAATAACATTTGTTCAAATTTATCGTTGCCGCACGAAAATTTCTTTGTCAAAATTTTTAGTTCATCTTGAACTTTTAAAAGATCATTTTTCAAAATATTTTCATTTTCAAGGCATTTCGAATGATTAATTTCGACAAATTTCCCTTTTTCAAGTATTTTGGAATTTTCAATTTCCAAAGTTTTATATTTAGACTTGAGGGACTTAATTTCATTTAAAGCATTTTGATAGTCCGTATGTAGTAACTCGAATGCTTCAAAAAGTTCGTCATAAGAATTACTTAATTGACTTTCGACGTCGCTATCGTCGAATGAACTTCGGTCCATGAGCGCGAGATTATTTTGTTCAAGAAAATCTTCATCGGGATCTTCGTCGCTCCATGTTGCGATTAGAACCTCCTTTTGCTTTACTCGACAGTTCTTAGCAAAGTGGCCTGGTTTACCACATAATCGACAAGTGTTGTCGAATTTTTTAGGTTCGCCCGCTTGAATGTCCTTCTTCCTCCGGTTTAATAAGTGTTGGAACTTATTAATATTTTTGGCATAATATGCCATTTCTTCGTCGCTTTCGTCCACCGGGGTTTCTTCTTTCTTTTTCGACATTTTAGCCTTAAAGGCTATCGACCTCTCATTCGGTTTCGGTTTGGCATTTCGATATTTTAGAACAATCTCGTAGTTGATAAGAGAACCAACGAGAGCACTAACATCAAGAGTATTTAAATCTTTGGATTCCATTATTGCCGTAACCGTACCGTCCCATTCTCGAGGTAGTGATCGGAGAATTTTCTTTACTTTCTCACTACTCGAAAGTGGTTTTCCGAAACATGCTAATCCATTAGTAATGACCGAGAATCGGTCGAGCATAATCGAGATGGATTCGTCGTCCTTCATTTGGAATAATTCATAGTCGTGAAGGAGCATGTTTATCTTCGTCTCTTTGACTTGAGACGTACCTTCGTGTGTTACCTCAAGCATTTTCCAGATTTCTTTGGCACTATCACACGATGATATCCGGTTGTGTTCTTCCGGATTTAAGGCACAATAAAGAAGTTGAGTTGCCTTACAATTGAAATGGTCGTTTTTCCAATCGGAGTCGTCATATTCTTCAAAATTTTTAAGCGTACCGTTGGAATTCATTGGGATTTTTGGACCAAGACAAATCACTTTCCAAAGTTCGATGTCGTAAGCTCGAATGAATATTGACATCTTCTTCTTCCAAGTCATGAAGTTTGCGCCATCAAAGAATGGTGGTCGGTTGAGAGCAAGGCCTTCGGCTGGAGAGATTTGAAACGCCATTTTTGATCTACTCCTCGGATGTTAAGCCGCGTATTGGAGAACCGCTCCGATACCAATTGTTGGGTACCAAATCGGATATTTACGCGGTTCTATGCGGAAGCGAAAATAAATTTGCGGAAAATAAGTCACACAAGGATTTATAGAGGTTCGGCTATTAACGAAGCCTACGTCCTCTCTCGATGTATCTTTTTCCTTAGGCTTAAGATCAAAACCTCTACGCCTCTCTTCTATCGGTCGAGGGATTACCGTTACAAGCTCGTCTTCTATCGGTCCGAGTAAAACCGTTTTTCCTTTTCTATTGGATAAGGAATCAACCACTCTAACTTTCTATGGGTACTAGATAAACCTCACTTAGATATCGATTGCGATTCTAACAATGCCGGATACTTGATCCTAATAACACCGAATCCAATCGTATCTTTTCTTTTACCTCTCGTGTATAATGTTGAATGTATAAACACTCAAACTAACAAAATAAGCTCAATATTACAACAACAATGTAAGTATATGATTCTCAGATGTATGACTTGTTTGCTTGAAGTTGTTGTCCTCAAACAATACCATAGGAATGGTATTTATAGGCATTTCCCATAAACTAGCCGTTGCTGGCTGTTTTGACTTGCTAGCGTGCGCTGGCCTTTTTTTGTAGCGTGCGCTAGATATTTCGATTTGATCCGGTAACCCGTTTCTTCTTTAGCGACGTTATGCCTCCTTCCTTACGTACGTTATTTCACTTACTTAGCGACGTTAACCATGATTGAGTAGCGTGCGTTAACGTAATATATCCGTTGCCTTTCCTTGTCAAACTATCCGTTTGATGCTTGACTTTGACTTGCTTTTCCCAACGTTCGGATTGACTAGATTCAAACAACTTAGCGTGCGCTAATCATACTGTTTAGCGTGCGCTAATGATGACTTCATTGCATACGTTATTCTGTGTTTGAATTCTTCCACAACAGTAACATGGCTCGATAGCGTGCGTTAATACTTATGTGTAGCGTGCGCTATCGTTCAGCTTTTCTTCACTGCAGCTTACTTCGAAACTTGGCTGGGATGCAGCTTACTCCGCGTTAGCGTGCACTAACTAATATGCCTTAGCGTGCGCTAATGCAGTCCAGATTGTAACTTTTTGCGTCTTCGTCTGCTTCGATGTTTTGCTTCGCCTCGATGTTGTTTTGTAGTTTAGCAACTTTAATCATCAAAACATAAATTAAATAATGTGTGGAATAAATATTCCAACAGAAAACTTTTTGATATACTGTTTTGGTGTAAATGTGATATTCCAGAATATTGATTTTCAAAATGATTTTCCTAACGTTTTGTTTGCGTTGAATCGTGTACGTATATAATGTTGTGTAATTGTGTACTTGCACTAGCTATTCGAATGCTAACCCCTTAAATGGGGGAAATGCGTCTCATGCATTTCAGGTACCGGGAGAGCTGAGGAGCAGGCACGGGACATGCACGCAAAGGATGGGCTGGCATGATGATGTGGCTCGAGTCTGTATTTTTATGTTTTGACATTGCATGTGTCGAGTATTAGAGTTAGACTGTTTATTTTTAAACTTAGTTTAAGTCCCCTGCGTGGGCAATGAATTGGTATTTAACATATGCTTCATGTACTCCGTTAAAATGTTTTGGCCGAGGCCACGGCCTTATTTACTTTTTGAGTGCATCTTTTGGGATATCTTTGTGGTTTATGAGTTATGAGTTAGCCTGGTAGACCTCATGGGGGTTCTATGGCGTGTAATGTCCCATTTATGAATTGGGGTGTTACAATATACACCTTGGATTGTGAATAAGGATTGTTTAGATGTTAGAACACATCACATTATGTCGTTTGAGGATTTTGAATGTGATTTCGGAATTAGTTGTGTTCTTAAGGAACTCTTGGATTATATGAATTGATGAACATGTTTGAGTGATGTTGGTGTTTTGGATATGAATAAGTTACGTGTTTTGATCCAATATTCGTATAGGAATACGAATATGATTTCGAGTTTGATGAGAATTATTATTCATGTTTGAATTTGAGAATTCATACGTGTTGAATAAGTGTTCAATTCGGATAATGGAAATATTTGAAACCTTTGGAATATAGTATTCTATAATGTTGAATTGATCGGATTGTCCGGATTGATGATGATAATCGGTAATTTGTTTTTATTATAAATTTACAAGGAGGAAACTTGTAATCGTATTTAAGATTGAATTTGGAATCGGTTATGCTTAGACACTTGGTTAAATTAATTATGGATATGATGTTCGGATTGTGGAATCGTATTGTGGTTTTGAATTCGTGTTTAATTGGTTCGGGTTGTTTGGATATGTGTTTAATCGGGATATTGTAGAATCGTTGTGTTTGTTGATCGGTTATTGATTGTTATTTGTGATCATCGAGTTACGGATTATATTGTGGATATGAGTTTGTATTTGTTGAGTTGGATTAGTTGGTTTTATGAATATGATCGAGGTTTCGTTGAACCGTTGAGTTTGTTGGTTGGGTATGTCGGTTATTGATTTTTATCGAATGTGTGTTAATCGGTTATTGCAATAGGTTGATATGTTTTGATCGTGGATTATAACCGTTGTGTTGCGGTTGAAGTTGAAGAGTTCGTAGATTGCTTTTGGTCGGGGCTGAGGAGCTCGTAGACGAAGGCAATGAATTTTGGTAACGGCTTCGTGGTATCGGTATCGAGGCAAGTTTCTACTTGTTCAGTTTATAATATTTAATGAATGGTTTCGTTTTCATTTCATTTATAATTCGTATAGCAATGTTGTTAGAAATGTAAGTTGTCGGGATAATGGTTGGTATATCGTACTCTGGTTGTAATAAATCATAAGGTATATGATTTAATTGTGTACAAGGAAGACGTGAGTAATCTTTGGTCAAGGATATAGAATATCGGATATCGAGGATCGTGATGACATAAGTATCGGGATAAAGTTTTATTGGTCTTGAATGGATGGTACCTTATTTGAGATTATTTGTATAACTGTGTATTCGTTCAGGGATGTTGTCCGTGGAAAGGATGTTGTCTTCGGCTTTGAGGTAATTTATGTATTGTTCAGTTATGAGTTAATTATTATGTTGAGTTGTTGTATATGTTGTACATTGAGGCTTCGTATATTGAGATTCGTATTGGTTGTTCGTTGAGGGATGTTGATCCCATGACTATTGTTGGTATTAATGGTTGTGTTGATCGTCTCATTGAGGGATGTTGATCCCAGAACTGTTGTCTGATATTGTTGATCGTATGGATTATCCTTTGGGGTTTGTGATCCCAGGATTGTTATTTTAGATATTGATTAGTCGTGTCGACTTTTCATTGTTAGTCTGTTGTTGTTCACTTCGGTGAGCCTTTGATCCTTATTGGATATGCGTTTCTTTGAGTGTCGTTGTCATGTTGGATCGTGACATATCTGGAGTCATATCTGCGTGCTGATTGGTTATTGTGTAAGATTTTTAGCCGGGCACATGATGGTTATGTGTTGATATTTCCACATTGAACCGTGTACACGAGACGTAGTTCGTGAGGCTAATTAGGTACAAGACCACACGTGTATTTGATCGATACCCGGGGTGGCTTGTGCACGGACACATTTCCGGATCGGGCGTACTATGACTTCCATCTTTGAGCCATATTGTTTGGTTGTTCATCCTCCATTTCTGGTTGGGTATGTTGGACGGTTTGCGACTGGTTGTTCATACGCCCGAGGGGTATGTTCGACAGTCGAGGTTATTTCTTTGAGATCCTTTATTGTTGATCGTTTGGAGTTTACCTTGTTGATGGTATTCTCGGTTATTGTTGGTCCTTTGTTGATCATTTGAAGTTTACCTCGTTGAGGGGATTCTCGGTTATAGTTGATCCTTTGTTGATCGTGTTGGGAGTTTACCATGTTGAGGGTACTCGCGGTTATCGTTGATCCTTTATTGGTCGTATTGGAGTTATCATGTTGATGATATTCTCAGTGATGTATTGGTTGATCAGTGTTATTGATCGTATGAGCATTCGGGATGTACGTCGTTGTTTCGAGATTTGTATTCATTGTTTTGTGGTAGTTGATCTACATATATGTTGTATGTTATTGGTTTACCCAGGTTGAGATTTGATTGTGTAATCCGATGGACAGGATTTGGCATGGGTGAATTATTTCATGATTAGGAGTTATGATGATGTTTTGAGGATTGTTGGTATTTTTGAAATTCAATACAAATAATTATTGTTAAGTTCATTTCGTCATTCGAGGATGCGAAATGTGGATTATGGTAAGGATTGGATTGTTATGGATTGGTAAGGTTATGTTGGTAAGATTGCGCTGGTAGTATTCTTACAGTATTATTACATTGGTATGTAATTATCTATGATGATGTGATCGGTATCATTATTGAGTATTGTGAATGACCCCATCGTGGGCTTTATTTTTAGGTACTCGGAGATCGAGCTAGTAGCGGTCGTGGAGGGATGAGCTTCCCGATGTGATACTGGCGGTGGCATGTTTTGGAGTATCGAGTATTTCTTTTCTGGTTATTCATTTCCGCTGCAAATGTGTATTTTTGAACTGTGTATCTTTATCCGCCGCGTTTGTGTATTTTAAAGGGGCTTTTTGGCATTTTGCGAACTTGGGTTATTTCGTCAAACCCTTTTTTTAAATTATCTTTCGGTACATTTAAGCGGCATCTTAACGTACAGTTTAAACTATCGAGATTTGGCACTTCGCCTTGTATTTTCAAATGATATTTTATGACGGTATTTAAGAACTATGTTTTGGTAAATATTCGAGTATTTAAAATATTACCGTCATTGGCCTTTTGGAGTTTTAAACGTTTTTGAAATGGTTTTTAGCCTGGTGGGTTCCGGCGCGGGCCCCACAACGCTGTAATATCCCGGGTGGTTTTTGGGGTGTTATAGAAGATGGTATCAGAGCTTGGGTTTTGTGAAACCCAGGCGTGTGCGTTATGTGGCTTTACCGGTACGGTAGTAGCGTGATTTTTGAAAATGAGTTTTTCTGAATTTTGAGTCAAATCTATTTTTGGAGTTTCCAAAATTTTTGAGATTCTTTTCAAATTGTTATTTGTGATATTGGTGTGTGTTGGTATCGTATTGAGAAATCGTGTGGGAGTCGTGTGCTAGTATCACGGGAGATCATCGACTTCACACACCTGTAAGTATATTGGTTTGGTTATTCTCTTGTGGCGACACTTGATTGTTTTGTGATGAGTTGGAAAGTTTTGGATTTATCTGTTGTTGGTGACAGGTCGCAAGTTTCAAGGACAAAACTTATTTTAAGGGGGGTAGTATGTAATACTTGGATTTTTAGTATAAATTTTTCGCGTTATTTTATCTGAGATATACTGTATAGTTTGGTATCTATACAGTATGGATAAAATAAATTGAGGACCGAGACAGTTATACTTGTGTAATTGACTTATTTGATTGACAGTTATATTGAGGATATGTTGTATCAGATTGAACTGATTTGGATATCCAGTATATCGTATGAGAATATTTTTGGGTTGAGTATATGTGTATTCAGTATGCCATATGTTCGTATCCAGTATGTCGAGACGTCGGACAGGAACAGTTGGATTTTGGCCAAGTATAGAGCACTTAACGTATGTTAAGATGTTGAGATAACGTACGCTAAATTATATGCTTTACATGCGTTATGCATAAGGCATTACGTACGTAACAAGAGGAATCGGATAGTTGGGCCCCTTGTCACGGGCTTAGAGTTTGCTATGCTCCTAAGCATCGTGCGGCCTAGCAGCCCTCTTGCTAGTCAGCCTTAAACTCTCCGAATTTGGCTAAGTATGAAAGTTGGCACAACGAAAGAGAGGCAATGGGTTAATGGAAAGTTTTCTTCTACTAAGTTACAAAGAATTACAAGTATGTCTCTTACAAAGCTTTCCCAAGGATCTTGAGGGATTTGAGGATGGTTTGCAAATGAGCCTCAAGGCCCCTATTTATACTACCTATCCTAGCCTAGAACATTCCTCCACCTCCTCATTTGGAGGCTTCTAGACCCTCCTACACTATACATGCTCTAGAGAATTCTGAGTACAATGTTTTTACACAATGTCTAGAAACCTCTACTAAGTTACAAGTCTTTTGACTCATTCAAGAGTCTCTAGCACCTTCCACATATTTATGGGTCCTTCTGGCTTGTTCGATCCGACCCGGCCCGCTCGGCCCGACTCGGCCCGACTCCATGTAACCCAACCCGATCCGGCCCGGCCTTCCACACATGCCTCCGGATTAATCTTTGACGTTCTGGACCATCCCGGTGTTGGGATTCCGAAAATAAAACGAAAAACGCAGCGGAAATAAAAACGAATCCCAAACAGGATCGATCAAGTAACGTATATACGAAAAAATAAATACAAAGATAAAGATTCATACCCTTGAAGCCTTTGAAATAAATCTTCGTAAAATGTAGACGATGATCACGATCCCGTCCCGAACACGAAATCCCTTCGTTCCAAGCACCGAAAATTCGAAGCCTCTACTTCACACGCGTCGGAAGTTGCCCGGAAAATTCGACGTAACTTCGTTCTCCAAGAACACGGCTAGGAAGTTACCGTAGGAATTTTCTCTCTATTTTTTCTTGAATTTCTTTCACCTCTAAGATGAAAATAACTTGAAAATAAAATTTTTTTCTCTCTCCCTCAAGAATACTTCACTGCTGGAGTTCAGCAAGAAAGTATGTGTGTGTGTTTTTATAGTTGTTATCATGTGTGTTTAATATATATCTCTCAAACATATAATTAATATGTCTAATAATGAGATAAAATGTCAACACATAATAACAAAAATACAACTAACACATACACATGCATGGAAATGATTCCATGTGATGTGGGGAGAGGGAAGGTGGCCCATGGTGGAAGTTTCCTAGAAAACGAGCCGAGTCACTCGGCTCGTGTACCGGACGTTCGTCAAACGACTCCGTTAAATACACTCCGTTTAATCACCAATGTATTTATATTAATTAATTAATCTAATTAATTAATAATATCAAATACAAATATATTTCTCTAAGAAATATAATTTATGAATTAAATTAATTACCCAGAACTTAATTTTAATTCATAAGACCGCTATTTTGATTTATCTAATAAATCATAATTAGATATCCAATATCTAATATTAATAGAGAGATAATAAATTCACATTTATCCGTCAACGCTCCCGATGCGCGACTCGTAGGTCCGTCTCGGTAGGCATTGGGAGGAACCAATGAGTGCGGGCGGCACTTAGCCACTGGCGGGCCGCATCAGTAAACCCCGATCGAGAACGAATGAAGGGATCATTCCGTAACCATTATGTCGTGAATACTATATACGTATAGACCCTTCATCGATGTCCCGGTCAAGTCTTCGGGTCACGGTAAAGTCAAACCTATCGTTGACTAAACTCTATACATGTGTTAATGCAAATCAAAACCGATCGATTAATAGTGTATCTAATACGACTATATCGTAATGCTTTGGCCAAAGACTTATGATCTTATTTGCCATTAACCGTATAGGACATTCCTTTGCTCACTAACAGGAGATAGAATCCTTTCTTGGTGTACAGAAAGATCGCTACCCGCCCGTATAGTCCGCACTTCGAGGTCGACTCAAGAATTAAGCAAATGAGTCTAACTACTCTAATGACAAACTAAACGTCACAGGCACATCTTCTACCGAACCCTCAAGTCAAAGGTCCACGTATACTATCACAACCTTTCGATTCGTCATCGACTCTCCGAGAGTGAATACCGTGTGATGAATCGAGTATGAGTCATGTTCGAGTATACTGGCCCCACTAATATACTTATAACTATGCTATCAAGACGTGCACACGCCCTAGCATCGATTATACAAGTCATATTAAAACTTAATGCCCATTTTAAGTTTATTGACTTGCGAACAATTTACGTAAATAAACTTTAAACACTTCCAAGACATTTTCTCTTATCCCATAACGAGAATGGAATGTTCGATTTATTTACATGGACTTCACTTCAATGTTTACCAAGTCAAGAATGCAATTGAAATACAATAAACAGTGAATGAATCGTATTGCCTTTTTATTAATTATTCCATAATTACAAGTATAATGCCCTTACTCTCTCATCCCCGAGTGGCATTCGAGGGCATATTCCTAACAATCTCCCACTTGCACTCAATGCCACACATCATGGTATCCAATACCCATGCTCTTGAGATGTCTTTCTAAGACGGCTGAGATAATGGCTTAGTCGGCGGTCGAGACATTGTCTTCGAGTCTACTCTTTCCAATGAAACATATCCTTTTTCCACCATCTCTCGAACGATGTGGTACTTTCTCTCTATATGCTTGGTGTTGTGGTGAGCCCTCGGCTCCTTGGCTTGGGCGACAGCTCCATCATTATCACGAGAATAGTGATATAGGCAACTCCGCGTTAGGCACCACTTGAAGTTCTTGTATAAACTTCGCATCCAAATGCTTCTTTGCTAGCCTCGAGGCGACTTGATACTCTGCTTGGCGGTGGAATCTGCAGATGGCGGTTTGCTTGGAGCTTCTCCAAGATATCGCTCCTCCATTGAGAGTAAATAAATACCTGGATGTCGACTTAGAGTCGTCATTGTCTCCTTGAAAATCGAATCGGTGAATCCAATCACCTTCGCTTCCACCACCATAAGTAAGAACTAAATCTCTAGTTCTTCTTAAGTACTTAAGAATGTTCTTTACTTACCCAATGTTCCCTTCCCGGTTTGCTTGAAATCGACTTACCATACTCACAGCGTAGGCTAAGTCTCGGTCTCATACACAACATAGCGTACATGAGGCTACCCATCGCCGAGGCATAGGGTACCTTACTCATCTCTCTCTTGTCTTCCTCACTTTGAGGACACATTTTCGTGGTGAGATGAATTCCATGTCGCATGGGAAGGAACCCTCTTTAGATTCATCCATCTTGAATCTTCTCAGATTTTATCGATATAAAGGGCTTGGGAAAGTCCTATCATTCTTCGTGGTCTATCTCTGTAAAGACGGATCCCTAGAATATAGGAAGCTTCTCCCAAGTCTTTCATGGAGAACGCTTTAGAAAGCCAAGCTTTCACAAAGGCCGAGCATTGCTATGTTATTTCCTATAAGTAGAATATCATCTACATATAGTACTAAGAACGCAATGTTGCTCCCACCGATCTTTTTGTAAACACACGGTTCCTCCTCATTTCGCTCAAGTCAAAGTCCTTAATCGCTTCACAAATCGAAGGTTCCAACTCCGAGAAGCTTGCTTCGCACCATAAATGGCTCGTTGCACTTACACACTTTATGAATATTAGCTTTGGACACAAAACCTTTAGTCGCTCCATATAGATTTCCTCCTCGAGGTATCCATTTAGAAAAGCCGTTTTGACATCCATTTGCCATATTTCATAATCATAATAGCAAAGAATGGCAAGCATCATGCGAATCGACTTTATCATAGCTACGCGAGAAGGTATCATGATAATCGATTCCTTCCCTTTGGGTATAACCCTTTGCCACAAGCCCGGCCTTATAGGCATCAACCTTGCCATCCCCATCGGTCTTTCTCTTATAGATCCATTTATTTCCAATAGTCCTCATGCCACTTGGAAGATCTACTAGAGTCCAGACCTGATTGGTATGCATCGAGTCTATCTCAGCTTTCATTGCTTCTTGCCATTTATCGGAGTCTACATCCACTATCGCTTGGTCATAGGTGACAGGGTCGTTTTCACTGCTATCGTGTGTGTCGTGGAGACCCGGTTCCTCGACATGTGTATAGCCATACCTCTCAGGTAAGTGAGATACCCTATCAGACCTTCGGAGTGGAGGTTGTGTTACAATAGGTTCGGTTCTTGATCCCTGATCAGATGTCTCCTTAGGAGTTTCATTATGCTCTTCCAAAGAGATATTTCTACCCGAGCCACCTTCCAGAATGAATTCATCCTCAAGGAAGTGCGCTTGTAATGCCACAACGACCCTATGGTCTTCTCGGCATGTAGAATAGATAACCCATCGAGTCCTCCGGGTATCCTATGAAACGCCCTTTTATGGACCTCGCTCAGCTTTGTCCACCTTAGCCTTTTTGACATAGCCGGACATCCCTGCATCCTTATGTGATTAAGGCTTGGTTTCTTACCCTTCCACATCTCATGCGGAGTGATAGGAACAGATTTGGAAGGACATCTATTTAGGATATAGGCAATGTTAGTAAGGCATACCCCACAGTAAATAGGTAAATCGGTGTAATTTAACATGGAGCGAACCATGTCCAACAAAGTCCGATTTCTCCTTTCAAACACCATTTAACCGTGGGGTTCCCGGAGGCGTGAATTGTGAAACTATTCCATGTTCCTTAAGGAACTCATCAAACTCTGCTCATATATTCTCCACCTCGGTCCGACCAAGTGCTTTGATATGACATCCAGTTTGTTTTTCAACTAGGGCCTTAAATTCTTTGAATTTAGCAAAGGCTTCAGATTTATGTTTCATTAAGTACACAATCCCATACCTAGTATGATCATCTGTGAACGTTATGAAATATTGATATCCGTCTCGGGCTACTTCTAAAGCACCACAAACATCGGTATGCACCAATCCAAGTTTATCGGCAGCCCTTTCAAAAGTCCCAGTGAAGGGGAACTTAGTCATTTTGCCTCTAAGGCAAGATTCACAAGTTGGATAGGGTTCTACACCCAATGGACTTAAAAGTCCATCTTTCTCCATTTTCTGAACCTTGGTCTGACCAACATGACCAAGTCTAAGGTGCCATTTAAGAGCTTGATTAGTATCTTGCCTACCACGTTTCCTAGTTATAGTGTTCACTGCTGTTTTATTTTGCATGTTCAGATGATATAATCCATTCAACAATGTAGCTGTTCCAACCAATTTATTTCGAAAATAAATTTTACAACTGCCATTGCCAATGAAGAAACAAAATCCTTTCCGGTCCAAGACTGGAATGGATACAATGTTTTTATGCCCCTTGGGCAAAACAAGTACTTCATCTAATGTCAAAATAAAACCAGATTCTAAACCCAGAAGGATTGATCCAATATCGGTTGCCTCGACACTTTGTCCGCTTCCAACAGTGATCATTATTTCCTCAGCTTCAAGTTTTCTACTTCGTTCCAGATCCTGATTCATAGTACAAATGTGAGAAGTGGCACCGAATCCGTAATCCATGAAGGTAATATACAATGAGCGGAACAATTAGTTTCAAAAACAAAAAGTTCCGCACTGATGCGCCATTAATCTTGGGACAAGTCCTTCACAAAGGGCCCACCACCGCATTCAAGGCATTTGTCCGTAGGTTTTGGACCGCCTACCTTTTGAACCTTTCGGCCTTGCCCTTTCCTTTTGCACCCCTTTCTTGGGTTTGTACGCTCGTAGGTCTTTTTCTTCTTGTTCTTGGACCTCTTAGGCCCGAAGAAATCACAAGAGCAGCCTCTCTCGCTTTAGTCTTCATGTTAGATCGCCGTCACAGCTTATTCATTAGCCCACTAATGTGCATGTAATTTCATTACGGTTGAAATTCATTACAAACTGCGTGAAAGAGTCAGTAGAGATTGAAGGATGAGATCAATTTGAAGGGATAAATCCATATTAAAGTTGAGCACCTCGAGCCTCTCAATCATAGAGATCATCTTGAGGACGTGGTCTCCCACTTTCTCCCCTTCTTTCATCCTAGCACCGAACAACCGCTTTGATATCTCATATCTAGCAGTCCCACCGTGCTCTCCATAAAGTTCGGTCAAGTGTGCGAGAATCGCCAGCGTAAGTCATTTTCTCGTGCGCTCTCGCAGCCTCATTAGTCATTGAGCCCATCATAAAACCACGGACTAGCACATCATCCTTGACCCATTTTTCATGGACGTCAATGTCTTCTGATTACCTAGTCCGGATTGAGTCGGTGGAATGTCCGCCTCCAAGACGTATCCCAGACTCCATACCGAGTACAATCATCGATTCCGCAACTACCAACAAAGTTAGGGCCAGTTTAGGAGATTCTTTTCAAGTAGTATTGCAAGTGGGTTTTTAGCCATTTTAGAGAGATTCAATTTCGTTTTCTGCAAAGATTTAGACAAGATTAAATTAGTGACTTGTTTAATTATGACCGAGTATAGAACTTAAGGGCTTTGTATAATTCTTGTCTCGGCTCCCACTAATTTTATCGGAATTATACACTCCCATGTTATAATCCGAAATCATGGTTAGATCGACTTCTTAGTGGTGATCAAGTTCTTTACAAATTTTAATGAGACGCAACCTATCGTGTTTCTTGCCAATTAATTTCAGTAAAGTGGTGTCTAACACCAACCCGTCTAACGGATGATTTGATCTTCTTTTACCCCTAGTCTTCATGCCCTCAACCTATCGGGTTTCTTGGCAATCCAGACTATCTAAGTTGTTGACCATCAACGTCTATCGGTTTGACTATTGAATCTCACCCGCAACCTATCGTTTCTAGGCGAAATTTATCACCAACCGAAGGCATCTAATGCACTCAAGAATTTTTCAACCTCTACCAAATGTACTACCCCGATAACTCGGAAGCATAGCACATCACCGGGTATCAATTTTCTACGAGTTTGATGGAGGGTAGGAAACCTCGTAACCTTTTTCAAACTTAGTCTGCTTGTTGTCTGAGAATTTCGCGATTAATGTTACACTTTGCACATTAATTCATTTATACGCCGTTTGTATGTTTGTCAATCATTCAAAATGAAAATGTAAAATAGTAACCTAGTTACTACCAACATATAGCTCATGGACCTAATTCCTAATCGCTGGCGAATGACCCAATAAATAAAAAATACGTCTTCGATTCTTCGTCTTCTCGGTCGGTTGTCTTCGGTCTTCGTCATACCCAAAATAATACTTACATCATTGAAAAATGCATCCTATACAAATTTTCTAGTAAATATAAATAGGCTCAAACGGCCTTTACAACCCAATCGAATCGAACAAATCAAAAACTAAGTCCACGAGCTATATCACCATCACATAAGGATTCCATACAACATGTAATGGCAACGAAATTAAACAATTAATCTTTAATATAAATTAATCTAATTAATCTATAAATTAATCTATTCAATTTCTACTATATTAATCCAATTAATATAAAGTGGCATTAAAATTAAATAATCAATTAATATATTAATCCAATCAATATAAAATTAATCTATTCAATTTTAATGGTATTAATCCAATTAATACTAATAATCGTCATTTTAATTCGTTCGAAGTAATCCGGCCAAAATAATATTCTCGTTTAATTTATTTTCCTTAACACAAAAATATACCAAATATTAATTTAGTCAAATTAAAATCCAATATAAATTTTGGGAAATAATTACAACGAAATATAAACTTAAAACGGAGTCCCGGACAATCCGGTTTAGGCCCAGCCCGCGGCCCGATTCAAAATCGGGCCAAAAATCCGAGGGCTGCCTGGCCGAGCCACTGCTGGGCAGACTGGCCGATCATGCTCGGCCCCTGGCCGAGCACTCTCAGCTCCTGGCCGAGTCATGGCCGAGCACGCTCGGCAGCCTGGGCAGGCAGCCCAGGCAGTGCTGCCAGCACCCTGCCGACAGCCCCGTTTCTTCGTTTTTCGGCCCGTTTCAAAAACGTGATGCTACAACGAACAATTTAAAATCTAAAATTATTCCAAACATGATTCTAAATCATAATCATCATTCAAAAGCATTCAAAATGCACAAATAATCGTATATACGGAAACATTGACCTCGCTCTGATACCACTGTTGGGATTCCGAAAATAAAACGAAAAACGCAGCGGAAATAAAAACGAATCCCATGTAATACCCGGTTGTAATTCATTCATTTTCATTCAGTAATTATCAGTCTGTATTTGTCACTCAGTGTATTTTTCACTCAACTATAATCATTCATCAATCATGTTCATTCACCGTGTTCACCGTTCGTAAAACTTCGAGTTGTGTATCGTTATTGTTCATAGTTTCAACTTTCCTCATATGAGTTCGACTTTGTTAAATCACCATTAATTTTTGGTAACTCCAAAAATTCTAAATCTTTGCAATATTATAGAGCATCGATTTAGCTTTCCAATGGTTCAAACGGTGAGTCAATGAGTCCTGACGAGAGAGAGTTTTGGTCGTTTAGTTTTGGCGATCATCGCCGACCGAACTCGGCCGTGTCGTCCGACACGGCCGCGGCTGCACTCGTCCGAAATGCGAAGTTTCGCCGACCGGGCTCGGCCGTCCGCACGGCCGCTGCATTACTCTTCCGGATAGGCTCGAACGATCGCTGACACGCCCGACCGTGTCCCGTGACACGGCCGAGTCATGCCGAAGTCGCCGCCGCCGTCGCTATCGGAAGGCCTCGCCGCGACCGTGTCAATCCGACACGGCCGAGTCACTGCCGGCCAACTGCCGCCACCAGTGACACGACTGCCGATCGGCACGGCCGTGTCCGGCAGCGCCAACCCCCTATAAATTCATTTTTCCATCATTTCAGCCCATTTTTCTGCATTTTCTTCACCTTCAACCGAGAGATAAGGCTTGAGGGAGGGTTTTTCCTTCACAAATCATTTGGGTGTTTGATTTTCTTCATCTCCTTTCGATCGTGAAGCCCGGATAATCAATCTAACGCGTACTCTTCGTTAAAGCACTTGATCATCAAGAGGTAATTCCTTCAACACTTTGGACTTCGATTTTGTGTTGAAATAGGATGTTTTGACGTTATAATCATGATATATGAAGGGATATGTATATGATTATGAGTTTGTATAAGGATTCATTGGATTATTGAGGAATTATTCGAGAACACCTTGAAAATCGAGTTGGAATTGGGGATTTTCGACTAATTGTTGTTATAATCACGTTTTTGGATATTCATAACGGATTATTGATCGTTTTGGAGATGTTTTGTTGGTTTGAAACACTTCTTGGGGGATTTGATATTGGTATATTAAGGTTTGATTGTAAACAATCGGAGTTTGGATACTACGTGTTTGATTTAATGCCTCTATGGACTTAGTTTAATCGTATCGACGTTTCGAGTTCGTTATATTCGTGTTTGATTCATATATTAAGCTTAATTGTTGGTGCTTGTGTAATTCAAGGTTGTTCGAGTGGCGGTATTCCTATTAAGGACGTTGTTCGTGGAAGGACTTCCTCGCCTTCGGTTTGAGGCAAGTTTTATACTTGTACTAGTCATTGAGCTAATGTCATCATGTATGTGTATAGATGTGTTGTATCATTCCGAGACTTAGTCTCTTCATGAATTCATTGATATCAAGAGATCGCTCGATACGATACCTTCCGAAATTTTGCCAAACGTCATTGTTGTTCGTTAACGGCCGATTCAAGGCATTGTAATACTCATTATTAATGTCATTGTCGATAGCGGTTCGCGGTATCGATGTATCGATTGTTGTTCATATAGATGTCAATCTAAAACATCGTTGAAATCATTGTTATTCTGCTGAGTTGTCATTAAAACCGTATTGGCCGATTAAAGGCATTAGCGTATTCATTTCTCATCTTCGACGTCAGAACCGATTAAAGGTGCCGAGGTATCCTTCATATCATTGTTATCGATTGGCGTTCTCAGGCAAATCGAAATGTTCAATCATTCATTATATCATTATTATCAATTGACCTTTCTAAGGAAAATCGAGATATTCAATCATTAATCATATTACTCTTATAGATTTGCCGTACTAAGGTAATCGAAACACTCAATCATGCATGGAATCATCCATTGCATCATTGTTATCGTGTTGGCCGACTCAAGGTAGCACACTATCATTCTCACGAATTCGGTAATCTACGAATCGTTGTCATTTGTGATTTATTATATTTTTGGAGGCTAGTCTCGGCTAATGCTTATCATGGGTAAGTTTGGGGCTTGAACCTTCGCGGTTGGCTTCCCAACACCTACAACTCAGTAGGTCACGGTCGTGTTTATGATCTTATGGGTAAGCTTGGGGCTTGAACCTTCGCGGTTGGCTTCCCAACACCTACAACTTAGTAGGTCACGGTCGCGTTTATGACCTTATGGGTAAGCTTGGGGCTTGAACCTTCGCGGTTGGCTTCCCAACACCTACAACTCAGTAGGTCACGGTCGTGGTTACGACCTTATTAGCCCTCATTAATTATAGCTTCGGGCTATTCCGGTTTCATGTGAATGTGATATTTGACAGCTTCGGCTGAGTGGCTTTCTTGCCATTTTGATTGTATTGTTAATTTCATTGGGGACTTCTGGCATTGTTATTCATTTTTAATTCAGTTCTTTATGGATTCATGTTGTGTAATTCATTGCGATATTCTGGGATTTTGATTCGCCGTTGGGCATTTATGTTCTAACTCGTCGAAAGGTATTAATAGTATGCCGTGGGCATAGTATTTCACGAATGCTCGGTTCTTACATTGGTTTGTGAGCATCTCGTACTATTATTATCATTTTACCGTTTCATTACGCCTTTGGATGCATATCATGTTATACATGTATTTGATGTTCATTATCTGGATGATGACCCCGTGGGGGCGGAACATGTTTTCATGTTTTAGGTGCTTGCGAGGAGAGAGTTGAGACACAGGGGCATGACGTTGGCGACGAGGCATTCGAGCGATACTAGTCCGAGTTGTTCATTGTTGGTCGATCGGTTGGAGTGTACTCCGGTCTTGTCGATTGTTGTCGTGTTGTATTACCCGAACAGATGTTCGTGGATCCGTTGTATTTCATTTTGGCCATGTAGGCCACTTTTGTCGTTGAAATTCCTTATCGGAATATTGTGTCGGATATCATGGTAGGGACTATGATTTTCCCTTGTTGTTTAATTTAATGTATTATAGTCATGTTTGTCTGGTGGATCTCCCGGTGTGGGGTCCACGGCCGTAATAACTTGATAGGATTTGGGGTGTTACGTAAATGGTATCGAGCTTTGGGTTGTGTAATACCGAGATGTGAGTTATGTGTTCCTACCGTCGCGGTAGTAGTGGGATTGTCGGGTTATGACAATCTAGTCGATCAGGTTTTGTGAGTCGTAATATTAGTGCGACCGCACGAGTCATTCATTCATCGAGTCGTCGCTGAAGACTAGTATCGCGAGACCTCGAAGCTTCGTATGACTGTAAGGACTCGATTCTCTTTATGTTCATACATTCATCATGTCATTAATTGTTCGTGCCTTGTTGAAACCTATATGTGATATTAGTGTTATGATTGATTCATGACTAATTGTTTTGGGACACGTGTGGCTTATGTAAGCATTAAGGATCAACTCATTCATCGGTTAATAATCCTCAATCGTCATGCCGATCTTGTCGATTATGTTAATTCATTCATTACTCAATCAATATCATTACTCACAATTCATCACTCGGATAATTCATTCATTACTCACCAATATCATTACTCACCAATTCATCACTCGATAATTCATTCATTACTCATCAATATCATTACTCACCAATTCATCACTCGGATAATTCATTCATTACTCACCAATATCATTACTCACTAATTCATCACTCGGATAATTCATTCATTACTCACCAATATCATTACTCACCAATTCATCACTGCTTAATTCATTCATCATTCATCAATATCAATTACTCGGTTGCTTGCTCATCACTCAATTAACCTCACCGCTCACCTAATTCATTCATCACTCAATTAATCTCATCGTTTAGCTAATTCACTCGCCGTCACCAATCTCATTGCTCGGTTAAATCATTCCTCATTCATAATCTCATTGTTCGATTACTTCATTAATCATTCAGCCCATCTCACGGTTCATTGTTGATCTTGAGGATCGAATTTTCAACCTTGTTAACTTGTTCAAGGTAATCATTTCAGGAATTTCATCAGGCAATCATGTTACCTCATTTAATGTTTCATACGGTCTTATCATACTCTGACATAATGTCGATGATCATTTCATTAAATCATTAATGCATTCATTGTGTTAGAGCGTGTATGCTCATTATTGTCACTCTGTAACGTAATCATAATGCGATATTCATGCGGAATCTATAATCATCATGTGACTTTCCTACTTCAGTATGGATAGAGCCGCCGAGGACGCAGGGAAGAGGCAGTGCGGGCCGGAACCCGGGATCTCGTGTGCATGCCCACACGAACGCGAGGGATATCATTAATTCATCAAATAGCGAGGCTACTCATTCATCAGCGGATAACCATTCACTGTCAGGGAGTCGTACCCGAGAGGCATCTCACTCGGAAGGTGTCCGGGTTGATCCATTCATATTTATGCAGGGCATGATGGCCCAGATGACTCAGATGACGCGGATAGTGGAGACTATGCAGACCTCGATGGTTCGTGGTCCACCGCAACAGGGATGCCAGGTGCCATTTCATGGACAGACTGGAGGAGTGAATCAGATTGTTAACGATATCTCTCGTCAGATGCCGCCTACTTTTGAGGGTTCGTCGGAACCAGCTGATATTGTTCATTGGCTCGAGCATTTTGATAAACTCTTCGACATGGTTCAGTGTCCGGAGGAGAGTAAAGTGGCGGTAGCGGCTTACTACTTGAGTAAGGGTGCTTATTCTTGGTGGCTTTCTGTGAAACCCACCGATCGCGATTGTGGTTGGAGTGAGTTCAAGACCCTCATGTTAGAGAGATATTATCCGGCCCACTTCGTGAAGCCAAGTTGTCGAGGTTTTGAACCCGAACTGCCGAGGACGAGGGTGTTATTGCCATTGCCGAGAAGTTTGTGGACTACTTCGCTTGCTTCACGCTTATCCGTCTCGAGGCGGATAAGATCAAATATTTTAGCAAGAGGCTAAATCCGCAGCTGAGGATGCAAATTGCTCAATCACAATTGTAATTCACTTAGTGAGTTCATTGGGAAGGCTCTTGAGCAGAGCTTTTGATCAAGGAGCTTACTCAAGCATCTTCGCTTCTTCGGGTGAGAGGACTAGAATGCCGGCTCGTTCAGAGGGACATCGGACCCCGTCATCCAAGAAGTCATTTTCTAGTCGTCTTCGTGAGGGAGCGTCCTCTTCTAAGGCCACGAGTTCGACCGTTGTTTGCTTTAATCGTGATGTAATAGGACATCGCAGACCCGTGTTCAATGCAGCCGTTATTTGTTTTCGTGTGGGCGGCAGGACACCTTCGTAAATACCGCAGGAGTTCTAGTGCGGTAGATCTCGAGAGAGCTCAAGGGCCTCGAGGGACCTTGTTACTCCAGCTCGTGCTTCATTCAAGGGGTCCTATCAGCTTCGAGAGCCCGAGGTAAGGACATTCATCTCCGATTTCGAGCAAGTTAATTCTTGTTCTAATAGGATAATCATTCATTTCATTGTCGCTTCATTCATTCACTTAAGTCATTCATCATATATCAATCATGTTGAGACTTGTCATCATGAAATTAATCATTTAATTCACGAGGAACAACGGTTCCAATAATTTCACTTGAGCTATCACTCATGACGTTATTAATTCACCGTGGTGAGCCATTCTTAATCCTGGTCGGATTTATAGTCAATTATCATTCATCATTCATTTTAGTCACTTTCATTCTCGTGACCTTCTGAGATCATAGTTAGCGGCGAGTTCATCGTCGGATATACCTCTAATCGTTGAGGTACCAAGTCGAGGTATTTTCCGTTTTGGAAGACGGGGGAAGTCGAGTCCGAGATTCATCGACCGTTTGAAAATTTGGATCGAGTAGGCGAGTTAGCTTATCGATTGGCTTTGCCTCCGGCATTGAGCCGAATTCATAATGTGCTTCACGTCTCTCAGTTGCGGAAGTATGTTGCCGACCCGAGTCACATACTTCAGTTCGACAAAATCGAACTCGCGGATGATCATTCGTACGAGAAGCGTCCGGTACGAGTGTTGGAGCGGCGAATCAAACAGTGGAGAAATAAGTCGATTCCTTTGGTCAAGATTCAGTGGTCTAGACTCGGAGTCGAAAAGGCTACTTGGGAACCGAGGATAGTATGCGAGAGAGTTATCCCGAGTTGTTTGACCCTTAGTTTCGGGGACGAAACTCTTTTAAGGGGGGGTGTATGTAATACCCGGTTGTAATTCATTCATTTTCATTCAGTAATTATCAGTCTGTATTTGTCACTCAGTGTATTTTTCACTCAACTATAATCATTCATCAATCATGTTCATTCACCGTGTTCACCGTTCGTAAAACTTCGAGTTGTGTATCGTTATTGTTCATAGTTTCAACTTTCCTCATATGAGTTCGACTTTGTTAAATCACCATTAATTTTTGGTAACTCCAAAAATTCTAAATCTTTGCAATATTATAGGGCATCGATTTAGCTTTCCAATGGTTCAAACGGTGAGTCAATCGGAGTCCGGACGAGAGAGTTTTGGTCGTTTCTTTTGGCGATCACCGCCGAACTCGGCCGTGTCGTCGCCCGACACGGCCCGTGCATCTCGTCCCGGAAATGCAAGTTTCGCCGACCAGGCTCGACCGTCGCCCGCGCACGGCCTGCGGCTGCATTTCTTCCGGATAGGCTCGAACGATCGCTGACACGCCGACCGTGTCCTGTGACACGGCCGAGTCATGCCGAAGTCGCCGTCGGCCGTCGCTATCGAAGGCCTCGGCGCCGCGACCGTGTCAATCCGCACACGGCCGAGTCACTGTCGCCAATCAAGCCGGCCAGGTATGCGACACGACCGTGCCGATCGGCACGGCCGTGTCCGGCAGCCAACCCCCTATAAATTCATTTTTCCATCATTTCACCATTTTTCGCATTTTCTTCACCTTCAACCGAGAGATAAGGCTTGAGGGAGGGTTTTTCCTTCACAAATCATTTGGGTGTTTGATTTTCTTCATCTCCTTTCGATCGTGAAGCCCGGATAATCAATCTAACGCGTATTCTTCGGGTTAAAGCACTTGATCATCAAGAGGTAATTCCTTCAACACTTTGGACTTCGATTTTGTGTTGAAATAGGATGTTTTGGACGTTATAATCATGATATATGAAGGGATATGTATATGATTATGAGTTTGTATAAGGATTCATTGGATTATTGAGGAATTATTCGAGAACACCTTGAAAATCGAGTTGAATTGGGGATTTTCGACTAATTGTTGTTATAATCACGTTTTGGATATTCATAACGGATTATTGATCGCTTTTGGAGATGTTTTGTTGGTTTGAAACACTTCTTGGGGATTTGATATTGGTATATTAAGGTTTGATTGTAAACAATCGGAGTTTGGATACTACGTGTTTGATTTAATGCCTCTATGGACTTAGTTTAATCGTATCGACATTTGAGTTCGTTATATTCGTGTTTGATTCATATATTGCTTAATTGTTGGTGCTTGTGTAATTCAAGGTTGTTCGAGTGGCGGTATTCCCTATTAAGGACGTTGTTCGTGGAAGGACTTCCTCGCCTTCGGTTTGAGGCAAGTTTTATACTTGTACTAGTCATTGAGCTAATGTCATCATGTATGTGTATAGATGTGTTGTATCATTCCGAGACTTAGTCTCTTCATGAATTCATTGATATCAAGAGATCGTTCGATACGATACCTTCCGGAAATTTTGCCAAACGTCATTGTTGTTCGTTAACGGCCGATTCAAGGCATTGTAATACTCATTATTAATGTCATTGTCGATAGCCGGTTCGCGGTATCGATGTATCGATTGTTGTTCATATAGATGTCAATCTAAAACATCGTTGAAATCATTGTTATTCCTGTTGGAGTTGTCATTAAAACTGTATTGGCCGATTAAAGGCATTAGCGTATTCATTTCTCATCTTCGACGTCGGTAACCGATTAAAGGTGCCGAGGTATCCTTCATATCATTGTTATCGATTGGCCGTTCTCAGGCAAATCGAAATGTTCAATCATTCATTATATCATTATTATCAATTGACCTTTCTAAGGCAAATCGAGATATTCAATCATTCATCATATTACTCTTATCGATTTGCCGTTCTAAGGTAATCGAAACACTCAATCATTCATGGAATCATCCGCTGCATCATTGTTATCGTGTTGGCCGACTCAAGGTAGCACACTATCATTCTCACGAATTCGGTAATCTACGAATCGTTGTCATTTGTGATTTATTATATTTTTGGAGGCTAGTCTCGGCTAATGCTTATCATGGGTAAGTTTGGGGCTTGAACCTTCGCGGTTGGCTTCCCAACACCTACAACTCAAGGGTCACGGTCCGTGTTTATGATCTTATGGGTAAGCTTGGGGCTTGAACCTTCGCGGTTGGCTTCCCAACACCTACAACTTAGTAGGTCACGGTCGAGTTTAAGACCTTATGGGTAAGCTTGGGGCTTGAACCTTCATGTTGGCTTCCCAACACCTACAACTCAGTAGGTCACGGTCGTGGTTACGACCTTATTAGCCCTCATTAATTATAGCTTCGGGCTATTCCGGTTTCATGTGAATGTGATATTTGACAGCTTCGGCTGAGTGGCTTTCAGGCCTTTGTGATTGTCTTGATAATTTCATTGGGGCCTTCGGGCATTGTGATTCATGTTTAATTCAGTTCTTGATGGATTCATGTTGTGTAATTCATTGCGATATTCTGGGATTTTGATTCGCCGTTGGGCATTTATGTTCTAACCTGTCGAGCAGGTATTAATAGTATGCCGTGGGCATAGTACTTCACGAATGCTCGGTTCTTACATTGGTTTGTGAGCATCTCGTACTATTATTATCATTTTACCGTTTCATTCTGCCTTTGGATGCATATCATGTTATACATGTATTTGATGTTCATTATCTGGATGATCGACTTTGGGGCGGAACATGTTTTCATGTTTTAGGTGCTTGCGAGGAGAGAGTTGAGACACAGGGGCATGACGTTGGCGACGAGGCATTCGAGCGATACTAGTCCGAGTTGTTCATTGTTGGTCAGTCAGTTGGAGTGTACTCCGGTCTTGTCAGTTGTTGTCGTGTTGTATTACCCGAACAGATGTTCGTGGATGCTGTTGTATTTCATTTTGGCCATGTAGGCCACTTTTGTCGTTGAAATTCCTTATCGGAATATTGTGTCGGATATCATGGTAGGGACTATGATTTTCCCTTGTTGTTTAATTTAATGTATTATAGTCATGTTTGTCTGGTGGATCTCCTGGTGTGGGGTCCACGGCACTGTAATAACCCAATAGGATTTGGGGGTGTTACATCCCAAACAGGATCGATCAAGTAACGTATATACGAAAAAATAAATACAAAGATAAAGATTCATACCCTTGAAGCCTTTGAAATAAATCTTCGTAAAATGTAGACGATGATCACGATCCCGTCCCGAACACGAAATCCCTTCGTTCCAAGCACCGAAAATTCAAGCCTCTACTTCACACGCCGGGAAGTTGCCGGAAAATTCGACGTAACTTCGTTCTCTCCAAGAACACGGCTAGGAAGTTACCGTAGGAATTTTCTCTCTATTTTTCTTGAATTTCTTTCACCTCTAAGATGAAAATAACTTGAAAATAAAAATTTTTTTCTCTCTCCTCAAGAATACTTCACTACTGAGTTCAAGAAGAAAGTATGTGTGTGTGTTTTTATAGTTGTTATCATGTGTGTTTAATATATATCTCTCAAACATATAATTAATATGTCTAATAATGAGATAAAATGTCAACACATAATAACAAAAATACAACTAACACATACACATGCATGGAAATGATTCCATGTGATGTGGGGAGAGGGAAGGTGGCCCATGGTGGAAGTTTCTAGAAAACGAGCCGAGTCACTCGGCTCGTGTACCGGACGCTCGTCAAACGACTCCGTTAAATACACTCCGTTTAATCACCAATGTATTTATATTAATTAATTAATCTAATTAATTAATAATATCAAATACAAATATATTTCTCTAAGAAATATAATTTATGAATTAAATTAATTACCCAGTAACTTAATTTTAATTCATAAGACCGCTATTTTGATTTATCTAATAAATCATAATTAGATATCCAATATCTAATATTAATAGAGAGATAATAAATTCACATTTATCCGTCAACGCTCCGATGCGCGACTCGTAGGTCCGTCTCACCGGCATTGGGAGGAACTAATGAGTGCGGGCAAGACTTAGCCAGCTTAGCGGGCCGCATCAGAAACCCCGATCGAGAACGAATGAAGGGATCATTCCAACCATTATGTCGTGAATACTATATACGTATAGACCCTTCATCGATGTCCCGGCCAAGTCTTCGGTCACGGTAAAGTCAAACCCTATGTTGACTAAACTCTATACATGTGTTAATGCAAATCAAAACCGATCGATTAATAGTGTATCTAATACGACTATATCGTAATGCTTTGGCCAAAGACTTATGATCTTATTTGCCATTAACCAGATAGACATTCGCCGCTCACTAACAGGAGATAGAATCCTTTCTTGGTGTACAAGAAGATCGCTACCGCCCGTATAGTCCGCACTTCGAGGTCGACTCAAGAATTAAGCAAATGAGTCTAACTACTCTAATGACAAACTAAACGTCACAGCACATCTTCTATCAACCCTCAAGTCAAAGGTCCACGTATACTATCACAACCTTCGATTCGTCATCGACTCTCCGAGAGTGAATACCGTGTGACTCAATCGAGTATGAGTCGTGTTCGAGTATACTGGCCCCACCAATATACTTATAACTATGCTATCAAGACGTGCACACGTCCTAGCATCAGTTATACAAGTCATATTAAAACTTAATGCCCATTTTAAGTTTATTGACTTGCGAACAATTTACGTAAATAAACTTTAAACACTTCCAGTACATTTTCTCTTATCCCATAACGAGAATGGAATGTTCGATTTATTTACATGGACTTCACTTCAATGTTTACCAAGTCAAGAATGCAATTGAAATACAATAAACAGTGAATGAATCGTATTGCCTTTTTATTAATTATTCCATAATTACAAGTATAATGCCCTTACTCTCTCATCCCCTGAGTGGCATTCGAGGGCATATTCCTAACACCCGGTCCGTTTATGGAATGTTCCGAGTACAACTTCCGCTCAGTGGACTCCTCAGCTTTCCAATGTCCACTGCACTCACAAGGCTTTATCCCGCTAAGCCTATTATAGGGGGAGGGGGCTCCGTGCATCCCTCGCGCGCCGCCCGTGCGCCCGCCCAGCGCCTCGCGCACACCCCTCGCGGGTGTCCGTTGCCCGTGTCCGAGTCTCAGCCCTCGGATGTGCCTTATCTCGTCATCTTGTCCCGCATTATCCCGAAGCGGCATGCCTGTCCGCTGCACTCGTCCGTTCGGTTCCCGGCGTGCCTTGTCTCGCCGTCCAGGTAGTCCCGCATCTGGGCGAATGGCCTTGTCCCTCAGTTGGGCACTTTGTTGCCCGGATGGCCTGCTTGCTCGGCCATACATCCACGCATGCCGCACCACACGGCTAAGTCCCTCAGTCGGTTGTGCCACTCCACACGGCCTTGCAGTCCCGAACGTGCCCCATGCACGTTGATCCGCTGGACCTCGCACTCCTCTGTGCGGGTCTGTCCGAGCATTCTGTCGGTCATTTCTCTCGGGGTGTGACACTCTCCCCCGCCTTTTCCGTCGACGTCCCCGTCGACGTGTGCTGCTACTCGGTCCCTCGATGTACCGCATTGATCCCAGGCAGTATATCGGCATTTCCTCTTCGGTCAACTTCTTCTGAAATCAAAGTGTCGTCATCGCTGCGTAGGGAACTTGCTCCACTGTCAAGGGGATAGAGATGGGTTTGTTCGGACCGTTCACCCATAGTACCTTTGCTTGTGGGAAAAAGGCAAAATCGTTCTTCTCTAGGAAGTCCATCCCCAAAATGAGGTCCCGATCGTCCATCGTGGTGCCCTTGAAATGCACTCGGCCTTCCCAGTCTCCGAGTACGATTCGCACTCCATTTGCTGCTCCTGTGACCGGCATTGCTGGTCCGTTGTTGGACTTCATCCAGCCCTTGCATGGCTGCACAAGTAGTCCCAATCTTTTGGCTTCGGCCTCAGTGATATAGTTGTAGTCAGCTCCCGTGTCGACCAAGGCCTTGATGGGTTGGTGGTTGATGGTTCCTTCCACGAACATCAACTTGCTTCCCCGCAGTCCCTCGCTGCCTGCACTGACGACAGAATTAAGTTGTTGGATCGTGCTTACCTGCTGCACGTCCGTGTGATCAATCGTTGGCCCCTCGCATTCGGCCATGGCGTTGAGCTTCCCCATTTTCGGACAGTCCTTCATCCGATGAGATCCGCTGCACATAAAGCATCCTCGATGGTCGGGAGCGCCCCTGCGTTCACCCGAGTTATATGGCTTGTCCGCTTCGTGTTGCGGTCTCGTCCCGAATCTTCCACGTGATGGTTGGGCTGGTTGATGTACTGACGTGCGGGTGTCTCCCCCGCCTTTGGCTTGACCCTTAGCTCGCGGATCCTTCCTCTTCTCGAATTCGGCTACGGACTCGGCCACTTTGATTGCCTCATTGACAGACTTCACCTCGCGGCTTTGTACTTTGTCCCTGACCCAACTCGGTAGTCCATCCAGGAAGAAAAATAGTCGATCATCCTTGGTCATGTCCAGAATCTGGAGCATGATCGATGTAAAGTCCCGAACATAGTCCCGAATGGTAGTCTTATGCTTGAGCTCGCGAAGTTTCTTCCTTGCCTCATAGCATGTGTTCTCGGGATAGAATTGTGCATTGAGTTCCGATACGAACTCGTCCCAAGTCCCGATCGGTTGGCAAGTTCCTTTCGTAACACCGGCCTGTCGATGACGCCACTACAACGCTGCATCGTCGGCAAGATATAGTGTAGCCTGCCGTACTTTGGCCTTCTCGTCTGTCAGTCCCAGACCATCAAAGTAAAGTTCCATTCGCCACAGGAACTCCTCGATTGACTTGGCGTCTCTCTTGCCAATGAACTCCTTGGGTTTGGGGACCTCGACCCTTGGTCCCTCGAACCTCGCCCCGCCAAATGTATTGATCCAGCTCGGTCCACCATTTGAGTTGGTGCCCAAGTTGCTTGCCCGACAGATTTTATCACAAAAATCTTCAAAACGTTTGGCACTTACCTCGCAAAATTCGGCATACTGCTTGCGCATCTCCGTGATGCTGGCTGCCACATGATCCTCGATCGTTGCTAGCTCCTTGCGCAACGAGAGTTGTTCCCTCTTGAAGGTATCGAGCTGGCCCAATGTGTGCCCTTCCAGTTAGCCAACAGCTTTCTCGAGAGTCCCCATGCGTTCCTCCGTGCTCAATTGGGTGTTAGTGATGCGCTGCCCAAGAGCTTCGATGTCGTCCTCGATGTCGGGTAGGCGGTGTGCTAAGGTGAGTATGATTTTCCGAATGTCTTCATCCTCAAGAAGTCGGCTTCGTGTCGGGGTCTCCTCGTGTTGCGGCTGCACCACACCGCACGCCTTGCTCTTGCCACGCTTGGCTTTCCCTTCAGTTGGGACTTCTCCACGTACGGACCTTGTCAGCCTCTGTGACTCGTCCATCCTCCACATTGATGCCTGCCTCGATCTGTCTGTCGGCCATGATGCCTGCTGATCGTTAGCGTCGACTCCCACAGTCTTGCACATCTCCTTGTGTGGTTAACGATGGCTCTGATACCACTTGTCACAGGCTTAGAGTTTGCTATGCTCCTAAGCGTCGTGCGGCCTTGCAACCCTCTTGCTAGTCAGCCTTAAACTCTCCGAATTTGGCTAAGTATGAAAGTTGGCACAACGAAACAGAGGCAATGGGTTAATGGAAAGTTTTCTTCTACTAAGTTGCAAAGAATTACAAGTATGTCTCTTACAAAGCTTTCCCAAGGATCTTGAGAGATTTGAGGATGGTTTGCAACTGAGCCTCAAGGCCCCTATTTATACTACCTATCCTAGCCTAGAACATTCCTCCACCTCCTCATTTGGAGGCTTCTAGACCCTCCTACACTATACATGCTCTAGAG
Source organism: Orobanche coerulescens (assembly GCA_033398695.1). Taxonomy (NCBI): domain Eukaryota; kingdom Viridiplantae; phylum Streptophyta; class Magnoliopsida; order Lamiales; family Orobanchaceae; genus Orobanche; species Orobanche coerulescens. The sequence continues at coordinate 53,026,235 of CM065801.1, read as the reverse complement.
AATTCTAAGTACAATGTTTTTACACAATGTCTAGAAACCTCTACTAAGTTACAAGTCTTTTGACTCATTCAAGAGTCTCTAGCACCTTCCACATATTTCTGGGTCTTTCTGGCTTGTTCGATCCGACCCAGCCCGCTCGGCACGACTCGGCCCAACTCTATGTAACCCGACCCGATCCGGCCCGGCCTTCCACACATGCCTCCGGATTAATCTTTGACGTTCTGGACCATCTCGGTCCGTTTCTGGAATGTTCCGAGTACAACTTCCGCTCAGTGGACTCCTCAGCTTTCCAATGTCCACTGCACTCACAAGGCTTTATCCCGCTAAGCCTATTATAGGGGGAGGGGGCTCCCTGCATCCCTCGCGCGCCACCCGTGCGCGCGCCCAGCGCCTCCCGCGCACCCCTCGCGGGTGTCCGTCGCCCGTGTCCGAGTCTCGGCCCTCGGATGTGCCTTATCTCGTCATCTTGTCCCGCATTGTCCCGAAGCAGCGTGCCTGTCCGCTGCACTCGTCCGTTCGGTTCCCGGCGTGCCTTGTCTCGCCGCCCAGGTAGTCCTGCATCTGGCCGAATGGCCTTGCCCCCTCGGTTGGGCACTTTGTTGCCCGGATCGCCTGCTTGCTCGGCCATACATCCACGCATGCCGCACCACACGGCTAAGTCCCTCAGTCGGTTGTGCCGCTCCACATGGCCTTGCAGTCCCGAACGTGCCCCATGCACGTTGATCCGCTGGACCTCGCACTCCTCTATGCGGGTCTGTCCGAGCACTCTGTCGGTCATTTCTCTCGGGGCGTGACACCGTGGTCGGCGGATTTCGGCGGAATATGTGGACAGGTGAGTCAACGGATGGGTTTACGTACGTTATACAGGGTGTATTACGTACGTAATACGAGTATTATACTGTAGCAAGTCAACGTACGTACTACGTATGTTGCTACCCAAAATATTATCCGGAGATAGATATTGCTGGAATGGATGGATAGCAAACAAATGCGAGAACACTTCCGTGAAAAAATAGATAACAATATTTGCCGGAGTTGTTAATCCCGGGCTTGAATGCTCTCGCAAGATGTTATTAATAAATATACTGTCGAGTACAAATATTAATGTTAGAATCTATTACAATGAGTGTAAAGACTTCTAGTTATCTAAGATGTAGAGTGTGTAGATTGCCGGAAGAACCAGATATGTAGATGTGTGAGTCCTTGCTTGGGATGTATGGTAAGTGTATATGAATATCAGTATGAATGTATAAGTTATTGCCAGATGAGTCTTTGATTCTCTCTCTGTGTATAATTTGCACTGTATTCATGGTAAAATCGCATCCTCCCTGACACTTGTTGTGAGCCTCCTATTTATAGGAGACAAAGCTGCTGGGACCTCTCCGGCGATCGCGGGCGACCGCCGTTTTCTATATTATAATAAGATGGCCGATCGTCCCGTCACGTGAGGTTGTTCCCTTAAAGTTTGGGGCTGCTGCTGGCGACCAGCTGTGCGAGCTAATGGGAAGCCTGCATGCGTCCTGAATCGCTGTCCGGGGAAGACCCACTTTGTACCTTTCGGCGGCCCTGTCGGTAGGTGAGGTAGGTGACAGGCTGGGGTCAAATGTCTTATATGTCGGTGCCCTTTGTGGATCTGCACGTGGGCCACCGTCTAAGATTCGGTCTTCGACGACTTTGACGGATGTTGGATCCATACGTGGCATGAGATGATCGTCTCTGGTTCGGACATCAAAGACGATCGCCAGATATCAAATGACGATCGCTGCGTACCAAAAGACAATCGCCGTATGTGCCGATCGCTGGGAGTTTGCCCAGAGTATATCTTCTATGGTTGGCTCTCTGATCGTTTAGGCCAATCGCCATCGAGGCGTATTAATCGCCACGCAACAATTGCCCCCCAGCTCGCTTCGATGTTGAAAACACGGGGTGAGTTGGTACTGTTGGCGATCGCCAATGTTTAGATGATCAGGCGATCTGATTTCAAATTTGGACGATCTCCTTTTACCCTGGGAGCAGTGGGAAACGAAGGCGGGCTCTCGAAACGTTGCAAAGACACGCGTCACGCTACCATTGGGGGAGTCCGACGGTCTGTCAGACTTGTCGCCTGGCGTGCCCTCGAAAAGATGCATACGCGGGATTCGAGGGCTGCATTTAATGTGTCCCCCCACTGACGGTTGCACTCCAGTCCTCGTACTTTCGCCTATTTGCATAGAGACCCCCGCTTTCATCTATAAAAGGGGCTAGGGCTTCTCCATTTTTACTCTTCACGCGTCCTTGCCTTCTTGCTGAAACTCTGCAGAAAATTCCGAAGCTTGTTGTGCCGATCGTCTTCCTAGGTTTTAGGTAAGAAAACAAATCTTCTTTCTCCCTTTACTTTTTATAATATGTCTGGAGGATCTGAGACCTTCGAGACCGGAAGCACCTCCGCCGCCGCGGCTTCGCCGGTCCGGGAGGAAATTCCCGTGGGAAGCCCTATGGAAACGGCCGTTGAGGCTATTCGTGCGGGGATTGCACCCGCAGAGCTTGAGGAGCTTTTCAACGAGGCCGTAGTGGCGAGATCTGCGGCGACGGCGGAGCGAGGGGGATCGCCGGTGGAAGAAGACGAACTGATGCGGTTGTCTTGGGAAAAGGATAGCGTCTTCGGCCCCACTTATATGGCTTTCGCTAAGCTTATGGAGGGGATTGCCGGGCCCTGTCCAGAGTTTGATTTCGAAGCTTACTCCGCCGCTCATCCCTACGAACATGTGAAGCGGACGGTGTTTCGGGCCGCCGACCCGTCTCAATGTACTCTTGGTCAGATCCGGAGTTCGGCGACCCGGAAAGACTTGACCCGCTGGAGGGCCAAATACCATATTCCCTCTGATGTGTCACTGCACGTGCCCTCCGAGAATAAACGTGCCGACCAGCCTCCCGAGGGTATGGTCGCCATTAATGAAATGACCCTGGCGGCCGGACTGCGGTTTCCCTTGCCGTTCGTAGTCTCGTATCTGCTGGTCGCCTGGAATCTGGCGCCTCTCCAGTTGACGTCGAACGCCTGGCTGCAAATTATCAGCACATTGACGTTGTTCGGCGGTCACAGGCTGTTTCGCTTGCCTTCTGCGCTGGAGATGAATTATCTTTTTAAGCTGACTGTGCAGAAGGGATCGATCGGCGGCTACCATATCCAAGGTCGCCTGGGTAGGGTGGTCCTTGGGGTGCCGAACAAGGCTCGGGGCGACCTGGCAAAGTGGTGCTGGGTCGGCGGTGCATGGAGATCGGCATCGAGCGATTCGCCGGAGGAAGAGTTGGATATCCCCACCAATTTTCGGGAGAGGAATCCAAGTAAGGGTTTCAACTCTCCCTTTATTTGGATACTCCTTGGACTGATCTAATTTATTTCCCTTTTTGCAGGATTCCTTGTTCCAGCGATCGGCGATCTCCCCTTCGATTTCTTGATCGTCTGGGAGCAGATTCGCGCATTGTCGGATTCCTACAAAGACGTTCAATCAGTCAGCCACGAATCTCACCGGTTGGGAGCTCGACTGTTTCGCTACCCTCGCCACTTGAAGGCCCATGGTATGACTTTTTATCTACTCTTTCTTGCGTGACGATCGTCTCTAAGAGGTCGCCATGTCTAAGTAGGTGTCTAACTTGTTTGAGTTTCTTCTTTGGCAGAGATTCATTTTCCCCACTTCGCCGAGCCACCGCGGGAGATAGCCATGTCTAATCCTGGTCTTATCGGTCGCCTTCACCTGGGAAAGAAGACGGGTCGCGCTGCTGCGACGTAGTCTCGCCCTGCCCCCGTGGTGAGGCCCGCTGTGGTGCCGGTCGCCGAGCCGGAAATTCAAGAGGAGGAACAACTTCAGTGCAACCGCAAGAGGCGGAGGCCGGAGGGGTCCCTGCCGACGGATGAGGCGGATTTAGCTATTTTGGAGCCGCCAATCGCCGCCCCCCCCGTCTCTTCCATTCCGATGGCGGAGGGGTCTGGTCCCAGGCCCTCGGCGTCCGGCTCCAGGTCCCCGGTCGACTTTTTGAAAAGAGCGGCAATCGTTGAGGCCGAGACTTCTCGGGGAAAGCCCTATTTTGTCCACGATCCTGAGCTGGTCAACAGGTGAGATCGGATTGAACTTTCCGAGCTGGAAAATTTAATTAGGTATATTCTAATTCCTTTGTCTATTTTGTTTGTGCTGTAGGGTCCGTCTTGCTGACCCGGACGTCGCTCCTATGGTGCTGGATTTCTTGTCGAGTAAGGCTCCGCAAAAGTCCCTCGACGTCCCTACTTACGTCCAGCAGGCCATCACCTCACTGCCCAAGGCTTGGACGACCGACCTCGATGCGATCGCTCGTCGGCGATCTGGAGACTCCATGCAGGCGACCATTGCCTTGGCTCTCCAGACGGAGACGATGGCCGTCCAAGCTGCCAGGGATTTTGAGGGGCGACATTCTTCTGCTCGCCTCCATAGCGACCTCGAGGCCGCGCGAAACACAAACATTTAATACGCCAGCCGGATCCAGTCTATGGAGAAGGAGTATATAGAGACGGCCAAACGAGCTAAACAGGACCTCGACCGACTGAATCAAGAGCTGAGCTGCTCCAAGGAAACGTCCGATCGGTTCCGTGACCAGGAGAAAGAAGCTCGCCGGAAGCATGCAGCTTCGCCGGAGGAGGTGGCCGTACTGAAGGCGTCGGTGGATCGGCTCAACCGTGAGTTGGAGGCGGCGAAAGGAGACTTGGAGAAAGCCAAGGGGGAAACGGCCGCTAAGGTGGTCGAACTGGCAGAAGCTGAGAAGACGACCGCTGAGCTGAGAGGGCAGCTAAAGGCGATCGAGACCGATCCCTACCTCAATGTGGCACTCGTCGGCGAGTTCTCCTATTACGTGGCCTATGCCGACGTCGTCCGAGCCGCCAAAAAGGTGGGGATCGAGATCGGTCCTTTGATGGAGAGCTTTAAAGTCTATGTACTCGAGCACCCTTTACATCCGGAGTTTTCTCTGCCGATCCTGGACCTCGTCGACTTTGGGATCGACTTGAGTTGGTATCCTTTTCCGGATAAACTCATTCATCCTGAGGCCGAAGGGGGAGCGCATGCCGATCCGCCTCCTGCGGGCGAAGACCAGCCGGAGGGGCCCTGAGTGACTTCTTTGTTTCCTTTCACCTATAATTTTTTGCTTTCTCTTTGTATTGCCCTCGGGCTTCGTAATGTACGGAGTCTTTGTTATGAATAAAATATTCCTTTTTCGCACTTGTGTCTTTTCATGTATGATCGCCTTTGAATGTTTGCGTGCGAATTTTTACAAGTATGTGTATGATTGCTTCCAAAGTCTTGTTCATCCGACCGATTGTCTGAATGTTTGAATGTATTGACATGTTTGGAAATTCTTACTTGTAAATTTTGTCGAACAATTCCGATCGTCCTGCGTGTGTTTGAGCGAAGCCGATCGGGTACGGTTCCTTCTTTCTGATCGCATTTAGGATTAGCTCGCCTCTTTTGCCCCTTGTTTTTGTTTACTTATTGTAAGTAAGGGAGCAAAAATAGTATGTTTGGTCAGCTATCCTCAGTTTGCCGATTTTGAGGAATCGCGCACGGTCGCGGAGTTCGATGGACCGACCTCCACAACTGTGTCTTTATGTGTGAGGGACATTGCCTATCCCGCGACTCACTTTATTGTGAGGGTCCTCCATTAGGCTGCGCCTGCCTTGTATTTAGACGAAAGGAGGGCGATCTTGGTCTGGAGGAGTCCTTACACGGGGCATTGTTGGTTTATTCGACTCCACGTCCGCGGCTTTGTATGCACTTTTCTACCTAGGGTCGGCATGTTGGATGTCGAACCTCGACGGTATACGTTGTGACGGGGTAGGGACGCGTCGCATTGTCCGGGTTCACCATGTTAGATGATGAACCTTTGAGGGCGGGCGATCGTGTCCACTGATTAGTTTTGGAGGGTCCTTCGGCTATGCCGGCCTAGTATTTAAACGAAGGGCTGGCGATCTCAGCCCAAAGGAACCTTGCATGGGCGAAGTTGTCGGTTCCATCGACCTCCAGGACCATGGCTGCATTGATTCTACCTCGGATCGTCATGAACGACGATCGTCGGTGATATGCGATATGCCTGGTGGGGCGATCGCCAGAATAGATGGGATAGGAAAAAATCTCATTATATTCCTTGTACATTAGGCAGTTGAAACTGAATACAAAATTTTCACTGGTAGTATTTCTTCAGATGTACGGCGTTCTAGGGATATTGATCCGGAGTACCGTCAGGATGTTCAAGTTCGTAGGCTCCCTTAGTTAGCCATTTAGATATCCTGAAAGGGCCTTCCCAGTTCGGACCAAAGACACCTATGCGGGTCTGGATCTTTTTGAGGACGAGATCGCCCACCTGAAACCTTCTCTCCTTGACCTTCGAATTGAAGAACTTCTTGGATCTTCTTGTATGGAATGTGTTCCTCATTTCTGAGGTTAGTCGTCGTTCTTCGAGCATGTCGAGGTCGATCCGTCGGGCCACATTGTTGTCGGTCGTCATATCTTATTCGGTTCGATGGCTGAGGACGGCGATCTCCGAGGGAATCACCGCCTCTGTTCCGAAGGCGAGGGCGAATGGGGTTTTGCCGGTTGAATTACGGGTCGTCATTCGATAACACCACAAAACGTCTGGGAGCTCGCTTGCCCATCGTCCTAGCCTGGATTCGAGTCGCGCTTTAATTGTGTGTTTGAGGATCTTGTTCACAGCCTCTACCTGCCCGTTCGTCTGAGGGTGATAGGGAGCCGAGAACAACCTTTTGATTCCCCACTTCTCACAAAATTGCATGACTTCTAAGCCGTTGAACTGCTTCCCGTTGTCGGAGATGATGGTCTGGGGCAGGCCGAATCGGCATATGATGTTTCTCCAGATAAACTAGATCACTTGCCCTTGGCCGATCTTGTTTAGCGGTTCGGCCTCAGCCCATTTGGTGAAATATTCGACCCCTACGATGGCGAACTTACAGCCTCCTGGAGCCATCGGCAAGGGATCTATAAGGTCGATGCCCCATTGCGCGAATGGCCAAGGGCTGTACATGGAGGTGAGCTGTTCGGGGGAGAGTTTAATGTTTGGTCCCATTACTTGACACCTATGACACGATCTGGCATATGCGATCGCATCCTTCTGAAGTGATGGCCAGAAAAAACCTTGCCTGGTTGTTTTATGGATGAGAGCTCGTCCGCCAGCATGGTTTCCGCAGGTCCCATCATGGATTTCGGCTAAGACGAGCCGACCTTCCTCCGGTGTAATACACTTGAGGAGGGGAAGGCTGAAAGCTCGCTTGTAAAGTCGGTCGTCCAATAGCGTGTATCTGGTCGCACGTAGCCAGAGTTGGCGAGCTTTGATACGGTCGTCGGGGACTGTTACGTCCTTTAAGTATTTGATGAATGGAGTCATCCAGTTTTCCTCGGCAACAACAACCGTGGTAACCAGGTTTCTGTCGATCGCCGGCCTTGCTGATTTTGTAATTTGGATATTAGAGAAATCGGCTGCCCCATCAGATGATGCTAGCTTGGACAGGGCATCGGCCTGGGAGTTGTGCTCTCTCGGGACTTGTTCGAAAAGCACTTCCTCAAATTTCGTGCACATTTCGGCGAACAGCTCTTGGTATTTGACCATCTGTTTGCTGCGCGCCTCATATTCTCCCATGACTTGGTTCACGACCAAGAGGGAGTCCATGAAGATATGGAGGCGACGAACATCCAGGGCGAGGGCTAGATCGAGCCCGCCTACCAAGGCTTCGTATTCGGCTTCATTGTTGGTCGCACGAAAACTAAAACGCACAGCATTAGTGAAACTTTGTCCATCGGGACTGATGAGGACAATCCCTGCCCCTGTTCGCGAATTGGTCGCCGAGCCATCCACATATAGCTTCCAGGCAGGTCGGCCGATCTGGGTTGGACTATGAGGGAACGTTAGTTCTACCACGAAGTCCGCCAGAGCTTGGCCTTTGATCGCCGTGCGAGGAGCGTGTGTGATACCGTATTTGGCGATCTCCAGTGACCAATTGAGGAGTCGCCCGTTGGTGTCTGGTCGGTGTAGAACTTGCCTTAGAGGTAGAGTTGTCAGGACTTCCACTTGATGTTCGAAGAAATAAGCCCTTAGCTTACGGACACTCATGACAAGGGCGTAGGTGATCTTCTCCAATGGTGTATATCGTGTTTCCGCGTCATGGAGCGCTTGACTAACATAGTAGATCGGCAAGTGGACTTGTCCCTCCGCTTGCACCAAAACGGCACTCAGTGCGACCTCCGAGGCTGCCAGATAAAGGAATAGTTTCTCACCGGGGATCGACTTTGCCAGGATCTGGGGGTTAGATAGATATTCCTTTATTTTGGCGAACGCTACCTGACTCTCCTTCGTCCATGCGAACTTCTTGTTCTTTATGGTCGCGAAGAATGGCTTACTTTTATCGCCGAGCCGGGATTCGAAATGGTTGAGGGCGGCTAGACAACCAGTGAGGCGTTGCACCTGCTTGATGTTCCGCGGCTCCTGCATGTCAAGGATCGCCTGAATCTTGGTGGGGTTCGCCTCGATCCCCCTTTGGCTCATGATGTGCCCCAGGAATTTTCTGGAGCCCACCCCGAAGTTGCATTTCTTGGGGTTCAGCTTCATGTTGAACTTCTCGAGGATGGCGAACGTCTCGGCGAGATCATTGAGATGATCTTCCTTTTTGAGGCTGTTGACCACGATGTCGTCAATGTAGACCTCCATGGTCTTGCCGATCTGATTGGCGAACATTCTGTTGACTAATCGTTGGTAGGTTGCCCCTGCGTTTTTCAAGCCGAACGGCATTCGGACCCAAAAGTATATGTCTTTTTCCGTGTGGAAAGATGTGTGTTTTATGTCTTTCCCCGCCATTGGGATTTGATGATATCCGGCGAAGGCATCCATAAATGACATCATTTCGCAACCTGCTGTACTATCGACCAAGTGATCAATATGAGGCATCGGAAAGTGATCTTTTGGACATGCCGCGTTGAGGTCGGTGAAGTCGATGCATAACCTCCAGGAACCAGTTGGCTTTTTGACGAGTACCGCGTTGGCGACCCATTGTGGTTCGTCTGTAGCTACCCCGATTAATTTGTTATTGAGTAACTTTTGGAATTCTATGTCGAGCGCCGCGTATTTCTCGGGACCGAATTTCCTACGGTTTTGGTGAACAAGCTTCATTGCCGGGTCGATCTTTAGATAGTGGCAAGCGTGCTCAGGACTTATGCCAACCATATCTTGATGCGACTAGGCAAAGACTCCGATGTTCTTACGTAGCAAATTGATCAGATCCCCTTTTAATTCACGGTTGATGCTTGCGCCGATCTGTACTTCCCATTCTGGATGAGCCGGATCTATCATTATATTCTCCAACTCTTCGATGGGGATGGTCGCCTCTCGTTTGGAACGATTTCCGGACTCGATCCTTGGATCGATGTCGAGACTTGGCTCGAAACCGATCCTTGGCTCGATGTCGTCCGTTAATCGAACCGAGATGGCGTCCTCTGAGTAGGGTTGGTATGATGTGCTTGGCTCGTCGATCTCCATGGGTTGATCGTCGATCGTTTCAATGTTATACATAGCATGGGAAGTATTGAAAGAAGTAACGACATAGGAGTAATTCAAACATCTTTTTGCCATTAGGTGATCTCCTTTTACAGTACCGACCGTCCCATCGGTAGTGGGGAATTTGATACAGTAAAAGAAAGACGAGGCGACCGCCTCAAAATTTTCTAGAAAGGGGCGAACTAGGAACCCATTATAGATGTTGGGCCTATCTATGATTACAAAATTTAGGTTCCTAGTAATCCTGACCTTGGGATCGTAAAAGCATATTAGCTCGACAGAGAGCTTGATCCTTCCGTAGGCTTAGACTGTGTTGTCGCCGAACCCTTGGAGCACGGTGTCGAATGGCTTGATGAATTTGGTCAAGTTGCCGAGCTGGTCTAGGGCGGATTTGAATATTATGTTGCAGAAGCTCCCATTGTCGACCAATACGCGATCGACCATCTTTCCAAGGATATAAGCAGAGATCACCAATGCATCCTCTTTGGGGCATTGTACTCCCTCCATGTCCTTGTTGGAGAAGGTGATGAGCGCGTCTTTAGAGATGGTCGGCTCTGGAGGTACCACGACATGGACCCCGGCGAACACCCTCAGCTCGGCCTTTCGCTTCCTGTTTGACATGGTGGAAAACGGGGAAAGCCCCCCAAGGTTTCCACCTCCTGCTTGAAGCATGTTGATCCGACCGCCAGGGTTGATTGGAGGGATAGACTCATCTGAGTACTCCGGTTCATGCTCGATTCTAGCGACCGAATTGGGAGGAGTTCTTTCATTTTGTCGGCGCTCGCGCCCTCCGGTCCTTTCCATCCTAGGTTCTGGCTTGGTGACCACGTTGTCCAGTTTGCCTTCCTCAAACAGTCGCCAGAGCTATCTGAGGAGGTCGCGGCATTGGCTGGTGTTGTGGCCGGGACTCTTGTGGTAGGCACAGAATTTGCTACGGTCTAGATGACCGTGGTCCCTTATTGGATTTGGTTTGGAAAGCCACTCGCGCCCCTTGATTGCGTTGAAGATGTGGGACGGAGATAAGTTGAGGTTGTGGAGAAGGTGGACCTCTACATCCTCGAAGGCTTTGAACTCGCCAGGCGGCTTGGTGACCGCCTTTCTGGGCTTGGCGACCGCCTTCTTCTGGACATGGGATGGCGCCTTTCCTTCTCCGGACGGTCCCTCGTCTAAGCGGAGGGAGAGCATCCTCTGCCTGGCCAAGAAGTCGGCGGCTCTGACGCGGAAGACCCAGTAGGTCGGAGGGATGTCCTTGGTGAGGTGCCTGAACATGGGTGAGTGCCCGCAGAATCCACCCAGAACTGTGTAGAGGGCGAGCTCGTCGCTGATGGGATCGCCGATGAGGACTATCTCGTCTACCCGGTCGATGTAATCTTCATCCGATTCGTCCTTCCCCCGCCTGATTTTCATCATGCGGTGGGGGCCTTCAGGGCGAGTGACTTTGGCGGTGAAGTACGACGTGAAGTCTTTCGCCAGCTTCTCAAAGCAGTTGATTGAGCGAGGTGGTAGTGAGATGTACCACCTATGGGCGAGGTCGCCCAGGGATAATGGGAACATTCGACACTTGGTCACATCTGCTACTCCGCATCCGGTCATGTAGATCCGGAATTTGCTCAAGTGGGTTTCCGGATTTGATCTCCCCTCATATAGAGGTGTTTGTGGGGGATTGATCGTTGGTTGGACTGGGGTGAGCTCGATCTGAACCGCGAGTGGTTCGCTTGGCCCAAAGATCGATCTCCCGGTGCCTGCCCCATTTTCCAGGAGCGCCTTCATCTCGTCGAGCTGGCGTTGCATGGTGGCTATCGCCGTCGTCTGACTGCTCGCCGATTGGCTCCCAGAGCGCGAGCCAAGGCGATCGTGTACTGATCCCCTGGCCCCGTGGTGAATGACGAGTTCCCTCCCAGTGGGTTCATTTCTTGGGCGAGCGGGGGCTCGCTGACCGGCTTGTCTCCTGGGAGTCGGATATGCCGAACTCTTGGTAAAGGATTCGGACTCTGATGTCTCCCGGCTGGGTCCTGAGTGTCCGGGTCGCCATGAGGGATCGCTCCCTAGGCGGCTGTAGATGGAATTGTCCCGCCTCACGAGAGCCTTATCCTGCGGCTTGGGGATTTCTGTCGATTTCTCAACATAGATCCCCTTAAGCTTTCGCTTGCCTGCCCGGCGGATGGCCGACGGAGTGATGGTGGGCGAGTCGCAGGCCCTCCGTCGCTCCCTGGGGATGGCTATAGCGTCCTCGATCTGTTCCGCAGTCTGGAACTGATCGAGTGAGAGGCTAGAACCGGCCCTCGAGGGCGGGAGTGAGAGCCTAACGTCGCCACGGTCGCCTTCCGTCGTGGGTTGGGATTCGGTCCGGGCCGGAATGAGATTTCCGGCGGATCTTAGGGTGGCTCTCTTGGAAGTCGTAGCAGATGTCATTTTTCTGAAGGCTTTTCTGTTGAAGAACAGTGAGTGTTTCTTCAAGTATATGTCCGGAGAACAGTGAGTGTTCTTCGAGATGGTAGGAATAAAAATGAAGGTTTAGATTGCCCTCCTTCTAGTGCCAATTGTTGTTGCCCGAAATATTTATCCGGAGATGAAATACTGCTGGAATGGACGGACAACAAACAAGGTTGCGGGAGCACTTCCGAGAGAAGAGAAATAACACAAGATTTGCCGGGTTTGTTAGGCCAGGGCTTGAATGCTCTCGCGAGATGTTATTAATACAAATATTCGTGGATACAAGTATTAATGTGAGAATCTAAGTACAATGAGTGTAAAAAGACCCTGTTAGTCCAGCTCTTGAGCGAAGCCTTGATGTTCTTGCTCTCGGCCGATCGCCTTCTGTATGAGAGAGGCGGAGAGAGAAGAATGAACCGAGAGATAGCTGTTGCCAAGAGTAGGAGAAAGCTAAGTTGTAGTGTATTGCTTGTTCAGAGAGGAAAAATACGACGGGAATCCGAGAGCTGTCCAAGTGCAGAGAGCCTTCTATTTATAGAGGGCTGAGGAGTCTTGATTCCTGGCGGGCGATCGCCTTTCGGCCAATAAAATAATGGGGCGATCATCTTAAAGTCACATGGGTTGTCTGCCTAAAGTCCAAGGCAGCTGCTGGCAGCCAGCTGTGCGGTCCAATGAGGATCCAGCATGTGTCCGGAGTTGCTGTCACAGGCGGTCCTACTGACACCTTTCGGCGGGCCTGTCGGCTGGTGGAAAGATGCTGACAGGCTGTGGTCAACGATCCGTGATATGCGGATCTTGTCTTGGCACTGCACGTGGGATCTGTCCTGAGCTTCGGCCATTGCCGACTGGGTGACCATCGGCTTCGAGCGGCATGAGGCGGTCGGCATTGGTCGGTCACCAAGGGTCGATCGGCAAGTCACCAGGGGTCGGCATCGGTCGGTCACCAAGGGTCGATCGTCAAGTGCCGAGATATCATCGTCTGCTAGTCGGTCACCAGGAGTCGATTGCCAAATACCGAGAGGCGATCGTCTTAGATATCGATCGCTCGGCACCGGGACTTGTCCTGGGACCTTCGATCGACCGATCTATATCGGCTGCTCGGCTATGGCTAGGTCGCCCGATCCCTGAGGTGATCGCCGGTCGGAGAGTATAATTCTCGACACAACAATTGCCCCCCAGCTTGCTCCGATGTTGAAGACATGGGGCGAGGTGGTTCTTGCTGGCGATCGTGTAAGATGAGGACGGGCAACCCGTTGAGCGGACTTTGGTTTCGGACTTGGGCGATCTGATCGATTGGCTAGCTATCTTTCGGTCTTGTACCTGCAAAAAACAACATGGGCCGATCCCTCGTAGAAACTTGATTGTTTCGTCGCTGAGGAACCGTGCACAGTCGCGGAGTTCGATGGACCGACTCCATGACCGTGTCTTGTGCGCGAACGACATTGTCTGTCTCGTGGCTCATTTTATTGTGAGGGTCCTCTGTTAGGCTGCGCCTCGCCTCGTATTTAAACAAAGGGCGTGCGGTCTTGGTCTAGAGGAGTCCTTGCGCGGGGCGTCGTCGGATTAATCAACTCCACTTCCGCGGCTTATTAGCTCTGCTTCCACCTCGGCCCGCCATGAAGATGGCGAACCTCGATGGTGTACGTTGAGACGGGGGTAGTGACGCGTCACATTGTCCGGGTTCACCATGTTAGATGATGAACCTTTGAGGGCGGGCGATCGTGTACACTGATTAGTTTTGGAGGGCCCTCAGACTACGCCGGCCTCGTATTTAAACGAAGGGAGGGCGATCTTGGCCCAAAGGGACCTTGCATTGCCGAAGCAGCCGGTTCCATCGACTACCAGGACCATGGCTTTATGATGTGCAGTGGAGGCGATCTCGTGGCTTAGTCCATCATGTTAGATGGTGAACTGTCGATGGCGAACGAGTCCTCCGGGTTTTGGTGATGTAGCTTGATGATGGCGATCGGGCTGGAAGACTGTGATCGTCGCTCGGCTGCCGATCGCATTATTCATAGGTTGATACCGGCGATCGGGCGGGAGATCGTCGTTCGGGTGCCGATCGCGCTGCTCATAGGCTAAGAAGAAACCTTTGCCTGGCCAGAAAGTCTGCGGCTTTAGCTCGGAAGGTCGCGTAGGTTGAGGGTTGCTCTTTCGTAAGATGCCTGAACATAGGCGAAAGACCATGGAATCCTCCTAGGACCGTATAGAGGGCGATCTCATCGCTTATGGGTTCGCCGTTGAGGATGATCTTGTTCACACGGTCGATGTAGTCCGAGTCGGACTCTTCTTACCCTTGCTTGATCTGCAACATGCGATGGGGACCTTCTGGCCGAGCGGCCCTGGTGGCGAAGTGCGCTGTGAAGTCGGTCGCCAGTTGGTTAAAGGAGCCGATGGACCGAGGCGGCAATGAAGTGTACCACCTGTGGGCAAGGTCGTCCAGCGTCATAGGGAACATTCGGCACCTGGTCGCGTCAGATGCCCCACACCCGGTCATGTAGATGTTGAACTTGTTCAGGTGTGTTTCGGGGTCTGACCTCCCCTCGTACAGAGGTGTTTGGGGGGGAGCGATCTTGTGCTGCACGGGGGCGAGCTCGATGTGGACCGCGAGCGGCTCGCTTGGCCCGACGATCTTGTTCTTGGCGCCTGCCCCGGATTCCATGAGCGCCTTCATGTCGTCAAGCTGGCGCTGTATTGCGGCCATCGCTGCAGCATGGTCGCTCGCGGATCGGCTTTTGGAGCGGGAGCAGAGGCGATCGTGTACCGATCTCCTGACTCCGCTGCTGCCGACCTCAGCTATTTGGCGAGGGGGATCCAGACGGCTGGGCTGCCTTCTGGGAGTCGGATAGGCCGAGCTCCTGGTGACGGACTCGAGCTCCGTCGTCTCATGGCTGGGGCAGGACTGCCCCGGTCGCCAAGATGGGTCGCTGCTGAGGCGATCGAAAACAGAGGTGCCCCGGCTGGCGAGCGCCTCCTCTTGCGAATGGGAGCCTCCTGGCGATCGCCTGGTCAGCAATACCTTGAACTTACGTTCGGTCATCCGGCGGATGACCGATGGGGTGAAAGCGGGAGGCGCGTCGAGAGCACTCCGTTGCTCCTGTAGGATGGCCATGGCCTCCTCGATCTGTTCCGCGGTTCGGAACTAATCGAGTGAGAGACTTGGGCCATCCCCCAGGGGCGGGATCGAGCATCTTGGACCGCGGCGGCTACCCTCCGCCATCGGCTATGGCTCGGACTGAGACGGAACGAGGCGTCTGGCGGGCTGGCCAGCGGCTTTCTTCGACGCGGAGGCGGAAGACATGATTCTGAAATCTTTCTCTGAAGAACAGTGAGTGTTTCTTCAGGTATATGCCCCGGAGAACAGTTAGTGTTCTTCGAGACGGTAGGAATAAAAAATTGAGGGTTAGATCCCCTTCCTCTAGCGCCAATTGTTGCTACCCAGAATATTATCCGGAGATAGATATTGCTGGAATGGATGGATAGCAAACAAATGCGAGAACACTTCCGTGAGAAAATAGATAACACAAGATTTGTCGGGGTTGTTAATCCCGGGCTTGAATGCTCTCACGAGATGTTATTAATAAATATACTGTCGAGTACAAATATTAATGTTAGAATCTATTACAATGAGTGTAAAGACTTCTAGTTGTCTAAGCTGTAGAGCGTGTAGATTGACGGAAGAACTAGATATGTAGATCTGTGAGTCCTTGCTTCGGTTGTATGATAAGTGTATATGAATATGAGTATGAATGTATAAGTGATTGCCAGATGAGTCTTTGATTCTCTCTCTGTGTATAATTTGCACTATATTCACTGTAAAATCTCATCCTCCCTGACACTTGTTGTGAGCCTCCTATTAATAGGAGACAAAGCTGTTGGGACCTCTCCGGCGATCGCGGGCGACCGCCGTTTTCTATATTATAATAAGATGGCCGATCGTCCCGTCACGTGAGTTGTTCCCTTAAAGTCTGGGGCTGCTGCTGGCGACCAGCTGTGCGAGCCAATGGGAAGCCTGCACGCGTCCTGAATCGCTGTCCGGGGAGGACCCACTTTGTACCTTTCGGCGGCCCTGTCGGTAGGTGAGGTAGGTGACAGGCTGGGGTCAAATGTCTTATCTGTCGGTGCCCTTTGTGTATCTGCACGTGGGC
Source organism: Orobanche coerulescens (assembly GCA_033398695.1). NCBI lineage: Eukaryota > Viridiplantae > Streptophyta > Magnoliopsida > Lamiales > Orobanchaceae > Orobanche > Orobanche coerulescens. Next base: position 53,010,096 of record CM065801.1, on the reverse strand, counting down.
CACCATCTAAGATTCGGTCTTCGACGACTTTGATGGATGTTGGATCCATACGTGGCACGAGATGATCGTCTCTGGTTCGGACATCAAAGACGATCGCCAGATATCAAAAGCCGATCGTTGCGTACCAAAAGACGATTGCCGTATGTGCCGATCGCTGGGCGTTTGCCCAGAGTATGTCTTCTATGGTTGGCTCTCTGATATTTTAGGCCGATCGCCATCAAGGCGTATTAATCGCCACGCAACAACGTATGCAACGGATTAAGTGTTACGTACGTTACAGAGTAGCCAGTCGAGTCGTGGCCGAGAGGACCTGCAGTGGCCGATCACTGTCGTCAGTGACTCGCTGGATGGCCGAGCATGGCCGGCCGTGACTCGTAGGGATGGTCGATCACTGTCGACAGTGACTCGCTGGGCGTCAGGCCTGGACGATTACGGCCGTAAGGACGTAGCCGGTAACGGCCGTAAGGGCCCGTTATGATTATGTTGTTATGATTATGGAATCGTAGTATTCTCGATGTTCTTGGTAGTTTGTTGCGATTCATGATGTTATGAGAAGTATATATGTTGAAGGCCATCATTATATACACCTTGGATTGTGAATAAGGATTGTTTAGATGTTAGAACACATCACATTATGTCGTTTGAGGATTTTGAATGTGATTTCGAAATTAGTTGTGTTCTTAAGGAACTCTTGGATTATATGAATTGATGAACATGTTTGAGTGATGTTGGTGTTTTGGATATGAATATGGAATATTCATATATAAAACTAAGTTACGTGTTTTGATCTAATATTCGTATAGGAATACGAATATGATTTCGAGTTTGATGAGAATTATTATTCATGTTTGAATTTGAGAATTCATACGTGTTGAATAAGTGTTCAATTCGGATAATGGAAATATTTGAAACCTTTGGAATATAGTATTCTATAATGTTGAATTGATCGGATTGTCCGGATTGATGATGATAATCGGTAATTCGTTTTTATTATAAATTTACAAGGAGGAAACTTGTAATCATATTTAAGATTGAATTTGGAATCGGTAATGCTTAGACACTTGGTTAAATTGATTATGGATATGATGTTCGGATTGTGGAATTGTATTGTGGTTTTGAATTCGTGTTTGATTGGTTCGGGTTGTTTGGATATGTGTTTAATCGGGATATTGTAGAATCGTTGTGTTTGTTGATCGGTTATTGATTGTTATTTGTGATCATCGAGTTACGGATTGTATTGTGGATATGAGTTCGTATTTGTTGAGTTGGATTAGTTGGTTTTATGAATATGATCGAGGTTTCGTTGAACCATTGAGTTTGTTGGTTGGGTATGTCGGTTATTGATTTTTATCGAATGTGTGTTAATCGGTTATTGCAATAGGTTGATATGTTTTGATCGTGGATTATGACCGTTGTATTGCGGTTGAAGTTGAAGAGTTCGTAGATTGCTTTTGGTCGGGGCTGAGGAGCTCGTAGACGAAGGCAATGGATTTTGGTAATGGCTTCGTGGCATCGGTATCGAGGCAAGTTTCTACTTGTTCAGTTTATAATATTTAATGAATAGTTTTGTTTTCATTTCATTTATAATTCGTATAGCAATGTTGTTAGAAATGTAAGTTATCGGGATAATGGTTGGTATATCGTACTCTGGTTGTAATAAATCATAAGGTATATGATTTAATTGTGTTCAAGGAAGACGTGAGTTATCTTTGGTCAAGGATATAGAATATCGGATATCGAGGATCGTGATGACATAAGTATCGGGATAAAGTTTTATTGGTATTGAATGGATGGTACCTTATTTGAGATTATTTGTATAACTGTGTATTCGTTCAGGGATGTTGTCCGTGGAAAGGATGTTGTCTTCGGCTTTGAGGTAATTTATGTATTGTTCAGTTATGAGTTAATTATTATGTTGAGTTGTTGTATATGTTTTACGTTGAGGCTTCGTATATTGAGATTCGTATTGGTTGTTCGTTGAGGGATGTTGATCCCAGGACTATTGTTGGTATTAATGGTTGTGTTGATCGTCTCATTGAGGGATGTTGATCCCAGAACTGTTGTCTGAGATTGTTGATCGTATGGATTATCCTTTGGGGTTTGTGATCCCAGGATTGTTATTTTGGATATTGATTAGTTGTGTCGACTTTTCATTGTCAGTCTGTTGTTGTTCACTTCGGTGAGCCTTTGATCCTTATTGGATATGCGTTTCTTTGAGTTTCGTTGTCATGTTGGATCGTGACATATCTGGAGTCATATATGCGTGCTGATTGGTTATTATGTAAGATTTTTAGCCGGGCACATGATGTTTATGTGTTGATATTTCCACATTGAACCGTGCACACGAGACGTAGTTCGTGAGGCTAATTAGGTATAAGACCACACGTGTATTTGATCGATACCCGGGGTGGCTTGTGCGCGGACACATTTCCGGATCGGGCGTACTATGACTTCCATCTTTGAGCCATATTGTTTAGTTGTTCATCCTCTATTTATGGTTGGGTATGTTCGACGGTTTACGACTGGTTGTTCATACGCCCGAGGGGTATGTTCGACAGTCGAGGTTATTTCTTTGAGATCCTTTATTGTTGACCGTTTGGAGTTTACCTTGTTGATGGTATTCTCGGTTATTGTTGGTCCTTTGTTGATCATTTGAAGTTTACCTCGTTGAGGGGATTCTCGGTTATAGTTGATCCTTTGTTGATCGTGTTGGGAGTTTACCATGTTGAGGGTACTCTCGGTTATTGTTGATCCTTTATTGGTCGTATTGGAGTTATCATGTCGATGATATTCTCAGTGATGTATTGGTTGATCAGTGTTATTGATCGTATGAGCATTCGGGATGTACGTCGTTGTTTCGGGATTTGTATTCATTGTTTTGTGGTAGTTGATCTACATATATGTTGTATGTTATTGGTTTACCCAGGTTGAGATTTGATTGTGTAATCTGATGGACAGGATTTGGCACGGGTGAATTATTTCATGATTAGGAGTTATGATGATGTTTTGAGGATTGTTGGTATTTTTGAAATTCAATACAAATAATTATTGTTAAGTTCATTTCGTCATTCGAGGATGCGAAATGTGGATTATGGTAAGGATTGGATTGTTATGGATTGGTAAGGTTATGTCGGTAAGATTGCGTTGCTAGTATTCTTACAGTATTATTACATTGGTATGTAATTATCTATGATGATGTGATCGGTATCATTATTGAGTATTGTGAATGACCCCGTCGTGGGCTTTATTTTTAGGTACTCGGAGATCGAGCTAGTAGCGGTCGTGGAGGGATGAGCTTCCCGATGTGATACTGGTGGTGGCATGTTTTGGAGTATCGAGTATTTCTTTTCTGGTTATTCATTTCCGCTGCAAATGTGTATTTTTGAACTGTGTATCTTTATCCGCCGCGTGTGTGTATTTTAAAGGGGCTTTTTGGCATTTTGCGAACTTGGGTTATTTCGTCAAACCCTTTTTCCTAAATTATCTTTCGGTACGTTTAAGCGGCATCTTAACGTACAGTTTGAACTATCGAGATTTGGCACTTCGCCTTGTATCTTCAAAGGGTATTTTATGACGGTATTTGAGAACTATGTTTTGGTAAATATTCGAGTATTTAAAATATTACCGTCATTGGCCTTTTTGCATTTTAAACGTTTTTGAAATGGTTTTCAGCCTGGTGGGTTCCGGCGCGGGCCCCACGACGCTGTAATATCCCGGGTGGTTTTTTGTAATATCCGAGATTTTTGATGTGTATGTGAACCTTGTGATATTGTATTTGTTGTATTTTGATCTGAGTATTATTTTCCGTATTTCATAATCCGGTGTTGTTGAGCGCATGATTGCATGATTGCGTTCAATATTGTGATTTTGCACTTGTAGCGCACGCTATCGACTAGGCGTAGCGTACGCTAATTTGGGTTTAGTAGCGCACGCTATATATGAACCTTAGCGCGCGCTATACGTGGTCAGCATGATTGAGACGTGTTGGTAGGTGAGATCAGGCCGCGGATCTTGGTCGAATTATGTCGGGATGAACCTGGACGGCTTTCGGAAAAAGCCAAGTCAACGCGGTAGCGCACGCTAATGATATGAGGATAGCGCACGCTAAACGCTGAGTACAGTGAAGTTAGTAAGTTTCGTATAGCCGTTAGCGCACGCTATGAATATGGACTAGCGCGCGCTAATAACCATTTTCTATATATAGGACAGCACCCATTTTCATTTTTTTCAGCTTTCATCACTTTCCAAACCCGAATTCTGAGACATAGAGAGTCACTCTCCATCCTAAACCCTTCATATCATAATCCTAGTCCGAGTTGAAGATTATAGATCATTGGAGGTTGGTGTCCAAGCTCTCGGTGTTGGATTTCTTCAAGTTCATTCGTGTTCTTCGCTACTTTGAGGTAGGTGATTCTTCACCAATATTAGTAGTATTCTGAAGGATGTTTTGACCATGATTTGGGATTATCTAGTCAGTTAAATTCTAGAGTAGTCGAACATCATGTGTTAGAAGGATATTTTCGATGTTTCGGTACTTCTTCATCGTATAAACCGTTGAACCTTTTTAGTATTCGGACTCCTAAGCATATTCATGTATCTTCTAACCGATATTGGCCAGTTCATGGAGATTAGCAAGTCCTTAGGTCTTTACATATTGGAAACATATGTTTTAGAAAATTGCAATGGATTGAACTTAGGATATTTTCTTGAAGATCAAGATGAATTAAGATGTTGTGATGGTTATACGTATCCTTATACCTTGAAGTCGTTTAATCCGTAAGAGATCTTTCACAAACCGTATGAACATAATATGCTGGAAGATGACATGTTTTATCATTGAAGATTTCATGAGTTTTTATCACCATTAGATCAGTTTTCTGCCCAATAGTAGACTGCCATGCACAGGTAGCGCACGCTAAGATGTATATATTAATGTGCGCTATCGGGATAGAATAACGTACGCTACGTTTGGTACTTAACGTACGTTATGTCATCAGCCGAGTCAGTCAGCTGGTCAGAGAGGATTGCCGGTACATAAGTTAGCGTATGCTAGACTTCGTCGTTTACGTACGCTAACGGGCAAGCTTAGCGCACGTTACGTAGAGTACGTAGCGTACGCTAAGTAGTTCAGGCAGATTGCATTTTTAGAGCTTTCAGCCATAGATCGGGTTGTTAGACATTCGTACGACATAAGATAAATTCTATATTATTTCTTTTGCTACGTTCATCGAAGGAGACGGCCTTCGAGTGTGTTGAGATTCGTTGGAGTGTTTTGTTCTTGCCATCTTTGAGGCAAGTATCGTACTTTAAGCTTATTGATATTGTATTGTTGATCGTGTGTACGATTTAGTCGTGTTGTTGAACATGAGATTATATTCTTTGAGTTGTCATGATTATTACGTTGATGAACGTGTTGATATGTATGCATAATGGTATTGGTTGTGTCATAAATGATCCGAGGGGATCATAAGGATCTATGATGAGGGCGCTGGATCGAATGTCCACCATGCGTTGGTCCGATGGGATCATCATGGGGATCTATGCTGAGGGCGCTGGATCGTTGGACGAGTTTTCCACCATGCATTGGTCCGACGGGATCATCATGGGGATCTATACCGAGGGCGCTGGATCGTTGGATTACCCTGTATTGTGTTGATGGAATCGTGAGGATTCACATCGTTGGATTCCGATGACGGATGTCTGTTTTGTATGTTTTATGATGCATTGATGATTTATGTATTGCAATACTTGTACTAGCATTGTTTTGCTATCCCTTTCGGGGGTGGACATTTGTTTTGATGTTCAGGTAGCCGAGGAGCGGGGAAGCAGCCACAGTACCGACTTGACGATGAAGTGGCTCAGTGATGTGGATTGTATTGTCTTATTTTCTAGTTATTTCAGTACTCGAGTACGTTTATGTTGTTGTTGTCTTGGGAACACTTTGTAATAATGAACTTATTTGAGTTGTAGAACGGGTTTGAATTTCCTTTTATTAATGTCGTTTTTGTACTATTCTCGTAGTCTTCTAATTAGCCTTGTAAATCCTTATACAAAGGATTTACGGCGCTGTAATTATTCTGAATATCTCGGGGTGTTACAGAATATGGTATCGGAGCTAAGATTCATGGATATCTTGGCAGTCGGGTTTTAGTTGGGTGTGTTTACGTTATTTACGGGTCGTTTGTAACATCACTGCTGAGCCAGTATCGTCGTGTGGACCGTGGTTGTAAGTCTCCTAATCTCAGTTACTACCGTTTTATTTTAAATCCTTTTTGTGAATATTGACGGACTTTCTTTTAGAAAAGTTGCCCTGGATATTGAGTATTTGTGTTTACAGTATGTTGATGGGAGGTCGTGGATGCGGACGCGGTCGTGGACGCGGACGTGGAAATGCGAGACAGGAAGATTTGGTGTCTACCCTAGAAATAACGCTAGTCGAACAGATTCCCATTCCGGAGGACAGCAGGGATCAGCAAATAATAATGCAGATCCTAACGTGCCGGGAGTGCTTCAACAGGTGGTTGCTCAGATAAACCAGTTTGCTCAGGTTGTTGATCGCATGCAGACAATGATGGGACAGCAGCATAACGAGGTTAATCGGGGGGACAAATGGCTTACCGAGGTTGTCAAATTGCACCCTCCAAAATTTGACGGTTCTGCTGAGACGCTTTCTTGGGATCACTGGTTGAAGGAGTTAGAGAAGATCTTTGGAGGGATTAACTGTCCCAACGACAGAAAGGTTCCGGTCGCCCAGTATCTTCTGACGGGGGAGGCTTTTGACTGGCGGGAGGCCATTCGACCTGAGGAGCATAATGTTGACTAGACGGAGTTCAAATTAATGATGGAAGCGCAGTATTGCCCTCGCCCAGTTATGGAGGCCCGAGTCCGGGAGTTTTTCGCACCACAAAATTCAGAGGCATCTGTGACCGACGTGATTAAGACTTTTAATCACTAGTTGACTTATGTGCGCCACTTGGTCAGAATTGAGGCGGAGAGGATTTTTCATTTTGACATGCGGATGAAGCCGGAGATTCAAAAATATATGTCCGGATTTGAATGTACCACCCTGCGACAGTATCAGGACAAGGCGCTGGCCTACGATATGAAAGAGGCGGCAGTAGAGAAATCAACGGAAGCAAAGAAGCAGAAAGTGTCTGGCAACTTTACGGCGAATAAGAGTAGTGGGCCCCGCAGGGGCCAGTCCTCATTTCATTCATCCAAGAGGCCTCCACATCCTTCTCGAGGTGGAAAGAAGTTCCGGCAAAGACCGACTGCTTGCATTTGAGCGAGGAAGAAATGTTATAACTGTGGCAAAGCGGGGCATGTTCGACGTGACTGTTCCGCACCCGCTGTGACCTGTTTCGAGTGTGGACAGGAAGGGCATCGCGCAACATTTTGTAGTAATGCGACTCGATCTTTTGGTACTCGCACTCCTGCACCGGTTCCGAAGGACACTAGTGTAAACCAGATGCAGCAAAGTGGTTTCCAGCAGCAGAATGTTGGGAAAAGAGAAGCATCTAGCGCTGGGTCCGTTCCTCCGCGTATTTACGAGATGAAGAAGTCAGACGATCAGAACACGGCTGTTGCATCAGGTATGATTCAGATCCTTTTGCAACCAGTTAGTGTCTTATTCGATTCAGGAGCTACGCATTCTTTTATATCTTTGAACTGTGTTAATCGTTTGAAGATCTCGTGCTTGTATGATTGTGAACCTTACGTTGTGGGATTACCGAGCGGAGAGAAAATTGTGGGAACCCTATAAACTAGAGATTTTCCAGTGTCTATAGGAGGGAGAGATTGGCCATCGAATCTTATTATAGTTGACATTTATGGTGACGATTTAATTCTCGGAGACGATTGGCTCAACCATTATGGAGCTATTCTGAATTACCGAAAGAGGGTCATTTATATCATTTCTAATGATGGGTCTGAACACTTATTCAGAGGATGGAGACCGGGAAGCTCGGGAAGATTAATCAAAGCGATGAAAGTAGTGAAATTACTGAAGCAGGGATGTCATGGAATTTGGTGCTATGCCATGAAGAAAGAAGAAGGAGTAGAACTCTCATCTATTCCAGTTGTGAATGAATTTTCAGATGTATTCCCTGACGAATTACCTGGGTTACCTCCGCAGAGAGAAGTGGAGTTCACTATCGAATTAGAGCATGGAGCCGTTCCTATTTCCAGAGCACCATACCGCATGGCTCCAACCGAGATGTATGAACTAAAGAAGCAACTGGAGGAATTATTGCAGAAGGGTTATATTCAACCTAGCGTTTCTCCTTGGGGAGCGCCCATTCTCTTTGTCCGGAAGAAAGATGGATCCCTCCGATTATGTATTGATTACAGGGAGCTAAACAAGGTGCCGATCAAGAACAAGTATCCTATACCTCGGATCGACGACTTGTTTGATCAACTGCAAGGGGCAAGGGTATTCTCGAAGATTGACTTGCAATCAGGATATCATCAGTTGAGAATTAAGGAATCGGATATACCAAAATCTGCTTTCAGATCCCGGTACGGGCACTATGAATTCGTGGTGATGCCATTCGAACTTACCAACGCTCCTGCGGTATTTATGCAATTGATGAATTGGGTATTCTTAGAATACCTAGACAAGTTTGTGGTCGTTTTCATTGATGACATCTTGATCTATTTGAAATACACATAGGAGCATGCCGAGCATTTGCGTGTGGTTTTGAGCACCTTGAGAAATGAACAGCTTTATGCGAAGTTTTCCAAATGCGAGTTTTGGCTTAGGGAAGTAACCTTCCTTGGGCATGTGATATCAGCTGACGGAGTTCAGGTGGACCCGAAGAAAGTCGAAGCAATCTTGGAATGGGAAGCTCCTAATAACGTGAAAGAAGTCCGGAGTTTCTTGGGACTTGCTGGATATTATCGCCGTTTTGTAGAGGGATTTTCCAAAATTGCTCATCCACTCACTCAGATGTTACAGAAAACTCAAAAGTTCACATGGGATGAGAAATGCCAGGCTGGTTTTGATGAACTTAAAAAGAGACTGACTACAGCACCCATTTTAGCATTACCAGATAGAACTGATGGGTTCATGGTATATAGCGACGCTTCAAATCAGGGTCTGGGATGTGTGTTGATGCAAAAGGATAAGGTGATTGCCTATGCTTCTCGGCAATTAAAATCGTACGAAGTTAATTACCCGACTCACGATCTGGAGTTAGCAGTTGTGGTCTTTGCCTTGAAAATTTGGCGACATTATTTATACGGCACTCATTGTCAGATATTTACAGATCATAAAAGCCTCAAGTACATTTTCAGTCAGAAAGAATTAAACATGAGGCAGAGAAGGTGGCTGGAATTGATCAAGGATTACGAATTGGAAATTCTCTATCATCCGGGTAAAGCAAACATAGTAGCCGATGCATTGAGCCGTAAACCTGTTTCTCTTCGAGTGGTGGAAGCACTTACGTCCCATACCAGCATTCAACGAGAACTGATCCGCGAAGGGATTAAAGTATGGTCACCAGAAATCTAAGGGAAACTATATGTGATGGAACTGACTTCGTCCCTAGTCGAGGAAATCAAATCTAAGCAGTTGAACGATTCTCTGATCCTTCGGTTATGTGACGAAGTAAAGAAAGGAAAAGCCCCAGGATTTGTGATACAAGATGATGGAGTTCTGAGATTTCAAAGTCGACTTTGCGTTCCCGAATGATGATTTGAGACGGACAATTTTGAAGGAAGCTCACAGCGCTCCCTATTCTATTCACCCAGGCAGCAGTAAGATGTATAAGGATCTAAAACAAAACTTCTTGTGGGGAAATATGAAGAAGGACGTAGCAGAGTACGTTTCGAAGTGTTTGACTTGTCAGCAGGTTAAGATTGAACATCAGCGACCTGCCGGAATGTTAAAACTACTTCCAATTCCTGAGTGGAAGTGGGAGGATATCTCGATGGATTTCATCATCAGTATGCCAAGGACCAAGACGGGAATGAACATGATTTGGGTTGTAGTTGATCGACTAACCAAGTCGGCTCATTTCCTAGGAATTAAAGATACTTGGGGACCCGAGAATTTGGCGCGAGTATTTATTGCAGAGATAGTCAGATTACATGGGACACCAAAGACCATTATTTCAGATCGGGATGGTCGCTTCGTGTCGCACTTTTGGAAGGCAGTTCATAGGGCTTTGGGGACCGAGCTGAACTTTAGCACGGCTTATCATCCTCAGATGGACGGTTAGTCCTAAAGGACTATACAAACAGTAGAAGACATGCTTAGAGCTTGTGCTTTGGCTTGGTCAACTGATTGGGAAGTTCATTTGCCGTTGATTGAATTCACCTACAATAATAGTTGGCATGCTTTTATTAAGATGGCACCGTTTGAAGCTTTGTACGGGAGAAGATTTCGATCGCCCCTGTGCTGGGATGATTCTTCGAACTTGATCGGGATGGAACCGGAATTGATAGTTCAGACTCAAGAGAAGATAGCTTTGATTCGGGAAAGACTGTTGACTGCCCAGAGTCGACAGAAGTCTTATGCAGATGTACGTCGTCGCCCTCTAGAGTTCGACATTGGGGACTGCGTACTATTAAAGGTGTCTCCTACACGAGGAATTTTCTGTTTTGGGAGGAAAGGTAAGCTAAGTCCGAGATATATCGGGCCATTTGAGATCCTCGAGAGGGTTGGGGATTTAGCATATAGGTTGGCCTTACCGCCATCGCTGAGTCACGTCCACAATGTGTTTCATGTATCCCAATTGCGGAAGTATGTACCGGATCCCAGTCATATCATTGAGTTTGATGAGATCGAGATAGCTAATGACGGCACCTTCGAGGAGAGACCAATCAAGATACTGGAGAGTCGGATCAAACAATTGAGGAATAAACTAATACACTTGGTTAAAGTACAATGGTCACGGCATGGAGCTGAAGAGGCCACTTGGGAAACAGAGGACAACACACACTTAGAAATCTGATTTGCTACAGTGCAATAAGAGAAAACCTTCCCCAAGCATTTCCTTACTTTCCTTCCTAGCAGTCTTATTGATTAGAAGGCTTAGTACTTAGGCTTGAGACAACCTAAGAGTGCCGCATGGTGAGGACTTAGCCAGGCGCAAGTATAACCCCGTGAAAGTTGGTATCAGAGCCAAGGTTGAGACAACCAAGGCGGAGTTTCGAAGATTGCTAGCTGATCGTGCAAGGAAGAAGATGGCTCAATCATCCGACGTTACCCAACCCAACACTCAGGCCGAGAAGACCAAGAAGGGCAGAGACAAGTCCATAGACCGGATTGCTGCCATGGACAGCCGAGTCACTCGACTGGAGGAGGTCTACGATGAGGTTGCGAAAGGGTGGATGACTTAGAAGAAGCTGGTGAGGAGCTGCACAACCAGGTTCTTTCTACTATCAATGCTTGTGATGGGGACATGAGGCAGGAGTTGGCCGATTTTCGGGCCATGATCTTGGCCATGCAAGAGGGCATGGAAGTTCTCAAGACAGAGATGGCAACAGTGAAGAGGTCGATTTCCAATGGAGAACATGTGGGTGCGACACCCACACGAATTGACATCCCAAGGCCTGGGAAGTTCAACAGATCGAGAAACGCCAAGGAGATTGACAATTTCTTGTGGAACCTGGAGCAGTACTTTGGTACCTCAAACATTCGATATGATGACACCAAGTTGCGGACGACGCCCTTGTACTTAGAAGACACATTCGTACTATGGTGGCGGACCAAGCAGGCTGACATTGAGAGCGGTGCGTGTAGGATGGCTTCATGGGAAGACTTCAAGGGCGAATTGAAGAAGCAATTCTATCCCGAGAATACGGAGTTCGAAGCTCGGGGCAGGCTAAAGAGACTTAGCCACACTCGTACTATCAAAGACTATGTCAAGGAGTTCCAAGAAATTGTACTGGAGATACCAAGCTTGACGGCAACCGACAAGCCGTTTGCATTTATGGACGGACTCAAGCCTTTGCGAGGCAAGAGTTGGAAAGGCGAAATGTCCAGGACGTGGCGACTGCCATTGCTGTGGCCGAGGGCTTAAGGGAGTTGACAACCATTGATAAGCCAAGGACTTTCCGCACAGATAAAGGCAAAGGTGGGGGAGACCGCCCATCAAGGTTCAGGCCAAACAAATACTCGGGCAAGCAACCAGTAGACGAGAACGATAAGCCGATAGGTTGCCACATTTGTCATAGTACCTCTCACCTGAAGTACGATTGACCATTTCGGAGGAAGAAGGTCGCAACCATTCAAGAGACCACGGAGACCGAGGATGCGGATGGTGCGCACATGGGCTCACTGAGTTTGCTCAATGCTGTCAAAGCCGTTGTGGAGCCGGCGAAGGGACCTAGAAAGGGGTCTATGTTTGTGGATGCCTTGATCGGAGGCACACACATCAAAGATTTAGTGGATACAGGAGCTACGCACAACTTCATGCGGGACAGTGTAGCCAAAGCATTACGACTTACCGTCACTCCAACAAATGGATCGATCAAGACAGTGAACACCCAGGCTAAACCGGTGACCGGCGAAGCACGAGGAGTGAAAGCAAAGATAGGTGACTGGCAGGGAATGATCACCTTCACTGTAGTGACCATGGATGACTACGATTTGGTTCTTGGGTTACAATGGTTCGATCAGGTACGGGCTTGCATTCTTCCATTTTCAGATTCCTTAGTCATTTTGGACTCCGACAGGACACAGGCCATTCCGGCCAGGAGGGAAGCGAAGGGGACAAGCACCCTTTCAGACATGCAACTTAGTCGAGGACTTCGAAAGCAGGAAGAGACCTTCGCTGCATTTTACGTTCCTGATGATGGGAACGATGTTGAAAGCAAGGATATACCAAAGGAAGTTCAAGCCATTTTGGAGGAGTTCCAGGACGTGATGCCCGCGGAGCTACCTAAGAAGTTGCCGCCCATATGGGATGTGGACCACAAAATTGAACTTATTTCCGATGCGAAGCCACCTTTGAGGACACCCTGTAGGATGTCATCACCAGAACTTAAGGAGCTGCAGAAGCAATTGAAAGAGTTGTTGGATTCCAAGATGATCCAACCATCCAAATCTCCTTATAGATCCCCCGTTTTGTTCCAGAAGAAGCATGATGGATCCTTACGTATGTGCGTGGACTATAGGGCACTCAACAAACTGACGGTTCGCAACAAGTATCCCATTCCACTCATTGGAGAGTTGTTCGACCAACTGGGAGGTGCCAAATACTTTTCAATGATCGACCTAAGATCCGGATATTGGCAGGTCTGGATAGTCGAAGGAGACGAACCCAAGATCGCCATGGCGACCAGGTATGGTTTGTTTGATTTCCTTGTGATGCCGTTCAGGCTTACAAACGCCCCAGCGACCTTTTGCACATTGATGAACGAGGTATTTCAACCATACATAGACAAGTTTGTTGTCGTTTATTTGGATGATATTGTCATTTACTCATCATCGATGGAGAAGCATGTAGAACACTTGCGACAGGTGTTCCAGGCATTGCGGGACAATGAACTTTATGCAAAGTTGGAGAAGTGCTCGTTCGCCCAGTAGGAAGTGACTTTTCTGGGGCACCGTATCAAGGATGGCCGCATAATGATAGACGAGGCCAAAGTGAAAGCCGTTCGAGATTGGGAACCGCCGACCAGCGTAACCCAACTCCGATCATTTCTGGGACTCGTGAACTACTACCGGAAGTTCATCTAGGGATACTCTCGGATAGCCGCACCATTAACAGACCTACTGAAGAAGGACCACAAATGGGAGTGGACGGATAAGTGCCGAGAGGCCTTTGAGCGACTCAAAGGCGAAGTGACGAAACAGCCCGTTCTTGCCTTGCCAGACCATGCCAAGGACTATGAGGCTCAGACCGATGCATCTGATTATGCCATCGGAGGAGTATTGATGCAGCTAGGACATCCCGTTGCCTACGAGAGCAGAAAATTGAATAATACCGAGAGACGGTACTCGGTACATGAGAAGGAAATGACCTCCGTGGTACATTGCCTTAGAGCTTGGCGACATTATTTACTTGGGAGAAAGTTTGTGGTACGAACAGACCACGTAGCCACAAGTTATTTTCAAATTCAGAAGAAGCTCACGCCAAAACAAGCAAGATGGCAGGAATTCCTAGCCGAGTTCGATTATACCCTGGAGTACAAGCCTGGAGTACTTAACCGAGTAGCCGATGCATTGAGCCGGAAGGCCGAGCTTGCAGCCTTGACTAAGGCCGAGGGAAGCATCAAGGACCGCATACGCTAGGGACTGAGGCAGGACCCTTTCGCAGGAAACATCATGGAGCTTGCCAGGAGCGGCAAGACAAGACGGTTCTGGGAACGAGACGAGCTACTCTTTACCAAAGGCAATTGTTTGTACGTGCCTAAATGGGGAAACTTACGGAGGGACATCATGAAGGAATGCCACGATACACTATGGGCTGGACACCCAAGTATGCACCGTACAATGGCTTTAATTGACAATTCCTACTTTTGGCCCAGGATGCGTGAGGACGTTGAGGCATACGTCCGGACATGTCTTGTATGTCAACAAGACAAGGTGGAGCAACAACAATCTGGTGGACTACTTCAACGATTACCCAAACCGGAACACCCTTTTGAAAGCGTTTCAATGGACTTTATTGTGGCTTTACCTAAATCAAACGGGTATGGGTCGATCATAGTTGTGGTGGACAGGTTCTCAAAATACGCAACCTTTATTCCAGCACCGGCGGACGTAACGGCTCTGGAGACGGCCAAGTTGTTCTTAAAGCATGTGGTAAAACATTGGGGCATTCCAAGGACAATCGTGAGTGACCGAGACCCACGTTTCACAGGAAAGTTTTGGTCTGGACTTTTCAAGCTATTGGGCTCGAATTTAACATTCTCAACAAGTTTCCACCCACAGACGGACGGGCAAACAGAACGAGTTAACGCACTGCTTGAGTGCTACTTGCGGCACTATGTGAGTGCCAATCAACGGGATTGGGCCAAACTCTTAGACACGGCCCAATTCTCATACAACTTACAGAAGAGTGAATCAACCGGACGCAGTCCATTCGAGCTTGCCACAGGGAGACAACCGGCAACAATGAATAACATTGCCACCGGATACTCGGGACAGAGTCCCGCGGCATATACCTTTGCTAAGTCATTACAGGAGGAATCGGACTTGGCTCGAGCATCATTGGACAAGGCAGCCAAGAAGATGAAGAAATGGGCCGATATCAAGCGACGAGCGGTCGAGTTCAACGAAGGAGACTTAGTTATGGTGAAATTTCTCCCGCAGCAATTTAAAGCATTTCGGGCTGTGCATAAGGGACTTATCCGAAGATACGAGGGACCCTACAAGATCGAGCGGCGTGTTGGGATAGTCTCCTATCGAGTGGAACTACCGCCGAAGATAAAGATACACCCGGTCTTTCATGTTAGCCAACTGAAGCCTTACCATCAGGACATGGAGGATCCGGGCCGAGCTCAGTCACACCAAGCACCTACTGCCGTGATTACTTCCTTTGACAAGGAAGTAGCCGAGATCATTTCACATCGGGACGTTCGACGAAGGGGCGTGGCCCCATACACCGAATACTTTGTGCATTGGAAGGGACTCCCAGACGTTGAAAATAGCTGGGAACATGAGGATCACCTATGGCAATTCCGGCAGAAGATTGAAGAATATCGGGAAAGCATCGTGCCGAGGACGGTCACGACTTTGGTGGGGGAGAATGTCACGCCCCACCTTAAGGCCGCAGGTATCGAACAGCATTCGGCCGAAGCCTGCCGGACGGGCGCGCAGCAGGCTCGCGCGCGTGCATGGACCGGGCCAAGCTCACATAGGACTACCCCCCCATAATAGGCTTAGACGAAAAAAGCCTTGTGACAGCAGTAGACATTGAAAAGCCGAGGAACCCACTCTTCAGAAAGAAGACCCTAGAAGCTTCAAGATGGAGACCACTCAATTCCAGAAGGTCAAAGAGGGTTCCAGAAGGTCAGAAATCGGGTCATATTTCTACGGGCCGAATCGGGCCTTGGTCGGGCCGGGCCGGGACACTTCGGGCCGGGTCGGGCCGGACGTTCCAGAGGGGGCTGGAGACTCCAAGAAGACTTATTAGAATTACCTAGAATTGTATAGATCATTCTAGATGATGTCATTCTTGTAAATACTTGGAATAGTAATGTTTTGTTGGTAATTTGTTAGCCTAAGAGGATTGGTATAAATACCCCCCCTTGGGGCTCATTTGTAACACACACTTAGAAATCTGATTTGCTACAGTGCAATAAGAGAAAACCTTCCCCAAGCATTTCCTTACTTTCCTTCCTAGCAGTCTTATTGATTAGAAGGCTTACTACTTAGGCTTGAGACAACCTAAGAGTGCCGCACGGTGAGGACTTAGCAAGGCGCAAGTATAACCCCGTGACAGCGCGCTAATAACCATTTTCTATATATAGGACAGCACCCTTTTTCATTTTTTTCATCTTTCATCACTTTCTAAACCCGAATTCTGAGACATAGAGAGTCACTCTCTCCATCCTAAACCCTTCATATCATAATCCTAGTCCGAGTTGAAGATTATAGATCATTGGAGGTTGGTGTCCAAGCTCTCGGTGTTGGATTTATTCAAGTTCATTCGTGTTCTTCGCTACTTTGAGGTAGGTGATTCTTCACCAATATTAGTAGTATTCTGAAGGATGTTTTGATCATGATTTGGGATTATCTAGTCAGTTAAATTCTTGAGTAGTCGAACATCATGTGTTAGAAGGATATTTTCGATGTTTCGGCACTTCTTCATCGTATAAACCATTAAACCTTTTTAGTATTCGGACTCCTAAGCATATTCATGTATCTTCTAACCGATATTGGCCAGTTCATGGAGATTAGCAAGTTCTTAGGTCTTTACATATTGGAAACATACATTTTAGAAAATTGCAATGGATTGAACTTAGGATATTTTCTTGAAGATCAAGATGAATTAAGATGTTGTGATGGTTATACGTATCCTTGTACCTTGAAGTCGTTTAATCCGTAAGAGATCTTTCAAAAACCGTATGAACATAGTATGCTCGGAGATGACATGTTTTATCACTGAAGATTTCATGAGTTTTTATCACCATTAGATCAGTTTTCTGCCCAATAGTAGACTGCCATGCACAGGTAGCGCACACTAAGATGTATATATTAACGTGCGCCATCAGGAATGAATAACGTACGCTACGTTTGGTACGTAACGTATGTTATGTCATCAGCCGAGTCAGTGGGCTGGTCAGAGAGGACTGCCGGTACATAAGTTAACGTACGCTAGACTTCGTCGTTTACGTACGCTAACAGGCAGGCTTAGTGCACGTTACGTAGAGTACGTAGGGTACGCTAAGTAATTCAGGCAGATTACATTTTTAGAGCTTTCGGCCGTAGATAGGGTCGTTAGACATTCGTACGACATAAGATAAATTCTATATTATTTCTCTTTTGTTAAGGTTCGAGCTTGCTACGTTGATCGAAGGAGACGGCCTTCGAGTGTGTTGAGATTCGTTGGAGTGTTTTGTTCTTGCCATCTTTGAGGCAAGTATCGTACTTTAAGCTTATTGATATTGTATTGTTGATCGTGTGTACGATTTAGTCGTGTTGTTGAACATGAGATTATATTCTTTGAGTTGTCATGATATTTACGTTGATGAACGTGTTTATATGTATGCATAATGGTATTGGTTGTGTCATAAATGATCTGAGGCGATCATGAGGATCTATGCTGATGGCGCTGGATCGAATGTCCACCATGTGTTGGTCCGACGGGATCATCATGGGGATCTATGCTGACGGCGCTGGATCGTTGGACGGGTTTTCCACCATGTGTTGGTCCGACGGGATCATCATAGGGATCTATACCGAGGACGCTGGATCGTTGGATTAACCTGTATTGTGTTGATGGAATCGTGAGGATTCACATCGTTGGATTCCGATGACGGAAGTCTGTTTTATATGTTTTATGATGCATTGATGATTTATGTATTGCGATACTTGTACTAGCATTGTTTTGCCAACCCCTTCCGGGGTGGACATTTGTTTTGATGTTCAGGTAGCCGAGGAGTGGGGAAGCAGCCACAGTACCGACATGACGATGAAGTGGCTCAGTGATGTGGATTGTATTGTCTTATTTTCCGGTTATTTCAGTACTCGAGTACGTTTATGATGTTGTTGTCTTGGGAACACTTTGTAATAATGAACTTATTTGAGTTGTAGAACGGGTTTAAATTTCCTTTTATTAATGTCGTTTTTGTACTATTCTCGTAGTCTTCTAATTAGCCTTGTAAATCCTTATACAAAGGATTTATGGCGCTGTAATTATTTCGAATATCTCGGGGTGTTACATTCTTGGGGTGTTACAGAAGATGGTATCGGAGCTTGGGTTTTGTGAAACCCAGGCGTGTGTGTTATGTGGCTTTACTGGTACGGTAGTAGCGTGATTTTCGAAAATGAGTTTTTCTGACTTTTGAGTCAAATCGATTTTTGGAGTTTCCAAAATTTTTGAGATTCTTTTCAAATTGTTATTTGTGATATTGGTGTGTGTTGGTATCGTATTGAGACTTCGTGTTTGTAATATCCGCAATTTTGAATTTTGGTAATTTTCTTTTTTTCGGCGGAAGTTCATTTTGACGACTCGCTCATGACCGTTTCGTCATTCCGAGAATGATTAATTCTGCACTTTTTGTCATCCGAGTTCGTTTCGGTGTCATTTTGTTGAGTTCCGTGTCCTTAATCGACTTTTCAACGTGGGAGTTCGACTTTGTAAAGTCACCATTAATTCTTGGAAACTCAAAAAATTCTAAATCTTTTCAATATTATATATCATCAAGTTAGCTTTCCAATGGTTCAAACGGTGAGTCAATCGGAGTCCATACGAAGGAGTTATGGTCGAAATAGCCAAGACTGCACGATGTGCCTTTTTGGTGTTGGAGTGGATTGTACCGTGTGCCGCGGAACACTTCGGCTGGGCCGCGGCACTAAGCTGATTTCTGGGCGTTTTTTTTTGGCCCTGGGCCGCGGAACACTTGTCCTGTGCCGCGGCACACGGGCTTTTTCTGCACTTTTTAGCAGATTTTCGAGGAGAAACATTCATTTTCTCCTCTCTTCTTCCTCCTACCATTCTAGGCGATTCTAAGGGTGATGTTGGGCAATTTGAGTGCTCCCAAACTTGTATAGATCATCCACCTCAAGTCTTGTTGTAGATTTTCGACCTCTACTTGAATCCTTCATCCAAATCAAGGTATTTTGGCTTGAACCCTTGTTTTTGTAGATTTGGGGATTTTCCTTTTTGATTTCGATTCCAATCCATTTTTGATCAATTAATTGTTGTATAAACGTTGTTTTGAACTTGTTCTACGGATTGGATACTCATATCTTTGGTTTGTTCGACCCGAGGGGTGATTTCTTTGTTCTTGAAGGGTCTTGAACATTTAATGTTCGATTAAATGTTCGAATGAGTTCCCTTTGATAGTTTGTTGGGATTTCCATTTTTTTCGGCCTTGATTCTCGTCGTAATCATGTTTTATTATTCTTTACGGAGGATTATAGGTTCTCGATAATTCCGATGTTGAATTCCGTTGGTGATTGATGATTCTTGTGGTGTTTTCCCGTAGTAATTTCGGTGCTATCGCGTTCTAGATAGTGTTCGGGAATTTGAGGGCTACCCGGCCGTATCCGTTCATTTTTCCATTGCTCGTGATATCGAGGCAAGTACCTTGCCCATACTTTTCTTATTTTGTGGATATGATGATCGGTGATCGTCTTGGTGTGTTTGTTTGGTTGTTTGAAATGAAGTTTCAAAAGATTTCGGTTCGGCCTCGTTAAAGGCTTTCTTTCAAAATGCGTGTGTTTTGTGAACGGCGTGTTTTGGGAATTGATTATGATTTGATTATTTTGAACGTTGAAGGATTTGATGATGATACTCCTATTGTTTAAAGTTATGGAATCGTGTATTCCGTATTTAATCTTGTTATTGTGTTTTGAAGAGTTTGATAATGGTGTCGAGTTAATGGCCATCTCTAGTGAGTATTCTTAATGAACTTATATTCTTAGCATGTTAGTATTGCATGAGTAACGTGTGTGTGTGTATGCTCACTACGGGTTAGATCCGACGGGGTCTCGGTAGGGGTCCACAGAGACGTGGATCGACGAGCTTGCTTTTAACCACTACGGGCTAGATCCGACGGGGTCTCGGTAGGGGTCCACAGAGACGTGGATCGATGGTTAATTGTGGTGCATTTTGCAAATGTGATTTGATTATGGCATTTCCGGAAATGAGTGCTTTTGAATGGTTTTCATGATTGCATGCATTGACTAAGTGTGTAAGAGGTAAGTTGTTCGTTTGGCCTACTTAGCTAGGATGGCTCTAGAGTATTTTGTTGTTTGTGTTAAATCCTTTAATTGTGGATTTTGACGTTGGAAGACGAACCTTGTGGTCGTTCTTGTGTACTGTGAGTTGATGAGATTGGGGGCTAAAATCCCAATGGTTTTGTAAAAGTCATTTTATGGATTTGGGGCTAAAATCCCAACGGTTTGGTAAATGTCATTTTTCAGAAAGTAAACCTTTGGGGCGGTGACCCCTTTTGTCTTTTGGATTTTGAAAAGTAGGATTTGATAATCCAAAATTGTTTTCTATTAAAACTCTCGATGGCATTCTAAACCGTTTTATAAATTATTTCCATTGATTTATGATATTTCGATTTTGAAAGGTTTTCTCAAACTCTTGCCTCGGGAAGCACTTTTCGTTTCGTTTGGATCTTTGAGGATTCCTGGTTATTGTTATTCGTGGAATTTGAATTGTATGGCTCGTATTTGCACTTTGTTCTTGCACTAGCAAAATAGTGGAGTTTTGCTAACCCCCGAGTATTTGGGGGGTGGATGTCTGTTTTTGCATTCAGGTTTTGAAGCATAACACAGGGTCGGCACGAAGGATGATGAAAGATGATCGATACTAATCACATGAGGAACCGTACACCGTGTAGTGGTTCAGTTGTACTTTATTTTCCGCTGCTATATTTTTCCCGTTGTACGGGTGTGGTTGTGTTTTGACCCCTGTGTGGGTATGAGTTGTAATCGAGTTGTATGTTTTTATTGAAAGGCCAAATCGGTCTACTGAGTCATTTTAGCCTTAAAGGCATTGTCAAGATGTTTCATGTTGTTACTAGCCTGGTAGATCCTTGAGGAAAGGTTCTACGGCGTGTAATATCCCTGAGCGGATTGGGGGTGTTACATAAATGGTATCAGAGCTTAGGTTGAGGAAACCTAGGTTGTCGGGTCAAGTCGTGTTGTTTGAGTCTTGTTTCCTCGGATTTTATCTGACTGAGTCGTGTCGCGACGCGTCGTTTGAGTTTGTTGGTCGTGATTAGTATCGTGGGGCGATCATCATCTTCGTGTGACCTGTGGAAGTAAGTCTCCCTTCTTTGTGTTGTGCCTCGTGTGACACGAGCTATTTTTATGATTATTTATTAAGTGGTGGAATCCTTATGTGGATTTTGATTTCACGATATGTATTTAGTCGGCTCTCGTATTTGATTTATACGAGGAGTGTCATCGCTTGTGATGTCTTTTTATTGTTGTTTTTGTCCGTTGCTGATGATTTTCGAATCGATTTGCACGTTTTACAAGTTCTATTGTGGAAGCTTTGTGCTTATACGCGTTCGACTTGTTCACTAGCTAGGGCGGGAGGGTCCTTAGAGGCCTCAAATGGGGTCAGTGGTTTTGTTCTGAATCCTAGGCGGTCTTCGACTGTGGTATTTTATTGTTTATTTCCGTTTAAAGACATGTATTGTCTTGATTTTAAACGCTTTGATGCGTGTACTAGGAGTTGTTTTAGTGAACGTCGATATGTGTGAGTTTTGGGCATTCTGGCTTATTGGATTTTTGAAAACCTTGAGTATCTTAGAAAAATAAATTTCGAGACATACTTTTAAAATGAGTTATTTTCTTGTGGTACATCCTAGGTGCCACAATATATTTCAAAAAAAAATTCTACTTCGAGGACCAAAATGCTTTGAGATATTTTCAATGTTTTAGAAACACTTTTATTTAGACCCGAGGGTCGAATATTCTGAAAGTTTTCACTAAGAGAAAGTGTCCTCATTTTTATCAAATGCGAAATGGTTCTCCAATGTCTCGATAACGATGTTTCACGTTTGTACTTTTTGAAAGGTGATACTCAAGATCAACCAGTGTTCTTCTAAATTATTTTCAAAATGAGGTTTTCGTTTTTAAAACTTATCCATTCCCGTTTGAGGGCTGGGTATGTATGTATGATGTTCGCATTGTCATTTTGATGTTTGCTCTCGAGTATGATCGAGTTGGCGGCGTGAGCGTTGAGTTGTTTTCCACACATTTGCTGTGTTAGCCCTCTGTGAGAGGTGGGATGTTGGTATTGAATGTTGCCATCTCGTGGTGATTTCTGCGTTATCGCGCATGTGCGAGCTGTTAGAGCTTGGTTTGGTATGACCGTGTGCATCGGTGATCGTTCCATTATGTGTCGGTTGTTTAATGTCTTGTTACCTTGCTCCTGTTTTTGTGAATTTCGTGGACGAGGTCGGAGGTAATACCCGTACTATTTTGACTTCCGTATTTTCTCTTTCTCCAGTCTATCGATTCGCTCATGTTCGTTGATACTTTATGAACTTGTTCTGTATTTCGGTTTCATCGTCCGAACGAACTGCGATCTTGTTATGGGTCGATCTGGTTATCGCCGTGACTTTTCGGGTTCGGTTCGATTCTTGTGAACCTTGTTCGAAGTGGCATCATCTGGTTCTACTAGTTCTTTTATTCGAAGTGGATCGGATTTGGAACTCTTGTGTTTTCGACTCTGTCGACTCGTTTATGTTCGTTGACATTTCTGAGCTTGTCCTGCCTCTTGCTTTTGTTGATCGAACGAGTGCGGTATTGTTTCGGAATAACTCGTTTGTCGTTGTGATTTTTTTCGATTGCTATTCCCTTTCCTGTGGATCTTATGTGAGTGCACATTTTTTTGTTTTCACCAGATCATGTTTCGTCTCGAGTCGAGATGTGAAATTCGGAGTTGTCGGTTGAACCTTATTGTTCTTCGTGATCCGAACATGATTATTCGATTTTTTGTTGACTCGATCGTTGTGGTTCGATCATTGATTGTTCGGTTTTTGTTAATCTCGTTTCGTGATTATTGAACGTTCAGACTCCTTCGTAATTCCCTTAAGTTCGGGAAATTAGTCTCGTTTTCGATCTTCCAACCCTTGGGCGGTGGAATTCCGTATTGGTTCAGCGATTGGCTCGCGTTTCGATTGATGTACCGTTGGGTTGGTCAATCATACTAACTTTCGTTCGTTGTGTTTTGTGATTGTCGGATAATTGACTTGGCTATATTATCCGTTTGATGACGCTTGTCATTTGTTGGTTTTATTATATCCCTAATGGCGACGTTGTATTGGTCGTCGTGGAGCGTGTTTTCACGTCGTATGTCTCTTTGCGTTTCTTGCAGCGTTTCGCCGTTGGGCGCGAGTTTTCTATTTTTGTGTATCTCGTCGAGTTTTCCTGGCGGGTATATTTCTCCCCCCATACTTGTTTTAAGTTTCGGGACGAAACTTCTTTTAAGGAAAGTAGAATGTAATATCCGCAATTTTGAATTTCGTTAATTTTCTTTTTTTCGGCGGAAGTTCGTTTTGACGACTCGCTCATGACCGTTTCGTCATTCCCAGAATGATTAATTCTGCACTTATTGTCATCCGAGTTCGTTTCGGTGTCGTTTTGTTGAGTTCCGTGTCCTTAATCGACTTTTCAACGTGGGAGTTCGACTTTGTAAAGTCACCATTAATTCTTGGAAACTCCAAAAATTTTAAATCTTTGTAATATTATATATCATCAAGTTAGCTTTCCAATGGTTCAAACGGTGAGTCAATCGGAGTCCATACGAAGGAGTTATGGTCGAAATAGCCAAGACTGTACGATGTGCCTTTTTGGTGTTGGAGTGGATTGTACCGTGTGCCGCGGAACACTTCGGCTGGGCCGCGGCACTAATCTGATTTCTGGGCGTTTTTTTTTGGCCCTGGGCCGCGGAACACTTGTCCTGTGCCGCGGCACACGGGCTTTTTCTGCACTTTTTAGCAGATTTTCCAGGAGAAACATTCATTTTCTCCTCTCTTCTTCCTCCTACCATTCTAGGCGATTCTAAGGGTGATGTTGGGCGATTTGAGTGCTCCCAAACTTGTATAGATCATCCACCTCAAGTCTTGTTGTAGATTTTCGACCTCTACTTGAATCCTTCATCCAAATCAAGGTATTTTGGCTTGAACCCTTGTTTTTGTAGATTTGGGGATTTTCCTTTTTGATTTCGATTCCAATCCATTTTTGATCAATTAATTGTTGTATAAACGTTGCTTTGAACTTGTTCTACGGATTGGATACTCATATCTTTGGTTCGTTCGACCCGAGGGGTGATTTCTTTGTTCTTGAAGGGTCTTGAACATTTAATGTTCGATTAAATGTTCGAATGAGTTCCCTTTGATAGTTTGTTGGGATTTCCGTTTTTTTCGGCCTTGATTCTCGTCGTAATCATGTTTTATTATTCTTTACGGAGGATTATAGGTTCTCGATAATTCCGATGTTGAATTTCGTTGGTGATTGATGATTCTTGTGGTGTTTTCCCGTAGTAATTTCGGTGCTATCGCGTTCTAGATAGTGTTCGGGAATTTGAGGGCTACCCGGCCGTATCCGTTCATTTTTCCATTGCTCGTGATATCGAGGCAAGTACCTTGCCCATACTTTTCTTATTTTGTGGATATGATGATCGGTGATCGTCTTGGTGTGTTTGTTTGGTTGTTTGAAATGAAGTTTCAAAAGATTTCGGTTCGGCCTCGTTAAAGGCTTTCTTTCAAAATGCGTGTGTGTTTTGTGAACGGCGTGTTTTGGGAATTGATTATGATTTGATTATTTTGAACGTTGAAGGATTTGATGATGATACTCCTATTCTTTAAAGTTATGGAATCGTGTATTCCGTATTTAATCTTGTTATTGTGTTTTGAAGAGTTTGATAATGGTGTCGAGTTAATGGCCATCTCTAGTGAGTATTCTTAATGAACTTACATTCTTATCATGTTAGTATTGCATGAGTAACGTGTGTGTGTGTATGCTCACTACGGGTTAGATCCGACGGGGTCTCGGTAGGGGTCCACAGAGACGTGGATCGACGAGCTTGCTTTTAACCACTACGGGCTAGATCCGACGGGGTCTCGGTAGGGGTCCACAGAGACGTGGATCGACGGTTAATTGTGGTGCATTTTGCAAATGTGATTTGATTATGGCATTTTCGGAAATGAGTGCTTTTGAACGGTTTTCATGATTGCATGCATTGACTAAGTGTGTAAGAGGTAAGTTGTTCGTTTGGCCTACTTGGCTAGGATGGCTCTAGAGTATTTTGTTGTTTGTGTTAAATCCTTTAATTGTGGATTTTGACGTTGGAAGACGAACCTTGTGGTCGTTCTTGTGTACTGTGAGTTGACGAGATTTGGGGCTAAAATCCCAATGGTTTTGTAAAAGTCATTTTATGGATTTGGGGCTAAAATCCCAACGGTTTGGTAAATGCCATTTTTCAGAAAGTAAACTTTTGGGGCGGTGACCCCTTTTGTCTTTTGGATTTTGAAAAGTAGGATTTGATAATCCTAAATTGTTTTCTATTAAAACTCTCGATGGCATTCTAAACCGTTTTATAAATTATTTCCATTGATTTATGATATTTCGATTTTGAAAGGTTTTCTCAAACTCTTGCCTCAGGAAGTACTTTTCGTTTCGTTTGGATCTTTGAGGATTCCTGGTTATTGTTATTCGTGGAATGTGAATTGTATGGCTCGTATTTGCACTTTGTTCTTGCACTAGCAAAATAGTGGAGTTTTGCTAACCCCCGAGTATTTGGGGGGTGGATGTCTGTTTTTGCATTCAGGTTTTGAAGCATAACACAGGGTCGGTACGAAGGATGATGAAAGATGATCGATACTAATCACATGAGGAACCGTATACCGTGTAGTGGTTCAGTTGTACTTTATTTTCCGCTGCTATATTTTTCCCGTTGTACGGGTGTGGTTGTGTTTTGACCCCTGCGTGGGTATGAGTTGTAATCGAGTTGTATGTTTTTATTGAAAGGCCAAATCGGTCTACTGAGTCATTTTAGCCTTAAAGGCATTGTCGAGATGTTTCATGTTGTTACTAGCCTGGTAGATCCTTGAGGAAAGGTTCTACGGCGTGTAATATCCCTGAGCGGATTGGGGGTGTTACATAAATGGTATCAGAGCTTAGGTTAAGGAAACCTAGGTTGTCGGGTCAAGTCGTGTTGTTTGAGTCTTGTTTCGTCGGATTTTATCTGACTGAGTCGTGTCGCGACGCGTCGTTTGAGTTTGTTGGTCGTGATTAGTATCGTGGGGCGATCATCATCTTCGTGTGACCTGTGGAAGTAAGTCTCCCTTCTTTGTGTTGTGCCTCGTGTGACACGAGCTATTTTTATGATTATTTATTAAGTGGTGGAATCCTTATGTCACTACACCATATATGGCTTTCAACAACATTTTTTTTGATGTTACAAGCAAAAGTGTAGCCTTAGATACCTTAAAATTGGTCAAATTTGATTTAAGGCTACATATTTTTCTAACGGTATTATTGTTATAAATTAGTGTTACCATAGACTAAATTGAATATCTACGCTAACACCAAATTTGATGTAGCCGTTGCTATTTAAAAGAAGTGTAACTAAACACTAGAAGAAATAGGCGGGCTTGCTAAAATATTTTAGGCGGTCCAAATAAATTATTTTCAACTGTAACGACCCGATTTTTCTAAGGTATTTTATGAGTATATTTTTTTATAATAAGGAAAACTTGTAGAAATTTCATGTTGTTACGAAACATACATTTTCTAAAATATTTGCGAAATTTAAAACGATTTCAAATCTCCAATACAACCGTAAAATCCAGCAGCGGAAAATAATTGTCAAAAACAAGGTTAATTGTTTCATATTGACTTGAGCGGAATTTAAAAGAAATACATAACATTAAGTATATTTATCATATGTCGGTATGCCCTACCCCATATAGTTCTTTTAATTTATTTTGAATTGATTGTATAATTACACCATGCTTTTTATGGTTAGAAAATTTTCCAAGGTTAAATGGTAGAGATAAGTAGGGATGTCAACTTTATGCGTACCCGATCCTACTCGCCTGATAAACCCGAAATCGGGTCGGGTATCGACTGAACTCGAAATTTTATAATCGAGTACGGGTAAGGTATGTGCATAGTATATTACCCAATTATCCGATCCGATTACCCGATCTGAGTACCCATTTGAAATATATAAATATATTATTATTATTATTATATTATACATAAATATTATATTACATTATATATTATATATTATATAAGATATTATATCTTAAATACTTATTATACTAGATTGAATTTATTAATTATGTATATGTGATATATATTAAAAAGTATTTATATTCTCAAATATAAGGTATACGGGTACTC
Organism: Orobanche coerulescens; assembly: GCA_033398695.1. NCBI lineage: Eukaryota > Viridiplantae > Streptophyta > Magnoliopsida > Lamiales > Orobanchaceae > Orobanche > Orobanche coerulescens. The sequence continues at coordinate 52,982,591 of CM065801.1, read as the reverse complement.
GAATACCCACTGGGTACCCGATTACCGGATAGGCAATACTCGAACTCGAAATAGGAGGATATGGAGTAGGCATACACGTACCCTACCTGATCCATTGACATACCAATAGATAAGAAACATCAAGTCCGCTTAGCTGCACTGTACTACTTTGCCCCACAAAATTGTAATCGCGATTTTCACACACATAGAAACGTATACTACATGAGATTTTCACACACACAGAAACCTAACCCAGGTTCCTTCTCGGTCGCGACTGTTTCCTCCATTTCCGACCCTCTGTACTCTTTTCTGTATTTCTCGGACTGGATTTGGTCTCGCGATTTGAAATTCGGAGCCGCTTGGTTTCTCTTTCACTTTTTATTTCTGGGCAATTCCAGCCGCGATTCTTGGCGGCGCGTGATTAGGGTTTTCCCTCATTTTCACTAGAGCATAGTCCGATCTACCGCATCTGTACTTACGGTGCATCCCGACTGCTTCTCGTCGTGGCTTGCTTTTTCTACTCACTGAGTTGGTTTCCGATTTGACTCACTCACTCTTGCTGAGTCAATCACGACCGGGTCATGCTCGGACTGCGTCTCAGAGTCGGTCTTTATTTCTGGGTTGACATCAACGACCCTCGTGATGGCTGCGGCAATTTCTGAAACTGGCAGCATTGAAGGCTATTCATTCGAAATACAGGTGTGGTTTGGCCGTTATAGTTGCTGAATCATTTGCACCAATTTTTTACCTGTTATGAGATTTCTGAATCTGCTATGATGTACTGCTATCACAATTTGAGATTTCTCCTCAACGAGACAATCATCTTATATTTGCAATTTGTGTGGTTGTGCAGTTGTTGACTCAATTTGTTGAGCTGATTTTGAATTTTGTGGTTTAGGAATTACATATGTTTTGGTTTTAGATTATCTCTCGATTGTTTCTTCTCAGGAATGATATATTTATGATAGATATTTTGCAGATTAAGGTGGTTTTGAGCGCTTGCTGAAGATGTATCTCCGTTTTTACATCAACGAAAATGGTGACAAAGTTTACACCACCAAGGTCCTTATCCCCTCATTTTCGGTTCAATTTTCTTCCACTGAATATGTCTATTGAAGTTTTGTTTAAATTGTATTTATTGAAATTTGATGTATCCTTTCTGAATGTGGCGTAGGTAAAATTTATTTTTGTTGAAGAAATTTTGTTTTCTGCATCTATAATTGTAATCCTGAATTTGTGGTTTTACACATATTTTCCTTGTTATGACGTTTCCTTTCTTCATATTCTCCATTGATCGATACACTGAACTCAATTGCCTCTTTTTGCAATTTTCTCTGTGCAGAAGGAGTCTCCGGTAGGTAGAGCAACAGAGTCAGCTCATCCGGGTAATATTTCCATCTATGTCGTATCATGTCGTTATGCTTTCCCCATAATATATGATGTGCATATCTAAGTGAGCGTTCATATGTGTTGTTTGTCTTGGAACTTGAAGTTCCTGTGTCCCTGAAATGAGCAGTGCATTTTCTTTGATAATCATTTTTGAAATTGTATGACAGTGCGTAGGCATAGTGATATTTCCGGGTATGTTGCACATCGAAGTGGGTGTCTCGAGAACTTGGGGTTCCTGTGTGCCTGAAATGAGCAATTAATTATCTCTCATAATCACTGTTGAAATTGCATTCAAGTGTCCTTGGTATAGTGATGGAGAAATGTTATAACTCAATGGGTGTTCTTGTTTTCGAATGTCGCTATGTTGTGTCTCCTGGTAGGCTGCATTGTTTCCGGGTATGTTGTTATCGCCATTTTGTCCCTGCTATGCAATATCAGCAGGACTAAACGGAATGCATATTCTTTCATTTCACTATAGCAGGATCTAACGTATTGTTACGCTTGAGTTCTGGCTTGTCACTTAAGTTATACTAATATATTTTGAACATGTCATTCTGATTCTCACTGTTAAACATAGTATATATGAGTGAAGGTGTTTGCACATGTGCTAGTCAAGGTTTATTTTTTGTCATTAGTTTGCACCAAGTTCAAGGTTTATTTTCTTTGATAATAATTTTGAAATTGTATGCAAGTGTTTTTGGTATACTGACCAACTGAGGCAGGGAACTTCCTTTCATAAAGGGCAACCATATACCACAAACTGGCCAGCATAGCAGTGGAGGCTAGGAACTTCTTCAACTGAGGGAGATAATGCGTGCTCTTCTCAAATACAACAACATGCTCTACAACTGATAGTGCGAGGAAAGAAGTCGCAGACGCAAAATGTTCTGCTTGACGTAGACCATGAGGCAACTAGAGTTGTCGTGTTTTTTTGGGGGCTGAGATGATGAAATTTTTCTAAGTGACTCAAGTAGTTTTGTTATATTTATGGATTGCGATGGTAACTTGTTCTTAGCTATTAAATAGTACTTAAGTTAATTGTTGAATGACATTTTAAGTTAGATTTTGGATGTTGGGTTACGTAAGTGCAGTTGGCTGTTTGATTATATATTGAATATTTGGTAAAATATTCATGAAAAATGTTGTTTTTTTCAATATAACATGTTGTTTTTTACCATGAAAAATATTGGTAAAAACCTGCGAAATTGTAGCCATAGACTCTAATTTATAATTCTTCCTGTTGGCAAAATATATCGTGTTGGCAAAAATTAAAAGTGTATTGGTAAAAGTTAGAACTGTTCATATATAAGTCTAGCCATAGTGTTAAAGTTGTTTTTAAAGATGTCAAAGTGTTTCATAATTTAATTTTACACTAGACCTCATGAGTGTTAGCATAGGACTACAGCTACACAAACATTTGTGTCACTAAATATATAAAAGTGTGGCCTTAAGTCTACAGCAACAAAAAATCTAGTGTAGGCACAGACAAGAAAAGTGTTGGCATAGGGGTCTATTATTACACTTTTTTCACATGTTACCAAAAACAAAAAAAGTGTTACCTTAGACCCCTATGGTTGCGGCCGTTTTTGTAACACCTTCAAATTTGGTCAAAGTGTAGCCGTAGCCTGTTTTTTGGCCTTCAGCAACACTTTTTGGACTTTTGAACTCAGTTTTTCAAGTGTTGCTGAAACCCATATATGGTGTAGTGTGTGGATTTTGATTTCACGATATGTATTTAGTCGGCTCTCGTATTTGATTTATACGAGGAGTGTCATCGCTTGTGATGTCTTTTTATTGTTGTTTTTGTCCGTTGCTGATGATTTTCGAATCGATTTGCACGTTTTACAAGTTCTATTGTGGAAGCTTTGTGCTTATACGCGTTCGACTTGTTCACTAGCCAGGGCGGGAGGGTCCTTAGAGGCCTCAAATGGGGTCAGTGGTTTTGTTCTGAATCCTAGGCGGTCTTCGACTGTGGTATTTTATCGTTTATTTCCGTTTAAAGACATGTATTGTCTTGATTTTAAACGCTTTGATGCGTGTACTAGGAGTTGTTTTAGTGAACGTCGATATGTGTGAGTTTTGGGCATTCTGGCTTATTGGATTTTTGAAAACCTTGAGTATCTTAGAAAAATAAATTTCGAGACATACTTTTAAAATGAGTTATTTTCTTGTGGTACATCCTAGGTGCCACAATATATTTCAAAAAAAAATTCTACTTCGAGGACCAAAATGCTTTGAGATATTTTCAATGTTTTAGAAACACTTTTATTTAGACCCGAGGATCAAATATTCTGAAAGTTTTCACTAAGAGAAAGTGTCCTCATTTTTATCAAATGCGAAATGGTTCTCCAATGTCTCGATAACGATGTTTCACGTTTGTACTTTTTGAAAGGTGATACTCAAGATCAACCAGTGTTCTTCAAAATTATTTTCAAAATGAGGTTTTCGTTTTTAAAACCTATCCATTCCCGTTTGAGGGCTGGGTATGTATGTATGATGTTCGCATTGTCATTTTGATGTTTGCTCCCGAGTATGATCGAGTTGGTGGCGTGAGCGTTGAGTTGTTTTCCACACATTTGCTGTGTTAGCCCTCTGTGAGAGGTGGGATGTTGGTATTGAATGTTGCCATCTCGTGGTGATTTCTGCGTTATCGCGCATGTGCGAGCTGTTAGAGCTTGGTTTGGTATGACCGTGTGCATCGATGATCGTTCTGTTATGTGTCGGTTGTTTAATGTCTTGTTACCTTGCTCCTGTTTTTGTGAATTTCGTGGACGAGGTCGGAGGTAATACCCGTACTATTTTGACTTCCGTATTTTCTCTTTCTCCAGTCTATCGATTCGCTCATGTTCGTTGATACTTTATGAACTTGTTCTGTATTTCGGTTTCATCGTCCGAACGAACTGCGATCTTGTTATGGGTCGATCTGGCTATCGCCGTGACTTTTCGGGTTCGGTTCGATTCTTGTGAACCTTGTTCGAAGTGGCATCATCTGGTTCTACTAGTTCTTTTATTCGAAGTGGATCGGATTTGGAACTCTTGTGTTTTCGACTCTGTCGACTCGTTTATGTTCGTTGACATTTCTGAGCTTGTCCTGCCTCTTGCTTTTGTTGATCGAACGAGTGCGGTATTGTTTCGGAATAACTCGTTTGTCGTTGTGATTTTTTTCGATTGCTATTCCCTTTCCTGTGGATTTTATGTGAGTGCACATTTTTTTGTTTTCACCAGATCATGTTTCGTCTCGAGTCGAGATGTGAACTTCGGAGTTGTCGGTTGAACCTTATTGTTCTTCGTGATCCGAACATGATTATTCGATTTTTTGTTGACTCGATCGTTGTGGTTCGATCATTAATTGTTCGGTTTTTGTTAATCTCGTTTCGTGATTATTGAACGTTCAGACTCCTTCGTAATTCCCTTAAGTTCGGGAAATTAGTCTCGTTTTCGATCTTCCAACCCTTGGGCGATGGAATTCCGTATTGGTTCAGCGATTGGCTCGCGTTTCGATTGATGTACCGTTGGGTTGGTCAATCATACTGACTTTCGTTCGTTGTGTTTTGTGATTGTCGGATAATTGACTTGGCTATATTATCCGTTTGATGACGCTTGTCATTTGTTGGTTTTATTATATCCCTAATGGCGACGTTGTATTGGTCGTCGTGGAGCGTGTTTTCACGTCGTATGTCTCTTTGCGTTTCTTGCAGCGTTTCGCCGTTGGGCGCGAGTTTTCTATTTTTGTGTATCTCGTCGAGTTTTCCTGGCGGGTATATTTCTCCCCCCCTACTTGTTTTAAGTTTCGGGACGAAACTTCTTTTAAGGAAAGTAGAATGTAATATCCGCAATTTTGAATTTCGTTAATTTTCTTTTTTTCGGCGGAAGTTCGTTTTGACGACTCGCTCATGACCGTTTCGTCATTCCGAGAATGATTAATTCTGCACTTTTTGTCATCCGAGTTCGTTTCGGTGTCGTTTTGTTGAGTTCCGTGTCCTAAATCGACTTTTCAACGTGGGAGTTCGACTTTGTAAAGTCACCATTAATTCTTGGAAACTCCAAAAATTTTAAATCTTTGCAATATTATATATCATCAAGTTAGCTTTCCAATGGTTCAAACAGTGAGTCAATCGGAGTCCAGACGAAGGAGTTATGGTCTAAATAGCCAAGACTGCACGATGTGCCTTTTTGGTGTTGGAGTGGACTGTACCGTGTGCCGCGGAACACTTCGGCTGGACCGCGGCACTAAGCTGATTTCTGGGCGTTTTTTTTTGGCCCTGGGCTGCGGCACACTTGTCCTGTGCCGCGGCACACGGGCTTTTTCTGCACTTTTTAGCAGATTTTCGAGGAGAAACATTCATTTTCTCCTCTCTTCTTCCTCCTACCATTCTAGGCGATTCTAAGGGTGATGTTGGGCGATTTGAGTGCTCCCAAACTTGTATAGATCATCCACCTCAAGTCTTGTTGTAGATTTTCGACCTCTACTTGAATCCTTCATCCAAATCAAGGTATTTTGGCTTGAACCCTTGTTTTTGTAGATTTGGGGATTTTCCTTTTTGATTTCGATTCCAATCCATTTTTGATCAATTAATTGTTGTATAAACGTTGTTTTGAACTTGTTCTACGGATTGGATACTCATATCTTTGGTTCGTTCGATCCGAGGGGTGATTTCTTTGTTCTTGAAGGGTCTTGAACATTTAATGTTCGATTAAATGTTCGAATGAGTTCCCTTTGATAGTTTGTTGGGATTTCCGTTTTTTTTCCGCCTTGATTCTCGTCATAATCATGTTTTATTATTCCTTACGGAGGATTATAGGTGCTCGATGATTCCGATGTTGAATTCCGTTGGTGATTGATAATTCATGTGGTGTTTTCCCGTAGTAATTTCGGTGCTATCGCGTTCTAGATAGTGTTCAGGAATTTGAGGGCTACCCGGCCATATCCGTTCATTTTTCCATTGCTCGTGATATCGAGGCAAGTACCTTGCCCATACTTTTCTTATTTTGTGGATATGATGATCGGTGATCGTCTTGGTGTGTTTGTTTGGTTGTTTGAAATGAAGTTTCAAAAGATTTCGGTTCGGCCTCGTTAAAGGCTTTCTTTGAAAATGCGTGTGTGTTTTTTGAACGGCGTGTTTTGAGAATTGATTATGATTTGATTATTTTGAACGTTGAAGGATTTGATGATGATACTCCTATTGTTTAAAGTTATGGAATCATGTATTCCGTATTTAATCTTGTTATTGTGTTTTGAAGAGTTTGATAATGGTGTCGAGTTAATGGCCATCTCTAGTGAGTATTCTTAATGAACTTACATTCTTATCATGTTAGTATTGCATGAGTAACGTGTGTGTGTGTGTATGCTCACTACGGGTTAGATCCGACGGGGTCTCGGTAGGGGTCCACAGAGACGTGGATCGACGAGCTTGCTTTTAACCACTACGGGCTAGATCCGACGGGGTCTCGGTAGGGGTCCACAGAGACGTGGATCGATGGTTAATTGTGGTGCATTTTGCAAATGTGATTTGATTATGGCATTTTCAGAAATGAGTGCTTTTGAACGGTTTTCATGATTGCATGCATTGACTAAGTGTGTAAGAGGTAAGTTGTTCGTTTGGCCTACTTGGCTAGGATGGCTCTAGAGTATTTTGTTGTTTGTGTTAAATCCTTTAATTGTGGATTTTGACATTGGAAGACGAACCTTGTGGTCGTTCTTGTGTACTGTGAGTTGACGAGATTTGGGGCTAAAATCCCAATGGTTTTGTAAAAGTCATTTTATGGATTTGGGGCTAAAATCCCAACGGTTTGGTAAATGTCATTTTTCAGAAAGTAAACCTTTGGGGCGGTGACCCCTTTTGTCTTTTGGATTTTGAAAAGTAGGATTTGATAATCCTAAATTGTTTTCTATTAAAACTCTCGATGGCATTCTAAACCGTTTTATAAATTATTTCCATTGATTTATGATATTTCGATTTTGAAAGGTTTTCTCAAACTCTTGCCTCGGGAAGTACTTTTCGTTTCGTTTGGATCTTTGAGGATTCCTGGTTATTGTTATTCGTGGAATGTGAATTGTATGGCTCGTATTTGCACTTTGTTCTTGCACTAGCAAAACAGTGGAGTTTTGCTAACCCCCGAGTATTCGGGGGGTGGATGTCTGTTTTTTCATTCAGGTTTTGGATCATAACACAGGGTCGGCATGAAGGATGATGAAAGATGATCGATACTAATCACATGAGGAACCGTACATCGTGTAGTGGTTCAGTTGTACTTTATTTTTCGCTGCTATATTTTTCCTGTTGTACGGGTGTGGTTGTGTTTTGACCCCTGTGTGGGTATGAGTTGTAATCGAGTTGTATGTTTTTATTGAAAGGCCAAATCGGTCTACTGAGTCATTTTAGCCTTAAAGGCATTGTCGAGATGTTTCATGTTGTTACTAGCCTGGTAGATCCTTGAGGAAAGGTTCTACGGCGTGTAATATCCCTGGGCGGATTGGGGGTGTTACAGTGTTGGAGTCATGTGCTAGTATCACGGGAGATCATTGACTTCACACACCTGTAAGTATATTGGTTTGGTTATTCGCTTGTGGCGACACTTGATTGTTTTGTGATGAGTTGGAAAGTTTTGGATTTATCTGTTGTTGGTGACAGGTCGCAAGTTTCGAGGACGAAACTTATTTTTGTAATACCCGGTTGTAATTCAGTAATTATCATTCAGTAATTATCATTCAGTATTTATCATTCAGTAATTTCACTCATTAATGATCATTTGTCACTCATATTCGATCTTGGTATTCACCGTTCAGAGTAATTGTATCGTGTATCAATCGTTGTTCATCACTATCATAATTGGAGTTCCGTGCCGTGTTTATCATCATCGTCATTTTCATTGTGGGCTGTGCGTGAGGAGTAGCGCACGCTACATACTCTTTCTAGCGCGCGCTAATTGAGTACAGGTAGCGCACGCTACCACTCAGTATTAGCGCACGCTAATGTTACCCTGGCAGTAGTCCAGAAGGTATTGGACTGCAGGTGAGTTATACGTAGCGCATGCTAAGATTGGTAAGTAGCGCACGCTAGTGGGTTGTAGTAGCGCACGCTAATAATTGCTGTAGCGCGCGCTAAGGACGGATCAGGTTGAGTCCAGTGGCTACTGGACTGCACTGGATTAATTCATAGCGCACGCTATGAGTTGTTTTTAGCGTACGCAATCGATATTATAGCGCACGCTAAATATTGGTTGTAGCGCACGCTACCGAGGTCAGATCAGAGGACAGACGGTTTCTGGATTCCAGTACTCGTCATCACATAATTCGTTAGGGCACGCTGACCATGGGTATTAACGCACGCTAATGGTATGGTTGTAGTGCACGCTACAAAAAGGTACGTAGCGCGCGCTACCGTTTTCGGACAGTGGGTACTGGGCTACCCAAATTACCCGTTAGCGCACGCTACGCACAAGGGCTAGCGCACGCTAACCTGGAGTGACTATATATTGGACAGTTAGCCTGAGTTTCGTCATTTCTCATTTCCCTTCATTTTGGAGCGACTTCGGGCGATTTCGGGCGACTTGGAGTGTTCTCTTCGAACTGCTATCACCTATCATCATATTCAAGGCTTTGAGTTGGATTATCATCATTTCATCATATCCTTATCATCAAATCAAAGGTATTAATCTCTTGGATCTAGAATTTCGGATTTTTGGGTTTTTCCTTCCGATTTCTTCGTGTAAGCTTGGATTGTTGTTGGAATACATTAGATATGAATTATCTACCTTGGATAAATGTATTCCTACGGATTTATTGGCTATTTACGGAATTATTTCAAGAACCCTTAGGGTTGACTTCGGTTAAATTGGGGATTTTCCGATTGTTGTTGTTGTAAACTTGAATTGTGGATTTCTATGAGATTATTGATGTCATTGATAGTGTTTTGCTGGTTTGAATCAATCCTTCGAAGTTGGTTCAATAATTTTGGTTTGGTTATAACCAACGGGAAGGATATTTTCAACGTTTTCGTTAGAGTACATCTACGAGTTCAGATATTGTTGTATCGACGTTTGAGTCGGTTATGATCGTATTTGATTCGTGTAATGATCGAATATTTGGTATATTGTGTTACTCAAGGTTGTTCGAGCGACCGGTATCTCGTTTAGGACGTTGTTCGTGGAAGGACATTGTCATCGGTATTGTGTAAGTTAATTCTTACTCGGTTAAAAGGATACTCATTCCTTTTGTTGTTGATTGCTCATAATCATAACTCATTCATCATGGTATTTAATCATATTGAGACTTGTAATTATCGAATAATCATTTCATTCACGAGGAACGACGGTTCCAAATCATTTCATTGGGTTATCAATCACGTCACTATTATTTTCATCTCGGTGAGTCATCTTGGCCTTGTCGAATTATTATTCATTGATATTCATTGTGGTCATTCTCGTTGATATGACCTTATGGGTTCATATTGCGTGGCCGGGTGTGGCTGTGTGGAATTTTTAGTCGGGCACACGATGGTCATGTATTGGGTTCACCGATACATTGGATCGTCCACACGGTAACGCTTAACTCCGTGAGGCTAATTAGGTACAAGGACGGGTGTGTCCGGTCATTCGTCTTGTACACTTGCACAGAACATTACGGGCATACTATGATACTCCTCTTCAGCGTAATTCATAACTAAGGATATTTCATAACTTCAGTTAAATCATGATTGTGTATTTTCAACCCTTGAGGATTGTTGTTCTGTGTAACTGACCCCGTTGGGGGATTTTTTTTTTAGGTCACGGCAAGGCAAAGGCACGGTAAGATCATGTTGACGGCGAGGAGTCACAATGATACTAGTAGGGGGCCCCAATCATTTCGTTTGTTTCAGTCATTTCAGTCATTTCAGTTATTCCGTCATTTGTATTTTCCGCTGCAAATTCCGTTTGAGATGTTTAATTATTCAGGGTGGTGTATTTTATCTCCATATAAAATATACTAGTATTCGGTTTAATCCTGGTGTGTTGTACTTAAACTCCTCATCGGAGTACTTGGTAATATAATGTGGTTCGGTACTACAATTATATTATTTAATTCATCGTTTTCATTTGCCTGGTGGGTCCCGGTCGGGGATTCACGGCACTGTAATATCCGCCTAGTTTGGGGTGTTACAGAGTTGGTATCGGAGCGTGGTTTTGAATACTACCCTCCAAGTCATGTCTCATTTGAAATCATCGTCATTGGACTAGTATCATTGGACTTTCGCGTCACGTGTGACCTGTGCAAATGCCGAGCCAATCAGACCAAGAACTGTAAGATTTCTAACGCCATGGTATAATTTCTGGCAAGAATCATTCATTCATAATTCATCAGTTAACAATCCTCAACCATCATTTTCATTTGACCAGGACGGTCATGTTAACTCGTTAATCACTCAATTCATTTCATTATTCAGTTGTTGATCAGGAAGATCAAATCATTAATCATGTTAACTTGTTCAAGATAATCATGTCACCTGAGTTAATCATTCATGTAATCACTGTATTAGAGCGCGTATGCTCATTTTCATCATCTCATGTCATAATCATAACGTGATATTCATGCGGGAAATATAATCATCATGTGACTTTCCTACTTCAGTATGGAGAGGGCAAGAAGAGGATGTGGAGGACGAGGCCGTGGAGTGGGCCGAATCCCGAGAGCTCGTGTGAATACACGTGCAAACGCGAGAAATAATGCTAATTCATCGAGCAGCGACGCTGCCACTCATTCACCTGGACGCGATCATTCACTAACGGGAGTCGTGCAGGACACGGCTCAGTCAGAAGGTGCCCGGGTTGACCCACTCGCTTTTATGCAGGGCATGATGGCCCAAATGACCCAGATGGCACAGCTGATGAAGACGATGCATAACTCCGTCAATCAAAATCAACAGGCTCCTCCGCCGCCACCTCAGAGGCAAGAGAGGAATGTGAGTAATATCATCGGCGACATCTCTTGCCAGAGGCCACCTACTTTTGAGGGCTCGTCTGAGCCGGCAGATATTATTCATTAGCTCAAGCATTTCGAGAAGTTGTTTGCTATGGTAGAGTGTCCCGAAGGACACAAAGTTTCTGTGGCGGCTTACTACCTGGGTAAGAGCGCACATTCTTGGTAGTTGTCGTTGAAGACCACTGAAGGATCATGTACTTGGGATCATTTCAAAACTCTCATGATGGAGAGGTATTATCCGGCCCCGCTCAGAGAGGCCAAACTGTCAGAATTACTCACCCCCGACCCCTCATCAGACGAGGATGTTCTCGCCATTGCCGAGAAATTTCAGGAACTTCTTCCGTTCGCCTCATCTATCATTCATTCCGAGGCAGTTAAAATCAAGTATTTCAGCAAGAGGCTGAAACCCCGTATGAGACTACAATTGCTTAATCATAATTGCACCACGTTGGCCGAATTAATCGAGAAAGCTCTCACCTATGAGCTTACTGCTAAGGAGATTGCTAAGCAGCAACCTTCATCTGCTAGCAAGAAGTCCAAGAACCGTAATCAGTCCGACGGCAGTCAGGCCACTTTCAAGAAACCTCGTGCGGGCTCTGCTTTTTCTGAGCGACCTCCTGTGACGTCTAAACCCGCGGAATCTCTGTCACGAGCGGCCAATTCGGCCATCACCTGTTTTAACTGTTGGGATCTTGGTCATCTCAGTACCAAGTGTCCGAGATAGACTATCACGTGTCATAATTGTGGGATTGCTGGGCATAAGGCCCGTTTTTGCCGTAGGGACTCCAAACCTACTCAGACGCCATCTCAAGCCCCTAAGCAGTCAGTCGTTCAGAATCAGGCCACTCAATCAGCGTTGTTTAAAATGACAGGAGCGACTAAAGGTGGAGCCTATAGCCAGCAGATGGGAGCGTCCGGTGCCGGGACTAGCAAGCCCCGGATTTATGAGATGAAGAAGACCGATGATCCAGAGGCCCGAATGATTTCAGGTACACTCGATATTCTATCTCAACCTGTGTGTACCCTTTTTGATACTGGTGCATCGCATTCTTTCATTTCCGAGTCATGTTTGAGTAGACTACGTCTGGGTAGTGCTACTAGTTGTGAGCCTTATGTCATTGGCCTACCTGATGGTAGACGAATTATCGGTAATCGTGAGATTCAGAATTGTCCGATTCAGTTTCATGGTCGTGTATGGCCAGCGGACCTAATCGTAGTAGAATTGCCGAGGGACGACGTCATCTTGGGTATTGATTGGATGGATCGTCATGATGCCATCATTAGTGTCCGTAAGCGTATGATCACTATCATTTCAGACGATGGGGTTGAATGTGTGTTTCAGGGAGGTAATCCTACATTGCAGTAAGGTCATTAATATGATGAAAGCAGTGCGACTACTCAGTCAGGGATGTGTTGGTTATTGGTGCTACATGACCAAAACCGAGAAATCATCAGTAATGTTGACGGACATTCCGGTAGTGAGGGAATATGCCGATGTTTTTCCAGACGAGTTTCCTGGTTTGCCTCCACAGAGGGATGTGGAATTCACGATTGAGTTGGAGCCCGATACGTCCCCGATATCGAAGGCACCGTACCGGATGGCCCCGACCGAAATGCAGGAATTAAAGAACCAACTTGAGGAGTTGTTCGAGAAGGGTTATATTCGACCGAGTGCGTCCCCGTGGGGAGCACCAGTGTTATTTGTCAAGAAGAAGGATGGTCCTTTTCGCTTGTATATCGATTATCGGGAGTTGAACAGGGAGATGATCAAGAATAAGTATCCCTTACCCCGTATTGATGATCTCTTAGATCAACTTCAGGGAGCTTCAGTATTTTCCAAGATCGACTTAAGATCTGGATATCATCAGTTGCGGATTCGAGAGTCGGATATCGCGAGGACGGCGTTTCGAACACGCTATGGTCATTATGAGTTTGTGGTTATGCCGTTTGGATTGACTAATGCACCTGCGGTATTCATGGAGTTAATGAATCTGGTTTTCATCGACTTTTTGGATCAGTTTGTTGTTGTCTTCATCGATGACATTTTGATTTATTCTCGTGACCGGGAGGAACACGAGTTTCACCTTCATCAAGTGCTCGACGTGTTGAGACGAGAACAACTGTATGGGAAGTTTTCCAAATGTGAGTTCTGGATGTCCGAAGTGACGTTTTTCGGACACGTAATTTCTTCAAACGGAGTTCGTGTCGATCCTCAGAAGACGGAGGCTATTCGAGATTGGCTACCTCCGAAGAATGTTAAGGAAATTCGAAGTTTCCTCGGATTAGCAGGTTATTATCGGCGATTTGTGGAAGGATTTTCTAGAATCGCTCAACCCTTAACGAACCTTTTGCGAAAGGATAAGAAATACACGTGGTCCGACGTGTGTCAACGGAGTTTTGAGGAACTCAAGATACGGTTAATGTCAGCACCTGTACTTTCCTTGCCGCGGGGGACGGAAGGATTTGTGGTTTATAGTGATGCGTCCGGACAGGGTCTCGGATGTGTGCTCATGCAGAATAGAAAGGTTATTGCCTATGCTTCACGGCAATTGAGACCTTACGAGGTTAATTATCCGACACACGACCTGGAGCTAGCAGCCGTGGTGTTCGCTTTGAAGATTTGGCGTCATTATCTTTATGGCGTTACCTGTCAGATATTCACCGATCATAAGAGTTTGAAGTATATATTTACTCAGAAGGAGTTAAATATGCGACAGAGACGGTGGTTGGAATTAATCAAAGATTATGATATCGAGATCGTTTACCACCCGGGCAAGGCGAACGTTGTCGCCGACGCCTTGAGTCGTAAGTCCATTCAGGAGCAGATGCTTGCTCGTTTAACAGTTCAGAAGGAGCTTCATCATGAATTCCTTAGACCCGAGATCGAGGTCTGGCTTCAGCGAGTTCAGGGACAACTTTGTATGTTAGAGATTTCATCGTCACTCGAGGAGGAAATCCGAGAGAATCAGAGTTCAGACCCTTCATTGTTGCGCATCCGTGAAGATGTGACTCAGGGGAAAGCCCCTGGATTTGTGGTCCACGAGGATGGACTTTTGAGGTTTAAGAATCGGTTGTGCGTACCGGCGAATGACGAGTTGAAAAACTCGATTTTGAAAGAAGCTCATGCTACCCCTTATTCTGTTCATCCGGGGTCTAGCAAGATGTACAAGGACTTGAAACAAAATTACTGGTGGAGTAATATGAAGCGAGAAGTCGCAGAATTTGTTTCGAGATGCTTAACCTGTCAACAAGTTAAGATTGGACATCAGCGGCCGGCGGGTATGCTGATGCCTCTTCCTATTCCCGAATGGAAGTGGGAAGACATTTCTATGGATTTCATCACGAGTTTGCCGACGAGTCGTCGTGGCATGAATACGATCTGGGTGATTGTGGACCGCTTAACTAAATCAGCTCATTTTCTTGAGATCAAGGATACTTGGGGTCCCGAGAGACTTGCCCAGTTATTCATCAAGGAGATAGTGAGACTACACGGTACTCAGTTCGACGAGAATGTGTTTCACGTCTCTCAGTTGCAGAAGTATGTTGCCGACCCGAGTCACATACTTCAGTTCGACGAAATCGAGATCGCTGACGACCATTCATATGAGGAGCATCCTATACGAGTTTTAGAGCGGCGAATCAAACAGTTGAGGAATAAGACGATTCCTTTGGTTAAGATTCAGTGGTCTAGGCACGGAATCGAAGAGGCTACTTGGGAAACCGAGGATAGTATGCGGGAGAGTTATCCCGAGTTGTTTGATCCTTAGTTTCGGGGACGAAACTCTTTTAAGGGGGGGTGTATGTAATACCCGGTTGTAATTCAGTAATTGTCATTCAGTAATTATCATTCAGTATTTATCATTCAGTAATTTCACTCATTAATGATCATTTGTCACTCATATTCAATCTTGGTATTCACCGTTCAGAGTAATTGTATCGTGTATCAATCGTCGTTCATCACTATCATAATTAGAGTTCCGTGGCGTGTTTATCATCATCGTCATTTTCATTGTGGGTTGTGCGTGAGGAGTAGCGCACGCTACATACTCTTTCTAGCGCGCGCTAATTGAGTATAGGTAGCGCACGCTACCACTCAGCATTAGCGCACGCTAATGTTACCCTGGCAGTAGTCCAGAAGGTACTGGACTGCAGGTGAGTTATACGTAGCGCACGCTACGATTGGTAAGTAGCGCACGCTAGTGGGTTGTAGTAGCGCACGCTAATAATTGCTGTAGCGCGCGCTAAGGACGGATCAGGTTGAGTTTAGTGGCTACTGGACTGCACTGGATTAATTCATAGTGCACGCTATGCGTTGTTTTTAGCGTACGCAATCGATATTATAGCGCACGCTAAATATTGGTTGTAGTTCACGCTACCGAGGTCAGATCAGAGGACAGACGGTTTCTGGATTCCAGTACTGGGCATCACATAATTCGTTAGCGCACGCTGACCATGGGTATTAACGCACGCTAATGGTATGGTTGTAGCGCACGCTATAAAAAGGTACGTAGCACGCGCTACCGTTTTCGGACAGTGGGGACTGGGCTACCCAAATTACCCGTTAGCGCACGCTACGCACAAGGGCTAGCGCACGCTAACCTGGAGTGACTATATATTGGACAGTTAACCTGAGTTTCGTCATTTCTCATTTCCCTTCGTTTTGGAGCGACTTCGGGCGATTTCGGGCGACTTGGAGTGTTCTCTTCGAACTGTTATCACCTATCATCATATTCAAGGCTTTGAGTTGGATTATCATCATTTCATCATCTCCTTATCATCAAATCAAAGGTATTAATCTCTTGGATCTAGAATTTCGGATTTTTGGGTTTTTCCTTCCGATTTCTTCGTGTAAGCTTGGATTGTTGTTGGAATACATTAGATATAGATTATCTACCTTGGATAAATGTATTCCTACGGATTTATTGGCTATTTTCGGAATTATTTCAAGAACCCTTAGGGTTGACTTCGGTTAAATTGGGGATTTTCCGATTCTTGTTGTTGTAAACTTGAATTGTGGATTTCTATGAGATTATTGATGTCATTGATAGTGTTTTGCTGGTTTGAATCAATCATTCGAAGTTGGTTCGATAATTTGGGTTTGGTTATAACCAACGGGAAGGATATTCTCAACGTTTTCGTTAGAGTACATCTACGAGTTCGGATATTGTTGTATCGACGTTTGAGTCGGTTATGATCGTATTTGATTCGTGTAATGATCGAATATTTGGTATATTGTGTTATTCAAGGTTGTTCGAGCGACCGGTATCTCGTTTAGGACGTTGTTCGTGGAAGGACATTGTCATCGGTATTGTGTAAGTTAATTCTTACTCGGTTAAAAGGATACTCATTCCTTTTGTTGTTGATTGCTCATAATCATAACTCATTCATCATGGTATTTAATCATATTGAGACTTGTAATTATCGAATAATCATTTCATTCACGAGGAACGACGGTTCCAAATCATTTCATTGGGTTATCAATCACGTCACTATTATTTTCATCTCGGTGAGTCATCTTGGCCTTGTCGAATTATTATTCATTGATATTCATTGTGGTCATTCTCATTCATATGACCTTCTGGGTTCATATTGCGTGGCTGGGTGTGGCTGTGTGGAATTTTTAGTCGGGCACACGATGGTCATGTATTGGGTTCACCGATACATTGGACCGTGCACACGGTAACGCTTAACTCCGTGAGGCTAATTAGGTACAAGGACGGGTGTGTCCGGTCATTCGTCTTGTACACTTGCACAGAACGTTACGGGCGTACTATGATACTCCTCTTCAGCGTAATTCATAACTTCAGTTAAATCATGATTGTGTATTTTCAAGCCTTGAGGATTGTTGTTCTGTGTAACTGACCCCGTTGGGGGATTTTGTTTTCAGGTCACGGCAAGGCAAAGGCACGGGAAGATCATGTTGACGGCGAGGAGTCCTAGTGATACTAGTAGGGGGGCCCAGTCATTTCGTTTGTTTCAGTCATTTCAGTCATTTCAGTTATTCCGTCATTTGTATTTTCCACTGCAAATTCCGTTTGAGATGTTTAATTGTTCAGGGTGGTGTATTTTATCTCCATATAAAATATACTAGTATTCGGTTTAATCCTGGTGTGTTGTACTTAAACTCCTCATCGGAGTACTTGGTAATATAATGTGGTTCGGTACTACAATTATATTATTTAATTCATCGTTTTCATTTGCCTGGTGGGTCCCAATCGGGGATTCACGGCACTGTAATATCCGCCTAGTTTGGGGTGTTACAATTTTAAGGGGGGTAGTATGTAATACCCGGATTTTTAGTATAAATTTTTCGCGTTATTTTATCTGAGATATACTGTACAGTTTGGTATCTATACAGTATGGATAAAATAAATTGAGGACCGAGATAGTTATACTTGTGTAATTGACTTATTTGATTGACAGTTATATTGAGGATATGTTGTATCAGATTGAACTGATTTGGATATCCGGTATATCGTATGAGAATATTTTTGGGTTGAGTGTATGTGTATTCAGTATGCCATATGTTCGTATCCAGTATGTCGAGACGTCGGACAGGAACAGTTGGATTTTGGCCAAGTATAGAGCCCTTAACGTACGTTAAGATGCTGAGATAACGTACGCTAAATTATACGCTTTACGTACGTTATGCATAAGGCATTACGTACGTAACAAGAGGAATCGGACAGTTGGGCCCGTGGTCGGCGGATTTCGGCGGAAGATGTGGACAGGTGAGTCAACGGATGGGTTTACGTACGTTATACATGGTGTATTACGTACGTAATACGAGTATTATACTGTAGCAAGTCAACGTACGTATTACGTACGCAACGGATTAAGTGTTACGTACGTTACGGAGTAGCCGGTCGAGTCGTGGCCGAGAGGACCTGCAGTGGCCGATCACTGTCGGCAGTGACTCGCTGGACGGCCGAGCATGTCCGGCCGTGACTCGTAGGGATGGTTGATCACTGTCGACAGTGACTCGCTGGGCGTCAGGCCTGGCCGATTACGGCCGTAAGGACGTGGCCGGTAAGGGCCCGTTACGTACGTAAGGCAGGGGCCGGTTACGTCCATAATGGTTCCGACAGAAATGGGCAGTGGGCAGGCCATGGACGGTTACGTACGTAAGCCACGGCCGGTTACGGCCGTAACGTGCCGACAGGACTCGGCCTATATAAGGCCTGGACCGAGTCATCTTGGGCATTTTTCATTTTTCTTCGTTCCATCCGCGCTTTTTCACCATAGATTGATGGTTTCTAGTATAATCAACTTATAACAACATGTTTTGGAAGTTGGAATCATGGATTAACATCATCTTCCACCCGGATCGAAGGTAAGAACACCTAAACTTTTGGTTTTTGGATGTTCTTGAGGTTTCATGGTGTTTTGGCCGATTTGCTTCGTTTTGATTCAGATTGTTGATTGAACTTGATTGTAAACTCGTAATCATTCAATACTCTTGAAGTTTTGTGGAACGAATTTGAGTATTTCTTTGAATAATCGATTGAATTGGACTATGCCTTCAAAGTGTTCGATGAAATGTCTCAATGAGTAGAACTTGGAAAATTCTACACGTTTTCGTATGAATGATGGTTGTGTTGATATTGTTGTGATGATTCTTGGTATTTACGAGAATTTTGTCAAGGGAAGATAATGAATTGGTGATCAAATGATTCGATTATGTTGTTATGATTATGGAATCGTAGTATTCTCGATGTTCTTGGTAGTTTGTTGTGATTCATGATGTTATGAGAAGTATATATGTTGAAGGCCATCATTATATACACCTTGGATTGTGAATAAGGATTGTTTAGATGTTAGAACACATCACATTATGTCGTTTGAGGATTTTGAATGTGATTTCGGAATTAGTTGTGTTCTTAAGGAACTCTTGGATTATATGAATTGATGAACATGTTTGAGTGATGTTGGTGTTTTGGATATGAATATGGAATATTCATATATAAAACTAAGTTACGTGTTTTGATCCAATATTCGTATAGGAATACGAATATGATTTCGAGTTTGATGAGAATTATTATTCATGTTTGAATTTGAGAATTCATACGTGTTGAATATGTAATATCCGCAATCTTTGATTTCCGGTAAATTTATTTTTCGGCCGGAGTCCATTTTGACGACTCGCTCATGACCGTTTTGTCATTTCGAGAATGATTAATTCTGCACTTTTTGTCATCCGAGTTCGTTTCGGTATCGTTTTATTGAGTTCCGTGCTTTTTAGCGACTTTTCCGCACTTGAGTTCGATTCTTGCGAATCTCGGTCGAAACTGCTGTTTCGAGTTTCCCGTAAGTTCGTTTAACTTTGTTATACGTGTTGTGAACTTCGGTTTGGTTATTCGATCACGTATCGTGATTTCCGGGCGTTTTGGGCCATTTTGTAATTTCTTAAAAGTTACGGGTATCCGTATCTGTAATTGTTGTCTCGACCCGTTTCTTGGTCGCGTATAATTAATTATTGCATTATGTTTTCATTTCGGGTTGTTGATGTCGTCCGCGAACTTTTCGTCGTGTTCGTTCCGTGCGTTTTCGGAAATCGAGTCGCCGAGCCCTGGTGTTCGAGCACTGGCCGGACGGTTGCGGGACTGGCCGGACGATTGCGGGCACCGGCCGGACGGGTGCGGCAGGAACCGGCCTAGCGTACGCTACGGCAGGAACCGGCGTAGCGCACGCTACGGCCGGAAGGCTGCGCGCTGTCACGGCCGACAGTCGACAACGAGACATGTGTGCGCAGACGGTCGCACAGGGTGCCGAGGGACCGGCACGAGCAGGACGCCATGGATGGCATCGGGCTGCATGTGAAGAGTCAGCCTTCAGGACGGCGTGATCGGACGGAGAATCACGCGAGTAAGCCGTGGGAGCACGGACGCCGCTGTGGGAAGCGGATCGCCCAAGGGGCATTCCGGACTGGACATGTTCGGGACTGTCCGGCAGCGCAGGGGGCGCGGGCAAGGCCGGACGAGCACAGGTCGTGTGGGACAAGGCACGACGGGACAAGGCCGAGTCTGGGAACAGGACTCGAGCTGGGCGGCCGGACGCGGGCGTGGGATGCCGGCGCGGCCGGCGTGCACGGGTGCGCGCGAGGTGCGAGAGAGACCCTCCCCCCTATAATAGGCTTAGACGGAAAAAGCCTTGTGGGGGCAGTAGACATTGAAAAGCTGAGGAGCCACTCAGCAGGAAAGACTCGACCGGAAGCAACTAGAAGCGGACCGGCTTGGTCCAGGAGGTTCGGGAAGAGTCTGGAACATTGTAGAGACGGGCCCAGATGGTCGGGCCGAGACGGGCCGGTGCGGGCCGGGACGGGCCGATGCGGGCCGGGACGGACAGAGACGGGCCGTGCGCCCGGGATGATGGAAGAACCTTCTAGGACCCTCCTAGAAGGATGTAGCACTTGAAGGTTGTGGAGTATTCTAGATTGTACTTAGTCTTGTACTTGTAGAATACTCTAGACTTGTGTTTGTAAGACTTGTATATTGTAGACAAGTGTGGATGATTCTAGAGTTTAGGTTCTAGAATTGTAATGTTGTAGATAGGTCTAGAACCCTCCAAATGAGGAGGTGGAGTAGAATGTTCTAGGTTCCTAGGAGTAGTATAAATAGGCTTGAGGTTGGCTCATTTGCACCCAACCCTCAAAGACTCAACATTCTTGTACTTGTAAGTGATTGTGAAATAGTGAAGTTTTCTCTCAACTCCAAAGTATAAACCCCTTCTTACACACTTAGCAACCGAGTGAGTTAGGCTTACTAGCTAGATCGAGGCAATTCTAGTCTAGTGTCGCACGGGTCCGAGGAGCTTTCGAGTGCTCAAACCCAACCCCGTGACAGCGCGCTAACCGGCAGGTGTAGCGCACGCTATCGGCTGGCCTAACGCACGCTATCGGGTCTGGACAGTGGAGTCCAGGGTTCTGGAATCGGTCATGCTCGGCAGGTAGCGCACGCTACTGTCGGGCATTGCGCACGCTACGACCGGCAGGTAGCGCGCGCTACGGACGGAAGGCTGCGCACGCTACCTGGCCGAGTCAGTAGGGCAGTGTGGGCACTGGACTGCGGCCTGGGCCGATAGCGCACGCTAGCTCGGCAGCCTAGCGCGCGCTAGTCCGGCCCAGTATAAATATGACAGAGCAGTCACATTTCATCTCGTTTTTCATTTCCTACCTTTCTCTTCTGCGGCTGGAGACTTAGAGATCGTGGAGCCATGTTGTTTAACAACAAATTCATGAAGTTCTTGAGGTTATAACATCAACCAATCATCCGTTATCATCCTTTGATCCAGCGAATCAAGGTAATCTCCCTTAGAACCCTAATTTCGTGAATTTGGGGGTTTTTGCATTTTTATTCGATTCGTTCCATGTTGTTGATTAATCCATGATGGGTATGATTAATCTTGGTAGTATTCTTGTGTTTAACATCATTTAATCCATTGTTCTTCGTCGAATCGAAGTATATTCTTGATTTCCTTCGAATCGACTTTTTGGGGGATTTGTTCTCGATCTCGTTTTCCACCTGTTTTTGTTGGATAAATTGTGGTTAAATGATGTTGTTAAACATATTCCATGGATTGTATATCCATATTTCGACTTAGAATTCCATTTTCGTGTTTTGTCGGGACGAATCGTGTTCTTGGCCGTTTTAGGGAAAACACTTGAACTTTCGTCATTCGTTCTTTGAATTCAACGGCTTTGAGTCGTGTTATGGAATTCATTTCATTGTTGTTCTTGTCCTTCATAGTTTATTATCGCATGTTGGCGTGCGGTGGAGTCGGCGGGTTCGTAGTCGGTTCGTGCCAACCTACTTCGATCGATTCTCCGCGTTGTTCTTATTCGAGGCAAGTATCTTGCCCATACATTACGTGTTTTGTGGATATATTAGTTGGTAATTTACGATACGTGATTTATGAAGACCTATAATTAACTTTCAAAGGAATTGATATGCTTTTCAATACTTCCTTTAAAGATGACTCGTATGATTTCGTTGTTAAATATGCTTGTCTAAGTATGTGTGGGGTATTGTTTTGTGTGATTATGACGTTGAGGATTTATAGCTTAACCTTTCCTTGAGATATGTATGGAACGTATGCCTATTGATGATCCTGTCTCATTGTGTCGTTCGGCGTGGTTGGATAGGTATTTTCCCTCGTTGCTATGTTATTTGTACTAGCTGCATCGTTGAAATTCTAGCATGAATCGTATTATTACTTGGTCGTGAGTATATGTTGGATGAACTGGCCATTCTAGTAAGGTACCTCGACTATATATACTGTGATTGACCTTCGAGGCTTGTGGGTTGCAACTGTGATTTTGGAACGTCTGTGTGTGTTGTTCCTTCCACCCGGAGTGTCCGACGGGATGTCTGGGGGTCGATACTAAGGGGTACGGCCACGGAAGTGGACTTGGGTGCGTGTGTGGATGAACTTCCACCCAGAGTGTCCGACGGGATGTCTGGGGGTCGATACTAAGGGGTACGGCCGCAGAAGTGGTTTCCCACCCGGAGTGTCCGACGGGATGTCTGGGGGTCGATACTAAGGGGTACGGCCGCGGGTTACCAGTTGTGGTTTTCATCTTGAGGATGACGTTGATGTTTTCGTTAATTGTGATATTGTCCGGAGTATTACAATGCTTTGTGCTCGGGGTCAAGAGACATTATATATCGAGTCTTGGTGCTTGGCTAGAATGGCATAAAATTAATGTGTTATGTGTAATGTGCACTTGTAAGTGAATTGAAGTGGATGATCGGGTCGTGGACCCTGTGTTTTGTGACCGGAATGGTTGGGTCGTGGACCCGGCGTTTTGTTAACGGATTTGCATTTTGGAAAATGAACTTTGGGGCTGTGACCCTAAATGACTTTCGAGGAATTAAGAACTTTTCAACTTCTAATGTTTTCAAAACTCCAGAGATTTGGAATTATTTTCAAAGTGCTTACTTGCTTCGCTTCTACTTTCAAGACTTGAACTATTTTTAACTAAATATATCTCGGGAAGTCTTTCGTTGTATTCTCGCAATGTGTTGTGTATGGCTCGTATTTGCACTTTATACTTGCACTAGCGAAACAGTGGAGTTTTGCTAACCCCCGAGTAATCGGGGGGTGGATATCTGTATTGTGTCCAGGTACATGCAGGTTTTCGGGAGCAATACACAGGATCGGTGCGAGGGATGATGAAAGACGAATGATACTAATCACACGAAGGCCAGTTTTGACTTCAGTTAGTCGAAGTCCATTGTATTGTCTTTTCCGCTGTCTTATTGTTCGTCGTTGCAAGTATTTTACCCTTGCATGTGTATGAGTCTGGATGAGTTTATGTATTTTGATTTGTAAGTCAGTGACGGAAGACCAAATCGGTCTATTGATTCGTTATTTTGATTCGTCAGTATGTAATGTAATGTGTTGTGTTGATGTCTAGCCTGGTGGATCCTCACGGAGAGGGTCTGCGGCATGTAATATTCCCGGTTTGATCTGGGGGTGTTACAGAATAAGTGTTCAATTCGGATAATGGAAATATTTGAAACCTTTGGAATATAGTATTCTATAATGTTGAATTGATCGTATTGTCCGGATTGATGATGATAATCGGTAATTCGTTTTTATTATAAATTTACAAGGAGGAAACTTGTATCGTATTTAAGATTGAATTTGGAATCGGTAATGCTTAGACACTTGGTTAAATTGATTATGGATATGATGTTCGGATTGCGGAATCGTATTGTGGTTTTGAATTCGTGTTTGATTGGTTCGGGTTGTTTGGATATGTGTTTAATCGGGATATTGTAGAATCATTGTGTTAGTTGATCGGTTTTTGATTGTTATTTGTGATCATCGAGTTACGGATTGTATTGTGGATATGAGTTCGTATTTGTGAGTTGGATTAGTTGGTTTTATGAATATGATCGAGGTTTCGTTGAACCGTTGAGTTTGTTGGTTGGGTATGTCGGTTATTGGTTTTTATCGAATGTGTGTTAGTCGGTTATTGCAATAGGTTGATATGTTTTGATCGTGGATTATGACCGTTGTGTTGCGGTTGAAGCTGAAGAGTTCATAGATTGCTTTTGGTCGGGGCTGAGGTGTTGGTATTCCACAGAAAATAAACGCAGCGGAAGAATAAACGGAATCCCTAAGAGGATCGATCAAGTAACGTATATACGAAAAGAAAAATACGAAGATCAAAGAATCAAAGTCCCATACCTATGATGTCTCTGAAAAACCTTCGTATGATGATGATGATGAAGAACGCTTCGTTCCAAGCACCTAAAGCAAGATGCCTCTACTTCACATGCCGGAACTTGATGGAAAAATCGACAAGCTTCCTTTCTTCAAGAATGCGGCTAGGGAAGCTTGTAGGAATTTTCTCTCTCAATGCATTCTTCTTATATCTTGTCTCTAAGATCCAGATGAAGTTTTAAACCTTACTCTCTCTCTCTCAAATTAGTGATTTTGAGTTCAAGGAAGAAGAAGTAGTTCTCTCTCTTTTCTAAAGACTTTTATTTATAAAAAAATGAAAGTCTACCTTTAACACATGATTGAGGGTATCAAATACACCTCACATATGTCACCTAGTGACATAAAATAAGTATAAAAGAGACAAGAGAGGGAGGGGGGCGGCCCGAAGGGAAATTTCCAAGAAGACGGGTCGAATTTACTCGGCTCGTGTATTGGATGTTCGTCAAAACGAATCCCTCGTGTACCGGATGTTCGTCAAACGAATCCATTTTATTTCCAATGTGTTTGGACTAATTAATTAATCCAATTAATTAATTATGTCAAACACAAATATATATTTCTCTTAGAAATATAATTTATGAATTAAAGTAATCACCCAGTAACCTACTTACAATTCATAAGACCACTATTTGATTTATCCGATAAATCAAAATTAGATATCTAATATCTAATATTATAAGAGAGATTATTAATTCACATTTATCCATCAATGATCCTATTGCGCAACTCCGTAGGTTCGTCTCAGCCGGCATTGGGAGGAACCAATGAGTGCGGGCAGCACTTAGCCAGCCTAGCGGGCCGCACTATAAACCTCGACTGAGAACAAATGAACGAATCGTTCCAGAACCATTATGTCGTGAATACTATATACGTATAGACCTTTCATCAGATGTCCCGGTCAAGTCTTCGGGTCATGGTAAAGTCAAACCCTACTATTGACTAAACTCTATACATGTGTTAATACAAATCAAGATTCTGATATAGTGTATCTAATACGACTATATCAGAATGCTTTGGCCAAAGACTTATGATCTTATTCGCCATTAACATTATAGGACATTCGCCTGCTCACTAACAGGAGATAGAATCCTTTCTTGGCGTACAGTAAAGACTGCTACCTGCCCGTATAGTCCGCACTTCGAGGTCGACTCAGCAATTAAGAAAATGAGTCTAACTACTCTAATGACAAACTAAACGTCACAGGCACATCTTCTACTGAACCCTCAAGTCAAAGGTCCACGTATACTATCACAACCTTTCGATTCGTCATCGACTCTCCGAGAGTGAATATCGTGTGACTGAATCTATTATGAGTCGTGTTCGAGTATACTGGTCCTACCAATATACTTATAACTATGCTATCAAGACGTGCACACGTCCTAGCATCAGTTATACAAGTCTTATTAAAACTTAATGTCCTGTTAAGTTTTATGGACTTGCGGACTAGTTAAGCATTCGAGCTCTAAACACTTCTAGTGCCTATCTCCTTATCTCCATAAGGAGTAGAATGTTCACTCTCAAATGCAAGGACTATTATTCTATATACCAAATCACAATGCCAGTGATATACAATAATATAGAAATAATAATTGCCTTATTAAATATAATATTCATAATTACAATACAATTGCTCTCACTCTCTCATCCTCTGAGTGGCATTCGAGGGCATATTTCTAACAATCACCCACTTGCACTCAATTCCACAAACTATGGTATCTAATACCCATACTCTCTAGATGTCTCTCTAAGACCTTCTGACATAGTGGCTTCGTAAGCGGATCAGCAACGTTATTTGCTGTGTCTACTCTCTACAGTGTAACATTCCCATCCCGAACCATTTCTCTAACAAAATGATATTTTCTCGCAATATGTTTGGTGTTGTGGTGAGCCCTAGGCTCCTTATCCTGTGCAACATCTCCATCGTTGTCACAAAAGAGTGTCACGGGCTTCTCTGCGGTAGGAACCACTTGAAGTTCCTCAGTGAACTTCTTTATCCAAAAAACTTATTTAGCAGCCTCCGTAGCTGCCTGATATTCGGCTTGACATGTAGAGATAGCAGTCGAACTTTGCTTGGCACTTCTCCAAGAAACTGCCCCACCATTCAGCGTAAAGATATACCCTGATGTGGACATCTGAGCATCCATGTCCCCTGAAAAATCTGAGTCTGTATAACCCATCACTCTTAGTTCTCTACCGCCGTATGTAAGAACCAAGTCTTTAGTCCTCCTTAGGTACTTAAGAATGTTCTTTACAGTAGTCCAATGTTCCTGCCCTGGATTTGACTGAAACCGACTTACTACGCTCACAGCATAGGCAATGTCCGGTCTAGTGCAAATTATTGCATACATAAGGCTACCTACTGCCGAAGCATAAGGTACCTTGCTCATTTCCTTTCTATCTTCCTCACTTTGAGGACACATCTCTAAGGAAAGTTTTGCACCATGTTGCATAGGTAGAAACCCTCTTTTAGAATCTCCCATCCTAAATCGCTTCAGGATCTTTTCTATGTAGAGGGCTTAGGAAAGACCTAACATTCTTTTCGCTCTATCCCGGTAGAGACGAATACCCAGAATATAGGTTGCTTCTCCCAAGTCTTTCATTGAGAACTCTTTAGAAAGCCAAGCTTTCACAGAACTGAGCATTCCTACGTCGTTTCCTATAAGTAGAATGTCATCTACATATAGTATTAAGAACGTAATTTTGCTCCCACTAACCTTCTTGTAAATATAGGGCTCTTCTTTGTTTTGGACAAAATCAAACTCTTTGACTGTCTCGTTAAAACGAATATTCCAACTCCGTGAAGCTTGCTTCAGTCCATAAATGGCACGCTGAAGTTTGCATACTTTATGAATATTGGTTTGAGATATGAATCCCTTAGGCTGTTACATGTAAATCTCCTCCTCGAGGAATCCATTTAGGAATGCCGTTTTCACATCCATTTGCCATATTTCATAATCTAAGTGGGCTGCTATAGCAAGCATCATGCGAATAGACTTAATCATAGCTACATGCGAGAAGGTCTCGAAGTAATCGATTCCTTCTCTTTGGGAATAACCCTTTGCCACAAGCCTGGCCTTATAGGTATCAACCTTGCCTTCTTTATCAGTCTTTCTCTTATAGATCCATTTGTTTCCAATAGGCATTATGCCTTTAGGACGATCTACTAAAGTCCAGACTTGATTAGCATGCATTGAGTCTATCTCAGCTTCCATAGCTTCTTGCCACTTGGTGGAGTCAACGTCTACCATCGCTTGGTCGTATGTAGAATCATCATTCTCTTGACTACTTTCTGTCATCTCATGGACACCCAGTTCCTCTTGATGCAGATAGCCATACCTCTCAGGCATTTGAGAAATTCTACTAGACTTGCGAGGTTGTGTTTGTATTTTAGAAGGTTGGGTTCTAATATCTTGCATAGGTGTCTCATTTGGTGTTTCTTTTATTTCTTCCAAAGAAATATTTCTACCTGCCCCTCCTTCCTGAATAAACTGATCTTCCAGGAAGTGTGCGTGTATAGCAACTATGATCCTATGATCTTCGTGCATGTAGAATAGATATCCCATGGAATCCCCTGGATATCCAATGAAACGACCTTTCACAGACCTAGTTTCCAATTTCTCTACTTTAGCTTCTTGACATGAGCAGGGCATCCCCAAATCCTAATGTGATTAAGACTTGGTTTCCTACCTCTCCACATCTCATGGGGAGTCTTAGGAACGGATTTGGAAGGACATCTATTCAAGATATGCACAGCAGTAAGGAGTGCGTAACCCCACAGATAAATCGGTAGATCAGTATAGTTAAGCATGGAGCGAACCATGTCCAACAAGGTTCGGTTCCTTCTTTCTAATACACCATTTAACTGTGGAGTAGTTGGAGGAGTGAATTGTGACACTATTCCTAGTTCTTTTAAGAACTCATCGAATTCGGTACTCATGTACTCACCACCCCGGTCTGACCGAAGAGTCTTAACACGGTTACCTGTTTGATTTTCAACTAGGGCTTTAAATTCCTTGAATTTATCAAAAGCTTCAGACTTATGTTTCATTAAGTACACGAATCCATACCTGGTATGGTCATTAGTGAATGTAATGAAATACTGAAAGCCGTCTCGTGCCACTTCAAAAGGGCCACAGACGTCGGTATGTATCAATCCAAGTTTTTCAGCAGCTCTTTCAAAAGTCCCTGCGAAGGGTAACTTAGTCATTTTGCCTTGAAGGTAAGATTCACAAGTTGGATAGGGATCTGATCTCAATGGACCTGTAAGCCCATCTTTATCCATTTTATGAACCTTAGTCTGACCGATATGACCAAGTCTAAGATGCCACTTAAGTGCTTGGTTCGTTACATCCCTACCACGCTTCCTAGTTATAGTGTTCACAGTTGTTTTATTCTTTAAATTTAAAGGGTATAAACCATTTAATAATGTAGCAGTACCAACCAATTTATTTCTGAAATAAATACGACAGGACCCATCTCCAATAAAGAAGTGAAATCCCTTTCGGTCCATGACCGGAATTGATACAATATTCTTGTGCCCCTTGGTCAAAACAAGTACATCATCTAAAGTAAGAATAAAACCAGATTCTAAACCCAACATAAGGGATCCGATATCAGAAGCCTCGACACTATGCCCACTTCCGACGGTGACCATCACCTCCCCTGAATCCAGCTTCCTACTTCGTTCCAAATCCTGTTTCATTGTACAAATGTGAGAACTCGCACCGGAATCAAGTATCCAAGAAGTAGAATATACAGTTACGGAACAATTTGTTTCTAAAACTAGTAGTTCCGTACCTGAAGGCGCATTACGGTCAAGCTTTGGACAGTACCTATTCCAGTGGCCTAGCTCACCGCAGTTGAGGTATACATCCGTTTTCTTGGGCCCCTTACTCTTTTGAACCATTGGGGCCTTGCCCTTTCCCTTGTCGATCTTGGCTATTGGACCTAACTGCTTCTTGTTCTTTTTCTTCTTATTCTTGGACTTCCAAGTCCCAGAAGAAATCACAAGTGCAACTTCCTTTCCCTTTGTCTTCATCTGAGATTGGGCAGTCGTCAGTTTGTTCATTAGCCCAGCTAAGTTACATGAAATCTCATTGCAGTTGAAGTTCATGACAAATTGTGAAAAGGGGTCAGGAAGTGACTGCAGGATAAGGTCAGTTTGGAGAGATGCATGCATCTGAAAATCAAGAGCTTCCAATCTCTCAATCATCGAGATCATCTTGAGGACATGGTCCCCAACCCTCTCTCCTTCCTTCATCATGGCGCCGAATAATTGCTTTGATATCTCATATCTAACAGTTCGGTTATGCTCTCCATAGAGCTCAGCCAGGTGCGCTAAGATGGCTCGTGAAGACATCATCTTTTCATGGGCACGTTGAAGCTCATTGGTCATTGAGCCTAACATGTACCCTCGCACTCTTATGTCGTCTTTTACCCATTTCTCATGGGCATCGACATCTTCCTGATTGGCTCGGGTTCTTGCAGGAGCCGCTGGGATGTCCGCCTCCAAGATGTATCCCAGCATTTCCATAGTTAGGACAATCCTCAAGTTCCGAAGCCAGTCCACATAGTTCGGACCAGTCAGGACATTCTTTTCAAGTAGTATAGCGAGTGGGTTCATTGTCATATTGAGAGTTTTGTTAACTGCAGAGAATAATTTGAGATTCGTTAGTGTTTGTTTAATTATGATCCGAGTAAAGAATTTAAGGACTTTCTTTATTCATAACTCGGTTGCCACTATTTTATCGGCATTTACACACTCCCATGTTAAATTCGGAAGTCTTGGGTGACTTCATAGTGGTGATCGATTTCTTTACAAAGTTTAATAGAGGGCAACCCATACGGTTTATATTTTATTATTCTTTATAAAGTGGTGTCTAATACCAACCCATCTAATGGATGATTCGATCTTCTTTTACCCCTAGTTCACTTGCCCTCAACCCATTCGGTTTCTATGGCTCGCTGAACTATCTAAGTTTAAACCGTCAACTCCTATTAGTCTGACAATTGAATCTTACCCGGCAACCCATACGGTTTATAGGGGTTTGATTTGTCATAACCAAAGGCATCTAATGCACTCTAGGAATTTATCAACTTTCCCCAAAAATATTACCCCGACATACTCGGAAGAATAATATTCCGGTTTAGATTTCAATTTTCCATGAGTTTGACGGAGGGTAGGAAACCTCGTAACCTTTATAACTTAGTGTTTGTAAGTGGGAGTATTAACGCGATTATATGTTACACTTTGCACATTAATCCGTTTATAAACGCGGTTTGTGGTTTGTCAATCATTCAAAATGAAAAACAATAAATAGCAACCTAGTTACTACCAACATATAGCTCATGGATTTTTTCCTAAGTATTGGGCCAAGCCAAATAAAGAAAGGAAAAATACATTATTGATTCTTCGTCTTCTAGTCGGTCGTCTTCGGTCTTCGTCATAGCCATATGAATAATTACATCATTGAACAATACGTCCTATTATACATGTTTTCTAGTAAAATAAATAGGCTAAAAACGGCCTTTACAACCATATCGAATCGAACAAATCAACAACTAAGTCCACGAGCTACATCACCATCACATAAGGCATTCTATACAACATGTAACGGTAAATGAAATTAAATAATCAATTAATATATTAATCCAATTAATATAAAAATTAATCTATTTAATTTCTACAATATTAATCAAATTAATATTTATAATCGTCATTTTAATCCGTTCAAAGTAATCCGGCCAAAACAATATTCTCGTCTAATAATTTCCCTTAATAAAAAATATTCCAAATATTTTATTAAATCCAATTAAATCCAATTTAAATTTCGTAAATTATTATAACAAAATATAAACACAAAAATGGAGTCCCGGAAAATCCAGATCGTGCCCACCACGCCCGATTCAAAATCGGGCCGAAAACCCGAGAACCGCCCGGACGAGTCACTCTCGGCCACCGCCCGGCGAGTTGGCCGAGCTGCTCTGAGCCTACCGAGTCACTCTCGGCCGGCCAGGCAGCAGTCCAGTAAGCTGCTGCCGGCAGCTGCGTCTTCGTGCGGTATTCGTGTTTAACCCCCGTTTTTCTCATTTTTTCGACTCGCTTCCAAAACAAAAAAGTTTCTTAACTTCATGAAGAACTTATAAATCAACAAAAATCAAATTTTTCAGATTTATAATTCACATAAAATAGTCGAAACTTGACTTACTACGAACGATTAAATTTCTTCGATTATATCTATTATGATTCTAAATCATAAACATCATCAAATAACATTCCAAATGAAAAGATGATCGTATATACGATATATTTGACCTCTCTCCGATTCCACTGTTGGGATTCCACAGAAAATAAACGCAGCGGAAGAATAAACGGAATCCCTAAGAGGATCGATCAAGTAACGTATATACGAAAAGAAAAATACGAAGATCAAGGAATCAAAGTCCCATACCTATGATGTCTCTGAAAAACCTTAGTATGATGATGATGATGAAGAATTCTGTAACACCCCCGATATATTCAGAAATATTACAGCGCCGTAAATCCTTTACATAAGAATTTACAAGGCTGAAGAACGAAATGACAATAATAGATACCAACTTATGAAATCACTGATATAAAATACAGCAGTCTGGTTCAATACCGATATTACAAATATCCAATAAAGGGTTATTAATATATCATCAAAATCCAAACATCATAAATTGACAACGTACTCGAGTACTTATTGAAATAACCAATAAACGACAGACAATAAAACCCGGCCGGAACATCACTCTGTACCCTCGTCATCATGCATCTCCAGTGGTTGTTTCCCCGCTCTCCTGGATCCTGAACATAAACAAATGTTCACCCCCGAAGGGGTTAGCACAACGACGCTAGTACAAGTACAATAATCATACAACAGTGATATAATCAATAATTATATCATAACAAGTTTCTCCAATGAGAAATATTCACAACAGATATCATATCATAACAGTTTCAACATACTGATGGTATTCCAACGATCCAGCGCACACGGCTATAGATTCCCATGATGATCCCGTCGGACCAAAGCATGGTGGAACTACCTGTCCAATGATCCAGCGCACACAGCTATAGATTCCCATGATGATTCCCGTCGGATCAACGCATGGTGGACTTATAATAACAACACATAATACACAGTACAATCACAATATACTTGTCATAATATAGACAATTCTAATTAGAGTACTTGCCTCGGTTCGTTGACAAGAATAAACTTCCACGAATATCAAAATACTCGAAGTTCGTCCCATTCGATCAATCACGTGTTAAGCTCGAACCTTAACAAAAGAAATAGCACATAATTCATTTCATGTCGTACAAACGTCTAACAATTCAACAATTACGGTAGGAAGTCCTTAATATGCAATCTGTCTGGATAGCTTAACGCACGCTATGCATCCTATGTAGCGTACGTTAATGCTACTCGTTAGTGCACGCAATACACACAGCCTAGCGTACGCTAACCATGCACGGTCAGTACCTCACTGGTCAGCCGACTGACTCGCCTGATGACTTAGCGCACGCTAAGTTGCAAATGTGGCGTACGCTAAACATACACGATAGCGCACGTTAATTCACGTAGCTTGGCGCACGCTAAGAGTGCATGGCAGTTCACTGGAGGGCAGCAGATTATACAAATGGTGATGAAGTAAGAGAATTCCTCAGTGATTTGATGTTTGTTATCCGACTTCATGTTATGTTCATAACCCTTATGAATGATCTCAAGGATAATAACAACTTCAAGATGCAAGTATACGTATAATCATCATAACACCATAATCCGTCTTGATTACAATTCTCATGCGAAGTTGGTGATCTCCGGTTGATGTATTAGATTCTACTATCATTATACATATTCAGACTTTATCTTGAGGTGAACTAACAATTCCAACTTATACGAAAGAATATTTCCTAAGATGATTCTTCCTTTAAGTTCTTATAATATCACCCCCAATTCATGATCACAAAGATAACATAAATCATACGGATTGTTAACTTCAGAATATTTCTCTCATCATTTGAAGTACTAGGATTCCGACTTCAAGGTTCCAACAATAATATCGTAATTGTAGACATTCCAATCTTCTAAACATGATGTTGTTGAATAATTCACTAATGAAATTCAATATCTCGTTAACATGATCATCTTATGCCTTGGAATCCAAATCTAAGACTGGTGATAGGTTGAACATACCTTAATATGCCGAAATCACTGAACCACAAGGTAGAATCCGACTCCGGTTGGTTATGTGCCACTCCAAGGTGTTACTTCTCTTCAATGATCACTCACAAGTGATAACCAATATTCAAGGATCACTAATATATGTTCTAAGTGTGTTAGAGGGATGATTAAAACTCTCTGGCCTCTCAAGAATGAAGAATGGGCGGAAGAAATGAAAGCCAAAACGGGTTGTTGTCCCATTTATAATATTCTGCATTTTAGCTAATTAGCGCACGCTACAATACATACTTAGTGCGTGCTAATGAGCGTTGACTCCAAATCTATCCAGGTTCGTCCGCGGGAATCTTATCCGGACCCATGTCCCGGCTGGCGCATGTGCTAGCCACCTACCTCAATAATTCAGTGTCTAGCGCACGCAACTCCCATACGTAGCGTGCGCTAGTAATAGCCGATAGCACGCGTTAAGCTACATTCTTAGCGTGCGCTATCACGAGTTTGCATGAGAAAATTGCATGATGTTATACTTAAGTACAAGGATGCCAATGCAAGAAATATCATACTCTAATAATCAAAACCACAAATCCGAATAGTACAGGGTCTGAATACAGATGAAATACACAGTAATAAATTCGGATATTACATACTCTCCTACTAAAAGGGAGTTTCGTCCCGAAACTCAAGACGAAAATAATTCGGGATATCCGGACTTCATACCATATTCTGTTTCCCATGTGGCTTCTTCCACTCCGTGGCGTGACCATTGAACTTTGACCAAAACAATTGGTTTGTTCCTCAACTGCTTAACTCGACTCTCGAGTATCTTGACTGGTCTTTCTTCAAACGTCCCATCTTGAGAAACTTCGATCTCGCCGAAATCAATGACATGACTAGGATCTGGTATATACCTCCGTAACTGGGATACGTGGAACACGTTATGAACATGGCTCAATGACGGCGGCAATGCTAATCTGTATGCCAATTCTCCAACTCTCTCAAGGATCTCAAATGGTCCGATATATCTCGGACTCAGCTTTCTTTTCCTTCCAAAACGAAAGATTTCCCGAGTAGGAGAAACCTTTAAAAGTACGTGGTCTCCCATACTGAACTCCAAAGGGCGACGGCGTACGTCTGCGTAAGATTTCTGGCGACTTTGGGCGGTTAACAGCCTTTCACGAATCAAGGCTATCTTCTCTCGAGTCTGTACGATCAACTCTGGTTTTGTCCCGATCAAGTCTGATGAATCATCCCAACATAGGGGCGATCTACATCTCCTCCCGTGTAATGCCTCAAACGGTGAAATCTTAATGGAAGCATGCCAACTATTATTGTAGGTAAATTCAATCAACGGTAGGTGAACTTCCCAATCAGTTGACCAATCTAAGGCACAAGCCCTCAGCATATCTTCCACTGTTTGAATAGTCCTCTCTGACTGTCCATCAGTCTGTGGGTGATAAGCTGTGCTGAAGTTCAATTCGGTCCCCAAGGCCTTATGAACTGCTTTCCAAAAGTGAGACACAAAACGGCCGTCTCGATCAGAAACAATGGTTTTCGGCATACCATGCAATCGAACTATCTCCGAAATAAATACTCGCGCCAATTTCTCTGGTCCCCATGTGTCTTTAATGCCTAGGAAATGAGCTGATTTGTTTAAACGATCAACTATCACCCAAATCATGTTCATTCCCATCTTGGTCCTCGGCATACTAGTGATAAAGTCCATCGATATGTCCTCCCACTTCCATTCAGGAATCGGGAGCGGCTTCAACATTCCGGCAGGCCATTGATGCTCGATCTTAACCTGCTGACAAGTCAAGCATTTCAAAACATAGTCCGCTACATCTTTCTTCATGTTGCCCCACCAGAAATTTTGCTTCAAGTCTTTATACATCTCACTGGTGCCCGGGTGGATAGAATAGGGCGAACTGTGAGCTTCCTTCATAATCGTCTGTTTCAGAACATCGATATCAGGAACGCAGAGTCGGTTCTGGAATCTCAAAACTCCATAATCATGAATTAGGAATCCGGGGGCCTTTCCCCTGATTACTTCATCACGTAACCGAATCATCAGAGGATCACTCGCCTGTCTAGATTTGATTTCTTCAGTTAATGACGAAGTTAATTCCATTATGTACAGTTGTCCTTGGACTTTTCGTAACCACACTTCAATTCCTTCTCGAATCATCTCTCGTTGAAGGCTAAGTTGGGAGGTCAGCGTCTCTAGCATCTGAATAGAAACAGGCTTGCGGCTGAGTGCATCGGCTACTACATTCGCTTTGCCTGGATGATACAAAATCTCCAAGTCATAGTCCTTAATCAGCTCTAACCATCTTCTTTGCCGCATGTTCAACTCTTTCTGACTGAAGATGTATTTGAGACTCTTGTGATCCGTAAAGATCTGACAATAAGTCCCGTACAGGTAATGTCTCCAGATCTTCAAAGCAAAAACTACTGCTGCTAGCTCCAAATCATGTGTTGGGTAATTCACTTCATAAGGTTTCAGCTGTCGTGAAGCATAAGCGATCACCTTATCATTCTGCATCAATACACATCCGAGTCCTTGGTTCGAAGCATCACTGTAAACTATGAATCCTCCAGTCCCTTGTGGAAGTGATAAAATTGGTGCTGTCGTCAATCTCTTCTTCAATTCATCAAAACTAGTCTGACACGACTCGTTCCACTCAAACTTTTGAGTTTTCTGCAGGAGTCGAGTAAGTGGGCGGGAGATTTTGGAAAACCCTTCCACAAACCGACGATAATACCCAGCGAGTCCTAAGAAACTTCGGACTTCTTTCACGTTCTTTGGAGGTTTCCAATCCATAATTGCTTCGATTTTCTGTGGATCTACTCGGACTCCTTCCGCTGATACCACATGACCGAGGAACATTACTTCCTTTAGCCAGAATTCACACTTAGAGAGTTTGGCGTACAGTTGCTCGCTTCTCAGAAGTTCTAATATAATCCGCAAATGTTGTGCATGCTCTTCCGGGTTCTTAGAATACACCAGGATGTCATCAATGAACACGACCACAAATTTATCCAAATATTCGATGAACACTCGGTTCATCAACTGCATGAATACAGCAGGTGCATTAGTGAGACCAAATGGCATCACTACAAACTCATAGTGTCCGTAGCGAGTTCTGAATGCTGACTTTGGAACATCAGATTCCTTAATCCTCAGCTGATGGTATCCTGATCTCAGATCGATTTTAGAAAATATTGTTGCCCCTTGCAACTGGTCAAACAGATCATCAATCTGTGGCAATGGATACTTGTTCTTAATCGTCATCTTGTTTAGCTCTCGATAGTCAATACACAGTCGAAGCGATCCATCCTTCTTTCGGACAAAAAGAACTGGCGCTCCCCAGGGTGAAACGCTTGGCTGAATATAGCCTTTGTCTAGTAACTCCTCCAGTTGCTTCTTCAGTTCGTACATCTCAGTAGGTGCCATACGATACGGCGCCTTAGAAATTGGTGTAGCTCCGGGTTCCAGCTCAATAGTGAATTCCACATCCCGTTGTGGAGGTAGTCCAGGTAATTCGTCAGGAAATACATCTGGAAATTCATTCACAACAGGAATGGATGAAAGTTTCATAATTTCATCTTCTTTCTTCATTGCATAGCACCAATACCCTGTACAGCCCTATTTCAACAATTTGACAGCTTTCATTGCTTTGATTAACTTTCCTGAGCTTCCTGGTTTCCATCCTTCAAACAGTACTTCGGAGCCATCATCAGCGATCAGCGAAATATTCCTCCTTCGGTAGTTTATGTAATACCCGAGATTTCTGTTATGTATTTGGAACTTGTGATATTGTAATGATTGTACTTTTGTCTGAGTACTATTCTCTGTATTTCATAATCCGATGTTGTCGAGCGTATAATTTCGTATATGTGATATAGAGATTGAAATTCTGTGCATGTAGCGCACGCTACAGGCTGCGTGTAGCGTACGCTAACAGGGATTCATAGCGCACGCTACAGGGGATCATTAGCGCACGCTATGAGTGGTCAAATTGATTGAGACGTGCGGTAGGTGAGATCTGGCCGGGGGACCCCTGTCGGATCGTGTCGATGAACACGACGGCTTTCGAAAAGCTGTCAACGCCTTAGCGCACGCTACAGGCATATGCGTAGCGCACGCTAAGTGCTGACTTGATTAAGTCGACGGCCGTAGCGCACGCTACGAGCAGGGACTAGCGCGCGCTAATAGCCATTTATTATAAATAGACAAAGATCCTATTCGTGATTTGATTCTTTCTCCTCCCTTAACCCGAACTCTTACACTTAGAACATAACTCCCTTCGTCCTGAACACTTCGTATCAACCTCCTAGTTCGAGATTGAAGATCGTATATCATTGGAGATTGGTGTTCAAGCCTTCGGTGTTGGATTGCTTCATTTTCCTCCGTGTTCTTCACTACTTTGAGGTAGGTGATTCTTCACCGATGTTAGTAATGTTCCTAAGGAAGTTTGAATCATGTTTGGATAGCAAGTATTTCGTTATAATCGGTCATCACATGTTAGAAGGATACTTTTGACGTATCGGCACTATATATCGTATGAACCTTTGAACCATCTTATTATAAGGACTCCTAAGCATGTTCAAATCGATTTATGATCTGTAATCGGATATTACCTAGTTGCTACGTTGTACACGATGGAATCATGTGTTTTGGAACGTAAGACGATCGGAACTTAGATTATTTCTTGAAGATCGTAGATGGATTATGATATTGAGATGACTATCCGTATATTTGTATTTCATAATCATAAAACTTCCGCAAACCCTTATTAGCATGATATGCCCGAGGATAACTTGTATTATCACGGTAGAATTCATGAGTTCTTCACCATTCAACCCAGTTTTCGGTTTGCAGTATTCTGCCATGCAAGATTAGCGCATGCTAACATGTGTGAGTTAACGTGCGCTATCGGGGTTCAGTTAACGCACGAAACGTACGTAGCGTACGTTATGAGACCAGTCAGCCGATCCGTGGCTAGCGACGCTAGTCTTATACGATAGCGTCACGTTAACAGTCCGCTTAGCGACGTTACGTAGAGTACGTAGCGCGCGCTAAGCAATCCGCATGATTGTTTATTTTGAGCTTTTCGCCATAGGCCGAATTGTTAAACCATTGTTCGACTTGAGATGATTTGTATATCATTCCTTTTGTTAAGGTTCAAGCTTGCTACGTTGATCGAAGGAGGCGACTTTCGAGAGTGTTGAGATCATTGAAGTATATCGTTCTTGCCATCTTCGAGGCAAGTATCGTGATATGTTAATATCGGTATTTTTGGAGCATGCGTATGATTATTCATGTTGTTGAACATGATATTTACTTCGTTGATTTGACATGATATTCGTTATATAGTGTTTATATGTTCATGTTGATGAACATAATGATTTGGCATATGTGTATGCATGAGTTGTGTTGTATACGTTGTACGATCTATGCCGAGGGCGCTGGATCGGATGTCCACCTCGTGTTGGTCCGACGGATCATCTTGGGATCTAGCCGAGGCGCCGGATCATTGGACGGGTTATTTACACCTCGTGTTGGTCCGACGGATCATCTTGGGATCTATGCCGAGGGCGCTGGATCATTGGAATACCCATGTGTAATGGAATCTTGTAGATTCGCATTGTCGGATTCCTAGAGCGGAAGTCCGTGTGGTGTATCTTGTTATGTATTGTTGATGCATATTCGAATTGTTTAATATGATACTTGTACTAGCATCGTTTTGCTAACCCCTTCGGAGTGGACATTTGTTTTGATGTTCGTAGCCGAGGAGCAGGAAACACCACAAGACGATGAGACGACGAAGGGGTTCAGTGATGTTTATTGTTATTGGAGATTTGTTTTCTTGGTTTGGTTTCTGTACTCGAGTACGCGTGTCTTATTGATATTAATTCGATATGGTTGTATTAATTACTCGTTGAACCAGTTGTACGTTTTCACAAACTTGAATTTCCGCAGTTTTGATGTCTTAGATTTACTTTCTTTTTAATTAGCCTTGTAAATCCTTACTTAAAGGGTTTACGGCGCTGTAATTATTCCGAATATCTCGGGGTGTTACAGATTATGGTATCGGAGCTAAGATTCATGGATATCTTGGCAGTCGGGTTTTAGTTGGGTCTGTTTACGTTATTTGATTTACGGGTCGTTTGTAACATCACTGTTTCACCAAGTCGTCATGTGGACCGTGGTTGTAAGTCTCTTAATCTCTTATACTACCATTTTACTTAATTACTGTTTTGTGAGTATTGACGGACTTTATTTCGAAAAATTTTGTTCTGGATATTGAGAAATTGCGTTTACAGTATGTTGAGAGGAGGTCGTGGACGCGGACGCGGTCGTGGACGCGGACGCGGTCGTGGACGCGGACGCGGTCGTGGACGCGGACGCGGTCGTGGACGTGGACGTGGTAACATGAGACATGAGGATTCTGCAACTACTCAAGAAATATCGGCTAGTCGAACCGATTCCCATTCTGGAGGGCAGCAAGGATCAGCGAATGATGATGCAAATCCTAACATGCCGGGAGTGCTTCAACAGGTGGTGGCGCAGATAAACCAGTTCGCTTAGGTCGTTGATCGCATGCAGACGGCGATGGGACAGCAGCACCACGAGGATAACCGGGGAGACAGATGGCTTGCTGAGGTGGTTAAATTGCACCCGCCAAAATTTACGGATCTGCTGAGGCACTTACTTGGGATCACTGGCTCAAGGAGTTGGAGAAGATATTCGCGGGTCTTAACTATCCCGAGGACCGGAAGGTTCCCATTGCCCAGTATTTTCTGACTGGGGAGGCCTTTGATTGGTGGGAAGCTATTCGACCCGAGAATCATAATGCGGATTGGACGGAATTCAAACTAATGATGGAAGCACAGTATTGTCCTCGTCCAGTTAGAGAGGCAAAGATCCGAGATTTTTTCTCACCACAGAGTTCGGAGGCATCTGTGACAGATGTAATTAAAACTTTTAATCATCAGCTGACTTGTGTGCGACACTTGGTCAGAACGGAGGCGAAAAGATTTTTCATTTTGATATGCGGATGAAGCCGAGATTCAAAGTACATGTCCGGATTCGAGTGTACTACGTTGCACAAAGATCAAGACAAAGCGCCGGCCTACGACATGAAAGAGGCGGCGGTGGAGAAATCGGTAGAGGCAAAGAAGGTAAGGTGACCGGCACTTTGCGTAAAAACAAGAGTGGTGGGGCCCGCAAGGGCCAGTCTTCCTTTTATTCGGCTAGGAAACCTCCACATCCTTCTAAAGGCGGAAAGAAGTTCCGGACAACATCAGCAGTTTCGGACGTAGCAAAGAAATGCTACAATTGTGGTCGAGCAGGGCATATTCGACGTGATTGCCCCGCACCTTCTGTGACTTGTTACGATTGTGGGCAAGAAGGGCACCGTGCGGCCTTCTGTGGAGCCGCTACTAGATCTTTTGGTACCCGCACTCACACTGGGCCTAAGGAGATAAGTGTGAACCAGACACAGCAGAGTGGATTTCAGCAGCAGAACGTTGGGAAGAGAGAAACATCCAGTGCTGGGTCCGTTCCTCCGCGCCTTTACGAAATGAGGAGATCTGACGATCAGAACACCGCTGTTGCATCAGGTACGATTCAGATCCTTTTGCAACCAGTTAGTGTTTTATTCGATTCTGGAGCTACACATTCTTTTGTATCATTGAACTGTGTAAATCATTTAAAAATCTCGTGCTTAATTGATTGTGAACCGTATGTTGTGGGATTGCCGAGTGGAGAGAGAATTGTGGGAACCCTAGAGGCTAGAGATTTTCCAGTATCTATAAGAGGGAAAGATTGGCCGTCGAATCTCATTGTTGTTGACATCTACGGTGACGATTTAATTCTCGGAGACGATTGGCTCAACCGTTATGGAGCTATCCTGAATTACCGAGAGAGAGTCATTTCTATCATTGCTGATGACGGGTCTGAACACTTATTCCGAGGATGGAGACCGGGAAGCTCGGGAAAATTGATCAAAGCAATGAAAGCCGTAAAATTACTGAAACAGGGATGTCATGGACTTTGGTGTTATGCCATGAGGAAAGAGGAAGGAGTAGAGCTCTCGTCTATTTCAGTTGTGAATGAGTTCTCAGATGTATTTCCTGACGAACTACCAGGGTTACCTCCGCAAAGAGAAGTGGAATTCACCATCGAATTAGAGCCTAGAGCAGCCCCTATTTCCAGGGCACCATACCGCATGGCGCCAACCGAGATGTATGAACTCAAGAAGCAACTGGAGGAATTGTTATAGAAAGGCTATATTCAACCTAGCGCTTCTCCTTGGGGAGCGCCCGTTCTCTTTGTCCGGAAGAAAGATGGATCCCTCCGACTGTGTATTGATTACAGGGAGCTTAACAAAATGACGATCAAGAATAAGTATCATATACCTCGGATCGACGACTTGTTTGATCAACTGCAAGGGTCAAGGGTATTCTCGAAGATTGACTTGCGATCAGGATACCATTAGTTGAGAATTAAGGGATCGGATATACCGAAATCTGCTTTCAGATCCCGGTACGGGCATTATGAATTTGTAGTGATGCCATTTGGACTTACCAATGCTCCTGCAGTATTCATGCAATTGATGAATCGGGTATTCTTGGAATATTTGGATAAATTTGTGGTCGTCTTCATTGATGACATCTTGATATATTCAAAGGACGCAGAGGAGCATGCCGAACATTTGCATGTGGTTTTGAGCACCTTGAGGAAGGAACAGCTGTATGCAAAGTTTTCAAAATGCGAGTTCTGGCTTAAGGAAGTAACCTTCCTTGGGCATGTGATATCAGCAAACGGAGTTCAGGTGGACCCGAAGAAAGTCGAAGCAATCTTGGAGTGGGAAGCTCCTAAAAACGTGAAAGAAGTCCGAAGCTTCTTAGGACTTGCTGGATATTATCGCCGCTTTGTAGAGGGATTTTCCAAAATTGCTCGTCCGCTCACTCAGCTGTTACAGAAAACTCAAAAGTTCACGTGGAATGAGAAATGCCAGGCTGGTTTTGACGAACTTAAGAGGAGACTGACGACAGCACCTATATTAGCACTGCCAGAGGGAACTGATGGATTCATGGTATACGCTGACGCTTCAAATCGGGGTTTGGGTTGTGTGTTGATGCGAAGGATAAAGTGATTGCTTATGCTTCTCGGCAATTGAAACCGTCTGGGTTAATTATCCGACTCATGATCCGGAGCTAGCAGTGTGGTCTTTGCCTTGAAAATTTGGCGACATTATTTGTACGGCACTCATTGTCAGATCTTTACAGATCATAAGAGCCTCAAATACATTTTCAGTCAGAAAGAATTAAACATGAGACAGAGAAGGTGGCTGGAATTGATCAAAGATTACGACTTAGAGATTCTCTATCATCCGGGGAAAGCAAATGTAGTAGCCGATGCATTGAGCCGTAAACCTGTTTCTCTTCGAGTGTTGGAAGCTCTTACGTCCCAGACCAGCATTCAACGAGAACTGATCCGCGAAGGGATTGAAGTATGGGCACCAGGAATCCAAGGGCAACTGTATGTGATGGAACTGACTTCATCACTAGTCGAGGAGATCAAATCTAAGCAGTTGGACGATTCTTTAATCCTTCGATTATGTGATGAAGTAAAGAAAGGAAAAGCCCCAGGATTCGTGATACAAGATGATGGAGTTCTGAGATTTCAGAGTCGACTTTGCGTTCCCGAGGATGATGATTTGAGGCGGACAATTTTGAAGGAAGCTCATAGCACGCCCTATTCTATTCACCCAGGCAGCAGTAAGATGTATAAGGATTTAAAGCAAAACTTCTGGTGGGGGAATATGAAGAAGGACGTAGCGGAGTACGTTTCGAAGTGTTTGACTTGTCAGCAGGTTAAGATTGAACATCAGCGACCTGCCGGGATGTTAAAGCCGCTTCCGATCCCTGAATGGAAGTGGGAGGACATTTCGATGGATTTCATCACCAATATGCCAAGGACTAGAACAGGAATGAACACGATTTGGGTTGTAGTTGATCGACTAACCAAGTCGGCTCATTTCCTAGGGATCAAAGATACATGGGGACCCGAAAGATTGGCGCGAGTATTTATTGCGGAGATAGTCAGATTGCATGGGACGCCGAAGACCATTATTTCGGATCGAGATGGTCGTTTTGTATCGCACTTCTGGAAAGCAGTTCACAAGGCTTTGGGGACTGAACTCAACTTTAGCACAGCTTATCATCCCCAAACAGACGGCCATCCAAAGGACTATTCAAATTGTAGAAGACATGCTTAGAGCTTGTGCTTTGATTGGTCAACCGATTGGTAAGTTCATTTGCCATTAGTTGAATTCACCTACAATAATAGTTGGCATGCTTCAACTAAGATGGCACCATTTGAAGCTTTGTACGGAGAAGATGCCGATCACCCCCGAGTTGGGATGATTCTTGGATTTGATCGACGGAACCGGAATTGATTATTCGAGACGCAAGAGAAGATAGCCTTGATTCGAGAGAGACTGCTGATCGCCTGCAGTCGGCGAAGTCTTATGCCGATGTACGTCGTCGCCCTCTAGAGTTCGAATGGGGACCACGTACTATTGAAGGTGTCTCCTACACGAGGGATTTT
The DNA here is from genome assembly GCA_033398695.1 of Orobanche coerulescens. Taxonomy (NCBI): domain Eukaryota; kingdom Viridiplantae; phylum Streptophyta; class Magnoliopsida; order Lamiales; family Orobanchaceae; genus Orobanche; species Orobanche coerulescens. The sequence goes on along the minus strand of CM065801.1, from coordinate 52,938,202 downwards.
CCGTTTTGGGAGAAGAGGCAAGCTTAGTCCGAGATATATCGGACCATTTGAGATCCTAGAGAGAGTTGGGGATTTAGCATACGAGTTGGCCTTACCGCCATCGCTGAGTCATGTTCACAATGTGTTTCACGTATCCCAACCGCTGAAGTATGTACTGGACCCAGTCACATCATTGATTTCGACGAGATCGAGATAGCTAATGATGGCACCTTCAAGAGAGACCAATCAAGATACTTGAGAGCCGATCAAACAATTGAGGAATAAACCAATACATTTGGTTAAAGTACGATGGTCACGACATGGAGTCGAAGAGGCCACTTGGGAAACGGAGGACGGTATGAAGGCTAAATATCCGGAGTTGTTTTCATCCTAAGTTTCGGACGAAACTTCTTTTTAGGAGGAAGGATGTAATACCCGAGATTTCGTTATGTATTTGGAACTTGTGATATTGTAATGATTGTACTTTTGTCGAGTACTATTCTCCGTATTTCATAATCCGATGTTGTCGAGCGTATAATTTCGTATATGTGATATAGAGATTGAAATTACGTGCATGTAGCGCACGCTACAAAGCCGCGTAGCGACGCTAACAGGATTCATAGCGCACGCTACAGGGGGATCATTAGCGCACGCTATGAGTGGTCAAATTGATTAAGACGTGCAGGTGAGATCTGGCCGGGACCCGCCGGATCGTGTCGGGATGAACTCGACGGCTGAAAGCCAAGTCAACGCCTTAGCGCACGCCATGCATATGCGTAGCGCACGCTAAGTGCTGACTTCGCTTAGTCGACAAAGTTAGCGCACGCTACGAGCAGGGACTAGCGCGCGCTAATAGCCATTTATTATAAATAGGACAGCATCCTATTCGTGATTTCAGTTCTTTCTCCTTCCTTAACCCGAACTCTTACACTTAGAACATAACTCCCTTCGTCCTGAACACTTCGTATCAACCTCCTAGTTCGAGATTGAAGATTGTATATCATTGGAGATTGGTGTTCAAGCCTTCGGTGTTAGATTGCTTCATTTTCCTCCGTGTTCTTCACTACTTTGAGGTAGGTGATTCTTCACCGATGTTAGTAATGTTCCTAAGGAAGTTTGAATCATGTTTGGATAGCAAGTATTTCGTTATAATCGGTCATCACATGTTAGAAGGATACTTTTGACGTATCGGCACTATATATCGTATGAACCTTTGAACCATCTTATTATAAGGACTCCTAAGCATGTTCAAATCGATTTATGATCAGTAATCGGATATTACCCAGTTGCTACGTTGTACACGTTGGAATCATGTGTTTTGGAACGTAAGACGATCGGAACTTAGATTATTTCTTGAAGATCGTAGATGGATTATGATATTGAGATGACTATCCGTATATTTGTATTTCATAATCATAAAACTTCCGCAAAACCTTATTAGCATGATATGCCCGAGGATAACTTGTATTATCACGGTAGAATTCATGAGTTCTTCACCATTCAACCCAGCTTTTTATGATTCGCCATGCAAGATTAGCGCACGCTAACATGTGTGAGTTAACGTGCGCTATCGGGGTTCAGTTAACGCACAAAACGTACGTAGCGTACGTTATGAGACCAGCCGAGTCAGACTGCCACTCCGTGGCTAGCGCACGCTAGTCTTATACGATAGCGTACGCTAACAGTCCGGCTTAGCGCACGTTACGTAGAGTACGTAGCGCGCGCTAAGCAATCTAGACAGATTGTTTATTTTGAGCTTTTCGGCCATAGGCCGAATTTTTAGGCCATTGTTCGACTTGAGATGATTTGTATATCATTCCTTTTGTTAAGGTTCAAGCTTGCTACGTTGATCGAAGGAGGCGACTTTCGAGAGTGTTGAGATCATTGAAGTATATCGTTCTTGCCATCTTCGAGGCAAGTATCGTGATATGTTAATATCGGTATTTTTTGGAGCATGCGTATGATTATTCATGTTGTTGAACATGATATTTACTTCGTTGATTTGACATGATATTCGTTATATAGTGTTTATATGTTCATGTTGATGAACATAATGATTTGGCATATGTGTATGCATGAGTTGTGTTTGTATACGTTGTACGATCTATGCTGAGGGCGCTGGATCGGATGTCCACCTCGTGTTGGTCCGACGGGATCATCTTGGGATCTAGGCTGAGGGCGCTGGATCATTGGACGGGTTATTTCCACCTCGTGTTGGTCCGATGGGATCATCTTGGGATCTATGCTGAGGGCGCTGGATCATTGGAATACCCATGCTGTGTAATGGAATCTTGTAGATTCGCATTGTCGGATTCCGGTAGCGGAAGTCCGTGTGGTGTATCTTGTTATGTATTGTTGATGCATATTCGAATTTTTTAATATGATACTTGTACTAGCATCGTTTTGCTAACCCCTTCGGGGGTGGACATTTGTTTTGATGTTCAGGTAGCCGAGGAGCAGGGAAGCGACCACAAGATCGACGTGACGACGAAGGGGTTCAGTGATGTTTATTGTTATTGGAGATTTGTTTTCTTGGTTTGGTTTCTGTACTCGAGTATGCGTGTCTTATTGATATTAATTCGATATGGTTGTATTAATTACTCGTTGAACCAGTTGTACGTTTTCACAAACTTGAATTTCCGCAGTTTTGATGTCTTAGATTTACTTTCTTTTTAATTAGCCTTGTAAATCCTTACTTAAAGGGTTTATGGCGCTGTAATTATTCCGAATATCTCGGGGTGTTACAGTTTACAATTGCTCCATATCGATTAAGCCAATCGTCTCCGAGTATTAGGTCATCTCCTTGCATTTCTATCACAATTAGATTTGAGAGCCACTCCCTACCCTCAAATGATACAGGAAAATCTCTAGTCTCTAAGTTCCCAACAATCCTCTCTCCACTTGGTAAACCAACAACATAAGGTTCACAAGTATGAAAACCGGAAATATTCAAACGATTTACACAAGACAAAGATATAAAAGAATGTGTAGCTCCTGTATCGAATAAAACGCTAACTGGCTGGGAAAGGATTTGGACAGTACCTGATGCGACAGCAGCATCCTGATCGTCTGTCCTCCTCATCTCATACAGACGTGGGGGAACAGATCTGGCACTCGATGTCCCCTTTCAGTCCCATTGTCCTCTGCCTCGTCCGCGGCCAAAATTTTGAGGCATCTGAACACTTTGCTGCGTCTGTTGGATACTAGCTTCCTTCTGAACTGGCTGTGATGAACGGGTTCCATTGTACTTAGTGGCGTCCTTACAAAACGTCGCACGGTGCCCTTCCTGTCCGCACTCAAAACATGTAACTGGAGTGCGCAAACAATCACGCCAAAGGTGGCCCGGGCGACCACAGTTAAAGCACTTCCTAGCTGTATCCGTCGTGGCTGACATTGTTCCGTAATTCTTTCCGCTCTTAGATGGGTGCGGAGGTTTCTTGAAAGAAAAAGAAGATTGGGCCTTGCGGCCCATCGCTCTTGTGCTCTGTAAAAGTACCAGAGACTTTCTGTTTCTTCGACTCCATAAACTTCTCCATTGCTGCTTCTTTTATTTCGTACGCCAACGCCTTATCCTGGTATTGGCGGAGAGTGGTACATTCAAAACCGGACATGTACCTCTGGATTTCTGGTTTCATCCTCATTTCAAAATGAATCATCATCTCCGCATCTGTTCTGACCAGATGTCGAACAAATACTAACTGCTGGTTAAACGTCTTAATCGTCTGGGATACGGGTTCATCTGATGGCTGAGCGGAGAAAAAATCCCGAATTTTGGCTTCCCTCACAGGACGAGGGCAATACTGAGCTTCCATCATCATTTTAAATTCCGTCTAATCGGCATCATGATCTGCAGGTTAGATAGCTTCCCACCACTCGGATGCTTCCCCTATCAGAAAGTACTGGGCAATAGGAGCTCTCCTGTCGTCCGGGCAATTAATTCCAGCAAAAATTTTCTCCAGTTCCTTCAACCAATGGTCCCAAGTGGGAGTCTCAGAAAAGCCGTCAAATTTGGGTGGTTGCATCTTTGCCACCTCTTGTAACCATCGGTCACCTCGATTTCCCATTTCTGGAATCCTTTGTTGTCCATCTCCCTGCTGAATTCCTGCCGCCACTTGCATTCGGTCCACGACCTGAGCGAACTGAGTCATCTGGTTCACGACTTGACGAAGGATTTCTGGTACACTAGGTTCCGGTTCGTTATTGATGGATTGTTGCGGCTCGCCTGAGCTATGACTAGCCTGATTAGAAGGCGACAACTCCCTTTCAGCATTCCTTCGTCCGCGTCCACGACCGCGACCACGTCCACGTCCGCCTCTCAACATACTGTAAGCACAAGTACTTAATATACAGGAAACAACATTGTTCTAATGTTCAAGTATAAAAAGTACAACATGTAAAGAACGAGATAGAGTTTAGGAACTTACAACCACCATTCGCATGAAGACGTAGGCAGTACAGTGATGTCATTCACGGTCGGTTACCTCGAAAGACATAAATGACCCCTCTTTTAACCCAACGGCCAAGATATCCACAATCTTAGCTCCGATACCATATTCTGTAACACCCCCGATATATTCAGGAATATTACAGCACCGTAAATCCTTTACATAAGAATTTACAAGGCTGAAGAACGAAATGACAATAATAGATACCAACTTATGAAATCACTGATATAAAATACAGCAGTCTGGTTCAATACCGAGATTACAAATATCCAATAAAGGGTTATTAATAGATCATCAAAATCCAAACATCATAAATTGGCAACGTACTCGAGTACTTATTGAAATAACTAATAAACGACAGACAATGAAACCCGGCCGGAACATCACTCTGTACCCTCGTCATCATGCATCTAAAGTGGTTGTTTCCCCGCTTTCCTGGATCCTGAACATAAACAAATGTTCACCCCCGAAGGGGTTAGCACAACGATGCTAGTACAAGTACAATAATCATACAACAGTGATATAATCAATAATTATATCATAACAAGTTTCTCCAACGAGAAATATTCACAACAGATATCATATCATAACAGTTTCAACATACTGATGGTATTCCAACGATCCAGCGCACACAGCTATAGATTCCCATGATGATCCCGCCGGACCAAAGCATGGTGTAACTACCTGTCCAACGATCCAGCACACACAGCTATAGATTCCCATGATAATTCCCGTCGGATCAACACATGGTGGACGTATAATAACAACACATAATACACAGTACAATCATAATATACTTGTCATAATATAGACAATTCTAAATAGAGTACTTGCCTCGGTTCGTTGACAAGAATAAACTTCCACGAATATCAAAATACTCAAAGGTCGTCCCCTTCGATCAATCACGTGTTAAGCTCGAACCTTAACAAAAGAAATAGCACAGAATTCATTTCATGCCGTACGAACGTCTAACAATTCAACAATTACGGTAGGAAGTCCTTAATATGCAATCTGTCTGGATAGCTTAACGCACGCTACGCATCCTATGTAGCATACGTTAATGCTACTCGTTAGCGCACGCAATACACACAGCCTAGCGTATGCTAACCATGCACGGTCAGTACCTCACTGGTCAGCCGACTGACTCGCCTGATGACTTAGCGCACGCTAAGTTGCAAATGTGGCGTACGCTAAACATACACGATAGCGCACGTTAATTCACGTAGCTTGGCGCACGCTAAGAGTGCATGGCAGTTCACTGGAGGGCAGCAGATTATACAAATGGTGATGAAGTAAGCGAATTCCTCAGTGATTTGATGTTTGTTATCCGACTTCATGTTATGTTCATAACCCTTATGAATGATCTCAAGGATAATAACAACTTCAAGATGCAAGTATACGTATAATCATCATAACACCATAATCCGTCTTGATTACAATTCTCATGCGAAGTTGGTGATCTCCGGTTGATGTATTAGATTCTACTATCATTATACATATTCAGACTTTATCTTGAGGTGAACTAACAATTCCAACTTATACGAAAGAATATTTCCTAAGATGATTCTTCCTTCAAGTTCTCATAATATCACCCCCCAATTCATGATCACAAAGATAACATAAATCATACGGATTGTTAACTTCATAATGTTTCTCTCATCATTTGAAGTACTAGGATTCCGACTTCAAGGTTCCAACAATAATATCGTAATTGTAGACATTCCAATCTTCTAAACATGATGTTGTTGAATAATTCACTAATGAAATTCAATATCTCGTTAACATGATCATTTTATGCCTTGGAATCCAAATCTAAGACTGGTGATAGGTTGAACATACCTTAATATGCCGAAATCACTGAACCACAAGGTAGAATCCGACTCCGGTTGGTTATGTGCCACTCCAAGGTATTACTTCTCTTCAATGATCACTCACAAGTGATAACCAATATTCAAGGATCACTAATATATGTTCTAAGTGTGTTAGAGGGATGATTAAAGCTCTCTGGCCTCTCAAGAATGAAGAATGGGCGGAAGAAATGAAAGCCAAAATGGGTTGTTGTCCCATTTATAATATTCTGCATTTTAGCTAATTAGTGCACGCTACAATATATACTTAGCGTGCGCTAATGAGCTGATCGCAACTGTCTGTGTTCGTCCGCGGGAATCTTATCCGGACCCATGTCCCGGCTGGCGCATGTGCTAGCCACCTACCTCAATAATTCAGTGTCTAGCGCACGCAACTCCCATACGTAGCGTGCGCTAGTATTAGCCGATAGCGCGCGTTAAGCTACATTCTTAGCGTGCGCTATCACGAGTTTGCATGAGAAAATTGCATGATGTTATACTTAAGTACAAGGATGCCAATGCAAGAAATATCATACTTCAATAATCAAAACCACAAATCCGAATAGTACAGGGTCTGAATACAGATGAAATACACAGTAATAAATTCGGATATTACAAATGCTTCGTTCCAAGCACCTAAAGCAAGATGCCTCTACTTCACACGCCGGAACTTGATGGAAAAATCGACAAGCTTTCTTTCTTCAAGAATGCGGCTAGGGAAGCTTGTATGAATTTTCTCTCTCAATGTATTCTTCTTATATCTTGTATCTAAGATCAAGATGAAGTTTTAAACCTTACTCTCTCTCTCAAATTCGTGATTTTGAGTTCAAGGAAGAAGAAGTAGTTCTCTCTCTTTTCAAAAGACTTTTATTTATAAAAAAATAAAAGTCTACCTTTAACACATGATTGAGGGTATCAAATACACCTTACATATGTCATCTAGTGACATAAAATAAGTATAAAAGAGACAAGAGAGGGAGGGGGGGCCTAAGGGAAATTTCCAAGAAGATGGGTCAAATTTACTCGGCTCGTGTATTGGATGTTCGTCAAAACGAATCCCTCGTGTACCGGATGTTCGCCAAACGAATCCATTTTATTTCCAATGTGTTTGGACTAATTAATTAATCCAATTAATTAATTATATCAAACACAAATATATATTTCTCTCAGAAATATAATTTATGAATTAAAGTAATCACCTAGTAACCCACTTACAATTCATGAGACCGCTATTTGATTTATCCGATAAATAAAAATTAGATATCTAATATCTAATATTATAAGAGAGATTATTATTTCACATTTATTCATTAATGATCCTATTGCGCGACTCCGTAGGTTCGTCTCAGCCGGCATTGGGAGGAACCAATGAGTGCGGCAAGACTTAGCCAAATTAGCGGCCGCATCAGAAACCCCGACTGAGAACGAATGAACGAATCATTCCAGAACCATTGTGTCGTGAATACTATATACGTATAGACCCTTCATCAGATGTCCCGGTCAAGTCTTCGGTGTAATATCCGCAATTTCAGATTTCTAGTAATTTTATTTTTTCGGCAGAGGTCTGTTTCGATGACTCGCTTGGGACCATCTCGTCATTCTGAGAATGATTAATTCTGCATTTTTTGTCATCCGAGCTGGTTTCGGTATTGTTTTATTGAGTTTCGTGTTTCTTAACGACTTTTCCGCACTTGAGTTCGATTCTTTCGAATCTCGTCCGAAACTGTTGGTTTGAGTTTCTCGTAAGTTCATTTGATGTTATTTTTCATGTTGCGGGCTTTGGTTCGGTTATTCGATCATGTATCGTGATTTTCAGATGTTTTGGGCCATTTTCGTAATTTCCCAAAGTTTGGGGTAATTACCTTCCATTGTCGAATTTGGAGCCTTCGGGTGGTCGGAATCGTGTGTTCTATTATCTCTTAGATTCGTCTTTACGAGTACTTCGTGACTGTATCTTCGATTCGTATTCAGGTTCGGGTTTCGATGTCATTTTCTTGAGTTCAGTGTTATTAAACGACTTTTCCTCGTATGAGTTCGACTTTGTTAGATCACCATTAATTTTTGGGAACTCCAAAAATTCTGAATGTTTGCAATATTATAAAGCATCGAGTTATCTTTCCAATGGTTCAAACGGTGAGTCAATCGGAGTCTGGACGAGGGAGTTATGATCAAAATAGCTAAGTCACTCACATGTTCCAGTTTTGGCCGAGCAGCCTGCCGGAAGGGCCGCGGCACACTTGGCCGAGCCGCGGCACGCACGCATTTTTCAATCTTTGGCCAACCCATCTGTACTTTGTGCCGCGGCACATGCCGGCAGGGCCGCGGCACACTGTCGAGTCACTGCCGGCAGATTTGGCCCTATGCCACGGCACACTTCGGCTGGGCCGCGGCACACTGAGCAGCCTATTTAAGGCCTGGCAGCGTGTTTTTTTCGCCATTTTCTCCTTCTCCTTCTCTTCCACGGCTGGGGTTGTTCTTCTCATGGAGATATGTTGTTGGTCAATAAATCCATGAAGTCTTGGAGTTTATATCATCAATCATCCATCCTATAACATCCTTTGATCGAGCGAATCAGGTCAGATTTTCTAGAAATCTAATTTTGGGGATTTTGGGTATTTTGTTCGTTTTCGTCCGTTTAATCCGATTTAACTTAGGATTGTGATGGATTGATGATTATTTAGATGTATTGTATCATTTCCCTTGTTATTCCATGGTTGGATCGTATCGATTCGTTGTTTTGGTCGAGTTCTTGATCGACGCCTTGAAGGTGTCCGGTAAAATGTCATAGAGGGGTTTTCGGGCGTTCTACAATTATTCTTCCTCGTATGATCGATGATTTGTTGATTATATGTTGTTAGGGTCGAATTCTTATGAAGAACTCGAGTCGGAACCCTTCCGTTTGTTGCCTTCTTTGGGGTCCGAGCTTCCCGGTCGAACCGTGTTCTTCGGAGCGTTCAGTAGCGGTTAGTAAGGCAAGTATCTTATTATACGACTTGTATCTTGCGACTAATAATCACGTATGAGATTTATAATGATTTTACTTGCCTTCATAAATATGTTCCGTTTGAATTGGTTGTGTATTCCGCAATTTGAAGGCTTTGTGATAATATCGTTATATTGGTATACGTGTTAGGTGTTGCGCCATTTGTGCAGGATTGAGATGTACATATGGGATGGTTGTACACTTGGTTGTGCAATGTATTGTGTACCGATCGTGTGTTATGTTGGTTGTGTGTTGTGATTGATGATAGTTGTTGCAAGTGTTGGGATTGTGCTATGTGCGTGTGATGTACGATTTTGTGGTGATCAACGTGATTGATTAACTGTGCTCATTGTCATATGTAATGTGAATTTGAATGTGAATATTATGTGCTGGAACGCTAACTTCACTCGTGTGGGTTCGACGGGGCCTACGAGGATTCATGGCACAGGTCCATGGGATCAGAACTTAGTGTGTGGTGCTGAGGTCCAATCGTGCGGGTCTGACGAGGCCTACGATGATTCATGGCATAGGTCCATTGAATCAGGACACAGTACGTCCAACCGTGCGGTTTCGAAGGAACCTACGGTGACACGTGACACAGGTTCACGGGGTCGGGACTGGTTGTTGTGATTGTTGTGTTTGCTCAATCTGTGTGGGTTGTTGAACCTACAGAGACTCGTGGCAAGCGATCACGGAGTCGTGAGCATGATTGATTGTTGTGATTGTTGTGTTTGCTCAATCCGTGTGGGTTGTTGAACCTACAGAGACTCGTGGCAAGCGATCACGGAGTCATGAGCACGATTGATTGTTGTGATTGTTGTGATTGTTGTGATTGTTGTGATTGGTTAAGCCAGGGGATCACGGTGTCACGAACCATGTTTTGCAAATCAAACTTTTTGTAAGAAAGTTTTAAGAAAAGAATCTTGGGCCGAGCCCCATGAGATTTATGGAAATGTTTTCGTGCTGTAAATTGTTGAAATACAATTTTGAGATTTGGGTTAAGACCCTAAGATTTTCAAAAGGTTTTGAAATTCTAAAAATTCCCGAGATGATAATCTTATTTTCGAATGCTTCATAGCTTATCTTTCCTTGTGAAAACCTCCCGGGAATATTTTGATACTTGATTATTATATTTGATTCACGATTATTATTTGCTTGTTACATTTCGTATGATTTGATACTTGCACTAGTAAAACAGTGGAGTTTTACTAACCCCCGAGAAATCGGGGGGTGGATGTCTGTTTTGCGTCCAGGTACATGCAGATTCAGGAGAGCAGTCACAGGATTGGCACAAGAGGATGATGAGCTGCGATACTAATCAAGAGTTGAGAGTTGTTTTGATTTTCATTGTGTTGTCCGAGTTGATTTCAGTCTGCCGCTGTATTGTGTTTTGACCCATGTATGGGTAATGTTGTATAAATCATTTTTGTTGATTGAGTTGTGTGACCTCATCGGTCTGTGTGTTCGCATGTAAGTGACCTTAACGGTCTATATTATTTTATTGTTTGACCCTGGCCGGGCAAGCAGTTGGTCGTTTTGTAAGGTATAGCCTGGTAGATCCTCGTGAAAAGGGGTCTACAGCATGTAATATTCCCATATGGTTTTGGGGGTGTTACATTCGGGTCACGGTAAAGTCAAACCCTACTATTGACTAAACTCTATACATGTGTTAATGCAAATCAAGACCGACTGATTAATAGTGTATCTAATACGACTATATCAGAATGCTTTGGCCAAAGACTTATGATCTTATTCGCCATTAACCGTATAGGACATTCGCCTACTCACTAACAGGAGATAGAATCTTTTCTTGGCGTACAGTAAAGACTGCTACCTGCCCATATAGTCCGCACTTCGAGGTTGACTCAGCAATTAAGAAAATGAGTCTAACTACTCTAATGACAAACTAAACGTCACAGGCACATCTTCTACTAAACCCTCAAGTCAAAGGTCCACGTATACTATCACAACCTTTCGATTCGTCATCGACTCTCCGAGAGTGAATACCGTGTGACTGAATCAAGTATGAGTCGTGTTCGAGTATACTGGTCCCACCAATATACTTATAACTATACTATCAAGACGTGCACACGTCCTAGCATCAGTTATACAAGTCTTATTAAAACTTAATGTCCGGTTAAGTTTTATCGACTTGCGAACTAGTTAAGCATTCGAGCTCTAAACACTTCTAGTGCCTATCTCCTTATCTCCATAAGGAGTAGAATGTTCACTCTAAAATGCAAGGACTATTATTCTATATACCAAATCACAATGCCAGTGATATACAATAATATAGAAATAATAATTGCCTTATTAAATATAATATTCATAATTACAATACAATTGCTCTCACTCTCTCATCCTCTGAGTGGCATTCGAGGGCATATTTCTAACATGAGGAGCTCGTAGACGAAGGCAATGGATTTTGGTAACGGCTTCGTGGTATCGGTATCGATGCAAGTTTCTACTTGTTCAGTTTATAATATTTAATGAATGGTTTCGTTTTCATTTCATTTATAATTCGTATAGCAATGTTGTTAGAAATGTAAGTTGTCGGGATAATGGTTGGTATATCGTACTCTGGTTGTAATAAATCATAAGGTATATGAATTAATTTTGTTCAAGGAAGACGTGATTTATCTTGGTCAAGGATATAGAATATCGGATATCGAGGATCGTGATGACATAAGTATCGGGATAAAGTTTTATTGGTATTGAATGGATGGTACCTTATTTGAGCATATTTGTATAACTGTGTATTCGTTCAGGGATGTTGTCCGTGGAAAGGATGTTGTCTTCGGCTTTGAGGTAATTTATATATTGTTTAGTTATGAGTTAATTATTATGTTGAGTTGTTGTATATGTTGTACGTTGAGGCTTCATATATTGAGATTCGTATTGGTTGTTCGTTGAGGGATGTTGATCTCAGGACTATTGTTGGTATTAATGGTTGTGTTGATCGTCTCATTGAGGGATGTTGATCCCAGAACTGTTGTCTGAGATTGTTGATCGTATGGATTATCCTTTGGGGTTTGTGATCCCAGGATTGTTATTTTGCATATTGATTAGTCGTGTCGACTTTTCATTGTCAGTCTGTTGTTGTTCACTTCGGTGAGCCTTTGATCCTTATTGGATATGCGTTTCTTTGAGTTTCGTTGTCATGTTGGATCGTGACATATCTGGAGTCATATCTGCGTGCCGATTGGTTATTGTGTAAGATTTTTAGCCGGGCACATGATGTTTATGTGTTGATATTTCCACATTGAACCGTGCACACGAGACGTAGTTCGTGAGGCTAATTAGGTACAAGACCACACATGTATTTGATCGATACCCGGGGTGGCTTGTGTAACACCCCGAGATATTCGGAGTATATTACAGCGCTGTGGACCCCTACATGGGACCCACTAGGCTACAACAAGAAAACTCCACTTGACTAACCATCTCGGTTAGCGAGGACACACATTTAAATAATATGACATATAAAGATACGCCAGGAGCAACCGGCGAAATAAGCATAAACCGATAATGTAACAATTTAAAGTAATACAATACGGAGTTTGAAATAAAAAGCCTAAGTACTCGCGAGTACAATCTATAAGTTTATAACTGTGGGAACAACCATATCGAAATGGACAAAAGAAATAAGAAGACCCAAATGCACGTGTCAACGACCCTGGCCAACATCCTCGTACTGTCCCGGTGCTCGCTCGTCCGGATAATCACAACCTAAAATCCATAACAAGAATTTCCCCAAAACGGGTCCCCAAAGGGGTTAGCAATTACGCTAGTACAAGTAATCAAGGCAAACCAATCGCTTACACATTTCATAGTACAATGCATCAAAATCAATTTCAAAAGTCAAAACCAGACATGTCTTTTCCGGAAACAAACAGTCAAACAATTTGCCTTGGGAACAGGGTAATACCATTGATCCCGCCCGAGGCCTCTAAGGACCCTCCCGAGCTGGTCATATCGTAAAACAAAACACGCACATGCATCGCCTTGGGAACAGGGTAATACCATTGATCTCGCTCGAGGCCTCTAAGGACCCTCCCGAGCTGGCTAGCTAAACAAACTCATGAATCCAAGACTCAACCCTTTGGACTCCCTCCGTGATCCCGTCGGACCATCCCGAGGTGAGCAAATCACACACAAGATACATTACCATTTCACGTTAAGCATAAAGGTTTCCAAAAATACTTTCCTTGAATAATTGATGACGCAACGAACGGAAAGGATAATCACCGACGAACGCTAGGAATCAACGGAACCGAACCTAACGATTCGAAGAACATAATCACAACCAACTCTAGACGAATACCGAAATGGAATACACCCACAAACCCACCTACGATTCATGTATATTCGTACAAAAATAACAACGAGGGCGGACCACAACCAAACCCTCTCGATTTTGCAAAACCATGAAAATATACCAAGAATCCGTAGGAAAACTAATGATATTGACAAGATTAACCATGTTCATCATGAATCCACCAACAAAATGGAACGAATCGGACGAAAATCCCAAAACCCCCAATTTATCTAAAAGTAGGGTTCTAAGAGATTTTACCTTGGATTAGGATGAAAGATTCGTGTTGATGTTGTTATAATACACCAAGAACTCAAGGAAGATGTTGGATGAGATAATCGGAAGAAGAAATTGCCAAGAATCGCCCAAAATCGCCCAAGGAGCTCTAAGTCGCGGGGAGGAGAAGAAATGAACGTTTTACGTTCATCTGGGTCAACTCCCTGGTTTATATAGCCAGGGAGTGTTAGCGCGCACTAATCCTCAAGGTTAGCGTGCGCTAACGGGATAAAACTACAGGCCATACAGTTAGCATCCCAGTCCAGTAGCCAGACTTCTGGCCGTTAGCGTGCGCTACTCGAAACGTAGCGTGCACTAATAATCTCTCGGTAGCGCGCGCTATCGACCAATAGCGTGCGCTACCTGGACATTAGCCGAGTCCAGAAACAACTGTCTAGTACACACCTGATCCAGTTAGCGCGCGCTATCCACCAAACGTAGCGTGCGTTAAAGTGTATCGGTAGCACGCGCTATCGACCAATAACGTGCGCTACCTGGGCAACAGATTGAGTCCAGTAGCAAACTGTCCAGTACTGGACACTCACGCTAGCGCACGCTACCGGGAATCTCAGCGTGCGCTAGCCCCCGATATTAGCGTGCGCTAGACTACGTAGCGTACGCTAATTCGCCAGTCCAGGTGGCTGGAAACAGCACTGCCACTCCCAGGGCTAACTCGCTAGCGCCCGCTACGAAGTAAACGTAGCGTGCGCTACTAAGGGACCTCTAGCGTGCGCTAGGCAGAAAAGATAGCGTGCGCTAAGCAAGAAATATGAACGGTCCAAAACACCAGAATATGAACAAAACACCAAACGAAACATCTCAACACGCATCATAACATAGAATGGATCCACGGCAACCCCGAAACGGCGGTTCCGTACAACAATAACGAGAATCAGATTAATAGATGACAGGAAAAATACACTGAAAGATACACGAGGGTCACTACAATCGGGAAATACACCGAAAATGAAAATACAAGGAAAAGAAAAATGCGGATATTACATTCTACCCCTCTAAAAACAAGTTTCATCCCGAAACTTAAGAGACAAACAAATCGGGGTACCTAGCACGCATGCTATCCTCGGTTTCCCAAGTTGCTTCCTCGACACCATGTCTCGACCACTGCACTTTGACCAAAGGAATGGTCTTATGCCTCAGTCATTTCTCACGATGCTCTAAATGTAACACCCCCAAACCACTCGGGAATATTACAGCGCCGCAGACCCTCTCCGCGAGGATCTACCAGGCTAAATACAAAACAATGCGTCACTTCACATGCCGACATGGCTACATAAAGGACCATTAGACCGATTAGGTCTTATGTCACAACACACACAACAATACATACAAGATCCTTGCCCATCACACATACCCACGCAGGGGCTAGAATACAATAACACTTCCATAATTCGAGAAAATAACACATCGGAGGAATAACCAACACGACTCTACCAAATACTCTATAATTGGTCTTCACGTGATTAGTATCTTCGTCTCCCATCATCTTTCGTATCGATCCTGTGATTCGCTCCCCAGCTACCTGCAAGTACACGGGCCTTGTCTGAGACATCCACCCCCCGAATACTCGGGGGTTAGCAAAACTCCACTGTTTTGCTAGTGCAAGTATAGAACAGAAGTACAAGCCATACACAACGTGCTTCAAGAATATAATAATCTTGAATATATTTCCCGAGATAATTCACTTAATCAAAACAGTTTGATTTATGAAAGATAGGAATGGAACCATGTATTTCATACAAAATATTTTATGATCTCGGGAGTTTGAAAACATTCGAAATAAAGGAATTCTCAAGCCCTTCGAAAACACTTAGGGACATGGCCCAAAATCATCTTTCCAAAATACGATTCCAATAATTAAATGCGGTTTCACAACCCAATTCACAACACACGGGGTCCAAGACCCGAATCATAAGCCACAAGGTCCACGACCCGAATGACATAACACATGTTCCTAAGGATTATTCGCGTCTCGTGCTAACAAGCCACGAATCTCAGATGCTCCCGTAGAACATACCAGAGTGAATAACCCAATAGGAAGCCATACCAAATCACATGTCCTCGTGGCAACAGCCACAGAACCATTCCAAACCACAACCATAAGTTATCCCGGCATCGGGCTAACAAGCCACGAACCTCGGAGTCCCCGCAAGACATACCCGATGATAACCCCACAAGTTATCTCGGCATCGGGCTAGCAAGCCCCGAACCTCGGAGTCCCCACAAGACATACCCGGATTGGATAACCCTACGGTCACGCCCGACCCATACTAGCAAGTATGGATCCCGGAGATTCAACAATCCTACCCGGAGGCACATCACTATCAACGATCACATAACAATGAGCAAAATATCAAGCCAAGCAACACTTAAACATCACAACCTCCTTTCAAAGGAGTATCAACTAATATCACTCCCAATACGTTCTTACCGAACAAGTACACATAACAATATGTAATCCCCGATAAAGGATTACGGTCTATTAAACTAACTCAAAGTGGTCATAGCATCTTTTCAACATACAAAACCAACACACATATCCCGAGAACACATATATTCACGAAGTACACGAACTATCGTTGAAAGACAACATTTATCGAGAACATACCGATCCCTTTTTACGTTCATTAAACATTGGGTTTCATATATAATCATTTATCAATAATTATGCCTACGAAACACGAAATGTATGGACAAGATACTTGCCTCGGTATCACGAGCAACGAAACGATGAACGGGCACGATCGGGCAACCTTCGAACCTCCAAAAACGATCAAGACTTCGACAGCCCACGAATACTACGAAAATAGCATCACCACGAATCAATAACACTAATCGAAATCCGAAACGATCCTAAAAACGAAAAGGATCTAAGTATTCTCAAAGAAATCAAGAATCGTTGATCCGGGCGATAAAAATCGATGAACGGTTAACAAAATCTGAAGATTACGGTGAAGACAACCAAAAATACACAACAGATCGGATGAGATCGGTTAAGAATCACAAATCCAAGGAAAAACCCCAAATTCAAGAAACTAGGGTTCTAAGAAGAGATTACCTTGATCCGGACCAAGAAGACGATTAGATGTTGTTAAACATCTACAAATCCGCTCAGAGATGAAGCTAGAAGAAAAAGATCGGTCCTAATCGCCTCTGGATCTCACTCCCGTCGGAAGGGATGAAGAAAAGTGGAAAATGACGACTTAATTCTGCTGTCCAGTATTTATCTCGGGCCGATTATTAGCGCGCTAAACACTTGCATTAGCGTGCGCTAACGGTCAACGCTCGAGATAAACGCCTATAACACGCTTAGCGTGCGCTGGCAAAAGCCGTAGCGTGCGCTAACGGTCACAAAACGATCCGGTAGCCTGGGCGTAACCGCACTTTGCCGGGTAGCGTGCGCTAGAAAGAAGAGAGAGCGTGCGATAAGCAGTCGATAGCGTGCGCTAGATATCGGCCTTAGCGTGCGCTAATAAAGCTCGATCCCGATCCGGTAGCAATCGGATCGCCTCTGATCGCGATTAGCGTGCGCTACACATTCAGTAGCGTGCGCTAAACACCACGCAGTAGCGTGCGCTATGCCTCAAGCATTAGCGTGCGCTACACCACAAAAACTCAAAAACTCACATAGTGATCCGAAACGCCTCCAAACACGTGTCCCAACAAGACACACCCAAACATGGCACGAAATTCCAACGATGAGGACAAAGACAATCCGATAAAACCCAGAAAACACAACGATTCCGGAACAAAAATCTCGGGTATTACATTCTACCCCTCTTAAAAGAAGTTTCGTCCCCGAAACTTGAAACATAAACGAACGACGCAAAACAAACTCAGATAACACACGATATCCGTTGCCGAAATAACAAAACACAACGAACGAAAATCAATACGGTCGAACAATTCAACAGTACATCAACCAAAACACGAGCTATACGCTGAACCAATACGAAATTCCACAGCCCAAGGGTTGGAGGATCGAACAGAAAACAAATTTCCTGAACTTAAGGAAATCACGAAGGAGTCCTAACGCTCAACAATCAGGAAACGAGATCAACAAAAACTGAACCATCAAACGATTGAGTTACAACGATCGAGACGACAACAGTTGATCAATCATGTTCGAATCACGACGAACAATAATACTCAAACAACAACCCCAAAGTTCACATCTCGACTCGAGACAATATACGATCCGGTGAAGACAACAAGATGTGTATTCACATAAGATCCACAGGAAAGGGAATAGCAATTGGAAAGTCATAACGACAAATGGGTTATTCTGAAACAATACCACAACTTGTTCGATCAACCAAAAGCACAAGACAGGACAAGTTCAGAAAATATCAACGAACATAAACGATTCGATAGAGTCGAATGTACAGAGTTCAAAATCCGATTCACTTCAAATAAAAGAAGTTAATCTCCGGAATATCGAAACAACAAAATGAGGGAAATAACATAACAAACAACTGATAGGCTAAGCCACTCAGGGGCTTCTCAGAGTCGATCCAGATATCGGTGCTCAATTCCGCGCCCCGGAAGGCTCAGTAACCATCTCGCAAAACTGAACTCGGTGTCCCTCGAGTCGGCACCTGTAACACGTTACTGGCGGAGAAGGACAATGTGCACGAACATGTCCCGCCACATTACAGTTAAAACATCTCCTGGCTTTACCAGGAGTCGAATGACGACTTGGAACTCTCAGTTCCACGCATCGAGCGATGGAGCTTCACAGCGGAAAGGCTACGACATTGAAAACTAGAAACACCAACTCCTGCACCGTCCACACGGTCATCGGACTTCCTCTGCTTCTTTGACTCGGACACACGCTCCGACGATAACGAAGCTAGTTTACGGGCTAATGCTCGATCTTGATAGTCCCTCAACGAAGTGCAATTGAATCCCGACATATACACGCAAATATCCGGCTTCATCCGTCTGTCAAAGTGAAGGATCCTCTCTTCCTCGGTTCTCACCCGGTCTCGAACATTGTTAGGAATACTTGTTAGATTTTGATGATGTCATTAATATAAAATCAAATGTTTATTACTTGGCAAAATGTAAGGAAGAACCAAATGAGTATCTTCCATAAGCTAAAATATGTTAAGTATAAAAACTTGGCAAAATGTAAAGAAGAACCAAATGAGTATCTTCTGTAGGCCAAAATTAGTTAGGCTGAAAAACGGCAAAGTACTAAGTACAGCTTAGTCCATCAGAGAGGAACAGCCGAGTCCAGTCAGAGTAGCTCTGGTCAACAAAATTTATCAGAGAAGTTTGACCGGCTGAGGTACCTCGGGAAGTCACCCGACCGGATAAGTCACAATCGGTGAGCAGTAGAGGACCTGTCACAGAGATGTTAGTCGCATATCACCTACTCGGCGGCAAGTACTCCAAGTCCACGTCAGCATGCGTTGAAAAAGTCAAGTATTACGGAAAGCTCACATGCAACGTGAAGAGACAAATTGGAGTGATTCCCGCAAGAGATATGATTTAAATAAATCATCCAGACCCACCTTGAAGACTTTAATCCTTTTATATTCAAAAGATTCGGCGCTCACATGCAGAAGTCTTCACAACAGTCGGAAGATAAAATTAAATAATGGGAATCCAGCCTTGCAACGTTCAGAAAGATTAAACAATGAAGTCTACCTCCAACGAACGGATTTGTTCAAAAGATTTGCAACGGCTACAAGGAAAAAGCTCAGAGATCGTGATCTATATATATCCGAAGATTTGAAACTGAGCAACTACCGGTGCGAACATACATTCTAGCAATCAAAGCAATCAAGCAATCTAAAGCAATCAATAGCATCGTGAAAAGAGCAGATCTAAAAGTTCATACTTAAGGAAGCTCTTAAGTTGGAGAAGACAAAAACTCTTGTCTATAATCTTGAGTACGGGGTACTTCTTGGTTGAAGTAAGAGGCGTAAAGGCATCCGAGGATCGAGGATCAAGTGGTGCAAGGCGATCAAGTGTGTACAACGGCACATGATTTCCCGGTTGGAAGTCATGTTGTAGTGTGGTTTGAATCACTGTAATATTTATCACTGGTTGAAAATTATAGTGAATTCATCTCCAACTGGTTTGGAGAAAAGTGGATTAGTAGAGGATTACCACACCTCTAAGACCACTATAATTGCCTGCGTTATTTACTGTTTTACTGCATCATACTTTAACTGCTGCATACATTGTTAAGTGTTTCATTAAGTCAATTTCTATTCGTCATCAGCTGACTTCCGCACATATCCAAGAACAAATGACTCCAAGTCATTTGTTTAACTGTCAGCTGAAGAAACTCACTCTTCGTGAAAAAGAGCTCAAGAGTTTCAACAAGTCTATTCACCCCCCCCCCCCCTCTAGACTTGTTCCTGGACGACTCGTGACCTACAAGTGGTATCAGAGAGGTTGGTTCATTTATTTCACGAACCAGATCTATATCAGAGATATATCTTTACTCTCACTTTATAATGGAACACATGCACTCTAGACTCCCTGTGTTTTCAGTTGACGAGTATGATCTGTGAAAGATAAGAATGCAGGCACACTTATCTTCAATTCATGACGACATGTGGTGCATCATTGAAGATGGTCCATTCATCTTTGAGAAGGACAACTCAGCAGAGGAGATCGCAGCAGGAAGGCCAGAGAAGATCCCTAAGAAGAGGACGGAGCTGACTCCCGAAGAAAGAAAGCTGGCCAATCTTGATAACCGGGCCAGAGATGTGTTATATCAAACTCTTGACAAATCCACCATGGTCAAGATCAAGAACTGCAAGAATGCCAAAGAAATTTGGGACACATTAGCCCTAATGTGTGAAGGAACGGAGCTGATCAAGGAAAACAAGCTGTCAATTGCTATCCAAAAATTTGACAACTTTAAAATGAAGAATGGTGAATCCATAGATCAAGTGGAGACAAGGTTCACTAAAATTATCAATGAGATCAACTCCCTGGGCAAAACCTATGGCAACAGGGAAATGGCACTAAAGGTCCTCAGATCTCTCAACCCCGAATGGAGCATGAAGGCCGTAGCCATGAGAGAATCCAAGGACCTGAATAAAATAAAGATTCAGGAGCTGTTCTCTGATCTGAAGGCTTATGAGTTCGAGCTTCCAAGTTCATCCTCAACTGAGCCTGCAGAGAAGGGAATCGCATTTGCAGCCGAGTCCCCTGCCAAGAGCCTATCTGATGTGAAACCTCCAAATCCACTAGATTTTGAGGAAGAAATGGCTTTCATAATGCAAAGGTTCAGCAATTTTAGAAAGAACTACTCCAAGTATAAGAAAAATTACAAGGAGAATCCAAGAAGGAACCAGAAGGCTGGAAGCTGGAAAGTAGAATGCTATAATTGTCATAAGATCGGACACATTCAAATGGATTGTCCCGAGCTCAAGAAGGACGAAACCAAGAAAAAGGTGGGCAGAAAAGAAGATAGAAGAAAGGCCCTCATCGGAGAAGACCAGGAGCATGTCGAATCAAGCAGCGGATTCTTTTCTGATGAAGACGAGGAGTATGACTGCCTGATGGCAAACCTAGCTGATGAAGAGGTAACTTCTAAACCCACCGGTTCAAATAATAGCTCAGCCATGTCACAAGATATGGATCTACATGAATCGGTAAATCAGTTATTTAAAGATTTTGAAACACTCAAATCTGCACACCAAGCTGTATCAGCAAAGAAGACTCAGCTGCAAGATGAGAATAGGCAGCTGAAAAATGATTTCGAAAAACTCAGCCTAGATTTGAATAAGGTTGAGACAACTACAGCTGACTTTAAAAACCAGGCAAATGTCAATACAGCTGAGATAGATCGGTTAACCATTTTACTTAAAGAAAAATCAGCTGCACTTGCTCATGCCAAAACTGAGTTTACTAAGCTGGCTCAGATAAATAAAACTCAGGCGCAGGAAATAACCTCCCTGAAGGCGTCTTCAACCCTGGGAGAATTGTGTACTTATAAAAGGTCATTATATACCAAATCAGGCCTTGGATATGATTCTCACACTCCCTCTAGTTCTGAAACCAAGTTTACCAAGGGAGAAACAATAGTCTCGACTGCTGAGTCTGTATATAAACCGATATTCAAAAACAGCTAACAGCCAAGTCAAACGTCTAAGTGCGGTCAATGTTACACCAGACTGACCACCTAGAAAGCGACTAGGCGTGCCTGAGCAAAAGCGGCCTGCACAACATGCCCACTATTACCAACAACTCCCCAAAAATAGATTTTATAATGGGAGGGGCAGATGGAAACCTCAAGGTTATCCTAATTATCAAAATGAACAAGTGTGGAGACCACAAAAATTTAATAAATGGTCCCAGCCTAGATTTAGAAATGGCCCACACTATCAAAATTTTGAGGAATATCCAGTATACAATCCAACCAGAAGATTCAGACCTCGACCACAGACACATTATAAGGGATATAATAATAATAATAATAACAATTTCTATAATCCAAGGAGAAATCAATTCTCCAGGAAACCAACTAACCCCAAAGGACCCACACAAATTTGGGTACCTAAATCTCTGCTTGTTTAATTGCAGAAAAGGTGGAAGGACTACAACCACATCTCCTCAAGCTCAAATTTTGGAGGTGAAGAATGGTTTGTAGACTCTGGATGCTCGAGGCATATGACCGGGAACAAGAAGATGCTGACCAAATATATCAAAGAAAGAGGTCCCGATGTAACCTTTGGAGATAGCTCTAGAGGACAGACAAAAGGCTTTGGAGAGCTGCACCGAGGAAACATTGTGATATCCAAAGTCCATTATGTCAAAGGGCTCAAGTACAATCTCCTGAGCATAAGCCAGTTCTGTGACGAGAAGAATCTAGTAGTCTTCACCATCTTGAAGTGTATGGTGATAGACATCTTATCTGGAGAAATAAAGCTACAAGGATTCAGAAGAAGAGATGTCTACATGATTGATTGGAACACAGGAACACCTAACTCCTGTTTCCTATCCAAGACAGTAGCTGAGAATGGATGGTTGTGGCACAAAAGACTATGTCACCTAAACTTCAAAGCCATCAACAAGATTAGCTCTCAGAAGTTGGTCAGAGGACTTCCAAATGAAGCATTCAAGAAGGAAGCACTCTGTGATGCATGTCAGAAGGGAAAGCAGACCAAGGCATCGTTCAAGCCAGTTCAGCCTACAACGCTCACAACAAGGATCTTAGATCTACTCCACATGGATCTATTTGGTCCTATCAAGCCAAGGACGTTGAGCGGCCGAAAACATGCCCTTGTAATAGTAGATGATTATTCAAGGTACACTTGGATCATTTTCCTATACAAGAAAAGTGAAACCCTGACCAAGTTACCTGAGCTGCTGAGAAGGATCCAGAATGAGAAATCCCTCTCCATAATCAAGATCAGATCAGATAGAGGAGGAGAGTTTCTCAACAAGGCGATAACTGATTACAGCGATCAGAATGGGATCCAGCATGAGCTCTCTGCAGACAGGATGCCCCAGCAGAATGGTGTTGCTGAAAGAAGGAACAGAACCCTGAAGGAAGCAGCAAGGTCCATGATTGCAGAAGCAGACCTACCCAAAAGGTTCTGGGCTGAAGCTGTCAACACAGCCTGTCACACCCAGAACAGGAGTATGATAGTAGGGAGACATGGCAAAACTCCCTATGAGGTTTGGAATAATAGAACTCCTACTGTTGCTTACTTTCATGTTTTTGGTTGTAAGTGTTTCATCCACAACAATGGTAAAACACAGCTAAATGCCTTTGATGCTAAAACTGATGACGGTCTCTTTATGGGATATTCCCAAAGAAGCAAGGCATATAGAGTTTTTAATAAAAGAACCTTAGTTGTGGAGGAAACACCCCATGTTGTTTTTGATGAATCTACCGTTGAGTACAGGAAACAAGTTGAGCTAATTGAGAACAAGCTCAAGTCAGCAACCCTTGAAGAAGTCATTATACATGACATCGGGAATGGTGGACTCACTGCAGATCACTGATGACCCAACCGCGGTGATGAAGACCCAATCGCAGATCGACAGATCACCAAACCTATCTCGATCCAGTTGTTGTGGAAGAAGACCAAATGAGTCGACAAAGACTCATCTGCAGATCGTAACCAAGGCGCAGATGACAAGGCGGTAGCCGATCGATTGCACTGTAACCCAAATGATGCAGATAACCACCAGTGGCAATCCAACAGGGGAACAAACCCAAGAGGACGAGATCCCCAAATGGCTCAAGGATCACCCAATTCAGCAAATTATCGGAAAGTTGACTGATGGAGTTAAGACGAGACAGTCAACCCTACCAGCAGGAATGGCGATGTTCTCATGTTTCATGTCGCAAATTGAACCCAAGACTACATAACAAGCCTTGGAAGATTATTCATGGATTAATGCCATGCAAGAGGAATTGGAGCAGATGGAAAGAAACAAAGTTTGGGAACTAATGCATGCACTGATCACAAGAAAGTTATTGGCACCAAATGGGTGTATAAAAACAAGAGTGATGAAGACGGAGCTGTTGTTAGGAATAAAGCCAGACTTGTAGCAAAAGGTTATGCACAGTGTGAGGGAATAGATTTTGATGAAACTTATGCACCTGTTGCAAGATTAGAAGCCATCAGATTATTCCTTGCATATGCTGCATTCAAGGACTTTGAAGTCTACCAGATGGATGTAAAGAGTGCGTTTCTGAACGGAATCCTAGAAGAAGAAGTCTATGTAGAGCAACCCCCAGGCTTTGTCAAAGGAGACAAAGTCTATAAGTTGTTGAAGGCTCTGTATGGACTCAAGCAAGCACCAAGAGCGTGGTATGAAACACTGTCTGTGTTTCTTGAGAAAAATGGATTTTGCAAAGGGAAAGTGGACAAGACTCTATTCAGAGTAGAGCACGAAAGCCACATATTAATAGTCCAGATTTATGTGGATGACATCATATTCGGGTCAACCAACCCAGAGCTATGCGAGAAATTCTCCAACCTCATGCAAGGAGAATTTGAGATGAGTATGATGGGAAAGCTTAACTTCTTTCTCGGATTACAAGTTAAGCAGATGGAAAAAGGAATTTTCATCAACCAAGCAAAGTATACCAGAGATCTTGTCAAGAGATATGGAATGGAATCAGCCAAACCCGCAAGAATTCCAATGAGCACAAGTACTCACCTGGATGCAGACGAGACAGGCATATCAGTGGACTCAACCCACTACAGAGGACTCATTGGATATCTTCTGTACCTCACTGCAAGCAGGCCAGACATATCATATGCAGTTGGAGTTTGTGCAAGATTCCAGTCCAAGCCGAAGCAATCACACCTAGATGCAGCCAAGAGAATAATTAAGTACCTAAAGTCTACAATTAATGTTGGACTATGGTATCCCAAGGATGACAACTTCGAGCTATCAGGACACTCAGATGCGGATTTCGTAGGATGCAAAATCAACAGGAAGAGCACTAGTGGAACGTGTCAATTCCTAGGAACCAGACTGATATCCTGGTTTAGCAAGAAGCAGGTTTCTAACTCTATCTCCACTACAGAGTCAGAATACCTAGTCAGTAGTCACAGTGCACATATTCTATGGATCAGACAACAGTTAAGGGACTATAATATAATTGCCAACGAAGTCCCAATCTGGTGTGACAACAATAGTGCTATTGCAATAACCAACAATCCGGTTTTGCATTCAAGGACGACGCACATTGATGTTAAGCACCATTTCATTAGAGACCATGTGCTTAACAAAAGGGTTAGAGTTGAAAGAGTCAGCACAGACTACCAAATAGTTGACATCTTCACTAAACCCTTGCCAGAAGAAAGATTCCTAGAGCTGAGCAGAGACCTTGGATTACTAGATTGGGAATCTAGCATCAAGCAAGTTAAAGGAAGGATGGACTTAATCAGCCTTAGCCGATGCAAAGTAGAAGACGAAGGCCAAACGAAGCAACTTAGCTGCTCGTAATACCGTAGAAGTCAACTCACCGCTGCAGAGTGGTCAACAATAACAAATCGACTACTAAGTTTTCTAAATCGACCTCTGAATATTTAATTATTATCTGCCACATTTATAATATTAATTTTGGCTAACGAATGGCATTTAAATATACATTTTTATAAGCCAAGTGGCAATTTTAATACACGCGTCAAACGCCTATTAAATCAACCTCCACGGTGGCCAATCAGAATCAACCGTTGAATTTTAAATTGGGCCACCGATTCAAATTTGAAATTCAAAAGAATATCAAAAGGCGTACCACCGTTCAAATATATAATAAACTAATACAAACGTCTTTTCATCTTCTTTATAAGGAAAGAAGACCTTTCACTTTACTCTTTACGCTTACAGAAACCCTAGATATTTCAGAGCAAAAATATACACTAAAATCCTCTATTTGCAGAAATGGCATCTTTTGAAGGAGTGAATTTGAAGGCGGTGAAAGACCAGATCATTTTCTCGATGGTTGTTGACTTTGAAGGCTTACTAGAAGCCAATCTGGAGAACTACGACATGCTCAATCTGATTCGGGCAATGAAGCTTAATGGGATCTACCCATTTCTCGACATCAACCCGCAACATCTGTTCAAAGAGGATGTCGTTGAGTTCTATCGCAAAGCTTATCTGATTCAAGACGGGATTCATAGCACAGTGGGCGGAGTACCAGTCAGCATATATCGAGAGACGATGTAATATCCGCAATTTCGAATTTCGGTAATTTTATTTTTTCGGCGGAAGTTCGTTTTGACGACTCGCTCATGACCTTTCGTCATTTCGAGAATGATTAATTCTGCACTTTTTGTCATCCGAGTTCGTTTCGGTGTCGTTTTGTTGAGTTCCGTGCTTTTTAACGACTTTTCTAAATATGAGTTCGACTTTGTTAGATCACCATTAATTTTTGGTAACTCCAAAAATTCTGAATCTTTGCAATATTATAGAGCATCGAGTTAGCTTTCCAATGGTTCGAACGGTGAGTCAATCGAGTCCTGACGAGAGTTATGGTCGCTTTAGCTCACCCGCTCGTTATTGCCGATCATCACGGCCGACTCGGCCGTGTCGTCCGACACGGCCTGCGGCTGCACTCGTCCGGATAAGCCGGAAGTTTCGTCTCAGTGGCCCGACCGTGTCGTCCGACACGGCCCGTGGCCGAACTCTTCCGGATAAGCTCGAGACGACCGCCGACACGCCCGGCCGTGTTCCAGGACACGGCCGAGTCGTGCCGAGTCGCCGACGGCCATCGTCGGAAGGCCCTCCGCGCCGCGACCGTGTCTAGCCGACACGGCCGAGTCCTCGCCGTCAATCGGCGCCACGACCGTGTCGCGGACACGGCCGAGTCTCACACCATTTAAGGCCCAGAATGCTTTTCCGCCATTTTTCTCCTTCTTCCACTTCTCTTCCGTCTCAGGTGTGTGAATCTTCTAGAGATGTTGTTGGAAAATGAATCCATGAAGTTTGGAGGTTCATATCGTCAATCATCCGTCCTATAACATCCTTTGATCGAGCGAATCAGCCGATTTTCTAGAAATCTAATTTTGGGGATTTTGGGTATTTTGTTCGATTTCGTCTGTTTAATCCGATTTAACTTAGGATTTTGATGGATTGATGATTATTTAGATGTATTATATCATTTCCCTTGTTATTCCATGGTTGGATCGTATCGATTCGTTGTTTGAGTCGAGTTCTTGACCGACGCCTTGAAGGTGTCCGGTAAAATGTCTTAGAGGGGTTTTCGGGCGTTCTACGATTATTCTTCCTCGTATGGTCGATGATTTATTGATTGTATGATGTTAGGGTCGTGTTTCTTGCGAAGAAACCGTGTTGAACCCTTTCGCTCGTCGCCGTCTTCCGCTTCGATAGCATTGGGCGTTTGAAGCTTTCCTATTGAGCCGTGTTCGCCTAATACTTGCGTATCGATTTTGAGGCAAGTATCTTGCCCATACATTTCATGTTTCGTTGATATAATTCTTGATAAATGATTTTATGCGAAATCCAATATTTAATGAACGTAAAAAGGGATTGGTATGTTCTCGATAAATGTTGTCTTTCAACGATAATTCGTATACTTCGTGAATATGTATTCTCGGAATATGTGTGTTGGTTTTGTATGTTGAAAGATAATATGATCAATTCGAGTGAGTTTGATAGACCGTAATCCTTTGTCGGGGATTACGTATTGTTATTATGTACTTGTTCGGTAAGAACGTAATGTGTGTGATATTAGTTGTTACTCCTTGAAAGGAGTTTGTGATGCTTAATGTTGTTTGGATTGATAAGTGATTATTGTTGTGTGTTTGATGTATGTGATGTGCCTCCGGGTAGGATTGTTGAATCTCCGGGATCCATACTTGCTAGTATGGGTCGGGCGAAACCGTAAGGTTATCCAATACGGGTATGTCTTGCGGGGACTCCGAGGTTCGGGGCTTGCTAGCCCGATGCCGGATAACTTGTAGGGTTATCATCGGGTATGTCTTGCGGGACTCCGAGGTTCGTGGCTTGTTAGCGCGATGCCGGATAACTTATGATTGTGGTTTGATTATGTACGTATATGTGCTTGTAGTCACGTGATCAAGCGGTTACGGTGACATGTGATTTGATATGTTTTTCCTATTGGGTTATTCACTCGGGTTTGTTCTTCGGGAGCATCTGAGGTTCGTGGCTTGTTAGCACGGGACACGAATAATCCTTAGGAACATGTGATTTGTGATTTGGGTCACGGACCCCGTGTTTTGTGAAATGGGTTATGGACCCTGCGTATTGTTACCGGAACTTGAATTTTGGAGAATGACTTTTGGGCTGTGTCCCTAAATGTTTTGAAAGGTTTGAGAATTCTTAAAATCCCAAGTGTTTTCAAAACTCCCGAGATCGTAAAATGTTTTCACAAGATGTATATCGGGTTTACCCCTATCTTTCGATTTAACCGTTTTGATTAAGTGATTTACCTCGAGAAGTATGTTTATGATTAACATGTTCCGTGGAGTATGATATGTATGGCTCGTTTTCGTATTTTATACTTGCACTAGCAAAACAGTGGAGTTTTGCTAACCCCGAGTATTCGGGGTGGATGTCTGTGCATTCAGGTTTTGGAGCAGAGCACGTGGTCGGCATGAAGGATGATGAAAGATGAACGATACTAATCACACGAGGACCCGTTGATGTCGTATTGGTATAGTTGTACTTTATTTTCATTGCTATATCTTTCCGTTAGACGGGTGTGGTTGTATTTTGACCTGCGTGGGCATGAGTTGTATTCGAGTTGCATGTATTTATTGAAAGACCAAATCGGTCTACTGAGTCATTTTTGCCTTGAAGGCATTGTCGAGATGTTAAATGTTGTTACCAGCCTGGTAGATCCTCGAGGAGAGGGTCTACGGCATGTAATATCCCTGAGTGGATTGGGGGTGTTACAGAATGGTATCGGAGCTTTAGGTTGTGGAAACCTAGGCTGTCGGGTTAGTGGTGTCTATTGAGTTTTTGTCTCGTCGGATTTTGTCTGACTAAGTCGTGTCGCGACGCTGCTGCCCGAGTTTGTTGGTCGTGATTAGTATCGTGGCGATCATCATCTTCGTGCGACCAGTGAATGTAAGTCTCCTTCTTTGTGTTGTGCCTCGTGTGACACGAGCTATTTTTATGATTATTTGTTAAGTGACGGAATCCTCTTATGGATTTTGATTTTGTGATATGGGGTTATTTGACTCTCATATTTCGTTCATATGAGGAGTAGTGTTGCTCGATTGTGTATGTTGAACCGTATTTCTTTTATCCGCTGCGTGAGTTCTTTTGCAATGACTTTCGGTATTTTACCGACCGAGTTTTATTTCGAAAACCAATTCCTTAACCGAGTTTTTGGCATTATGGCCTTGATCGCTTTGCGAAATTCTTATGACGGTATTTAGCATGTTGTAAAATGGCTTTTGTGAGTTTTGAAACATTACCGTCATCGGCCTTTTTGGCATTTTTGTAAATGGTTTTTAGTCCGGTGGGTTCCGGCGTGGGACCACGGCGCTATAATGTTCTGTAATTACTCAAATTTTTGGGCATTCTAGCCCATTGAATTATTTTGAAAACCTTGAGTATCTTAGAAAATTAAAATTCGAGACGTACTTTTAAAACGAATTATTTTCTCGCAAGATTTCAAGGTGCCTTCTAGTACCGTAATATGTTTCAAAATCATTCCAATTGAGGACCAAAATATTTTGAGATATTTTCAATTACTTTTAGAAATGCGATTGCTTAGACCCAAGTGTCGATTATTCAAAGTTTTTCACTAAAAGAAAGGTGTCCTCATTTTTGTTCAAACGCAAGATGATTTTCAAAGTCTCGAAAATGATGTTTGTTCAACTTTTTGTAAAATGATACTCAAGATCAACCGGTGTTTCCAAACTGCTTTTCAAAAGGTGGTTTTTGTTTTTAAAACCTATCATTCCTGCTTATGGACCGGAAATGCGTGTATGGTTTTCGAACTTTCGTTACTGTTAACCCCAATTGTGATCGAATTGGTGGCATGAACGCCGAGGCGTTGCCACGCATTTGTTGTACTAGCCCTCTGTGAGAGGTGTGAACGGTATTTACCGTTTGTCGCCTCGTGGTGATTTGCGTGTTGTCGCACGGGTGTGAGCCGTTGAAGCTTGAGTTGTACGTTTGTGTATATGTATGATTGTTTCATGATGGTTGTAATTATGTCCGGTTATCGTTCGCCGTTGAGGTCGCCGAACGATACCGTCGCTTGAAGTGTTTGTGTGTATTATTTTACGATGATAATCGTTGTATATGATATGTATTATGATTCCTTGTTGTGCCGAGTTGGCATCTCCGCTATGTTGTTTTGCGACGTTATGCCCCATCAGATCTAGCATTTGTATTTTCGGTATGCCGAGCCGGGGCATTCCAACCGTGATGTTCCGGGCATACACGTGTAAATTGTCCTTCTCACGGTAACACATTTCAAGTGTGGACTCGAGGACACCGAATTCAGTTTTGCGAATTGTCTACCGAGACTTTTGAGTTCGCGCTCAAAGACAATATCGGAATCGGCCTTGAGAGGCCTTTGAAAGATGTTTCGCGCTTGCTTGTTGTGTTGTCATCTTGATGTCGTGTTGTGAGTTTCGAAACGACACTTCTTTTAGAAGGGGTCGAATATAATACCCGTATTATTTTCGACTCTGCATTTCCTCCTTCTCGTGTCTATCGACTCGCTCGTGTTCGTTGACACTTTCGAACTTGTTCGTATTTCGGTTTCATCGCTCGAACGAGCCGTGATCTTGTTTTTCCGTTTATCGCCGTGACTTTTCCGAGTTCGGTTCGATACTTGTGAACCTTGTTCGATGTAACATCTTTTGGTTCTACTAGTTCTTTTATTCAAGTGGATCGATTTTGAACTTCAGATATTCTACTTTGTCGACTCATTTTTGTTCGTTGACATTTCGAGCTTGTCCCGCCCGTGTTTTTGTTTATCGAACGAGTGTGGCATCATTTCTAATAACTCGCTTGTCGTTGTGACTTTTCAATTTCTATTCCCTTTCATGTGGATCTTATGTGAATGCATACGTTGTTGTTTTCACCGGATCTTGTTTTGTCTCGAGTCGAGATGTGAACCTCGGAGTTGTCGGTTGAACCTTATTGTTCTTCGTGATCCGAACATGATCGTTCGATTTTTGTTGTCTCGATCGTTTGTTTGTTCGGTTTTGTTCTCGCTTCGTGATTGTTGAGCGTTCGTGCTCCTTCCTAATTCCCTTAAGTTCGGGAAGTTAGTCTCGTTTTCAATCTTCCAACCTTGGCGGTGGAATTCGTATTTGTTCGGTTGGCTCGCGAATTGACTTATGCACCGATGGGTTGGTCAATCGTATTGACTTTCGCTCGTTGTGTTTTGTGATTGTCGGATAATTGACTTGGCTATATTATCCGCTTGATGACGCTTGTCATTTGTTGGTTTTATCAGATCCCTAACGGCGACATTGTGTTGGTCGTCGTGGAGCGTGTTTTCACGCCGTATGTCTCTTTGCGTTTCTTGCGTTTATTTGTTGGGCGCGAGTTTTCCATTTTTGTGTATCTCGTCGAGTTTTCCTAGCGGGTATATTGCCCCCTACTTGTTTTAAGTTTCGGACGAAACTTCTTTTAAGGAGGGTAGAATGTAATATCCGCAATTTGAATTTCGGTAATTTTATTTTTCGGCGGAAGTTCGCTTTTGACGACTCGCTCATGACCTTTCGTCATTTCGAGAATGATTAATTCTGCACTTTTTGTCATCCGAGTTCGTTTCGGTGTCGCTTTTGTTGAGTTCCGTGCTTTTAACGACTTTTCTAAATATGAGTTCGACTTTGTTAGATCACCATTAATTTTTGGTAACTCCAAAAATTCTGAATCTTTGCAATATTATAGAGCATCGAGTTAGCTTTCCAATGGTTCGAACGGTGAGTCAATCGGATTCCGGACGAGAGAGTTATGGTCGTTTTAGCTCACCCGCTCGTTATTGGCCGATCATCACGGCCGAACTCGCCGTGTCGTCCGACACGGCCCGTGCTGCACTCGTCCGGATAAGCCGGAAGTTTCTGTCTCGTGGCCCGACCGTGTCGCCCGACACGGCCCGTGCCGAACTCTTCCGGATAAGCTCGAGACGATCGCGACACGCCCGGCCGTGTTCCGTGACACGGCCGAGTCGTGCCGAAGTCGCTCGGACGGCCATCGTCGGAAGGCCCCTCCGCGCGCGACCGTGTCTAGCCGGACACGGTCGAGTCCTCGCTGTCAATCGCGCCACGACCGTGTCAGGCGGACACGGTCGAGTCTGTCAGCCTATTTAAGGCCCAGCAGTCGTGTTTCTGGCCATTTTTCTCCTTCTTCCACGTCTCGTCCGCGTCGGTGGGTGTGTGAATCTTCTAGAGATGTTGTTGGACAATGAATCCATGAAGTTTGGAGGTTCATATCGTCAATCATCCGTCCTATAACATCCTTTGATCGAGCGAATCAGGTCAGATTTTCTAGAAATCTAATTTTGGGGATTTTGGGTATTTTGTTCGATTTCGTCCGTTTAATCCGATTTAACTTAGGATTTTGATGGATTGATGATTATTTAGATGTATTATATCATTTCCCTTGTTATTCCATGGTTGGATCGTATCGATTCGTTGTTTGAGTCGAGTTCTTGACCGACGCCTTGAAGGTGTCCTAGAAATGTCTTAGAGGGGTTTTCGGGCGTTCTACGATTATTCTTCCTCGTATGGTCGATGATTTATTGATTGTATGATGTTAGGGTCGTGTTTCTTGTGAAGAAACCGTGTTGAACCCTTTCGCTCGCCGTCGTCTTCCGCTTCGATAGCATTGGGCGTTTGAAGCTTTCCTATTGAGCCGTGTTCGTGAATACTTGCGTATCGATTTTGAGGCAAGTATCTTGCCCATACATTTCATGTTTCGTTGATATAATTCTTGATAAATGATTTTATGCGAAATCCAATATTTAATGAACGTAAAAGGGATTGGTATGTTCTCGATAAATGTTGTCTTTCAACGATAATTCGTATACTTCGTGAATATGTATTCTCGGAATATGTGTGTTGGTTTTGTATGTTGAAAGATAATATGATCAATTCGAGTGAGTTTGATAGACCGTAATCCTTTGTCGGGGATTACGTATTGTTATTATGTACTTGTTCGGTAAGAACGTAATGTGTGTGATATTAGTTGTTACTCCTTGAAAGGAGTTTGTGATGCTTAATGTTGTTTGGATTGATAAGTGATTATTGTTGTGTGTTTGATGTATGTGATGTGCCTCCGGGTAGGATTGTTGAATCTCCGGGATCCATACTTGCTAGTATGGGTCGGGCGAAACCGTAAGGTTATCCTGTTGTGTCAAGATTTAACACCTTCCGACAGGCGATCGCCTCCGAGGCCGAGCGACCGACTTACTGCCGAGCGGCCAAGGCAGATCTGCCGAGCAGCGACCAGGCGACCAAGCCTCAACCCAGCGGACCAGCTAAATCGGCCAAAGGAAGGTCCCAGGACAAGTCCCGGTACCGAGCGATCGACCTCAGATACGATCATCACTCGGCACTCGGCGACCGACTCCTGGCGATCGACTAGCGGACGATCCTCTCTGGGCATCTGCCGATCGACCTTTGGTGACCGACCTCTCTGGGCATCTGCCGATCGACCCTTGGTGACCGACCATTGCCGACCTTCAGTAACTGGCCGATGGCCATCTAGTCGGCCAAGGCCGAGCAACAGGACTGACCCCACGTGCAGATCCACAAAAGGCGCTGACAAACTTGTCACCTACCTCACCTACCAGCATGGCCCAGACCTGCGAAAGGAGTTGGCGGACAAGACATGTGACTACAGCCTGTCACCTACTGACAAAGTCCGCCGAAAGTAGCTAAGTGGGACCTCCTGTGACAGTGCTTCCGGACGCGTGCTGGATCCTCATTGGACCGCACGACTGGCCACCAGCTGTAGCTTTGGACTTTTGGCAGGCAGCCCACGTGCCCTTTAGGACGATCGCCCCGTTACATTAAATGCTGAAAGGCGATCGCCCACTAGGGGACAGGGCCCCTCAGCCTCTATATATACAAGGCAGCAGGCACTTGAAAAGGGACCGAAACTCTTCTGCACAACACCGAGATTCTGACTCTCTAAACACTCAGCAATATTGCGATTCAAGCACACTATACAGAAGCAAACATCAAGCACTTGGCTAACATCCAACTCTTGGCAACAGCTTTCTTTCGGTCTTACTTCTCCCGGCCTATCTCCTCGAGCAGACACGGCAGGACGAAGAACACCAAGCTTCGCTCAAGAGCCGGATTAACAGAGTCTTTTTACACTCATTGTATTTAGATTTCTCTCATTAATACTTGTATCCACGAATATTCGTATTAATAACATCTCGCGAGAGCATTCAAGCCCGGGCCTAACAAACCCGGCAAATCTTGTATTATTTATCTTCTCTCGGAAGTGCTCCCGCAACCTTGTTTGTTGTCCGTCTTCCAGCAGTATTAGTCTTCGGATAAATATTTTGGGCAACAACAATTGGCGCTAGAGGAAGGGGATCCAACCCTCGATTTTTTACACCTACCGTCCCGAAGAACACTCACTGTTCTCGGGGCAGATATTTGAAGTGACACTCACTGCACTTCAAAAGAAATCCTTCAGAAATCATGTCTTCCGCCTCCGCGTCGAAGAAAGCCGCTGGCCAGCCGGCCAGACCCCCTGTTCCGTCCCAGTCCGAGCCGCAGCCGATGGTGGAAGGTAGCCGCCGCGGCCGGAGGCGCTCGACCACGTCCCGGGAAGGCGGCCCGAGCCTCTCGCTCGATCGGTTCCGAACCAAGGAACAGATCGAAGGGGCCCTGGCCGTCCTACAGGAGCGACGGAGTGCTCTCGACGCGCCTCCAGCTACCGCCCCCCCGGTCTCTCGCCGGGAGATCAAGCGGAAGCTCAAGGCACTACTGGCCGAGCGATCGCCAGGAGGCTCCCGACCGCAGGAAGAGGCGCTCGCCAGCCGGGGCACCTCTGTCTTCGATCGCCTGGGCAGTGACCCGACCTGGCTACCGGGGCAGTCCGGCCCCAGCTACAAGACGACGGAGTTTGAGTCCGTCACCAGGAGCTCGGCCTACCCGACTCCCAGAAGGCAGCCTAGCTGCTCCCCCTCGCCGAATTGCCGAGGTCGGCGGCAGCGGAGCCCGGAGATCGGTACACGATCGCCTCGGCTCCTGCTCCCAAAGCCGATCGGCAAGCGACCAAGCCACGGCGATGGCTGCAATGCAACGTCAACTCGACGACATGAAGGCGCTCCTGGAATCCAGAGCAGGCGCCAAGAAGACGATCGCCGGGCCAAGCGAGCCGCTCGCGATCGACATCGAGCTCGCCCCCGTGCAGCACAGGATCGCTCCCCCGCAAACACCCGTGTACGAGGGGCGATCGGACCCCCAAGTGCACCTGAGGAAGTTCAACATCTACATGACCGGGTGTGGGGCATCTGACGCGACCAGATGCCGAATGTTCCCTCTGACGCTGGACGACCTCGCCCACCGGTGGTACACTTCATTGCCACCTCGGTCCATTGGCTCCTTTAACGAGCTGGCGCACGGCTTCACTGAGTACTTCGCCACTGTGGTCGTCTGCCCGAAGGTCCCCTTCGCATGATGCAAATCAAGCAGGGAGAAGAAGAGTCCGACTCGGACTACATCGACCGGTAGACGTAATCATCCTCAATGGCGAGCCCATAAGCGATGAGACCGCCCTCACGCGGTCTAGGAGGTTTTCGGGGTTTTCGCCTATGTTCGGGCATCTTACAAAGACCCAACATACGACCTACGCAGCCTTCCGGCTAGAGCCGCAGATTTTCCGGCCAGCAAAGGTTTCTTCTTAGCCTCGTGGCAGCGATCGGCACCGGACGACGATCTCGCCCGATCGCCAATATCGACCTACGAATAAGCGATCGGCAATGAGCGACGATAGCCAGTCTTCCGGCCCGATCGCCGATCATCACGCTACATCATCCGCAGTCCGGAGGACACGATCGCCATCTACAGTCCAGCATATAACATGACGGACTAAGGCATAAGATCGCCTCCACCGCACATCATAAAGCCATGGCCCTGGCAGTCGATGGAACCGGCTGCTTCGGCCATGCAAGGTCCCTTTCGGCCAAGATCGCCCGCCCTTCGTTTAAATACGAGGCCGGCGTAGTCGGAGGGCTCTCCAACATTAATCAGTGGACTCATTCCACAACCCCGTCTCAACGTACACCGTCGAGGTCGGCCATCTCCATGGCTGGCCGAGGTGGAAGCAGAGCTAACAAGCCGCGGGCGTGGAGTTGATTCATCCGACGCTGCCCCGCGCAAGGACTCCTCTAGACCGAGACCGCACGCCTTTCGTTTAAAAACAAGGCGGCGCGGCTAACAGAGGACCCTCATAATAAAGTGAGTCACGAGGCACTCATTGTCTTTGTGCACCAAGACACGGTCATGGGGTCGGTCCATCGATCTCCGCGACTGTGCACGATTCCTCAAGCAAGCGAAACCACCAAGTTTCCATGGGGGATCGCCAATGTTGTTTTTGCGGTACAAGACCGAAAGATAGCTAAGCCAATCGACTATGTTAGCCCAAGTCCGAGTCCTAAGTCGGCTCGGATCGCCGTCCTCATCCAGGACGCGATCACTGAAGAAGAACCACCTCGCCCCATGTCTTCAACATAGGAGCAAGTGGGGCAATTGTTGTGTCAAGATTTAACACCTTCCGACAGGCGATCGCCTCCGAGGCCGAGCGACCGACTTATCGCCGAGCGGCCAAGGCAGATCTGCGGCGGCGACACTGTGCGACCAAGCCTCAACCCGGACCGACTAAATCGGCCAAAGGAAGGTCCCAGGACAAGTCCCGTGCGAGCGATCGACCTCGAATACGATCATCACTCGGCACTCGGCGACCGACTCTGGCGATCGACTAGCTGACGATCCTCTCTGGGCATCCGCCGATCGACCTTTGGTGACCGACCTCTGGGCATCCGCCGATCGACCCTTGGTGACCGACCATTGCCGACCTTGAATGGCGGCGATGGCCATCTAGTCGGCCAAGGCCGAGCAAGGTGACCCCACGTGCGAGATCCACAAAAGGCGCCGACAAACTTGTCACCTACCTCACCTACCGGCATGGCCTGGACTGCGAAAGGAGTTGGCGGACAAGACATGTGACTACACTGTCACCTCCGACAAAGTCCGCCAAAGTAGCTAAGTGGGACCTCTGTGCAAGTGCTTCGGACGCGTCCGGATACTCATTGGACCGCACGACTGGCCACCAGCTGTAGCTTTGGACTTTTGGCAGGCAGCCCACGTGCCCTTTAGGACGATCGCCCCGTTACATTAAATGCTGAAAGGCGATCGCCCACTAGGGGACAGGGCCCCTCAGCCTCTATATATACAAGGCAGCAGGCACTTGAAAAGGGACCGAAACTCTTCTGCACAACACCGAGATTCTGACTCTCTAAACACTCAGCAATATTGCGATTCAAGCACACTATACAGAAGCAAACATCAAGCACTTGGCTAACATCCAACTCTTGGCAACAGCTTTCTTTCGGTCTTACTTCTCCCGGCCTATCTCCTCGAGCAGATTACCGGCAGGGACGAAGAACACCAAGCTTCGCTCAAGAGCCGGATTAACAGAGTCTTTTTACACTCATTGTATTTAGATTTCTCTCATTAATACTTGTATCCACGAATATTCGTATTAATAACATCTCGCGAGAGCATTCAAGCCCGGGCCTAACAAACCCGGCAAATCTTGTATTATTTATCTTCTCTCGGAAGTGCTCCCGCAACCTTGTTTGTTGTCCGTCTTCCAGCAGTATTAGTCTTCGGATAAATATTTTGGGCAACAACATATCCAATACGGGTATGTCTTGCGGGGACTCCGAGGTTCGGGGCTTGCTAGCCCGATGCCGGGATAACTTGTAGGGTTATCATCGGGTATGTCTTGCGGGGACTCCGAGGTTCGTGGCTTGTTAGCGCGATGCCGGGATAACTTATGGTTGTGGTTTGATTATGTACGTATATGTGCTTGTAGTCACGTGACTGCGGTTACGGTGACATGTGATTTGATATGTTTTTCCTATTGGGTTATTCACTCGGGTTTGTTCTTCGGGAGCATCTGAGGTTCGTGGCTTGTTAGCACGGGACACGAATAATCCTTAGGAACATGTGATTTGTGATTTGGGTCACGGACCCCGTGTTTTGTGAAATGGGTTATGGACCCTGCGTATTATTCTGGAACTTGAATTTTGGAGAATGACTTTTGGTGTGTCCCTAAATGTTTTGAAAGGTTTGAGAATTCTTAAAATCCCAAGTGTTTTCAAAACTCCCGAGATCGTAAAATGTTTTCACAAGATGTATATCGGGTTTACCCCTATCTTTCGATTTAACCGTTTTGATTAAGTGATTTACCTCGGGAAGTATGTTTATGATTAACATGTTCCGTGGAGTATGATATGTATGGCTCGTTTTCGTATTTTATACTTGCACTAGCAAAACAGTGGAGTTTTGCTAACCCCAGTATTCGGGGGTGGATGTCTGTGCATTCGAGTTTTGGAGCGAGCACGTGGTCGGCATGAAGGATGATGAAAGATGAACGATACTAATCACACGAGGACCCGTTGATGTCGTATTGGTATAGTTGTACTTTATTTTCCGCTGCTATATCTTTCCCGTTGTACGGGTGTGGTTGTATTTTTGACCCCTGCGTGGGCATGAGTTGTATTCGAGTTGCATGTATTTATTGAAAGACCAAATCGGTCTACTGAGTCATTTTTGCCTTGAAGGCATTGTCGAGATGTTAAATGTTGTTACCAGCCTGGTAGATCCTCGAGGAGAGGGTCTACGGCATGTAATATCCCTGAGTGGATTGGGGGTGTTACAGACGATTCGTTCTGTCTTCGGGATGAAGCATCGTGGTTTAGCGGTCGAAGCTCTCAAGCAATCCGCCGCCGAAACCTGGAAAAAGATTAAGGTCGAAAATATCCCGGAAAAATTGAAATTCACAGCCAAGAGGAATGAACTCAAGAGAATTTACCGTGTTGCGTTGGATATTACCAACAAAATAATAATGGGGATGGCAGGCAGTTATGATCAATTGTCATCGTCGAAGTTTATGGTGTTGGGAGCATTGATTCAGGAAGAAGAAGTCGATTGGGCAGACTACATCTTCAGGCAACTCGTGAGAGAGATAAACAAGGTCGAGTGGCTTGACGATGAGAAGAAGTTCAAAACAAAGCTGGCATTTGGAACGCATCTCAGTTGGTTTTTGGAGAAGACCGGAGTGGCTAAGGGAAACACTGACCCTTTCCACCCCAATAAAAGGCTTGGTCATATGGACCATGAGAAGGTGAAGAAAGTCGTAGGCACTGGGAGAGTAGCTCAGTTGTTGAAGGAGCTGCCGGACTCAAGTATATATCCAAGATACCATTCATCAGGGGAGTCGGACAGACCTGCAGCTGATATCGTAACTACAGTCGAGTCCGACACCGAGTCCGACGATACACCCATTGCAGTCAGATTCAAGAGACGGGGACCAGCCCCTGAAGGACCCTCTACTCTGCAGTCATCACCGTAACCCTCTCCTAAGAGGCCAAGGAAACTGCAGTTTAGCGAGGGAGAGCAGTCTGAACACCTTACCAGCCCTTCTGTCAGATCACCAATTCATCCGGAAGACCTGCCTGCATCAGACACCATTGAAACTCGGATTGTACCTGTGCTCACCCCCCAGTCTACATATCCGAAGAAGAAGAAGCAGGTCTCATAATTACTATTCCTGAAGCCGATTATACCTTTAATCTGTTAGAAAATAATACTTTCAATCTTTCAATTGAACAACTCCAGCTTGTTAAGCCACAAGCAGTAAAACACTCTTTTGTACACATTTTTGAAGAGTGGAAATTTTTCAAGACTATGACTTTTACAGATCTTCAAACCTACATTGCAACTAGTGGTTGGGAATATCCCCAACCCACTGAGGAGGTTCTGATTGAATTTTGCAAAGAATCAGATTTAGTATTAATCCTCCAGGATAAATGGTTCATGTCCCATTTTAAAACAAACATGGACCACTTTATCCATTCTATCATGCTTTGCATTTTTGATGGTTCTTTTGGAGAGGAGGAGGAGGAAGTTGAAAAAGAGATTAGGATTGAAGAAGTAGATGGAGATAATGAAATTATTGATTTGGTGGTTGAAGAAGAAGAAGAAGAGAGAAAAACAGAAGAAAATATTCCAGTTGAAAAACAGCCAGAAGAAATTGAGAAGACAGAAGAATTGGCTGATGAAGGAGATGAAGAAGAAGGAGAAGAGGTAGGACAAGAAAAAGATGAAGAAGAAAAGGAAGATGAGGATGATGAAGGAGAAAAGAAGGAGCAGGATGATGATAAGCATGATGATGATGATGATGATGATGATGATGATAATGATGATGGAGGAGATGCAGGAGCAGAAAAAGAAAATTAAAAAGAAAAAGATGAGGAAGAAGGAAAAGAAAACTCTGAAGAAAAGGAAGAAGAAGAGAAAGAGGAAGAGAGAGAAGAAGACAAGGAGCCAGAACCAGAGCCGGAACCAGAGCCTATTCACGAAGCTGCAGATAGGACTGTGGTACTGCCCAGTACACTGCCCTAGACGCAGAGTGGTCAAGACTCAGTCGGGGACCGGAGAAAACCCCCTCTGACCTACCAGCTGCAGACAGGAGCCTGCAGTCTAGTGGTTCCTTTGCAGAAGGCTCAGGAGAGCACTCTCCATCAGCTCAGATATCCCCTACCATGACTGAGCTGATCGTGCAAATCGTCAAAGATACTATTGAGAGCTGCTATCATCTCAGGTCACTCCTGACCTTCAATCAATAAATGCCAAGATAGACACCCTTCTACAGAGAGAGATTCCTCAGCCCTCTCCCCCTACCAACAACAGAATGCCATTTGGCATGTCTGATTGGATGAGCAAAATGGAACAGCAATTAACTACCCTTGTTGATGCTGGCAAAAAGGGGGAAGAGAGAGTTCAGGGGGAAGAGAGAGAAATAAGAATCAAGAAGAAGCAAGATGTCCTTCAAATTGAAGGACCCTCAAGTCTGAATAGAAAGAAAGCTGTGGATCCAGATTACCAGGCTGACCAGCCTGAAGGAAAGAGAAGGAGGACTAGAGGAGGCTTTGGGCCTACTCTAGAATGGGAAGGGAAGGAGCTGTGGTATGTTGAGGACTTTATTCCATTTGAAGCTCTTGAGATGTGGGGATCTGCAAAGAAGAGGTTCATCAAAGACTATTACATCTAGGAACTACTCCAGGATGATAAACTCTCCCCACAAGAAATTTTCATAAACTTCATGGAAGAAATCCATCCGAAGCTTTGGGCTATTCTGAAGAAGCATGCTAAAGATCAAAATGCTTATCCTATGATTCCCTCATTCAGAGCAGAGGAAGCACCAACCCGTCTGGACGGTGAACTTAATGAGTTAGCGCTTCAAAGAGAAATCAAGCAATTGTGTCTTGAGAACAGATTCACATCCCAGCAAGAACAAGACTTCGCAGCACTTGTTGTGAAGAGAAAATATGGTCTTGCTCAATACAAGATAAGACCAATTGGAGCTAAACCCTTCAAACCTGCCAAACAGTCTGTTCGCAGAGGCAGAGGAAGAGGCAGATGACTTTATACTTGTAAATTTTATTTTCTGTACCTGTAAAAACTTTCTTGTAAAATTTCAATAATAAACAAGTCAGGAAATCTTATAACAGTCTGTTGAATGACAATTTCCAGTTGTCTCAATATTAGACTGACTTCAGTTTGTCTTGCACTTAAGTGCATACTTGGTCATTTGATTACATGTTTAAAAGTTTTGCCATCATCAAAATAGGGGGAATTTGTTAGGAATACTTGTTAGATTTTGATGATGTCATTAATATAAAATCAAATGTTTATTACTTGGCAAAATGTAAGGAAGAACCAAATGAGTATCTTCCATAAGCCAAAATATGTTAAGTATAAAAACTTGGCAAAATGTAAAGAAG
Organism: Orobanche coerulescens; assembly: GCA_033398695.1. NCBI lineage: Eukaryota > Viridiplantae > Streptophyta > Magnoliopsida > Lamiales > Orobanchaceae > Orobanche > Orobanche coerulescens. Next base: position 52,895,841 of record CM065801.1, on the reverse strand, counting down.
AACCAAATGAGTATCTTCTGTAGGCCAAAATTAGTTAGGCTGAAAAACGGCAAAGTACTAAGTACAGCTTAGTCCATCAGAGAGGAACAGCCGAGTCCAGTCAGAGTAGCTCTGGTCAACAAAATTTATCATAGAAGTTTGACCAGACTGCAGCCGAGGTACCTCAGGGAAGTCACCTGACCAGATAAGTCACAAACAGTGAACAGCCGAGAGGACCTGTCTGCAGAGATGTTAGCTGCATATCAGCCTACTCGAAGGCAGCCAAGTACTCCAAGTCCACGTCAGCATGCGTTGAAAAAGTCAAGTATTACGGAAAGCTCACATGCAACGTGAAGAGACAAATTGGAGTGATTCTCGCAAGAGATATGATTTAAATAAATCATCCAGACCCACCTTGAAGACTTTAATCCTTTTATATTCAAAAGATTCGGCGCTCACATGCAGAAGTCTTCACAACGGTCGGAAGATAAAATTAAATAATGGGAATCCAGCCTTGCAACGTTCAGAAAGATTAAACAATGAAGTCTCCCTCCAACGGATGGATTTGTTCAAAAGATTTGCAACGGCTACAAGGAAAAAGCTCAGAGATCGTGATCTATATATATCCAAAGATTTGAAACTGAGCAACTACCGGTGCGAACATACATTCTAGCGATCAAAGCAATCAAGTAATCTAAAGCAATCAATAGCATCGTGAAAAGAGCAGATCTAAAAGTTCATACTTAAGGAAGCTCTTAAGTTGGAGAAGACAAAAACTCTTGTCTATAATCTTGAGTACGGGGTACTTCACTGGTTGAAGTAAGAGACTGTAAAGGCATCCGAGGATCGAGGATCAAGTGGTGCAAGGCAGTCAAGTGTGTACAACGGCACGGATTTCCACTGGTTGGAAGCTGTTGTAGTGTGGTTTGAATCACTGTAATATTTATCACTGGTTGAAAATTATAGTGAATTCATCTCCAACTGGTTTGGAGAAAAGTGGATTAGTAGAGGATTACCCCACCTCGAGACCACTATAATTGCTGCGTTATTTCTTGTTTCTCGCATCATACTTTAATCTTTGCATACATTGTTAAGTGTTTCATTAAGTTAATTTCTATTCGTCATCAGCTGACTTCCGCACATATCCAAGAACAAACGACTCCAAGTCATTTGTTTAACTGTCAGCTGAAGAAACTCACTCTTCGTGAAAAAGAGCTCAAGAGTTTCAACAAGTCTATTCACCCCCCCTCTAGACTTGTTCCTGGACGACTTGTTACCTACACACATAACTGAGTTGTTTGCTATAATCAATGATAGCTTGCGACACCGATATATCTTGCGGTTCTGCCAAGTAGAATTCGTGAATCCTCTGCTCTCTAATCGGTTTCGGACAGAACTCAGCTTCCATAAATGCCTGGAACTCCACCCACGTGACATCACGATCACGAGGTTTAACAGCTTCCCACCAATTAGCAGCATCTTTGTCGAGAAGGTACTGAGCGATAGGTACCTTCTGCTCTTCAGGACATCCGACAGCCTCGAAAATATTTCCCAACTGGAAAATACAACCATCCCAGCCCAACGCATCCGCAGCACCGGCGAATCGAGGGGGATTCATACGAACTACCTCGCGAAGCCATTGATTTACACCAACGTTCTGACTCGCGTCAATGCTACGTTGAACCACCTGGGTCAACTGAGTCATCTGAGTCGCTACTTGTTGCAATATAGTAGCAACACCCAAACTAAAATCATTCCCAGCGGCATTCTCTCGATTCCGCATCTGATCCCCGTGGCCATCAGCGCCACAGTTACGACCACGACCTCTGCCCCTCGGCATACTAACAAACAACAACCTAGGGTAACTAAAGATCATAACTCATAGCAAGATATTCACATCTCTGACTTTAATCCAACATCATTAAATCATATACATATTACCATTTAATTCCAGCTAGAGCACAATATACAAACTATTTTACCAAAAATCTTCATTTATAACTATTTTACCAAAAATCTTCATTTATAATGCCGTTGTTATGCGATTTATAAATGCAATGAAATTGAAATCATCCATTATATCAAAATCATTTTCTGTACGGTTTCCGCGCCGGAACTCACCAAGTTGAAAACCATTTTCAAAAACGTTCCAAAATGCCAGAAAGGCCGATGATGGTAATACTTTCCAAATACTCCCCAAAAGTCATTTTCCAAATACCAAATACCGTCACCAAATACCATTTGAAATTACAAGGCGTAGACGCGAAAACTCAATAGTTTCAAAATATATGTTAAATCACCCGACAAAAGAGTTAGGAAAAAAGGTCAACGAAATAATTCAAATTTACAAACCCGAAAGGTCATTTTGAAACACACACTATTTGGTAAAAGTACCCAAAAAGTCACTTTGGACTTTACACACGCAGCGGACATGAACACAGTTCAAGTTACACATAACCACACACAACAATTGTTATTCATGAACATATACCAAATAATGCCAAAAGTCGAAGGTTACAAATAAACAACAACATATGAATCCAAACGTCAACAATTTACATTCTCACTACATATCGTTTAACCGGAAAAGTTGAAGGCGAAAGTCACGTCTCAAGTAAACTATTGGTAGACCTCGTTTAAGCATTTAAAATATTTTGAAAATTTTCAATGCAAGATGAAAATATAATATGTGTAGTTTTAATTCTCAAAATCTTTGGTCTCGAGGTCATCATACGAAAATCAAATCATTTTTCCTTCTCAAAGGATATTTTTAAATAGAATTTACGTGACTTCCCCAAAACATTTGAAATTGAAATACCACATTGATAAACTTTTATTGAGTAACCAATCCAAAACATCACTCCTGTAAAAACGATTTTACACAAAGATGTAAATATATACATACATACCGGTACTACTCTTTATTCCAACACAATACGAGAATCAAACAAGTATGGAGTAAGTATTCACGAGGCACAATTAAACTCCACATAATAACATAGAATCACGTAAAGTCGTATAATACGAGACACAACAAGGTAGGGAGACTTACATCCATAGATCGCACGAAGATGATGGTTGCACCTCGATACTAATCACGACCGACAACTCAGACGACGCGTCGCGACACCACTCAGTCAGACCAAATCTGACAAGACAAGACCCGACAACACACAACTCAACCCGACAGCCTAGGTTTCCTCAACCTAAGCTCTGATACCATATTCTGTAACACCCCCAAACCACTCGGGAATATTACAGCGCCGCAGACCCTCTCCGCGAGGATCTACCAGGCTAAATACAAAACAATGCGTCACTTCACATGCCGACATGGCTACATAAAGGACCATTAGACCGATTAGGTCTTATATCACAACACACACAACAATACATACAAGATCCTTGCCCAGCACACATACCCACGCAGGGGCTAGAATACAATAACACTTCCATAATTCGAGAAAATAACACATCGGAGGAATAATTAACACGACTCTACCAAATACTCTATAATTGGTCTTCACGTGATTAGTATCTTCGTCTCCCATCATCCTTCGTATCGATCCTGTGATTCGCTCCCCAGCTACCTGCAAGTACCTGGACGCAATACAGACATCCACCCCCCGAATACTCGGGGGTTAGCAAAACTCCACTGTTTTGCTAGTGCAAGTATAGAACAGAAGTACAAGCCATACACAATGTGCTTCAAGAATATAATAATCTTGAATATATTTCCCGAGATAATTCACTTAATCAAAACAATTTGATTTATAAAAGGTAGGAATGGAACCATGTATTTCATACAAAATATTTTATGATATCGGGAGTTTGAAAACATTCGAAATAAAGGAATTCTCAAGCCCTTCGAAAACACTTAGGGACATGGCCCAAAATCATCTTTCCAAAATACGATTCCAATAATAAAACGCGGTTTCACAACCCAATTCACAACACATGGGGTCCAAGACCCGAATCATAAGCCACAAGGTCCACGACCTGAATCACATAACACATGTTCCTAAGGATTATTCGCGTCTCGTGCTAACAAGCCACGAATCTCAGATGCTCCCGTAGAACATACCCGAGTGAATAACCCAATAGGAAGCCATACCAAATCACATGTCCTCGTGGCAACAGCCACAGAACCATTCCAAACCACAACCATAAGTTATCCCGGCATCGGGCTAATAAGCCATGAACCTCGGAGTCCCTGCAAGACATACCCGATGATAACCCCACAAGTTATCTCGGCATCGGGCTAGCAAGCCCCGAACCTCGGAGTCCCCGCAAGACATACCCGGATTGGATAACCCTACGGTCACGCCCGACCCATACTAGCAAGTATGGATCCCGGAGATTCAACAATCCTACCCGGAGGCATATCACTATCAACGATCACATAACAATGAGCAAAATATCAAGCCAAACAACACTTAAACATCACAACCTCCTTTAAAAGGAGTATCAACTAATATCACTCCCAATACGTTCTTACCGAACAAGTACACATAACAATACGTAATCCCCGACAAAGGATTACTGACACGGTTTTAGTGTAACTATCGCAAGTGCACGATATCGTATCAAGTAGTAAAGTGGACTTTTTGAGTCCGGTTTATCGATCCCACAAGGAAGTTTTGTTATAATTTGAATTATACACTATTAGTCTATTTTTATAGATACTAGATGAGTGAAACACACAATTAAAAAGTTTTGTTTAATAATTGCAAAGAAATTGCAATAATAGTTCTAATATTATAAGGAAATAAAAAGATTGCAATAATTATAGATTGATTAAACGATAAAATGAAATAGTTGGGATTACAAACTTAGTTCGTCATTAGTTATAAAAGATGTATTGGAGATCATAAGATGAATTTACTTATTATGTTGTGTAGATTCGATTTTCCTTAAAAAGACGGTTTCTCTTTCGAACTATAAAACGTCCCTTACATATTGAATCAATCCACTATATTTCTATGTTGATTGGCTTCAATACATAGCATTAGGATTTATGAAAATAACTCAAAGAATCATCTAAGGACTAGGGGTATATTTCTATCCCCTAGAACAACTTAGAGTGAAGATCATTTGATCTAATCAAACATATTTTCTTTCGAAACATATGAAGACCACAAATATCGTCATTTATTGGCCAAATAAATAAAGATTTTTAAAACAATGAAAATTACACACAATAATAAGTAATTTATAATAGATCTTTTATACAAGCATAAATAACATGACTAACCTTGTTTATAATCCCAACTTAAGATTACTTAGCCCATAAAGGGTTTATTACACATATTACAAGCTTTGGTGGTCATGTTTAGTTGAATCAAGAGAAAGAATTGATCCTAACTCCCTTAGTAGATAAAGGAGATAGAAACAATAAACTCTCTGAACAACATATGTTATACCACACTTACAAAGATCACTCAAGAACACAAGTGTGTTCTTCACACAAAAAGAAAAGTTTACAAGAAAATGGAAAATTATAAGATGAATGATGAATGATGAAGGATCTAAGGGGTCTATTTATACACCTAAAGTCATCTAATAGCTCCAAAACTTCAGCATTATTACATTAGATCGGATCAATGCCAGCCATCCCCTCAATAATACACAAATCATCATCAATCATCAACAGCACCTTAATCCCAACTATATTGGGGTCGGTGGCATGAAGATTATAGTGTCGTTTAATTGTCTAAAATTAGTTAACACTATAACTCATGCAAATAACAAAGTGGCAAAATTTTACGCCGGATGCCCTTCCTGTCGCAACCTTCATATGAAGGAGAAATAGAACGAAATTCCAAAACCGTCAACATCATAGGTTTTTCCATTTCTATGGAAAATATCATGAGACGGCGATGAGTTTGAGATAATTGCTATTGTCATGTCACAATACGTGATTGATATTGTAAAATCAACACATACATCATGGAACATGACTTCTCAATAATACACAAAAAGTATAAAAAATTAGACAAATCATAGTAATCTGTCAAGAGTTACGGCCGTAACATTCAGGAGTTACGGCCGTAACTAGGGTGACTTACGGCCGTAACTTCTGAATGTTACGGCCGTAACGTGGCTTCGTAAATTTGTTCACTTGAAGCTTTGATAGTTACGTTTTTGGCCCAGAATTTCTCAGACTTTGCGTTTTTGCCCCAGATCTTCTTCGGATGATAACTTTTGATATATAACTCTGATTTTGAATCTGGAAAGACTGCCGAATTCGTCTCGGAAAGCCCTACAACATGAATATATCAAAATTCAATAAAGAGAATGTTTATTAAACATGTTGTTTCTTGAGTAATTCAGTTATTTAATCCGATCATCATCCGATAAAAATAAAATTATTAAAACTAATAAATTAAAAGCAAAAAACGAGTAGACTAGCTCAATTATGGTTGAATTTTCTCGATACAAACCATGGATAAGTGTACAAAACTGACACTTATCACACCCCCAAACTTGAATTCTTGCTAGTCCCGAGCAAGACTCTTTATTATTCACATTCCAAAAATAAAAATAAAAATAAATAAAAAAATAAGAAAATTAATACACACATAAATTAAAATATAAAAAGAGAAAAGGAGATCAAAATGCCATTAATAAATAACAACCAGCTTTATACAGTAGATAGAAATGAATCAAGATTCAAAATAAATCTACTAATATTTTTGAAGTTAAAACACGGTTTTTATTTTGTAATTCCAAAATGTAAGGTTTCCCCCCAATAGGTTGATTATTTCTTTCCCACTCGTGATACACACGACTCCCTTTAATGGTTGCTCTAGATCACTCGTTTATTTTTCAACTCAATATGAAGAAGAATTTTATTGGCGTCATCAAATATTGTGATTTTCACAAAATTGAGTGTATTGAAATTCAGCTGCTAATTAATTCAAATCTGCTCATAAACTACATCCCTTTTAGTGATAGCTTTCACACCGTTATTTGCTAACGTGTAGCTCTTTTCACTAACACAATTTCTATCTCATTATTTTTCTTCGTAAAAAGGTGATAGCTTTCACACCATTATTTGCTAACATGTAGCTCTTTTCACCAATTTTTCTGAGACGGCAGCTACGCACCAACAATGGTTAGTCCTTTATTTTTCGCAAAATTTAAGACTTCCAAAATTAGGCAGCTGTTGCTGCTCAACACTTCTCATTTTCGTCATTTATTTTTTTAGGTGATAGCTTTCACACCGTTATTTGCTAACGTGTAGCTCTTTTCACCAATGACTCCTTTTTTTAGGGAATAGAATTTTTGCAGAAAATCATTTTTTAGTTAAGCATGAAAAATCAAAAACTCCACAAATTAAGTAAATTTCAGTTTTATTTTTCATCAACCAATTGATTCTTCTTTTCTCAAGGTAACGAATGACTCGATTTTATATGATAATTACAAGGCTTGGAAAGATAGATTAAGGCTCAAAAATTTTTGGAATATACATTTTTTTTACCGGTTAAAACGATTTTAGAAGCTTGTATATAGCTAATTTATTGGTGTTATGGCGAGATCTAGAAATCTCATAAATCAAAATACTATAAATATATATATATATATATAAAAAAAAAAAAATTAAGGCAAATAACCAAATCAATCAAAACACACCAAAAATCAAATCAATCAAAACACACCAAAATACTAAAACAAACCACCCCCAAAATTGAAAATAAAATTGTCCTCAGTTTAAAAATAAAAGAAAATGAAAATAAATGCAGAAAAGGAGAATACTCCCTGTTAAGAAAGTTGATGTCTGAGCTAACGCCTTTTAGAATCTGCAAGAGAATAAATATATGAGGCACACACAAAAGAAAATAAAATATACTCGTAAGTATAACATAATTTTTTAGATGCGCATCAAGAAAGTCCGAAGAGTCGCCTTACGCTGCCATCAAAGTTTTTATAAAAGCAAAACACGAAATAAACATTACAGTAATGAAATAAAAATACATAAATCATGAATAGATGCACGTCAAGAGATCAAGAAGAAACTCCTTAAGCTGCCATCATTTAGCACGATTATTACACACGACAGAAAGTAAAAATACAAGGGGTCCGACATGGGTTATCAAAGGGAGAGGAATGAATCTACTTTTCGTTTTCTCACAGTAAAATCTTCTACCCAGACAATTTTAGCTAGAGCAGGATCTGGTTGAGGAACAAATTCATTGAGTTTTTTGATTAGTTCTTCTGGTGTTGTTGCAACGACTATGATTCGTTTTGCACGCTCGGAAATAAAGCCCTTTTCAGCAGAGTAGTCGATGAAAGATAGTAAACCATCAAAGAAACCATTGACATTAAGCACTCCTATTGGTTTTTGATGAACATTTAGCTGGGCTCTGGTAACCACATGAAAAAGTTCCTCAAGGGTGCCAAAACCACCTGGAAGGGCGATAAAGGCGCCAGAATTATTTATCATGTGAGTTATGCGATCTTGCATATTCACAGATCTAAACTCATCTCCAATAGTTGACCCGGTGATTTTACTTTCAGCCAGAGGTTTTGAGATTACTCCCAACACTCTTACTCCTTCCATATAGGCAGAAGCAGCAGCTCGTCCCATTAATCCTAGACTTCCTCCTCCGTAAACTACATGAATGCATTTTTCTCCTAAGGTACGACCCAAGTTGTGGGCTGATTCAGTGAAGCATGCCTCTTTTCCAGAACTAGATCCACCAAAAATGCAGACTGTGTAAAAATTTTTTGTTGAAGATGATGACTCCATTTTTGAAAAGAAAAAAAAAATTTTAGAGAGAAACAGAGAAAAGTGCAAGTTTGAGGGATGAATGAAAGAAACCAGTAGAAAGTTTATTTATAGAAGAAAAAGAAGGTAAAAATTGTTTAACAAGTTTGTGATTGCGTTTGATTGTGCTTCAACTACTCAATAGAATAATGAAAGCTTTTATCGCGTATCACATTTTTTATTCAGAAAATCTCACCACACGACAAAAATAAAAGATACTTACGCGTATGTACAGTAGTTGTGATTGTGGCTCACATCTTCCTCTGATTTTACGTTCAGAAATGGCCTAAATGCCTTCTATGAGTCGGGGAGAAGCTTCCCATCCAATTTTCTTACAAATTGGCAAACAGGGTCTTTTAACGTCAGATTCCCAAGACGTTGTTCATATTCTGGTTTGAATTTATTCCACAAACATTGAATTCCGTAATACACAAGTCCACTAGGATGCGTGTCAAGAGAAATTTCGATATTATCTAAATTCTCCTTATTTAGACCATCATTAATGAACTGAATTTTATCTTCTCTGTTTGTAGATGGAATTCCTAAAGATCGACATTTTGCATTACAGTTCCATCTAGCACATTTATAGCAAACGGCTAGTATATTTGCTCGTCGTTTCTTGGCATATGAACTTTTTCCAAGCCCTGGTAAAAATCTAGTTGGTGTTTCTGTGAATTCACCTTCTATTCTTACTTTGGCTTCGATAATGAATCTTATGTCAAAAGGTATGCTTTTATTCGTAAGCAACCTCATCCTTTCAAGCCTTGTCTTGTAAATTTTTAAAATTGCATTTTTGCTTAGAAAGGGAAATCTTTTTTCAATTTTTAACAATGTTTCGTCCATGATAAAAAAAAACAAAAATAAAAAGACAATGAAAATAATTGAATAAAATATCTACAAATATCAATTGTTGTGGAAAACTGAAAAATCCGACTTTAATAGTCACGGAGTACCGTTATCCGCCACTTGACCGGACAAACACAATTTAGTACTAAGTTACAACGTCGACAAATTTGTACCTATAAAAATAGTTTACAATGTAAGATTTCAAATATAACTTATACTTCCCCGGCAACGGCGCCAAAAACTTGACACGGTTTTAGTGTAACTATCGCAAGTGCACGATATCGTATCAAGTAGTAAAGTGGACTTTTTGAGTCCGGTTTATCGATCCCACAAGGAAGTTTTGTTATAATTTGAATTATACACTATTAGTCTATTTTTATAGATACTTAAGATGAGTGAAACACACAATTAAAAAGTTTTGTTTAATAATTGCAAAGAAATTGCAATAATAGTTCTAATATTATAAGGAAATAAAAAGATTGCAATAATTATAGATTGATTAAACGATAAAATAAAATAGCTGGGATTACAAACTTAGTTCGTCATTAGTTATAAAAGATGTATTGGAGATCATAAGATGAATTTACTTATTATGTTGTGTAGATTCGATTTTCCTTAAAAAGACGGTTTCTCTTTCGAACTATAAAACGTCCCTTACATATTGAATCAATCCACTATATTTCTTTGTTGATTGGCTTCAATACATAGCATTAGGATTTATGAAAATAACTCAAAGAATCATCTAAGGACTAGGGGTATATTTCTATCCCCTAGAACAACTTAGAGTGAATATCATTTGATCTAATCAAACATATTTTCTTTCGAAACATATGAAGACCATAAATATCGTCATTTATTGGCCAAATAAATAAAGATTTTTAAAAACAATGAAAATCACACACAATAATAAGTAATTCATAATAGATCTTTTATACAAACATAAATAACATGACTAACCTTGTTTATAATCCCAACTTAAGATTACTTAGCCCATAAAGGGTTTATTACACATATTACAAGCTTTGGTGGTCATGTTTAGTTGAATCAAGAGAAAGAATTGATCCTAACTCCCTTAGTAGATAAAGGAGATAGAAACAATAAACTCTCTGAACAACATATGTTATACCACACTTACAAAGATCACTCAAGAACACAAGTGTGTTCTTCACACAAAAAGAAAAGTTTACAAGAAAATGGAAAATTATAAGATGAATGATGAAGGATCTAAGGGGTCTATTTATACACCTAAAGTCATCTAATAGCTCCAAAACTTCAGCATTATTACATCAGATCGGATCAATGCCAGCCATCCCCTCAATAATACACAAAAAGTATAAAAAATTAGACAAATCATAGTAATCTGTCAAGAGTTACGGCCGTAACATTCAGGAGTTACGGCCGTAACTAGGGTGACTTACGGCCGTAACTTCTGAATGTTACGGCCGTAACGTGGCTTCGTAAATTTGTTCACTTGAAGCTTTGATAGTTACGTTTTGGCCCGAATTTCTCGGACTTTGCGTTTTTGCCCTGATCTTCTTCGGATGATAACTTTTGATATATAACTCGATTTTGAATCGGAAGAATTGCCGAATTCGTCTCGGAAAGCCCTACAACATGAATATATCAAAATTCAATAAAGAGAATGTTTATTAAACATGTTGTTTCTTGAGTAATTCAGTTATTTAATCCGATCATCATCCGATAAAAATAAAATTATTAAAACTAATAAATTAAAAGCAAAAAACGAGTAGACGAGCTCAATTATGGTTGAATTTTCTCGATACAAACCATGGATAAGTGTACAAAACTGACACTTATAAATTACGGTCTATTAAACTAACTCAAAGTGGTCATAGCATCTTTTCAACATACAAAACCAACACACATATCCCGAGAACACATATATTCACGAAGTACACGAATTATCGTTGAAAGACAACATTTATCGAGAACATACCGATCCCTTTTTACGTTCATTAAACATTGGGTTTCATATATAATCATTTATCAATAATTACGCCTACGAAACATGAAATGTATGGACAAGATACTTGCCTCGGTATCACGAGCGACGAAACGACGAACGGGCACGATCGGGCAACCTTCGAACCTCCAAAAACGATCAAGACTTCGACAGCCCACGAATACTATGAAAATAGCATCACCACGAATCAATAACACTAATCGAAATCCGAAACGATCCTAAAAACGACAAGGATCTAAGTATTCTCAAAGAAATCAAGAATCGTTGATCTGGGCGATAAAAATCGATGAACGGTTAACAAAATCTGAAGATTACGGTGAAGACAACCAAAAATACAGAACCGATCGGATGAGATCGGTTAAGAATCACAAATCCAAGGAAAAACCCCAAATTCAAGAAACTAGGGTTCTAAGAAGAGATTACCTTGATCCGGACCAAGAAGACGATTAGATGTTGTTAAACATCTACAAATCCTTCGAGAGATGAAGCTAGAAGAAAAAGTTCGGTCCTAATCGCCTCTGGATCTCACTCCCGTCGGAAGGGATGAAGAAAAGTGGAAAATGACGACTTAATCTGCTTTGTCCAAGTATTTATCTTTGGGCCGATTATTAGCGCGCTAAACATCCTGCATTAGCGTGCGCTAACGGGGTCAACGCTCCAGAGAAACCGCCTATAACACAGTTAGCGTGCGCTAGCCAAAAGCTGTAGCGTGCGCTAACGGGTCACAAAACCAGTCCAGTAGCCCCTAGACAGAACCGCACCTGCCGGGTAGCGTGCGCTAGAAAGAAGAGAGAGCGTGCACTAAGCAGTCGATAGCGTGCGCTAGCTATCGGCCTTAGCGTGCGCTAATAAATCTCCAGTCCCAGTCCAGTAGCTATTGGACTGCCTCTGGACTGCCAGTTACCGTGCGCTACACATTCAGTAGCGTGCGCTAAACACCACGCAGTAGCGTGCGCTATGCCTCAAGCATTAGCGTGCGCTACACCACAAAAACTCAAAAACTCACATAGTGATCCAAAACGCCTCCAAACACGTGTCCCAACAAGACACACCCAAACATGGCACGAAATTACAACGACGAGGACAAAGACAATCCGATAAAACCCAGAAAACTCAACGATTCCGGAACAAAAATCTCAGGTATTACACTAAAATCTTCAAGGGACGTTCTTCAAAGATAATATCCTCGGCGACGTCAATCTCACCATAATCGATGACGTGACTAGGATCTGGGATATATTTACTCAGCTGGGAAACATGAAAAACGCTATGAACATGACTCAAGGCCGGGGGTAACGCCAAACGGTATGCTAACCCACCGACTCGCTCAAGAATCTCGAAGGGTCCAATAAATCTCGGACTCAACTTCCCCTTCTTCCCGAAACGGAAAACTCCTCTCGTCGGCGACACCTTCAGCAAAACGTGGTCTCCCACATCGAATTCTAAAGGTCAACGACGGACATCGGCATATGACTTCTGTCGACTCTGGGCAGTCAACATCCGTTCCCGAATTAATTTTATCTTCCGCCTCGTCTCTAAAACGACATTCGGTTCGGTCCCGACCAAATCGGACGCCTCATTCCAAAAAATCGGCGATCGACAACGCCGCCCGTAGAGCGCCTCATACGGTGCCATCCGAATCAACGCGTGCCAACTATTGTTGTACGTGAATTCGATTAATGGCAAATGCTCCTCCCAGTCACTACTACAATCGAGAGCACAAGCACGCAACATATCCTCGAATTTCTGGATAGTGCGTTCCGACTGTCCATCTGACTGGGGACGAAAAGAGGTACTCAAACGCAAACAAGTACCTAACGCTTTATGCACCGCCTGCCAAAAGTCCGATACAAATCGGCCATCACGATCCGAAACAATAGACTTCGGAGTACCGTGAAGCCTCACAATCTGCGCGATGAATACACGAGCCAACTTCTCCGGGCCCCAAGTGTCCTTGATGCCCAGAAAATGTACCGACTTGGTCAGACGATCAACAATCACCCACACCATATTCATGCCCAACCTCGATCTCGGCAAACTCGTAACGAAATCCATCGATATATCTTCTTATTTCCATTAGGAGCGAAGTGATCGCAATAACTTGACGGTCGCTGATGCTCGATTTTGACCTGCTGACAAGTCAAACATCTCGCTACAAACTGCGCGACCTCTTCCTTCATATCATTCCACCAGAAATTCCTCCTCAGATCCTTGTACATCTTACTCGAACCAGGATGAACGGAGTAAGGTGTAGCATGGGCCTCGCGCAGAATACTCTGTCTCAATTCTAAGTCGTTCGGTATACAAAGCCGACTCGGAAATCTCAAAACACCATCCTCATGACTCACAAACCCTGGAGACTTTCCCTTAAGAACGTTCTCACGGATTTGAGTAATCATCGGATCCTCTAACTGCTTCAGCTTAATTTCATCGATCAAAGACGACGAAACCTCTAAAGCACAAAGTTGCCCGACAGCTCCAGGCAACAAAACCTCAACATCTAACTCAATCAAAGCCCGCCAAAGCTCAGACTAAGACGTTAGGACCTCAAGCGTTCGCAACGCAATCGGTGTCCCCACGACGTTCGCCTTGCCCGGATGATAAAGGATTTCGAGGTCATAATCCTTAATCAGCTCTAACCACCTCCTCTGTCTCATATTCAACTCCCGCTTAGTAAATATGTATTTCAGACTTTTATGATCGGTAAAAATCTGACATGCAGAGCCGAAAAGGTAGTGACGCCAAATCTTGAGCGCAAAAACAACTGCCGCTAACTCCAAATCATGAGTAGGGTAGTTCAGCTCATACGGTCTCAACTGTCTCGACGCATAGGCAATGGTCTTGCCGTGCTGCATCAATACGCACCCAAGACCCTGACCCGAAGCATCACTATAAATGGCAAAACCCTCGTTGCCACATGGCAACGCCAAAAATAGGGCTGAGGTCAAACGCTTCTTCAGTTCCTCAAAACTCAACTGCCTCTCGTCATTCCAGACGAACTTCTCGGATTTCTGGAGCAACTGTGTAAGTGGCCGAGCTAGTTTCGAGAAACCCTCGACGAACCTACGGTAGTAACCGGCCAAGCCCAAGAAACTATGGATCTCCTTCACATTCTTGGGCGGCGCCCAATCCAACACTGCCTCAATCTTCTACGGATCCACACGAACCCCATCGGCTGAAATCACGTGACCTAAAAACGTCACTTCCTTCAGCCAGAACTCACATTTCGAGAACTTCGCATAGAGTTGCTCGGTCCTCAAAATGTCTAACACTACTCGCAAATAATGGGCATGCTCCTCCACGTTCCTCGAATAAATAAGAATATCGTCAATGAAGACGACGACACACTTATTCAAATACTCGATAAAGACTTTGTTCATCAACTGCATGAACACCGCCGGTGCATTAGTTAACCCGAAAGGCATAACTACGAACTCATAATGTCCGTATCTCAAATGCGAAAAATTTGTTTCGGCACATCGGATTCCCTCACCGGGTGATAGTACCCGATTTCAAATCAATCTTCGAGAATACATGACTCCACCTGGCCCGATCGAACAAGTCATCAATTCTTGGCAAAGGATAGTTGTTCTTGATGGTCACCTTGTTTAGTTCGCGATAGTCGATACACAAACGCAGTGAACCATCCTTCTTTCGCACAAACAGGACCGGTGCGCCCCAAGGCGAGGCGCTCGGCCGAACATACCCTGACTCAAGAAGCTCACTCAACTGCTTCTTCAACTCTGACATCTCTGAAGGTGCCATGCGATACGGCGCCTTCGAAATCGGAGCCGCGTCCGGCTCTAACTCTATAGCAAATTCGACCTCACGATCCGGTGGCAATCCCGGTAACTCGTCAGGAAATACATCAGGAAACTCACTAACGACTGGAATCGACGAAAGCTCGACTCCACCATTCTCCGCCTTCAAGGCGTAGCACCAATAACCAGTACACCCCTTTCGCAGGAGTCTCATCGCCTTCAAGGCATTTATAACGAACTTCTGGTTTCCCCTCTTTCGTCCCGCGAAAGAGTGCTCGATGTCATCCTCGGCTAACATAGTGATGATTCTCGTGCGGTAGTTTATGATTGCGCCATGCCGCTCGAGCCAATCATCCCCGAGAGATAAATCCTCACCCTCGATACCCACAACAATAAGATTATAGAGCCAAGTCCTCTCACAAATAGACACAGAACAGTCCCGGACCTCTCGATCACCGACAATTCTATCACCGCTAGGAAGTTTAATGATGAAAGGCTCGCAAGGTGACAAGCAGTCGAGACTCAAACGGCGTACACACTCTATAGAAATGAATGAATGCATAGCACCCAAATCAAAAAGCACACCGACAGGATGGGAATATATATGAACGGTATCTGTCGCCACAGTAGCTGCTGGGTCATCGGCCCTCCTCATCTCATAGATACGCGGCTGGACAGAGCCGACACTGGAAGCTCCTCCCCTAGCGGGCTGACCCTGACCCCTACCTCGGCCGGCACTCGGTGGAGGTGGCGGAGCAAATGAGCCCTGGTTCACACTCGGCTCCATAGGTGCTGGGTGGGAAGAACGGGCGCCGCGAAGCTGTCTGATCTGGTCACAAAAGAGGGCCTTGTGGCCCAACTGTCCACAAGTATGACAAGTAAACTTTGGACGAGAACACTGCCGATTCCTATGGCCCTGTACACCACAGTTAAAGCATGTGGGTTCACGAGCGGAGGTTCCGGCGGCACCCCGAAAGCTCCCAGAGAAACGAGCCGAACCGCCCGTAGAAATATTTGCAGCCTGAGATTTCTGCTGGCCTCCAATCTTGGGACCAGAAAAATTTCCGACCGACTTCTGCTTCTTGCTCTCACGAGCCGCATCACTAGCCGTCACCGACATATCATAAGCGAGGGCCCTACTCTGATAATCCTTCAAAGTAGTGTAGACGAGTCCAGACATATAGTCCCGAATGGACAGTTTCATCCTCCTGGAAAAATGGAAAATTTTGTCGCTCTCTTCGCCAACTTGGGTCTTCACATAGCCCAACTCCTTGTTAAAATCGGCAATAGCTTGGGACACGGGAATATCCTGAGGTTGAGCATCGTAGAAAGCATGGACTCGAGCCTGTCTAACTGGCCACGGGCAATATTCAGTCTCCATCAGCTCCTGAAATTCGGCCCACGAAGCAACATGATCCTTGGGCCCCACGGCCTCCCACCAATCCATAGCGTCCCCAGTGAGAAAGTACTGTGCAATAGGGACCTTGCGGTCCTCGGGACAGTTGGTGGCAACGAAGACCTTAGATATCTCCTTGATCCACCCCTCCCAGCCGATTGGGTCTGATGCTCCCGAAAACTGAGGAGGATGCATCTTGATGACATCTTGGAGCCAACGGCCGCTCCACCCCGATTAGCATGGGCCTGATCGGGGTTTTGAACCACTTGAGCTATCGCCGCCATTTGGTTTACCATTTGCTACATAACGGCCGCAATACCAAGGTCGGCGCGCTCCTGAGAAGAAGCATGACTGTGACGGTCGCCGGTACTGGTGTTAAGAGATAACAGAAGTATATCGAGGATGAGTAAGGGAGGAAAAAGCAACTACGATGATAAGCAAAAGAGGGAGAATAACCACAGTTCAAGAAATGGAATACAGTACGAGAAAGTAAAGAATCGAGTAAGGAAACTTACGAACACTGGAAGTACTGACATGCCGGCAGTGGTGTGACATGTGTAAAACAAAACACGACTAGACCCAAATAACCGACAAGCCTAGGTATCCATAAACCTTGGCTCCGATACCATTTTCTGTAACACCCCGAGATATTCGGAGTATATTACAGCGTCGTGGACCCTTACATGGGACCCACCAGGTTACAACAAGAAAACTCCACTTGACTAACCATCTCGGTTAGCGAGGACACACATTTAAATAATATGACATATAAAGATACGCCCGGAGCAACCGGCGAAATAAGCATCAACCGATAATGTAACAATTTAAAGTAATACAATACGGAGTTTGAAATGAAAAGCCTAAGTACTCGCGAGTACAATCTATAAGTTTATAACTGTGGGAACAACCATATCGAAATGGACAAAAGAAATAAGAAGACCCAAATGCACGTGTCAACGACCCTGGCCAACATCCTCGTACTGTCCCGGTGCTCGTTCGTCTGGATAATCACAACCTGAAATCCATAACAAGAATTTCCCCAAAACGGATCCCCAAAGGGGTTAGCAATTACGCTAGTACAAGTAATCAAGGGAAACCAATCGCTTACACATTTCATAGTACAATGCATCAAAATCAATTTCAAAAGTCAAAACCAGACATGTCTTTTCCGGAAACAAACAGTCAAACAATTTGCCTTGGGAACAGGGTAATACCATTGATCCCGCCCGAGGCCTCTAAGGACCCTCCCGAGCTAGCCATATCGTAAAACAAAACACGCATATGCATTGCCTTGGGAACAAGGTAATACCATTGATCCTGCCCGAGGCCTCTAAGGACCCTCCCGAGCTGGCTAGCTAAACAAACTCATGAATCTAGGACTCAACCCTTTGGACTCCCTCCGTGATCCCGTCAGACCATCCCGAGGTGAGCAAATCACACACAAGATACATTACCATTTCAGGTTAAGCATAAAGGTTTCCAAAAATACTTGCCTTGAATAATTGATGACGCAACGAATGGAAAGGATAATCACCGACGAACGCTAGGAATCAACGGAACCGAACCTAACGATTCGAAGAACATAATCACAACCAACTCTAGACGAATACGGAAATGGAATACACCCGCAAACCCGCCTACGATTCATGT
Source organism: Orobanche coerulescens (assembly GCA_033398695.1). Lineage (NCBI taxonomy): Eukaryota > Viridiplantae > Streptophyta > Magnoliopsida > Lamiales > Orobanchaceae > Orobanche > Orobanche coerulescens. The sequence goes on along the minus strand of CM065801.1, from coordinate 52,877,458 downwards.
ATATTCGTACAAAAATAACAACGAGGGCAGACCACAACCAAACCCTCTCGATTTTGCAAAACCATGAAAATATACCATGAATCCGTAGGAAAACTAATGATATTGACAAGATTAACCATGTTCATCATGAATCCGCCAACAAAATGGAACAAATCGGACGAAAATCCCAAAACCCCCAATTTATCTAAAAGTAGGGTTCTAAGAGATTTTACCTTGGATTAGGATGAAAGATTCGTGTTGATATTGTTATAATACACCAAGAACTCAAGGAAGATGTTGGATGAGATGATCGGAAGAAGAAATCGCCAAGAATCGCCCAAAATCACCCAAGGAGCTCTAAGCCGCGGGGAGGAGGAGAAATGAACGTAATACGTTCATCTGGGTCAACTCCCGGGTTTATATAGCCAGGGAGTGTTAGCGCGCGCTAATCCTCAAGGTTAGCGTGCGCTAATGGGATAAAACTACAGGCCATACAGTTAGCGTCGATCCGGTAGCAGATTACGCCGTTAGCGTGCGCTACTCGAAACGTAGCGTGCGCTAATAATCTCTCGGTAGCGCGTGCTATCGACCAATAGCGTGCGCTACCTGGACATCAACCGAGTCCAGAAACAACTGTCCAACACACCTAATCCAGTTAGCGCGCGCTATCTACCAAACGTAGCGTGCGTTAAAGTGTATCGGTAGCGCGCGCTATTGACCAATAACGTGCACTACCTGGGCAACAGATTGAGTCCAGTAGCAAACTGTCTAGTACTGGACACTCACGCTAGCACACGCTACCGTGAATCTCAGCGTGCGCTAGCCCCCGACATTAGCGTGTGCTAGACTACGTAGCGTACGCTAATTCGCCAGTCCAGGGGGCTGGAAACAGCACTGCCACTCCCAGGGCTAACTCGCTAGCGCGCGCTACGAAGTAAACGTAGCGTGCGCTACTAAGGGACCTCTAGTGTGCGCTAGGCAGAAAAGATAGCGTGTACTAAGCACGAAATATGAATGGTCCAAAACACCGGAATATGAACGAAACACCAAATGGAACATCTCAACACGCATCATAACATAGAATGGATCCACGGCAACCCCGAAACGGCGGTTCCGTACAACAATAACGAGAATCAGATCAATAGATGACAGGAAAAAACACTGAAAGATACACGAGGGTCACTACAATCGGGAAATACACCGAAAATGAAAATATAAGGGAAAGAAAAATGCGGATATTACAGCTTGTGCACGGACACATTTCTGGATCGGGCGTACTATGACTTCCATCTTTGAGCCATATTGTTTGGTTGTTCATCCTCCATTTATGGTTGGGTATGTTCGACGGTTTGCGACTGGTTGTTCATATGCCCGAGGGGTATGTTCGACAGTCGAGGTTATTTCTTTGAGATCCTTTATTGTTGATCGTTTGGAGTTTACCTTGTTGATGGTATTCTCGGTTATTGTTGGTCCTTTGTTGATCATTTGAAGTTTACCTCGTTGAGGGGATTCTCGGTTATAGTTGATCCTTTGTTGATCGTGTTGGGAGTTTACCATGTTGAGGGTACTCTCGATTATCGTTGATCCTTTATTGGTCGTATTGGAGTTATCATGTCGATGATATTCTCAGTGATGTATTGGTTGATCAGTGTTATTTATCGTATGAGCATTCGGGATGTATGTCGTTGTTTCGGGATTTGTATTCATTGTTTTGTGGTAGTTGATCTACATATATGTTGTATGTTATTGGTTTACCCAGGTTGAGATTTGATTGTGTAATCCGATGGACAGGATTTGGCACTGGTGAATTATTTCATGATTAGGAGTTATGATGATGTTTTGAGGATTGTTGGTATTTTTGAAATTCAATACAAATAATTATTGTTAAGTTCATTTCGTCATTCGAGGATGCGAAATGTGGATTATGGTAAGGATTGGATTGTTATGGATTGGTAAGGTTATGTCGGTAAGATTGTGTTGGTAGTATTCTTACAGTATTATTACATTGGTATGTAATTATCTATGATGATGTGATCGGTATCATTATTGAGTATTGTGAATGACCCCGTCGTGGGCTTTATTTTTAGGTACTCGGAGATCGAGCTAGTAGCGGTCGTGGAGGTATGAGCTTCCCGATGTGATACTGGTGGTGACATGTTTTGGAGTATCGAGTATTTCTTTTCTGGTTATTCATTTCCGCTGCAAATGTGTATTTTTGAACTGTGTATCTTTATCCGCCGCGTGTTTGTATTTTAAAGGGGCTTTTTGGCATTTTGCGAACTTGGGTTATTTCGTCAAACCCTTTTTCCTAAATTATCTTTCGGTACGTTTAAGCGGCATCTTAATGTACAGTTTGAACTATCGAGATTTGGCACTTCGCCTTGTATTTTCAAATGGTATTTTATGACGGTATTTGAGAACTATGTTTTGGTAAATATTCGAGTATTTAAAATATTACCGTCATTGGCCTTTTGGCATTTTAAACGTTTTTGAAATGGTTTTTAGCCTGGTGGGTTCCGGCGCGGGCCCCACGACGCTGTAATATCCAGGGTGGTTTTTGGGGTGTTACAGAAGATGGTATCGAAGCTTGGGTTTTGTGAAACCCAGGCGTGTGTGTTATGTGGCTTTACTGGTACGGTAGTAGTGTGATTTTTGAAAATGAGTTTTTCTGACTTTTGAGTCAAATCGATTTTTGGAGTTTCCAAAATTTTTGAGATTCTTTTCAAATTGTTATTTGTGATATTGGTGTGTGTTGGTATCATATTGAGACTTCGTGTGGGAGTCGTGTGCTAGTATCACGGGAGATCATCGACTTCACACACCTGTAAGTATATTGGTTTGGTTATTCGCTTGTGGCGACACTTGATTGTTTTGTGATGAGTTGGAAAGTTTTGGATTTATCTGTTGTTGGTGACAGGTCGCAAGTTTCGAGGACGAAACTTATTTTAAGGGGGGTAGTATGTAATACCCAGATTTTTAGTATAAATTTTTCGCGTTATTTTATCTGAGATATACTGTATAGTTTGGTATCTATACAGTGTTGTGTCGAGAATTATACTCTCCGACCGGCGATCGCCTCGGAGATCGGGCGACCTGGCCATTGCCGAGCAGCCGAGGCAGAACTGCCGACCAGCGACCAGGCGGCCTATCCTTAGCCCGGCAGTCAAGATAAATCGGCCAACCGAAGGTCCCAGGACAAGTCCCGGTGCCGAGCGATCGACATCAAATACGATCGTCTCTCGGTACTTGGCGATCGACTCCTGGCGACCGACTAGCGGACGATCATCTCCTGGAACGTGCCGACCGACCCTTGGTGATCGACCGATGCCGACCCTCAGTGACCAGCTAGAGATGACCGCATCATGCCGATAGTCATCCAGTCGGCAAAGGCCGAGCCTCAGGACTGATCCCACGTGCAGAGCCGAGACAAGATCCACATATCACGGATCGTTGACCACAGCCTGTCAGCATCCGTCCACCAGCCGACAGGCCCGTCGAAAGGTGTCAGTAGGACCGCATGTGACAGTGACTCCGGACGCGTGCTGGCTCCTCATTGGACCGCACAGCTGGCTGGCAGCATCTACCTTGGACTTTAGGCCGACAGCCCGTGTGACTTAAGGATGATCGCCCCATTATTATATTGGCCGGCAGATGATCGCCCCATTATTATATTGGTCGGAAGGCGATCGCCCGCCAGGAATCAGGGCACCTCAGCCCCTATATATAGCAGGCAGCCTGCACTTGGATTTCAGGCTAGCATTATCGCGGATATTGGTGTCTCCTACTCTTGGCAACAGCTATCTTTTGGTTCTTTCTTCTCTCGGCCTCTCTCCTTCAGAAGATGATCGGCAGGGACGAAGAACACCGAGCTTCGCTCAAGAGCTGGATTAACAGAGTCTTTTTACCCTCATTGTACTTAGATTCTCACATTAATACTTGTATCCACGAATATTTGTATTAATAACATCTCGCGAGAGCATTCAAGCCCGGGCCTAACAAACCCGGCAAATCTTGTGTTTATTCATATTCTCTCAGAAGTGCTCCCGCAAATTTTGTTTGTTGTCCGTCCATTCCAGCAGTATTTAATCTTCGGATAAATATTTTGGGCAACAACAATTGGCGCTAGAATAAGGGCATCTAACCCTCAAATTTTTATTCCTACCGTCTCGAAGAACACTCACTGTTCTCGGGGTATATACTTGAAGTGACACTCACTTCGCTTCAAAGAAATCTTTCAGAAATCATGTCTTCTGCCTCCGCGTCGAAGAAAGCCGAACAAACAATATTGGCGCTCCCCATGGTGAATAACTAGGCCTAATGAGGCCTTTATCTAACAACTCTTGCAACTGGGTCTTTAATTCCTTTAATTCAGCTGGTGCCATTCTGTATGGTGACTTTGATATTGGTGTCGTTCCCGGCTGTAAGTTAATCACAAACTCTATTTCACGATCTGGTGGCAGTCCCGGTAGATCATCAGGAAACACTTCAGGGTATTGTTTCACCACTGGTACTTCATTGACGTTCGAGAAATCTTGCTTTTCAATGCTCATTAAACTAACTAAATAGCCTTCACAACCACTGTTTAATAGACGTTGTGCCTTCATTGCTGAGATTACTGGGAATCTAAAATTCTTACTAACCCCGACAAAATAAAAAGGTTCTTCCCCAGGTGGTTGTAGTGTCACAATCTTTCTCCGACAGTCAACAGTAGCATGATATTTTGATAACCAATCCATACCCAAAATTATGTCATAGTCATTGATGTCCAACACAATTAAATCAGCATAGAGTTCCCTATTTTCGATAGGAATACTACACGCCCGTATGACCTTATTTGTTTGTTTTGGATCTCCAGAGGGGGTAACTACATTATAACCTACCTCAATTGTTTTTGGTACTCTACCCAGCCTTCTCACATACTCGGTAGATGCAAATGAATGTGTAGCACCATGATCAAATAATACCGATGCTGAAATACCAAAGATAAGAAGGTTACCTGTGATAATAGACGGATTAGCTTCAGCATCTTCTCTGGTTATAGTGTAAACTCTAGCTGGTACCCTTTCCTGCGCTTTGGATTTTGTCTTGTTTGGGCAAACGTTCGCCATATGTCCAGGTTGTCCACATGAAAAGCATACTTTAGAACCCAATAAGCAAACTCCACTATGTTGTTTTCCACAGTTAGGGCATGCCGGTAATGGTACAAAGGGTCTACCCTCTTCAGACTTCATACGCTTACTTGGTTCTCCTTGTTCCTGCCCCTTTTTAGATGGAAAATCAGCCTCTGGATTCTGCGATTGAGGTGGCCTCTTCTTTTCATTCTTAAACCAGCATTGGCCTTGTCGTTGGGCAAATTGCCGCCGAACCTCTTGTGCTTGTCGAATCCTCAGTTCTGCCTGTTCTGCGACCAATGCTCTCTCAGCAATTATTGAATAGTCGTCCCTTGAATTCTTGCCATGCTGACATCTCTATATAGCTCTGGTCTCAAGCCTTCAAGGAACCTCTCCACTTTCAGTGCTTCTGTGCTAACCATATGCTCAGCAAACCTAGACAGCATTTCGAACTTACAGATGTAGTCTGAAACCATCACGCTTCCCTGTTTCAACTGTATAAATTCGTTCATCTTCATTGCACGAACAGGAGCTATAAAATACTTATTTCTGAAGAGTTCCTTGAACTTAGCCCAAGTCATTGTTGCCAAATTCTCAATAGCACTTATCGTATCCCACCAATGACCTGCACTGCCCCGTAACATGAAGGATGCACAAAGTACCTTGTTCTCTTCAGAAACCTTACTATACTGGAACATGTTTTCTATAGTCCTTAGCCAATCTTCTGCTTCTGTAGGATCCACTGTGCTCTCAAATGTTGGGGGATTCAACTTCCTGAACCTTCCTCCATCTAATTCAACTTGTTCTACTTGAGGTGGTGGTCGATTCCTATCATCTCCCTGTTGTCCTCTCATGTCTCTTTGTTGATGAGTTGTTGGATTTTTTGAGATTGCCTTTCTACTAGTTCAGTCAATCGACCAATGATCAGATCACGATCAGAACTTGTGGACGTCATTTCTGGATCTTGTGTTCTACCCCCATCACTGCCTTCAGTTCTTGTTCTCGGCATTATTTTCTATTTATGACTGAGCCCTATATCATATGGTCAATATAATTCATGAAATATGAGTGCACACAAATAAAATAACACTTACTGGATTTGTTGTGCTCCACATGCTCTGAGCTCGTGTACATGGACAGTCTACAGGGCACAAACCGGGCTCCGATACCACCTGAAACACACCCGCACTAACTACCTAACTTACACTATCTTATATCATATTAGTACTTATAAATTACGGTGAAATTTCGACAGAGTTTCCCCTAAACTAGTACCTATCCCAAACCTGTGACATAAAACCAACACAAGTATCATACAGAGACATCTAGTCTCAATCCGAATCAAACTCATGACATCAATATCCCCGTAGCTATAACTACAAGAGATTAGTAAACAACAAAACTTCGAGTTTCCCAAATCACTCATTTATTTTACATTACGATATTTAAACAACCTCACAGGTTAAACAAACATACTAAGTGAACTTAAAGTACCCATCACACCATCAACGACACTCGAACATATGAGTACATTACTGTAATACATATTTATAAAGTAAGGTTCACAAACAAGAACGAAAATATGTTAAACCCATGGTTAAGCCCGACAGGTCGTCATCCATGTACGTCGACCCTCAGCAATAGTGGAACTCTAACTCATCCAGCGAGGGAACATACTCAAGCATCAGATTTACCTACAATGCATAAACTACGTGAGCTAAAGCCCAATAAGTAGAAAGCATGCATGTTATGTATCATGTCTGATGCAACATATGACATATGATTATCAATGAGAATCTCTCAAAATCATTTTCTTATCCTTGGGCCCATTGAACCACATACTAAGCACCGGAATGAACTCAATATCATATCATATCATGAGGCATGCATGTACCATGCCAGATATATAAGGCATGCATCTACCACACCAAATATATCGTGAGAACATGCATCTACCATGTCTCACACATCATATAAGCATGCATCTACTGTGATAAACATATCAAGAAATCATGCATCTACCATGCCTCAGTGCTCTAGCAGCGGCCAACAAAACATTTTTCTTTTCTTTCTTTCCTTGATCATACCGTGCATGCAGACACTAGTGAATCTCCTGTTATGCATGCATGTGGAGATGCTAATGGATGTCATGATCATGTAAGGTGAAACCAAACACTTTAAGCATATAAAAATCAATTATACAATATAATAGAACACTCTAAAGATATCATCAAGTTCAACAACTAGTTATACAAATGCTAGTGTTGAACAGAAGTTTAGTATGTATTTTTATTGCTTAAACTCGATTACTCATGCGAACAGTGTTGAAAATGCTAGTGAAGGATTTTATTGTCAAACTTTCTAAAACTTCACAAATGCGACACTATAGGTAAGAATGGAATGAATCATTTATAAAAAAAATAATTAATATTATAAACTAAAAGATAAGTTTAATTCCTACCGCAGTTGGAACGAATGAGGTATAAACAGATCACAGTATTTTACAAACGTTATTAGATACAATCATAAATTCTATCCTATTAGGTATTGACAAGAATCAAAGGCACTTGACACGTGTTAGTTTATTGAATGATGGTTATCCACTTGAATCGTCAATTTAAAGTGACCCACTACACGCGCCGACTAAAATCTCGCGATAAGCTAGTTAACCTCCGATAGACACGTTAGTGACACCTTTATGACTTCTAGGCTTACCACGTGAACTTGGAGTTTTATAAGATCTTTACATATATTTTATTTTCGTATTAGAAATAATATGAATAACATAACTTAGTTCCGTAACACATACCACGATAGTGTTTTAGACTTTAGTTCCAATGTTTAGCACATTTCTATGTAGTGAAATTAACTATAAGATCAACTGAACCATGGAAAGTCAAATAATCCAAATAACACATAATTAACAAGTTATGCATGAATCATATTGATCAAGTGAGTAGTGTTAGGCTCGGGTATCACACCGATCATAAGAGTTTAAAGTATATATTTACTCAGAAGGAGTTGAATATGCGACAGAGATGGTGGTTGGAACTAATCAAAGATTATGATATTGAGATACTTTACCACCCGAGCAAGGCAAACGTTGTCGCCGATGCCTTGCGTCGTAAGTCCGTTCAGGAGCAGATTCTTGCTCAATTAATAATTTAGAAGGAACTTCAGCAAGAATTTCTGAGACCCGAGATTGAGGTCTAGTTACAGCGAGTACAAGGGCAACTTTGTACGTTAGAGATTTCATCGCCACTTGAGGAGGCGATCAGGGAGAATCAGGGTTCGGACCCATTTTTGTTGCGTATCCGCGAGGATGTGGTGCAGGAGAAAGCCCCTGGATTTGTGGTCCACGAGGATGGACTCTTGCAATTTAAGAATCGGTTATGTGTAACGGCGAATGACGAGTTGAAAAACTCGATTTTGAGAGAAGCCCATGCTACCCCTTATTCTATTCATCCGGGGTCCAGCAAGATGTACAAAGACTTGAAACAAAATTATAGGTGGAGTAATATGAAGTGTGAAGTCGCCGAGTTTGTTTCGAGATGTCTCACCTATCAACAAGTCAAGATAGAACATCAGCGACCGGCGGGTATGCTGAAACCGCTCCCTATTGCAGAGTGGAAGTAGGAGGATATTTCAATGGACTTCATCACGAGTTTGCCGACGAGTCGTCGTGGCATGAATACAATCTGGGTAATCGTGGATCGTCTAACTAAGTCAGCTCATTTTCTCGAGATTAAGGATATGTGGGGTCCCGAGAGACTTGCTCAGTTTTTCATCAAAGAAATAGTGAGATTGTACGATACTCCTAAGAGTATCATTTATGATCGTGACGGGCAATTCGTGTCTCATTTTTGGAAATCAGGTCATCGTGCTATGGGAACTCATCTCAATTTCAGCACAGCTTTTCATCCTCAGTCCGACGGACAATCAGAACGAACTATCCAAACATTGGAGGACATATTGAGAGCTTGTGTTCTCGATTGGAAAGATGATTGGGAAGCCGAACTACCATTGATCGAATTCACGTATAATAATAGTTGGCATGTTTCGATTAAGATGGCACCCTACGAGGCCTTGTACGGTCGTCGTTGCTGATCTCCTTTGTGTTGGGATGACTTATCATAATCAATCGGCACTGAGCCCGATATGCTTATAGCTGCCCGCGAGAAGGTAGCTTTGATCAGGAGTCGTTTGTTGACCGCTCAGAGTCGACAGAAATCATATGCAGATAATCGTCGTCGACCATTAGAGTTCGAGACAGGTGACCACGTTTTGGTCAAGGTATCCTCGAGTCGAGGTATCTTCCGTTTCGGAAAACATGGAAAGTTGAGTCCGAGATTTATTAGACCGTTTGAGATTTTGGATTGAGTAGGCATTCTGGCTTATCGATTGGCTTTACCTCTGGCATTGAGCCGAATTCATAACGTGTTTCATGTCTCTCAGTTGCGGAAATATATTGCCGACCCTAGTCACGTACTTCAGTTTGATAAGATCGAGATAGCGGATGATCATACGTATGTGGAGCATCCCGTACAAATCTCAGAGTGGCGAATCAAACAGTTGAGGAGAAATACGATTCCTTTGGTTAAGATCCAGTGGCCTAGACACGGAGTCGAAGAGGCTACTTGGGAAATCGAAGATAGTATGCAGGAGAGTTATCCCGATTTGTTTGACCCTTAGATTCGGGGACGAAACTCTTTTAAGGGGGGGTGTATGTAATACCCGGTTGTAATTCAGTCATTATCATTCAGTAATTGTCATTCAATAATTTTCACTTGTTAATAATCATTCATCATCCACATTCATTCATTCGTGTTCACCATTCGGAATAACTTCAAGTCGTGTATCGATATTGTTCATTGTTTCAACCTTGCTTGGAAATCGAGACAAGACTATTATCTTGATTGTTGTAATTGGTTCATTAGTCGATGTTGTCATTTTCATGTCATTTCAAATCTCCTCGTTGTTCAAATCGTACTATTGTTGGGCGAACCCTTGTAATCATTGCTTGGAACCACCGTTTTGGGGTTTCCGCACTTCCATTTCGTGTTATTATTTCCCAAATATTGAACCCTATTGCTTTTACTCTTTTTCCGGGTCGTTTTTCGTCATTTTAGGACCTGAGGGGCGTGAGCCGCGGCACAAGGGAGTGTGTGCCGCGGCATACACATGTTGCATAATTCTGGCCGACCCTTCTGTACCGGGGGCTGCGGCACGCTGCCTAGCTACTGGGCAAATTTCTGGCCCTGTGCCACGGCACACTGCCGAGCGCTGGGGGCAGATTTTGGCCCTGTGCCGTGGCACACTCGTCCGGGCCGCGGCGCACAGTGCAGACTTCATTATAACTGTGTTTTGTTGAGGAGAACAAGCTCATTTCTTCATTTCACTTCTTCCTCTCTTCCTTGTGGCGATTTTGGGCAATTTTGGGGTGTTTTAACATCATCAAAACTCAGAGATTTTCATCTTCTTCAAGTTGTAGTGTGGATGAACAACATATTTGTGGATTCTTCATCCTAATCTAAGGTAACTTCTTCAACCCTTGAATTCGATTTTGAGTTGGAGCATGATGTTTTGGATGGTATAATCATGAATTGTGATGGATATACATATGATTATGAGTTTTTACGAGTTATCATCGGATTGTTGGAAGTTTTTCTCAAGAACACTTTGAAGGTTGACTTGGAGTTGGGTTTTGCAATTTAATGTTATCGTAAACTCGATTTGAGTATTTCGTTTGGATTATCGATTGTATTGATGGTATTTTGGTGGTTTGGATCATTCAATAGAAGTTGGTTTTCGATACAATTGGGATTAGTTGTTTAGGATGGGAGTTTGTTTTCAAGGTGTTTGTCGAAATGCCTCAATGAGTGTGGATTTATTGTATCAACATCTTGAGTTGGTTATGATCGCTTTTGGTTCGTATATTAAGCGAGTTGTTGATAATTGTGTTATTCAAGGTTGTTCGAGCGACCGGTAGTTTCTTTAGGATGTTGTTCGAGAGAGGACGTATCATCATCGGTGTTAAGGTAAGTTAATTCTTACTCGGTTAAAAGGATATTCATTCCTTTCGTTGTTGTTCATTCATAATCATAGTTCATCCATAATGTATTAACCGTATTGAGACTTGTAATTGTCAATTAATCACTACATTCACGAGGAACGACGGTTCCAATCATTTCATTGTGCTATCATTCATTTCACTATCATTTCATCTCGGTGAGTCATTCTTGACTTTGTTGGATTGTTATTCATTATTATTCTTCATGGTCATTTCTTGCCCATATGACCTTCTGGGTTCATATTGCGTGGCCGGGTGGGGATGTGTGGAATTTTTAGTCGGGCACGTGATGGTCATATGTTGGGTTCACCAACACATTGGAATGTGCACACGGTAACGTACCTCCGTGAGACTAATTAGGTACAAGGATGGGTGTGTCCGAACACTCGTCTTGTGCACTTGCACATACCATTACGGGTGTACTATGATGCCTCTCTTCAGCGTCATTTCATAATTAAGATATATCATGATTGTGTTTATTCAACTCTTGAGGATTGTTGTTCTGTGTGACTGACCCCGTTGGGGGATGTTGTTTTCAGGTCATGGCAAGGCTAAGGCACGGGAAGAGAACGTTGACGGCGAGGAGTCCCAGTGATACTAGTAAGGGGCCCAGTGCTTTCAGTCTTCATGTTTTCTTCATTTGTATTCCGTTGCAGACTTCCATTTAGATACTCATTTTAATTGGTGTTGTATATTTTATCTTCATATAAAATATACATGTATTCTGTTTTATCGTGGGTGTGTTGTACTTGAAACTCCTCATCGGAGTAATTAATGATATACTGTAGTTCGGTACTACAATTATATCACTTAATTTATTAATTTTCATTCGCCTAGTGGGTCCCAGTCGGGGGTCCACGGCACTATAATATTCGCCTAGTTTGGGGTGTTACACCTAGCCTCCTTAAACACATATAAACCATCTTTACTTGATCATTGAAGTTGAAGAACGTCTTGGATTAGTACACAAGCAACCGGAATTGGATTCTACCTATTGTCTCAGCGTTTCCTTCATATTAAGGTATGTTGATGCTACCTCTAACCTTGAATTCGTGTTCTTACGGATGCTATGAACATACTACCGGGATTATTAAGCTCCATAGATGACTTTTAACCGAACATCATGTTTTTGGAAGTTGCAATGTTCATGCTTTAGAGTTCGAATCTTGTTATGATGAACAAGGGAAGTTTTCTGAGGTTAATAATGTAACACCCCAAACTAGGCGGATATTACAGTGCCGTAGATCCCCAACTGGGACCCACCAGGCAAATGAAAATGAATGAATTACACAAGATAAATGTAGTACCGAACTACATTACAACAATAATTACTCCGATGAGGAGTTTAGTTACAACACACCAGACAATATGAATACTAGTGTATTTTATATGAAGATAAAATACACAACACTAAATGAAACGGAGTATTCAAATGAAAGTCTCAATGGAAAATAAAGGACAATAACATGAATAATCAAAGATCGGGGCCCCTACTAGTATCACTGGGACTCTCGACGCCGTGTTCTCCCCGTACTTTTGCCTTGCCAAGACCTGAAAAACAAAATCCCCAAATGGGGTCAGTTACAAAGAACAACAATCCTCAGGGGTTGAAAATACACAATCATGATTATATCTGAAGTTATGAAATATCTTGTCGAAACATACGCAATCAAACATGCTATATAAATCAACTAACAGTACGGCTCAAAGGGTGGTACCACACTACGCCCGGGATGGAAATGTGTCCGTGCACAAGCCACCAACGAGTATCGATCGAATACCCGTGTGGTCTTGTACCTAATCAGTCTCACGAGACAATATGACTCGTGTGCACAGTCCAATGTGAGACCAACAACCAACACACGACTTAAGCGTGCCCGACATGAAAATCCAACACATACCAACCGGCACGCCAGTATGACCCGGAATACCACGATATAACAAAGGTGACATCGAAAATGAATAATGACTCACCGAGGTGGAATGGTAATGAAATAAATGACAGCTCAATGAAAAGATTGAAACCGTCGTTCCTTATGACTAAAGTGATTAATTGACAACAACAAGTTTTGATACGGTTAATATAATGATGAATGAGTTATGATTATGAATGAACAACAACAAAAGGGATGAATATCCTTTTAACCGAGTAAGAATTAACTTACACAATACCGGTGACAATTATCCTTCCACGAACAACGTCCTAATTGAGATATCGATCGCTCGAACAACCTTGAATTATACAATATCCAACAACCCATTCAATACACGAATCAAACACGAATATAACGAACTTAAAACGTCGATACGATTAAACTAAATTCATTGGGGCATTATATCGAATACGTTGTGGCCAAACTCCGATTGTTTACAATCAAATCTCAATAAGCCACCATAAAATCCCCCAAGAAGTTTTTCAACCCAACAAACATCTTCCAAAAGATCAATAATCCAAAATGAATATCCGAAAACGTGATTATAACGACAATTAATCGAAAACCCCCAATTTCAACCCGATATTCAAGGTGTTCTTGAATAATTCCTCAATAATCCAATGAATCCTTATACAAACTCATAATCATATACATATCCCTTCATATAACATGATTATAACGTCCAAAACATCATATCTCAACACAAAATCGAAGTCCAAGGTGTTGAAGAAATTACCTCTAGAAGATCCAACCACTTCGATCCGAAGAACATGAGTTTAATCGAGTATCCAAGCTTCACAACCGAATGAAAATGATTAAAAACCACACACAAGTGATAGGTGAAGAGAATTTTCTCCCTCAAGCCTCTCTCTCTCGTATGAAGGTGGAAGAAATGGAAGGAATGAGCTGAAATGCTCAAAAAAACGAAATTATAGGGGTTGACTGTCTGTCGGACACGGCCCGTGCCGATCGGCACGGTCGCGGCGCACAACTGGCCGGCAGGGACTCGACCGTGTCCTACTTGACACGGTCGCGGCGCAAAGGGGCCCTTCCGATAGTGACCTGTCTGACGCCGGCATTGACTCGACCGTGTCCTGGAACACGGCCGCCCCGGCGATCGGTTCTCGCTTATCCTAAGAGTTCAACTCGGCCGTGCTGCATTTACACGCTGAATCTCGTGGCGAGACTTCGCATTTCCGCACGAGTGCACAAAGACGTGTCGGACGACACAGCCGAGTTCGGTCGGCAGTGATCGGCCAATAACTGAACAATGAGCGGGTGAGCTAAAACGACCATAACTCTCTCGTCCGGACTCCGATTGACTCACCGTTTGAACCATTAGAAAGCTAACTCGATGTTCTATAATATTGCAAAGATTCAGAATTTTTGGAGTTACCAAAAATTAATGGTGATCTAACAAAGTCGAACTCATATGTGGAAAGTTGAAACAATGGACAATAACGATACACAACTCGAAGTTTCTCCGAACGGTGAACACGGGTGAATGAACATGATTGATGAATGATTATAAATGAGTGAAAATCCACTGAGTGACAATCACCGAATGAAATTACTGAATGATAGTGACTGAATTACAACCGGGTATTACATACACCCCCCCTTAAAAGAGTTTCGTCCCCGAAACTAAGGGTCAAACAACTCGGGATAACTCTCCCGCATACCATCCTCGGTTTCCCAAGTAGCCTCTTCGACTCCGTGTCTAGACCACTGAATCTTGACCAAAGGAATCGCCTTATTCCTCAACTGTTTGATTTGCCGCTCGAACACTCGTATGGGACGCTCCTCATACAATGATCATCTGCGATCTCGATTTCGTCGAACTGAAGAATGTGACCCGGATCGGCAACATACTTCCGCAATTGCGAGACGTGCAATACATTATGAATTTGGCTCAACGCCAGAGGTAAAGCCAAACGATAAGCTAACTCGCCTATTCGATCCAGAATCTCAAACGATCCAATGAATCTCGGACTCAATTTCCCCCGTTTTCCAAAACGGAAGATACCTCGACTCGGGGATACCTTGACCAACACGTGGTCACCCATCTCGAACTCTAGTGGTCGACGATTATCTGCATATAATTTCGCCGACTCGAGCAACAGACGACTCGATCAAAGCTACCTTCTCCCGCGCTATAAGCATATCGGGCTCTTGCCGATTGATTCTGACAAGTCATCCCAACACAAAGGAGATCGACAACGACGACCGTACAAGGCCTCATAAGGTGCCATCTTAATGGAAGCATGCCAACTATTATTATACGTGAACTCGATCAACGGTAGTTGGGCTTCCCAATCGTCCTTCCAATCGAGGACGCAAGCTCTCAACATGTCCTCTAATGTCTGAATAGTCCTCTCTGATTGTCCGTCTGGATCGGGATGAAAGGCGATCGAGATTAAGCTGAGTTCCCATAGCACGATGAACTGATTTCCAAAAATGAGACACAAACCGTCCGTCACGATCGGAAACGATACTTTTAGGAGTACCGTGCAGTCTCACTATCTCTTTGATGAATAACTGGGCACGTCTTGTAATATCCGCATTTTTCTTTCCCTTGTATTTTCATCTTTGGTGTATTTCTCGATCGTAGTGCCCCTCGTGTACCTTTCAGTGTGTCCTTCCTGTCAACTGTTGAACTGTTTTCTCGTTATTGTTGTGCGGAACCGCCGTTTCGGGGTTGCCGTGGATCCATTTCGTGTTATTAGTTCCCAAATATTGATTCCTATCGTTTTTATTCTCTTTCCGGATCATTTTTATCATTTTGGGACCCAAAAGGGGTGTGGGCCGCGGCACAAGGTGTGTGCGCCGCGGCACACAAATTTCTCCAATTGTTGGTCGAGCGATCTGTACTGTGTGCCGCGGCACACCCATCCGGTGCCGCGGCACAGTGCCGAGTCAGTGCCGCGGCACACCCGTGTGACATCTGCGACCAAAACCCGATCAGACGGTGCCGCGGCACACGCAGCCGTGGCCGCGCACACCGCCAAACCTCGAGTAATTTTTGGCCTGTGCCGCGGCACACTTCCGCTGTGCCGCGGCACACAAAGCGGTCAACTGTGCAATCTCGTCCTTATTAGACGAGATCGGCCATTTTTCTCCTTCATTTCACCTGCGCGAGAGAGAGAGGTCTAAGGGGGGAGAACTTCTCAAGCATTCTTCATTCGGGGGTCGATTTTCATCATCTCCCTTCGGTTGTGAGGCTCGGATAATCAATCTAACGCGTGTTCTATGGATCTTAGTACTTGAATCTTTAAAGGTAATATTTCTAGAACCCTATTTTCGATTAATTTGGGGGTTTGGGGTTTTTCTTCCGATTCGTTCCGTTTTGTTGGTGGATTCATGATGAATACGATTAATATTGTTAGTATCTTTAGCTTTCCTACGGATTCATGGATATTTTGCGGATTTTTACGGAATCGAGAGGGTTTGGTTGTGGTCCGCCCTCGTTGTTATTTTTGGGTACGAATATACATGAATCGTAGGCGGGTTTCCGGGTGTATTCCATTTCCGTAATCGTCTAGAGTTGGTTGTGATTGTGTTATTCGAATCATTAGGTTCATTTCCGCCGGTTCCTTGTGGTCGTGTTCAACTCTTCCTTTCCGTTCGTATCACCGTCTATTAACCGAGGCAAGTACCCTTATGAACTTACAATCTTGACATAGTAGTTTTGTATGAGGAATTGTGTGTGTGTGTATGCTCACTACGGGTTAGATCCGACGGGGTCTCGGTAGGGCTCCACGAAGCTGTGGAACCGCGAGCTTGCTTTTAACCACTGTGGGTTAGATCCGACGGGGTCTCGGCAGGGATCCACGAAGCTGTGGGTCCGCGGTTAATTGTGGTGCATTTTACAAATGTGGTTTTGATTATTTGCATTTCCGGAGATGAGTGTTTTGGAACTATGATTTCTTGATTGCATGCATTGCTATATGTGTAAGATGTAAATTGTTCATTTGGTTACTTGTACTAGCGTAATTGCTAACCCCTCTGGGGACCCGTTTTGGGGAAATTCGTTTTATGAATTTCAGGTCAGGTTCATCGAGACGAGCGGGCGCTACTGACCAAGATATGACAATGGCCGTGCGTGATGATTGTGCACGAGTGGTGTCTTGTTGCCTTCTATCTTTTACCTTTGTGGTCTTTAAACTAATAGAAGTACTCGAGTACTTAAGAACTTTTACTTGTCGGGATTATATTGTTGTTTATTATGTTGTGATGGATTATGGTGTCATGTTTGACCGGTTAAACCGGGTGAATTATTTTGTCACGCCTTTATGACGAGGTATTTTTCTGTTGTTTCTGTGAGTCGATGAGTATGATGCTTGTTCAGCCTGGTGGGTCCCATGTAGGGATTCACGGCGCTGTAATATACCTCGGATATCCTGGGGGTGTTACAGAAAATGGTATCAGAGCCCTAGGTTTATGGATACCTAGGCTTGTCGGTTTATTGGGTCTTGTTGTATTTTATTTTGCACATCATCATCACGCCATGATTCCGTACTACCGGTTCGTAAGTTTTCCTTTCCTCTGTTCCTTATACTCTTGTATCGTACCTCTAGTTCTCGATTTGCGATCGTTCTTTTCTTGTACTTACCATCGTATGGCTTTTGCTACTTATGTAACTCCGTGATGGATGCCGAAGAGGTCATGGTCGTGGTCGCGGTCGTGGTCGAGACGCGCCAGGACGTGGGGCCGGTGGCGGCCACGTCACGCTTCGAGCCGGCAGACGAGACCGTCACGCCATGCTTCCTCTCAGAGCGCGCCGACCTTGGTATTGCGGCCGCAGGCAAAGAAATGGTGAATCAAATGGCGGCGATAGCTCAGCGGTTCGTAACCGGAACCGGCCCATGCTAATCGGGGCGGAGCGGATCGTTGGCTTCAGGATGTCATCAAGATGCATCCTCCTCAGTTTTCGGGAGCTTCAGACCCGATCGGCTGGGAAGGGTGGATCAAGGAGATATCTAAGGTCTTCGTTGCCACTAACTGTCCCGAGGACCGTAAGGTCCCTATTGCCCAATACTTCCTCACAGGGGACGCTACGGATTGGTGGGAGGCCATTGGGCCCAAAGACCATGTGGCTTCATGGGCCGAATTTCAGGAATTGATGGAGACCGAATATTGCCCGTGGCCGGTCAGACAGGCCCGAGTACATGCCTTCTATGATGCTCAACCGCGGGATATCCCCGTATCTCAAGCTATTGCTGATTTTAACAAGGAGTTGGGTTATGTGAAGACCCAAGTTGTCGAGGAGAGCGACAAAATTTTCCATTTTTCCAGAAGGATGAAATTGTCTATTCGGGACTACATGTCGGGGCTCGTCTGTACTACCTTGAAGGATTACCAGAGTAGGGCCCTTGCTTACGATATGTCTGTGACGGCGAGTGAGGCGGCCCGCGAGAGTAAGAAACAGAAGTCCGCCGGGAATTTTTCGGGCCACAAAGGTGGGGGTCGGAGAAATTTGATCTGCTAACTTTTCCACCGGTGGTGGCCCACTCGATCTACTGGGTTTCCCGCAGGGCCGCTGCCCCTTCTCGAGAGGTGAAATGCTTTAACCGTGGCGCAGGCCACATCGCCGTATTTGTCCGAACCCTTTGCCGACGTGTAATCGCAGTGTGGCCACGGTCACAAGGCTGTCAGGCCGAGAGGGAGAAAATCCTTGGTGCCCGGATTCCATTCCAGCCTAGGGAACCAAGTGTGAATCGTGGATCGCTTGCTCCTCAATCTCCGCCGAGTGCTAGTCGGGGAGAGGTCGGGAGTCACCCTCTAAGGGGGAGCTTCGGTGTCGGCTGCACCACCCGCGTGTCTATGAGATGCGGAGAGCCGACGACCCAGGCTACCGTGGCGGCAGTGCACCGTTTATATTCTTTCTCATCCTGTCAGTGTGCTTTTCGATTCCGGTGCTACGCATTCGTTCATATCTCTGGATTGTGTGCGCCGTATGAGTCTCGACCGTTTGACGCCTTGTGAGCCCTTCATCGTTAAGCTTCCTAGCGGTGATAGGATCGTTGGTGATCAGGAGGTTCGAGACTATTCTGTGTTTATTTGTGAGAGGGCTTGGCCCTCTAATCTTATTGTTGTGGGTATTGAGGGTGAGGACTTAATTCTCGGGGATGATTGGCTCGAGCGGCATGGTGCAATCATGAACTACCGCACGAGAATCATCACCATGTTAGCCGATGATGGCACCGAGCACTCTTTCGCCGGGCGAAAGAGGGGGAACCAGAAATTCATTATTAACGCCTTGAAGGCGATGAGACTCCTACGAAAGGGGTGTACCGGCTATTGGTGCTACGCCTTGCAGGCGGAGAGTGGTGGAGTCGAGCTTTCGTCGATTCCAATCGTTAATGAGTTTCCTGATGTTTTTCCTAACGAGTTACCGGGATTGCCACCGGAACGCGAGGTCGAGTTTGCTATAGAGTTAGAGCCGGGTGCGGCTCCTATTTCGAAGGCGCCCTATCGCATGGCACCTTCAGAGATGTCCGAGTTGAAGAAGCAGTTGAGTGAGCTTCTTGAGTCGGGGTATGTTCGACCGAGCGCCTCGCCTTGGGGCGCACCGGTCCTGTTTGTGCGGAAGAAGGATGGTTCACTACGTTTGTGTATCGACTATCGCGAACTAAACAAGGTGACCATCAAAAACAAGTATCCTTTGCCGAGAATTGACGACTTATTCGACCAGTTGCAGGGAGCTGCGGTATTCTCGAAGATTGATTTGAAATTGGGGTACTATCAGCTCCGGGTGAGAGAGTCCGATATGCCGAAGACAGCTTTTCGGACGAGATACGGACATTATGAGTTTGTAGTTATGCCTTTCGGGTTAACTAATGCGCCGGCGGTGTTCATGCAGTTGATGAACAAAGTCTTTATCGAGTATTTGGATAAGTGTGTCGTCGTCTTCATTGACGATATTCTTATTTATTCGAGGAACGAGGAAGAGCATGCACATCATTTGCGGATAGTGTTAAACATTTTGAGAACCGAGCAACTCTATGCGAAGTACTCGAAATGTGAGTTCTGGCTGAAGGAAGTGATGTTTTTGGGTCACGTGATTTCAGCCGAGGGGGTTCGTGTAGATCCGCAGAAGATCGAGGCGGTGTTGGATTGGGCACCGCCCAAAAACGTGAGAGAGCTCCGAAGTTTCTTGGGTTTGGCTGGCTACTACCGTAGGTTCGTCGAGGGTTTCTCGAAACTGGCTCGACCACTTACAAAGTTGCTCCAGAAATCCGGGAAGTTCGTCTGGAATGACGAGAGGCAGTTCAGTTTTGAGGAGCTGAAGAAGCGTTTGACTTCAGCTCCGGTTTTGGCGTTGCCGTGTGGCAACGAGGGATTCGCCGTTTATAGCGATGCTTCGGGTCAGGGTCTTGGGTGCGTATTAATGCAGCACGGCAAGACCATTGCCTTTGCGTCGAGACAGTTGAGGCCGTATGAGCTTAACTACCCTACCCATGATTTGGAGTTAGCGGCAGTCGTATTCGCGCTCAAGATTTGGTGTCACTATCTTTTCGGCTCTGCATGTCAGATTTTTACCGATCATAAAAGTCTGAAATACATATTTACTCAGCGGGAGTTGAATATGAGGCAGAGGAGGTGGTTAGAACTGATTAAGGATTATGACCTCGAAATCCTTTATCATCCGGGCAAGGCGAACGTCGTGGCCGACGCTTTGAGTCGGAAACCGATTGCATTGCGATCGCTTGAGATCCTTACGTCTCAGTCCGAGCTTCGGCGAGCTTTAATCGAGTTAGATGTTGAGGTTCTGTTGCCGGGAACTGTCCGGCAATTTCGTGCTTTGGAAATTTCGTCGTCTTTGATCGATGAGATTAAGTCAAGCGATCGAGGACTGATGATTACTCAAATCCGAGAGAACGTTATTAAAGGAAAGTCTCCTGGATTTGTGATTCACGAAGATGGTGTTTTGAGGTTTCGGGGTCGGCTTTGTGTGCCGAACGACTCAGAGTTGAGACAGAGTATTTTGCAGGAGGCCCATGCTACACCTTACTCCGTTCATCCTGGTTCGAGTAAGATGTACAAGGACTTGAGAAGGAACTTCTGGTGGAATGACATGAAGGAGGAGGTCGCGCAGTTTGTAGCAAGGTGTTTGACTTGCCAGCAAGTCAAAATCGAGCATCACCGGCCGGGCTTTTGCGTCACTTCGCTCCGGAATGGAAATGGGAAGATATATCGATGGATTTCATTACGAGTCTGCCGAGATCGAGGTCGGGCATGAATATGGTATGGGTGATTGTCGATCGTCTGACCAAGTCGGCACATTTTCTGGGCATCAAGGACAATTGGGGCCCGGAGAAGTTAGCTCGTGTGTTTATCGCGCAAATCGTGAGACTTCATGGTACCCCGAAGTCTATTGTTTCGGATCGTGATGGCCGTTTTGTATCACACTTCTGGCAGGCGGTGCATAAGGCGTTGGGTACCCGGTTGCGTTTGAGTACCTCTTTTCATCCCCAGTCAGATGGACAGTCGGAACGCACTATCCAGACGTTCGAGGACTTGTTGCGTGCCTGTGCTCTCGATTGGAGTAGCGACTGGGAGGAGCATTTGCCATTAATTGAATTCACGTACAACAACAGTTGGCATGCGTCGATTCGAATGGCACCGTTTGAGGCACTTTATGGGCAGCGATGTCGATCACCGATTTGTTGGAATGAGGCGTCCGATTTGGTCGGAACCAAGCCGGATGTCGTTTTAGAGACGAGGCGGAAGATAGAATTAATTCGGGAACGGATGTTGACTGCCCAGAGTCGACAAAAGTCGTATGCCGACGCCCGTCGTCGACCTTTGGAATTCGAGGTGGGAGACCACATTTTGCTAAAGGTGTCGCCGACGAAGGGAGTTTTTCGTTTTGGGAAGAAAGGAAAGTTGAGTCCGAGATTTATCGGCCCCTTTGAGATCCTCGAGCGAGTCGGTGGGTTGGCATACCATTTGGCGTTACCTCCGGCCTTGAGTCATGTTCATAGCGTTTTTCATGTTTCCCAGTTGAGGAAATATGTCCCGGATCCTAGTCACGTCATCAATTATGGCGAGATTGATATTGCCGAAGATATTAATTTTGAGGAGCGTCCTTTGAAGATTTTGGAGCATCGTGAGAAGCGACTGAGGCATAAGACCATCCCTTTGGTCAAAGTGCAGTGGTCGAGACACGGTGTCGAGGAGGCAACTTGGGAAACCGAGGATAGCATGTGTGCTAGGTACCCTGAGTTGTTTGTTTCTTAAGTTTCGGGACGAAACTTATTTTTAGAAGGGTAGAATGTAATATCCGCATTTTTCTTTCCCTTGTATTTTCATCTTTGGTGTATTTCTCGATCGTAGTGCCCCTCGTGTACCTTTCAGTGTGTCCTTCCTGTCAACTGTTGAACTGTTTTCTCGTTATTGTTGTGCGGAACCGCCGTTTCGGGATTGCCGTGGATCCATTTCGTGTTATTAGTTCCCAAATATTGATTCCTATCGTTTTTATTCTCTTTCCGGATCATTTTTATCATTTTGGGACCCAAAAGGGGTGTGGGCCGCGGCACAAGGTGTGTGCGCCGCGGCACACAAATTTCTCCAATTGTTGGTCGAGCGATCTGTACTGTGTGTCGCGGCACACCCATCCGGTGCCGCGGCACAAGCAGCTGAAGTCGTGCCGCGCACACTGTCCGGTGCCGCGGCACACCCGTGACATCTCGCGACCAAAACCCGATCAGACTGGTGCCGCGGCATACGCAGGCTGTGCCGCGGCACACTGCCGAAACCTGGGAGTAATTTTTGGCCTGTGCCGCGGCACACTTCGGCTGTGCCGCGGCACACAAAGCGGTCAACTGTGCAATCTCGTCCTTATTAGACGAGATCGGCCATTTTTCTCCTTCATTTCACCTGCGCGAGAGAGAGAGGTCTAAGGGGGGAGAACTTCTCAAGCATTCTTCATTCGGGGGTCGATTTTCATCATCTCCCTTCGGTTGTGAGGCTCGGATAATCAATCTAACGCGTGTTCTACGGATCTTAGTACTTGAATCTTCAAAGGTAATATTTCTAGAACCCTATTTTCGATTAATTTGGGGGTTTTGGGTTTTTCTTCCGATTCGTTCCGTTTTGTTGGTGGATTCATGATGAATACGATTAATATTGTTAGTATCTTTAGCTTTCCTACGGATTCATGGTTATTTTGCGGATTTTTACGGAATCGAGAGGGTTTGGTTGTGGTCCGCCCTCGTTGTTATTTTTGGGTACGAATATACATGAATCGTAGGCGGGTTTCCGGGTGTATTCCATTTCCGTAATCGTCTAGAGTTGGTTGTGATTGTGTTATTCGAATCGTTAGGTTCATTTCCGCCGGTTCCTTGCGGTCGTGTTCAACTCTTCCTTTCCGTTCGTATCACCGTCTATTAACCGAGGCAAGTACCCTTATGAACTTACAATCTTGACATAGTAGTTTTGTATGAGGAATTGTGTGTGTGTATGCTCACTACGGGTTAGATCCGACGGGGTCTCGGTAGGGCTCCACGAAGCTGTGGAACCGCGAGCTTGCTTTTAACCACTGTGGGTTAGATCCGACGGGGTCTCGGCAGGGATCCACGAAGCTGTGGGTCCGCGGTTAATTGTGGTGCATTTTACAAATGTGGTTTTGATTATTGGCATTTCCGGAGATGAGTGTTTTGGAACTATGATTTCTTGATTGCATGCATTGCTATATGTGTAAGATGTAAATTGTTCATTTGGTTACTTGTACTAGCGTAATTGCTAACCCCTCTGGGGACCCATTTTGGGGAAATTCGTTTTATGAATTTCAGGTCAGGTTCATCGAGACGAGCGGGCGCTGGACCAGTATGCGGACAATGGCCGTGCGTGATGATTGTGCACGAGTGGTGTCTTGTTGCCTTCTATCTTTTACCTTTGTGGTCTTTAAACTAATAGAAGTACTCGAGTACTTAAGAACTTTTACTTGTCGGGATTATATTGTTGTTTATTATGTTGTGATGGATTATGGTGTCATGTTTGACCAGTTAAACCGGGTGAATTATTTTGTTGGGCGTCTTTATGACGAGGTATTTTTCTGTTGTTTCTGTGAGTCGATGAGTATGATGCTTGTTCAGCCTGGTGGGTCCCATTTAGGGATTCACGGTGCTGTAATATACCTCGGATATCCTGGGGGTGTTACAAGTCTCTCGGGACCCCACGTATCCTTGATCTCAAGGAAATGAGCTGATTTAGTTAAGCGGTCCACAATCACCCAGATAGTATTCATGCCACGACGACTCGTCGGCAAACTCGTGATGAAATCCATAGAAATGTCTTCCCACTTCCACTCCGGAATAGGGAGAGGTTTCAAAGATACCCACGGCCGCCGATGTTCAATCTTAACTTGTTGTGAGTTAAGCATCTCGAAACAAATTCTCGCGACTTCTCGCTTCATATTACTCCACCAAGAATTTTGTTTTAAGTCCTTGTACATCTTCTTGGACCCGGATGAATGAATAAGGGGTAGCATGAGCTTCTCTCAAAATAGAGTTTTTCAACTCGTCATTCGCGGCACGCACAACCGGTTCTTAAACCTCAAAAGTCCATCCTCGTGGACTACGAATCGTGGGCTTTCCCGAGCCATATCTTCACGGATGCACAACAATGAAGGGTCCGAACTCGATTCTCTCGATTACGTCCTCAAGTGACGATGAAATCTCTAACATACAAAGTTGTCCCCGAACTCGCCAAGCTGCACTCGATCTCGGGTCTAAGGAATTCTACTTGAAGCTCCTTCTGAACTGTTAAACGAGCAAGCATCTGCTCCTGAACGGACTTACGACTCAAGGCGTCGGCGATAACGTTCGCCTTGCCCGGGTGGTAAAGGATCTCGATATCAAAATCTTTGATTAGTTCCAACCACTGCCTCTGTCGCATATTTAACTCCTTGTGAGTAAATATATACTTCAACTCTTGTGATTGGTGAAGATCTGACAGGTGATGCCATTAAGGTAACGACGCCAAATTTCCAACGCGAAGACCACGGTTGCTAGCTCCGGCCGTGGGTTGGATAATAAACCAGCTAATCCGAGGAAACATCAGATTTACTTAATATCTTTCGGAGGTTGCCAATCTCGGATAGTCTCCGTCTTCTGAGAGTCGACACGAACTCTGTCAGATGAAATTACATGCCCGAGAAAGTCACTTCGAACCTCCAGAACTCACATTTGGAAAACTTTCCATAAAGTTGCTCTCGTCTCAACACGTCGAGAACCTGATGAAGATGAACCTCGTGTTCCTCTCGGCTACGAGAATAAATCAAAATGTCATCGATGAAGACAACAACAAACTGATCCAAAAAGTCGATGAAAACCCGATTCATTAATTCCATGAATACCGTAGGTGCAATAGTTAGCCCGAACGGCATAACTACGAACTCATAATGACCATAGCGTGTACGAAACGCTGTCCTCGCGATATCCGACTCTCGAATCCGCAACTGGTGATATCCAGATCTTAAGTCGATCTTGGAAAATACTGAAGCTCCCTGAAGTTGATCTAAAAGATCATCAATACGAGGTAAAGGATACTACTCTTGATCATCACCCTGTTCAACTCCCGGTAATTAATACACACACGAGACGAGCCATCCTTCTCCTTGACAGATCACACCGGTGCTCCTCACGGGGACGCAATCGGTCGGAGATAACCTTTCTCGAACTACTCCTCAAGTTGAATCTTCAACTCCCGCATTACAGTCGGGGCCATCCGATACGGTGCCTTCGATAAAGGGGACGACCGGCTCCAACTCACCCCGAATTCCCTACTCTATGTGAAGGCAACCAGATAACTCGTCTGGAAATACATCGTCAATCGATGACAATGATACCACGAATGATTGAACATTTCGATTGCCCTAGAATGGTCAATCGATAAAAAGAGATACCAATAATGATTGAACAACTCGATTGCCTTAGAAAGGCCAATCGATGAAGATGATACAATGAATGTTTGAATAACTCGATTGCCTTTGAAAGGCCAATCGATGAAAATGATACAATGAATGATTGAATGACTCGATTGTCTTAGAAAGGCCAATCGATGAAAATGATACAATGAATGATTGAATAACTCGATTGCCTTAGAAAGGCCAATCGATGGAAATGATATAAGGAATAATTGAATAACTCGATTGCCTTAGAAAGGCCAATCGATGAAAATGATACAATGAATGATTGAATAGTTCGATTGCGGAATTTCTCTGCTTTCGTCATAATAATACTTCTTCTGGAACAACGGGGATTACTTCCCTGAAGCACACATTCGACAACCAACGACGGAAAGATAGCGACCAAACGCTAACAAACACTGAGGATAGTATCAAGACGATCAAACCAACTAATACCGAAAATTACATCGTCTTAAGATAAATTCACCACGATTAGATCCATCAACCAATCGCGGTCATTAAGCTTAATTCGGTATGATTCCGAAAATTCTTCCATCGTCAGGTAGACCGATGGTATGAGGTCCACAAGCAATAGGACTATCCCGAAATAAGTCTATTCAAGCATGATTCGAAAATGAATGAATGCGGTGTACCAGCATCAAAAGGTACACACAAGTTGAAATAAAATTACGAGTATACCTGAAATCATTCGGACCACCGGATCGTCGATCCTCCTCATCATATGAATCTGGGACTTGCCGGTCCCCGAACCGGACGCTCTCGTCTGATAAATACGAGCTCCAACTCTATTTGCTTCCATTGTCTTAAACGACGATGACAAAGCAGTCTGATTCTGAAACGCTGGTTGCTTCGGGGCCTGAGATGCCGCCTGAGCCGAATTGGAGTCCTTTCGGCAAAAACGGGCCTTATGCCCAAAATTCCCACAATTATAGCACGTGATAGACGGTTTCAGACACTCAGTGCTGAAATGACCCGGCGTTCCACAATTGAAACGAGTGATGGCCGAACTGGCCGCTCGGGAATGAGATCCCGCACGATTCTGCGCCGTAGGAGGTCGCTCAGAAACGATAGGACTCACACGAGGCTTCTTGAAGGTTGACTGACCGCCTTCGGATTGATTACGCTTCGTTGATTTCTTGCCGACAAATGAAGGTTGTTGTTCAAAGACTTTCCTTAGCACTGCTCATACGGGAGAGTTCGCTCGTTTAATCCGTCATTAGTGGCTCAATGATGATTGAGCAATCGCACATGGGTCATCATGGCCTCGCATAAAAGTGAGTGGATCAACCCGAACATCTTCTCGATCGAGCCGAGTCCCGGGCACGATTTCCGCAATGAGTGATTATTTCTCGGGTTTGTCCGCACCGCGCCTCTCCCCGTGCATCCTCGACGCCTCTCTCCATACTGAAGTCGGAAGGTCGCATAATGATTATATTTCCCGCATGATTAGCACGTTATGATTATGTCATGAGATGATGAAAATGAGTATACATGCTCTAACTTAGTGATTATATGGATGATTTACTGAAGTTACATGATTATCTGATGAAATTCTTAAAATGATTATCTTGAATAACTTAACAAGATTGATAATATGATCATCCAGATTGACAACTGAGTAATGAAATGAATTGAGTAATTAATGAGTTAACATGATCGTCCTGATTATTAACTGAGTAATGAAATGAATTAAGTGATTAATGAGTTAACATGATCGTCCTAATCACAATGAATGATGATGTTTGAGGATTGTTAATTGATGAATGATGAATGAATGACTATTGCCAGAAATTATACCATGGCGTTAGAAATCTTACAGCTTCTTCCTATTCGATTGGCTCGGCATTTGCACAGTCACACGTGACGCGAAAGTCCAATGATACTAGTCCGATGACGATGATTTCAAATGAGACATGACTCGGAAGGTAGTATTCAAAACCACTCTCCGATACCAACTCGTAACACCCCAAACTAGGCGGATATTACAAAGGCCGTAGATCCCCAACCGGGACCCACCGTGCAAATGAAAATGAATGAATTACACAAGATAAATGTAGTACCGAACTACATTACAACAATAATTACTCCGATGAGGAGTTTAGTTACAACACACCAGACAATATCAATACTAGTGTATTTTATATGAAGATAAAATACACAACACCGAATGAAACGGAGTATTCAAATGAAAGTCTCAAATGGAAAATAAAGGACAATAACATGAATAATCGAAGATCGGGGCCCCTACTATTATCACTGACTCTCGACGCGCGTGTTCTCCCGTACTTTTGCCTTGCCAAGACACGAAAACAAAATCCCCAAACGGTCACATAAAGAACAACAATCCTCAAGGGTTGAAAATACACAATCATGATTATATCTGAAGTTATGAAATATCTTGTCGAAACATACGCAATCAAACATGCTATATGAATCAACTAACAGTACGGCTCAAAGGGTGGTACCACACTACGCCCGGCATGGAAATGTATCCGTGCACAAGCCACCAACGAGTATCGATCGAATACCCGTGTGGTCTTGTACCTAATGAGTCTCACGAGACAATATGACTCACAGTCCAATGTGAGGCCAACAACCAACACACGAATTAAACGTGCCCGACATGAAAATCCAACACATACCAACCGGCATGCCAGTATGACCCGGAATGCCACGATATAACAAAGGTGACATCGAAAATGAATAATGACTCACCGAGGTGGAATGGTAATGAAATAAATGACAGCTCAATGAAAAGATTGAAACTGTCGTTCCTTATGACTGAAGTGATTAATTGACAACAACAAGTTTTGATACGGTTAATATAATGATGAATGAGTTATGATTATGAATGAACAACAACAAAAGGGATGAATATCCTTTAAACCGAGTAAGAATTAACTTACACAATACCGGTGACAATTATCCTTCCACGAACAACGTCCTAATTGAGATATCGATCGCTCGAACAACCTTGAATTATACAATATCCAACAACCCGTTCAATACAAGAATCAAACACGAATATAACGAACTCAAAACGTCGATACGATTAAACTAAATTCATTGGGGCATTATATCGAATACGTTGTGGCCAAACTCTGATTGTTTACAATCAAATCTCAATAAGCCACCATCAAATCCCCCAAGAAGTTTTTCAACCCAACAAACATCTTCCAAAAGATTAATAATCCAAAATGAATACCCGAAAACGTGATTATAACGACAATTAATCGAAAACCCCCAATTTCAACCCGATATTCAAGGTGTTCTTGAATAATTCCTCAATAATCCAATGAATCCTTATACAAACTCATAATCATATACATATCCCTTCATATAACATGATTATAACGTCCAAAACATCATATCTCAACACAAAATCGAAGTCCAAGGTGTTGAAGAAATTACCTCTAGAAGATCCAACCACTTCGATCCGAAGAACACGAGTTTAATCAAGTATCCAAGCTTCACAACCGAATGAAAATGATTAAAAACCACACACAAGTGATAGGTGAAGAGAGTTTTCTCCCTCAAGCCTCTCTCTCTCGTATGAAGGTGGAAGAAATGGAAGGAATGAGCTGAAATGCTCAAAAAAACGAAATTATAGGGGTTGACTGTCTGTCGGACACGGCCCGTGCCGATCGGCACAGTCGCGGCGCGCAACTGGCCGGCAGGGACTCGACCGTGTCCTGCTTGACACGGTCGCGGCGCGAAGGGGCCCTTCCGATAGTGACCTGTCTGACGCCGGCATTGACTCGACCGTGTCCTGGAACACGGTCGGGCGTCTGGGCAGTCGGTTCTGGCTTATCCGGAATAGTTCGACTTGGCCATGCCAGACGACACGGTCGAGTCCTGTGGCAGAGACTTCGGCATTTCCGGACGAGTACAGCACGGCCGTGTCGGACGACACGGCCGAGTTCGGTCGGCAGTGATCGGCCAATAACTGAACAATGAGCGGGTGAGCTAAAACGACCATAACTCTCTCGTTCGGACTCAGATTGACTCACCGTTTGAACCATTGGAAAGCTAACTCGATGTTCTATAATATTGCAAAGATTCAGAATTTTTGGAGTTACCGAAAATTAATGGTGATCTAACAAAGTCGAACTCATATGTGGAAAGTTGAAACAATGGACAATAACGATACACAACTCGAAGTTTCTCCGAACGGTGAACACGGGTGAATGAATATGATTGATGAATGATTATAAATGAGTGAAAATCCACTGAGTGACAATCACCAAATGAAATTACTGAATGATAGTGACTGAATTACAACCGGGTATTACAAATAAACCCATATTGAATGGTGTTTCCATAATGATCGTAGACTTAATATTGATATTGCTTTTGATAGAAGGACTTGAGAGAAGGATCATTGTAGGTTTTATTATATCTTGTAAAGGTGGATTGTTAACCGATCTTCAAAGATAATAGTTTGAATGTAATGATGATATTGATAACAACCTCAGATTTTTCCAAACTACCTTTGAAGACTTATAATCGAGATTGGAGTAAGTTTTATGATGGCATGTTTAACCTGGAAATTCGAAGACATCAACACCATAGGATCATTCAGATTCGCATGAGTATTATATGTGTGAGTATAACATACGTTAAGCACTATGCATTACGTACGTTATACCCTCAGGCAACTCAGTCGAATGACCTGAGAAGAACTGTCAAATTGCATGCATAATGTGCGCTAGGCTTCATAGCTTACGTACGCTAACGTGCAGACGTAACGTACGTTACGTAGGTGTGTAACGTACGTTATGAAGGGTACAGTTAGGATTCGTTCGTCTTTCGATGTTTTTCCTCGTGTGATTGATTGTTTACTTAATGATAGGATATTAGGGACGAATTCCCCATGATAATCCAGTGTCAATCCTTTCCGATTGTCGTTTTCATTGGAGTTCCGGATTGTTCCAATCAACCGTATTTCCGGAGAATTCGCGAGAGATTACCAAGGCAAGTACCTTGATATACGAATTATAACTACATGAAATCATTGTTGCCGAAGTGTGTAAATTATCTCTATGAATATAAATATATTTATATATTTATATGTTAAATATATGTATGTGGATATATATATATATATACACATACATATGTCGGCGAATGTCGAGTGATTATTATCGATGCTAGTTGACGTACTCAACTTGGATTAATGTATGAACTATATTTATAGAAGTAATATGGTAAAGTTTATGTGTTCGGTTGAGTTACGTGTATGCGTAACATTGGTTGGTTTTGCCGAAGGCGTATTTTGTTGAGTCTTGATTGATAGAGTGCGTGTTGTTATTTATTTGGTCATTGACTGATGAATAAATTGTGTAGATTGGTGGATTGTTTTGATAAATGTTGCAACGATTGACTGTGTGCTTGATATTTGTAACAACGTGAATACTTGTTATGAGAGATGTCATATCCGGGTGCCTTTGAGGGCTGGGCGTGTACTCCGGCCGGGTGTACGCTGCAATGAGCGGCTCCATATGATTGGTGAACACCGGTGTTACCTAATGCGGGAGCAAGGGGCGGCTCCTGTGGGAGTGAACGCCGGCGAGGTGACATGTGCAATGGGCGGCCAATATAGTGGAGTGAACGTCGGTACACAGGTGTGCAAGGGATGCACCTGGCAGGCTTATTGGTAACGGATATTCGAGTGATAGCTAAGAACCAATACCAAACGATTTTCGAAATTCAAAGTTTCTTTCAACTCACTTTAAAATGTTGGTCTTGATATAGACCACGATTCGTGTTTTCTGAAAGTTTGTTTCAACTTGTTCTAAACGTTGGTATCAGGGTTAATTAACCAAGGATATCTGACAAGATTTCTGAGGGTTAATTAATCAAGGGTCTGGAGCAGGATTTGTCGAATGAGAGATTTTGTCTTTGATTGATCTTTTGATGATATTAATGGGTCGAGAACCTCGTGAAATGTTGAGATGATTGATCTCGTGATGATATTATTTAGATTGGGTCGAGAACCCCGTGATATATTGTAATGATTCGCTTGTGATAGTGTTCTATAAATTGGGTCGAGGACTCCGAATAACGTTGAATTGATTTTCTTGTAAGATTGTTTTCCACATGCTGGGTTGAGGACCCGAGGACTCTTGAAGTTATTTTCTAAAAGTATTCCCATTCGATTTGCAAAACCCCAAGATAGCTCGAGTCAACAATAACGTTTTCAAAACTATCTTATTTAAATATTTTTCCTTTTAAAAAGGGGGGTTTTCAAACTAGATATTCTGACTCATTGGGCGTGTTTGAAGTTTCAATGGGGCTATGTTCCGTAAACGAAATTGACGGTATCAATATCTTTCCCTTGTGTAAATGAATACTCTTCTGTACTGGTTGTGTGAATGTGTGGAGCATGTTAAGGCTTCGCGGCTGTTGAGTTTTCGTGTTGATATTTTTCGTATATCCTATATGTTATGTACTTGCACTAGCAAAATTCCAGTTTGCTAACCCCTGAGTTTTCGGGGGGTGGGTGCCTGTCATTGCGCTCAGGTTTTGCAGCTCGGGAGCAGTCACAGGATTGGCTTGGAAGGAGATGGAGAACAATAATGCTAATCACACAGGAGTCAGGGTCTTTTCTTTTGTTTTATCTTAGTCGGTATTTTCTCTTTTGGTCGAGTATTCACCCTTATACGGGTGTAGTTTTCATTCATTAAATCAAGTTGTCATTTCTTTCTGTGTTTAAGTTCATTATTGTCGTTGAGTTGTAAATTACATTGGTTTTTAAATTGTCTTATGACCTTGTCGGTTTGTCTTGTAAATATTTGACCTCGGTCGGTCAATCATTGAGTAGTCTTTGGAAGTTTAGTCTGGTAGATCCTTGTGAGAAGGGTCTATGGCATGTGATATTCTCGGTCGAATTCTGGGGGTGTTACACTTCTAAGGAGTCGTAATCGTCCCCCAAGGAGTCCTCTCGGTCACAAGGTTGCCGGTCTATATACCTCTAATAAAAAAATACAACCCCAATCTCAAATAAAATAATGTAATTACTCACGACATAATCTCACAGACTCCCAAAAAAACCTGCATTTCATTTCACAAAACAGTCGTCGCAGAAAAAAAAACTCCTATTACAAAATACGCTCCTTAGCCAGAAAACAATATTTTTTTGAGAAGTAGAGAGGAACTATATCCCATAACCTGGCCTACGAAAATAACTGTACAAAAAAATCCTAGAAGCAATTACCTTAATGAGTAGTACGCAGCGCCAAAGAAAATCTAGGATCAAATCCAAACTGAAGAAGAAGAAAAAGCATTGTTTGAGTAGAGGCAAAGTACAAAAAACTGGTAAGAAATGAAATACAGCTGCCCCGGGGCTAAGAAATAAAGCCAGGACAAAGAAAACCAAACTTCGAAATAAGATTTGGAGATCAGTTCAAAATAACGAATCCAAACCCGAAAACAAGATCGAGGAAATCATTATGTATAAATGAACCATGCCAGTGTCTCCTTCCTCAGAACACACAGACAACACAGATACACACACATGCACACAGCCACACATACACACAAACACACACACCAGCACAGATATGATGTAGTAAACATCATCGACAGGAAACTAATTGTATCGAGAAATCATAGAACCAAAGAAAATCCAGGATCAAATCAGAAGAGGCAAAGTACAAAAAACTGGTAAGAAAAAAAAAATAAGCCAAGAAAATCGTCGGACGAAACTAAATGTACCAACTCAGAACCAATTACCTGATCCATTCGTTTTGTTTTTTTCCAGATCTGCAATATTGATAACATTTTTATTTTAAGTCATGTTTCGGAGTTTCTCAATCACGATGGTTTTGGGTGCGTTCCGATTCGACACTTTCAAGATTCGCTAGAACTAACTGAATTTGAGGTTGTACTGGATTTTGACATATATGTCATTATGCAAGTCAGATTCTTAAGGATACCATATGGCTACTCGATTACAGGATTTTGGATACTTCTTCCCAATATTTTGTTCAGACGGTTGAAATAGATTTCTCATTTTATAATGCTTGTATAAATACTAGACAACATGGTTGTGTAAGTCTGTTGCGATGGTTATATTATTTGTAAAATTGCAATACGTGTTTGTGTACTTCATAACAATATCAATCTTTTTCTGGTTATGCTCCAATATTTGTTTGGTTACTGTCGGACAATTGTTTGGGTTCTTCGGCTACTTGAAATGCAGATTAGGAAAATCGTCTCAGATTAATGTGCTAAACTAGTAACCCTCATACTAATCTAATGAATCAAGAAGGGTAACTATACAAATTAAATAAGGCAATCAAATTATATAAAAAGTATCCACCACATCATAATGATAAAATAAATGGTATCCATTTAACGAGCAATAGGGTAACCAAATAATAAACGGTAACCAAAAAATTCTTTGTAGTGCGTGGAGGTGGCAAAGACAACGAAGTACATTAAATTTAAAAATATTCAACAAATTTGACGAATGAACATTCACTACAAACCACAACAACAAAAACCAATAAATTCAAGCTATGTACTTATCCTTTTGCTCGTACTTAGTAAACAAAAGTTATTAAAAAATTAGGTACCATCAAGAAATTTAATGTAACTTGAGTATCTAAAACTATATATTCTGGTAACCAATTCATATAACGAAAGTATCCTCACTTCTGGAATCATTTTCATTACTAAATACCGTAGAATGATGAGCAACAATCAAAAATTTTTTGCAAACAAATATTCAATACCAGAAATATCCAAACTTATGTTTCTCGAATTCTTATTCCATAGTAAAGAAGAAATGTACATTAACAACAGGTATCCGTTCATATGTATTTGAGTAAACAAAATTTCGTTGAAAAAGTATCCACATGTGTGTTCCAGTTTTATTGATAAATACTTACAGAACACATTGAATCTGGAATTTTTCGACAAATTTGGTGAATGAACATTTGCTACAACCACAACAACCAACGAAAGCAACAAAAATTCGAGCGCTAAAATCCTGCCATAGAATTGTTGAAGATGAGTCCTTCTACATCATAGTTTTATGAACCTCTGATCTAAATTGAGAAGCCTAGCCGTCGGTCGTCCGCCTTCTCGGTGAGTTCCGATGTCATACAACCGCCGATCAGAACATAGAAGTTTTGTCTGGAGGTTTATGGGATTTGAAGACGAGGGAGAGGGTATACGGCAAAGAAGACAGGAGGGAGAAAATAGATCTGATATGTTATGCGCTCTTTTGGTAGGGAAGATAATACAGGATTTTTATTTGGTAACTGAATTGTAGATACTATTATTCAGCAGTTGAAATATCGTGATCATGTTTTGACCTATATATTTAAATTGTGTTATAAATGTAACTAGATGTTCTCCCGTGCGATGCACGGCGTAATATTACATATTTTATTATATTAGTAATATGTGATTGAATTTCAATAATATTGTAAAATTTTTGTAAAATATACATGAGTCAATACACACACACACACATATACATACACTATTATTTAATTTGTTTTTATTTATAAATTCTTATCATGTGATCTAAGGGCACATGATACGAAAATCATAATTTAATTAAGCATATGTATTTATTTTTCATGTAGGACAATATGAGTCTTATATCTAATTTTATAAATAATAAATTAAATTATATTTATTATTATCAACTTTCATTAAAAGTATTCAACCCATATTCTTACTAATATAATTTTTTATATGATTTGGCATTAATATAATTATTTTATTATTTTACAATCAGAACAAAATAATTCTGAAAAATCAAATAATTGTTAAAGTACAAACTATGAAAATAAATTAAAAATATATATTTTATTCAATATTCTAATATTTTTATATGGAAATATTTTAATCATCTAATATATTATTATTATATTTAAATTACTTTATATATATATACACTATATGGATGTCAAATTAGAGAGTAAGAAGTAAGAATTAATTTGATATATTTTTTTATCAAAAATAATATTGATTCGAAAAAGTTATAATTGTTTAAACTATTGAGTTAAAAATAAAAATAAATGAGAGAAAAATTTTAATGGGTAGACATTATATATGGAATAACCCTCTATTCCCTCCCAAACTAAATCTATTTTTTTAAGATTTTTAAAAAAGAGAAATAATGTGAAGATGATACGTGTCTCTT
The DNA here is from genome assembly GCA_033398695.1 of Orobanche coerulescens. NCBI lineage: Eukaryota > Viridiplantae > Streptophyta > Magnoliopsida > Lamiales > Orobanchaceae > Orobanche > Orobanche coerulescens. Next base: position 52,841,268 of record CM065801.1, on the reverse strand, counting down.
TAATTTTTTTTGCGACTCTCTTTTAATATTAAGTATGGATTAGTTTCTATGTATTTTTTATATGTAAATAAATTGTATGTTGTGTGTATATATATATATATATATATATAAACTACCCTATTTCTTCAGCAGGCAACAATGTCCACAACCCCCAACCAAAATCGCCCTGCCACGGGCGGTGTCCCTTGGAATCAGGATGCCGAGTCTCTGTTCCGAATGAAACCCATATCAGAAATCCGAAATGTCGAGGTTACCACCCGGAAGTAGATCCAAGCTAAGAGTGAGGAACTCTGCCAATTGGTCGGAAACCGCTACCGTGATCTCATCGACTCTGCGGACTCCATTGTCATCATGAAGTCATCCTGCGAGTCCATCTCTGGAGAAAAATCCGATTTTGGTCCTTTATAGATGTATGTGTTTGATTTTGGTCCTTTATTGACGCTCTGTCCGATTTTGGTCCTTTATAGATGTATGTGTCCGATTTTGGTCCTGCGATGAAAGAGAGTCGACTAGAAAAAGGCATGTGAAGTACACTCTCCGACTAAGGACCAAAATTGGACAGTATTATAACTTAAAGGACCAAAATCAAACAACTGTATACTTAGAGGACTAAAATCGGACAAGCATACTTAAATTGGATGTTCCTTTTTCTTATTTGCATTATGGGCTCTGTTTTTTGATGATAAAGTTGAATTCGTGGTCTCAATTGGGGTTGATTATATTAATGGGAAAGAGAAAATAAGTAGGCCTGAGACTTTTCGTTTCCGGGGATAAAAATACAGAAACCGGAACCGAACCGCATAGTTTTTTCGCAGTTCGGTTTTGCCGGGTTTTTTACCCGAACCGACTCGGAACCGAACCGCATAGAAACCGAACCGAACCGGAACCGAACCGGAACTAATTTTGTATGGTTCAGACGGAATATATTATATTATATTTTATTTTATTAAAATTATATTATATTATATTATATTATATTAAACATAGTTTTTTCACGGTTTTTTCGGAACCGAACCGCATAGTTTTTATTAAGTAAACCGGAACCGAACCGCATAGTTTTTATTAATTTCCGCTGCATTTTCCGGCGAATTTACGTCTGACTTATACGATAATTCGTATCAAGACGTGCTCTGATTGGCCGAGGAACTGTGGGAAGGAGATCACGAGCAAGATTAGCGGAAGGTACTTGATTGATGTGGTTGGCAGTGGGTCTGAGCTTTCTTTGGCTGAGAAGTTGATCAGGGAAACCATGGATAGTAAACAGGTTTTAGAAGGTAGTTTAGAGTGGCTGAAGAGTGTGTTTGGTTCCGAGATTGAGTTGCCTTGGAAAAGGACTCGCGAGCTTGTCTTAGGCGAAGACTCGGATATATGGGAAGATATTTTTGAAGATGCTTTTGTTCAAAAAATGAAAGGAATTACAGATTTGCAATTTGATGAATTACGTAGAGTTGTTAATGTGGCGGAGTCAGTTCGATCAATAGCAAAACCTCCTGGTGATCCTACTGATTCTGAGGATTACTTGAATAGATTTCAAAGTAGTGGTGGGGTTTGGTTCATGACGCCCAACGGCAAAAAGGTAGGGTCTGTTCTTGGCACAAAATCCCAAGAAAATGATTCTCTCAGCTGTCTTAGCACTTATTTTAGCCCCGAAGTAAGCCGGATTAAAGATAATGTGGATAGTTGCTGTCGGTATGTTCTTGAGGATCTACTCAGTTTCCTGGAGTCGCCACCACGTAGGTTGAGGGATTTGGCACCATATGTACAAAACAAGTGCGGTGAAAGTTGTTGGCCACTAAGTATACTGGATACAGCTTGGGAAGTAGTTTAAACAACAAGCTGTACTGATTTTAAATTTGAGTACGTAGCGGAAGTCTTAGATATAGTAAGTTGTTGTGGATACAGCAACTAGGTGTACAGTGTATACTTAAATAATCACAGTAAATAAAACAGTAAAAACTCAAGGTAAATAACACAGTGTTTAAAGTCGTTCGAGGTAAACCCCTCTACGTCCACTGGTCCTCCACACAGGATTAAATGTTTATTATAATTACTATGTACACAACTACGTAATTATAACAGTTATACAATCAATATATCGTTCACACAGATTGATATAAAGATCTTAGCTTCAACCGTTCACACAGATTGGTTTGAGCTAAAGCTTGACTAACTTCTTCACACAGAGTTCTGAAGCTTCGTCTTCCTCAGTCCACACAGGGCTGATCTGGGTTTGTTCAAAGTATAGAACATAGAGTGAACAAGAGCTTTGACTTTATGAGCTTGTAGCTGATGAAGTGTTGTTCAAAAGGATGAGCACTGCATATCTCTTTTATCTGAGTTGCAGTAAGCTTGGAGATATATTTTGCTCTGATGATAACTTGATAGCTTTGAATGATTTTTGGTTTCGGTAACTGATCTTCAATGCCTTCATGAGATATATATAGTCTCTAAAATATATATCCATTGAGATGTATCCGTTGAGCAAGATTCCGTTCCAACGGGATTAAAAGCACGATCCGGATTTAGCGGGATTTGAAGATCTGTTGACTGACAGTATTTAAATACTTTATCCTTGAGTATTTAAATACTTCTTTATTCAACGGGACTTGACTTCTGAAGATTCCTTCTTGTCCTGTTGAGAGCTGTATGGAATATAACTGTATTGGTGATTCGAGACAGTTTCCATACTTGGTCTTTATAAGACTTCTTTGCTGTACTGAAGGGTTCCACTATATGCTGGATTCGAGACAGGTCTTCGATACAGGTAGATGCCTCAACACTTCGATACAATTTCCTTTACTGTATGCGTATTGGCATATATGTCAAAACCTCTTATCAAATACTATTCGATACAGGGATTGAATATCCCGGCTGTTTCGATACAGGGTTCTTGTTTTCCCAACAATTTCCCCCTTTTTGACAATTTGCCAAGACTTTAACTTTCTAACATTCAAGTCTTCTTGATGACTTCTGGCAGATTTCTTGGTCTTTCGTCAAAAGGTCTGTCTTTCAGCAACTTAGTCTATTTAATGAATCTCGCCAAAGTAGTTCGATCTGACTAAGGACTTTTACAACTTAAGCTTATGATTGGCGCGCAGGCACAATCTTACAATGTATTCTAAGCTTACAACAGAAATCATGAATTGTTCGTAGACTAGTTCGTACAGCTTAATTTTCAATCAAGTTTCTATACTTGAGATTGTTATCAAACAATTTAAGTAATCATACATCAAAACAGTATATTACGAGTTGTAATCTTTCAAGACAAACAAACACTTTTATTGATATTCAAAATAAATTGAGTACATGGTTTGCTGTTTCGAAGGAAAAATTACAAAAACAAAAACTAATATACAAGGATTTCAGCTCCTATCTATAGTCCGCATGTCTCCATGGCTTTCTCCCTGGATCATTCTCGGTACCACGCCACCAGTTCTGTAGGGAATCGTTGCCTCGATCCTGGTATATAGCTCTTCCTTCATAGGATCTATCAAAGGCAAGAATCCAGTCTTCTGGATGGGTGATCCGATCTCCTCTTTTGTGTTTGGATTTCATCTCGATCTTGAGAGGGAGTTTTCCTTCTTCTAGCATCTTCGTAAATTTGTCTGCGGCCTCTGCTAAAGTTTTATAGTTCTTGAAGATGGCGGATTCCCTGATGAGTTTAACAAAGTATCTCATCAATTCGTTCTTCCTCCATTGCTTCACTTCATCGGCAGTGGGATGGCGGTTGGTCGGCAGACGAATCTCAGAAGGTCTTTGGATTAGGTTTTGCCACGGAACATTTGGATCATGAAATTCTGGTCGGGAGCCTGAAATCTTAAAACTCTGGGAGGGAGGGGCTAGCTTGTTTAATTCGGCAGTGATGCTGTCTTGAGCAGCCTCGAATTCCCTTTCCCTGATTCTTCTAGCAGCTTCGCTTGCTTCTTCCCCCTTTTTGGCGTCATCAAGACGTCCTAGGATCTCTAATGCAGCATCCTGTTTCGTCTCGATGTTAGTCATTCTTTCTACAAGGGAGGAGAGTGCTTGTGACATGTTCTTGATGCATTTGTCGTAGGCTCGCAATTGAGAACTGTTTTCGATCATAGCACATGCGGTCTTGGCTTCAGCGATTCGTGTTTTGGTTGCCTCTTCCTTCAGGAGTTGCTCTTGATTGTCTTCCATGATTTTCAGTGCTTGCTTGAATACTTCTGGCAAAATAATGAAGGCCTCGACTACTCGAGAAACTTCATGTTGTAGAGTGGTCATCTCTTCCACGACAGAAATATGCATCTAATTCAAGGCTTTTTCAACTGAAGACAGAGCATTCACTGCATCCTGAATGAATACAGTTTGAAGACCAAGAGCACGCAGGCGCTCTTTCCTAGCGGCAGAAATCGGAGAATCTGGTTAAGCAAAATCTTCAGAGCAGTTCAACCTCCTTAGGTTCACGGTTGGGCGTGAACTAAGTTGGACATCCTCAGGTACGACACTGTCCTCGGATTCCACGGTTGAAGGGGCAAGAGCAGCTTGTTCTGGTTCGGCGGCAAGGGGTTGTGAGTCTTCCTGTTGCGAAGTTTCGTCGGTAGACATGGATACAGGAGGGACTGAATCCTCCTGTTGTCTTTCAGTGACAACTACTTCTTCTTGAGCGGTGGCAGACTCGGGTGCCTGTTCCAAAACTACTTCTACTTCCTCGACTTGAGGGACTGATTCCTCCTCGTCGGGAATTTTCTCTTGCTGTGGCGAAGGGGGCTTGCTTCGAGTTGACGGCCCTTTGTCATCTTTTGGTGGAGAGGCGTCTCTATCTTGAGCCTCTTCATGACTCATTCTCAGACCAGCTTGTAAAGCATCATCATCGTCCTCTGAGTCATTGTCATCGTCGTCCTTTGGATTTGGGGGAGAGTCCTCTGACTTATCCTTACCTTTCCTCCTTGCGTCAGATTTCTGCAGAAGATGGCTTTCAATCAGTTCTTTGCAGAAAGGGTTGTCCCATCGGATTAGGGCCTCAATTTCCATTGAGTCCATCACTTCTGATACAAATCTTTCTTCTTGGCTCCAATCGCTCCAGTTGTACAATATTTCATACGGAGCTAGCCTGTAGCCTTTCCATTTCAGAAATCTTTCGTAAGCATGGTCTATCTGGACAGCGAGAAGGGTTTTGTGAATAATGGTGTCAGGGGAGGGACTGCGTACAACGTTTGGGTCCGCTGTAGCGAGGGGTTCCTCTACAGGTGTGGGATCCTGTAGGGAAGTGGGATTCCTTACAGGGGATGGTGCCCCGAAGGAAGATTGATCCTGTATGGGTGTGGAATCCCGCATAGGAGAGGTAACGTTTGGCTCCGTAGGGGCAACCGACTCGCTAGAGTCTTTCTCGTTGGCAGATGTCCCATCATCCGTCCTAGCCGCCAAAGGCTTAGGATCTACTGTCGATACAGTAGTGGACACCTCTTCCACAGGGGTTGGGCCCTGGGGTTGTTCTTCAGTGGGTTGAGCCACGGTGGAAACTTCTTCGGAGGGCTTGGCAGATTTGACTTTAGAAAGCCTCCTTAGTTTCTTCTTTGGCTTCTCACCAGCAATGGGTTTCTTGCTGTGAGATCTTTTTCTCTTCTTTGAAGATTCCACGTCCTGGGACTTCAAAGACTCATCTCTTGGATCTGCAGAAACTGGCATATGTTTGGTTTTTGGGTGGTTGCATACCAAGGTGCTCTGGTTATACGCAGTAGGCTGGACGCCTCCTAGGTATATCCTAGAGCTATTCTTCTTTGCATCAGCGGATTGCGACAGTCCGCATTTCGTCAAGATATGGTTTAACATTAAACCAAATGATTTCTTCTGGCTAGCAGGCTTGCATACCTCCTCTTGCAAGCGCTTCAGGATTATCTGGCACCAGTTGACCTTTTCACAGGTCAGAATTGCCACCATCATCCTGAACCTCAGATTAGTACACATTTCGAACGCACCAGTTCGATTCTCAATGATCCTGCAGTAAAAATCATGCAAATATACATAAGGCAGACAGAAATTCTTTTTGTGACAGATGGTTTGAACCATGTCAACAACAGTTGAGCCGGTGAACAGCCCATAAAATTTAGTTATCAGCGCTTGAGACCCAAACGTCTCAAGTTGATCTATTGTCAGGCCATCAGCGGGTAGCCTGTAGATATTCTGGAGCAGATCGCTATCAACACAGATCTCAACTCCTTGAATGGTAGCGGTTATGTCAGCAACGTGACCTCCTTGGGCTAGCGACAAAAAGCATACGGCATTGTTGACGTAAAATTCCTCAACCAGATGAGCATCGTACTTCTCAGCGGTTTGACTTCCAAGGCGATAGAGGCCTTGTTGACGAAGACGAGTGATGATGTACTCCATGGGTTCGACATCATTGGTTTCAGCGAGAAGACGTTCAATGACAACAACTCTTGAGAAGATCCATCCATCGATGATGTTTGCGGTTTTCTTGAGAGCGGGAGAAGAAGTTTGTCCAGCCATTTGATGATTTTTCAAGAAAAAGTGAAGAAGAAAACACGTAATATGCAGTAAAATGCAGAAAAGTATGTAGGCTGTTTTTGCTTGAGAACTCTTAAATTTGCCGAAAGCGTAGAGAGTCTCTAATTGCAGATTCAGTCCTTTTATAGTTGGGCGGCGAAATAGGGTTTTGCAGAGTACGAATGGTCAGATTTTAAGGGATGGGAACCGGTTTTTGAAATCAACGGTTAAGATGGACTCAGTGTAACTGGTACGCTAATTCATTAAAATGTTTAAAATATAAGGCGGTCCCACTTCTGACATTTGTGTCACCCTAAATGCCTGAAACGGCGGTTTTAAAACAATAAACAAATTAAAACATCGCGGCTTTTGAGATTCAGTTGTCCAGATGTCGTGTAAGGCATTTAATGTACATGATGTTTGACATAAAAACAGGGCACGTAGACAAAAATCATTTTAAAATGAAACAATATAATATATATATACTGAATCGAAATCCTATAGTATGTGCTGTATCCGCGTCGATACAGCGTTCCCCCTTAAAAAGGTACATATAGGTTTTAAATTCCATACAGCAACTTGTGGATTAATGCTGTATTCATGGGTCCTACAGTATTCCCCCTTAATTATTGCACACATCAGCTGTAGGATTCATATGTCTTCGCTCACTACAGTGCTGTATTGACGATTCTGAGTGTACAAATAATTAACGTTGGATACTGTATTCTTGGGTCTTACAGCATTCCCCCTCAATTTGTTGAGTAAAAACAGTAAATTACTTACAGGGAGTCGGGCTGTAGCATACCCAATTCTTGTCTAAGCATGTTGAATCTGGCTGTGTCGAGCGGCTTGGTGAAGATGTCGGCCAACTGAATATCTGTATGAACTTTTTCAAAACGAACATCCTTGTTCTCGACGTGATTCCTTATAAAATGAGGCTTCATGTTGATATGCTTAGTGCGCGAGTGCAGGATAGGATTGTGCATTATTGCAATTGCACTCATGCTATCACACATGATTGGAGTCTCTCTGGCTTCAATTCCATAGTCTGACAATTGTTGCTGCATCCAAAGGATCTGCATACAGCAACTACCAGCAGCATAGTATTCAGATTCAGCCGTGGAAAGAGAATTAGCCAATTGTTTCTTACTGAACCAAGAAACGAGTCTAGGTCCAAGAAAGTGACAAGTTCCACTTGTACTCTTCCTATCTAGCTTGCAGCCTCCGAGATCCGAGTCGCTGTATCCAACCAAATCAAATCTGCCTTCCTTAAGATACCATAGTCCTACACCGACTGTTCCTTTAATGTACTTCAGGATTCGTTTAGCTGTATTGAAGTGTGATTCCTTAGGTGCTACTTGATACCTCGCACACACTCCAACAGCAAACTGGATATCGGGCCTGCTAGCTGTTAGGTACATGAGCGAACCAATGAGCTTCCTGTAGAGTGATTGGTCAAATGGCTTTCCGGCTTCATCTGCACTAATTTGCACGGAAGTACTCATGGGGGTTGACGATGATTTGGAATTGTTCATTCCAAATTTGTTGAGAAACTCCTTGCTGTATTTTTCCTGGTTGATGAAAATACCTGTAGGCAACTGCTTTACCTGTAAACCTAGGAAATAACTAAGTTCCCCCATCATACTCATTTCAAATTTACTTTGCATGAGATGAGAGAACCTTTGACACAAATCAAGGTTAGTTGAACCAAAGATTATATCATCCACATAGATTTGCACCATAAGAAGGTCATCACCTTCCTGTATTTTGAACAAGGTCTTGTCCACAGCACCTTTCTCAAATCCGTTGATGGTTAGATACTGGGACAAGGTTTCGTACCAGGCTCTAGGGGCTTGTTTAAGTCCATACAGCGCTTTTCTTAGCCTGTATACTAAGTCGATACCGTCTGTGTTGGCAAACCCTGGTGGTTGTTCAACATAAACTTCTTCGGCAAGGTCTCCATTCAGGAATGCACTCTTGACGTCCATTTGGTATACAATAAAGCTCTTATGGGCGGCAAAGGCTAAAAATATCCTAATGGCTTCTAGTCTCGCTACAGGGGCGAAGGTTTCATCATAGTCTATGCCTTCTTCCTGACTATAGCCTTGTGCGACTAGTCTGGATTTATTTCTTATAATAACTCCATTTCGATCCTTTTTATTTTGAAATACCCATTTGGTTCCTATAACTGATTGATGTGTAGGTCTGGGTACAAGATACCATACATTGTTTCTTTCGAAACCGTTAAGCTCATCTTTCATAGATGTTATCCAATGAGAATTATTAAGAGCGTCTATGGTCGAAACAGGTTCGGACTGGGCTAAGAATACAGCAATAGTGCACATATTAAGTCTTCTAAGCTCGGATTGAGATTTCCATTCAGGAAACTGTGATATCTCAGTATCAAGTTCTTCCTGTGCACAAAGTATATTTCCTTGTGTACTCTGTATTCTCCTACGAGTAGAAACACCAGCATTTATGTTTCGAATGATCAGCTCTTGCGGGTGATCTCTCAACCATCTTCGGCCGGGTTCTAATTCAGGATCCCGTACTGTATCGAGAGATTCTGTGGATACAGCTTCAGCTTGTACAGCGTCGGATTCATCCACGTCGATTCTTACAGCTGCGGGGTTGATTTCTAGGTCAACGATAGGTTCTATGGGAGTTGGAGGATCCAAGATAGAGAGTTGTTGGATGTTTTGGGTAACATCTTCTACTCCTGTAGGGTCATGATGAGGTTCGTCGAACACTACATGAACTGATTCCTCGATCGTCAGCTTCCTTTTATTAAAGATTCTGTAAGCTTTGCTGACGGAGGAGTATCCTACAAATATTCCTTCATCTGATTTCTCATCAAAGGTTCTAAGTTGGTCCTTCCCATTATTCAACACATAACACCTGCATCCAAAAATGTGAAAATATGAAACTAACGGAGTTTTGGTGTTCCATACCTCATATGCTGTTTTGTTGTGGTGCTTGTTGAAGATACAGCGGTTTTGAGTGTAGCATGCTGTATTGGTTGCTTCACCCCAGAAACGCTGTGGCAACTTGCTTGCGGCGATCATTGTCCTTGTTTCTTCTTTCAAAGTCCTATTCTTTCGCTCAGCAACACCATTTTGTTGAGGTGTACGGGCAGCTGAATATTCGTGTTGTATCTCATTTTCCGAACAGTATTTCTCTATAAAGCGGTTAGTAAATTCTGTACCTCTGTCGGAACGAATGGACACGATACTCAATGCCTATTCATTTTGCAACTTTCTCACGAGCTCGGGCAGCTTTGATGTTGTTTCCTTCTTCTTGCTAAGGAAGGTTGTCCAAGCATACCTGGAATAATCATCAACAACAACCATGCAGTATTTATTACCTCCCAAACTTACTGGGTCTACAGGACCGTAGATGTAACACCCCCAAAACCATACGGGAGTATTACACGCCGTGGGCCCCGCGCCGGAACCCACCAGGCTAAAAACCATTTACAAAAACGCCCAAAAATGCCGATGACGGTAGTATTTTCCAAAACTCACAAAATCATTTGAAAACACCAACTACCGTCAAGATAATCAAGGCCAAAAACTCGGTTAAGGGAATCGGTTTTTGAAATCAAACTCAGTTGGCATAAAGCCGAAAGCCATTTGAAAGAACTCACGCAGCGGATAGAAATACATTCCAAGATACATATACATCAATAATGATATACACAACAAAATACACGATTCCCCAACGGTATGCCATAGCGATCGTCCGGAATCCTCGCCTCACGACCGCAACCATCAAAGTCCTCAATACCTGAAAAACAAGTCCCACAACGGGGTCAGCAATAATGTCCGACAAATAACCGCAAGTACATAAACATAAATATTCACATGCCATGCATCATGAGAATAATAACCTCAACGATAACCTTACCACTTCCGGTAATCCAACGATTCTCATCAAAATCCCAATATCACGATAATACCACATAATACCTCAATACCGAATACCTTCCCGTACACAATCTTCTATGTACGATTACCACAAAACATACCTCTATCCGGACTTCCTTCCGAAATGTATACCATAGACCAAGAATATCCAAAATGACATCGACAATATCCGAATACTACAATCTTCCCAAGATTGTCCAAGTATCTCAACAATCATCAACTGTGCATTCTAATCCTTTTAGAACATCACTGAACATTCGTCAATATGCAATACAACATAAAATACTTATGAGATGTAAATGGAATTACTCATCAAAACATTACAACCGAACAAGTAAACACTTGCCTGGATACCAACATGACAAAACCAACACCGAACTCATCGCCCTCGTCTACGAGCTCTTCAGCCCCGACTGGACGGAATCTACGGCTTTTCACCGCGGCAAAACGATTATACCTATTGGTTAATCAACCTAGAACAATAATCATGTCAATAATCGGACCAACTCGGTAACAAGGATCATAACATGCACAATCTGGAATTCAACCTCGTATTATGATCCAGAAATCCATCTCAAAACGATTTAAACGAATCACCATCTTTAATAATATGAATAAACATTCGAAGTTCTTATCAAAATCCATAAAATGCCATATAACATCGTTATATGATTATCCAACATGTTCCTCACATGTAATCATCCAAGAAAAACGAACCATTAACAAAGGAGTATGAAGATTACCTGGTTTAGACGAACCAAAAAGAAGAACACCAAAACTCCATCCAAAGAATCATGAACAACTTGAAGAACAAGGCTTGAATCCAAGCTCTCAATCTAATGTTGTTAAAGCTTATCATTATACAGTGTTTGGGAATCCCAAATAACTCTCAACTCTCTCTCTCTCCCGACTGAAGGAAGAAGAATGGACGAAATGCTTCACAATACCCGCCTGTCCACCTTTTATAATAAACATTATTAGCGTGCGCTAACATATCATGTTTAGCGTGCGCTACCGCCTTAGCGTGCGCTAACTGACTTTGTTAGCGTGCGCTATCGAAGCCCAGAGGCTACTGCCTAGCTTCGTAAACTAGCTTACGTATGTAATGCCCATGCATTAACGTACGTAAAACATCATGCCTAGCGTACGCAAGTCCTTGACCTTAGCGTGCGCTATCTGAAGTTGACTTGCTACAGTATCGTGCCCCCACATGCCGAAAGCATCCGCGATTACCGGGATTCCTTTGACCGATCTGGAATTAGCGTGCGCTAATCATACGGTTTTAGCATGCGCTAGCTCTACACGACAAACACTCGTTGACCTTATCTGGACACGCATCGAACATGGCCGGGTCCACCCGCCGAAAGCTAAGATTCCATTATTGGCGATCTGATGTTAGCGTGCGCTAACCAACATGCGTTAGCGTGCGCTAGCGAATATAAAAATCAACTGGGCCTACTCGGCCACCTTCCGGAACTAACCCGGCAAGTCGTTACGCACGTTAGGGGTCCTCCTTAGCGTCGTAATCGAACCTCTTAGCGACGCTATCAATACTTCGTAGCGTGCGCTACGCACCCGATGGCGTGCGCTAATGAAACATTTATAGCGTGCGCTATCGTTGTTGTGCCTAGCCATATTCAGCTATCCTCAACCAATATCTCGACATACCAATCGAACATACGGCACAATGAATACATATACGCATTCAATAACATTATCAAACGTTCACAACGTTCTCAAGCATAAATATCCATCAACGATATCCAACATATAAACGAAAAATATATCAGAAAATCGGGTATTACACTCTACCCCCCTTAAAAATAAGTTTCGTCCTCGAAACTTGCAGTCACTCGCACAAACAACAATTCAACAGAAAATCCAAAATCACCAAGATAACCAAGAATTATCGAATAATTCGAACAACATACTTACAGGTCAGTGAAGACGAAGATCTCCCGTGATACTAGCATATGACACCATTTCAAAAATCTCGACACAACAAGAATGCCAAAACGGGAATAATCACAATTTGAAAACGATTGGTCTCCGCCAAGACCACAACAAGTTTAGAGCACTGTCGAGTTTTGTGGGATCTGTGACGCTGTGTCTCCTCACCTAAAGTGCATGAGCCGCTCCTTGTCACATGCACGTATCACCGGCGTTCCACTCCACATCGAAAGCCGCACATTGCACGTGCCTCGCACCAGCGTTCACTTCCCGATTGGAGCCGCACATTGCACATGACCACGGCACCGGCGTTCACTCCCTGCCTCGTCGGTCTCGGGAACACCAACAATCCCCAAACCCACACATCACCACGACAGTACTCAAAAATCACAGGTTCCAAAACATCACAAACATCACGCTACTACCACACGGAGAGCCACATAACACACATGCCGGTTATCACAAAACCTTGGGCTCGATACCATATTTGTAACACCCGAAAACCATACGGAGTATTACACGCCGTGGGCCCCGCCGGAACCCACCAGCTAAAAACCATTTACAAAACGCCCAAAAATGCCGATGACGGTAGTATTTTCCAAAACTCACAAAATCATTTGAAAACACCAACTACCGTCAAGATAATCAAGGCCAAAAACTTCGGTTAAGGGAATCAGTTTTTGAAATCAAACTCAGTTGGCATAAAGCCGAAAGCCATTTGAAAGAACTCACGCAGCGGATAGAAATACATTCCAAGATACATATACATCAATAATGATATACACAACAAAATACACGATTCCCCAACAGTATGCCATAGCCAGTATCGTCCGGAATCCTCGCCTCACGACGGCAACCATCAAAGTCCTCAATACCTGAAAAACAAGTCCCACAACGGGGTCAGCAATAATGTCCGACAAATAACCGCAAGTACATAAACATAAATATTCACATGCCATGCATAATGAGAACAATAACCTCAACGATAACCTTACCACTTCCGGTAATCCAACGATTCTCATCAAAATCCCAATATCACGATAATACCACATAATACCTCAATACCGAATACCTTCCCGTACACAATCTTCTATGTACGATTACCACAAAACATACCTCTACCCGGACTTCCTTCCGAAATGTATACCATAGACCAAGAATATCAAAAATGACATCAACAATATCCGAATACTACAATCTTCCCAAGATTGTCCAAGTATCTCAACAATCATCAACTGTGCATTCTAATCCTTTTAGAACATCACTGAACATTCGTCAATATGCAATACAACATAAAATACTTATGAAATGTAAATGGAATTACTCATTAAAACATTACAACCGAACAAGTAAACACTTGCCTGGATACCAACATGACAAAACCAACACCGAACTCATCGCCCTCGTCTACGAGCTCTTCAGCCCCGACTGGACGGAATCTACGGCTTTTCACCGCGGCAAAACGATTATACCTATTGGTTAATCAACCTAGAACAATAATCATGTCAATAATCGGACCAACTCGGTAACAAGGATCATAACATGCACAATCTGGAATTCAACCTCGTATTATGATCCAGAAATCCATCTCAAAATGATTTAAACGAATCATCATCTTTAATAATATGAAGAAACATTCGAAGTTCTTATCAAAATCCATAAAATCCCATATAACATCGTTATATGATTATCCAACATGTTCCTCACATGTAATCATCCAAGAAAAACGAACCATTAACAAAGGAGTATGAAGATTACCTGGTTTAGACGAACCAAAAAGAAGAACACTAGAACTCCATCCAAAGAATCATGAACAACTTGAAGAACAAGGCTTGAATCCAAGCTCTCAATCTAATGTTGTTAAAGCTTATCATTATACAGTGTTTGGGAATCCCAAATAACTCTCAACTCTCTCTCTCCCGACTGAAGGAAGAAGAATGGACGAAATGCTTCACAATACCCGTCTGTCCACCTTTTATAATAAACATTATTAGCGTGCGCTAACATCTCATGTTTAGCGTGCGCTACCGCCTTAGCGTGCGCTAACTGACTTTGATAGCGTGCGCTATCGAAGCCTGCAGGCTACCGCTCGCCAGAAACTAGCTTACGTACATAATGCCCATGCATTAACGTCGTAAAACATCATGCCTAGCGACGCAAGTCCTTGACCTTAGCGTGCGCTATCTCAAGTTGACTTGCTACGATGTCGTGCCCCCACATGCCGAAAGCATCCGCGACACGGGATTCCTTTGACCGATCTGGAATTAGCGTGCGCTAATCATACGGTTTTAGCATGCGCTAGCTCTACACGACAAACACTCGTTGACCTTATCTGGACACGCATCGAACATGGCGGGTCCACGCCAAAGCTAAGATTCCATTATTGGCGATGATGTTAGCGTGCGCTAACCAACATGCGTTAGCGTGCGCTAATGAATATAAAAATCAACACCGGGCCTACTCGGGCCACCTTCCGAACTAACCCAACAAGTCGTTACGCACGCGTTAGGGTCCTCCTTAGCGACGTAATCAACCTCTTAGCGTACGCTATCAATACTTCGTAGCGCGGCGCTACTCGCACCCGATGGCGTGCGCTAATGAAACATTTATAGCGTGCGCTATCGTTGCTGTGCCTAGCCATATTCAGCTATCCTCAACCAATATCTCGACATACCAATCGAACATACGGCACAATGAATACATATACGCATTCAATAACATTATCAAATGTTCACAACGTTCTCAAGCATAAATATCCATCAACGATATCCAACATATAAACGAAAAATATATCCGAAAAATCGGGGTATTACAGTAGAGATCCATATGTAGCATTTCCAACACTCTTTGGGTTGAAAGGTAGGATTTGCTCTTCAGGGTTGACTTGATTTGCTTGCCTTTCTGACACGGTCCGCAGACGCTGTCCTTCTTAAATGACACATTTGGCAAACCTCTAACCATTCCCTGTCTTGAGAGTTTGTTGATCGTCTTGAAGTTGACGTGAGACATCCTCTTGTGCCATAACCAGCTAAGATCTGCAGTGCCTTTGGCAACAAAGCATGGAATTGAGGAGCTCATAGGCTTCTAGTCAGCAATATACATGTTACCTGATCTGCTTCCTGTAAGCACAACTTCCTTGTTTTGGATGTTCTTGACTCTACAGCGATCTATATAGAATTTTACCGAGAACTGTTTATCACAGAACTGGCTATACTAAGTAGATTGTACTGTAAGCCTTCAACATATGCAACATCGGTGACTTTGAATTTTCCGACAAGTAGGTTTCCTTTCCCTTTTGTTCTTCCTTTTGATTTATCACCGAAACGAACTTTTGGACCGTGACCTTCTACAAAATATGATAGCTTGCTCCTATCTCCGGTCATGTGCCGAGAGCATCCACTAACAAAGTACCAGGTATCCTCCTCTAGAATGTCCTGTTACAAAGAAATTAAGTAGATTTAGGTCCCCTTTGATTTTTGGGTCCATGTATGTTAGTTCCTCTAGGTACCCAAGTTTTCCTGGCAGCAATTGGTTTATTGAAGGTCATACTCGGTACAGTGTTGCGATATCTACGAAGGGCATATTCATAGTCGTTATAACCATGATAATTATTATGCATGAAAAATTCAGGGTTATTATTATTAATCCAGTACGAGTGCTGTCTTGGAGGTGGAGCCATTTTCTTTGGCCTAACAGCTTGCCTTCTGGGTCTCCAGATGGATTCCCAACGCTGTTGTTGATAATGAGCGGGCACTTGCTGTCTCGAGGAATAACGGGACTCCTGTATCCAATACCTAGGCATGCTGTACTGATAGTATTGCCGTGCGGGCCTTTAGTAGTTGGATCTGACCTTCCTTCGAACGATCTGTGGCGTTGATATGCTCGGGGAGCATGCTGTTGAGTGCGCCTCACAGGTTGGAACGGCTTATGATTCCGCTGTCTGGAATAGGATTGCGGGGGCGGAATGGCAGCCTTTGGTTTTCGCAGTGCAGCAGGTTCCTTCACGGGACTCGGGGTATCTTTCGATACTGGAATGTGTTCCACACTCTTGACAAACACTGTACTAGTTTCCCCTTTGTTTGAACATGAGGTGTATCCTAAGCCACTTTTGTCATGAGCATGTTGCCCAGTGCTCAGAATTTCTTCCATTCTTTTGGACGATTTCTCGAATGATTTCAGAGTGGTCTCAAGTTCAATTTCTCGTTTTTCGAGAGTTGTGACTTTGGCTTGAAGTAGAACCAAATCATTTGTCTTGCTCTCGTTGTGAGTTTTAACCTCACTTAGTTCATGAGCAAGTTGATGATTGCTCTCCATGAGTTTTTCAAAATCGACTTTGCTGGTTTCACAGTCAAGAGACATATTCTCATAATTTATCTTCAGCAAATCGTTTTCCTCTTTCAGCTCTAGGTTAGACAGTTGGAGCTGTATATTTTTGTTTTTCAATGTCACATGGGCCTTTTGAATGTTTTTAAATTCATTCATCATGTTTTCAAATGTATGAGATGCATTTGATGGAATAGCTGAGGTTGAACTTACCTCATCATCGCTATCTTCACCTTCCAGAATGTCTTTGGCCATAAAGCACATATATGCTTTATCATCGAACTCATCATCAGATGAATCACTTTCGGTGACCACCTGAAGACATTCTTCATATTTGGATGGTGTAGGGGAGGCTTCTGATTCTCCAATCACGGCCTTGAGCTTGTTTTTCCAAGCACGTCTTCTTTCATCTCTCTCTTGTTGCTCGGCCTCCGACAACTTTTGAACTTTGGGATGAGGACATTTATTTGCATAATGCCCTGGTTTCCTGCAATTATAGCACATGTTAGAATTACCGGATGAATTTTCGGTACTTACCTTTTGGACAGGTTTGGGCTGTAGGAGTCCGCTTGATGAACTTTTGAATTTGTGCATGAGAAGCGTCATTTCATCTTGAGGAGGATGTCGTCGCCTTCATCGGCATTCTTGTGACTAGGCTTGACGATTTGGGCATCTTTGTGTCGACTCGATCTGACGGCTAGTGTTGTGACCTTTGAAGGAGATTCTTGACTTTCTCTCTTCTCACAATATCATACTCAAAAGCTTTGAGGTCGAGAAGAGGTCAAAAGTAGTTATTTCATTAAGGTTGCAAGATACACGCATAATTTGTGGTCTTAATGTCCCATCTGGGCCGAGAGATCTGAAATTTTTTAAATTCTTCTCCTTTTGGGTATAAATTTTGCCCAACGCTTCAAGTTCACCAACAATACCAGTGAATCTAAGGTCAAGTTCCTCAAGTGTCTCAGTTGGTTTCATTTCGAAAGATTCAAATTGCTGAGTCAGTTTTGAAATCTTGTTTTCTTTTGAGAGCTCAGTTCCCTCACAAATCAACTTGAGTTTATCCCAGATTTCCTTGGCTGTTTTGCAGCGCTTTACCTTTGAGAACGTGCCTTTGTCAAGGGTGACAAATAACGCGTTCTTAGCCACATTGTCAAGGTTGGCTCGATTTCTTTCATCTGTGGTCCATTGCTCGCGATCTTTCTCGAGCATCTCAGCATGGGCTTGGCCTTCAATCCTTGCGACCGTGTTTACCTTCATGATCTTGATAGGACCATCCTGTATCACAAAAATCATCTCTTCGTGCATTGCTGCAAGATGAGCTTCCATCCTAATTCTCCAATCATCAAATTCGTTAATAGAGAACATAGGTACTTTGTTGATCATAGAAGTATCCATGTGAAAGTAAGGAAATGAAAGAGACTGTTTTTAAATAGTAAGTGATTTTGGATCTGATTCGGTTAAAAATACGACTGATTCTTTTTAGAATCAACCGCTTCAATACCACTTGTTGGCCACTAAGTATACTGGATACAGCTTGGGAAGTAGTTTAAACAACAAGCTGTACTGATTTTAAATCTCAGTGCGTAGCGGAAGTCTTAGATACGAAGTTCTTGTGGATACAAAGAACTAGGTGTCTGATGTATACTTAAATAATCACGATAAATAAAACAAGAAAAGCGAAGGTAAATAACACAGTATTTAAAGTGGTTCGAGGTAAACCCCTCTACGTCCACTGGTCCTCCACACAGGAGTAAAATGTTTATTATAATTACTATGTACACAACTACGTAATTATAACAGTTATACAATCAATATATCGTTCACACAGATTGATATAAAGATCTTAGCTTCAACCGTTCACACAGATTGGTTTGAGCTAAAGCTTGACTAACTTCTTCACACAGAGTTCTGAAGCTTCGTCTTCCTCAGTCCACACAGGGCAGATCTGGGTTTGTTCAAAGTATAGAACAGAGAGTGAACAACAGCTT
The DNA here is from genome assembly GCA_033398695.1 of Orobanche coerulescens. NCBI lineage: Eukaryota > Viridiplantae > Streptophyta > Magnoliopsida > Lamiales > Orobanchaceae > Orobanche > Orobanche coerulescens. Next base: position 52,822,613 of record CM065801.1, on the reverse strand, counting down.
TGACTTTATGAGCTTGTAGCTGATGAAGTGTTGTTCAAAAGGATGAGCACTGCATATCTCTTTTATCTGAGTTGCAGTAAGCTTGGAGATATATTTTGCTCTGATGATAACTTGATAGCTTTGAATGATTTTTGGTTTCGGTAACTGATCTTCAATGCCTTCATGAGATATATATAGTCTCTGAAATATATATCCGTTGAGATGTATCCGTTGAGCAAGATTTCGTTCCAACGGGATTAAAAGCACGATCCGGATTTAGCGGGATTTGAAGATCTGTTGGTCGTGAGATTTAAATACTTTATCCTTGAGTATTTAAATACTTCTTTATTCAACGGGACTTGACTTCTGAAGATTCCTTCTTGTCCTGTTGAGAGCTGTATGGAATATAATTGTATTGGTGATTCGAGACAGTTTCCATACTTGGTCTTTATAAGACTTCTTTGTTGTACTGAAGGGTTCCACTATATGCTGGATTCGAGACAGGTCTTCGATACAGGTTGATGCCTCAACACTTCGATACAGTTTCCTTTACTGTATGCGGATTGGCATATATGTCAAAACCTCTTATCAAATACTATTCGATACAGAGATTGAATATCCCGGCTGTTTCGATAAAGTATTCTTGTTTTCCCAACAAAAGTCTTTTAAGCCATATTAATACAGATTAAGACTGACCTTGAACACCTATACAGGGACCTGGGAAAAGAACATAAAGATAACATGTCCCCACTTTCATCTGCTATACTTGTTGAGAGAGCGTTATTTATTGGGAGACTTCTCTTTGCATTTCAGAAGCACGCTCGACATATATCTGTGGTACTTGGTTCACCTCGATCATGGGTGAATGAAATTACTGCAGTCAATCCCTCCTCATTTGGCTCGAAGAATATTAGGGTGGCCAGTGACTCGAAAATGATTGATTGTGTGAAAAGAATGCCTGATTCTAGCACAAGACAGACCTCCTTAGTGACCAGTGCTCTATTCGGAGTGGATGACAGATTGAGCCCACATCTTGAAGAACTAAGGCATACAACCCAAGATCTTTGTATCAGAGCTTACAATCTTTGGATATCATGGGTTTCAGGTGAACTTTCAAATATGTTCTCCAGAAATCTGAAAGGGGGTGATGCCTTGTCATCTACTGAACCTGTCAGAGTAAGTATTATGACTGAAATGTTTTTCTGTTGATTTGCCAACCCCACCCCCAACCTCGTGAGATATTTTAGGTTGTTCATGTATGTGCTTGTACTTTTTGGTGATGACTGCTTACTTGCATAATATATAGCTTCCTTATGTGTCCTTGTGCTTGTACTTTTTGTGATGACTGCTTACTTGCATAATATATATCTTCCTTATGTGCCCTGGAGCATTTACACCTCCTTTATTTATATTTCTCCTGGGAAATGCCACGAACTTACACTAGTTTGTCTGCAATATCTTGATGTATGTAAATCAAACATATCTAGCTTCGGTATTCAGAAATAAGAAATTAGTCTGTCCTTGCTAAAAGTATTTTGAAATACTGGGCAGGGTTGGGAGGAGACTGTAGTCAAGCAGCAAGAACAGTCTGAGTGAGGGCCAGTCAGAGATGAAGATATATCTTCCTTCAATGCCTTCTCTATATGTGGCTTCATTTTTATTTTATGCATGCGAAGAGATTCACCGTGTTGGTGGTCATGTACTTGATAAAGCAATTCTGCAGAACTTTGCAAAAAAGCTTTTCGATAAGGTACGTTCTGACCCTTCTGTCTGGTAACTTTTCTAGATATGGCTTTATAGCTACATAATAGTCTTTGGTGAGATATTTGATGAACTCTCATGGAGTACCTCTCTATGTTGTGTTGGGATAATGGTTAGGCTACCCAATCGAGAAGGAATTGGATTCAGGATAAAATTGTTTTTTTACATAAGACTTGTGGACACTGCCTATTCTTATCTATAGTAGAACTTTTCTTCACTATTTAATGAGTAATGATGATACAAATCTTAGTATTCTCCAGCATTAGATTGTATTATGTGCTATTTAAGGGGATAGCAACAGTGGTCAGCAGAACCTTCTGGGACATTTATTGGGATTGCTAAAGATGACTGAAGCTATATGGGGTTCACTTTTCATGATTTATGTTTGTTTTATGTAGTTATGACAGAGCATGGCTTGCTCTCCTTTGCTGGAACTCTTTTGCTCAGTGTTTTGAAAGAGATCACTTGTAATATATGGAGAAGATCATTGTGGATCTTTCTTTGTTGTTCCACTTAAATAAGAATAAGAAGCCTTAGTGATCCCGGTCTGCTGTTTTCCACATGCGAGAACAATATCTTGTACAGTGTTTCGAAAGACGATGGTTAATCTGTGGGTTGTGCAGTGTCACAAAACTATCCTAACCATCTATAACTGCTTCTCACTGTTTTTTTTTCTGTTTTTTTTTAATTATATATATATATATATACACCTTGAGTCGTATGATTCTAGCCTTTGTTATCTTTGTGTAGGTTCTTGGAATTTATGAGGACTTCCTGTCAGCTGAAGAAATTTTTGGGTCTCAAGTGTCAGAAAAACTTGGATAAAGATGATTGAAAAGGATATGCGGTTTCTTGGAATTGGAGAAAGTATGGTGATGGAGAGCCAAATGTGGCGGGAAAGAATACGGATGGTGGATGGAGTCTGATTCCTTTTTTTTTTTTAATTCCTATTTTCTTTTATTTTATGTTATCTTTTAATTTATTTTTCAGTTTTTTTTGTTCTTTTTTTTTTTTTTTACATTCATTTTCTTTTTTATTTGCTTTTTTCTCTACTTTTTCCCTCTTTTTTCCTTTTATGTTATTTATGTAACGATTATTGACGGTTTCAAAGTTTGATTCATGTTAGCCGACCCCAAATCATTTTGGGACTAAGGCTTAGATGTTGTTGTTGTTGAAGTGTCAGAAAAAGGTGTTCTACAAGTTTTATTCGATATTAAATTTGCTTCTGATATATCTGGGGGTGGTTTTCATGCAAATAAGGAGGCATCCGAAATCACAAGCGTGAAAGCTCCTTTTAGGAGGAAGCAAAAAGCACAGCAACCAAATTCGTTAATAGGACAACGTACTAAGGAGTTGGTAAATTGCCTTTCACAAAAACTTGATCCCATAGATTGGCTCACGTAAGTTGTTGAACTAAGATTTTGTTCTTTAGGAAACAACATTTTTGCCAGCTGCCGATGAAATTTTTTGCTGAACTTGTGCGGCTATGAGCAGTTGATTGAGCTTGTTTCTTTTTTTCCCTTTTGATATTTTTAATCGTCATATTCAAGTGCTAATAACAAAATAATGCAAATTTCAGACTAGGAAGCACCAACATGGGTACTCGTGCGGGTATAGGTGCAGGTGCAGAAAAAGGCAATTTTGAAAAATATGAGACAAGGGTACGGCGGGGACACGCCAAATATATATATATATATATATATATATATATATATATATATATATATATATATATATATATATATATATTTGGGTGTGTTCAGGTGAGAATGTAATTTGAGTTAAGAAATAAGAATAAATTTCATCCATAGATCTTGATAAATGGATGGCATAGATTTATTCTCACGAAAATTTGATGCATATAATGCAATATTTTAATGCATCGATATTTTGATGCATATAATACATATTTTAATGCATTGCAATTTTGATGCATGAAATGCATATATTTCATGCATAATTAGTACAAAACTCATGCATATTCGCAATTCGCAGGACAAGAAACATTCTCATTTGATCCTAACTCTTTCTCTCTCTCTCTCTCTCTCTCTCTCTCTCTCTCTCTCTATATATATATATATATATATATATATATGTGTGTGTGTGTATAGAGAGAGAGAGGGGTGGGTTCTGGTGAGAATGATAGTTAAGTTAAGAAATAAGAATGAATTTGATCCATATATCTTGATTAAATGAATGCTCTAGATTCCTTGTCACAAAAACGTTTGCATAGAATGTAATATTCTAGTGCATCAATATTTTGATGCATATAATGCAGAGTTTTTATGCATTGCAAGTTTGATGCATGAAATGCATATATTGCATGCATAAGCCAATCTGGACCGTACATCACACAAATGATTCAGATTTATTCTCAATTCACAACATAAAAATCATTTTCATATGATCTTAAATCTCTCTCTCTCTCTCTCTCTCTATATATATATATATATATATATATATATATATATATGTGTGTGTGTGTGTGTGTGTGTGTGTGTGTGTGTGTAAATAAATACATCCATAAGTCATTATCAACCGTATATAACATCCATAATAATTACTAAGTCATTAATTCATGAAGAAGAAACACTTGATACTTCAAACTATTTAAACTACTAAATCTAAAGACTATTCTAAGATATTTAATTAAAATTTTATATTAGGATTTTATTTTATTTTTTTGTATATCAACCCCTTTTTTGTAAAATTAGTAAACAAAAAACCCATTTAAAGAAAAAACTTAAAAGCTGTGTCCCCGATGTGTCCCCGTATTAAAAAAAGGAGACAGTTATTTTGGAGTGTCCCATACGTGTCCCCCCATGTCTCCGTGTTCGTAGTGTCCGACACTTGTACGTTAAACCTCCTAGAAATGTCGGCGCATCATAGATTTCAGAATAGAGGTATAAGCAAATGTCTTTCTACGGGGCAGAACATTTGCTAGCATTTTCGTTTCCTTCTATTTTTAGGAGCATAATTTGCTTGGTGAATAAGTCTTGGTTAGGTATTCATGCATATGGTTCGATGTATGGTCTTGGTTAGGTACTCCTTTGAAGAAACTTGAGTTTTAGGTATTCATAATCATGTATAGCTAATTTTGACTCCAAGCTCTAATGATAATACGATTCTGAATCAGAAATGATTATGGTTTGTTCAAGCTGATTATTACATGGAACTTTGTAAATTTGCATAGCAAAAAGATTTTCCTGGTAAATTTATGGAAGTCCGTGATGCAACGGTATAGTAAACATAAGAATGACCACTGACATCTATAAGAGAACCCGTCTTTTTGAAATTGATTCACATTACCTGCCATCAACTTCCTATGGTTAGTGGATGATCCATGATATATCTGCAGTTATGATATTCTATTTTCTTTTTCATTTTTAATGAGAGAACAAGGGAAATTGAGTTGTCTGGCGAGAGCTTATTGCATTATTCGTACATTTGTCTAGATAACTGCTGTTCATATGTTGTAAAAAATGCTACTCGAACAAGGAGCCTATTCATGAGGTTCTGGTATTTCTGAAGATATCGAGTTACTATCTCTTTGTTTCTCATAAACATTAAATATTTTATGTTGCCAAAGACATTGTTGCTGTTATGTTCACTTCAATACAGTTATGTTTTACTGATTTTTCTTTCATGCATGTAAGGTATGAGCCATATCTTTGGGAGAATGAGAGACAAGCGTGCCTCAGACATGCGGTCCTCTTTGGGTTTTTTGTGCAACTTAACAGGATACATATGGACGCTGCGCAAAAGCTCCCCACCAACTCCAAATCAAACGTTATGCGCTGCTCTGTAGTACCTCGATTCAAATATCTTCCCATCAGGTGGTAACCATTATCCTTCATGCGAAAGAACTACTCATATGTGTGTCTTTAGTTCTCATGTATTTACAGTAAACCTGCATGGCATCTTATATCATTGCTTTCCAATTTCTGTTAGTATATTGCCTGGTCTTCTAATGTTTTTGATCTTTGTATTGTTATCCAAAGCGCTCCAGCATTGTCTGTGAGAAATGCAGCCAGAACATCCATATCGGCATCTGTGGATGATGATGTTTACTCGAGAAATTCCTGGAAAAGCTACCAAAATGATGAGATGTCGCGGAGTTATGATGTGGATGAGGACTCGAGTTTAGGGGTGGCTGCTCCCTTTTTAAAGTCCTTCATGCAGGTGTAGTTTTTATTCCTTCCTTATTGTGTGCTATCAGGGTGTGTGTTGCATTATTGGATCGGGTTCCATGCCAAGATTCCCCCATGAACCATCGAATAATGCATTAAATATCTGTACATATTAAATATCTTCCATTCTGTGGAGCACAATTTAATATGTTAGTTCCCCTGCACCGACAATTTTGGCTCTTTATACAATATGTCCATATACATCTTGGCAAAAGATCCAATAAATTGCTGATATGTACTGAATTTGCTCCTGTAAAAACTGAAAGGAAGCACTTCATATATCATTCATATGTTCACACTACAATTTCACTAAATTCTTGTTGCGCTGAAAATTAATTAGGGCAATATCTGATGACCTTGGTAGCTAAAACATCCGATTCTTGATGTTCTGCCTATAAAGCCCTTATTATGCTTCTGAAAATAATCTCTACGTGCCTGGCAATAGAAGAATCCTTGCATTTCCGATAATTTTGCGCGATTGTGACTCTAGGACATAATATTTCGTTTCTGATTAGTAAATTATTAGATGTCAGAGTTGTTCGCCGTTTATGTTCTTGGCTTTTTTCTTTACGATTTTCCACATATTATTTGTTTGTTTTTTTATAATTTAAACATCATTTCAAACATTTTCAGGTTGGTAGCCGATTTGGGGAGAGCACACTACGGCTGGGATCGATATTAACGGATGGGCAAGTTGGAAGGTTTGGCGACATTTTGCCTGCCCAGGCAGCTGGACTCCTTTCATCTTTCACTGCTGCTAGATATGATTCTTGACCATTACGCCCATCAAACACTACAGTGGGTTATGCTCTGGGGCAGAGAGCAACGTAAACTCACCGGATGGAGCAGAGTAGCTGTTTTTCTTGGTAATCATCTACTATGATCCCTTGAGTTTATACAGTAATATAAAAACACAAACTAACGTGATAGGTGGTCTGGTTCATCATCGATCATTAGGTGTACCTTAATCCCAACTATATGCTGGGGTCGGTAACGTAAAGATTATAGTATCAATTAGTTATTGAACACTATAAAGTTTATGCAATAAGCAAAGTAGCAAATTTTATGCCGGAAGCCCTTCGTGTCGCAATTTTCATACAAAGCAGAAATGAGATGAAATTCTAAAAAAAACAGAACATGTTACATGAGAAAAGAATATCATGAGACAGCAATGAATTGAGATAATTATTATAGTCATATCACGTTATGTGATTTATATTGTAGAAGTCAACATGTACGGATGATCCACATTTGGTCCGATTACAAAAAGGAAAAAAATAAATCTTCCAAATCTCTTGGGATATTACAAACATCTCCTTGGTGTTTGTAATATCTTTTTCTTAACAAATAGCCCCTTGAGGTTCTAATTTGTAAACAAATCTAATTTGTAAACAGAAACAAACACATGGGATTTTTTATGATTTCAAATCTGAAAGGTATATATACTTTTAGTGGGTATGTGTGGTTCGTTTTGGTGTTAGAAAAATTGTTAAGAGGGTTTTTTTCGCTTGAATTTTTGCATGAGAGGTATGTGCCTAGTGAATGCGTTTCAGGTTGATTCATCCTGTGATTCTTTGATGTGAAACCAGAAATTTGTTGATTCATCGTGTAATCTTCTGAGTAGTCGACCTACAACGGGCCTATCATTAAATTATCATCTGATTATAGGACATGATTTTGGTGCTCCGAAATTCTGATTTTTCCCCTCGTATTCTAATGTTTTCAGCCTCGGGTATATTGTGTTTATGTCGAGATATTGTTAGAGTACATTTGATGTGAAAATGAAGCAGAAGAGTAACAGAAAGCTGGGGGGTTTCCTAATTGAGATGAAGCAGAAGAGTAAAAGAAAGTTGGGGGGGTTCTTAATTGAGCTGCAGTAGCAGTTTTCTGTGTATTTTTAGCTGCATTGTGAATAAATCTTGTCCCTGTTGCTGCTGAGATGTCAGCTGATCAGGATTCTCACCAAAAGAAAAGAAAATGCTGACTGATCAGTTCTGTTTCCGCCAATGAGATTGATACATCAAATAATATTATCAAAAGATTTAATTTTTATATATTTATCGATACAAAATTTAGAAGAAATAAATTATTAAATTTTAATATTGAGAAAAATTATCAATTACGCCTCACTATAGATATTGTTTTCTGCTCTATGGTAATTATAATTTTGGGGTTTTCTTTTTCTCCAAGACAATACTGTGAAATTCTTGTTGCAAATCGAGAATAAAACCTTTCTTTTCCTCAATAATTAAGAAAATAATATGTAAGCGATCAGTGCTTCTTAAACTCGAATTTTCAATACTCAATTCTAGTTCCACTGCTTCTGATTTGGTTTTACTGGTTTTTGGTTCTTGCATACCAAATAAATTTCCAATTTTATTTGAGTATTATATGGTAAATTCAGTTTATAAGGCATCATTTCAGTCATAATTAGGATTTCTTGGCCATATACCATTATTTCATTTAATATAATTAGATATTTAATTCAAATAAATATTGCTTGATTTATTCTAAAACAGTTTAAAGTATAACTACAGTGCACTAACCCTGATTTTTGAATTGATAACTTAATTTATACATCGAGATAAAAATTAATAAAGTAGAATGTCTCAAAATACTCGATAATTGAATAAGATATGATTGGTTTAGTTTCCAATCCTGTTGTTAAATTTGTAAATATAATTCTCCAAATGAGTAATGAAACGAAAATCCAGATGATTTTGAGTATTTATGTTTAAGAATCAAAATGGGTTTCATAATAACGAGATGCGATTCTTATTTGGCTCTAATTTTAATCCGGTCCGATTATGCTGCTTTCCGAATCAGTTCTCCAATTCTTGAATCTAAAATTCCAACCCTAATTAGTAGAGTGGTCAAATAAATAATATTACTTTTTATAAAAATATAATTTGGTCAATCATTAGGTTGGCAAATAAATATTTTTATTTTTTCGAGAAATTTAATTTGATTAATTTATTGTCTTTAATTAATTTGTTCAATTATCAACGTCTCGCAATTTGAGTGAATTTCAATTTCCTTTTGAAGTCGGCCGTAATAACCAATTATTGTAACAACTTATATTTGAATATTTATATTTTATAAATTTTAATAAGTTTGGGTAATTAGTGCATATAACTATACAAATTTATGATGTGAATATGTAGTAAAATTACATTCTAATCGAGTTTGAGACGGATATATGTATATAATTTCTAAACGGGCTCGGATGGCTGAACCCTAGCTGCATTGTTTCAGGTAGTATCATTATATACGTTTGGGATGAAAATGGGCAGTAAATTCACATTTTATTCGGATTTTAGACGAGTACATTTATATAAACTATAAATGGGTCCGAGTGGCTGAATTCTTACCTCATCTTTTTTGTTCGCCGTTATGTTCTGCCTCGGTGAATGGCTCTAAGTGGCTGAGCCCTAACTAATAAGTATAATTATTGATGATTTTTTTACATTAATCAATTTTATTAAATAATATAATTTTGTTATATATATATATATATAATATTGTTACGCACCAAAGCACCACATTATTTCTCTCACATGTGGCATTTTTAATTTTTAGATTCTTATTTATTTAAACATTCTATCCCACTCAATGGCACACTGTCGACTGAATAACTAAATAAATGTTTAAAATAAATTTGTGTTTTTCAACCCATTAATTTTAACTTGACCATCTAATGAGTTGGCCAAATGAATTACTTGATTTTTATTAGAGAATTTGATTTAGCCAATTATTAGTAGACCTCAATAGTCCAAATATGTATGCATTTATTTTTTTAATATCTAATTTATATATGTCTAAATTATTTCATTTTTTAATAAACTCGTTTCTCTTTATTTCTGAATAAATATACAAAAGTATCTAATAGGTATCACTAGTGGCGGAGGGAGGGGGGTCCAAGGGGGTCCACGAACCCCTCCGGCGGAGGCAAATTCCCCTATAAAATATGGAAAGCTCTATATATAGTTGTCCGATCTCCGCAATTTCTATAGCTTTGGACCCTCCTGAGTAAATATTCTGCTTCTGCCACTGGGTATCACTTCTGTTTACATTTGTTCCCATGTCTCCTGCACCACGTGCGCTTGTTAACGCCAAACGGTCCACCATGCATGCACAATACCCCTGGATTTTGCCAAACAGAGGTCCCAATGGCAGACAGCTTAGTGTCACGGGATGGGAGTTCCGAAGCCCGTGCGGCGTCCCGAGGCCCCTCACGTTCCGAGACCAGCCTATCCCACGTACGCATGCCAACTAGTTTCGCCCTGTCATGGGCTCATCAGGGAGACGGCAGTAGCCCCCGACCAGTTGTGCCCTACCCGAACGATCCCCTTCATAGTCAAGTCCTCAACCAGCGACAAGCTCTCCGGACTAAACCGGGTCGGCATGCCTGACTCGGCCAGACCGATGCATCCGGGCAAACAACAATGCTAATGTTGCCCCCTTTATCCCTCTTGTGGCAAGCTAACCAGAAGGCACGCCTCATTTGGACGGTCAACACGGACACGACATATCAGGTCGTGACATCCTCCCCACCCAAATCACAGCACGCCCTCGTGCTGGAGAAGAATGTTTCTTTCCGCACACTGTATTGCCGCACACGCACAGAACGATCGTGGCCTTTCACATACGGTATAATCCCCTGATGGACAGGCTCTTCATACGCACGCCTCGCGCTAGCCCGCAGTGCGCCGCGCACATACCGCATCACCGATCGACATCAACCTTAACCCTACGCACTTCCTGGCGTTAGTACCTCGGTTGAACGACATTCCCTCAGCCGCTGCATTTTCCCGTATGTCGAGGTCCCCACAATGGCTCATGATTATCCACGCTCTTACACCCCGGTCATTTTTCCGACCCCGCGCAGGTGGAGCTACCAATAGTGCGCAATATAAGTCTGTCCACATTCCGGACCGTCTGATCTCACAAGCCTAGGACCACCTCTCATTCCGGCATAGAATCGATTTATGTTCTCCGCCTAGAAGCCTTGATAGGAGCCGCACTTTGACCGTCCCCTCTTTGCACCGGCGTTCACTCCCCGCACTCATCGGATTTCGGCAGAACATGACCACACCCGAACCATACCGTACTAAGAGAGGTTTTGGCTCTGATACCATTTGTCACGGGACGGGAGTTCCGAAGCCCGTGCGGCGTCCCGAGTCCCCTCACGCCCCGAGACCAGCCTATACCACGTACGCATGCCAACTGGTTTTCCCCTGCCATGGGCTCATCAGGGAGACGGCAGTAGCCCCCGACCAGTTATGCCTTACCCGAAATGATCCCCTTCATAGTCAAGTCCTCGACCAGCGATAAGCTCTCCGGACTAAACCGGGTCGGCATGCCTGACTCGACCAGACCGATGCATCCGGGCAAACAACGCCTTAACGCTAATGTCCCCCCCTTTACCCCTCTTGTGGCAAGCTAACCAGAAGGCATGCCTCATTTGGACGGTCAACACGGACACGACATATCAGGTCGTGACATCAGTCACGGGACGGGAGATCCGAAGCCCCTCACGCCCCGAGACCAGCCTATCCCACATACGTATGCCAACTGGTTTTGCCCTGCCATGGGCTCATCAGGGAGACGGCAGTAGCCCCCGACCAGTTGTGTCCTATCCGCAACGATCCCCTTCATAGTCAAGTCCTCGAACAGCGACAAGCTATCCGGACTAAACCGGGTCGGCATGCCTGACTCGGACGAACTAATGCATCCGAGCAAACAACGCCTTAACGCTAATATCGCCCCCTGTACCCCTCTTGTGGCAAGCTAACCAGAAGGCACGCCTCATTTGGACGGTCAACACGGACACGACATATCGGGTCGTGACATCTTTTTATTTGTTATAGGACGGGAGTTCCGATGCCCGTGCGGCATCCCGAGGCCCATCACGTCCCGAGACCAGCCTATCCCACGACGCATGCCAACTGGTTTCGCCCTGCCATGGGCTCGGCTCATCAGGGAGACGGCAGTAGCCCCCGACCAGTTGTTCCCTACTGTAATACCCGGATTTTCAGTATAAATTTTTCTTGTTTTTTATCTGAGATATACTGCATAGCTTGGTGTCTATACAGTATGGATAAAATAAATTGAGAACCGAGACAGTTATACTTGTGTAATTGACGTGTTTGATTGACACTTATATTGAGGATATGGTGTATCAGGTTGAACTGATTTGGACATCAGGTGTATCATATGAGAATATTTTTGGGATGAGTATATGTATTCAGTATGTGAGTATACGTATCCAGTATGTCGAGACGGACAGGACAGTTGGATTTTGGCCAAGTATAGAAGGCCATTATTGTTGGAATATGTTAGATATGGATTATCTACCTTGAATAAATGTATTCCTATGGATTTATTGATATGTTTTTTGGATATGATGAACGTTTGGAGAATTAATCAAGAACCCTTGATGTTGACTTTGGTTATTTTTGGGGATTTCCGATTATAGTTGCCGTAACTTTGAGTTGTGGTCTCCTATTATAATATTGATATCATTGAAAGGTGTTTTGTTGGATTGAACTACTCATTTTGGAGTTGGTTTCGATATATTTGGTTTTTGGTTATAATCAAGGGTTGATGTTCGCTAAGTGGTTGTTTGAATGCCTCAATGAGTTTGGATATTGTTGTATCGACCTTTGAGTTAGTCGTAATTCATGCTTGATACGTATATTGAGTGGATTATTGGTAATTGTGTTATTCAAGGTTGTTCGAGCGACCGACATCTCTTTTTAGGATATTGTTCGAGGAAGGACATTTCAACACCGGTATTGTGTAAGTAAATTCTTACTCGGTTAAAAGGATATTCATTCCTTACGTTGTTGTTCATTCATACATGTAATTCACTCATAATATATCGTTCATGTCGAGACTTGTATTTATCAATTCATCATGTAACTCACAAGTAACGATGGTTCCAAATCATTTCATTGAAGTTATCACACGTTGTGTCATTATTTCATCTCGGTGAGTCGTTCTTGATCCTTATCGGATTCTATTCATTACTCCTCACCTTGGTCATTTTTGTTCTGGTGATCTTCCGGAATTATATTGCATGGCCGGTTGGCGCATGTGTGGAATTTTAGTCGGGCACACTATGGTCATGTGTATATGCGGGACTCCTGTTAGGCGTATTTTTATACGCTTATTTATCATTATTTTGTATCATTTTGGAGTGTGAAATTGTTTAAATGAGCCTTTAATGCCTTAATTTTGTATGTTTGTTAGGAAATTGAAGTCCGGAAGCTAAAACGAGGCGAAACGGGCGAAAACGGCAAATTTTGGATATGAGCCGCGGCACAGGAAGACACCCAACCGGGCACAAAGTAAACTGTACTCTGTGCCGCGGCACAGCCCAGGTGAGCCGCGGCACAGAAGAATTAAAGGACGCCCAGGCATCCAGCTGAAGGCAATGTGCCGCGGCACACTTGGCGGTTTTTGTATGTTCCGCGCGGATTTGGGCCGTTTCAAAGCCAGTTTTCGACCTACTCATACGGACGCGATTTGGAGGCTGTAAAAAGCTATAAATAAGGGTTTAAGACCCTAATTAATCATCTTCGAATCTTTGAATCTTTTAATCTTGGATCTTGAGTTTGGAATCAGAGAGGAGAGACGGCAGAAGAGGAGGGAAGCAGAAGACTTCAAGAGCAGAAGGCGGAAGCCGAAGAACGGAGGAATCCGAGCTTCATCTGCGTTTGATTTTAATGCTTTCATTCATTTATTCTGTATTTTCAGTTATTAGTATGTCAGGCTAAAACCCTAATCTAGGATTTTGATGAAACCTACGTTTTGATGGATTTGCTTGAGATTATCTAATTAATTACCTTTTTTATTGAGTTTTCCCAATCATGTTTAATGCTTGCAATTATCTGGCCAATAGTTGTATTGATTTAATCATTCAATTCAAATCGGGAGAGGAGAATTGGTGAGGAACTATTGGTGAGGACCGTTTTATTCTATGAGATAGGAATATACTTATAGGAACTACGTGGCCTTTTGGAGATTTTATGCTTTTTGCCTATTGACGAATTAATTCACCTAGGGATAGAGTGCGTTATTCGCCTTTAGAAAAATCTAGCGACCTCGGGAGAGGCGGTAGAATATATTAGCAATCTCCGCCTTCAATAAATTGGGAAAATTATTATTTCAGATAATCGAGAGTAAATTCGGATAAACCGAGGTGGATTCAGAATCCTAGACTTATTCATCATTTGATTTCCTTTTCTTTTAGCTATCGTTTTCTAATATTCAGTCTTTTAATAATTCTTTTAGAATTAATTGCAAAACCCAAATTCGATTGTTCGAATAAAACTAGAATACATAAAAATCGGTAGTTAGTGATTCAGTCCTCGTGGGAACGATACTCACTCATCACTTTATTACTTGTAAACGATAACGTGCACTTGCGTGTAAGAAATATCGCAACAAGTTTTTGGCGCTGTTGCCGGGGACTGAAATTTTACTAATATCGATTTCAGTATTTCTAATCTTAGTTTGAACGTTTTTATTTTATTATTTTTGTGTATTTAATTTCATTTGTTTATTTGTTTTTCCTTTCAGGATCTTTCGCCTAGTGCATGAGAAAACTCGGTAACGAAGGCCTACTACCTTTGGATACCGAGCTCGAGCGCACTCTTAGGAGAAAGAAGAAGGAGAAACGAGAGCCACCGACAACGGTCAACATGGCCGAAAATATCGAAATTCCAGGAGGAGATAACCATGTGCAACAAGTTTTTGTGCAGCAAGCTCAACCGGAAATGGCACTTCGAGACTATGCCATGCCGCAAATTAATGCTAATTTTTCGGGAATTCGGCGTCCCACTATCCAAGCCAATAATTTTGAGATCAGGCCTGCTATTATTCAGATGGTGCAGGCGAGCCAATTCTGTGGATTGCCGAATGACGACCCAAACGCTCATATTGCTTCTTTCCTTGAAATTTGTGACACGTTCAAGAATAATGGTGTCACCGACGATGCGATCCGATTACGGCTTTTCCCTTTCTCTTTGAGGGATAAAGTGAAATTTTGGTTAAGTTCCTTACCGCCGGGGTCGATCACAACATGGGCAGAGTTAGCGCAAGCCTTCCTTGCCAAATTCTTCCCACCTTCTAAGACGGCGAGATTGAGAAACGAGATCACCACTTTTGGACATTATGATATGGAATCGCTCCACGAGGCATGAGAGTGATATAAAGATTTGTTACGGAGATGCCCACATCACGGCCTTCCAGACTGGCTTCAAATTCAGACATTTTACAATGGATTGAGTGCCTCTACACGCACTCTCGTGGATGCAGCCGCTGGTGGGGCTTTGATGGGAAAGACTATGGCCGAGGCACATTCGTTGTTGGAAGCTATGGACGCAAATGCATATCAATGGCCATCTGAAAGATTGACGCCGAAGCGAGTTATGGAAGTTTCTAGTAATGATCCGATATCCACATTGTCAGCTCAAGTCGCCGCCTTGACTCAGCAGCTCCAAGCATTTTCGCATGCTCCTTCCCCCGTCGCCATTGAGTCTTGCAATTGGTGTAACGGATCTCACCCTAGCGCGGAGTGCCAAGTCGGAAACCCGTTCGAACAACATCCGATGGAGCAAGCTCAATTCGTGGGAAACGGCAATCGACAAAACAATTCTTACCCCAGCACTTATAATCAAGGGTGGCGAAATCAACAAAATTTTCCATGGAGAAACGGGCAAACTTTGAAACCTCCACAGGCTCACTTCGCGCAGCCCCCACAGCAGCCCCCTCAATCACCAAAGTTATCATTGGAAGATGCTCTTACTCAATTGGCGGCTAACACGAGCCAATTCATGACCCGCACCGAAACGACCCTCCAAAATCATTCTACCTCCATTCGAAATCTAGAAACACAAATGGGGAAGATTGTTAATCTATTGTCTTCTCAGTCTCAAGGTGCATCGCCCAGCGCAGCTGAAATGAAACCCAAGGAAAACGTGCAAGCAATCGAATTACGAAGTGGGAAGGAGTTGAAAGGGCAGCCTATTAATAACAAAGAGCAACCGATCGAGCAGAACGAGAAGGAAAAGGATGAGGCGCCCAAGCCAAAGGAAGTATCGACTACTCAGCCCACTCCTCAAATCCCATTCCCACAGCGTTTCCAAAAGCAAAAACTGGACAAGCAGTTTTCAAAGTTCCTCGACGTCTTCAAGAAATTGCACATAAACATTCCATTTGCCGACGCGTTGGAACAAATGCCGAGTTATGTTAAATTCATGAAAGAAGTCTTGTCAAACAAAAGAAAGCTCGAGGAATATGAGACGGTCGCTTTAACGGAAGAGTGCAGCGCTATTTTACAAAAGAAGCTCCCACCTAAATTGAGAGATCCGGGAAGTTTTACCATCCCTTGCATCATCGGAAATTCGTCTTTTGAAAGAGCCCTATGCGATCTCGGGGCCAGCATAAATCTTATGCCCCTTTCTATTTTTAAAAAGCTGGACATTGGGGAAGTCAAGCCGACGACGGTCTCCTTGTAATTAGCGGATCGATCTATCAAATATCCGAGAGGAGTAATAGAGGACGTGTTAGTAAAGGTTGACAAATTTATCTTTCCAGTGGATTTTATTGTGCTCGATATGGAGGAAGATCAAGATATCCCGATTATCTTGGGAAGACCATTCTTGGCGACCGGCCGAACTTTGATCGATGTGGAAAAGGGGAAGCTGACTCTACGTGTTCAAGAGGAGCAAGTAACATTTAATATCTTTCGATTCGTAAAATATCCGAGTGACGCTGAAAATTGTTTCCAAGTTGATGTAATTGACTCGTGCGTGAGTAGAACTTTTCGAGAAAATTATCCACCCGATCCATTGGAATCCGTTTTGATTGGGCATTTAGAACTAAATGCAGAGCATGCAGCCTACGTACGCCACATGGATGCTTCCCCACCAATTTTCATTTGTAAACCATTCGAGGAGCTCGGAAGTTCACTAACTCGACCAACCCCATCGATCGAAAAACCTCCAAAGTTGGAACTCAAGAAGCTGCCGCCTCATTTAAAATATGCATTTTTGGGGCCCGACGACTCCCTTCCAGTTATTCTTTCGGCCACTTTAGCGGGGGATCAAGAGGCGAAATTATTAAGAGTGTTGAGGGAGTACAAATCTGCTCTTGGATGGTCTATTGCGGATATTAAGGGGATCAGCCCGTCAATTTGCATGCACAAGATTTGATGGAGGAAGACTACAAACCATCCGTGGAGCATCAACGACGGTTGAATCCTAACATGAAGGAGGTGGTAAAAGTCAAGGTTTTAAAACTCCTCGACGCAGGTATGATCTTTCTAATTTCTGATAGCAAGTGGGTAAGTCCGGTCCAAGTTGTGTCGAAAAAGGATGGGATAACGGTTGTTCAAAACGATAATAATGAATTAATTCCCACTAGGATTGTCACGGGGTGGCGTATGTGCATAGATTATAGGAAATTAAATAAGGCCACTAGAAAAGATCATTTTCCCTTACCTTTTATTGATCAGATGTTAGATAGATTAGCCGGACACGATTTCTATTGCTTTCTCGATGGTTACTCGGGGTATAATCAGATTTACATAGCCCCCGAAGACCAAGAGAAAACGACGTTTACATGTCCTTACGGCATTTTCGCTTATAGGCGCATGCCTTTTGGATTGTGTAATGCGCTACTTTTCAACGGTGTATGATGGCTATTTTTTCTGACATGGTAGAGCAGTGTATTGAGATTTTTATGGATGATTTTTCTGTTTTTGGAGATTCGTTTGATATTTGTTTGAAAAATTTGCAGAAAGTGTTGAGAAGATGCGAAGAGACAAATTTGGTCTTGAATTGGGAGAAGTGTCATTTTATGGTGCAGGAGGGCATTGTGCTTGTCCATCGAATATCCTCACATGGAATTGAAGTCGACCGAGCGAAAATTGAAACAATTGAGAAGATGCCTCCGCCCACTTCGGTCAAGGGGATTAGAAGTTTTTTGGGACATGCCGGTTTCTACCGCCGATTTATTAAGGATTTTTCGAAGATCACGAAGCCGCTGTGCAATCTACTCATGAAGGATGTTCCATTTACTTTTGACGAGTCTTGTAAAGAAAGTTTCGAATTATTGAAGAAAGCTCTAAGCACGGCACCGGTGATAGTCGCTCCGGATTGGGACCTTCCGTTCAAGTTAATGTGTGATGCTAGCGACTTTGCCATTGGGGCTGTTTTGGGGCAGAGACGAGGGAAGGTGTTCCATGTCATATACTATGCGAGCCGAACACTCGATGACGCCCAAAGAAATTATGCCACAACGGAGAAGGAATTGTTGGCAGTGATCTTTGCATTTGTTAAATTACGGCTTATCTCTGAGGAACGAAAGTGATAGTGTGGACCGACCATTCGGCAATAAAATACCTTTTGGAGAAGAAGGATGCCAAACCAAGGTTGATTCGGTGGGTGCTACTCCTTCAAGAATTCAACTTGGAGATTCGGGACAAGAAAGGTGAAAAAATGTTATAGCCGATCACCTTTCACGATTAGAGAGTCCTCGAGAAGGAAGAAAGTCGACCACAAATCATAGAAACCTTCCCCAACGACGACTCTACAAGTTGGATTCAAAACAAGCGCCTTGGTATGCTGATCTAGTGAACTACTTGGCAAGTAAAACAATTCCGAACGACCTCTCACGCCATCAAAAGAAGAAGCTAATCTCGGACGATAAGTATTATTTGTGGGACGATCCTTTTCTTTTCAAGAGATGTCCCGATCAAATCATTCGTAGATGTATTCCGGATGAGGAAATCCACAGTGTGCTAAACCATTGCCATGCATCACCCTACGGTGGACATTTTAGTGGAAATAGAACAGCGGCGAAGGCCTTACAATCGGGGTTCTATTGGCCGTCCTTAGTCAAGGATGCTCACTCCTTTGTGTCCGCGTGTGATCGGTGTCAACGGACGGGAAACATCTCAAGACGACACGAAATGCCGCTGAACACCATACTGGAAGTTGAATTGTTCGATGTATGGGGGATCGACTTCATGGGTCCATTTCCTCCATCAAATAAAAATCTCTATATTTTGGTGGTCGTAGATTATGTCTCAAAATGGGTTGAAGCGGTGGCACTGCCTACGAATGTGTCCAATGTTGTAATCAAGTTTATAAAACAATATATATTCACACGTTTGGGGACTCCACGTGCTATTATCAGTGATGGTGGGTCACACTTCGACAACAAATTTCTTGATGCGGTTTTGAGAAAATACGGAGTCACTCATCGTGTTGCTACAGCATACCATCCTCAGACGAGTGGTCAAGTCGAGATATCAAATCGAGAGCTGAAGTGGACCCTAGAAAAGACGGTCAGCTCGTCTCGAAATGATTGGTCATTTAAACTCGACGATGCACTTTGGGCGTACCGGACTGCATATAAAAAACCTATCGGAATGTCACCCTACAGATTGGTCTATGGGAAAGGTTGCCATTTACCCGTAGAGATGGAACATCGTGCTTAATGGGCGATAAAGAAACTAAATTTTGATCTGAAATCTGCTGGTGAAAAGCGTTGTTTGCAGCTGAACGAGTTGGAAGAAATTCGCCACGACTCATACGAAAATGCGAAACTTTATAAGGAGCGGACAAAGATTTGGCATGATAAGCACATCACGCAGAGAGAATTTGTCCCGGGACAAGAGGTGTTGCTATTTAACTCTCGCTTAAAGTTATTTCCCGGGAAATTGCGTTCACGATGGTCGGGACCGTTCACCATAGTTCAAGTGTTTCCACATGGTGCGGTAGAAGTACAAAAAGATGCCCGAAAATTCAAAGTTAATGGACAACGGTTGAAGGCATACTTGGGAAATCCAATAGACACGCAGAAAACGAGTGTCGCCTTATCCACCGCCGGATGAATACGAGAAAAGTCCGGCTGAAGACTATAAACTTAGCGTTTCTCGGGAGGCAACCCGAGTATTAGTTGTAGAATCTTTATTGTTTTCCTGCATTTTTGGAGTCTTTCTTTGTCGTCATTCTTCTTTGATCCGTCCTTCCCTCTCGTCTTGATGTCTTCGTTTAAAAAGTGCATGCGAGGAATCGGCGAGGAGGAATTCAATGATGGGCCGCGGCACAATAAAAGTGAGCCGCGGCACGCACCAGCTGATGAAACATGGCCGAACAAACTGTACTCTGTGCCGCGGCACGATCTTACTGAGCCGTGGCACACCAGGTCACTGAGCCGCGGCACACATACCCTGAGCCGCGGCACACCAATTGTCCAAGAAACGCCCAGGAAACTGTAATTTGTGCCGCGGCACGGGGCAAATGAGCCGCGGCACACTAACACGTTGAGCCGCGGCACGCCCAAACTGAGCCGCGGCACCCGGCAGTATTACAACTACGTCCCAGGCCGGCGTACTGCAGGCGCGGCTCACTTATGTTGTGCCGCGGCCCCCGTCGCATTATAAGAATGGCCAGGTATGCTTCATTCAGTTGCTCGGCCAGCACAAGGGGCCCTTCCCGCGGATATTTGACGGCACAATAAGGTCATTCGATAACATTCTCTTTGTCTCCTTCTCAAATTCTTCAGGTAATTCTTGATTTCTTAATCATAAGTGATACTTGATTTGAAAAGAATTGAAGTTATATATTGCTAGTTCTTCTTCAATGTTGTTTCTAAAATAGAGTTGGAATATGGGGAATTTGATATTGTGATGGAATTGATATTTATGAACGAATTGGTGATGATAGTTGTCGTTATTCAGGGTTATTATCTGTGTTATTATTTTTGGGATTTGGAGTTAACCATCAAAATTCTTATTCTTCATTTTAACTTGTGCACACAAAGTGTTTGATAAATTGCAGCAATGAAAAATTGGTAAGCCAGGCAATTTCAAATTATATGCAATGAATCATGTTATCGAATTACATTATCCCCAACCCTTGCATAATGTTAAACTTGAGAGCTCGTACTTAACTTCCTTTTTGATGATGCAAGCTCATTTATTCACACTCCGCATGATGTAGTCAAGAAACGTGCAAGCTCACCGGATGATGCCGGCACCAGCTCGTGAGAGGACTGGAGGGGAGTACTTGACCTTTTACTTTTATTGCATATCATATTTTGTCCATTGAGGTCAATGTACGTCCTAAGTTTGGGGGGGTTACTTTCAGTTGCTACATTCATTGCTGTACTGATTTTGTTGCACTTTTCATTACTTTGCGTTATTTTTTCGATAGCCTTGCTTGTCTTGATTTTACTTCTATTCGTGAATTTTTCGTGCTTCTATTTGTGTAATACTGATGTTACGACACTGTTTTTCTCTCTGAAGAAACAGTCGAGTTTTAGTCGAGTTGTAGTCAGTAATTTCTGTTTCTGATTAGTATTCATTTAGGTCCGAAAGTTTTTCGTGATTGTAGAGGTCTTGGCGGATAAGAGAGGATACATACTTGTTTTAAAATCACCGTCGATACGTTTGGTTACATTTTTCGGTTAGTTAGTCGTCCAGCTACATTAGACGTGTTGGCACTTAGAGTGAGTTTAGAGTCGGTCAGTTTTTCCCAAAAGTTGAGATAATTTTGTTCTATGATGGGAAGTCTAGTAACCGGGGGTATTCACGTGACCCGTTGTTTACTCTCGCGTAAAACGACGACCCTGATTAGACTAGTGATTTAGAAATTTCACATGTGCCGATGATAGGGAGCCTAGTAACCGGGGGTATTCACGTGACCCGTTGTTGACTCTCGCGTAAAATGGCGACCTTGATTTGGACATGCGGGAATTATATAGTCGAGTTGTTTCTCCGCTGTAGAAGGAAACTTAGTAACTAGAAGCATCCATGTGCCCCATGAGTGTCTTTTACGTCAAACGGTTTCCCAATACATGAGAATGGAAGTTCCACCCTAGGATTGTCCCGATGAAACATCCCGAGATCCGAACCTAGTGGTCAACTCGAATCAATTTCTTGAGCATATATATAAGGGAATACTGTCCGAGGATTATTTTTATGAAACTCGTGAAAAATTTGCCATTAGACTGTAGAACGGGGCGAACTAGCTTGTTTATTTTAACCTTTCATATTGATGGTCGATTTGATTCACGTTTTGTTAATCTTTGAGCTGGATTTTCTTCATGAATGAGCAATTAGGACTGAACTTGATTACTTTGAAGGATCAGTGTTCTGAGTGTAGCTCGCTATTACGACACTCGTATTATTCAGAGAGAATTTCAGGATAGTATTGATTAGGTTGAACACTACGAGTCGCACGATGATTCACGACATTCTTTTATTGAATTTGATTCTTTTTGCTTGAGGACAAGCAAAGGCTTAAGTTTGGGGGTATTTGTTAGGCGTATTTTTATACGCTTATTTATCATTATTTTGTATCATTTTGGAGTGTGAAATTGTTTAAATGAGCCTTTAATGCCTTAATTTTGTATGTTTGTCAGGAAATTGAAGTCCGGAAGCTAAAACGAGGCGAAACGGGTGAAAACGGCAAATTTTGGATATGAGCCGCGGCACAAGGAAGCAGGGCCGCGGCACAGGAAGACACCCAGCCGGGCACAAAGTAAATTGTACTATGTGCCGCGGCACAGAAGAATTAAAGGACGCCCAGGCATCCAGCTGAAGGCAATGTGCCGTGGCAGTGCGCCGCGGCACACTTGGCGGTTTTTGTATGTTCCGCGCGGATTTGGGCCGTTTCAAAGCCAGTTTTCGACCTACTCATACGGACGCGATTTGGAGGCTGTAAAAAGCTATAAATAAGGGTTTAAGACCCTAATTAATCATCTTCGAATCTTTGAATCTTTTAATCTTGGATCTTGAGTTTGAAATCAGAGAGGAGAGACGGC
Source organism: Orobanche coerulescens (assembly GCA_033398695.1). Classification (NCBI taxonomy): domain Eukaryota; kingdom Viridiplantae; phylum Streptophyta; class Magnoliopsida; order Lamiales; family Orobanchaceae; genus Orobanche; species Orobanche coerulescens. Next base: position 52,799,838 of record CM065801.1, on the reverse strand, counting down.
AGAAGAGGAGGGAAGCAGAAGACTTCAAGAGCAGAAGGCGGAAGCCGAAGAACGGAGGAATCCGAGCTTCATCTGCGTTTGATTTTAATGCTTTCATTCATTTATTCTGTATTTTCAGTTATTAGTAAGTCAGGCTAAAACCCTAATCTAGGATTTTGATGAAACCTACGTTTTGATGGATTTGCTTGAGATTATCTAATTAATTACCTTTTTTATTGAGTTTTCCCAATCATGTTTAATGCTTGCAATTATCTGGCCAATAGTTGTATTGGTTTAATCATTCAATTCAAATCGGGAGAGGAGAATTGGTGAGGAACTATTGGTGAGGACCATTTTATTCTGTGAGATAGGAATATACTCATAGGAACGACGTGGCCTTTTGGAGATTTTATGCTTTTTGCCTATTGACGAATTAATTCACCTAGGGATAGAGTGCGTTATTCGCCTTTAGAAAAATCTAGTGACCTCGGGAGAGCCGGTAGAATATATTAGCAATCTCCGCCTTCAATAAATTGGGAAAATTATTATTTCAGATAATCGAGAGTAAATTCGGATAAACCGAGGTGGATCAGAATCCTAGACTTATTCATCATTTGATTTCCTTTTCTTTTAGCTATCGTTTTCTAATATTCAGTCTTTTAATAATTCTTTTAGGAATTAATTGCAAAACCCAAATTCGATTGTTCGAATAAAACTGGAATACATAAAAATCGGTAGTTAGTGATTCAGTCCTCGTGGGAACGATACTCACTCATCACTTTATTACTTGTAAACGATAACGTGCACTTGCGTGTAAGAAATATCGCAAAAACTCCGGACACATTGGACTGTGCGCATGGTAATGTGCTATACGCGGGACTCCGGACACATTGGACCGTGAGACTAATTAGGCCAATAGCGGGTGTATATGCGGGACTCCGGACACTCGGCTACTTGTGCTCTTACGCATTTCATTCGGGCGTACATTGATGCTCATCATTCAACTTAATTCATTAATTCATTTATGTGATTGTTGTAAATTGTTCAACTCTTGAGGATTGCTGTTCTGTGTAACTGACCCCGTTGGGGGATGTTGTTTTCAGGTCATGGCAAGGCTAAGGCACAGAAAGATAACGTTGACGGCGAGGAGTCCCAGTATTACTAGTAGGGGGCCCCCAGTCCTTTTCATCCATTCGTGTTTACTTCATTATATTTTCGCTGCAGACTTCCATTTGAATACTCATTTTATTCAGTGTTGTATATTTTATCTTCATAGTTTTGGTCAAGGTATCCCCGAGTCGAGGTATCTTCCGTTTTGAGAAGAGGGAAAAGTTGAGTCCGAGATTCATTGGACTGTTTGAGATTTTGGATCGAGTAGGCGAGCTAGCTTATCGATTGGCCTTACCTCCGGTGTTGAGCCGAATTCATAATGTGTTTCACGTCTCTCAGTTGCGGATGTATGTTGCCGATCCGAGTCAAATACTTCAGTTCGACGAGATCGAGATCGCAGACGATCATTCATATGAGGAGCGTCCCGTACGAGTTTTAGAGCGGCGAATCAAACAATTGAGGAACAAGACGATTCCTTTTGTTAAAATTCAGTGGTCTAGACACGGAGTCGAAGAGGCTACTTGGGAAACTGAGGATAGTATGCGGGAGAGTTATCCCGAGTTGTTTGACCCTTAGTTTCGGGGACAAAACTCTTTTAAGGGGGGGTAATACCCGATTATCATTCAGTAATTATCATTCAGTAATTATCATTCGGTAATTATCATTCAGTAATTATCCCTCAGTAATTATTCACTCATTAATGATCATTCATCGTTCATATTCATTCATTGTATTCACCGGTCAGAGTAATTATCTCGTACATCAGTTATTATCCGTCGTCCTACCTGGTTGGAGGATCGAACCGTGGTCATCATCATTGTCATCTTTATGGTGGGCTGTGTGTGAGGAGTAGCGCATGCTACGTACTCTCTTTAGCATGCGGTAATTGAGTATGGGTAGCGCACGCTACCTCTCCGTATTAGCGCACGCTAATGTAGTTCAGGCCTGCAGTCCAGAAGGCACTGGACTGCAGCCGAGTTGGAGTAGCGCATGCTACGAATGGTAAGTAGCGCACGCTAGTAAGTTTGTATAGCGCCCGCTATGCAGTCAGTGTAGCGCGCACTAAGGCCGATCAGGCAGAGTCCAGTGGGTACTGGACTGATTTTGGAATAATTCCTAGCGCACGCTATGACTGAATTTTAGCGTACGCTAATGGGGCAGTAGCGCACGATTATTGGGCGTAGCGCGCGCTATCGCAAGCAGGTCAATGGACAGGAGGTTCTGGACTTCAGTCACTGGACATCAGGTATTTAGCTATAGCACGCTAACATTTGGAGTTAACGCACGCTATCGGGAGGGCATTAGCACACGCTATCAAGTTCGTAGCATACGCTAATGAGGCAGTCAGAGTTCACTGGACTGTCCGGTTAACCCGTTAGCGCACGCTAAATATCAGGTCGTAGTGTGCGCTAAACTGGAATTACTATAAATAGGACAGTCCGGCTCAAATTCATCATTTTCACTTCTCACTTCGATTCCGGGCGATTTTGGGCGATTCGGAGAGATCTTTTCGAGATGCACTCATACATCATCATCTTCAAGCTTATCATTTGGATTTATCATAATTTCATCCTCTCCAACACATCAAATCAAGGTAATTATTTCTTGGATCTAGAATTTCGGATTTTGGGCATTTTCCTTCCGATTTCTTCGTGTAAGCTTGGATTATTGTTGGAATATGTTAGATATGGATTATCTACCTTGAATAAATGTATTCCTATGGATTTATTGATATGTTTTTCGGATATGATGAACGTTTGGAGAATTAATCAAGAACCCTTGATGTTGACTTTGGTTATTTTTGGGGGTTTCCGATTATAGTTGCCGTAACTTTGAGTTGTGGTCTCTATTATAATATTGATATCATTGAAAGGTGTTTTGTTGGATTGAACTACTCATTTTGGAGTTGGTTTCGATATATTTGGTTTTTGGTTATAATCAAGGGTTGATGTTCGCTAAGTGGTTGTTTGAATGCCTCAATGAGTTTGGATATTGTTGTATCGACCTTTGAGTTAGTCGTAATTCATGCTTGATATGTATATTGAGTGGATTATTGGTAATTGTGTTATTCAAGGTTGTTCGAGCGACCAACAACTCTTTTTAGGACATTGTTCGAGGAAGGACATTTCAACACCGGTATTGTGTAAGTAAATTCTTACTCGGTTAAAAGGATATTCATTCCTTACATTGTTGTTCATTCATACATGTAATTCACTCATAATATATCGTTCATGTCGAGACTTGTATTTATCAACTCATCATGTAACTCACAAGTAACGATAGTTCCAAATCATTTCATTGAAACTATCACACGTTGTGTCATTATTTCATCTCGGTGAGTCGTTCTTGATCCTTATCGGATTCTATTCATTAATCCTCACCTTGGTCATTTTTGTTCTGGTGATCTTCCGGAATTATATTGCATGTCCGGTTGGTGCATGTGTGGAATTTTAGTCGGGCACACTATGGTCATGTGTATATGCGGGACTCCGGACACATTGGACTGTGCGCATGGTAATGTGTATACGCAGGACTCCAGACACATTGGACCGTGGGACTAATTAGGCCAATAGCGGGTGTATATGTGGGACTCCAGACACTCGGCTACTTGTGCTCTTACGCATTTCATTCGGGCGTACATTGATGCTCATCATTCAACTTAATTCATTAATTCATTTATGTGATTGTTTTATACTGTTCAACTCTTGAGGATTGTTGTTCTGTGTAACTGACCCCGTTGGGGGATGTTGTTTTCAGGTCATGGCAAGGCTAAGGCACGGGAAGAGAACGTTGACGGCGAGGAGTCCCAGTGATACTAGTAGGAGGTCAGTCCTTTTCAGTCATTCGTGTTTACTTCATTATATTTTCGCTGCAGACTTCCATTTGAATACTCATTTTATTCAGTGTTGTATATTTTATCTTCATATAAAATATGCATGTGTTCTGTATGATCTTGGGTGTGTTGTAATGAAACTCCTCATCGGAGTAATTAATGATATAATGTGGTTCGGTACTAGAATTATATTAATTAATTCATTAATTCTCATTCGCCTAGTGGGTCCCAATCGGGGGTCCAGCACTGTAATATTCGCCTAGTTTGGGGTGTTACAGATATTTAGAACAAGTGATGGTGATTATGGAGGTTAAGGGGTAAGTTATGTGAATGGTGATTTGATCTTTCGTATGGTCTTGATGATATACGAATCGTGATTATGAAATTGACAAGAATATTATCTTTCTTTGAGGATATGTGTTTATATGAGTCGAAAGAACCTAAGTGTAATTTGGCATGAGATTGATATATATGAACAAGGGATAATCATATCATGTTGAATTTAAGCTTGAATTCGGAATTGGGTATGTTGATTAAACGTGCTTCGTACCCGAATCAACTGTTATTGAGATCACCAGATTATGAGATTGAATTTAAGGTATGAATTCAGATTTGCTTGGCATAAGAACATTTGATCCATACATAATTGGAATACTATCGAGTCGTATGAGGTGGTCGGATAATTATAGAGTTTTGCGATTAATTTTGGAACACGATTATTCATGATAATAACCGATATTTGTTTCTATGAATTTACGAATATGAACAAGAAGGAGTCTTGTTGATTCATATTTGGAATTGAAGTTGGAATCGAGTATGTTATGAAATCCTTAATATCGATATGAATTGATAATTGATAAGATGAATGTGTTTAAGAGGTGTTGGTATTTTGGATATGAATATGGAATATTCATATCTAGAACTAAGTTATGTGTTTTGGTACAATATTCGTATAGGAATACGAATATGATTTCGAGTTCGATGAGATTATTATTAATCTTTGAATTTGGAAGTTCATACGTATTGGACAAGTGTTCAATTATGATGATTGAGCTATTTGAACCCTTGGAATATGATTATCTATAATGTTGAATTAATCGGATTGTCCGGATTGATGATGATAATCGGTAATTGGTTTTAGTATGAATTTACATGGAGGAAACTTGTATTCGTATCTAAGATTGAATTTGGAATTGGTAACGTTCAGACCCTTGTTATTGGTTTAATTTGATTATTGATATGACTATCGGGTTATGAATCGTGTTGTGGTTTTGAATTCATGATTGATTGGTTTGGGTTGTTTGGATTTGTATTTATTCGAGACATTGTGGAACTGTTGGGTTTTTGATCAGTTATATTGATTGTTAATTATGATTGTCGAGTTGCGGTTGGTATTGTGGACATGAGTTCATAATTATTTGAGTGGTATTGTTCGGTTTTGTATATGATCGAGGTATTGTTGAGCCGCTGAGTTTGATTATTTGGTTATATCTGTTATTGATTATTATCGGATGTGTTGTCATTTGATTATTGCATTAGGTCGCGATAATTGAGCATTGATTATGACCGTTGTGCTGCGGTCGAGGTTGAAGAGTTCGTAGATTGCTTTTGGTCGGGGCTGAGGAGCTCGTATACAAAGGCAATGGATTTTGGTAACGGCTTCATGGTATCGGTATCGAGGCAAGTTTATACTTGTTCAGTTACAATATTTAATGAATGATTACGCTTTCATTTCATTTATAGTTCATATAGCAATGATATTATAAGTGTAAATTGTCGGGATGACGATTTTTTCGTGGAAAGGATATTGTCTTCGGCTTTGAGGTAATTTAAGCATTGTTCAATTATGAGGATAATTAGTATGTTGAGTTGTTGTATATGTTGAGGTTTCGTATAATGAGATTCGTATTGGTTGTTCGATGAGGGATGTTGATCCCAGGATGATAATGTTGAGAATGATGATCGCGTTGATCGTTCTTTGGGAATTGTGATCCCAAGATATTTGTTTTGGATATTGTCGGTCGTGTCGATCTTTCATTGTCCGTGTGTCATTGTTCACTTTGGTGAGTCTTTTTGATCCTTATTGGATATGTAATTCTTTGAGTTTCCTTGTCATGTTGCATCGTGACATATCTGGAATCATATCTGCGTTCCGATTGTTCATTGTGTAGGATTTTTAGCTGGGCACACTATGGTTATGTGTTGCTATTTCCACATTGAACCGTGCACATGAGACGTAGTTCGTGAGGCTATTTAGGTACATTGTCTCACGTATATTCTGGATTCCGTATACGGGATGGACATGTGCACTGACACATTTCCGGATCGGGCATACTGTGATGTCCATCTTTGAGCCATATTATTTGGTCGTTCGTAGTCCATGTACGATTGGATATGTTCGACGGTTTGCGACTGGTTGTTCATACGCCCGAAGGGTATGCTCGACAGTCGGAGTTATTTATTTGAGATCCATTATTGTTAATCATTTGGAGTTTACCTTGTTGATGGTATTCTCGGTTATTGTTGATCCTTGGTTGATCGTGTTTGGAGTTTACCATGTTGGGGGTATTCTCGGTTATTGTCAATCCTTTGTCGATCGTATTAGAATTTATCATGTTGATGATATTTTCGGTTGTACTTTGACTTTGGGTTGGTCGTATTGGAATTCATCATATCGATGATATTCTCGATTGATTTATTGGTTGATCGTTGTTATTGATCGTATAAGCATTCGGACTGTACGTCGATGGTTTTAGGAATTGTTATCATTATCATGTGGTAGTTGATCTACAGATATGTTGTGTATTATTGGTTTATCCAGGTTGAGATTTGATTGTGTAATCCGACGGACAGGATTTGACACAGATTGGATTATTCCTCACTTGTGAGTTATGATGATATTTTGAGGATTCTTGGTATTGTTTGATTACAGTACAAATGTTTATTGTTGAGTTCATTTCGTCATTTGAGAATGCAAAATGTGGATTATGGTAAGGATTGAATTGTCATGGATTGCTATGGGTTGATAAGGTTATGACGGTAAGATTACATTGGTATTATTCTTACTTTGCTATTACATTAGTATGTAATTATTTATGATGATGTGATCGATATCATTGTTGAGTATTGTGGCTGACCCCGTCGTGGGCTTTATTTTTAGGTACTCGGAGATCGAGCTAGTAGCGGTCGTGAAGGGGTGAGCTTTCCGGGTGATACTGGATGTGGCATGTTTTCGGAGAATTGAGTATTCTTTCTGGTTATTTTATTTCCGCTGCAAATGTATATTTTGAACTGTGTCTTTTTCCGCTACGTGTGTATTTTAAAATGGCTTTCCGGTATTTTTGCCAACTCGTGTATACTTTCAAAATGGCCTTTTGGCATTTTGCGAACTTAGGTTATTTCGTTAAACCTTTTTCTTCTTAAACTATTTTTGTCAGTACGTTTAAATAGTGGCTTAGCGTACGTTTTGAAACTGTCGAGATTTGGCATTTCGCCTAGTATTTTCAAATGTAATATTATGACGGTATTTGAGAACTATGTTTTGGTAAATATTTGGGTATTTAAAATATTACCGTCATCGGCCTTTTGGCATTTTTAAATATTTTTTAAATGGTTTTTAGCCTGGTGGGTTCCGGCGCGGGACCCACGGCGCTGTAATATCCCGTATGGTTTTGGGGGTGTTACACCCACCCGCAACGATCCCCTTCATAGTCAAGTCCTCGACCAGCAACAAGCTCTCCGGACTAAACTGGGTCGGCATGCCTGACTCGGCCAGACCGATGCATCCGGGCAAACAACGCCTTAACGCTAATGTCGCCCTCTTTACCCCTCTTGTGCCAAGCTAACCAGAAGGCAGCCTCATTTGGATGGTCAACACGGACACGACATATCGGGTCGTGACATCCTCCCCCACCCAAATCACAGCATGCCCTCGTGCTGGGAAAGAATGTTTCTTTCCGCACACTATATTTCCGCACACGCATAAAACGATCGTGGCCATTCACATACGGAACCATCCCCTGATGGACAGGCTCTTCATATGCGCGCCTCGCGCTAGCCCGCAGTGCGCCGCGCACATACCACATCACCAATCGACATCAACCTTCACCCTACGCGCTTCCTGGCATTAATACCTCGGTTGAATGGCATTTCCTCAGCCGCTGCATTTTCCCGCATGTTAAGGTCCCCATAGTGGCCCACGATTATCCACGCTCTTACACCCCGGTCGTTTTTCCGACCCCGCACAGGTGGAGCTACCAATAGTGCGCAATACAAGTGTGTCCACATTCCGGACCGTCTAATCTCACAAGCCTAGGACCACCTCTCATTCCGGCAAAGAATAGATTCATGTTCTCTGCCTAGAAGTCTTGACATGAGCCCATGACAGGGTGAAACCAGTTGGCATGCGTACGTGGGATAGGCTGGTCTTGGGGCGTGAGGGGCCTCGGGACGTCGCACAGGCTTCGGAACTCCCGTCCCATGACAAATGGTATCGGAGCCAAAACCTCTCTCATTACAGTATGGTTCGGGTGTGGTCACGTTCTGCCGAAATCCTATGAGGTCGGGAGTGAACGCCGGTGCAAAGAGGGCATGGTCAAAGTGCGGCTCTTGTCAAGGCTTCTAGGCGAAGAAGATGAACCGATTCTATGCCGAATGAGAGGTGATCCTAAGCTTGTGAGATGAGACAGTCCGGAATGTGGACACACTTGTATTGCGCACTATTGGTAGCTCCACCTGCGCGGAGTCAGAAAAATGACCGGGGTGTAAGAGCGTGGATAATCGTGGGCCATTGTGGGGACCTCGACATGTGGGAAAATGCAGCGGCTGAGGGAATGTTGTTCAATCGAGGTACTAACGCCAGGAAGCGCGTAGGGGAAGGTTGATGTCGATTGGTGATGCGGTATGTGCGCGGCGCACTGCGGGCTAGCGTGAGGCGCGCGCATGAGGAGCCTGTCCATCAGGGGATGGTGCCGTGTGTGAATGGCCATGATCATTTTGTGCGTGTGCGGCAATACAGTGTGCGGAAAGAAACATTCTTCCCCAGCACGAGGGTGTGCTGTGATTTGGGTGGGGAAGGATGTCACGACCCGATATGCCGTGTCCGTGTTGACAGTCCAAATGAGGTGTGCCTTCTGGTTAGCTTGCCACAAGAGGGGTAAAGGGGGCGACATTAGCATTAAGGCGTTGTTTGCCCGGATGCATCGGTCTGGCCGAGGCAGGCATGCCGACCCGGTTTAGTCCAGATAATTTGTCGCTGGTCGAGGACTTGACTATGAAGGGGATCGTTGCGGGTAGGGCACAACTGATCGGGGGCTACTGTCGTCTCCCTGATGAGCCCATGGCAGGGCGAAACCAGTTGGCATGCCTATGTGGGATAGGCTGGTCTCGGGGCGTGAGGGGCCTCGGGACGCCGCGCGGGCTTCGAATCTCCCGTCCCGTGACATTAGGCCCATGCGTGGGGCCTCGCCAAAATTGGGCCTCAATTTATTTTAAATAATAATCTAATTATTTAATGTGAACAGGCGGCCCGAAATAAGTTCAACTTGTGTTTGATGTTCTTAGTCCTTATTTAATTAACACACTAAGGGCTCGTTTGCTAAGTTGTATGGGATAAAGCTTCATAAGATTGACTAGGATTTCTTATACAATATAAGAAATTAATATCATATTTGGTACGATGTATTAAATTCTATGCAAAATAGAGATATCATGGTAGCTTATTGAATTTATTAGTTGTAGTATTGTTTAATATCACCTAATACCACCTCTTAGGTGGGATACGTAATACCAAAAATCAGTATTATTTATACGGGCCCGAATTTTATCAAGGGTCATATACTTTATACCAAACAGGATATAAAGATGTATTAGATATATTATACACTTTAATCACACATAGCAAACAAGCTCTCTCTCCTGATAAACGCAAAGCACATGATCGAACTCAAGAACAAACTCTCGGCAAAAGAAAAAATCAGCAATACAAAAACCTTTCTCAAGGTTTTGATGAGATCTCAAATATTTAGTAAGTGATTTGATTTCATATTCATGAAAGATAATAATATTTGAGCCAACTCTAATTATTGGTTACATTGATTTTTTGATTTACTGCAGTATAATTACTTATAAGCATAATTTTTTATTTCAGTTTAAAATATGGGATCTTTATGAATTCAATCTCTAAGTTTTTTTTTACTTGCTGGAACTGAAATTATTTTTTCCCAGCACCGAAAAAACTCATTCTTACACGTACATAATGTTGGTCACAATATACTTAAAGAACATCTTGTGGTGAATAAGCTTTTTTTTCTTTTCAAAAATCCGCGCATTGTTGTTGAAGTCTTGTAAAGGCCTTGTTGTAGATTCAGTAACTAAGTCTGCTCATACAGACTTTATGCTTAGAGGATTTTTAGAGTAAGTATAGAGTATAAAACCACAAACAAACTGTATGATTTAAGAATGTAAAGTAATAAATGACACATATTTATTGTAGTTCAAGGTAATTTCCTCTACATCCACCGGTCTCAACACAGGTGCTTTGTATTGGGAAAACGGCCTCAAAGATCCCCAACAGCCCTCCCAAAGAACGAAAATAGAGAAAAATAAATAACACAAGAATATACGTGGAAACTCCAAAACCGGAGAAAAACCACGGGCCTCCAGAGAGAAAACTCCACTATATGACAAATTGTTACAATCATATAGCCTAATCTCTCAAGCCAACCCCCCAATTACACCCACACTCTCAAAGATTTAACTCACATCTTTCTACTCTCTAAAACAAGAGACCAAGAAAGAAAGAATAAAATACTTAATGTGTATTTTATGGGGTGCATTAAAATCAAAGCCTTGGACTCCCTTTTATAGGCTTGAAGTCCCCTTCACCTTCCATTCTTCAACCGATGTGGGACAAACACTTCAAGTCTTTTCTTTCATTCTAGCCAAAATTCCCAACAAACTCCACATTGGCTAAATAAAAGAAAATCTTCTCTGCGACACCGGCAACCATTGTCTGAACCAACAATCATAATTCTCAAAAGCAGAGAACTATCATACTCCACCATAAAAGAGTATCACCACTTAGAAACATCCCTTCTAAGAATTTCACCTCGGCACATGTCGAAAAACTTGCTGAAAATTTATGGTGCTACTCCCATCTCTTGGCTCCCATGGAAGTCCTCCAGCCATCGACATAAAATCCACCACACACCACGCATCTATGCCAAGCGAATGCCCTGTGTGCAATTTATGGACCAGCTAACACCATCACATCCTTTTTCATGACAACTCCAACATGCCATAAGAATGCACATTCCCTCCCAAAAGAAAACTTTCTTCAATCATGATGATAGCAACGGAGCTATTTACCTGACCAGATCCACCTTGATCTTCATAGACCAAGCAGTATGACCATATTCTCCGCACTTCAGCACTACTCGAACTCGGCATACTTTTCATTCACTTGTGTAACCCGGATTGTATCAACATATCCTTGACTTGAACTTGCCACAAGCCAAAATTGATCCTTCCGTCAAACTTCTCTACATCGAACCTCATGGGACTAAACCTTGACATCGTATCCGTATCACAAACCCAACAGAATCCTCGTTTCTGATGTGGAAGATCAGATAGAACTGCAACCACAGAGCATACTCCGAACCTCTGAAATACCGAGACACCCTCCAATACGACCAATAGAAATTTGTTTATGATGTGGAAGATCAGACAAAGCTGCAACCACAGAGCATACTCCAAACCTCTAAGACCGAGGCCTCCCCCGAACCTGGCTCTGATACCACTTATTGGGAAAACGGCCTTAAAGATCCCCAACAACCCTCCCAAAGAACGAAAATAGAGAAACATAAATAACATAAGAATATACGTGGAAACTCCAAAACCGGAGAAAAACCACGGGCCTCCAGAGAGAAAACTCCACTATATGACAAATTGTTACAATCACATAGACTAATCTCTCAAGCCAACCCCCCAATTACACCCACACTCTCAAAGATTTAACTCACATCTTTCTACTCTCTAAAACAAGAGACCAAGAAAGAAAGAATAAAATACTTAATGTGTATTTTATGGGGTGCATTAAAATCAAAGCCTTAGACTCCCTTTTATAGGCTTGAAGTCCCCTTCACCTTCCATTCTTCAACCGATGTGGGATAAACACTTCAAGTCTTTTCTTTCATTCTAGCCAAAATTCCCAACACTTTGTTTATTAAAATCAAAGCAGTACACAACAATTATGATTTTAAAATAAACATCTATCGAGTTGTATCTTTCACATGGATTAATACACTCAACTTCGTTGCTTTGGCCGTTTGCACAAATTGGCATAGGCTGGTCTTGAACTTTGTCTTCTGCTCACAGAGATTGAAAGCTTGGTCGTCTAAGGAGCTTCATCCCATATAGGTCGGAAAGTGCTTGCTTCGTTAATCCACACGGGAAAAATTTCTCAAATTCAAATAGGCTAGAATATGATCGAACAACAGTTGTATCCTTTGAATTGCTTCATTGCAGTTTGTTGTTCCCACGTTGTCTTGTCTCTTTGTTTTGTGATATCGCTATAGACTGAAGACAAATGATTCATTCTCTTCGTTCGTAAGACTGACAAAGTGACCAGTGTTTGAACAAGTCCCACAGTTGGGTTATTTATAACATTGGAAATATTTTCGTTATAGATGTAGCCGTTATGGTTGTGGTGGTCCAATTGACGGAGATAGCAGGCAGTGTGAGTGTTTGGTGCTGTATTGGAGTATGGATGACTTATTGATATGAAATGTATTTTGTGAATGCTCATAATGGGATGTGAATAATTAATTGGGTCGTACACCAGTGCGAATTGAAATGGGGTATGCTAGTCCCCCCTTCTTTTGCTAATCCCCCTCCCCCCACTCTTGACAAAAAAGACCAAAATGTCTTTTTTGTTCCTTCCACTTTTTTAAAACACACACACATGCGCGCACACACACACACACACACATATATATATATATATATATATATATATATATATATATATATATGTAATACTTTAAATTTTTTCAATTTTTTACTGATAATTTTTCGATAATTTTTTTACTATTTTATAAATTTATTTATATACAATATATTTATATTTAAAAAAAATATTTAGAAAATATATTCGAACGGATTTAGATTCAACCGATCTAAGAATTTCAAGAAAATTTAGAGAAAACTTCAATTCATTGAACGTCTGAAATAAAGGACTTACACGCATATATATACCCTATGAAAGCTAGAGTTAAAATCACAGCAATTAATAACAACCACACAAACTTTTAGAAAATTACAATTAAGTCCCAACAAACAAGAAAAAGCAAAATCGAAGGCCTAAACGTCGTTTTGTGGCCAAAAAGCGACGGACCTCACTGCATAGCAGTGACTCTTATTCAGTGGGTCGATTCCGATAAGAAAAGGCCGAGTTTATCCCAAAATTCACCAATAAATATTTTTCATATATTTCAAAAACAACCCTTTTCCAAATAACAAATTGCAATATCCTCCACTACATCAATAGTCATCTATACAAATAATATATATATATATATATTATTGTTCAGATTATATATTATTATCTTGATATATATTATTATTATTATTAACTACCAATTGAGTTGTCATTTCAAAGTCTTTCAACAAAATAGTTCCCTAACCTATATCTCTCTATTGAATTGTCATTTCAATGTCTTTCACCAAAATAGTTCCCTAATCTATACTACCTATTGAATTGTCATGTCAATTATTTTTATTATTTAGTAGTCTTGTTTGGATATAAATAGGGAGTGAGGAAGAAATATAACTCATCATCTCTCTATATTTTCTTCTTAAATTTCTCATGTAATATCACTTATTTGTTCACATTTCTGAAACACTATTCTATTTATAATAAATGGAAGAATATAATTCAGCAAATAATGGGAATATGTCGTGTGAATTTACCACTGATCAGGTACAACTTCGTGTAAATATCTTTTTTTTTCGTATTTCGTCATTTTTTTGGTATATATATATATATATATATATATATATATATATATATATATATATATATTGCTCTTTTTTCGTATAAATATATTTTTTTATTTTGCTCTTTTCATTTAATTAGTTTAGTATATATATATTGCTCATTTAATCAGTTTTACTCTTTTTATTTTTTACAGATTTTGAAAGTAGAGATGAGATGTTAGATTGGGTGAGGACGACCGGAAGGAAAAATGAATTCGTCATTATTATTGATAAACTTATGGATTCGTCATAACTTATTCACTTATGTTTGGCTATATGTGTGATGAACTAACAGAACGATACACTTGGCATTTAATTTGTCTAAAAAAAATTATGCTTGAAAAAGGGGCATTAATGCCATCTGTGCTTGTTACTGATAGAGATTTGGCACTAATATCTTCAATAGGAGAAGTTTTTCCCAACACACATCACATTATCTGCATATGGCACATAAATAAAAATGTCATGAAAAAATGCAGTCCCTTCTTAGGTGCCGAATGGACTAACTTTAATCAGTCTTGGCATAAAGTTTATGTCATCTGATATGAGTTCTTTTGAACATGAATAAAAGTTGTTGATAGATAAATATAAATCGTACCCGAAAGTGATAGAATATCTATGGTCAACATGGTTACTGCCTTACAGTGATCGATTTGTCTACGCTTGGACGAATAATTATATGCACATCGGATGTCGTTCAAGTCAAAGGTATTATGTTATGTACTTAAAATACTAGTATTTATCCATCTTGATTTCATATTCTAACACAATATTATAAATTTTCAGGGTAGAGTCGCCCCATTCAAGATTGAAAAAATATTTGGGTGATACGATGTCTTCGATCGACACATCTGTTGAAAAAATCGACAAGATGTTGATTCTGGAATTTGGAGATATCAAAGCATCATTTGAAAGGTCGCGTATTATGAGATGTCATGATTTTAATGATGAAGTCTACGAAAATTTACTAGGCTGCACATCCTTGGAGGCACTCCACCTGATCTCTAATGAGTTTAAGAAGGTTGACTGACAATATCTGGACAATTGTAATTGTAGTTTCAAATTTGTATACGGTTTGCCATATAAGCATCGCTTATAGTTTTATCAGTCACAATTCTTGTCAATTCCAATAGGCGAGATCCACTGCCACTGGAAAAGGTTATCCATGACCTCTGCTTTGCCAAATGAGGCGAGATCTCCCGATAGAATGACAACGTTAAAGACGCAGTTGGATAAAATGGATCCAGCCATGAGATATCATATGTTAGATAAAATGGTTGACATGGTAGATCCATCTAACTGCAAATATCAAGAACCACCCTACAACACAAAAAACAAAGGTCGGCGTAGTAAAAAAGAGCAAAGTCAGTCGAGGATGCGCTCTTGCTTTGAGTCTACGAACACTGGTACACGAAATTCAGGAAAAGGAATCAATGATCCATATATCACACAAATGCCAAGTGCATATCGGAGTCACGTCAGTCATACAGTTGCTGTTCTTGGGGATGGTAATTGCGGATACAGAGCGATAGCCGCACAAATCGGGTATAATTCAGAAGATGGTTGGAAGCAGGTTCGGGCAGATCTTTACTTTGAAATTGAACAAAATATGGAGTTCTACGATCGTGTTTATCTTAAACGAGGTGTTGCCGATAATATGATGCGAGCACTAAATTTCTTCTAATCTCCGGCACCACAGTGGAGTTGGATGGACATTATGTATGGGGCTGTCATTGCAACATGATATAATGTTGTGCTGCATGCTCCTCTTAGTGAAAATTGTTTTACACACTTGCCATTAAGGTCAGCTCCAATTCCATTTCAACAACGTCAACATATAGCAATTGCATTAGTTAATGGTAATCATTTTGTACAAGTTTTTTTGAACTCCGATTATCCTGTACCACCAATTCTAATTTTATGGTGGAATAATATGAGTGAAGATTGTAAAGGATGGGCTGATCCATATGGAGAAAGGATACAATCTTGGTTCGATTTGATGACCAGATAATGTAATTGAATAATTTATTTATCAATATTGATCGTATTTTCCGCATTTATTATTTATTATATTGTGTCGTAGTTATTTTTAATCATAAATAATATAAATAAAAATAAATAAATAATAGAAATTTTTAATTTTGATAATAATAAAGTAAAATAAAAATTCAAAGAAAAAAGAACAAATAAATAAATAATATGAAAAAAAAAAAGTGAAGTGCAAAGGAGTAAAGGATAGAAAAGGAAAAAAAATAAAGTTTCTAACAATATATTTTAAAATAATATATAAAATATGAGAAACTATTAATTTTAATAATAACAAAAAAATAATATTAATGTTAAATATATTAAGATAAAATTACTAAAAAAATAAAAAATAACAAAAAGTAACTCAAAGGATAGAATGGAAAAAAAAAATAGTGAAGGGGGGGAGACAGCGGGTGTCAGGGGGGAATAACAGCCCTCATTGAAATCTAGGGGTGTCGAGTGGTTCGGTTCCGGTTAACCACACTATTTTTTTCGGTTAACCGGAACCACAAATGATCCAAATTAGGAACCACATACCGCACCATATTAAAGTGTGGTTAACCGGAACCACACCGTTCTCGAACGGTTCTGGTTCGGTTAACCATTAGAGAACCATTTTTTTATCTATGTTCAATAATATAATAATAAAATAATAAAATTTATATATATAATTATAGTTTATAAAATTATAATTATAATTTATAAAATTTAAAAATATATATTCGTTCGGTTAACAAGATCTCATTTTATAAATTTATAAAAAATTTCAATCTTAGTTTTAGGGATTAAAAATAATAAAATTTAAATATATAATTATAATTTACAAAATTTAAAAATATATATTTTTTAAATTTTCGGTTTTCGGTTCTAAACCGAACGGTTCCGGTTAGACCGAAAACCGAAATAGCTCCCAAAATGCTACCAAGAACCGGACCATAACCATATAATATGGTTCCGGTTCCCCGGAACCGGTGCGGTTCCGGTGTAATTTTGATTCTAATCGAGAACCGAAAACCTTTTAGACAACCCTATTGAAATCCATGGTTATATTATTCGTGGGCCATTTTGATATGTTTACATTGCTTAATCATTTTTGTATTGTTGCAATTAGGGGTGAAAACTGGACGGATATTTCCCGTTCGATCCGGAACCGTATCTAGTCGGGATCGATTTTGGAATGAAAAATAGGTATCTGGTCGGATTCGGATACGAATCTGGATAGTTGAATTCAAATACCTGTTAGAATTCGGATAATGCAATATCCGGCCGTATCCGAGTTTTTTTATCGGATTTATCCGGATACCAATCCAGATAATAAATCCGAATATCCATATTTTTAAATTTTAAATATACATATATTTTATAAGGGAAGTGTCACAGATTGCAATTAATTATTGAAGCATATGGCTAGAGAATCGAAACAATATGAGCCCATATATATATATATATATATATATATATATATATATATATATACACACGAGCCTTCTTCATTTCATTCTGCGCTCTCTATTCTCAATTTGATTGTAATTCTATTCAAGCGTGCTTCCAGTGTCTCAGATCCGTATTTTCTGCTATTCAAATCAATCTCCGAATCGCTGACCTTGAGGCGGGAACTCAATCAAAGAGAATAGAGTCCGGGTGGGATTGTTCTTAAACTAAATCATATATATATATATATATATATATATATTAATAATTGTTAAAAATAATTAAATTAACACTGTTTAGTCTTTGTTAAGTATGGAGCTTATGTTTTTTTATGGGAGAGACTGAATAAGTAAAAATGAGGAACCTTATTATGAAGCGATTTTTAAAAAAATTACTATAGTTTGCATTAGAACTTTTATGAAATATTGTGTAGGTAGTTTTTTTATATGCTGCAATCACTTCCAAACGATTTTTGTATCAAACGTATTATCCGATTATATTTATTCGAATCCGGCCCGAATCCGTCCTGTATCCGTCCCGTGTCCGTATCCCGAATAATCCGAATTCGTATCCGTATTCGGCCTTCCCGTATCCGACTCCGAATTCGAGAGATAAATATGAGTTAGGATACGGGAAGAGCACTATCCGCCCTTATTCGATCAGTTTTCACCCCTAGTTGCAATACTCGTGGTACTTGCATTAATATTCTAAGCTAATTTGTTTCAGGTGAATAAACCAAATCAAATTAAACCAAACATACCCAGTATATCCCGCTCAGAGCAGGGTCTGGGGAGGGTAAGATGTACCCAGACTATGCCCCTACTTTTTACGATAGGGAGGCTATTTCCGTGAAGACCCTCAGCTTAGTGCACAACAAAATAAAGAGTGATATATACAGAGAAGCAAATGTTACGAAAAAACTCCAAATCATACCTGAGTCCATGACTTAATTCACATGAGCCTTACGTAATGGGACTTTGGCAACTACACTCTCGATGAACGCTGCTCTAATAGAAGAGAGGTTGACTCTGCGCATAGCTCGATGAACTATACCGTTTATGAATTCAGGTACAAGTGGCATTAGAGAGAGGTGAAAGTGAAAGCACGAGAGTGATGGTACTCCACAATGATTATAAATGTTGAAGTCTCAAATCATTGTTACAAATGTTTCTATTTTGATTTTTGAGCATATTTATGTATTTGGAAACTTGTCATACTTTTTTTTTTTGGGCATGGGTGTATTTCGCAAGCCTTGCCGGCCTGATGGGTAGTATTACTACACACTCTCTTATTCTTGTATTGGGGTAAAAGGAACGGCATTCATGTTTTTTTTTTTTTTTTGGAATGGCGGCATATTATAAAAAGAGCTAGCAAAGCTAGAAACAAATTACAAGGTAGTTATGAAAGCTAAAGGATTTTGCAACCAACCTACCCAACTAAATTTAAAGTTAGGATTTTTAGATGAAATCCACAAAAAAGAATGAGAAACAAAGCATCGACTTTTTAGGAGAAGAGCTGGAAAAAACCAATCGATTGCGAAAACTCCATATGGACCACAAGAGCGTCCCTCCCACACCTTCAAGAAACACCCGCGCTTTATTAGAAATGGATAAGGAATCAAGCCACAAATACCACTCCGAGATGTTCGCGCAAAAAGGGATGTCAAGCTCCCACCATCTAGCCAACAAAGCCCACAAATCTTTAGCCATCCCACATATGAAAAAAATGTGATTGACCGTTTCAATGTCTTCATGGGGCATAAAAGCGAGTGAACATCAATACCTCTTCGATCCAAATTCACCCTAGAAGGAAGCTTGTTTAGCATCAATCTCCACAAAAAGACGTTAACTTTTATGGGAATATTACGATTCCAACGAGTAGCGGTAGGACTAACAACTAGGGTGTGAGAATCAATCAAAGAACGAGCTCAGGCAACCGAGTAACGTCATTCATGTCTTGCTCGAAATTGAAATTCAGATCAGGTCCGAAAAATTCAAAAAAAAAAAAGTGTGTTTTTCTACAAATAAATAATGTGTAGATGTTTGTCTCTTTTTTGTAACCATTAGGGGTATAATGGATCGGGTACTCGGTCCATTACCAATTTTCATGAATCAACACGCTCTTATCGGTTCGGCCCGTTGATTCGGATAGATCGGGTACCCGGCCCGATCCATCTCAACAAAAATATATTTTTTAACAAAAAATAAAAATATAAAATATTACTAGATTTTATATTATTTTTTCAAAAATTATAACTGAGATATGTGATTAAAATTCAATTTTTTTCTCATATCTTCATTCAACAATAACATAATTGAAAAAATAAATAAATTTTTTTAGTATACTCATATAAAAAATTATAAGATAACCTTATAAGTGGACCGATTCTGGTAAGCATCGGGTCACAAAAATAAGAACCGCGAATCGGCCCACTGTAATTTGTGCCTGCCCATATATCCATCCTGCTTGTTCTAAACGACCAGGTTACCCATTTTTTCAATTCAAATCGATTCTATTTTTGCGAAATTTTGATTTTTCAATTTTTTTAACAGCCGTAGTAAGCATGAGACATGTGTGTGGAGGGGGGGGGGGGGTGGGGGGGGGGGGGAATGGTTGATGGGGGAGTAGTCCATAACAAAATAATTATCTAAATTCCATTTATGTTTACTGTTTTTTGTATCACGCTTAGGGCTGTTAGCGGTCCGAGTGAACCCGAAACCCGGTCATGAACCGGACCGAAATACCCGGGATCGAAACTCACCCGAAAACTAACGAGTTCGGATTCGAGTTCTAAACATTGAACCGAAACCGATAAGACCCGGACCGATAAAACAAAAAAAACCGGTAATAAATTAAAAAAAAAGTTTATATGTATTTTATAATTTATATATTTTATACATATATTATTAATACGTTTTGCGTGTTTTAAACACAAATAGCATGCTGGTCAAGTAGTTAAGATGCTATACCTTTGAACAAAAGGTCTGGATTTCGAATCATGTAACCCCCATTTATGTGATTTATTTTGCTGCTCTTCCTTCATTTTCCTAGTAAAGATCCACCCCACATAGGCTGTTAGCGGTCCGAGTGAACCCGAAACCCGATCATGAACCGGACCGAAATACTCGGGACCGAAACTCACCCGGAAACTAACGAGTTCGGATTCGAGTTCTAAAAATTGAACCGGAACCGTTATCGGTCCGGACCGGATCTACCCGGTAACCTATCGGACCGAATCCGAATCTGGAGAAAACCGGTCCGAACCGGTCCGATAACAGCTCTAATCACGCTCAAACATTTGTAGTTCACTGAAAAATTATTCGTTTTGAAATTTTTTGTTCATCACTTTTATCTTATTAAATCAAATTATATTATTTAATTTTAACTATTTATTCACTATCAATATATTTTATTCCTTTATTCTCTTCATATCGCACAAATCATTACACTCTTTTTTGTATATTTAGAAATTTTGCATTACATCTTTACACAACCAAATAAAAAAAAACATTTTTTTATCTTTTAATCTCCATCACACATTCTCGCTATCATTACATTTTATTTTTTTAATCTCCGCTGCGCGTTTATCACCATTACTTACACCAATTATTACTTATATATATATATATATATATATAGTTAAACTTTTATAAATGAATGTTCGATAAACAAATAACCTCGCCAAATGAATAATTTTTTTTGATCCCAACTCTTTATAACATGTTTAAATTTTCTTTCGATTAATGAATAATTTCGCTAAATGAATATTTTTCTTCAATCCTGATCATATTAATTTATCGATGTTTTACTGTATACTATTTTCACTTGAAATATGAATACATAATTTGCTCACATTTGGTTGGGACTAGGGCTGTTATCGGACCAGTCCGGCTCGGTTTTTGACAGACCCGGAACCGATCCGGTAAAGTACCGGATAGACCCGGTCCGGACCGGTAAGAAAACCGGGTCATATTTAAGATCCGGAACCGCTCCGAAATAGGTACCGGGTAGACCCGGTCCGAATCCGAAACCCGAAAACTCGAATCCAAAAATGAGAGAGTAGTGGAAGGGAGGAGGCATATTTATAGTTGATACCAAGGCTTTTAGATGGTTTATCCCACCAATGTGGGATGAAACCTTAAGCAAAATGGTGATGGAACTCAAGGTGAACCAAGGTTCAAGCCATGCTCAAGTTCAAGTCAATAAAGTTTAGACCATCAAGTTCAAGCCAATAAAACTTAAACAATGGAATTATTTTGTTATTAATTATTTTGTTATTAATTATTTTATATTAATTAGATCTATATTATATTGTATTGTTATTAATTATTTTGTATTAATCAGATCTATTATTATCAAGTTATTAATTAATTTTTTTATTACTATAATTAATAAATATAATAACAAGTAATAAAAATTTTATATACCAAAGGCCTTAGATCTTGTTGTGTGTGTGTGAGTGTGTGTGTGTATATATATATATATATATATATATATATTTATATATATATATATATATATTTTACCGGGTCTTTTTCCGGTTTTCTTGGTCCGGATCTTATCTGTTTCGGTTCAATGTTTAGAACTCGAATCCGAACTCGTTAATTGTCGGGTGAGTTTCGGTCCCGGGTTTTTCGGTCCGATCCTTGACCGGGTTTCGGATTCAGTCGGACCGCTATAATATTTATGGGTACAACTAGGGGTGAAAACGGATCGGATACGGGCGGATAGTGTAACATCCCCAGATCGAACCGGGAATATTACACGCCGCAGACCCTCTCCGTGAGGATCCACCAGGCTAGACATCAAAACAACACATTACATTACATACCGACGAATCAAAATAACGAACCAATACACCGATTTGGTCTTTCGACACAGACTTACAAATAAAAATACATAAACTCATCCAGACTCATATCCACGCAAGGGTAAAATACTTGCAACAACGAACAATAAGACAGCGGAAAAGACAATACAATGGACTCCGACTAACTGAACCCAAAACTGGCCTTCGTGTGATTAGTATCATTCGTCTTTCATCATCCCTCGTACCGATCCTGTGTCTTGCTCCCGAAAACCTGCATGTACCTGGACACAATACAGATATCCACCCCCCGATTACTCGGGGATTAGCAAAACTCCACTGTTTCGCTAGTGCAAGTATAAAGTGCAAAAACGAGCCATACACAACACATTCCGAGAATACATCGAAAGACTTCCCGAGATATATTTAGTTAAAAAAAATGGTTCAAGTCTTGAAAGCAGAAACAAGGCAAGTAAGCACTTTGAAAACATTTCGAAATCTCGAGAGTTTTGAAAACATTTGAAATCGAAAAGCTCTTAATTCCTCGAAAGTCATTTAGGGTCACAGCCCCAAAGTTCATTTTCCAAAATACAATTCCGTTAACAAAACACGGGGTCCATGACCCGACCATTTCGATCACAAAACACAGGGCCTACGATCCAATCATCCAATGCAATTCACTTACAAGGACACATTACACATAACACGTTAATCTTATGCCATTCTAGCCAAGCACCAAGACTCAATATATAATGTCTCTCGACCCTGAGCGCAAAGCATTGTGATACTCCGGACAATATCACAATTAATCATCAAAACATCAACATCAATATTACAGAAACCACACTTGGTAACCCGTGGCCGTACCCATTAGTATCGGCCCCCAGAGGCCCCGTCGGACCGTCCCCAGGTGGAAAACCACTTCCGCGGCCGTACCCATTAGTATCAGCCCCCAGAGGTCCCGTCGAACCGTCCCCAGGTGGAAGAGCATCAACACACGCACCCAAGTCCACTTCCGTGGTCGTACCCATTAGTATCGGTCCCCAGAGGCCACATGCCATCCCCAGGTGGAAGAGTAACAACTCACAGATTATAAAACCACAACTCTCAAAGGTCAAACACACAAAATATACATAGTCGAGGTACCTTGCTAGAATGGCCACATTATCCAACACGTTCTCACGACCCAGGACTATAACAATTCACAAGGGAGTACAAGATCTCAACAGCACCGAACGACACAACCAATATCACACGAACTCTCATATTCATCCATAACCACGTAACTCAAAGCACATAATTTCACAAGAGAATTACACTGTACATTTACCGACGCCATAATCATATATAATGACGTCACACGAAAGTAAGGTGATCCTATACTCGTCACTAACACACATATCCAACTAAGCATATTAATTCCCGACACACACGGTTCACCTTTACGAAAAGCATGATGGTAAATATACCGATTCTTTTGAAAAATAGTTATAAATATTTATTTAGCACATATCGACACCTAGCAACCATTATATCCACAAAACACGTAATGTATGGGCAAGATACTTGCCTACCACGATCGCAATAAGACGACGGATGAAATACGGTCGAATAGCCCCGAACCCCCGAACAATATCAAGAACGCAATAGCACCACGAGTACTACGAGAATAACACCACACGAATCATCAATCACCAAACGGGATTCAACATCGGAAATCCTCGAGCACCTATAATCCTCCGAAAGGAACAAAAAAAGATGATTACGACAAGAATCAAGGCAAAAACGACGGAAATCCCAACAAACTATCGAAAGGAACTCATTGGGACATTTAATCGAACACTAAATGTTCAATAATTCCCAAGAACACTCGAATCGTCAATCGAGTTAAACAAACTTGATATATGGATGTACAACCCATTGAACACGATTAATAACATCATACTACACCAATCGATGTATCAAAATCGGATTAGAAACGAAATCAAGAACAATTTCTCCAAAAAGTCAACTTGAAGGATAATCAAGAAATATACCTTGATTCGACGAAATACACGGATTAGATGTTGATATAATCAACAAGGATCTTCCAAAATGCCTTGAAAATGATTAGAATCGGCCAAGAACTCGATTTCCCGAGCCTCCCGTCGCCAGCCGCCGAAAAAGGAAGAAAATCGCGTAAAAAAATGAAGTCTGGCCGAGCCAGGCTATATATAGCCGGCAGGGTTACGGCCGTAACCGGCAGTGCCTTACGGCCGTAACTCGGTCCCTTACGGCCGTACTCGGCAGGCCTTACGGCCGTAACCGGCATTCGTCAAAAATCGCCAAGACCAAATGGACACTTACGGCCGTAACTCGCACACATTACGGCCGTAATCGGCCTTCGTCAGAAGCCGCCAGGCGCCATACGGCCGTACCCGATCACTCCTTACGGCCTTAAGCGCTGCACGTTACGGCCGTAATCGCACCTTACGGCCGTAACTCGGCCGAGCAGGCCACGCTCGGCCGTGACTTCGGCCGTAGCCACTCCGACGGCGGACGACCGAAACCCGAACCTGAGTAAAAATCGAAGATACGGTTACGAAGTACTCGCAAAGACGAATCCAAGCGCTAAGAGAACACACGATTCCGACCACCCGAAGTGTCGGAATTCGACAACGGAAGTAATTACCCCAAACTTTGGGAAATTACAAAAATGGCCCAAAATGTCCGAAAATCACGATACGTGATCGAAACACCGAACCAAAGCTCGCAACACGAATAATAACATTAATTGAACTTGCGAGAAACTCGAAACAATAGTTTCGGACGAGATTCGCAAGAATCGAGCTCAAGTGCGGAAAAGTCGCTAAAAAGCACGGAACTCAACAAAACGACACCGAAACGAACTCGGATGACAAAAGGTGCAGAATTAATCATTCTCGAAATGACGAAAGGGTCATGAGCGAGTCGTCAAAACAGACTTCCGCCGAAAAAAGAAAATTACCGAAATTCGAAATTGCGGATATTACATTCTACCCTCCTTAAAAGAAGTTTCGTCCCGAAACTTAAAACAAGTAGGGAGAAGCAATATCTCCGCCAGGAAAACTCAACGAGATACGCAAGGAAACGCGTAACTTACACCCATCGGAGAAACGTTACAAGCAACGCAAAGGAATATACGGCGTGAAAACACGCTCCACGACGACCAACACGACGTCGCCGTTAGGGATATAACAAAACCAACAAGTAACGAGCGTGATCAAATGGATAATACAATCAGGTCAATTATCCGAACAATCACAAAACACAATGGACAAAAATCAATACGATTGACCATCCCAACGGTACGTCAATCAAAACGCGAGCCAATCGCTGAACAAATACGGAATTCCACCGCCCAAGGGTTGGAAGATCGAAAACGAGACTAAATTTCCGAACTTGGAGAGCTCACAACGATATATAGATCAATTTGGGACAATATCAGAACTCGTTCGAATGACAAAGGTGAGAAACAACACAAGGTCAGAAGCATCAACGAACACAGTTGAGTCGTTACAGTTGGACGAAACAGAAGAGAAAGAAAGAAAAATGTGGGTATTACATTGAGTATATTTTGAAGACCTTATTTGAGTTAAAAACTCGAGTTTTGAAAACTTACAGTATGAGATGAGAATGAAATATCGGTAGTTTGAAGTCTAAAAATTTTCGACCTTGAGGTCATCATACAAAAATCAAAAAAAAAAATTTGTAGGATGATTTTCTTTTGATAGTTGCTTGTGAGATGTTATAATTATGTGAATCGATGACATTTAGACTCATATGTTGTTGCTTATTTGTAACCTTCGAGTCTAGTATTATCTCATATATGTTTGCAATCGCGTTGGTGATTAGAGCAGTTAGCACAGGCTTAATACGAGCCTAACGCGCGCTAACGTGGCGTGTTTAGCGCACGTTAATCTTTGTTGTAACGCGCGCTAATCAGCCTGGGCAGAGACTATGGAACCGCATTATAGCCGTTAGGTCTAACTTTTACGGCCAATCACCTGTAGTTGTATTCTCTACGTGGTGTCTAGTGATAACAACTGTTGTGCGTGAATGTGTGTTAAGACTTTTCGCATTGCTAGGTGATATTTGATTGTGGTTGATGAATTGATAAATTATGTCTGTCGTGTGTGTTCAAAAACACTTTCCTGGAAACTTCACAAAGTTTTGACGGTTCGATTAATCGGCGGCTCCGTATATACTTTGAAAATTATTTGGAATTGGCAAGCCGGCCTTGGATTCTCAAATAAAATCTCGATGGTATTTGAAAGAGTTGTTTTAAAGTACATGTAGACATTTTGTAAAATATTACCGTCGTTGATGTTTGTGAAGTGTTGGGAGAATTTTCGAAAATGATTTTTAACGTATTGTTGTATTTTCAAATAATTCGAGTGAATGATTTTCAAAAATCTTTCACACCATAAAAATATTTTATTTCAAAAACCAATGCGATTTTTATTTTCAAAAATATATAGTGAAAGATGAAAAATCTCACTCGATGTAAAGTTCAAACTCGGATTGGGAAATGTTAGAGTATGTAAGAATGATTTGATGATCTTGCATGGTTAACTTGTTAGTTATTAACGGTGATGATGATACGTAGAGGCATGATGACTTCAAATGATTTCAAACGAGACGGTTAAAGTACGTTGTTTACAAGTTTTGATGAAACAACCCGAGGTACCAAAAGTACTTTTAAAGTTTATTTTAAATAGCATACAAATCCAAGGATTTTCAAAAGATTTCCTTTAAAAGGATACCTCGTGGATTTTCTTTTCGAGTTGTTATTGGTTACCTTATGTGATATGTCGTGCTGAGTTGGTACTTTAGTATAATATTTTGCGAAGTTGTGCAATCGTATTGAGTGGGGATCCGCTTAGTATGCTGATGGGCAGAGGACGCAGTCGTGACCACAATACTAATGGCCATGAAGATCGGATGTGGACCAAGAGGGTATAGTCGGGAAGGTTGCTATTCCAGCACTTCGTTCTCGTTGTTTGGGTTTCGGGACGAAACCTCTTTTAAAGGTGATATGATGTAATACCCACATTTTTCTTTCTTTCTCTTCTGTTTCGTCCAACCGTAACGACTCGACTGTGTTCGTTGATGCTTCTGACCTGGTGTTGTTTCTCACCTTTGTCATTCGAACGAGTTCTGATATTGTCCCAAATTGATCTATATATCGTTGTGAGCTCTCCAAGTTCGGAAAGTCAGTCTCGTTTTCGATCTTCCAACCCTTGGGCGGTGGAATTCCGTATTTGTTCAGCGATTGGCTCGCGTTTTGATTGACGTACCGTTGGGATGGTCAATCGTATTGATTTTCGTCCGTTGTGTTTTGTGATTGTTCGGATAATTGACTTGATTGTATTATCCATTTGATGACGCTCGTTACTTGTTGGTTTTGTTATATCCCTAACCGCGACGTCGTGTTGCTCGTCGTGGAGCGTGTTTTCACGCCGTATATTCCTTTGCGTTGCTTGTAACGTTTCGCCGATGGGTGTAAGTTACGCGTTTCCTTGCGTATCTCGTTGAGTTTTCCTGGCGGGGATATTGCTTCTCCCTACTTGTTTTAAGTTTCGGGACGAAACTTCTTTTAAGGAGGGTAGAATGTAATATCCGCAATTTCGAATTTCGGTAATTTTCTATTTTCGGTGGAAGTCCGTTTTGACGACTCGCTCATGACCGTTTCGTCATTTCGAGAATGATTAATTCTGCACTTTTTGTCATCCGAGTTCGTTTCGGTGTCGTTTTGTTGAGTTCCGTGCTTTTTAGCGACTTTTCCGCACTTGAGCTCGATTCTTGCGAATCTCGTCCGAAACTGTTGTTTCGAGTTTCTCGCAAGTTCAATTAATGTTATTATTCGTGTTGCGAGCTTTGGTTCGGTGTTTCGATCACGTATCGTAATTTTCGGACATTTTGGGCCATTTTTGTAATTTCCCAAAGTTTGGGGTAATTACTTCCGTTGTCGAATTCCGACACTTCGGGTGGTCGGAATCGTGTGTTCTCTTAGCGCTTGGATTCGTCTTTGCGAGTACTTCGTAACCGTATCTTCGATTTTTACTCAGGTTTGGGTTTCGGGGTCGTCCGGACCGTCGGAGTGGCCACGGCCGAGTCACGGTCGGAGCAAGGCCTGGCCTGGCCGAGTTACGGCCGTAAGGTGCCGGTTACGGCCGTAACGTGTGCCAGTTACGGCCGTAAGGCGTGATCGGGTACGGCCGTATGGCGCTGGCGGCTTCTGACGAAGGCGATTCTGGCCGTAATGTGTGCGAGTTACGGCCAGTAAGTGTCACTGGTCTTTGGCGATTTTGAGGAATGCGATTCTGGCCGTAAGGCTGCCGAGTACGGCCGTAAGGGACCGAGTTACGGCCGTAAGGCACCGCCGATTCTGGCCGTAACCTGCCGGCTATATAGCAGCTCGGCAGACTTCATTTTTACGCGATTTTCTTCCTTTTTCGGCGGCTGGCGACGGGAGGCTCGGGAAATCGAGTTCTTGGCCGATTCTAATCATTTCCAAGGCATTTTGGAAGATCCTTGTTGATTATATCAACATCTAATCCGTGTATTTCGTCGAATCAAGGTATATTTCTTGATTATCCTTCAAGTTGACTTTTTGGAGAAATTGTTCTTGATTTCGTTTCTAATTCGATTTTGATACATCGATTGGTGTAGTATGATGTTATTAATCGTGTTCTATGGGTTGTACATCCATATATCAAGTTTGTTTAACTCGAT
This sequence comes from Orobanche coerulescens, assembly GCA_033398695.1. Classification (NCBI taxonomy): domain Eukaryota; kingdom Viridiplantae; phylum Streptophyta; class Magnoliopsida; order Lamiales; family Orobanchaceae; genus Orobanche; species Orobanche coerulescens. The sequence continues at coordinate 52,770,859 of CM065801.1, read as the reverse complement.
TGACAATTCGAGTTTTCTTGGGAATTATTGAACATTTAGTGTTCGATTAAATGTCCCAATGAGTTCCTTTCGATAGTTTGTTGGGATTTCCGTCATTTTTGCCTTGATTCTTGTCGTAATCATCTTTTGTTGTTCCTTCCGGAGGATTATAGGTGCTCGAGGATTTCCGATGTTGAATCCCGTTTGGTGATTGATGATTCGTGTGGTGTTATTCTCGTAGTACTCGTGGTGCTATTGCGTTCTTGATATTGTTAGGGGGTTCGGGGCTATTCGACCGTATTTCATCCGTCGTCTTGTTGCGATCGTGGTTACGAGGCAAGTATCTTGCCCATACATTACGTGTTTTTTGGATATAATGGTTGCTAGGTGTCGATATGTGCTAAATAAATATTTATAACCATTTTTCAACAGAATCGGTATATTTACCATCATGCTTTTCGTAAAGGTGAACCGTGTGTGTCGGGAATTAATATGCTTAGTTAGATATGTGTGTTAGTGACGAGTATAGGATCATCTTACTTTCGTGTGACGTCATTATGTATGATTATGGCGTCGGTAAATGTACAGTGTAATTCTCTTGTAAAATTATGTGCTTGGAGTTACGTGGTTATGGATGAATATGAGAGTTCGTGTGATATTGGTTGTGTCGTTCGGTGCTGTTGAGATCTTGTACTCCCTTGTGAATTGTTATAATCCTGGGTCGTGAGAACGTGTTGGATAATGTGGCCATTCTAGCAAGGTACCTCGACTATATATATTTTGTGTGTTTGACCTTTGAGAGTTGTGGTTTTATAATCTGTGAGTTGTTACTCTTCCACGTGGGGATGGCATGTGGCCTCTGGGGGCCGATACTAATGGGTACGGCCACGGAAGTGGACTTGGGTGCGTGTGTTGATGCTCTTCCACCTGGGGACGGTTCGACGGGACCTCTGGGGGCCGATACTAATGGGTACGGCCGCGGAAGTGGTTTCCCACCTGGGGACGGTCCGACGGGGCCTCTGGGGGCCGATACTAATGGGTACGGCCACGGGTTACCAAGTGTGGTTTCTGTGATATTGATGTTGATGTTTTGATGATTAATTGTGATATTGTCCGGAGTATCACAATGCTTTGCGCTCGGGGTCGAGAGACATTATATATCGAGTCTTGGTGCTTGGCTAGAATGGCATAAGATTAACGTGTTATGTGTAATGTGTCCTTGTAAGTGAATTGCATTGGATGATTGGGTCGTAGGCCCTGTGTTTTGTGATCGAAATGGTCGGGCCGTGGACCCCGTGTTTTGTTAACGGAATTGTATTTTGGAAAATGAACTTTGGGGCTGTGACCCTAAATGACTTTCGAGGAATTAAGAGCTTTTCGATTTCAAATGTTTTCAAAACTCCCGAGATTTCGAAATGTTTTCAAAGTGCTTACTTGCCTTGTTTCTGCTTTCAAGACTTGAACCATTTTTTTTTCTCCCTTGGAGAACATTTTAAAAATTTACGTGGCTCCCCGGAAGCCTTCGAAACTAAAAATTCCAAGGTTGTTGCTCTTGCAAGAAAAACAGTTCATACAAGGATACATTTGGCCATAACATTCTTCATTCCAGCACAAAACGGGAATTAACAAATATATGTCACTTACTCACGATGCACCTTCAAATACTACTACATAACACAGAATCATACAGGCTCGTATAGCTCGTGGTACAACATGTAGTAGGGAGACTTACATCCACAGATCGCACGAAGATGATGGCTGCACCTTGATACTAATCACGTCCGACATCCCAGACGACGCGTCGCGACACGACTCAGTCAGACAAAATCTGACAATACAAGACTCCACAACACATAACTCGACCCGACAGCCTAGGTTTCCTCAACCTAAATCTCTGATACCATAAATGTAACATCCCGAGATCGAACTGGGAATATTACACGCCGCAGACCCTCTCCGCGAGGATCCACCAGGCTAGACATCAAAACAACACATTACATTACATACCGACGAATCAAAATAACGAACCAATACACCGATTTGGTCTTTCGACACAGACTTACAAATAAAAATACATAAACTCATCCAGACTCATACCCACGCAAGGGTAAAATACTTGCAACAACGAACAATAAGACAGCGGAAAAGACAATACAATGGACGCCGACTAACTGAACCCAAAACTGGCCTTCGTGTGAATAGTATCATTCGTCTTTCATCATCCCTCGTACCGATCCTGTGTCTTGCTCCCGAAAACCTGCATGTACCTGGACACAATACAGATATCCACCCCCCGATTACTCGGGGGTTAGCAAAACTCCACTGTTTCGCTAGTGCAAGTATAAAGTGCAAAAACAAGCCATACACAACACATTCCAAGAATACATCGAAAGACTTCCCGAGATATATTTAGTTAAAAAAAAATGGTTCAAGTCTTGAAAGCAGAAACAAGGCAAGTAAGAACTTTGAAAACATTTCGAAATCTCGGGAGTTTTGAAAACATTTGAAATCGAAAAGCTCTTAATTCCTCGGAAGTCATTTAGGGTCACAACCCCAAAGTTCATTTTCCAAAATACAATTCCGTTAACAAAACACGGGGTCCACGGCCCGACCATTTCGATCACAAAACACAGGGCCTACGACCCAATCATCTAATGCAATTCACTTACAAGGACACATTACACATAACACGTTAATCTTATGCCATTCTAGCCAAGCACCAAGACTCGATATATAATGTCTCTCGACCCCGAGCGCAAAGCATTGTGATACTCCGGACAATATCACAATTAATCATCAAAACATCAACATCAATATCACAGAAACCACACTTGGTAACCCGTGGCCGTACCCATTAGTATCGGCCCCCAGAGGCCCCGTCGGACCGTCCCCAGGTGGGAAACCACTTCCGCGGCCGAACCCATTAGTATCGGCCCCCAGAGGTCCCGTCGAACCGTCCCCAGGTGGAAGAGCATCAACACACGCACCCAAGTCCACTTCCGTGGCCGTACCCATTAGTATCGGCCCCCAGAGGCCACATGCCATCCCCAGGTGGAAGAGTAACAACTCACAGATTATAAAACCACAACTCTCAAAGGTCAAACACACAAAATATATATAGTCGAGGTACCTTGCTAGAATGGCCACATTATCCAACACGTTCTGACGACCCATAACTATAACAATTCACAAGGGAGTACAAGATCTCAACAGCACCGAACGACACAACCAATATCACACGAACTCTCATATTCATCCATAACCACGTAACTCCAAGCACATAATTTCACAAGAGAATTACACTGTACATTTACCGACGCCATAATCATACATAATGACGTCACACGAAAGTAAGGTGATCCTATACTCGTCACTAACACACATATCCAACTAAGCATATTAATTCCCGACACACACGGTTCACCTTTACGAAAAGCATGATGGTAAATATACCGATTCTTTTGAAAAATGGTTATAAATATTTATTTAGCACATATCGACACCTAGCAACCATTATATCCACAAAACACGTGATGTATGGGCAAGATACTTGCCTCGAAACCACGATCGCAACAAGACGACGGATGAAATACGGTCGAATAGCCCCGAACCCCCGAACAATATCAAGAACGCAATAGCACCACGAGTACTACGAGAATAACACCACACGAATCATCAATCACCAAACGGGATTCAACATCGGAAATCCTCGAGCACCTATAATCCTCCGGAAGGAACAACAAAAGATGATTACGACAAGAATCAAGGCAAAAAAGACGGAAATCCCAACAAACTATCGAAAGGAACTCATTGGGACATTTAATCGAACACTAAATGTTCAATAATTCCCAAGAACACTCGAATCGTCAATCGAGTTAAACAAACTTGATATATGGATGTACAACCCATAGAACACGATTAATAACATCATACTACACCAATCGATGTATCAAAATCGGATTAGAAACGAAATCAAGAACAATTTCTCCAAAAAGTCAACTTGAAGGATAATCAAGAAATATACCTTGATTCGACGAAATACACGGATTAGATGTTGATATAATCAACAAGGATCTTCCAAAATGCCTTGTAAATGATTAGAATCGGCCAAGAACTCGATTTCCCGAGCCTCTCGTCGCCAGCCGCCGAAAAAGGAAGAAAATCGCGTAAAAAAATGAAGTCTGGCCGAGCCAGGCTATATATAGCCGGCAGGGTTACGGCCGTAACCGGCAGTGCCTTACGGCCGTAACTCGGTCCCTTACGGCTATACTCGGCAGGCCTTACGGCCGTAACCGGCATTCGTCAAAAATCGCCCGGCACTGGACACTTACTACGGCCGTAACTCGCACACATTACGGCCGTAATCGGCCTTCGTCAGAAGCCGCCAGCGCCATACGGTATGCCGATCACGCCTTACGGCCGTAATCGCACACGTTACAGTAATCGCACCTTACGGCCAGAACTCGGCCGAGCCAGCCACCTGCTCCCAGTGACTCGTAGTAGCCACTCCGACGGCCCGGACGACCTCGAAACCCGAACCTGAGTAAAAATCGAAGATACGGTTACGAAGTACTCGCAAAGACAAATCCAAGCGCTAAGAGAACACACGATTCCGACCATCCGAAGTGTCGGAATTCGACAACGGAAGTAATTACCCCAAACTTTGGGAAATTACAAAAATGGCTCAAAATGTCCGAAAATCACGATACGTGATCGAAACACCGAACCAAAGCTCGCAACACGAATAATAACATTAATTGAACTTGCGAGAAACTCGAAACAACAGTTTCGGACGAGATTCGCAAGAATCGAGCTCAAGTGCGGAAAAGTCGCTAAAAAGCACGGAACTCAACAAAACGACACCGAAACGAACTCGGATGACAAAAAGTGCAGAATTAATCATTCTCGAAATGACGAAACGGTCATGAGCGAGTCGTCAAAACGGACTTCCGCCGAAAAAAGAAAATTACCGAAATTCGAAATTGCGGATATTACAGATAGTGCTCTTCCCGTATCCTAACCCATATTTTTCTCTCGGATTCGGAGTCGGATACGGGAAGGCCGGATACGGATACGAATTCGGATTATTCGGGATACGGACACGGGACGGATACAGGACGGATTCGGGCCGGATTCGAATAAATATAATCGGATAATGCATGTCATACAAAAATCGTTTGGAAGTGATTGCAGCATATAAAAAAACTACCTACACAATATTTCATAAAAGTTCTAATGCAAACTATAGTAATTTTTTTAAAAATCGTTTCATAATAAGGTTCCCTCATTTTTACTTATTCAGTCTCTCCCATAAAAAACATAAGCTCCATACTTAGCAAAGATTAAAAAGTGGTAATTTAATTGTTTTTAACAATTATTATAATATATATAATTGCCCCTCTATTTACTTGAATAGAACATTTCTTTTAAAATACATTTCATATGAAACAAATAGCTTATAAGTTAGTATTAAAGTGTTTGGCTAATACATTTCTTTTAAAAAAAACTTTTTTTCTAGAAAATAATTTTTTTTCGAAATATAATTTTTTTCCAGAAAATATTTTTTTTTATTTTTCGCAAAAAGTATTTTTTATTTTTTCAAAAAATATAAAAAATCCAGAAACTAATTTTATTTTTTCCAGAAAATAATTTTTTTCGATAAAATATTTATTTAATTTTTTTCGAAGAAATAAAAAATTTCCATAAATAATGTTTTTTTCGAAATGATAATTTATTTCCTAGAAAATATTTTTTTTCGAAAAATAATATATTTTTCCAGAAAATACTTTTTTTTGAAAAAATATTTTTTCTTGAAAGTTGAAAATTTATTACACTGAAGTCCAAAAGTGTTATATATATATATATAATAAAGTATATTTAAGATTTAAAAATATGGATATCCAGATTTATTATCCAGATTGGTATCCGAATTTATTATCCGGATTGGTATCCGGATACTATCCGATAAAATATGGGAAAATTCGGATACGGGCGGATATTGCATTATCCGAATTCGAACCCGTATCCGAATTCAACTATCCGGATCCGTATCCGTATCCGACCGGATACCTATTTTTCATCCCGAATTCGATCCCGATCGAATACTGTAACACCCCAAACTAGGCGGATATTACAGTGCCGTGAATCCCCAATTGGGACCCACTAGGCGAATGAAAATGATGAATTAAATAATATAATTGTAGTACCGAACCACATTATATTACCAAATACTCCGATGAGGAGTTTAAGTACAACACACCAGGACAATACCGAATACTAGTATATTTTATATGAAGATAAAATACACGACATTGAATGAAACGGAGTATCCAAATGAAAGTCTGCAGCGGAAAATAAAGGACAATAACATGAATAACTGAAAGATCGGGGCCCCCTACTAGTATCACTGGGACTCCTCGACGTCAGCGTGTTCTCCCCGTACTTTTGCCTTGCCAAGACTGAAATGAGAATCCCCAAACGGGGGCCATACGTAACAACAATCCTCAAGGGTTGAAAATACACAATCATGATTATATAAGAAGTTATGAAATATCCTCGTCGAAACATACGCAATCAAACATGCTATATGAATCAACTAACAAGATGCGGCTCAAAGGGTGGCGCCACACTACGCCCGGATGGAAATGTGTCCGTGCACAAGCCACCAACGAGTATCGATCAAATACACGTGTGGTCTTGTACCTAATCGATCTCACGAGACAATATGACTCGTGTGCACGATCCAATGTGAGGCCAACAACCAACACACGACTTAAAACGTGCGACATGAAAATCCACACATACCAACCGCACGCCAAGATGACCGGAATGCCACGATATAACAAAAGTGACATCGAAAATGAATAATGACTCACCGAGATGGAATGATAGTGAAATAAATGACAGCTCAACGAAATGATTGGAACCGTCGTTCCTTATGACTGAAGTTATTAATTGACAATAACAAGTTTGATACGGTTAATACAATGATGAATGAATTATGATTATGAATGAACAACAACAAAAGGGATGAATATCCTTTTAACCGAGTAAGAATTAACTTACTTAACACCGGTGACAATTATCCTTCCACGAACAACGTCCTAATTGAGATAGCGGTCGCTCGAACAACCTTGAATAATTCAATTACCAACAATCCGTTCAATATACGAATCAAACACGAATATAACGAACTCAAAACGCCAATACGACTAAACCAAGTCCATTGAGGCATTAAATCAAACACGTTGCGTCCAAACTCCGATTGTTTACAATCAAACCTCAATATACCAATATCAAATCCCCCAAGAAATGTTTCAAACCAACAAAACATCTTCAATACGATTAATAATCCAAAACGAATATCCAAAAACGTGATTATAACGATAATTAATCGAAAACCCCCAATTTCAACTCGATATTCAAAGTGTTCTTGAATAATTCCTCAATAATCCAATGAATCCTTATACAAACTCATAATCATATACATATTCCTTCATATAACATGATTATAACGTCCAAAACATCATATCTCAACACAAAATCGAAATCTAAGGTGTTGAAGAATATTACCTTTGAAGATCCAAACACTTCGATCAGGTAAACGTGTTAAATCGACTATCCAAGCTTCCCAACGAAATAAGATGATGAAATCCGAAAACACAAGTGATTGATGATGACAAAATATCTCCCTCAAGCTCTCTCTCTCGGACAAGATGAAGGAAAGGAATGAAAATGAGGAAAAATGTCCCGGCCGAGTCCTTAAATACTGCCGGAAAAACGGCCGTAACTCGGCCCTCTTACGGCCGTAACATTCCAAGTCAACGGCCTTACGGCCATAACCGGCCAACTCGTACGGCCGTAACTCGGCTTCGTCCGAAAGCCTGCCGACAGACTTACGGCCGTAACCGCCCCTGAGTTACGGGCGTAACCCGCCTTCGTCAAAAACATGCGCCGACATCCTTACGGCCGTAACGCACACATTACGGCCGTAACTCGGATGATACGGCCGTATCCGGCCAAACTTACGGGCGTAATCCGCCTTCGTCAAAAACGACCAGGCATCTTGCCTGCAGCGTACGGCCGTATCCGGCCAAGCCTTACGACCGTACCTGCCTTGACTTACGGCCGTATGCCGCAACCCTTACGGCCGTATGCCGCAACCCTTACGACCGTAAGTCACCCTTGGTCGACAACACCTGAAATTTACGAACACCACTTACGGCCGTATCCTCCCCTTCTTACGGCCGTAACTCGCCTTCGGCCAAAATGCCTGGGCAGCCTGCTGGACCACGTACGGCCGTAACCGGCCAGCCTTACGGCCGTACCCGCTGAACTTACGGCCGTATCCCGGAACCTTACGGCCGTAACTCAATGCTGGCCAAGGTGAATAAAACCGATAACTCCGATTCCTCGCTACGACTGATGAATGATCCAACATACCATACGAATGTGAAAGTGAACAAGTCTAACACGAGCCAAAGATGATACTCCCAGTACAAGGCTATCAATCACAATGAAAATGATAATACTCCCGTCTCAATCTATACGGAGATGAAATGACGATCGGTAATTGATATACGATTACAACATGCCAACAGTGAACGCGAATGAATGATTCATGAATGATGAGTGATTATTAATGAGTGAAAATTACTGAGCGACAATTACAGACTGATAATTACTGAATGAAAATGAATGAATTACAACCGGGTATTACATACTCCCCCCCTTAAAAAGAGTTTCGTCCCCGAAACTAAGGGTCAAACAACTCGGGATAACTCTCCCGCATACTCTCCTCGGTTTCCCAAGTGGCCTCTTCGACTCCGTGTCTGGACCACTGAATCTTGACCGAAGGGATCGTCTTGTTTCTCAACTGTTTGATTCGCCGCTCCAACACTCGTACAGTACGCTCCTCGTACGAATGATCATCCGTGATCTCGATTTCGTCGAACTGAAGTATGTGACTCAGGTCGGCAACATACTTCCGCAACTGAGAGACGTGAAACACATTATGAATTCGGCTCAATGCCGGAGGTAAAGCTAATCGATAAGCTAACTCGCCTACTCGATCCAAAATTTCAAACGGTCCAATGAATCTCGGACTCAACTTCCCCCGTTTTCCGAAACGGAAAATACCTCGACTCGGGGATACCTTGACCAAAACATGGTCACCCGTCTCGAACTCTAGTGGTCGACGACGATTATTTGCATATGATTTCTGTCGACTCTGAGCTGTCAACATGCGACTCTTGATCAAAGCTACCTTCTCCCGGGCGGCTATAAGCATAACGGGCTCGGTGCCGATTGATTCTGAAAAGTCATCCCAACACAAAGGAGATCGACAACGACGACCGTACAAGGCCTCGTGAGGTGCCATCTTAATGGAGGCATGCCAACTATCATTATACGTGAACTCGATCAGTGGTAGCTGGGCTTCTCAATCGTCCTTCCAATCGAGGACGCATGCCCTCAACATGTCCTCTAATGTCTGTATAGTCCTGTCTGATTGTCCGTCGGACTGAGGATGAAAGGCAGTACTGAGATTGAGCTGAGTTCCCATAGCACGATGAACTGATTTCCAAAAATGAGACACAAATCGTCCGTCACGATCGGAAACGATATTCTTAGGAGTACCGTGCAGTCTCACTATCTCCTTGATGAACAACTGAGCCAGTCTCTCGGGACCCCACGTATCCTTGATCTCAAGGAAATTAGCTGATTTAGTTAAGCGGTTCACAATCACCCAGATCGTAATCATGCCATGACGACTCGTCGGCAAACTCGTGATGAAATCCCTAGAAATGTCTTCCCACTTCCACTCTGGAATAGGGAGAGGTTTCAACATACCTGCCGGTCGCTGATGTTCAATCTAGACTTGTTGACAGGTTAAGCATCTCGAAACAAATTCTGCGACTTCTCGCTTCATATTACTCCACCAGTAATTTTGTTTCAAGTCCTTGTACATCTTCTGGACTCGGATGAACGAGAATAAGGGGGTAGCATGAGCTTCTCTCAAAATCGAGTTTTTCAACTCGTCATTCACGATACGCACAACCGATTCTTAAATCTCAAAAGTCCATCCTCGTGGACCATGAATCCAGGGGCTTTCCCCTGAGCCACATCCTCACGGATGCGCAACAATGCTGGGTCTGAACCCTGATTCTCCCTGATTTTCTCCTCAAGTGACGATGAAATCTCTAACATACAAAGCTGTCCCTGAGTTCGCTGAAGCCAGACTTTGATCTCGGGTCTAAGGAATTCCTGCTGAAGTTCCTTCTGAACTGTTAAACGAGCAAGAATCTGCTCCTGCACGGACTTACGACTCAAGGCGTCGGCGACAACGTTCGCCTTTCCCGGGTGGTAAAGGATCTCGATATCATAATCTTTGATTAATTCCAACCACCGTCTCTGTCTCATATTTAACTCCTTCTGAGTAAATATATACTTTAAACTCTTATGATCGGTGAAGATCTGACAGGTGACGCCATAAAGGTAACGACGCCAAATTTCCAACGCGAAAACCACGGCTGCTAGCTCTAGGTCGTGGGTCAGATAATTAATCAGCTAATCCGAGGAAACCTCGGATTTCCTTAACATCTTTCGGAGGTTGCCATTCTCGGATAGCCTCCATCTTCTGAGGGTCGACACGAACTCTGGCAAATGAAATTACATGCCCGAGAAAAGTCACTTCGGACATCCAGAACTCACATTAAGAAAACTTTCCATAAAGTTGCTCGCGTCTTAACACGTCGAGAACCTGATGAAGACGTACCTCGCGTTCCTCTCGATCACGAGAATAAATCAAAATGTCATCGATGAAGACAACAACAACTGATCCAAAAAGTCGATGACAACCCGATTCATTAACTCCATGAATACCGCAGGTGCATTAGTTAGCCCGAACGGTATAACTACGAACTCATAATGACCATAGCGTGTACGAAAAGCCGTCCTTACAATACCCGACTCTTGAATTCGCAACTGATAATATCCAGATCTCAAGTCGATCTGGAAAAATATTGAAGTTCCCTGAAGTTGATCTAAGAGATCATCAATACGGGGTGGAGGATACTAGTCTTGACCATCACCCTGTTCAACTCCTGATAATTAATACACACACGAGATGAGCTAACCTTCTCCTTGACAGATCACACTGGTCCTCCTCACGGGGACGCACTCGGTCGGAGATAACCTTCCTCGAACTATTCCCCAAGTTGAATCTTCAACTCTTGCATTCTGGTCGGGGCCATCCGATACGGTGCTTTCGATAAAGGGGCGTCGGCTCCAACTCACTCTGAACTCCACTACTCTATGTGAAGGCAACCGGATAACTCGCTGGAAATACATCGTCAATCGATGACAATGATACCACAAATGATCGAACATTTCGATTGCCCTAGAATGGTCAATCGATAAAAAGTGATACAATGAATGTTTGAATAATTCGATTGCCTTAGAAAGGCCAATCGATGAAAATGATACAATGAATGATTGAATAACCCGATTGCCTTAGAAAGGCCAATCGATGAAAATGAGACAATGAATGATTGAATAGCTCGATTGCCTTAGAAAGGTCAATCGATGAAAATGACGCAATGAATGATTGAATAACTCGATTGCCTTAGAAAGGTCAATCGATGAAAATGATACAATGAATGATTGAATGACTCGATTGCCTTAGAAAGGCCAATCGATGAAAATGAAACAATGAATGATTGAATGACTCGATTGCCTTAGAAGGCCAATCGATGAAAATGATACAATGAATGATTGAATGACTCGATTGCCTTAGAAAGGCCAATCGATGAAAATGATACAATGAATGATTGAACGACTCGATTGCCTTAGAAAGGCCAATCGATGAAAATGGTGCAATGAATGATTGAATGACTCGATTGCGGAATCTTTCTGCTTCCGCCCTAATAATAATTCTACTGGAACAACGGGGATTACTTCCCTGAAGCACACATTCGACAACCAACGACGGAAAGATAGCGACCAAACGCTAACAAACACTAAGGATAGTATCAAAACGATCAAACCAACTAATATCGAAAATTACATCGTCCTAAGATAAAATTCACCACGATTAGGTCCATCAACCAATTGCGGTCACTAAGCTTACTTCGGTATGATTCCGAAAATTCTTCCATCGTCAGGTAGACCGATGGTATGAGGTCCACAAGCAATAGGACTATCCCAAAATAAGTCTATTAAAACATGATTCGAAAATGAATGAATGCGGTGCACCAGTATCCAAAAGGTACACACAGGTTGAAATAAAATTACGAGTATACCTGAGGTCATTCGGGCCACCGGATCGTCGATCCTCCTCATCACATGAATCTGGGACTTGCCGGCCCCCGAACCGGACGCTCCCGTCTGATAAATATGAGCCCCAACTCTATTTGCTTCCATTGTCTTAAACGACGTTGTCGAGCGATCGATTCGGAATCGCTAATTGCTTGAGGCCTGAGATGCCGACTTGGAGTCCTTTCGGCAAAACGGGCCTTATGCCCAAAATTCCCACAATTATAGCACGTGATAGACGGTCTCGGACACTTGGTGCCGACATGACCCGGTTCTCCACAATTAAAACAGATGATGGCGGGCGGCGCTCGGGATTGAGATCCCGCACGATTATGCACCGTAGGAGGTCGCTCGAAATGATAGGACTCACACGAGGCTTCTTGAAGGTTGATTGACCGCCTTCGGATTGACTACGCTTCGCGATTTCTTGCCGACAGATGAAGGTTGTTGTTCAGCACTTTCCTTAGCGGTGGCTCATACGGGAGAGTTCTCTCGATTAATCCGGCCAGAGTGGCGCAATGATGATTGAGCAATTGCACATGGGTCATCACGGCTGCATAAAAGTGAGTGGATCAACCCGAACATCTTACGATCGAGCCGAGTCTGGGCACAATTTCCCGACAATGAATGGTTATTACCGGGTTTCGGCCCGCACCGCGGCCTCTCCCCGTGCATCCTGACAGCTCTCCCCATACTGAAGTAGGAATGTCGCATAATGATTATATTTCTCGCATGATTATCACGTTATGATTATGTCATGAGATGATGAAAATAAGTATACATGCTCTAACTTAGTGATTATATGAATGATTCTTCAAGTGATATGATTATCTGATGAAATTCTTGAAATGATTATCTTGAATAACTTAACAAGATTAATAATATGATCATCCAGATCGACAACTGAGTAATGAAATGAATTGAGTAATTAATGAATTAACATGATCGTCCTGATCATTAACTGAGTAATGAAATGAATTAAGTGATTAATGAGTTAACATGATCGTCCTAATCACAATGAATGATGATGTTTGAGGATTGTTAATTGATGAATGATGAATGAATGACTATTGCCAGAAATTATACCATGGCGTTAGAAATCTTACAGTTCTTTCGGTCTGATTGGCTCGGCATTTGCACAGGTCACACGTGACGCGAAAGTCCAATGATACTAGTCTGATGACGATGATTTCAAATAAGACATGACTCGGAAGGTAGTATTCAAAACCACGCTCCGATACCAACTCTGTAACACCCCAAACTAGGCGGATATTACAGTGCCGTGAATCCCCAACTGGGACCCACTAGGCGAATGAAAATGATGAATTAAATAATATAATTGTAGTACCGAACCACATTATATTACCAAATACTCCGATGAGGAGTTTAAGTACAACACACCAGGACAATACCGAATACTAGTATATTTTATATGAAGATAAAATACACGACACTGAATGAAATGGAGTATCCAAATGAAAGTCTGCAGCGGAAAATAAAGGACAATAACATGAATAACTGAAAGATCGGGGCCCCCTACTAGTATCACTGGGACTCCTCGACGTCAGCGTGTTCTCCCCGTACTTTTGCCTTACCAAGACCTGAAAAACAGAATCCCCAAACGGGGTCAGTTACACAGAACAACAATCCTCAAGGGTTGAAAATACACAATCATGATTATATAAGAAGTTATGAAATATCCTGTCGAAACATACGCAATCAAACATGCTATATGAATCAACTAACAGTACGACTCAAAGGGTGGCGCCACACTACGCCCGGGATGGAAATGTGTCCATGCACAAGCCACCAACGAGTATCGATCAAATACACGTGTGGTCTTGTACCTAATCAGTCTCACGAGACAATATGACTCGTGTGCACAGTCCAATGTGAGGCCAACAACCAACACACGACTTAAAACGTGCCCGACATGAAAATCCAACACATACCAACCGGCACGCCAGTATGACCCGGAATGCCACGATATAACAAAAGTGACATCGAAAATGAATAATGACTCACCGAGATGGAATGATAGTGAAATAAATGACAGCTCAACGAAATGATTGGAACCGTCGTTCCTTATGACTGAAGTTATTAATTGACAATAACAAGTTTGATACGGTTAATACAATGATGAATGAATTATGATTATGAATGAACAACAACAAAAGGGATGAATATCCTTTTAACCGAGTAAGAATTAACTTACTCAACACCGGTGACAATTATCCTTCCACGAACAACGTCCTAATTGAGATATCGGTCGCTCGAACAACCTTGAATAATTCAATTACCAACAATCCGTTCAATATACGAATCAAACACGAATATAACGAACTCAAAATGCCAATACGACTAAACCAAGTCCATTGAGGCATTAAATCAAACACGTTGCGTCCAAACTCCGATTGTTTACAATCAAACCTCAATATACCAATATCAAATCCCCCAAGAAATGTTTCAAACCAACAAAACATCTTCAATACGATTAATAATCCAAAACGAATATCCAAAAACGTGATTATAACGACAATTAATCGAAAACCCCCAATTTCAACTCGATATTCAAAGTGTTCTTGAATAATTCCTCAATAATCCAATGAATCCTTATACAAACTCATAATCATATACATATTCCTTCATATAACATGATTATAACGTCCAAAACATCATATCTCAACACAAAATCGAAATCTAAGGTGTTGAAGAATATTACCTTTGAAGATCCAAACACTTCGATCCGATGAAAACGTGTTAAATCGACTATCCAAGCTTCCCAACGAAATAAGATGATGAAATCCAAAACACAAGTGATTGATGATGACAAAATATCTCCTCAAGCTCTCTCTCTCGGACAAGATGAAGGAAAGGAATGAAAATGAGGAAAAATGTCCCTACGAGTCCTTAAATCATCGCGGAAGTTACGGCCGTAACTCGGCCCTCTTACGGCCGTAACATTCCACGTCAACGGCCTTACATCCGTAATCGCCAACTCAGACGGCCAGTAACTCGGCTTCGTCAAAGCTCGCTGACAGACTTACGGCCAGTAATCGCCTCGAGTTACGGGCGTAACCCGCCTTCCTCAAAAACATCCGCCGACATCCTTACGGCCGTACCGCACACCTTACGGCCGTAACTCGGATGATACGGCCGTATCTGGCCAAACTTACGGGCGTAATCTGCCTTCGTCAAAAACGACCAGGCATCTTGCTGCAGTCTGGCCGTATCCTAAGCCTTACTGGCCGTCTGCCTTGACTTACGGCCGTATGCCGCAACTCTTACGGCCGTAATTCACCCTTGGTCGACAACACCCGAAATTTACGAACACCACTTACGGCCGTATCCTCCCCTTCTTACGGCCGTAACTCGCCTTCTACGAAAATGCCTGGGCGACTGATGGACCACGTCTGGCCAGAATCGCCAGCCTTACGGCCGTACCGCCGAACTTACGGCCGTATCCCGGAACCTTACGGCCGTAACTCAATGCTGGCCAAGGTGAATAAAACCGATAACTCCGATTCCTCGCTACGACTGATGAATGATCCGACATACCATACGAATGTGAAAGTGAACAAGTCTAACACGAGCCAAAGATGATACTCCCAGTACAAGGCTATCAATCACAATGAAAATGATAATACTCCCGTCTCGATCTATACGGAGATGAAATGACGATCGGTAATTGATATACGATTACAACATGCCAACAGTGAACGCGAATGAATGATTCATGAATGATGAGTGATTATTAATGAGTGAAAATTACTGAGCGACAATTACAGACTGATAATTACTGAATGAAAATGAATGAATTACAACCGGGTATTACAAATACGGCTTCGGATCGGGCGGGAAATATCCACCCAATTTTCACCCCTAGGTACAACAAAATGCCTAGAAAGACTAATTTCTCCTAAGCAAATAAAGAAACGGAAAAAGAAAGAGGGGGCGGGGGGAAGCGGGGGCGGATGATTATTAGCAGTGGTGACAGTGACAGGAAATGTACGGTTCGGTGCAGTTGCCTTTTCTGATGCACAGCTGGAATTAGCGGATCACATTCACAGCTGGCACAATGTACGGGGATTCGCCGGAATACGCAGCTACTCAGTCGCCGTTTGCCTCATATCTCGTGTCCACATACATATTGTAGATTCACAATTGTTTTTTTTTTTTTTTTTTTTGAAGATTATTCACAATTGTGTTATAGTAATATGGAAACAAGAATGATGGTGAAAGTTATGGTGTTTTGATTTTATATGTTCATAGGTAAGGAAATGTGGTATGTGTCTGTAAATAAGGAGTAATTTTATATGCCTTATATCACAAGGTAATTTTATTTTTCAAATTAAGACAATGTATTAAGGAGTCCTATAAATATGACCTAATATACTACATTTATATGATTGAAGAAGTAACAAAAACATACAAGTTTTGCTCTCATTCTTCTTTTATATATACATATAAAATTATTTTGCTTAGTTATATTTCGGTAGTATTTCTATAAGTATTTATAATACGTTATCAGCACGAGTTATTGCTCGGAAAAAGGCTAGTATTATTCGGGCTTGAATTTATATATACTAACTTATTTTTATTCTGTCTTGTAGAAAAAATGACCGGAATTGAAAACAAAAAATTCCAGATCCTCGATGTCACTAGCAATTAGAGGTGTTCGGCGGTTCAAAACTGCCGGTTTTTTGAACCGCCGGTTCCGGTTTGCCAAAAATCGGAACCGGAACCGAACCGCCTTATAGCGGTTCACGATTCTGATTTTGAACGTGAACGCCGGTTCGACGGAACGAACCGACGGTTCGGCGGTTCGGCGTTTTTTTTTTTTTTTTAAATTTTAATTTTTAAAAAAAAATATATGGGGTAAAAATTGGACTTGAGCTTAATTCAGATATTAAAGTCTAAACTTGAATTTTGTAATTTTAAATCTTTGAATTAAGCGCCTACGTATTTGATATCCGTAACTTTAGAGTTTAGGAATCAAAATCAAAGTCCTCGTAGTTCATTTTTAAATTTGGTGGGGGGAAGGAAAAAAAATAAAATGGACTTGAGCTTAATTCAAATATTCAAAGTTAAAATTAAAAATTTCAACTTTAAATATTTGGATTAAGTTGCCTACGTATCCTTTTACCTTAGGAATCAAATTCCTCGTAGTTCACTTACCTTATACTTACCTTAGGGAGCGGAGGTGGAGGCGGAGAGGAGATGGTTCAATCACCCAAGTCAACCGAATCATTGCTAGATCCGGTATCATATGTATCACTGTCTTCTTGTTCATTATAATTTGGTTCTTGTTGGCGTAACTCGGCTTTCACCCAATCATTCAATAATGCTTGGGCTTCAAGATTTTGAGGCGTCAATCGAGATCGCCGTTCATCCAGAATGTATCCTCCTACACTGAAGGCTTGTTCAACAACCGCTGAGGCGGGACAGCTAGTATTTCCTTCGCAATCGTGGCAACTACAGGAAATATTGTAGACCTTTTTGCCTACCACTTAAGAAGATTGTTATTACCATCCGAACTACGTTCTAAGGCTCCCAATTCACAAGTAGTTAAATAATTTTCAAGTTCTTGATAAGCATTACTTTGATACCTTGTTCGTTTTCGGGATAAATCTTCTTGATAGGCATTCCATTCACTAAGATCCGGAATAGCAAAACCAAAAGAAGATGTACTACTACTAGAAGGAATGTGAACTGGAGAAGAAGAACCCGTACCAAGATCAAGACTACCACTATAACTACAAGCATATTCACGATAAAGAGTAGATAATAAATTTTTTGCATTTTGAACTAACTCGCTAGGATTTGGAGGACTAAAGTTAGAAATATGATTAGGAAATAAAGCATTATAGTAAAGTGAAAGTAATTTTAGCAAACCTTCCTCTCTAACTTGAGGATCTAAAAGTTTAGCAACTAAAAAAACCGGAGGAATATAAGCGAAATATTTAATCCATTTGTCTCTCATTTCTTTTATACAATTAAATAACTCGGGAACTTTAATTAAAGACTTGAATACAAGTACAATTTTAACACAATGTTCAACAACAAGTGTAGAAGTAGGATAATAAACACCGGACAAAGATTCAGTTGCCTCTTTAAAGATTTTTAAAAGTGCCATTAAACTAGAGCACTTATCCCATTGAGTTGGCAATAAGCAAACGGGTACTTGTTCTTCGTTATAAAAATTGCATAATGCAATACGATATTCCTAACTATCATTTAACAAATTGTAAGTAGAATTCCAATGATTTGGCACATCTTTTGAAAAAAATTTTGGATGAATATTATTTTTTATGCAATATCTTTTTCATTTTTTACTTAGAGACGAATGTCTAATTAAATATATTATTGCTTCACGGATAGGAGCATATGCTTCTTGTAAAACAGTTAAACCATCTTGAACACATAAATTAAGAACATGACAAATACACCTAATATGAAAAAATTTACCACCAAGAGATGGATCACATATTGCAATAAGTGATTCTAAACTAGCTGTATTGGAGCTAGCATTATCAAAAGAAATTGAAAATTTTTTTTGTACTAAATTATATTCAGATAAAATTGTATGAATTCTATGCGAAATATTTTGAGCGGTATGTGGGATATTAAACTCTCTAAAACCAATTAAACATTTTTGTATAGTCCAAGAATCATCAATCCAAATACAAGTAATTCCCATATATGAATTTGCTTCTCAATGATCACTCCAAGCATCGGAACATTTACAAACTTTATGATCTAAGTTTAAAAACATATTTGCTAAAATTAATTTTGCCTCGCTAGTAGTTTTTCAAACATCACGAGTTACGGTGGAGCGTGAAATTTTTTACTAGCGGGATTAAAACTTAGTTGAGTGAAATTTTCATACATTTGGTCGTCGGCAAAGTTAAAAGGAAGAGATTTACCACAAACAAACCTAGCTAATTCTTTTCTAGCGGTAATTGGATTAAATTTAAATAAAGTACTATTACCTTGATTGGGGGCATTAGACGACGTCGCCGTGCCTTGAAGTTGGGTTTGATTAGACTCGATGCCAACTTTGTCGGGATGTTGTCTTTGTATATGGCCATTGAGTGTTCCGTAACCTCCTCTTTTTTTAAACTTGTACATTTTATCGCAATAGTTGCACTTGGCCAAGAAATGATCGGGACCGGATGCAACGTCGTCCATTTTTGTATAATGGATCGCAAATAATGGAGATTTCAGCTCGGATGGTTTCCTTTGTTTTGGTTTTGTTGGTTGCTCTTGCTCATCATCTTCATAAATCGATTTTGAGGCTTCAAACATTTCGTTGATTTGTTCCTCGGTTAATTCATCGGGAACATAATCTCCAAAATTCGGACTTGGTATAGAATGAGAACTCGGAGTATGAGTAGGAGGAGGAGTACTACCACTAGCACCGCCTCTTCCACGTCGAGGAATGCCGGTGATAGCCTTTCCCTTTCCCCGATTGAATTGACCACTTGACATTTTTTCGAATTAAAAGTGTATACTTGATAGTTGAGATAATAGAAATTAGAGAGAAAGTAGATAGTTGGTGTGAGAAAAATGAAGGATGTGAGGGGGGTATTTATAGGTGTAAAAATGTAAAAAAAAAAAATTTGAAAATGTGACCGTTGAACCGCCGGTTCCGGTTTGAACCGCCGGTTCACAACGGCCACATTTTTTTTTTTTTTGAAACCGCCGGTTCGCGGTTCGTCATTTTGACGAACCGAAACCGAACCGTCTAAAAACGGTTCACGGTTCCGGTTTTGAACCGAACCGCGGTCAACAGTTCAAAACCGGCGGTTCGGCGGTTCGAACCGGAACCGTGAACACCTCTACTAGCAATAACTATTTATCATGGTGTATTGATGTTAAATTGCACCTTCAGGGTATGTGATTGTCCACTATCGTGGAATATGTTGAACTTGCTAATGCCTCCATTAAAATGAGGTAAATGCAATGATATTCATGCGTCATCATTTATCCGAGGATCTAAAGAATGAATATATACAAATTGAAAGGCCTTCTGAGCTCTGGAAGAAGCTCAACGACAGATTTGATCACACTAGAATTGTAATATTGCCACATGCTCAATATGATGTCTCGACTGGCCTTATGTGGTACACAGCTATCTGAGACTGATAAGCTGGAAAAACATTCACCACGATGCATTCCTCAAATACGGTGCTTCAACAACAATACAGACAACGACAATTTCAAACATATTCTGAGCTAATTTCAGTTCTTCTCACGGTTGAGAAGACAAATGAATTATTATTAAAAAATTATGAACTACGACCCTCTGGGTCCCGTGCCGAACCTGAAGCACATACCGTCTTTGGTAGAGCTGCCGGTCTATTCAAGAGCCGTGAAAATAGACCGGGGCGTGGAACCTGGAGAGGTGGTGGACGTGGTGGCTACCGCCAAAATAATTACAGAAATGACCGCGACGAACGTAACTATCATAATCGTGATAATTATCATTATTCCTGTCAAAATAACTACATACCAAGACAGTCAATTCACGGGCATCGTGATAAAGGAAAAATGCCTATGGAAAATTCTGGTGATGATCCATTTCGTAGATGTGGTATAACTGGGTATTGTGCTAAATATTGTCGTACTGCCCAACACCGTGTGGATTCATATCAGGCATCAATAAAAAATAAAAGCAAGATGTCTAGACTCATACCAGCGAAACAGTCGAGCCATCTTAAGTTATTGAGGCCAACACATATGGGAACATATTTGATGAAAATCCTAACCAGGACTGGAAATCACTTGAGCTAGCAGATTCCTTGAAGATCCTGGGTCAGTGGGACATGACGATGAATGGCTGAAATAAAATATTTATGCAATTATACATCGTATATTTACTTTTTGCCTTGTAATACCCCAGTTGTTTTGTGTGTATTTCGTTATGTATAATATAAATATTAATGAAAGCATATTTCCCATTAATTTTCCACTATCCAACGTCATAAAAAGCTAGTAATAGTGTTTTAATATTCTATAAATACACACACTTCATTCAACAATTCACTCAAACCTTCTTACAAAATTCTCAAACACCTTTATCCATTTTGATTCAAAATGATTAATAGATCGCTCGTCTTTATTTTCACAACGATCTTCATGTGCATCATACTAATATTTTGCGAAGACCTTCCTCCAGAACTATTCTGGATTGCTGTTTCACTTCTTGTTTACATTGTTGGCCTTGTATCGGCGCTAATGATACATACAAAAATATATTATTGATTTAAAAAAAATATGTATGTTCACATTTCTGTTATCAATAAAAAACAAATATTGTGTTTCATGTCGTAAATATTTATTATGTGATGATTATAAAATATTGACTGAACATGAATACAAATGGAAAATATCGAACAGAGAAACAATTATCTTATTAATAGTGCAACAACGCACTCAATATTTACAAGTAAAGCATATTTCTCGAGCATGAAATTATAAAAGATGCACGTTACAACTATATCCGGTCCTGTAGAGATTATTGATGGCTCCGGGAATGTAACTGTGATGTTGCCTGATGGAACAAGTTTGCATATTGAAAACACATTATTATCTGGTAGATCAAAAATAAATCTGCTAAGTTTTAAGGATGTACGCCGAAATGGCTATCACTTGGAAACAGTGATTGAAAATAATAAAGAGCATCTCTATATTACATCTTATAAAATGAACACTCGGCTTGTCCAAGAGAAAATTAAAGCAACAACTTCTGGACTGTATTTGTAACACCCCCAAACCACTCGGGAATATTACAGCGCCGCAGACCCTCTCCGTGATGATCTACCAGGCTAACTACAGAAAATAGCACAATACAATACACGCCGACATGGGTAATTAACGAACCATTAGAGCGATTTGGTCTTTTACCACAATATACAAATCAACCATACATTACTCTTTCTCGCAACTCATACCCACGCAGGGGTTAACATAAATCAACATTCCTATAAAACGGAAAAATAAACACAACGAAACGGCAAAACAACAAGACATCACCAAATACTCAACACCGGTCTTCATGTGATTAGTATCGTCGTCTTCCATCATCCTCACTCCCCAGCAACCTGCAAATACCTGGACGCAATACAGACATCCACCCCGCGAATACTCGAGGTTAGCAAAACTCCACTGTTTTGCTAGTGTAAGTATAAATACAAAGGGAAGCCATACATATCATACTCCAAGAACATAGAAATCGTGAATATACTTCCCGAGATAATTCACTTGATTAAAACCGTTTGAATTATGAAAGATAGGAATAAAACCCATTTTACATCTTACAAAACATTTTACGATCTCGGGAGTTTTAGAAACGTTTGGGTTTAAGAATTCTCAAGCCTTTCGAAATACCTAGGGACACAACCCAAAAATCATTTATTTCAAAATACGATTACGATTACAAAATACGGGGTCCACGACCCAACCATAATATTCTAATCACAAACACGGGGTCCACGACCCAAATCATACACATCACATACTCGCAAGAATAACCCGACAGAAACTACACCGTGTCAAATATTACCATGACAACAGTCTCACAGAACGACATCAAAGAGCACAACTTTAGAACTTGACCATACGGTCGAACTTGACACACCACAGAGTTACAACGCATAGAGCAACCACAGGACTCATGTATTCATACCAAATTATCGCAGCCAAGAGACAAATCTCACACGACACATTTACTGGTGCCATTCCAGCCAAGTATGATACCATTTGGACTGTCATTCTAATTAGACGAAATATACGCCAAAAATCATAGTTCTCCAACAAAACATTTCAAAGTTAACCGTTGGTATGAGACTCACGGCTGCCGCACCCCGCAGAGGCCCCGTCGGACCGTCCCTGGGTGGTTAACTCTAGTTCGCGATATGCACACTCACGACAATACGTATCCCTAGAGGCCCCGTTAGACCGTTCCTAGGTGAATACACATAAACATCCACAACGCCACGGGAAGCCATAATTCGAATACTAGAATATGCAAACAAATGCTAGGTACTTCGCTAGAATGGCCACTTTAGTCGACGTATACCCACACGAATGTCACACAACAACAAACAAATACCAATACCAAACGACACCAAGTGCCACAACCTCCTTACGAAGGAGTGACAACTAATATCACACAACGTCACATATTCACCGAACAATTACACATATCAATACATAATCCTCGGCAAATAATTACGATCTACTAAATTCACTAAATATGTTCAACATCTTCCAACATATGAAACTAACGCACATATTCCGAAAGCACATCAATCCACGAAGCATACGAGTTATCTTTTGAAAGACAACAATTATCGAGAACATACCTTAAAAGTTCATTAAAACATTCAAATTGTAATTTGGTTCCAATACCAACCAATATGTCTACGAAACACGAAATGTATGGGCAATATACTTGCCTCGAGACCACGAGCAGTGAAATGACGAACGGACATGATCGGATAGCCCTCGAACTTCCAAAGACGACCAAGAATCCAGCAACCCCATGAATACTACGAAGATAACACCAACACAAATCAATAATACCAATCGGAATCCGAATCTATCCTAAAAACAACAAGGATCTAATGTTCTAAGGGAAATCAAGAATCATTGTTCCGGATGATACAAAATCAATAAATGAGTTGTCAAACCAAAAGCCACGGCCAAGACAATCAAGAATACACAACCGATCGGATGAGATCGGGTAAGAATCACAAATCCAAGGAAAAAACCCTAAATTCAAGAAACTAGGGTTCTAAGAAGAGATTACCTTGATTCGGCAAAGAACAATAGATTAGATGATGTTATAATCACCTAGGATGCTCCAAAACACCTTTGGATTGAGCAAAATCGGACAAGATCATGATCCATAGTCGCTCTTGGCTCAACCCGCGGAAAGAAGAAGAAAGGAAATGAGGAATGAGAAAAATGACTACTGTCCAGTTTTATATGCTGGACAGCCTTAGCCTGCGCTATCGGGGCACACTGTTAGCGTGCGCTAACCACTAGTATTAGCATGCGCTAATGGGACCTTCAGACCCAGTCCAGTAGCCCCTGGACTGTCCTGAACTACCAGGTAGCGCGCGCTATCCTCACCCTAGCGTGCGCTACTAATGCACTCTAGCGCGCGCTATGATACTAAATAGCCTGCGCTGATCAACGTCTAAACCCAGTCCAGTAGCCCCTGGACTGTTTCTGCACCACCAGTTAGCGTGCGCTACCACACCTGTAGTGCACGCTAACAACCGTGCCATAACGCGCGCTAACCAATAAGTGTAGCGTGCGCTAACGACTCAGAAGGACAGCAACAGTGCTCTCAAAGCTGGTTACAACAACGAATTCCTTCAATCGGAAAACCAAGTTCAAGATACGCACGGAAGGCTCCAAAATAAGATCATACTAAGATCTTTAGCTACCATCAAGACCACACGCGACCATGAAAAGGGTCAAGACAACAATTATGAATGCGGATACCCACAACTTTGGGTAAATTACAAAATGGCCCAAAACGCCCAAAAATCATGATACGTGATCGAATAACCAAACCGAAGTTCACAACACGTCTAACAAAGTTAAACGGACTTACGGGAAACTCGAAATAGCATTTTCGAACGAGATTCTCAAGAATCGAACTCAAGTGCGGAAAAATCGCTAAGAAGCACGGAACTCAACAAAACGACATCGAAATGAACTCGAATGTCAAAAAGTGTAGAATTAATCATTCCCGAAATGACGAAATGGTCACAAGCGAGTCGTCAAAATAGACTCTCGCTAAAAAAGAAAAATTACTGGAAATCGAAATTACGAATATTACATACTACTCTCCTTAAAAGAAGTTTCGTCCCGAAACTTAAAACAAGTAGGGTGAAGTAATATCCCGCCAGGAAACACTCAACGAGATACACAAGAACTGAAAACTCGTGCCCAACGGCGAAACATTACAAGCAACGCAAAGAAACATACGACGTGAAAACACGCTCCACGACGACCAACACAACGCCATAGGTAGAGACATAATAAAACCAACAAGTGACAAGCGTCATCAAACAGATAATACAATCAAGTCAATTATCCGAACAATCACAAAACACAAAGCACCTATTACAAGGAAACACGCACAGTCGAGAAAACAGAAAATAAACACAAAACGATCCACAAGGACAATCACAAACAATTCGGACTACGCCGAAATCCTCAAAAACTACACTAGACATCTCCGTGTCCTTTCGGAGCAGAGACGCAACCTCGATCCCCAAATCTCTCAGCTACCGTCTCGCAATGCATGGTTCGGTGACCCACCTGGCCACACTCGAAATAGCTGACTAACGGTGAACGAAAATTCTTCGCGGTACGAGATTAGACAACAACAATCGGACAACCACGATTGAACAATAATGATCGAATGACAACGATCGAACAACGATTCCGAAGTTCACACTTCAACTCGAGACATTAAAAAACTTGTAGATCTGAAAGGCGTTAATTTCGAACAAGGTTCACAAGAATCGAACCGAACTCGGAAAATTCACAACGATAAACAGATTGATCCGAAACAAGGTCACAACCCATTCGAACGATGACGATCGAGATACCAAACAAGTTCAGAAAGTATCAACGAACATGAGCGAGTCGATAAATTTAGAAAGAGAAAATGCAGAGGTCAAAAATAATACGGGTATTACATTCGACCTCTTTTAAAAAGAAGTGTCGTCCCCGAAACTCACAACAACGAAAGCAAGGGGACAACACGACAAGCAACCAACAGAAACATTTTTCAAAGGCCCCTCAAAGCCGATCCTGATAACTGTGCTGAAGTTCGTACCCCAGAAGACTCGGTAACCAACTCGCAAAACTAGTTTATGTGTCCCTCGAGTCCACACTTGTATCTGCTACTGGCGTGGAAAGACAATTTGCACGTACATGCCCCAGCACATTACAGATGGAGCACCTCGGCATACCGAAAATACAACTGCTAGGTACAATGGAATGTAACATCGCAAAACAACATACCAGAGATGTCAACTTAGCACAACATATCCACGTAAGGCAACCCACGTACACTAAATCATAGCAACAATGGCATAGATTCAGCCGATTTCAACGGCCCCAACGATAACCAGCACACAATCACAAAACATCATGAAACAATCACAGATGTATACAATCATACAAACCCAAGCTCTAACATCTCATACACGTGCGATAGCATGCAAATCACCACGAAAACGACAATATTAAAGATCAACATCACACCTCTCACAGAGGGCTAACACAACAAAGGCGTGGCGAGCGACTCAACGCTCACACCACCAATTCAATCACAACTCGGGGGTTAACATCCTAGCAAATGTGCGAACATCATACATACATTCCCGGATCGCAAACAGGAACGATAGGTTTTAAAAAAAAACGAAAATCACCTTTGAAAAATGATTTTGGAAACACTAGTTGATCTTGAGCATCACCTTTTAAAAAGTAGTACAAACATAGTTATCGAGATTTGAAAATCATATTGCGTTTGATAAAATGAGGACACTTTTTTTTAATAAAAACTTTCAGAAATATTCGACCCTTGGGTCTAAGCATTACTAAATCATTGAAAATATCTCAAAATATTTTGGTCCTCAAGAGGAATAATTTTTCAAACATACTGTGGCACCTTGAAAATACCGCGAGAAAATAATTTATTTTTAAAAGTACGCCTCGAAATTTATTTTCTAAGATACTCAAGGTTTTCAAAAATCCATTAGGCTAGAATGCCCAAAAACTCACATGTAACAATATTCACTTATACACATCGTAGTACACGCATCAATTCGTTCAAAATCAAGACAACACATGTCTTCTACTGGAAAACAAACAGTCAAAATATCACAGTCATAAGGACATAAATAGCGACAACCCTCCTCATATAACCGAAATATGAGAGTCACATAAACATATATCACGAAACCAAGAATATGCATAAAAATCCCATCATTCAATGACTAATCATACAAGTGGCTCGTGCCACACGAGGCACAATACAAAGAAGGGAGACTTACATCCACAGGTCGCACGAAGATGATGATCGCCCCACGATACTAATCACGACCAACAACTTCAGACGACGCGTCGCGACACGACTCAGTCAGACAAAATCTGACAAGACAGGATAGGACAAGACAAGACAAGACAAGGCCCGACAACACACAACTCGACTCGACAGCCTAGATTTCCACAACCTAAGCTCCGATACCATATTCTGTAACACCCCCAAACCACTCGGGAATATTACAGCGCCGCAAACCCTCTCCGTGAGGATCTACCAAGCTAACTACAGAAAACACAACAATACAATACACGCCGACATGGGTAATTAACGAACCATTAGACTGATTTAGTCTTTTACCACAATATACACATCAACCATACATTACTCTTTCTCGCAACTCATACCCACGCAGGGGTTAACATAAATCAACATTCCTATCAAATGGGAAAATAAACACAATGGAAAGACAAAACAACAAGACATCACCAAATACTCAACACCGGTCTTCATGTGATTAGTATCGTCGTCTTCCATCATCCTTCGTAACGATCCTGTGAATCACTCCCCAGCAACCTGCAAATACCTGGACACAATACAGACATCCACCCTCCGAATACTCAGGGGTTAGCAAAACTCCACTGTTTTGCTAGTGCAAGTATAAATACAAAGGCAAGCCATACATATCATACTCCAAGAACATAGAAATCGTGAATATACTTCCCGAGATAATTCACTTGATTAAAACCGTTTGAATTATGAAAGATAGGAATAATACCCATTTTACATCTTACAAAATATTTTACGATCTCGGGAGTTTTAGAAACGTTTGGGTTTAAGAACACTCAATCCTTTCGAAACACCTAGGGACACAACCTAAAAACCATTAATTTCAAAATACGATTCCGATTACAAAATACGGGGTCCACGACCCAACCATAACATTCTAATCACAAACACGGGGTCCACGACCAAAACCATCCATATCACATACTCGCAAGAATAACCCGACGGAAACTACACCATGTCAAACATTACCATGACAACAGTCTCACAGAACGACATCAAAGAGCACAACTTTGCAACTTGACTATACAGTTGAACTTGACACACCACGGAGTTACAACGCACAAAGCAACCATAGGACTCACCTACTCGTACCAAATTATCGCAGCCAAGAGACAAATCTCACGCGACACATTTACTGGTGCCATTCCAGCTAAGTACGATACAATTTGGACTGCCATTCTAATCAGATGAAATATGCGCCAAAAATCATAGTTCTCCAACAAAACATTTCAAAGTTAACAGTTGGTACGAGACTCACGGCCGCCGCATCCTACAGAGGCCCCGTCGGACCGTCCATGGGTGGTTAACCCTAGTTCGCGATACACACACTCATGGCAATATGTATCCCTAGAGGCCCCGTCAGACCGTCCCTAGGTGAACACACATAAACATCCACAACGCCACGGGAAGCCATAATTTGAATACTAGAATATGCAAACAAATGCTAGGTACTTCGCTAGAATGGCCACTTTAGTCGACGTATACCCACATGAATGTCACACAACAACAAGCAAATAACAATACCAAACGACACCAAGTGCCACAACCTCCTAACGAAGGAGTAGCAACTAATATCACACAACATCACATATTCACCGAACAATTACACATATCCATACACAATCCTCGGCAAATAATTACGATCTACTAAATTCACTAAATATGTTAAACATCTTCCAACATACGAAACTAACGCACATATTCTGAAAGCACATCAATCCACGAAGCATACGGGTTATCTTTTGAAAGACAATAATTATCGAGAACATACCGATCCTTTTAAAAGTTCATTAACACATTCAAATTGTAATTTGCTTCCAATACCAACGAATACGTCTACGAAACACGAAATGTATGGGCAAGATGCTTGCCTCGAGACCACGAGCAATGAAACGACGAACGGACATGGTCGGATAGCCTTCGAACTTCCAAAGACGACCAAGAACCCAGCAACCCCACGAATACTACGAAGATAACACCAACACGAATCAATAATACTAATCGGAGTCCGAATCGATCCTAAAAACAACAAGGATCTATGTGTTCTCAAGGAAATCAAGAATCATTGTTCCGGATGATACAAATTCAATAAATGAGTTGTCAAACCAAAAGCCACGACCAAGACAATCAAGAATACACAACCGATCGGATGAGATCGGGTAAGAATCACAAATCCAAGGAAAAACCCCCAAATTCAAGAAACTAGGGTTCCAAGAAGAGATTACCTTGATTCGATGAAGAACAATAGATTAGATGATGTTATAATCACCTAGGATGCTCCAAAACACCTTTGGATTAAGCAAAATCGGCCAAGAACGCGATCCCTTGTCACTCTTGGCTCAACCCACGGAAAGAAGAAGAAAGGAAACGAGGAATGAGAAAAATGACTGCTGTCCAATTTTATATGCTGGACAGCCTTAGCGTGCGCTATTCATCAGGAGTAGCATGCGCTATCGGGGCACACTGTTAGCATGCGCTAACCACTAGTGCTAGCATGCGCTAACGGGATGTTCAGACCCAGTCCAGTAGCCCCTGGACTTCCCTGAACTACCAGGTAGTGCGTGCTATCCTTACCCTAGCGTGCGCTACTAATGCACTCTATCGCGCGCTTTGATACTAAATAGCGTGCACTAATCAACGTCTGAACCTAGTCCAGTAACCCCTGGACTGTTTCTGCATCACCAGTTAGCATGCACTACCACACCTGTAGCGCGTGCTAACAACCGCACCATAGCGCGCGCTAACCAATAAGTGTAGCATGCGCTAACGACTCAGAAGGACAACAACAGTGCTCTCAAAGCTGGTTACAACAACGGATTCCTCCGATCGGAACACCAAGTTCAAGATACGCACAGAAGGCTCCAGAATAAGATGATACTAAGATCTTGAGCTACCATCAAGCCCACACGCGACCATGAAAAGGGTCAAGACAACAATTACGAATGCGGATACCCACAACTTTCGGTAAATTACAAAATGACTCAAAACGCCCGAAAATCACGATACGTGATCGAATAACCAAATCGAAGTTCACAACAAGTCTAACAAAGTTAAACAGACTTATGGGAAACTCAAAACAGCAGTTTCGAATGAGATTCTCAAGAATCAAACTCAAGTGCGGAAAAGCTGCTAAGAAGCACAGAACTCAACAAAACGACACTGAAACGAACTCGGATGTCAAAAAGTGTAGAATTAATCATTCCCGAAATGATGAAATGGTCACAAACGAGTCGTCAAAACGGACTCTCGCCAAAAAAAGAAAAATTACCAGAAATCGAAATTGCGGATACTATAGTATTGTGTCCATATTCGAGCTTTTGAAACATACACCACCATGGCTTGAAAGCCGGTGAATCCTGATATATTTTGGTTATGTCCTGATCGCCTTAGGCACCAAGGAATTTCAATGTTACGTAGGATTATTGAAAATACTCATGGACATCCATTAAAGGGCACAAAAATGCTAATGTCCAAGGATTATTTCTGTGAATCGTGTTCACGTGGAAAACTTATTACTAAACCTTCTATGGAAAAGGTTGTTTATGAATCACCATCATTTTTACAACACATTCATGGTGATATTTGTGGACCAATACATCGAGCAAGTGGACCATTCCGGTATTTTATGGTCTTAATAGATGCATCATCCAGATGGTCCCACATATGTTTATTATCTACCAGAAATGTTGCTTTTGCATGACTCTTGTCCCAAATTATTAAACTACGAGCACAATTTCATGAATATCCTATCAAAAAATATAAGAATGGATAATGCCGGAGAATTCACATCAAATACTTTTGATGAATATTGTGAAGCACTCGGAATAAATGTTGAGCACCCAGTAGCACATGTTCACACTCATAATGGATTAGCTGAATCCTTAATCAAACGAGTTCAAATTATTGCTCGTACATTATTAATGAGATCAAAGCTCATAGTGCAGCATGGGGTCATGCAGTATTACAAGCATCAACAATCATCAGATTACGCCCCACTGCTTATCATATGCACTCCCCTATGCAATTAACTTTAGGCTTTGAACCAAATATTTCGCACCTTCGCTCATTCGGATGTGCTGTTCAAGAATGGGTCCTCAACGCCAACTTGGCATATACGTTGGATTTGATTCCCCATCAATAATTCGATATTTCGAACCAATAACATGTGACTTATTTACAGCATGATTTGCAGATTGTCATTTTGATGAGACGCTGTTTCCATCAATTGGTAAGGATAAAACTGTTTTGGATAAGGATAAACAAAAACTAGTTGAGGATAACTCCTGGAATGAACAAAGTCAATCCCATTTAGACCCACGTACTACAGAATGTGAAAATGAGGTGAAGAGAATCATCCATTTATAAATATTGCTAATAGACTTCCTGATGCATTTAATGATGCAAGTAAAGTAACAAAGTCTTACATTCCAGCTGTGAATGCTCCAGCTAGGATCGTTGTTCCTAATGAACATACAAAAATGGATGATGATGCCCCACGACAAAAGCGTGGTAGACCTATTGGTTTTAAGGACACGTTCCTCGAAAAAGAAAGGGGATAAGTAATGGGATCACAAATCAAGATCATCCTATTGAGCATATTGCAGATAAATCTTTAGAGCGTAATACTGCAAATAATGAAGGGTGTTGCTACCCAAAATATTATCCGGAGATAGATATTGCTGGAATGGATGGGATAGCAAACAAATGCAAGAGCACTTCCGTGAGAAAGATAAATAACACAAGATTTGCCGGGGTTGTTAGTCCCGGGCTTGAATGCTCTCGCGAGATATTATTAATACCAATATTCGGGGATACAAGTACTAATGTAAGAATACAATTACAATGAGTGTAAAGATTCTTGTTATCTTAGCTAGTGAGCGTGTAGATTGCCGGAAGAACCAGATTTGATGCTCTGTGAGTTCTTGTAACAAAGGAGATAAACAGTCGCGGCGGTGAGAGATCGACCGTCTCTCACGGCGAGTATTTAGCTGGATGCTTGGGCTCCTGGGCTTATGAATCCCTTGGAATCTGTCTAGTGGAGACTTGTCATACATCGATCATCTTCGGACGAGAGATTTAGAGAGAGAAGTCCCGAGATGGATTAGGTGAGATAGCCGGGAGCTTGATGATATGTATGTTCTTCGGTATTTCCGTGAATGTATCGGAATGTGAGAGAATGAGTTCTGAGCGTAAGTCAGAATGAATTCGGAACCGTTGGTGGAATGAAAATCGAACCGTAGGTTGAGTGAATTGGGAACCGTAGGTTGAGTCAATTCCGAACCGTAAGTTGTGCGAAGTCGGAACCTTTTTCCTGTAGGAGGAGGTTCTCTATTTATAGAGCTTGGATACGCCGGGCGATCGCCTTTTCTCCATTATAATAATCGGGCGATCGTCTTTTAGCACATGGGCCTGTCCCCTCAAAACCTGCAGGAGTTGCTGGCAGTCAACTATGCGGTCCAATGGGGAGCTTACACGCGTCCTGAGTTGCTGACACGGGTGGTCCTACTGACAACTTTCGGCGCGCATGCTGGTAGGTGAGGTAGGTGGCAGGCTGTGGTCAAAGGTCTTGTCTGTCAGCTAAAGATCTTGTCTGCTACGAAGATCTTGTCAGCGCCTTTGGTGGATCTGCACGTGGGTGCTTTTCTGAGACCCAGTCCTTGATGACTTTTGACGGGCGATCGTCTCGCCGGGCGTAGGTCGATTGCCCTTAGCCGGTCACTAGAGTAGATCGCCCGCCAAAGGGCGATCGCCTTGGGAGTCGATCGCTGTGCACGATGGTGGTCTCGATATCTTCGACTTGGCGAGCTAGCCATAGTTTGACCGGAGTTGACTTGGTCGCTCGGCCTTATAGTCGATCGCACCGTCGGGATGAATAAATCGTGACACAACAATTGCCCCACCGCTCATACGTTGGAAACGTGGTGAGGTGGCTCTCTTAGCGATCGCCGAACTTTTGACGAGCGACTTCGTGTTTTATCAATCGGGCGATCGTCGTTGAGTGATATATCCCGAGTTCGACGACTGGTTGGCGCCGAATCACTGGGAAAAAGCAACGGCGTTGAAAAGTCTCCGCGCACGTGTCGGGCTTCTATTGGAGGACACCAACGGTCATTAATGACTCCTCGACGCGCCCTCGAAAATACGCGCACGCGGTCTCGAGGGGTCAACTAATGTGTCGTTTGAGATCCGACCCTTGAGGTTTTCTCTTATTGCAAACGGGTCCCCGCCTTCTCCTATAAAAGGGGCGCTGGGGGCAGATATCACTCA
The DNA here is from genome assembly GCA_033398695.1 of Orobanche coerulescens. Lineage (NCBI taxonomy): Eukaryota > Viridiplantae > Streptophyta > Magnoliopsida > Lamiales > Orobanchaceae > Orobanche > Orobanche coerulescens. The sequence continues at coordinate 52,737,156 of CM065801.1, read as the reverse complement.
CGCGAACTTTTTGGAGAAAGAAGGACTTGCCGCCGAATTTTCAAGATCTTAGTGCCGATCGTCGTTCGACTTCACCTTAGGGTAAGAAAATTCTTTTCTCCTTTTCCGCTTCGAAAATGGCCGGAAACTCATCATCATTTGAGCGGGTACTACGCCGCCACGGACATCGGCCGCCCGGAGAAACTTCTCCGTCTTCCACTGAGACGGAGGTGAAGCTATTCGGGCCGGAATCGACCAGTGAAGTCGAGGCTTTATTCAATGAGGCCGATATTGCTAAGGAGTCGGCTGCTGAGGAGAGACGATCGCAGATCGAGAGAGATCCGGCGATCGGGGTTTACCGGGAGCAACACGGCGTTTTCGGTCGGGCCTATAGGGCCTTTCTGAAATAATGGAGAGGTTAGCCGGTCCTACTCCGAGATTCGATTTCGGGATACTCGGCCGCTTATCCATATGTGCTTCCCAAGCGGTCGCAGATCGTGCCGCAATGATCGTGGTCGCTCGGCCAAATACGGAGCTCGACGACCAGGAGAGATCCGCCGTCTGGAGGACAAGATTCCATGTTCCTTGAGATGTGGACATGTTCGCGCCGACGGAGAATGAACGAGCCGACAGCCTCCGATGGGTATGGTCGCAGTGAGTGAGGCCGTTATGGAGGCCGGGCTACGCTTCCTCCGTCCTGCGGTCTCCCATCTGCTGGCCGCTTGGAACGTGGCGCCCTTCACCGACGCCGAACGCCCGGCTCCAAATTATTTGCACCCTCACCCTTTTCGGCGGTCACCGCTGTCACCGCCTCCCATCGCCGTTGGAGATGAATCATTTGTTTAAACCGACGGCTCATAGAGGTTTGGTCGGTTACCATATTCAAGGCCGATCTGGTCGGGTGATTCATGGAGTTCGAATAAGATACGGGCGATCGACGAAGTGGTTCTCGGGTCGCCGGCAAGTGGAGAGCTTCGGCGAGCGACAATCCCACAGGCGAACTGGAGATCCCCACTGAATTTCGGGAGAGGAATCCCGGTAAGGGTTTAGACTCTCCCTTCGTTTGGATGCGTTTTGGACTGATCTAATTTGATTTCTGTTTTGCAGGTTTTCACATTCCGGCGATCGAGGAGCTGCCTTTCGACTTTCTCGTTGTTTGAGAGCGGATAAGGAGCCTGTCGGACGACGACCTTGACGCCACTCGGATCAACAAGGAGAGTCGCTGGTTGTCGGCTCGACTATTCCGTTTCCCGAGACATCTCGCGGTGCCAGGTATGAATTCCTGCGACCTTCAATTTCTAGGCGATCGCCTTACTTGAGGATAGTGTCTGACCGTTGGTCGATCGTCTTTAACTGCAGAGGTTCGTTTTCCTCGCTTTTTGGAGCCTCCGGCGGAGATCGCTATGTCGAACCCAGGAGTCCTAGGCCGTCTTCTCCATAAGAGGTCGACTCGGGTCCCACCCGTTGCATTGCCTATAGTTTCGGAGGCGGAGCCTCGCGTGGAGCCGGAGCCTCGCGTGGAGCCGGTCGTGGTTGAGGAGGAAATTCCGGAGGAGGGGCTTCGGGCAAATCGCAAGAGGCCGAGGCCGGAGGAAACTTCGGTTCCTGCCCCGGGCGATGAAGTACCGATCGCCGCTCCTCCGATCACCATTGTTGCTCCGGAGAGTGAGCCGCCTTCTGCGGCTTTTATGCGGGAGATGGCGATCGCGGATGCAGAGACTCCTCGAGGGAAACCGTTTTTCGGTCGGAATCCCGAGAAGGCTGAGAGGTAGATAGCATTTTTGTGTTGAAAATTGCATCTGCATAGGAGTTGTATTAACTTAGTTGTTTTGGTGCAGGATCCGTCGTGCCGATCCGTCTTGCCCGCCGATGGTCGTAGATTTCCTAGCGAGCCGATCTCCTCGCCATTCCTGCGACATTCCTCCATATGTTAGCAAGGCTGCTTCCGCTCTGCCGAAGGCATGGACGACTGACCTGGATGCGATCGCTCGACAGCGATCGGCGAGTTCGATGCACGCTGTTCTCGCCCTTTCTCTTCAGACGGCGACCATGGCCGTCCAGGCTGCTCAGGAGTTTGAGGGGCGGCCCTCCACCATTCGCCTGCAGGAGGATCTCGAGGCGGCTCGGAAAGAGAACGCCGAGTTTGCTGACAAGATCGCGGCAATGGAGAAGGATTCTCTGGAGGCGGCCAAGCGGGCGAGCCATGAGCTTGAGCTGGAGAAGAAGGAGACTGAGAAATATCGAATGGCGGTCGACCGATTTCGGGACCAGATGCAGAGTGCCGTCCAGGCGCGGAATGTTGCTGAAGAGGAGGCCGATCGCCAGAAGGTGACGATCGCTCGGCTGACCAGCGAGCTGGCGGAGGCGAAAGAGAAGGTTGCTGCGAGGGAGGCCGAGCTCCAGGGGTCGCAACAGGCGATGGCGGAGCTGAAAGGAGAGGTTGAGGCGACCAAGGCCGATCCCTTCCAAAACTTGGAGTACGTCAGCGAGTTCGCCTATTATTTGGCGTTCGCCGACTCGATCCGAGCGGCTAAGAAGGGAGGTTTGGAGGTCGGCCCTCTTGCCGATAAGTTCAAGGCGTATGCGTTGGAGCATCCTCTCCATTCAGCTTTCTCCCTGCCGATCCTGGATCTTGCGGACATCGGCGTGGATTTGAGCTGGTATCCGTCTCCAGCCAATCTTGCTCATCCCGACGCTCCGAAAGATGAGGGGCCCACACCGGATGCCGAAGGCGAAGGCCAGGCTGGGGCCTGAGGCACTTCATTTTTTACGTTCTTAGCTTACTTTCTTAGTAGTTTGGTAGCTTTCTTTTGTAGCACTTAGGCCTTCGGGCGACCGTGTACTATGACCTTCTCAAGCAATGAACTGAATGTTTGGATTTCGGACTTATCACTTGAATGAATGCTTATTTTTAAGTCTTTGTTTGACTTTGTACAAATGTGTGAGGAGAGATCGTTGCAAGGGTAGTTCCAAATGAATTGATAAACTCATAAAGACAACTTTTTACAACAAATTCGATCGCTGCACTACATCTGAAAAAATGACGATCTCCGTATGTGGTTGAATAGCGACGATCGTCGTGTAGGTAGTCCGCACTCTTATTGCCCCTTGTTTTTATTCACTTAGTGGAAGTAAGGGGATGAAAATAATTCCTTGAGTGAGCGGTCTTCAACTTTGTCGAATCCTCGGGGACGGTCGTCCATCTTGAGGAACCGTGCACGATCGTGGAGTTCGATGGACCGACTCCTTGATCATGTCTTGATGCGCGAAGACATTGAGTGTCTCGTGACTCACTTTGTTATGAGGGTCCTCTGTTAGGCTGCGCCTCGCCTCGTATTTAAACGAAGGGCGTGCGGTCTCGGTCTAGAGGAGTCCTTGCGCGGGGCAGCGTCGGATGAATCAACTCCGCGCCCGCGGCTTGTTAGCTCTGCTTCCACCTCGGCCAGCCATGGAGATGGCCGACCTCGACGGTGTACGTTGAGACGGGGGTTGTGGCACGTTGCATTGTCCGAGTTCACCATGTTAGATGGCGAACCTTTGAGGGCGAGCGATCGTGTCCACTGATTTATTTTGGAGGGCCCCCAGACTACGCCGGCCTCGTATTTAAACGAAGGGCGGGCGATCTTGGCCTAAAGGGACCTTGCATGGCCTAAGCAGTCGGTTCCATCGACCACCAGGACCATGGCTGCACTCTTCCACCTTGGATCGTCATGTAGATGCCGACCTTCGATGGTGTACGTTGTGCGGGGGAGGCGATCTCGTGCCTTAGTCCATCATGTTAGACGGTGAACTGTAGATGGCGATCGAGTCCTCCGGTTTCTTAAATAAGGAGGGAGATCGGGGAGACTTCCGAGGTCTCCTTTTCTTGATTGAAGTATGTAGGGACGGTCGCCGAGGTTGATCCAGGGGTCGGCTGTCGCCGAGGTTGATCCAGGGGTCGGCTCATATGAGCTTTCCAGCCTGTTTTGTGTTCGACTCGGACGATCGTCTGTAGAGATTGTTAGGGGCTTCGGCTGAACCAATAAGCTGTCCAACTTGCCCTCCTCGAACAATCTCCAGAGCTATTTGAGGAGATCGCGGCATTTGTTGGTGCTGTGGCCGGGACTCTTGTGGTAGGCACAATATTGATTGTTGTCCAGGTGACCGTGGTCCCTTATCGCCTTTGGCTTTTTGAGCTCTTCGTGCCCCTTGATGGCATAGAAAATATGAGCCGGAGTTCTGTTGAACGTATGGAGGAGATGGGCTTCCATGTCCTCGAAAGCCTTGAGATCTCCGGGTGTCTTGGCGATCGCCTTCTTTGCTTTGGCGATCGCTATCTTCTGGACAAGAGGTGGCGTTTCCTCGTCTAAGCGGAGGGTGAGTAGCCTTTGCCTGGCCAGGAAGTTGGCGGCTTTAGCGCGGAAGATCGCGTAAGTTGGGGAATATCCTTGGAGAGATGTCTAAACATGGGAGAGTGACCGGAATCCCCCATGACCGAATAGAGAGCGAGCTCACATCGACGGGTTCGCCGGTGAGGACGATTTCGTCCACTCGGTCAATGTAATTTGCGTCGATTCGTCTTTCCCCGCTTTATTTTTATCATGCGGTGGGGGCCTGCTGGTCTGGCGACCTTGCGGGCGACGGATGACTGGAAGTCCTTCGCCAGTTTCTGAAAAGATGTGATAGATCGCGGTGGTAGTGAGACGCACCACCTATGGGCCAGCTCGCCCAATGTCTGCGGGAAGATCCGGCACTTGGTTGCATCAGATGCCCCACACCTACCATGTAAATTCGGAATTTACTCGGTGGGTTTCGGTCCGATCTCCTCATACGAGAGGTGTTTTGGGAGGAGCGATCGTTGGTTGTATGGGGGCAAGCTCGATGTGGACCGCGAGTGGCTCGGTCGGCCGGCGATCTTCTTGCCGGTGCTTGCCCGGTGTCCAAGAGTGCTCTCATCTCGTCCGAGTGGCGTTGTATGGCGGCCATCGCCGTGCTTTGGCGCTCGCGGCTCGGCGCTCGGAGCGGAGTGCCGAGGCGATTGAGTACCGATCCACAGCGATCGGGCGGGAGTCGATGGCGACTGCGTCGGGTGTGAGGTGGGTAGGCCGAACTTCGGTGACGGATTCGGGTTCCGTCTTTTCGAGGTTGGAAACAGAGTGCCCTGGCCGCCAGGATGGGTCGCGCCCAAGCGATCGAATATGGATCCGTCCGGTCGTGCGAGCCTTTCTCGCGAATTCGGGCTTCGACGATCGCTCGTTCGCAGCTCTGAATTTCCGTTTTCCCATGCGGCGGATGATCGAGGGAGTTATCGCGGGCGACGCGCATGCTCTCCGTCGCTCCTCCAGGATGGTCATAGCCTCCTCGATCTGTTCTTTGGTTTGGAACTGATCGAGTGAGAGGTTGGGGCCATCTCTTGGATGCGGGATCGAGAGTCTCGCGTTGCTGCGGCTTCCCCCTGTCGTTGGCTGGGGTTCGGACTGGGCCGGGATATGGTGTCCGGTGGTTCGGAGAGCGGCTTTCTTCGACGTATAGGCGGATGTCATGATTCTGAAGGTTTTCTTTGAAGTGCAGTGAGTGTCACTTCAAGTATATGCCCCGAGAACAGTTAGTGTTCTTCGGGACGGTAGAAATAAAAGTTTGAGGGTTAGATGCCCTTCCTCTAGCGCCAATTGTTGCTACCCAAAATATTATCCGGAGATAGATATTGCTGGAATGGATGGGATAGCAAACAAATGCAAGAGCACTTCCGTGAGAAAGATAAATAACACAAGATTTGCCGGGGTTGTTAGTCCCGGGCTTGAATGCTCTCGCGAGATATTATTAATACCAATATTCGGGGATACAAGTACTAATGTAAGAATACAATTACAATGAGTGTAAAGATTCTTGTTATCTTAGCTAGTGAGCGTGTAGATTGCCTAAGAACCATTTGATGCTCTGTGAGTTCTTGTAACAAAGGAGATGAACAGTCGCGGCGGTGAGAGATCGACCGTCTCTCACGGCGAGTATTTAGCTGGATGCTTGGGCTCCTGGGCTTATGAATCCCTTGGAATCTGTCTAGTGGAGACTTGCTGCTTCTGTCGATCGTCTTCTGGACGAGAGATTTAGAGAGAGAAGTCCTGAGATGGATTCCGGTGAGATAGCCGGGAGCTTGATGATATGTATGTTCTTCGGTATTTCCGTGAATGTATCGGAATGTGAGAGAATGAGTTCTGAGCGTAAGTCAGAATGAATTCGGAACCGTTGGTGGAATGAAAATCGAACCGTAGGTTGAGTGAATTGGGAACCGTAGGTTGAGTCAATTCCGAACCGTAAGTTGTGCGAAGTCGGAACCTTTTTCCTGTAGGAGGAGGTTCTCTATTTATAGAGCTTGGATACGCCGGGCGATCGCCTTTTCTGCATTATAATAATCGGGCGATCGTCTTTTAGCACATGGGCTGTCCTCAAAACTGCGCAGGAGTTGCCGGGCACAACTATGCGGTCCAATGGGAGCTTACACGCGTCCTGAGTTGCTGACACGGGTGGTCCTACTGACAACTTTCGGCGCGCATGCTGGTAGGTGAGGTAGGTGGCAGGCTGTGGTCAAAGGTCTTGTCTGTCAGCTAAAGATCTTGTCTGCTACGAAGATCTTGTCAGCGCCTTTGGTGGATCTGCACGTGGGTGCTTTTCTGAGACCCAGTCCTTGATGACTTTTGACGGGCGATCGTCTCTGCTCGGGGCATAGGTCGATTGCCCTTAGCCGGTCACTAGAGTAGATCGCCAGCTGCCAAAGGGCGATCGCCTTGGGAGTCGATCGCCAGGTACCTGATGGTGGTCTGATATCTTCGACTTGGCGAGCTAGCCATAGTTTGACTGGAGTTGACTTGGTCGCTCGGCCTTATAGTCGATCGCACTGTCGGGATGAATAAATCGTGACACAACAAAGGGATCATGGATTCTGAAAACACCGAGAATGCCATAAACCATTACAAGGAGATATGGGATCGAAAAACCATGATAATCGATAATTTATTTGCTTTCTCGGTTGCACAAGAAATTATAAATGATGATTACGATAATGAACCACATTCAATAATTGAATGTCGTCAAAGGTCAGATTGGCCTAAATGGGAGGAAGCAATAAAATCTGAATTAGCTTCTCTAGAAAAACAGATGGTATTTGGGCAAATTACTCGAACACCGAACAATATAAAACAATTGGTTACAAATAGGTGTTTGTTCGAAAAAAATGAGAAAACGAGATTGCGAGATATAAAGCCCGACTCGTAGCCCAAGGATTCTCCCAATGGCCTGGGATCGACTATGATGAAACGTATTCACCGGTGATGGATATAATCACTTTTCATTTTCTTATTAGTATGGTTGTCCGCGAGTGTTTGGACATGCGACTAATGGATGTAGTCACGACATATCTACATGGTTCATTAGATTCTAATATCTATATGAAAATTTCTGATGGATATAAAATGCCAAAATCTGTCACTCCTCGTGAGCTATACTCGATCGAACTACATAAATCACTGTATAGATTAGAGCAATCCGGTCGCATGTGGTATCATAAATTGAATGAATACCTTTATAAGGAAGGTTATAAAAATGATCTTAAACGCCCATGTGTTTTTATTAAAAGATCCAATACTGGATTTGCTATCATTGCAGTCGATGTGGATGACAAAAATTTAATCGGAACTCATTCCGATGCTGCTGAATATCTGAAGAAAGAATTTGAGGTTAAAGACCTTGGAATAACAAAACTCTGTCTTGGTATTGAGCTCGAGCATAAAAATAATAGAATACTTGTCCACCAATCTGCTTATACCGAGAGATTGCTCAAATGATTTAATATGGACAAGGCTCATCCTCTAAGTACTCCTATGGTCGTACGGAATTCAGACCCTAAGAAAGATCCTTTCCGACCTAAGGAACCAAATGTGGAAATTTTGTGTCCTTATCTCAATGCTATTGGAGCACTATTGTATTTAGCACAATGCACCAGACCCGATATTTCTTTTGCAGTAAATTTACATGCAAGATACAGTTCTGAACCAACTCATAGATATTGGAATGGTATCAAACACATTTTTGTTATCTCAGCGGTACCATTGATCTAGGTTTATCTTATTCAATAGTTGGTTATGCTGATGCGATACAAATCCGAGCCACATAAGGCTCGCTCACAAACCAGTTATTTATTTTGCTATAATGGTACAGTTATATCATGGAGATTGACTAAACAAATATTAGTAGGTACATCTTCCAATCATTCTGAGATAATTGCTCTCTATGAAGCTGGCAGAAAAAGTGTTTGGCTAAGATCAGTTATAGCTCATATACAAAATGAATGTCGATTGAAGCTTGTGACAGACACTCCCACAATCATTTATGAAGGCAATGCAGCATGCATATCATAAGTCAAAGGTGGATATATAAAAGGTGATCGGACCAAGCATATTTCACCGAAGTTTTTCTACGCGCATGAACTTCAGAAAAATGGAGAAATAAATGCTCAGCAAATTCGCTCCTGCCACAATCTTGCTGATATGTTTACAAAATCACTGCCGATATCGATAATCGAGAAACTTGTATACGGCATAGGCATGAGAAGAGCTAACAAGATGCAAGATTGATGAATCAATTCCGAGACTCTTTATTTTATGGGGAGCGATATCAAATATGTGCGCTGTACTCTTTTTTCCTTGTGACTTTTTTATCCCATTGGGTTTTTCCAGCTTAAAGTTTTTAACGAGGCAGCTTATGTAACACCCCCAAGTTATTCAGGGTATATTACAGCGCCGTGAGCCCCGCCGTGGGACACACAAGGCTAAACATACGCGGAACTATAAAACTTGACCGAGAAGGTCTACATACAATGGAAAGAAAGACGATACAAATGATATTCAAAACCATAACCAATGAAACCATATACATCACTGCACAAATCAATACCTCGGCAACACAGGCCGGAACATCAAGGAAACTGAAATACAATACTCGAGTATTTAAAATCCATTCCAGTACAACAACACTGAATGGAGGAGTCCAAAAAGATAACCGGAGACAAGACACAGTATCACACTTGCCCATCATCTTCATGCCGACCCGATACCCGCCTGTTCTCTCTCCTGGAACCTGAAATACATAAAAGGTATTTCCCCCATAAAGGGGTTAGCCGTCGAATAGCTAGTGCAAGTATAACAATATGAAACATAATACTCCTCGACAATAAAGTAAATGTAATCCGTCAATTCATCAATTCGAGACTAGTATTCCGGAATAACTAAAATCTCATAAGACGTATGTGAATGCCGTAGAAACGGTTCGTTCACCTCATACGCCGTTACGTATGTGAATGCCGTCAAAACGGTTCGTTCACCTCATACGCCGATACATGTAGGAATGCCGTCAAAACGGTTCGCTCATTACATGCCAATCAATATATCTATGAATGCCGTAAAAACGGTTCGTTCATGATATGCCATCAATATTTCTTACTTTCAAAGTCGAACGCATAATCATAAATGTATACTTGCCTTGAATAATCGGCGACGCAACGAACGGAATGGAAAGTCACCGACGAATGCTAGGAACCATCGAAAGCGAACCTAACGATTGAAGAATACAATCACAATGATTCTAAACGAATACGGAATTGGAATACGCGGAAACCCACCTACGATTCATGTATATTCGTATAAAACGACAACGAGGGCGGACCACAACCAAACCCTCTCGATTTCGTAAAAATCACGAAATATACCATGAATCCGTAGGGAAACTAAGAGTACCAACAAGATTAATCATATTCATCATGAATTACTCATCAAAATCGAATGAATCGGGCAAAACCACGAAAATCCCCAAATCTCCCCAAAAGTAGGGTTCTAAAGATCTAACCTTGATTATTTGGATCGAAAGATGTTACAGGATGATTGATCAACGATATAAACTCAAGAACTTCATGGATTTGTTGTTCAACTACATGGTTTCGTCTCCTCCGAAACCCCAGCCGCGGACCGAAGGGAAATGAAATGAAAAATGACGGAGAAAGTCAGTCTCTGTCATTTTTATCTTGGGCCGGAACTAGCGTGCGCTAGCCATCCCGCCTAGCGTGCGCTTATCGCCAAGATGTCGGCCGAGCACTCTCGGCCATGGCCCGCATGACCGGAACCACCGACCACCCCGCCGACCGTGACTCGACCGCCGACCCCGCTAGCGTGCGCTACGGGCGAAGCTCGCGCGCGCTGGCTTTGGCCCGAGCCACCGGATCGACAACTCATCCGTAGCAGACGCTAGTCGGCGGCAGGCGCTACCTCGCCGGTTAGCGCGCGCTACGACCGACAAGTAGCATGCGCTACCCGCCGACTCGACCGAGTCCGTAACCTCGAGTACCTCGCCTGTGTCCGATAGCCAGACGCTGGCCGACTCGACACAGTGCGCTACATCGCTGAAGCTAGTGCGGCGCTGTCCCGGCCAGAAGCGTGCGCTTACGCGGCCTCGCCGTGCTGCTCGGCTGTCCAAGACACTCGTCCGGCCGATCCGCAACCGTCCGGCCACCAAGCCACCCGCCACGACCCGACGCTTCGATTTTCCAAAAACGCACGGAACGGACACGACGAAAAGTTCTCGGACGACATCAACGACTCGAGATGAAAACGTAATGCAATAATTAATCATACGCGACCAAGAAAAGGGTCAAGACGACAAATACAGATATGGATACCCGTAACTTTCAAGAAATTACAAAATGGCCCAAAACGCCCGGAAATCACGATACGTGATCGAATAACCAAACCGAAGTTCACAACACGTCTAACAAAGTTAAACGGACTTGCGGGAAACTTGAAACAGTTTCGGACGAGATTCGCAAGAATCGAACTCAAGTGCGGAAAAGTCGCTAAAAGCACAGAACTCAACAAAACAACACCGAAACGAACTCGGATGACAAAAGTGTAGAATTAATCATTCTCGAATGACGAAACGATCATGAGCGAGTTGTCAAAACGCGGACTTCCGCCAAAAATAGAAAATTACCAGAATCAAAATTACGGTATTACATTCTACCCTCCTTAAAAGAAGTTTCGTCCGAAACTTAAAGCAGTAGGGAGAAGAAATATTCCGCCAGGAAAAACTCAACGAGATACACAAGAACCGAAAACTTACGCCCAAATGGCGAGTTATCAATATAGAACACAACAATACATTACCCGAAGGTAAACCGAACCAATGCCGAAAAGATACGAATTCACAATGCCCGAAGGCTCCAACGGAAAATACCGATACATCATAATGGCTTGAAAGCCGAACCCCAAAGTCAGAATCATCACAAAATAGATCTCAAAGAAATCAACTCGATCATCGGACATACCCCTCGGCGTATGAACAACCAGTCGCAAATCGTCGGACATATCCAATACAACATGGACTACGAACGATCAACCAAATAAAGCTCAAGAGGGACATCACAGTACGCCCGATCCGGAAATGTGTCCGTGCACATGTCCGCCCCGTATACAGAATCCAGAATATACGTGTGACAATGTACCTAATTAGCCTCAAGAACTACGTCTCGTGTGCACGGTCCAATGCGGAAACATCCACGCATGACCATCGAGTGCCTGGTTAAAAATCCTACACATAACCAATCGGCACGCAGACATGATTCCAGATATGCCACGATACAACATGACAACGAAACTCAAGGGATAAAACATCCAATATGGATCATACGACTCATCAAGTGAACGATGACACACGAATAATGAAAGATCGACACGACCAACGATATTCAAAACGACCATCCTGGGATCAGAATTCCTTAAGGACTGATTAACACGGCAATAACCACAACACCACAATTCGGGAAATCCTCAGCTCTCAACGATCACAAAATCACCGAGTTCACAAGAATAATAATGTGCTGTCTTGAGTCGGCCAACACGACAATAATAATTCAACGGATGGGAACTATCCTCGACAGTCCCAATTCAATGCTTCGATTACCGTAGAATGGCCAATCGATAACAACGATACAACGGATGAGAATATCTTTGACAACGGATGTGAATTATCTTCGATAATCAATAATACGATAGAATAGATGTCCCGGTGTCTTAAATCGACCACCGAAACGGAGATGACAAAAGGATATATCAAACGTCCCCAATCGGTTAACGCAACATCATAGCAAGATCGATTCGACGAAAAGATTCAACGATGTCTCAGAACGACATTAATCGCGAACAATAATAATCGATACATCGATACCGCGAACCGGCTATCGATAGCAACTTCACCAACAAGTATCGTAATGCCTTGAACCGGCCATTTACAAACAACAGTAATATTTGGTATAATTTGTCGACGGCGTCGTGTCAACCAATCCCTTGATATCAATACAATCATAAAGAGGCCGAGTCTCGAAATGATACACACATTCGTACACTTACACGATAACATTAATCTCATTGATTAGTACAAGTATAAAACTTGCCTCGATATCAATACATCTAAGCATTACCAATTCAGTTGATTTCGTCTTACGAGTTCCTCAGTCCCGACCAAGTTAATCTACGAACCCTTCAACCTTAACCGCAACACAACAGTCATAATCTATGATCAAACATCATATCTTATTGTAAAACGAAGGATTGATAATTAACCGGTTCGATGACGACCAATATCAATACCACCAAACCACGAACTCAATCGTTTTACCATATCTCGACTAATCACAGTCTGAACAATCCAACTCCGACACTTACAAATCCTGTCCACAATACGAGTCGAAGTATGACGATCATATCAGCAACCAATTCGGACCAATAATAAGGGTCTAAATGTTCCAAACTCAATTCTTAAATACGAATTGACAGGGTTCCCTTCTCGTAAACCCATCGTTAAAATTTACTTATGACCGTTATCAATTCGAATCATCCGACTGGTTCTAAACAATAGATAATCATATTAAAAAGGTTATCAAACAATCCAATCATTCGATTTGAATACTTGCTCCTTACGTATGGGCTTCCAAATTCGGAGATGAATAATAGTCTCATCAAGCTCATAATCACATTCGTATTTCCTATACGAATATTATTTCCAACACATAGTTTAGCTCTAGATATGAATATTCCATATTCCTATTCAAAACATCAACCTTCTTAAAAAATTTTCATCACCTCGGATAATTCAAGAGTTCTGAAAGAGCATGAAATATCCGAAATCACGTTCAGAACAACATATCCGAGGTATATATATCTCCACGTTATCATTTCCTTCATCATGTCATTCATACAACCTCAAGAATCAGAACAAAACCCTTATCGTCATATGAAGAAGATCTCAATAATCATATCAACATCCGAATCTCTTATTACGATTCCAATAAATCTATAACATTATCACATGATACCAAGATTGTAACACCCTGCATCCTCCTGGGAATATTACACGCCGTAAACCCCTCTCACAAGGATTTACTGTGCTAAGCACAATTTCTCCACATCATTTCAAAAATGTTAAAAAGACCGATGACGGTAATATTTTTCAAATACTAAAAAAATCATTTTCCAAATACCGTCAAAGCGATCAAGGTCAAAATGCCAAAAACTCGATTTAGGGAATCGGTTTTACGAAATAAAAATTGATTGGCAATATACCAAAAGCCATTTCAAAATATTCACGCAGCGGATAAAAGTACACCCAATTTATGCATTTTCATCGAAATAAAACGAACATCAAAATACACGATTCCCAACACACTCCCTCCCAAGTAGTAATCCTTAAAGAAATGAACCACTATCAAAGGGATACGAGGACTACCATGTATGGACGAACCACGAGGAAGAATAATGATCTCCATTCCAAGAATCATCAAAAACATCAAGAACAAAACTTAAATCCGAGCTCTCCATCTTAATCGGTTTAAGAGAATCATCTCTCCATGTTTAGGAACTTCAAGTACTTCCCAAGGTTCTCTCTATTGATGAAGGAAGGAGAATGGACAAAATGCCTCTCGGACTCGTCTATCCTCTCTATAAAACACAAGACTAGCGCGCTAGACCTTATATTTAGCGTGCGTTACATGACTAGCGTGCGCTATCCTTCCTTGATAGCGTGCGCTATCGGGCGATCGAAGCTACTACATTGCTTCGAAATTCATCTAACGTACGTAATGCCCATGCATTAGCGTACGCTAACAGGCGTTGACTTGATACAGTGAAATGCTCAGTAGCGTGCGCTATTCTTCGACCTTAACGCGCGCTAATCGTCGTTGACTTGCTACAGTATCGTGCCCCCATATGCCGAAAACATCCGCGATTATCGGGATTCCTTTGACCGATATGGAATTAGCGTGCGCTAATCATACGGTTTTAGCGTACGCTAGCTCTACACGACAAGCACTCGTTGACCTTATCTGATCACGCGTCGAACATGGCCGGGTCCACCCGCTGAAAGCTAAGATTCCATTATTGGCGATCTGGTTTTAGCGTGCGCTAACCAACATGCGTTAGCGTGCGCTAACTGAATATAAAAAATCAACCTGGGCCTACCTGTCGGCCACCTCCCGAACTTCCCCCAGCCAGCCGTTACGTACGTTAGGGGTCCTCCTTAGCGTACGTGACCGAATCTCTTAGCGTGCGCTAAGTATGCACCGTAGCGTACGCTAAGTATATATCTTAGCGCGTGCTAGACATACCTTGTAGCGTGCGCTAACGTAGCTGCACTTAGCCATTTTCCGCTATTCTCTACCAACATCTCGACATACCAAACGATCATACGGCACAATGAATACATATACGCATTCAGCAACATTATCAAACGTTCACAACGTTCTCAAGCACAAATATCCATCAACGATATCCAACATATAAATCCAAATCACCAAGATAACTAAGAATTATCGAATAATCCAAACAACATACTTACAAGTCTGTGAAGTCGAAGATCTCCGTGGTACTAACATGCGACTTCCAACAAAGTCTCAACACAATACCGATACACGCTAATATCGAAATAAGCAATTTAACAAAATCTCAAGGAAGAGTTCACGTCCGAAACCACAGACACGACATCGACTCCTTACATCCAACAAACTAAAGCGCACACACGAGCGGAAGTATAATCCAAATCGCACCTTCTCGAAGTGACCAATTCCAAAGAATACCAAGCTAAAAATGAAACGGTCAAGAAAATACAAGAAGAGTGAGAGGACTTAAGGCACGGTGGCACTGTGATGATGGCAGAGTAGTGATACTGTGGTCAAATGACGACTCAATCGACCCAAAAGACCGCCAGCCTAGGTATCCATAAACCTAAGCTCCGATACCATATTCTGTAACACCCCCAAGTTATTCAGGGTATATTACAGCGCCGTGAGCCCCGCCGTGGGACACACAAGGCTAAACATACGCGGAACTATAAAACTTGACCGAGAAGGTCTACATACAATGGAAAGAAAGACGATACAAATGGTATTCAAAACCATAACCAATGAAACCATATACATCACTGCACAAATCAATACCTCGGAAACACAGGCCGGAACATCAAGGAAACTGAAATACAATACTCGAGTATTTAAAATCCATTCCAGTACAACAACACTGAATGGAGGAGTCCAAAAAGATAACCGGAGACAAAACACAGTATCACACTTGCCCATCATCTTCATGCCGACCCGATACCCGCCTGTTCTCTCTCCTGGAACCTGAAATACATAAAAGGTATTTCCCCCATAAAGGGGTTAGCCGTCGAATAGCTAGTGCAAGTATAACAATATGAAACATAATACTCCTCGACAATAAAGTAAATGTAATCCGTCAATTCATCAATTCGAGACTAGTATTCCGGAATAACTAAAATCTCATAAGACGTATGTGAATGCCGTAGAAACGGTTCGTTCACCTCATACGCCGTTACGTATGTGAATGCCGTCAAAACGGTTCGTTCACCTCATACGCCGATACATGTAGGAATGCCGTCAAAACGGTTCGTTCATTACATGCCAATCAATATATCTATGAATGCCGTAAAAACGGTTCGTTCATGATATGCCATCAATATTTCTTACTTTCAAAGTCGAGAACGTACAATCATAAATGTATACTTGCCTTGAATAATCGACGACGCAACGAACGGAATGGAAAGTCACCGACGAATGCTAGGAACCATCGAAAACGAACCTAACGATTCGAAGAATACAATCACAACAGATTCTAAACGAATACGGAATTGGAATACGCCCGGAAACCCACCTACGATTCATGTATATTCGTATAAAAACGACAACGAGTGCGGACCACAACCAAACCCTCTCGATTTCGTAAAAATCACGAAATATACCATGAATCCGTAGGGAAACTAAGAGTACCAACAAGATTAATCATATTCATCATGAATTACTCATCAAAATCGAATGAATCGGGCAAAACCACGAAAATCCCCAAATCTCCCCAAAAGTAGGGTTCTAAAGATCTAACCTTGATTCGCTGGATCGAAAGATGTTACAGGATGATTGATCAACGATATAACCTCAAGAACTTCATGGATTTGTTGTTCAACAACATGGTTTCGTCTCCTCCGAAACCCCAGCCGCGGATCGAAGGGAAATGAAATGAAAAATGACGGAGAAAGTCGCTGGTCTGTCATTTTTATACTGGGCCGGAACTAGCGTGCGCTAGCCATCCTGGCCTAGCGTGCGGCGCTTATCGGCAAGATCGGCCGAGCACTCTCGGCCATGGCCCGCATGACCCGGCACCACCGACCACCCCGGCCGACCGTGACTCGACCGCCGACCCGCTAGCGTGCGCTACGGCCGGAAGCTTCGCGCGCTAGCCGACTGGCCCAAAGAGCCACTGGATCGACAACTCATCCCAGACAGACGCTAGTCGGCCAGCGTGCGCTACCCCCGCGGTTAGCGCGCGCTACGACCGACAGAGCGTGCGCTACCCGCCGACTCGACCGAGTCGTAACCTCGAGTACCTCGCCTGTGTCCGATAGCGACGTTTGGCCGACTCGACACAGTGCGCTACATCGCTGAAGAAGCGCGCGGCCCCGGCCAGAAGCGTGCGCTACGCCGGTTCTCGCGTGCTGCTCGGCGATGTCAAGACTCGTCCGGCGATCCCCGCAACCGTCCCGGGCCACCGGCCACCGCCACGACCCGACGCCTCGATTTTCCAAAAACGCACGGAACGGACACGACGAAAAGTTCTCGGACGACATCAACGACTTGAGATGAAAACGTAATGCAATAATTAATCATACGCGACCAAGAAAAGGGTCAAGACGACAAATACAGATATGGATACCCGTAACTTTCAAGAAATTACAAAATGGCTCAAAACGCCCGGAAATCACGATACGTGATCGAATAACCAAACCGAAGTTCACAACACGTCTAACAAAGTTAAACGGACTTGCGGGAAACTTGAAACAGCAGTTTCGGACGAGATTCGCAAGAATCGAACTCAAGTGCGGAAAAGTCGCTAAAAAGCACAGAACTCAACAAAACAACACCGAAACGAACTCGGATGACAAAAAGTGTAGAATTAATCATTCTCAGAATGACGAAACGGTCATGAGCGAGTTGTCAAAACGGACTTCCGCCAAAAATAGAAAATTACCAGGAATCAAAATTACGGGTATTACAGCTTATGCACATAAGTGGGAGACTGTAGTCTTTAAGGTTTCTGTCCCATTTGGTTTTTTCCTTACAAGATTTTAACGAGGTATTCAATCTCTGTAATAACTCACATTTGACAATCAAGGGGGAGTGTTATAATATGAAAACAAGAATGATTGTCAAAGTTAGGTTGCTTTGATTTTTTATGTTCACATGTAAGGAATTGTGGTATGTGCCTACAAATCATCACAAGGCAATTTCATTTTTCCCATTAAGACAATGTACTAAGGAGTCCTATAAATATGACCTAATATTACTACATTTGTATGATTGAAGAAGTAATAAAAATATGCAAGTTTTGCTCTCATTCTTCTTTTATATATACACATAAAATTATTCTTGCTTAGTTATACTTCGGTAGTATTTCTATAAGTATTTATAATAAATTGAAATTTTTTTATGGAATTTTTATTATCAGACAGAAGAGGTGTAATATATTTATGTGACAGGAGAAACACACACCACAACTGAAAATGTCGACTTTGTCCTTCTGCAGTAATGCATCATTAGTCCCTAAGTAATGAGTTTGTTGGATTCACTAAATAATGGACGTCTACATGAAAATTTTGGTTGTTCTTTTTTTTTTCTCCCCAAAATAGCCTTTATTTGTGGGTCATAAAAAAGCTAGGCCGAAATGAATTCATCTTACATTTATTTTGGAAAAAGGAAGGTGCTTTAAATAATAGAGAACCATTGAAATATTCAAACTCTATTGAATGTTTGTATTAGAATATTGGTATTCATAATTTTGAATATTTTAAATGCTATTAATAATAAGAATTTGTATTTGTCGTATGATTGAAAATCCTACATTTTATTTTAAGTATCAAATCAGATGTCTGAAAAGTAGGAGATGTTGTATTATTATATGATATTTAGTTATACAATTTAAAAATTGAAAGAGGGGAGAAATAAATTAGTTATATTTTTTAAATAGAAAAGACGAGAGATGAAATAGTTGTGTTTTTTAAATATAGAATGAGGAGATAGGAAAGTAGTTGTATTTGTATAAATATAAAAATATAAGATAGAGAGAGAGAGAGTGAGAGAGAGAGACAATATTTTTTATATTTTAAGTATAAAATGGAGAGAGAGTGAAATGATGTGATATAAAGTATATATATATATATATATATGGTGTAGGGAGTTACTGATTGAAATAAACGGGAATTGGGATTCAGAATCTCAATCCCATATTCAATCCCAGATTCCGAATTCTAATACAAATACCTCTATCTTTTCTTAAATCACATTCCAATAGGAGTTTGAACTTTGAGCAATATATTTTTATTTGCATAGAATAAGAGGTCAATAAAAAATGTGGTAGATTTTATCCTTACCCGATTCTTAATGATCTCAACAGGTCTATAATGTCTAATCATATATTTATAAGTGGCATGTTCAACTGTGCGCTTGCTCGATCACTAGGCTATTCGGTCACCATCCTTTATTTGCACTGGCAGATTTGTATAAGGACCAGGTAGGGCCATGCCCCAACTAAAATTAAAAAAAAAAACTAACGGCGAAGAGTCTTAAGCATACTAGTCTAGGGGTCGAGCCGTCTTGATTCCCATTAAGTGTTGTGTATATTATTCCACTGCATTGTACCCTTGTACCTTAGGATTTGTATTGATTCGAAATATTCCACTTTAATATGGATTATGCTTGTATTTTGGATGATCATGTTGATTGAAGGGCGTAGTTTGGCCAATTATTGTATAAATTCCTTATCGGTATATCTTTTAATATAACGTGGTTCAGTAATATAATTATGTTTGTCGATTATATTGTGTTTCGCCAGGTAGGTTCTAGTCGGGAGTCCCTGTCACTGTAATGATTTACATAGTTTGGGGGTGTTACAATCTTCATCCAATTTGGAATACTAGCAGCCATATCCGGATATGATTATGTGGCAGTTGGTAATGGTTAATTTCTTTCCATATCTCATACTGGCACTCTTTCATTACCTGATGATTTTGATAGGTAAATTACTTCTAATTTTGCGATTGTTTACTTTACTAATAATCAGTTTGCCATTCAGCATTCCGTAGCAAAGAAATTATGGCAAGAGGTGAACGTGATCATATCTTTTTAGGAATACTTGTTAGATTTTGATGATGACATCACTGTATTGTTATTTATGTAAATGTATGCACCAAGTACTTGGCATTGTAAAGAAGAACCAAATGAGTATCTTCTATAGGCCTTAAAATTTAAGCTAAGTTTTGATCGAATGTTGATCAGTAAGAAAAGCGACTAAGTATAGAACTGCCATATATCAGAGAAGTTTTCAGGCAAGTTCATCATCAGACAAGTTTTGGTCAACACAAAACATCAGAGAGCTTTGACCAAAATCAAGCTGCAGTTAAGTTCTGAAGAAGGCGATTCATCAGACAAGTATTGGTCAAACAAGAATATCAGAGAGGTTTGACCAAAACCTATCTGCAGTCAAGTTATCAGACGAGATCTATATCAGCTGAATTTTGACCGTCAGAACAGAGAACATCCATCAGGTCAGAGAACTTAAGTCAAGACCATATCAGAGAACTTTATCTCAGAGAACTTATACCAAGTTATATCAGAGAAGTTTTACATCAAAGAGGGTTGACCGCACATCTGGAAGGTTTGACCAAGAGATATCAGATGAGTTCTCAGACAAGATATCAGCCAAGTAACTCGGTCAAGAAAAGTTGATACTTAGAGAAAAGTTACCTGATCTGATGTAAATGAGAAAAGTTAGTTGATCAGAATAAGTCAAGAAAAATTATCTGAGCATAAAAGGAGAAGGGACATGTCACCTGATCTGCACGAATCGCAGAAAAGACATGTCACCTGATCCAAGGAAAATGACAGGAAAAGTCAACTAATCAAAATAAGAAAAACAGTAAAGAAAAGTCATCTGATCAGAAGCAGACAAGAGACGAGGAAAGCCACCTGATGAGAAGATAAGGAAAGTCACCTGATCAGGCCCCCGAGTAAGCTACCTGATCATACCAGACAAGGAAAAGTTAGCTGACATAGGCGATATAACTCACCTGATGCAGAGCAGACAAGGAGTCAAAGAGTCAACCAACTAAGTTTTCTAATTCTTTAAATACTTAACTTTATTACACGTGGCTAATAATACACGACCACACTACTTCCACGCCTACCTCCACGACGTCCAATCAACTCCAATCATCAATTTATCAAAATTCGGACCACCATTCCTTATTTTAATTATTAAATTCAAACGTCTCTTCGAATGGCTATTTAAGACGGCGAAAATCATTTCACAAATCTTTACCGTCTTAAAGCTCTAAGAACCATTGTTTTCAAAAGCAGAAAAACTTTTGAATATTCACTGCACTCAAATCAACACCTTATTTTTTTGCAGAAATGTATTCCAACAAATACTTCGAAGGAGTTAACCTCAAAATGGTGAAGAAGCAGATTATATTCAGCATCATAGTTGATTTCAAAGGATTACTGGAGGCGA
Organism: Orobanche coerulescens; assembly: GCA_033398695.1. NCBI lineage: Eukaryota > Viridiplantae > Streptophyta > Magnoliopsida > Lamiales > Orobanchaceae > Orobanche > Orobanche coerulescens. The sequence continues at coordinate 52,716,037 of CM065801.1, read as the reverse complement.
ACATGGCAGACACTGACAAAATGAGACATGTTATCCGAATGATGAAGAAGAATGGAATCTACCATTTTCTAGACATCAACCCGAAGCAATTGTTCAAGGAAGCCGTCATTTGTTTCTTCAAGAAAGCACGAGTCACTCAATGCTGTATCACAAGTTCAGTTTTTGGAGAAGAAATCATTATCACTCCACAAACCATTTCTGAAGCTTTCAAAATGGAGAACAAGGGCATTGCAGTCGAAGCCCTAAAGCAAAGCGCCACTGAAATCTGGTATGAAATCAAATTACCAGAACAACCAAACAAAGTCAAGATTACGCCGAAAAGAGGCGACCTCAAAAAGGATTACAGATATGTCCTTGACATCACAAACAATATTGTCATGGGCATGGCCGGCAGCTATGATCAGCCATAATCTGCCAAATTCACAGTGATGGGAGCTCTTATTCAGCAACAAAAGATTAACTGGCCTAACTACATCTACAGACAGTTAGTACGAGAAGTGAACAAAGTTAGTTGGAATGAAGAAGAGAAGAAATTCAAGCAGAAACTAGCTTATGGAACCCAGATCAGTTGGATCTTGGAGTTCCTCGTGAAGGTGAAAGGAGCTGCAGACACCTTCCACGGAAGCAAAAGACTTGGTCACATGGACCAAGAAACTTTGAAAAAGTTGGGAGAAAAAGAAAAACAGCTAAGATATTGAGGGAGATGACAAGTGGAACTTCTCCCTACAGAGCGCCTTCGGACTCAGACGAAGTTCGCTTTGATGCAGCCGACCAAAACCCCTCTGAGGTACCTGTAGAGGAGACAACATCAACCCCTTCTGCAGCTGAATTCTAAAGTTACCTGCAGTTGAGAAGTCACCTGCAGTTGAGAAGTCACGTGCATTTGAGCAGTTACCTGCAGATGACTCCGACAACGACAACCTTCCTCTGTCTGAGCTATTAAAAAGGAAGTTACGTGCAACAGGGAAAGTTGTCCATATCACATCATCTCTAGATAAGTTCCCCAAGAAGTAGAGAGGCTTGGTGGACCACCCATCATAAGACGAAGAAGAAGTGCAGAGATCACCTGCACCTGCACCAGTCGAAGAATCCTCAGCTCAGATGCAGCTCATTATATCACCTGCACCTTCTCCTGCTGAAGATCAGCCAGCTCAGCTTGATCAGACAGAGCTGATGGCTAAAGTAATTCCTCTCCTGACTCTTCCAAGCATGACAGAGGAATAAGAGGCAGAGGAGACAATTCAAATACCTGCTGCAGACTACACTTTCAACCTGAGGACGATCAACCCCTTGGGACTTACCACATCTCAACTTCACTTGGTAATAAAGAAAGTTTTAAACTATTCCTTCATTAACTTGTATGAGGAATGGAGAGAATTCAAAATGTATTCCTTCTCTCAACTAAAAGAATTTGTAGAGAGAAGTACTTGGAACATCCTGTTGCTATGGAACAGCTTGTTATGTACGTTTGTCAACAAACTGATGTACATATCTTACTTGAGGAGAATTGGTTCATCTCCCACTTCAAATAAAACATGGACCAATTCATCCTGCAAGTAATGAAGGATGTACTGCAGAAGAAAAATTTTGAAGGTCAGGATGAAGGAAGGAAGGAGGAAGGAGACATGAGAGAAAATAAAATCACTACCATTGTTGAAATTGAACAAGAAGTAGTTGAAAAGGAGAAAGTTGATGATGGATTTGAAAATATTGTAGAAGAGGCAGAAGTTGAAGAAGAGGCAGAAGTTGAAGAAGAGGCCAGAGTTGAAAAAGTACCTGAAGTAGTTGAAAAAGAAAAATAAGAAGAAAAAGAAGTCGAAAAAGAAGAATTTGATGGAGTTGAAAAATAAAAGGAAGATGATAAGGAGAAGGAAGAGGAAGAGAAGGAAAAAGGAGAAGAAAAAGAAGAAAAAGAGGAAGAAAAAGATGAATAAAAGAAAGATGAGGAAAGGAGCGATGATGAGGGTGATGCACCTGATCAAGCATCTAGATCCCATCAGCCCACAGAGGAGGATAAGTCAGCCACCCCTGATCAGACCCCATCAAATCAGGAAGCAGCTGATAGAAGCTTACCTTCGGAAAAGTCAACTGCCAGGAAGTCAACTGCACAAGAGGACTCAGGTGAAAGTAACACTCAGATAACACCTCAAGTCCAAATCTCACCTGCAATGACTGACCTGATCAGAAGGCTTGTAGAGGAAACAGTTGCCAAGCTTCTAGCAACTGAAGTGAAACCTGACTTGCAGTCCTCAATGCCAAGATGGACACCTTGCTCAACAGGAAGGAACCTTCTCCAACACCCTCAAACTCCAGAATGCCTCTTGGCATGTCTGACCTCATGAGTAGGGTGGAGGAGCAGCTAGCCACAATTATTGATGCTGGCAATAAGGGGGAAGATAAGGGTAAGGGGAAAGAAAGAATGCAGGGGGAAGGCAGAGAAGAAATAACAACACAAGACCTCCCTCTCATACAGGCAAGAACCTCTCACCTAAAAAGGAAAGAACCAGCTGCACCATCAGACCCACCTGCAGCCAAAATGAAGAGAACTGGACATGAACCAGAGGTGATGTACCAATGGGAAGGTAAAGAACTACAGTATGTTGAAGAGAACTTGCCTGTGGTGGCAGCGCCAATGTGGGGAAGTGCTAGAAAGCAGTTTATAGAAAAGTACTATATCTGGGAGATGCTTCAAGACAAAGACTGCTCCCCGCAGCAAACATTCATTAACTTCATGGACATGAATTTTCCAAAACTCTGGGAAGTTTTGAAGAAATATGCTGCAAAGAATTTCAATGCCTATCCAAGGATTCCTGATTTCAGACCTAAAGAAGCACCTACACTGATGAATAATAAACTTGATGAGATGGCTCTTCAGGAAGAAATCATAGAACTATGCATTGAAAATAACTTCACATATCCAGAGCAGCAACAGTTTGCTTCATTGGTAATTAAAAGGAAATTTGGGTTAGCCCAGTAACCAAGAGACCAATTGGAGCCAAGCCATTGAAGTCACTCCCTTTAGCCAGGGTCAAAGGAAGAGGAAGAGGGAGAGGAAGATAAACTTATATAATTTACTTGTAATTTTTATTTTGTAATTTACTTGTAATTTTGTAATACTTGTAATTTCTTACTTGTATTTTATTTAATTCAAACTGCACTGTAATGTAACATCAATATAAATTTATAACAGTCACTTGAATGACAACCACTAGTTGTCTCAAAAAGACTGAGTCTTACCTGTGTCTTGCACTTTATTTTGTGCAGACTTGTTTACATTTGAAATGCTTTAGTTTTGCCATCATCAAAATAGGGGGAAATTGTTAGGAATACTTGTTAGATTTTGATGATGTCATCCCTGTATTGTTATTTATTCAAATGTATGCACCAAGTAATTGGCATTGTAAAGAGGAACCAAATGAGTATCTTTTATAGGCCTTAAAATTTAGGCTAAGTTTTGATCAAATGTTGATCAGTAAGAAAAGCGACTAAGTATAGAACTGCCATATATCAGAGAAGTTTTCAGGCAAGTTCATCATCAGACAAGTTTTGGTCAATGCAAAACATCAGAGAGGTTTGACCAAAACCAAGCTGCAGTTGAGTTCTGAACAAGGTGATACATCAGACAAGTATTGGTCAAACAAGAATATCATAGAGGTTTGACCAAAACCCATCTGCAGTCAAGTTATCAGACGAGATCTATATCAGCTGAAGTTTAACTGTCATAATAGAGAACATCTATCAGGTCAGAGAACTTCAGTCAAGACCAGATCAGAGAACTTTATCTCAGATAACTTCTACCAAGTTATATCAGAGAAGTTTTACATCAGAGAGGGTTGACCGCACATCTGGCAGGTTTGACCAAGAGATATCAGATGAGTTATCAGACAAGATATCAGCCAAGTAACTCAGTCCACGTCAGCAAGCGTTAAAGTCAACAATAACTAAAATCCACATGCAGACGTAAGGAGACAAACCAAAAAGATTCCCGAAAGTTAGGAACAAAATATTCCTTGAGATCCGCATATTGAAGACTTATGAATATTCAAATTAAGAAAAGCGGCGCGACCAAAAGAATTATTTCAAACGGTCGGAATTGAAAAGGAAATCAAGCCGTGCAATGGAATAATAAGATAAACAAAGAAGTCCATTCTCTAACTGACCAATTTATTAAAGTGATGCAACGACTATGAAGGAAGCTCAAAGAATCGTACTATAAATATCTGAAGATATAAGCAAAGTACTATGCGAACAATACTTACAAGCAATCTAAGCAATCAAAGCAATTAAAGTTATCAAGAGATCTATAACATTGTGAAGTGCAAAGTTTCAAAGATCATATTCTGAGAAGTTCTTGAAGTTGGAGAAGACAAACACTCTTGTCTTAAAAGCTGAGTAAGGGGTACTTCTGTGAACGAGGTTTCAGAAGTTTTGCGACTGATAAGGCATCCACGGGTTCTTGATTGGAAGGTGATAGACAACTCGAGAGTTATTGAGGCATCCACAGGTTTTCGATCAAGAGGTGCTAGGCAGTCAAGGGAGTTGCAACGGCACAGACTTCCATTGGTTGGAAGCTGTTGTAACAAGGAAGAATTCATTGTAACCTTTATCACTGGTTGACAGTTATAGTGAATTTATCTCCAATTGGTTTAGAGAGAAGTGGACTAGTAGATGATTACCCCACATCTGAAACTATTATAAGTGCTTGTGTGTTTTACTGCATTCGTCATAATTATCTGTTGTATTCATATTTACTGTTCCATTAGATAGTCAACTGTCTTCCACATTGCTTAGTATTTACAGTTGACATAAGTCACCTGCAGACGATATAAGTCATCTGCAGTATTACCAGCTGTGCTTCCGCACTACTCATCCGCAGCTAAGTTTTGTTAGCTGCATATTATACAGCTGAAGAAACTCACCTGAGATTCAGGAAAGAGTTTAATAAGTCTATTCACCCCCCTCTAGACTTATTCCTGACGACTTGTGACATACATATCTTATACATTATGGAACAAGGACAAAATGATTTTGTTGCGGCCGTTACTTCTAAGCGTTTACATGCTTCATTTGAGACGTGGCATGATAGACTTGGACATGTCTCTTATGATATTATTTATCTTTAAAATAAATTATGCTATTCGAAAGTTACCTCATTATTGCCTAAGCCTACTTTGTGTTCCTTTTTTCAATTTGCCAAGAGTACACACTTTTATTTTATCGTCAATAAATAACGTGTCTCACATATTAAATCTGGTTCATTGTGACTTTCGAGATCTGCCTTGTTATTTCTTCTAGAAGTTATTAGTATGATGTTATCTTTGTTGACGATTTTAATCATTTCATGTGGCTATATCCACTTTGATGTAAGCATATTTCTATGAAATTTTACTTCATTTCACCACTTCTGTGCGTAATGAGTTTAATTGTAAAATCTAGAGATTTCAACGGGATGTTGGAAAAGAACTTACTCAACATAAATTCCAATTTTCTTTTTGCGAGCATGGAATCCATCATACTATTTCTTGCCCTTATACGTCATCATAAAATGGTTGGGCAGAACGTAACAGGGCTAGACTATGATGTTCAATGCTCAAGCTCCTACTTCTCTATGGTAGATGCTTTTCTCCTGCAGTATAAATTTATAGTACCTTCCATCTCCCGACTTTGTAAAGGAAATGATGTCTGATTTACACTACTCCTAATTATGTTCATCCTTTTTGAGTGTAGCATGTTTCCACGTCTCCATGACTAAGCAGTCAATAAATTTTCTTTTCACAATGCTTCATGCATTTTTCTGGTTATAATCTGATAAAGGTCTTGATGTCTCGATCCATCGGCCTAACATGTTTATGTATCTCGCCATGCCAAATTTTATGAACATAACTTTTTGTCTTTCAAGATCTCCACTCATTCCGCAGCATCAAAATAGGATCTATCTTCCTTCTCCGAGCTTGCTAATAGCCCAACTAAACATTCCCTATTTCCATTGTCAAAACCAATTTCCATCCAATCTACTTTTGGGACGTCTACTATTGGGCCTTGTAGCATTTGCCTACCTCATGCAGCCTCATATACCTCTATCGCCGACCAACCAACGCCATCATCCCCATATGACATGGACTCTCCAATGGACCATCATATCCTCCGAATAGTTATATCGAATGTTTGTTTGGGCACCTCGTAGGCCCAACCAACAAATGAATACCCAATGACTATATGGGCCAAATCATGTTCTTCAAGCCAAACATTTTATTGACTTGGCCACACCACCCTATTCAGCGCGCTTCTATCATCAATCGAGCCAAAAAGCCTTAAATCTGCAGTTAAACATCCTCATTGTATTGCCGCCATGTATGATTCCCTAATAATCACACTTGGGACCTTGTCCCATGACCTCTATTTACTAATATCGCTGTCTTAAAGTGGGTGTTTCATACCAAATTTGTTGCGGATGGTCTATCGAACATCAAAAAGCTCACATGGTTTGCTTAAGGCTTCACTCAAATTCTGATTTTTGATTACTCTTACACTTATAGCCCTGTCATTAAAGTGTCTACTCTCGACTATTCTTGCATTTGCAGTTATTAAAATTGGCCACTACATCATCTTGATGTCAAGAACGCCTTCCGTAATGGTTTTCTATCAGAGACTATTTATATTGAACAACCTCTTGGATATGTGGATCCTCATTTTCCACACCATGTCTACCACCTAAAAAAGGCCTTGTATGATCTAAACAAGCTCATCATGCCTGATTCCAACATTTCTGTTAGTTCCTTCTTCGCCTTGGCTTTAATTGTAGTTGTGTCGACACCTCTCTCTTTATCTTCCGTCCCAGTGCTTCTACATTGTATCTTTTTGTGTGGATGACATTATCCTCATGGGGAATTCTACAACTTTGATTCAGCAGTGAATTTGCCATCAAGGCCTTGAAGTATCTTATACTAACACTAGTCTTTTTCTTAGTTAGGCCAAGTATGCACGAGATATCGTGACCCGGGACGACATTTTGGATTCTAGACCTGTTTCTACACCCTTGGCTGGTGGCAAATCTCTTACTAGTGATCATTATACCTTTGATAATCCTACTCAATATCGCTCATTGGTTGGATTCCTACAATATCTAGAATCACATGACTGGATCTATCTTTTGCTATTAGCATGGTTAGTCAATTTCTTCAGTCACCCACTAATGATCACTTTCAAGCTGTCAAAAGAATTATTTGCTATATCAAGTGTGTAGGAGTAATTTCTGAAATATAGGCTTTTCGGAGTCGACTGGACTCTGGGCCACGGTACAAACCCTCTGGGCAGTGGCACTCTGCTTGAAAAAGTCATTTTCTCACCTTGCACTGCTGGGCGGCGGCACAAGGCTGCCGAGCCGCAGCCCCCCCGAAACTCCTGGGCGCTGCCGAGCTTCTGTACTCTGGGCCGCGGCCCCTACCGAGCACACCCCTGCCGAGCTCTTCCGAACACACCCCTGCCGAGCGCTGCCGATCACCTGGGGCCGCGGCACATCCCTGTCGAGCCGCGGCCCCCGTACCTGTTTCTCAAGGCCTGCGCGCTTGTACTCTGGGCCGCGGCCCCTGCCGATGCTTGGGCGTATTTTTTGTGCTGTGTGCCGCGGCACACTTGGGCCGGGCCGCGGCACACGGGTCAACCCTACAAAAGGGAATCATTTTATGCTGTTTTGCATCGGGTATTCATCACTTTCATCACATACACTTTGTGAAGAACAAGATAGAGAGATAGAGAGAGAAACAAGAGAGAGAAATACATTTCTTCATTTTCCCGGAGATTTATCGGCCAGATTGTCGTGATCTTTTGACAAGAGCTTGATAGCTATTGGGCAAATCTTTTCACCGGTGTAGATCGAGATTTTGAGTCCGTAAGTTCGGGTATTTCGTTATCTCTTTGTGTAATCTATTTACGGTTGTTTCTTTTCTCGATCTTGTTGTTGTTGTTGATTCCAAATACTTGAAGAACATTTATTACCAAGTATTTGACGATTGGTGTATACCCCTAGTTTGTATTAGGGACGATTGTGTATTTGTGTGTATTGGTGATAGTGGATTTAAGCGGCTTTGGTCCCGTGGTTTTTACTCTTGTGTTGAGGGGTTTTCCACGCTAAAAATTGTGTCTCGTTATTTATCGCTTTCGAATATCATTTGTATTAATTTTATCTAGTTGTAATTGCTGCTCTACTCGTCGGTAACCACAAAGTTATGATTGAAGAGTGGGAATTTATCAAATGAGGTTCCGCTTTATTCGTTGTGACGTGACGTTTGTCGGTATTTTTTCCAACAAAGTGGTATCAGAGCCACGAGATTTGTTTGTTTCGTGGTTATTTAAGTATCTCAATTGTAAGATGGAAGCCAACAAGAGTAGAATGGTTAACTTGAACGGTTCAAACTACCACGTATAGAAGGGGAAGATGGAAGACCTTCTATACGTGAAGGATTATTATTTGCCAGTTTTTAGCAAAGATAAACCGGAAGGGAAGTCCGACGTGGAGTGGACTATTTTGCATCGCCAAGTTTGCGGATATATTCGACAATGGGTTGATGACAACGTTTTGAACCATATTAGTGGAGATAAGGATGCTCGAGAGTTATGGCACAAGCTCGAGCAATTGTATGCTCGGAAGACGGGGAATAATAAGTTATTACTCACTAACAAATGATGAATTTGAAGTTTCGAGACGGGACTCCTCTATCGGATCATTTAAATGCATTCCAAGGCATAATTAATCAACTTGCCAGAATGGGAATTAAATTCGACGAGGAGGTGCAAGCTTTTTGGTTGTTAGGCACATTGCCGGATTGTTGGGAGACGTTTCGAACGTCATTGTCTAACTCCGCCACCGATGGAGTCATTTCGATGGAATTAGCTAAAGGGAACATGTTGAATGAGGAGGTCCGAAGAAAAGCACAAGGATCTTCATCACAGTCGGATGTTCTAGTTACCGAAAGATGGGGGAGAGGTCAAAGTAGAGGTCCGAGTAATAGAGGGCCACAAAGGAGTAGTTCTCGGGGGAAGTATGCCAATATCGAATGTTACCATTGTGGTAAGAAAGGGCATATTAAGAAATTTTGCCGACAATTGAAGAAGGAGATGTAATATCCGCATTTTTCTTTTCCCGGTATTTTCATTTTTCGGTGTATTTCTCGTTTTTAGCGACCCTCGTGTATTTTTCAGTGTATTTCTTCCGTCATCTATTGATCTGATCCTCGTAATTGTTGTTCGGAACCGCCATTTCGGAGTTGCCGTGGATCCATTCTATGTTATTATGCATTTTGAGATGTTCCGTTTGATGTTTCGTTCATGTTCCGGTGTTTTGGGCCGTTCATATTCCGTGCCTAGCGCGCACTAATCTTTCTGCATAGTGCACGCTAGGGATCCCTTAGTAGCGGACGCTACTTCTGCTTCATAGCGCGCACTAGCGAGCTGAGCCCTGGGAGTGGCAGTTCTGATTCCAGTCCTCTGGACTAGCGGATTAGCGTACGCTACGTTGTCTAGCCCACGCTAATGTCGGGGGACTAGCGCACGCTAGGTGTCCGGTAGCGTGCGCTAGCATGACTGTCCAATACTGGACAATTTGTTTAGGACTCGTTCAGGTGCCCAGGTAGCGCACGCTATAGCTTGATAGCGCGCGCTACCGAGTCGTTGTTAGCGCATGCTATATAGTAGTAGCGTACGCTAACGGTCCAGGACAGTGAGTTCTGGACTGTAATATAACTGGGTGGCGCACGCTAACACTTAGCCGTTAGCATGCGCTAAGCCGTGCGGCTATATATACCCAGGAGTTGACCTTGGATGGATCTAATTCTCATTTCACCTCCTTTCTCCGCGGCTTTGGCGATTTTGGGCGATTTCTTGGCGATTTCTTCCTCCAATCATCTCAACCATCATCTTCCTTGAGTTTTTGGTGTATAATAACAACATCAACACGAATCTTTCATCCTAACCCAAGGTATCTTCTTAGAACCCTACTTTTGAGTAAATTGGGGGTTTTCGAGTTTTTCTTCGATTTTGTTCCATACGGTTGATTAATTCATGTTGAATATTATTAATCTTGCTAGTATTCTTGTTTTCCCTACGGATTCATGGTATATTTCATGGTTGTTGCGTATTCGAGAGGGTTTAGTTGCGGTCCGCCCTTGTTGTTATTTTTATATGAATATACATGAATCGTAGGCGGGTTTTCGGGTATATTCCGTTTCCGTATTCATTTAGAGTTGGTTGTGATTATGTTCTTCGAATCGTTAGGTTCGGTTCCGTTGGTTCCTAGCATTCGTCGGTGATTTTCCTTTCTGTTCGTTGCGTCATCAATTACTCAAGACAAGTATTTTTGGAAACCTTTATGCTTAACGTGAAATGGTAATGTATATTGTATGTGATTTGCTCACCTCGGGAGGGTCCGACGGGATCACGGAGGGAGTCCAATGGTTTGAGCCCTGGATTCATGAGTTTGTTTAGCTAGCCAGCTCGGGAGGGTCCGTAGAGGTCTCGAGTGGAATTTGTGGCTTCGTCCCAGTCCTAGGCGATGCATGTGCGTGATTTGTTTTATGATATGGCCAGCTCGGGAGGGTCCTTAGAGGCCTCGAGTGGGATTTGTGGCTTCGTCCCGGTCCTAGACAGATTGACTGTTTGTTTCCGAAAAAGACATGTCTGGTTTTGGTTTTTGAAATGATTTGGTGCATTGTACTATGAAATGTGTAAGCGATTGGTTTGCCTTGATTACTTGTACTAGCGTAATTGTTAACCCCTTTGGGGACCCATTTTGGGGAAATTCTTGTTATGGATTTTAGGTTATGTTCTGCTGGACGAGCGGGCGCTGGGACAGTACGAGGATGTTGGCCAGGGTCGTTGACATGTGCATTTGAGTCTTCTTATTTCTCTTGTCTATTTCGATATGGTTGTTTCCCACATTTATAAACTTATAGATTGTACTCGCGAGTACTTAGGCTTTTCACTCCGAACTTCTTTTTGTATTAACTCAAATTGCTATATTGTCGGTTGATGTTTATTACGCCGGTTGCTCCGGGCGTATCTTTATATGTTGTATTATTTAAATATGTGTCCTCGCTAACTGAGATGGTCAGTCGAGTAGTGCTTTCCTTGTTTTAGCCTGGTGGGTCCCATGTAGGGGTCCACGGCACTGTAATATACTTCGAATATCTCGGGGGTGTTCATAGCTTTTTCCATGTTTCCCAGCTGAGGAAATATGTCCCGTATCCTAGTCACGTCATCGATTATGGTGAGATTGATGTCTCCGAGGATATTACTTTTGAGGAGCGTCCTTTGAAGATTTTGGAGCATCGTGAGAAACGACTGAGGCATAAGACCATCCCTTTGGTCAAGGTGCAGTGGTCGAGACATGGTGTCGAGGAGGCAACTTGGGAAACTGAGGATAGCATGCGTGCTAGGTACCCCGAGTTGTTTGTTTCTTAAGTTTCGGGACGAAACTTATTTTAGAGGGGTAGAATGTAATATCCGCATTTTTCTTTTCCTGGTATTTTCATTTTTCGGTGTATTTCTCATTTTTAGCGACTCTCGTGTATTTTTCAGTGTATTTCTTCCATCATCTATTGATCTGATCCTCGTAATTGTTGTTCGGAACCGCCATTTCGGGGTTGTCGTGGATCCATTCTATGTTATTATGCATTTTGAGATGTTCCGTTTGATGTTTCGTTCATGTTCCGATGTTTTGGGCCGTTCATATTCCGTGCCTAGCATGCGCTAATCTTTCTGCATAGCGCACGCTAGGGATCCCTTAGTAGCGCACGCTACTTCTGCTTCATAGCGCGCGCTAGCGAGCTGAACCCTGGGAGTGGCAGTTCTGATTCCAGTCCTCTGGACTAGTGGATTAGCGTATGCTACGTTGTCTAGCACACGCTAAAGTCGGGGGACTAGCGCACGCTAGGTGTCCGGTAGCGTGTGCTAGTGTGACTGTCCAGTACTGGACAGTTTGTTCTGGACTCGTTCAGGTGCCCAGGTAGCGCACGCTATAGCTCGATAGCGCGCTACCGAGTCGTTATTAGCGCACGCTAGATAGTAGTAGTGCACGCTAACGGTCCAGGACAGTGAGTTCTGGACTGTAATATAACTGGGTAGCGCATGCTAACACTTAGCTGTTAGCGCGCGCTAAGCCGTGCGTCTATATATACCCAGGAGTTGACCTTGGACGGATCTAATTCTCACTTCACCTCATTCCTCCGCGGCTTTGGAGATTTTGGGCGATTTCTTGGCGATTTCTTCCTCCAATCATCTCAACCATCATCTTCTTTGAGTTCTTGGTGTATAATAACAACATCAACACGAATCTTTCATCCTAATCCAAGGTAAATCTTCTTAGAACCCTACTTTTGAGTAAATTGGGGGTTTTCGAGTTTTTCTTCGATTTTGTTCCATACGGTTGATTAATTCATGTTGAATATGATTAATCTTGTTAGTATTCTTGTTTTCCCTACGGATTCATGGTATATTTCGTGGTTGTTGCGTATTCGAGAGGGTTTGGTTGCGATTTGCCCTCGTTGTTATTTTTATACGAAATACATGAATCGTAGGCGGGTTTTTGGGTGTATTCCATTTCCATATTCGTTTAGAGTTGGTTGTGATTATGTTCTTCGAATCGTTAGGTTCGGTTCCGTTGGTTCCTAGCGTTCGTCGGTGATTTTCCTTTCCGTTCGTTGCGTCATCAATTATTCAAGGCAAGTATTTTTGGAAACCTTTATGCTTAACATGAAATGGTAATGTATATTGTGTGTGATTTGCTCACCTCGAGAGGGTCCGACGGGATCACGGAGGGAGTCCAATGGTTTGAGCACTGGATTCATGAGTTTGTTTAGCTAGCCAGCTCGGGAGGGTCCGTAGAGTCCTCGAGTGGGATTTGTGGCTTCCTCCCGGTCCTAGGCGATGCACGTGCATGATTTGTTTTATGATATGGCCAGCTCGGGAGGGTCCTTAGAGGCCTCGAGTGGGATTTGTGGCTTCATCCCAGTCCTAGGCAAATGTGATTGACTGTTTGTTTGCGGAAAAGACATATCTGGTTTTGGTTTTTGAAATAATTTGGTACATTGTACTATGAAACGTGTAAGCGAATGGTTTGCCTTAATTACTTGTACTAGCGTAATTGCTAACCCATTTGGGGACCCATTTTGGGGAAATTCTTGTTATGGATTTCAGGTTATGTTCTGCCGGACGAGCGGGTGCTGGCACAGTACGAGGATGTTGGCCAGGGTCGTTGACATGTGCATTTGAGTCTTCTTATTTCTCTTGTCTATTTCGATATGGTTGTTTCCCACATTTATAAACTTATAGATTGTACTCGCGAGTACTTAGGCTTTTCACTCTAAACTTCGTTTTGTATTAACTCAAATTGCTATATTGTCGGTTGATGTTTATTACGCCGGTTGCTCCGGGCGTATCTTTATATGTTGTATTATTTAAATGTGTGTCCTCGCTAACTGAGATGGTCAGTCGAGTAGTGCTTTTCTTGTTTTAGCCTGGTGGGTACCATGTAGGGGTCCACGGCGCTGTAATATACTTCGAATATCTCGGGGGTGTTACAGGAGAATCGCCAAGGCCGAGAAAATTCACAAAATAAGGAAAGCGGTAGTAATGATAAAGCCGAAGTTAATACTACTACCGAAGAATTCTTCATTTGTTGTGATTATGATATGGTCAACCTTGCGAGAGATGATTCGAGTTGGGTGGTCGATAGTGGTGCTACGTGTCATGTTACATCACGTAGAGATTTTTATTCCTCTTATACTCCGGGCGACTTTGGTATAGCCAAGATGGGTAACGATGGGTTATCCAAGATTGTTGGAGTGGGAGATGTGCATTTGAGATTCGACACCGGAATGGAACTTATTTTACGGAATGTAAAACATGTTACGAATATGAGGCTTAATGTTATGTCCGTTGGTTTACTCGATGATGACGGTTATCATAGCGGTTTGGCAAGGGGTTGTGGAAACTCACTAGAGGTTCCGTGATTGTCGGGAGAGGACAAAAGGTAGGAAAATTGTACGTGACACTTCCGAAGGTCACGACTAATTTCGTGAACACAATCGACAATAATGACATGGCCGAGCTATGGCATAAGAGGCTCGGTCACGTGAGTGAAAAAGAATGGCGCTATTGTCGAAGAAGGAGGCGTTGTCCTGGGTTCACAAGGTACACCTTAAAAGATACTCTCATTGTCTAGCCGGGAAGCAAAGGAGAGTTACTTTTAAGAGTCGTACTCCTTCACAGAAGGAAAATGTGTTTGATCTTGTTCATTCCGATGTTTGTGGTCCTATGAAGACTAGGACGCTCGGTGGTTGCCGATATTTTGTCACATTCATCGACGATCACTCTAGGAAGGTGTGGACTTACACCTTGAAGACCAAAGATCAAGTGTTAGACACTTTCAAACAATTTCATGCCTCGGTGGAAAGAGAGACCGGGAAGAAGCTAAAGTGTATCCGGATGGATAATGGTGGAGAGTATACCGGATCCTTTGATGAATATTGTCGAGAACAAGGGATCCGACATCAAAAGACGCCCCCGAAGACTCCGCAACTCAATGTCTTGGCAGAGAGAATGAACCGGACTTTGGTCGAGAGAGCTCGTTGTTTGCTCTCACATGCCGGATTGCCAAAGTCGTTTTGGGGATAAGCTTTGAACACGGAGGTTCATGTTATCAATTTGACGCCGTGTGTTCCTTTGGAGTTTGATGTCCTGGATAAGGTGTGGAGCGGTAAAGATATCTCATACCGCCACTTAAAGGTTTTCGGATGTAAAGCTTTTGTTCACATCCCGAATGATGAGAGATCAAAGCTTGATTCCAAGACGAAGCCGTATATTTTTATTGGCTACGGGCTTGATGAGTTCGGGTATAGATTATATGACCCGGTTACAAAGAGGCTTGTTCGGTCGAGAGACGTTGTTTTTTTAGAAGATCAAACGATGAAAGATGTTGAGAATGGAGAGTCGGCTCCACAACACGACTATGATCTTATTGATTTGGACCCCGTTCCTCCACAACATGTTGAGACACCGGGTGGAGAGGATGTCCAAAATGATGAACAACAAGATGATGGTGACAACGAGGAGTTAAGACAAGATGACACCGATGGAGCTCATCCCGAGCTACCTGTGACGAACATGCCATTTTTTGTTCCACATAGGCGGTCGACGAGGGACCGTCATCCCTCCACCCGTTATTCGGCCGATGAGTATGTCTTACTCACCGATGATGGAGAGCCCGAATATTTTGCGGAGGCCATGGAGGATGAAAATAAGAAGGAATGGATAGATGCCATGCAAGACGAGATGAGTTCCTTGCATGAGAATAACACTTACGATTGGTGAAGTTGCCGAAAGGCAAGAGGGCTTTGAGAAACAAATGGGTGTATCGGGTGAAGTCAGAGGAGCATACCTCGTTGCCCCGATACAAATCTAGACTCGTAGTGAAATATTTAGTCAAAATAAGGGCATTGATTTTGATGAGATTTTTTCTCTGGTTGTGAAGATAGGATCGATTCGATTGGTCCTTGGTATTGCGGCTAACCTTGATCTTGAGGTTGAGCAAATAGATGTTAAGATGGCTTTTCTTCACGGAGACCTTGACAAAGACATTTATATGAAGCAACCGGAAGGATTTGAGGGCGAAGGAAAAGAGAATTATGTGTGTAAACTTCGGAAGAGTTTATACGGATTGAAACAAGCACCAAGACAATGGTTCAAGAAGTTTGAGTTGGTTATGGGGGAGCAAGGCTACCGGAAGACGACTCTCGACCATTGCGTATTTTCAAGAAATTCGGAGATGATGACTTTATCATCTTATTGCTCTATGTGGACGACATGTTGATCGTTGGCAAGAATGCCGAGAGGATTGCCAAGTTGAAGGAAGAATTGAGTATGTCTTTTGCCATGAAAGACTTGGGGGCAGCTAAATAAATTCTTGGAATAAGAATCACTCGAGATAGAGCAGCCCGGAAATTGCACATGTCGCAAGAGAAATATATCGAGAAGGTGCTTAAACGTTTCAACATGGACAAAGCTAAAGTTCTTAGTTCGCCTCTTACTAACAATTTTAAATTGACGAGCCAAAATTGCCCTAAGTTGAAGGAGGAGATTGAGGATATGGATAAAATTCCATATGCCTCGGCAGCCGGGAGTTTGATGTACGCTATGGTATGTACTAGGCCAGACATTGATCATGCCGTGGGAGTGGTGAGCCTGTTTCTATCGAATCCGGGTAAGAAGCATTGGGAAGCCGTAAAATGGATATTTAGATATTTGCGGGGTACTTCCAAATTGGGGATTACGTTTGAAAATGGGAAAGCAATGCTTGTTGGTTATTCCGATTCGGATATGGCCGGTAATGAAGATAACCGAAAATCCACTTCCGGTTATTTGATGATGTTCGCAGGGGGAGCCGTGTCATGGCAATCAAGATTGCAAAAGTGCGTTGCCTTATCTACAACGGAGGCCGAGTATATTGCGGCGGTGGAAGCGTGTAAAGAGCTCTTATGGTTGAAAATGTTTTTACGAGAGCTAGGCTTCCGACAACGACGTTACGTGGTTCTTTGTGATAGTCAAAGTGCGATTCATTTGGCTAAGAATGTGACTTGTCACAAGAGAATGAAACATATCGATGTGAGGTATCATTGGATCCGAGATGCTTTGGAGGATGGTTTGTTTGAACTTGATAAAGTTCATACGGATGATAATAGTTCCGATATGTTAACCAAGGCGTTAAGTAAAGATAAGGTGAAAGCGTGTTGTTCGATCGCCGGGATGGCGAACTCTTCCTATATTCCGGAAAGGGGGAGATTTGTAGGAGTAATTTTCGAAATATAGGCTTTTTCGGAGTCGACTGGACTCCGGGCCACGGCCCAAACCCTCCGGGCCGTGGCAATACGCTTAAAAAAGTCATTTTCTCACCTTGCACTGTTGGGCCGCGGCACAAGGCTGCCGAGCCGCGACCCCCCGAAACTCGTGGGCGCTGCCGAGCTTCTGTACTCTGGGTCGCGGCCCCTGCATGCTGGGCTGTGGCCCCTGCCGAGCACACATCTGCCGAGCACTGCCAAACACACCCCTGCCGAGCGCTGCCGATCACCTAGGGCCGCGGCACATCCCTGCCGAGCCGCGGCCCCCGTACCTGTTTCTCAAAACGCCTGTACTCTGGGCTGCGGCCCCTGCCGATGCCTAGACATGTTTTTTGTGGTGTGTGCCACGGCACACTTGGGCCGGGCCGCGGCACACTTGGGCCGAGCCGTGGCACATGGGTCAACCCTGCAAAAGGAAATCTTTTTATGCTGTTTTGCATCGGGTCTTCATCACTTTCATTACATACACTTTGTGAAGAACAAGAGAGAGAAATAGAGAGAGAAACAAGAGAGAGAAATACATTTCTTCATTTTCACGGAGATTTATCAGTCGGATCGTCGTGATCTTTTGACAAGAGCTTGGTAGCTATTCGGAAAATATTTTCACCAGTGTAGATCGAGATTTTGAGTCCGGAAGTTCGGGTATTTCGTTAGCTCTTTGTGTAAGCTATTTACGGTTGATTCTTTTCTCGATCTTGTTGTTGTTGTTGTTGATTCCAAATACTTGAAGAATATTTATTACCAAGTATTTGACGATTGGTGTATACCCCTAGTTTGTATTTGGGACGATTGTGTATTTGTGTGTATTGGTGATAGTGGATTTAAGCGGCTTCGGTCCTGTGATTTTTACTCTCGTCTTGAGGGGTTTTCCACGCACACACAATGTCTCATTATTTATCGCTTTCGATTATCATTTGTATTAATTTTATCGAGTTGTAATTGTTGCTCTACTCGTCGGTAACCACAAAGTTACGATTGAAGAGTGGGAATTTATCAAACGAGGTTCCGCTTTATTCGTTGTGACTTGACGTTTGTCGGTATTTTTCCCAACAAAGTGTACCCTTGATTCTGGGTTACCCTTCTCACACAGTTCTTCTCTATCGCTTTTCGGCTACTCTAATGCTGATTCGGTCTGTTGTTTGAAAACTTGTCGATCTACATGTGGTTATTCCATATTTGTTGAAGGAAACTTGATCTCTTGGAGTGCAAAAAACAACCCAATGTAGCTTGTTCAAGTTGTGATCGGAATATCGAGCAATGGCCAATGCTGCTGCAGCACTTATATGGGTTACCATACTTCTCCTGAGCTCCACGCCTCACCACCGAGTTCGCCCCTCTTACTTTGCGATAACAAAGGTGCTATTTTTCTAAATGCCCATAAACACGCAGAACACATTGATATTGACTATCATTCTGTTCGTGAATTCGTATATTCTGGAAAATTGCTCAAAAAGATCATTCCTCCACTCTTACTGTAGACATCTTCACTAAGTTTAGCTCACCCATTGTTCGAGTTCTTACAGTCCCAGTTTCATGTTGAGCTTACATTTCAAGATTGATTCTTTAGAATTTTTCTCTGGTATATAATATACTGATTGCATATTTGTACCTATCCTTATTGGTATCATCTCATAAATATCTTATACTTCATATCTCTTAATTCAAGTGAATAGAGAACATTATTCACATTCTCCATCTAATTGTCTCCTTCCACCAATAGAGGACGTCCTCTCGTGTTAATCACTAGATAAGGAAAGTTAATATTACGATATATCGTCTTATGGGAATTTAGTCATTTCTGATGAAGGAATTAGAATCCAGTTTGGTTGTAACGTTTAGATATGATTGTGAGGTAACTTTGACGCTACAAGTCAGTAATTTCACCAAATCGGAGAATTATTGGCAGTCGACTGTAAATAAACTTTCCAAACGAACAAGTAGATACTATAAAAACCTATTGAATCAATTCATAACGGTACTAACATATTGAGAAAATAGTAATTTCTTTGTAATGAAAGAAACACAATTTTGTAATGAGGAGTTTGAAGGAGGGGATATTTCTAAAGGAAATTAAAATATTCACTCTAGTCGAGAAAGATTGTTATTTTCTGTTCAACTATTTTTACTCTAAATCAACACTATCTATATTATTCTCATTTTTTCTCAACCACGTCTATAAATTTTTAAATAAAGGCAAGATCATTACTATTCATTTTCCTATGAATTTCATTATTTACTTGAATTTTTTAAGTAACAATTATTTCAATTTTTATTTTATTATTTTTTAAATTCAAATAAACTGTCATCACTATTCTTTCATCTCATAATCAATCACACTTCTAAAAATTCGTTGTTAGATAGAAAAGGAAAAGCCAACGTCGTGGATTTTTCAATTTACAACATCAAAAGAAAGCGTGAGAGGTGAAAAAACACATTATGACAAAATTATAGGCTAAACCAGGATTAATGAATTCATGATTAAATTGCCATTATATAATATTAAACAATATAATTAAATGAAAAAAAATACAACAAAATTGAATGAGAAAGGATAATGAAATGAAAAAGAAAGCAAAACTTAAATAAGAAAAAAAAGTTAGACTTCAACCAAGATTTAGACATGGCTATTGAGCCGATTTGGGCTGGCTCGGCTCAACTCATTTCGTCCACGTGGTGAGTTGGTTAGTTGCTTGACTCGGCCCGAACCAGACTCGATTGATGGCTGATGAAGTGAGTCTGGTTCAAGTTATAGTTAACTCGTCGAATCACTTCGCTCTTACTGGTCTTCTCAGCTCGGCTCAACTCGTAAATAGAGTCGAATTGGCTCGTCAAATCGATTCAATTCGACTTACGAATCCTGATCAGCTCGCCTATACTCACAGATTTGTGCTTACAAGTAATTTGTCATTGGGATGTTTTTTTTTTAGTTTTCTTTGACAATTTGATCAATCCATTTGATTTTATAATTGTGATATTTTTATTTTAATTATGCATTTTTATCTTTTGTAATTAGATAAGTTTGTTTTTTAGTTTTGTTAGAACCATATAGTTTTTCTATTTTATTTTAGATAAAAAATCAAATCATATAATACGAGTTCTTTACTTATTATTTGTGTAAAACTAATTTTATTATTTTTAATAAAAATTGATTAATCTAGTGAATTTTTATAAATGAATGAGTCATCCCGTCGCTCGTAGTCGACTCGTAATTTATCAAGCGAGGCGAGCACGATTAAATATTGGTATTGAATTGGCTTGTCTCGTACTCGACTCGCCTTCTAGTTAAGCTATAGTTGTTTTTTAGTTCTTTTAATGAAGATACATTTTATTTAAATTATTTTATTCTTATTTATTTTTAATAAATTAATATCGAAATTTTCATTATTTTAAGTTTAATAAATTTTATATAAATTTTTAATTAAATATTACAATTTTGTTTTGTAAATAGACTGTTCTAGCATAATAAAGCCATTGTTCTAGAAATCCCCTATTTTTCGACACCAAAAACTAGAGGTGGCAAAATAGGGCCAGGTCTGCGGGCCGGGCCAGTCCGCACCGTTTTTGGATGGGCATTGGGCTTCATACTTTTTTGTCCAAAAAAAATCGGGCCTTTTTGATTCGGCCCAAATTTGGCCCGACCGTTGAGGCCCGGCCCGCGAGCCCCCCCCCCTCCGGTCCATTTTTTTAAATGTTATATGTAATTATAATAATTAAAATTTTTCCTTATTTGTTAGATTATATTATATCGATATGTTAATTATTGATGTAATTTTATTTTTTATGGGACTTTGTGATTACTTTGTAGTATCATCTCATATCAATATTAATACTATTTTATGATTTTTATAAAAAAGTAGTAGTGATAAATGAGATGTTGATCAAATAAAAATATTTGTATATTTGTCTTTTGATTGTGGTAGTGTAGTAAATAATGTCATTGTCAAATAAAAATAATTGTACATTTATTTATCTGATTGTGATAGTATAGTGAATAATATAATAATTAAGAATCGAAAAATATTTCTATATTTATTCAGAATTAAAATTTAAAAAAAAAAAATAGTTGAGGCCCGTGGGTCGGGCCGAATCCGCCCGGAGCGGCCACAGACCTAATATTTCTGGTCAAAAAAAAATCAAGCCTTTTTGCCCGACCCAAATTTGACCCGCTCATTTTTCGCCCGACCCATTTAGGCTGAGCGCGCCCGTTTGCAGGTCTACCAAAAATAGGGGTGGGCATGGGACGGGATGGGACGGGCCTGGAGTCATCCCACGTCCCGTCCCGTGTTATAACAAGCGGGACGGGACGGGATGAGATTGGTGATTTCAAAATTTCATCCCGTGCGGGCCTTATCCCGGTTGGGACGGGACGGAACGGGACGGGACGGGTTTAGTCCCACATAAAAAAGTTCAAAATATAAATTAGAAAAAAGTAAGAAAATCTATAATTTTATACATCTAAATTCGGGAAAAATATTCAACAAACTAATTTAATAGCCTAAATTAAACTTTTAAAATAACAATTATTAACATCGAATACAACATATCCATTTTTTTTTATGAAAAAATACCAGTTACTAACTTTATATTGGTTGATTAGGTTTGTGTATAACTATAAAATATAGATAGTAAAAAATAAAAATAGTTTATTATTAAAAATTAATTAAAAAAGTGTTACAAATAATAAAAATATATGGTTTTAAAAAGGGTTAAAAATTTAGCGGGATGAGACGGGCCGTGCGGGCCTCATATTTTTATCCCGTGTCCCATCCCGTAGTTACTCTAATGGGACGGGACGAGACGGAATGTGCCTAATGTTTTTAATTTTGGATACCGTCCCATCCCGAGTAATTTTGAAATGAGACCGGAACGAGATCGGGATTTTGAATTTTTGTCTTAACCAAAAACATATGGCCGATTGATGCTTATACAAATTTTAGGGTTGGAAAATTCTGAAAGGAAAAGTCAACATCACCGTTGCTCATTAAAATCAAATTGCACCTTCCAAAAGTAAATGTGCAGTCAGTGGCAAAACTGTCATTCCAGTTGTTCGACATTTCTATAAGGTGACTGAAATGTCTCGGTTTTCTAAGTGGTCAAAGCAGAATCCACCTCGCTATAACGAAAAGTAGACAAATCAGGAATTCCCTTATTTCACAGGGTCATATCCGTCTTTCAGGCTCCCACTATAAGTACCAAACAGTTCGCTTTCCCGAACACACCCACCATTGCTCTCTCTCTCTCTCTCTAAAGTTCTCTTCCAGCAACTCTTTTTCGTTTTTCCACAGTCGCAAAAAAAAAAAAAAAAAAAGTAGAAGGAGAAGAACAACAGGAGGACGTCGTTTGAAAAATCCGACGGCCATTTGTGTTCCTTTTACTTTCAAAATCGACGCGTCGTTGTTTAGGTCTCCCGACGAGTGTTTTAGAAGAATTTCTGTATTCGGAACGCACCTTTGTGTTGATCCCCGGAACATAGCCATTTTGCTTGGTTTTTGCTAAAATGGTTGATTAATTTTGGTTTCTTTATACTCGAAAAGGCAATATAAATAAAGGACTTCAGAGAGGGGAAGAGCGTCGTCTATGGGGAAGGTAGGGGTAAGGCTGGCGGCGGGGTGGGCGGTGGCGGCTTGCGTGGTGGCGGCCGTGATGGTTGGAAGGAGGGTGAGACGGAGGAGAGGCTGGAGGAGGGTGGTGAGGGTGCTGGAGGAATTGGAGGAGGGATGCGCCACCCCCTTGGGGCGGCTGCGCCAGGTCGTTGATGCTATGGCGGTTGAGATGCACGCGGGATTGGCCTCTGAGGGCGGGTCTAAGCTTAAGATGCTTCTCACCTTTGTCTACAACCTTCCTACTGGGTAAAGCCTTGATGCTTAAAAAGGGGTGTGTGTCTGTTTTTGCGCGCGCATCTATTGCATGTATCTATTCCTTGACCTGTGGTTGGTTTTTCCAGTGGTTGGTTTTGTCCATGTTTGTATCAATGTGCAGCTGTTGAAGTTAATTGTAGGTTTCTTGGTTGGCACACATTTTAGTTTAGGAATTTTGGATAAAATTTAAATTACATGTTCTCGTGACTTCTGTTGTTGAATGCTTCTATGTTAGTTTAATTGCCACAAACACTTGAGTTTCTAATTCATTCCCTGAAAAGCTCCACGGATTCTGTGTATTCTTGGAGATTATTTTTCTATGATGTATACATAAATGTTAGTTTCTTCTTTCCTTTGTTTTATCAGTTTGTGTACCCCGTGATTTTTAGGTCTTGTTTCTTGTTTTGCTTTCCCAGAGTTGATATTATGTAGAATTATGTTTGTGCTGAATTCATGTCATCTCGTATACATGGAGTAGGTGTGACAAGGTTCAACGTTTCTCTCCTCGTTTTTTTTTTCTGTTGATGAATTCTGTGCAAATTTGTATTTTTCATTAATGCAGTGGTGAAATCTATCTGTTGGTTTCTTTTACCTGCCAAATGAGGCATGCTATTAATGATACAGCCTTTGTTACCTATGTCTGCCCCCATCCCGCCACCTCCTTTCATGCGGTCTTGGATCTCTTTAAAACATTATAGAATCAACGTCAAGATTACATGAAGTTTATATCTGTGTTCGAGCAAGTTCCTTGGAATTAACAATTACTGATGAAATTATCTTCTTGCATTTTTGATACCCTGATGTCATGAATTGAAAGTATCTGGTTGACCCCCCACATGTTTCTACCCTCATTCACAATTTTAAATGATTAAGCTTTCTTCTCTTGTGTTTGGGCCGTGTATGCGTGCGTTGTGTATTTTTGAAATCCAATCAAATCATTTATTTTTCTGCATAGATTCTCTGTATTCCACATACCACTTTACTAATTTAGTTGATAAGCCGTGATTGTGCCAATTTATACTATAGTTTTGTAATTTAGGAATATTGTTCAAACCTATGTTTTCTCTGTCTTGGGATTTCATATATTTGTTTAATGTTGTGAGTTTCTTCACATTATTTCTCAAATTTCGAGTAGCTTTTATTTTGTTAATGTGTATTCTTTACTGATTCTTATACTTTTCCAGGAAGGAAAAAGGGATTTATTATGCCCTAGATCTTGGTGGTACAAATTTCCGGGTCTTGCGGGTGCGGTTAGGAGGTCAAAGGTCAGCTATCATAGGACATGATGTTAAACGACAACCCATCCCACAACATTTGATGACCAGCACCAGCGAGGTAGCTGAAATTTTTCACATCGTAGCCTTCTGAGATCCGAGCTTTATTAACTTTTGAGATTTGAACTTCTAATCTATTTTATTTGATTTTGTTTTCTATTTTCAGGAGCTTTTTGATTTTATAGCAACATCATTAAAGGATTTTGTTGAAAGAGAAGAAAATGTTTCAGAGCCTTCACAAGTGGAAATGAGGGAACTTGGCTTCACATTTTCATTCCCAGTGAAACAGACTTCTTCATCATCAGGAACTTTAATCAAATGGACAAAAGGATTCTCTATCGAAGACATGGTTAGCTATGTTTTTTTTTTTTTTTTTTGGCTCCTTTCATGTTATCACTACCCAGAAAGATGGGGAGAATTTATTGCAATAGAATTATTTATCATAAAATATGTGCCGAATTTTAATTTACTTTGTTTCTATTGAATCTGCAGTCTCCCTCTTGTGTATATGTAAATACTTTGTAATCGCATATGGTTTTCTTATTTTCAAACTAAGGCAATTGTGAAAGAAGTAGCATGTTCCTACAGTGATTGATTATTGTTGCCTGCCTCAAGTTTGTATTTTTTGTGGTATCTGATGACTTTATTGAGTTGAATGTGATAGTAATTAAAGAGAAGGAAAACTATTATCCTTAAAATTTTATATCGTTAATTGATTCAATGATGCACCACTGTCATAGTGGTGGGTGACGATGCAGAACTTATTGACTATGTTGGATTTATTGCAGGTTGATAGGGATGTTGCTCGGTGCCTACAGCAGGCAATGTCTCGTAAGGGCCTAGATATGCGAGTGGCTGCTCTTGTAAGCACTCCATTTCATTCGTACCTGTACATAATAAAATTTTTATTTACTTATAGTCTTATTCAGAAGGGTAAGAAGACATTATACTGAATGAAGGGCTATGCAACTCCAATTGTGACGTGACAACTGGGAAAGGGATATAGCCTGTATCTTTTGTCTTAATGATGTAGCCTAATAAGATTCAACAAAACTTACTTTTCCTTCAGATTATCGTTGGTACATTATCTAAACTGTGGAATTATAATTCTTGTTGTACTCTAATTCGGTTCGACTTTTTGTATTACGGCAACAAGACCAAGTTTATGCGAAACTATCTGTTGCATGAGAAAGAGCAAGTTATGTGGCTCATATCTCATTAGACCATAGAAGTCAATAGCGGCCATAGCGGCCGCTATGGCTGTTCGCGTAGCGTAGCGGCGGCCCGTCGTTAATCCAGGTCACTCATGGCGGCCTTTAGGGTTGCGGCCGCGATCCGCCGCTTTCTGCACTATTGGCCAGTGGCTGGCTATAGAGGTCGTAGCGGCTGCTAAGTCCAATTTTTTTTTAATGTCGTAAAACATAAATCATATTAATAATAAAACCTAGCAAAAACATGAAAGTATTAATAAAGCCCAACCCTAATTACTATAGAGCCCAACCCTGCAAAAAAAAACTATATTTGAAGTCGATCGCTGCAAGAAAAAAAGAAAATGTCCTGCCCGCTGCAAATTCCAAGTCGATCGCGCGACTCCAAGCTGACCGCCGCTTGGATGACGATTATTTGTCTGACTTTGTTTTCACTTTAATGAATTTTGTTATTGTTTTACTTGTTTTATATATATATATTGATATGCATATCAATATTGAACTAATTAACACACACACACACACATATATATATATATATATTATATCACTTTTTTAGAAACTTGTCGCTATATTTGCATTTAGCGGCCGCTATTGTACCGGTATCGCTATATAGCTAAACGGGCACGTGACCGCTACGGGCTGCTAATCGCCATTGACTACTATGCATTAGACTTACGAGCTGTCTCAAAATAGCACGTGCAGGTCTGAGAACAGCGCGTGCAGGTGTCAATAGTGTTGGTATATGCATAGTTGTTAAAGGCCAAAGGCGCACCAGGGCGATACGAGCTCCCATCGCCTGAGGCGCAAGGCGCACTGAGGCGCACCAAATATGCCCACCGAGGTGCGCCCAGGAGCTCACCTGACCGAGGTCGCCAGCCTTTGGGCTCAAAAGGCGATTTGCCTCTTTATGCAGGGCACGCCTTTAACAACTCTGGGTGGATATATGTATATATGGTTTATATTAGTTACTTAGTAACGTCTCATTATTATCGTTATTATAATATTTTTTTAAAACATCTATAATTTGATATTCAACATTCCTTTATACACCAGTTAATGTCCTCTTGTCTGTTTCCGTAAGGAAAGAATATAAGTTAGCACACCAAATGTATGTCACTTGCCGAATGGCCATTTAGTCGGCCAATTAGTCGCTAGATAAATGCTAAGTGTCATCTCTTCAAATCTAGGATACTTGAATGTTGGATGATATGCCAAGTGTATAACATCAGGTCCATCTTGTACAATACCCTAATATCATATTGAAGACTGAGGAATGTTCTGTAGTTCACCATTTTCTGTAGGTGGGCTAAAAATTTTATGAATTTCTTTGCTCAGCTGACATCATTTTTTTTTTTTTTTTTGTATATGTGTGTGTCTGTGTGTGTTTATTTATCGTGTCAACTTTTCTCTTTATTGTGGTTAGGTGACCGCCGCATAAATCAATGTTTATTTTGTTCGCCAAATTAGTGATACTGTTCTTTTCATTTATATTTTTGCATCTGGTGCTACGTTATGGGTTGCAGTGTTTGCAGTCACATGACTTTTTAAGTTTACTCTCGTTTAAGCAGATAAATGATACTGTGGGAACCTTGGCTGTTTGTCATTATCATGACGAAGACACAGTAGCTGCTGTGATCTTTGGAACAGGTACCAATGCCTGCTATTTGGAGCGTGCTGATGCAATCATCAAATGCCAAGGTCTTCATACAACTACGGGAGGCATGGTATACTTTCGCGCATGCTATTAAGCAATATTTTTTTGATGTTGCACATTTTGTTTCCCTTTCTATTTTTTGTCCTTCCTGTGACATTTTCCTCATTTTGATGTACTTGGTGTAATTAGGTAGTTAATATGGAATGGGGTAATTTCTGGTCATCTCATTTGCCGAAGACATCTTATGATGTTGAATTGGATGCTGATAGTCCTAACCCACATGATCAGGTGATGTTAGGTCCTGCATTTTTTCTTTTAAAAATTTCTCATTAAATATATTTGGTTCGTTTGTTCTTGCTGGTGGATGACTGATTAGAATCATGCTGCAGGGTTTCGAGAAAATGATATCTGGAATGTATCTGGGAGACATTGTACGAAGAGTAATTCTTCGGATGTCTGAGGAGTCGGATGTTTTTGGGCCCGTTTCTTCCAAATTATGTGTCCCATTCATCTTGAGGTAATAGTCATGCTTATCACGACGCGAAGTTACTTATGTACTGTCAGGATGACAAGTCGACGAGTCATCCGATTAGTCATGTCAAGTCGACAAGAAGTTCATATACATATATTCATTAGATTTAATATATAATATAACTAAACACACAAAAATTTCATAGTTTTCGTCAAAAATTAATAGAATATGAGATCAAATTCAACAAATATCCATAATAGATCATGGTCACCACATAGTAACATCTAAATATAATTGACAGTTATAGACTAGCAAAGAAAAAGACCTAATTGGGGGAAGAACGAGATGGAAAAACACGCAAGTTTAATACGCTTTAGCCCTTCTTTAGCTTGGATCCGATTTTTTGGTTCGGGTTTTGGGTAAAGAAAATTACCGTCTAGAATCAATAACTCGCTGGACGAGTTCCTACAGAATCCGACTCGACGACTAGTCGTAGACAAGTCGACTTGATAACCATGGTAATGGTCCCGATCTTAATTTAAAATAGCATTTCAAGTGGCACAAACAAAATTATTTTTAGCATATCAGGCTGATGAGCACTTGTTTCTCATGTAATGTTCTGAAATGCTGAAAAAATACGGTCATGTAAATTCTCTATGCATCAGCTTCTGCAGGATTTCTGAATCTTGTGATTTAGGATCCCTCCCTCTTGGGAATGGAAGACACTATTCTAGAGACTGGTTGATGAATTCAACTTTGTTTGAGGAATTCAATAACATATTATCTAAATGATACGAATTAGAAAGAAGTGGCATGGTAGCTATATTTTTTCGAGGATTTAGCTTAATCGCCCACTTCATGCAAATAACGAGTAAAATTTGATAATTATGCTATAACTCAATAAGCATCAATGGGTAAAAAACAATATGCCTGTAGCTCGGTGAAACTAGTGTTGTGCTATTAACATATGTTGCGGCTAAACATCAAAACTTGTGTACTGTCCTGCACTTATACGCAAACAGACCCCCCCATGCAGGCCACTTTACACAATAAAGTGGCCTCATTGTTACCCCAAACTAAATTGAAGTTTCATATTTCCGGTCACTTCACAAGAACCTAAATATATACAATACTGCTAGTAATCCTGTCATGCCATTTGTCCTCGTAATTCTCATCCATTTTAAACTTCGCAGGACACCTATGATTGCAGCTATGCACGAGGATGATTCCCCAAACTTGACGGAGGTCGCCCGAGTATTAAAAGACACTCTGGAGGTCGAAATTTAATTTTCATTTTCTTTCCCCCCCTCTTATGACGATTACATCCACATCCAGTGCCACGTCATCTAAATTTTTTTTGGTGTTTGTTGATGGCTTTTACTTTTCAGATCCCTGATGTTCCACTTAACGTTCGAAAGCTCATCGTGAAGATATGTGATGTGGTAACCCAGAGAGCTGCCAGGCTGGCAGCTGCTGGTATTGTGGGAATACTGAAGAAGATTGGTCGGGATGGGAGTGGTGGATTCACGAGTGGTAAAACAAAAAGTGCGAGCAAGACTGAGATGAGGAGGACAGTAGTGGCAGTGGAAGGGGGGTTGTACTCCAACTACACAATGTTCAAAGAGTATCTTAACGAAGCAATGGGACATTTACTTGGTGATGATGTGGCTGCTCATGTAATAATTAAGGTAACTGAGGATGGATCGGGTATTGGAGCAGCACTTCTGGCTGCCACATTTCATTCGGCATCCTCCGTTGTGGATGGTGTACAGTTGATAGATTCGTAAGTTATCTATATCTATATCTATATCTATCTCTCTCTCTCTCTCTCTCTCTCTCTCTCTCTCTCTATATATATATATATATATATATATAGGTTCCTGTAAATTTGTAGTAATTATTTTGTGTGTATGTTAAATGGGGAAGGTTTGTGCATGTGTGTCGTAGTAGGTTTGATCTCAGGGTAACAAGTTTTCTCAATGATATTTGAGAATTCTGTTTAGAAATATTAAAGGGTATTGAATTGTCAAGTCTCAGTCAGAAAGATTTGAGTTCAATTCTATTTATTCATTTATTTATTATGTTATATAATGACGACATTGTCTTTCCCATTTCGTCAGTTTCAAATTTTGTGTTCCTGAAGAGGATATTTGAGTTCTGATTGATTTTTTTTAATCAAATTGAGTTTTAAAGTTAAATTGAAGTTAAATTAACGTACTAATAATTTTGGTGGAATACAATTACAAACGTCTTCATTTGATAGTGTATTTTATTGTTGGGGCTTATTTAATAAATCTGGTTCGGCGTCTCATAGATTAATTGGAGTATTCTAGGGTTCACCCTTCTTTGTATTTGGTTAAAATACACTATCTTGACATGTACTTAATTATTATAACTTTTGGATTAATAGTAAATTTATTATAAATGATTGTACTACATCTTAACCATATATATTATAATTGTATTATATTATATTTTTATATATATTCTGAAAAGTAAAAAAAATTCTGAAAATTCTGAAAAATCTAAACTTCTGAAAAAAAATAAAAAAAATCTGGAAAAATTCTGCAAAAAAATCGGACCTTTTATTTTTAAGAAAAAATTATCTGGAAAAAATTCTAAAAATTCTGGAAAATTTAAAAAATCTGACAAAAAAATTGGAACTTTTATTTTTTAAGAAAAAAAGATATGGAATAATATTTAAAATCAGAATTTTTTATTTAAAATTCGAAAATTAAAAGTAAAAAATAAAAAATTTTGAAAATTCTGGAAAATTTAAAAAATCTGACAAAAAAATTGGAACTCTTATTTTTTTTAAAAGAATATATGGAATAATATTAAAAATTAAAATTTTTATTTAAAACTAGAAAATAAAAAGTAAAAAATAAAAAAATTCTGAAAATTTTGGAAAATTTAAAAAATCTGAAAAAAAAATCAGAACTTTATTTGAAAAAAAAAATTATTATTAAAAATTAGATCTTTTATTTAAAATTCAAAAATAAAAAGTAAAAGTTCTTATTTTTAATATTATTATTTTCAGAATTTTCAAAAGTTTATTTTAAATTTTCCAGATTTTTTTTATTTTTTATTTTTTATTTTTGAATTTTATATAAAAGATCTGTTTTTTAATATTATTATTCAAGATAATTTTTCTTAAAAAATAAAAGTTTTGATTTTTTTTCAGATTTTTTAAATTTTGCGGAATTTTCCAGAATTTTTAGTATTTTTTTTTATTTTTTTCAGATTTTTTAGATTTTCCGGAAATTTTCGGATTTTTTTAGATTTTTTAGATTTTTCTGAATTCCGTAGTGGAATATAGACAAATTCATAAATAAAAAATTACCGAATTGGAAAAAATAAAAAAATTATTTAGGTGTGAAATTTATTTTTTAATATAAAAAATAAAAGATTAAATACGTTATTTCAATTCTAAAAGTACGACTCTAATAGAATACTTGTACTACATTTACATTATACATATGACTAAGATTTAGTACTACTGATTTCATTATATTTACAATTAATCTAACAGTGAGAATTAAGTACATTTTAACTTGATTTATATTCATCAAGTACATTCTTAATAAACCGCAAAATTACTTATACTTATCTTATAAGCTAGTTTGTTGAGATTTAGGTCGAGTAGTATTTCAATGGGTTAGCTCATTATTACCAACACTTTAGCTTATCAATTAAGCTATCAAACACGAGTCTAAATCTATTTGGGCGCTTGTTTTTGGTGCAATAAACATCTCCCTATGCTTTGCTAATTTTTCTCTACTCTACATTTAAATTTAGATTCTCTTATATTCGATATACTACAGTTGAATCATAACATGGGTTCATTATGTAAATATGGTATACGTCGAGTTTCTAGGGTTGTAACAACCATTAAATAATTAATATTTGTCAATAAACTATGGTAATTACGGTTAAGATTTTGTAAAAATATTTATTAAATTATATTAATAAATATTTTTTAGTTCAAGAACTTATTCATATTCCTATTTTATTTTTAACATTTGCATCATGTATGTCCTTTTCGTTATATGTGGTGCGGAATATAATTGCTGATATTTTTTTCATATGATGTGTTTAACACAATTTAATGTTTATTATAGTTATATTAGCCGTAATAAAAATATAACTAAATGAAAGATTTGTATGAAAAATAATCAATTGTTATAAAATATAAAAAGAGAAATAATACATCCACATCTTCTCACATCATGCATACACACTACTTTGAGGTTGCATCGTATCTTTTACATATATAATATTATTATGATTATTTTATTTATAAAGCATAAGGTACAACCCCATAAAATCGGGTGTGTATGGAGTGTGGTTGAGAATATGTGACTGTATCATTCCTCATATAAAAATAATTAAAATGTTCTTTTGACCTAAAAGATAGGGACAATACTATATGTACGCATATGTATACGCATATTCGTATATGAATGCATCTCATTTATTTATTTATTATCATATCTATTTATGTATGTGGAGCTACAGAAACGACGTGTTTGTGTACAAATGTGCACACATATATGTATATACAACAATACACAGAAAATAGTATCTATAATATAAATCAAGTGTTTTTTTGTCGTAAAGTGCATCCGAAAAGACCACGTTATCCCTGCCCTCTATGTTAATTTTAATACAACAACAACATCAGAGTCTTAATCTCAAAATACTTTGGGGTCGGCTAACATGAATCACTCTCTGAAAACGTCAAGTCGTCTCCAATAGAAAGGCAAAAGTGAAAGTTGAAAAGTTTAGTACATAATAAAAAAGTTGTAAAAAAAGTAATAATAATTATGCAAAAATAAATAAAAAATAAAAAATAAATAAAAAATAGTAATAATTATTATTCAAAAATAAATAATAATAATAATAATAATAATAATAATAATAAAATCCTCAAATATAATCAACCACCCGAATTCTCTCCTTCCACATCGTCATATCCAACGCCATAACTTCTCCAATCCCAAAAACCTCATATCATTCTCAATCACTCGTATCCATATCTATTTAGGTATTCCTCTACCCCTCACCAGCCTATGCGCTCCCATTCTTCAAGTCTCCGCACTGGTGTATCAATCGGCCTCCGTCTCACATGCCCAAACCATCTTAATCGATTCTCCAACAGCTTATCCTCTATAGGGTCACTCGTACTTTTTTCCTAATCACATCATTTCTAAGTCGATCATTTCTCGTATGGCCACACATCCATATTAGCATACGCATTTCCGCCACATTCATTTTATGCACATGAGTATGCTTTACAACCCAACATTCAATGCCATATAAGAGTGTAGGCCTAATTGCTGTTCGGTAAAATTTTTCCTTTAATCTGTAGGGTACGCCTTGATCACATAATAACCCCGTTGCGTTCTTCCATTTCAGCCATCCTGCCTTAATCCTATGGGCCATGTCACCGATTAATTCTCCATACTTTTGAAGAATAGACCCAAGATAACAAAAAAACTTCGATCCTCGTATAACATTCTCATCAAAAGTGATTGTGCCCGCCTTTCTACTTTCATTTCCACTAAAGCTACACTCCAATGTTCAGTCTTACTTCTACTCAGCCTAAAACCACAAGTTTCTAGTGTATTTCTCCAGAGTTCCAACTTTCTTTCAACCCCGTCCTTCGTTTCATCAACCAATACTATATCATCTGCAAACATAATGCATCAAGGAATATCATCTTGAATTGACCTTGTCAATTCGTCCATGACTATGACAAAGAGGAAAGGACTAAGAGCCGAGCCTTGATGCACCCCAATCATAATAGGGAATTCCTCAGTCATTCCCACGGTAGTACGTACACTTGTACTAGCTCCTTCATACATGTCTCTAATGATGTCAATATACTTCTTAGACACGCCCTTTTTGGCTAATGCCAACCAAAGTACCTCTCTTGGTACCGTATCGTAAGCCTTCTCTAAATCAATAAAAAACATATGCAAGTCTTTCTTCTTATCACGATAGTGTTCCATCATCTGTCTCATCAGAAATATTGCTTCAACAGTCGATCTCACAGGCATAAATCTAAATTGGTTTTCTGATATCTCCACACTTTCTAAGACGTTGCTCGATCACTCGTTCCCATAATTTCATGGTATGACTCATCAACTTAATCCTCCGATAATTAGAGCACTTTTGGACATCGTTTTTGTTCTTATCTAAAGGGACTAAAGTGCTTTTCTTCCATGCCTGTGGCATCTTGTTGTATTTCCAAATCTTGTCGAAAAGTATAGTCAACCATTCGATTCCCCTCTCTCCCAAACACCTCCATCCTTCAATAGGTTTACCATCTGGCCCTTCTCCTTTTTTCGAATCTATTTTCTTTAATGCCATCCGTACTTCACCCTTGTGAATTCGTCGCATAAAATACCGATTAACCAAATTTGAAGTAATACTTACATCCCCAATATCCTCCTCACGTTGTCCATTAAATAGGTTATCAAAGTATGCCTTCTATCTTTTTCTTATCTCCGACTAAAATCTTATGATCCACATCCTTCACACATTTAACTCTCTCAATATCTCGTGTCCTCCTATCTCTAATACGAGCAATTTTATAAGTATCCCTTTCCCTTCTTTATTATCTAATTTCGTATACAACTGGATCAATCTTTGCCCTAATATCACGAACGGCTTTATTGACTTCTCTTTTAGCCTTCTTATATTTCTCAAAGTTCTCCTCACTCGGGCATTTTCTTAATGCCTTGTAGCATTCACGTTAGTTTTTATCGCCTGCTTTACCTCATCATTCCACCACGATGTGTCCTTACCTGATGGCTTGTATCCTTTAGATTCCCTGAAAACTTCTCTTGCCGCTTCCTTAATGTTATGTTCCAACATAGCCCAAGTTGAATCTATATCCAACTCCGCGCACTTTAAATCATTATATCTAGCGGCAACTTTATCCATAAAAGTTTGCCGACTCTCACCTTGAAGCTTCCACCATTAATTTTAATATGAAAATTCAAAATACTATCATTCGAACATGAAAATAAGGGAACAATTAATCTTATAAATGTTTTGGTCCCCACTTTTGGTCCCGACGGGATTAGCTGTGGATCGTCGGATGGCTATTAGCAAACCTCCAGCGGCCGACCAATTTCTTTCCCTTTTGATGTGGTAGCTGGAGGTCTGCCAGTATTTTTTCTTCTGTCGCCACTTGCAGGCTTGCACGCCGTCACCTTGTCATTATGACATGAATTATCACTAGTCTATAATATAAAGAACATTGGTACTTTTAGTCGTGGTGTGCACCTGAACAGACTATTTTATCCTCCTCCCCCGTGTTAAATTTAATAATGTCAAATGTTCAATAATAACCAATTTCCAAAGGTATCTTTAGAATAATAATTTAAAGCCATTATTTTTAGATGCGGCCGACGGCAGACCTCTGACTACCGGTTAGTTAGTTAGTTTTTTTTTTGATGCGGCCGCCTTCCGACCTGCACGCCGGCGGAGAAGCCGTTGACCGTCGGCAGACCTCCGGTGACCAACCAGTTATCTTTTTGGTAGGACCGTCTGCCGACCTGCGCGCCTAGAGGTGGCCATGGGCCAGGCTGGAGCGAGCCGGGCTAAGCCTAGGGAGTCCAGGACCGGCTCATATTTGTGGCGGGATGGGCCGGGCGTAATACCCGAGATTTTCATTTCCGGTTATCTTGAATTGTTTGTCATTTTATGCAGTATATTATTTGTCTGTTGTCGAGCGGTTGATATTATTTACTCATTGATTGATACGTGTTGGTATCATGCTACTGTGTATATGTGGTGCCTGTGTTTATGTAATCGTATGTCGTGCTTTGTTATTTGTTTGTTTTGATTTGGATCGTTGATGTTGTCCGTTAGTGTTTCGTTGCATGTTGAATGGTCGTTGTTTTGTCGAGGAGTATTATTTTTGCGCATTTGGGTCGACTTTGTAAGATTACCACCGGCACTTATAAACTCTAAAAATTCTAAAACTTTAAAGTGTGATAGAGCATCAAGTTAGCTTTCCAATGGTTCAAACGGTGAGTCAATCGAAGTCGGGACGAAGGAGTTATGGTTGAAATAGCAAAGACTACTCAGTGAGCATATAGAGTATAATTAGCGCACGCTAACGCATCTATTAGCCGGCGCTAACAGAGCGTTCTATCCTTACTGGATTGCCTCATTTGTGCACGCCAATACATTTATTAGCGCGCGCTAACGGAGACTGGCAGAAGGTTTTGGACTGCATTTTTCAGCCGATAGCGCACGCTACACATGCCCGTAGCGCGCGCTAATTGTTGACAGTAGAGATGTTAAACGGGTTAGCCCTAGCGGTTCCGGGCTAGCCCTAGCGGGTTTCGGGCTAAACGGTCCGGGTCAAAAAAGCCCGGATTTAAACGGGCTAGGAAATATCGGCCCTAACCCTAACCCTAACGGGTTTCGGGCTAAACGGGCTAAATATTTAAAAAATCTATTTTTTATTTTTTTATAAGTCATAAACCAAAAAAAAAAGTAACAATATATTTTATATATATATAGTAACAAATATACTATAATAAATATAACAAAAAATATACTTTTATGTATATATATATATATATAAACACACTATATTAACAAATACAGTAATAATATACATTATATATAATATTAATATATATTACATATATAGTATTAATATATATTATATTAATATATGTTATATAAATATAGTATTACTGTAAGTTGAAATTAACAATATATATATCGGGCTTCGGGCTAGCCCTAACGGGCTTCGGGCTAAACGGTCCGGGCCAAAAAAGCCCGGATTTAAACGGGCTAGGAAATATCGACCCTAATCCGGTTTTTTAGCGGGTTAAACGGGCCAACCCGGCGGGCCCGAGCCCGTTTAACATCTCTAGTTGACAGTATATATAGGGCTCTAGAGGTCAACTTTTGTCATTTCTTCCTCTCCATTCTTCCTTTCGGCAATTTTGGGCGATCTTGAGGGTGTGTAAGCATGGATTTAGGCCTGATATCATTATCCATCAATATCTTTGAGTTCCTAGTACGGATTTAACAACATCCCAACATCTTTCATCATTTTAATCAAGGTAAAATTCTTAGAACCCTAATTTGGGTATTTTGGGAGTTTTGTTCTTGATTTTGATTTCAATATGTTTTTGATGAATCAGGTAGTGTTAAATGATGTTTTTAAACATGTTCTATGGATTGTATATCCATATCCTTGATTCTTTCAACCCGATTGATGATTTTGGTGTTCTTGAGGAACTGCGAACATTTAATGTTCGATTAAATGTCTCAATGAGTTTCCTCCGGTTGTTGGTCGTGTTTTCCATCGTATTTGGTCTTTATATGCGTAGTAATTGTGTTTTCGTTGTTTTCTCCTGGAGGATTGTAGGTGTTCTAGATTTTCGGGTTGTCGTGTTCGTTGGAGCTCCGGTAGCGATTCTAGGGGCAAGTATCTTACCTATATGATTTGTGTCGTGTGAATAGAGATTATGGATTGGGTTACGATGATTGAGTTGCCTTCGTGAACTTACTTTCACGTGAGATTTTGATGAACTAATTGTATTGAATGTTTCTTGTTGCTTATGTGTTGTTTGAATGTTCATTGTGGGATATTTGTGTTGGATTTGATAATTATGTTGGTATGTAATACACTTGGATGTGTATTGTGTTATGTGTGATTGTTGAAGATGTTGAGTTGACTGTGTATTGTTTGTGATGATGGAATGGCGTATTGTACTGTTAACTGTGTAATATGGTATGTTGATTGGTAACGTTGCGTGCTGTGATGCTAAGTTCACTCGTGTGGGTTCGACGAGACCTACGAGGATTCGTGGCAGGGATCACGGAATCAGAACTTAGTGAGGTGCTGAGGTCCAATCGTGCGGGTCTGACGAGGCCTACGATAACACATGGCAGTGGATTATGGGTTTAGGGCACAGTACGTCCAGCTGTGTGGGTTCGACGGGACCTACGGTGACACGTGACGGAGGATCACGGAGTCGGGACTGTTGGTTGATTATTGTGTGCGGCTTAGTCCGTGCAAGTTGTTGAACCTACGGAGACACGTGACGGTGGATCACGGTGCCATGATTGTTTATGTTGATTGTTATGTGTAACACCACAATCTAGGCGAATATTACAGAGCCGTGGACCCCCGACTGGGACCCACTAGGCGAATGAAAATTAATGAATTAAGTGATATAATTGTAGTACCGAACCACAGTATATCAATAATTACTCCGATGAGGAGTTTCATTACAACACACCCAAGATAATACCGAATACATGTATATTTTATATGAAGATAAAATATACAACACTGAATGAAATGAATATCCAAACGGAAGTCTGCAGCGGAAATAAAATAAAGAAAACACAAGTGAATGAAAGGACTGAGCCCCCTACTAGTATTATTGGGACTCATCGCCGTCAGCATTCTCTTCCCGTGCCTTAGCCTTGCCATGACCTGAAAACAACATCCCCCAACGGGGTCAGTTACACAGAACAACAATCCTCAAGGGTTGAATAAACACAATCATGATATATCTTAAATTATGAAATGACGCTGAAGAGAGGCATCATAGTACACCCGTAATGGTATGTGCACGTGCACAAGACGAGTGTCCGGACACACCCGCCCTTGTACCTAATTAGTCTCACGGAGGTACATTATCGTGTGCACAGTTCAATGTGTCGGTGAACCCAACACATGACCATCATGTGCCCAACTAAAAATTCCACACATCCCCAACCGGCCGCGCAATATGAACCCAGAAGGTCATATGAACAAGAATGACCATGAAGAATATTAATGAATAACAATCCGACAAAGTCAAGAATGACTCACCGAGATGAAATGATAGTGAAATGAATGATAGCTCAATGAAATAGTTGGAACCGTCGTTCCTCGTGAATGAAGTGATTAATTGATAATTACAAGTCTCAATACGGTTAATACATTATGAATGAATTATGATTATGAATGAACAACAACGAAAGGAATGAATATCCTTTTAACCGAGTAAGAATTAACGAATATCCTTTTAACCGAGTAATAATTAACTTACTCAATCGGTGAAGAATGTCCTTCCTCGAACAAACGTCCAAAAAGGGATGTCGGTCGCTCGAACAACCTTAAATGACAATTACCAACAATGCTCAATATACGTATCAAAAATGATTATAACCGACTCAAACATCGATACAACAATATCCAAACTCATTGAGGTATTCTAACGAACACTTAGCAACCACACAACCTTTAATAATATCTAATCCCGAATACATCGAAACCAAACTCCAAAATGAGTATTTCAAACCAACAAAACATCTCCAATGATATCAATAATCCCATAGGAATCTACAAAACAAGTTAACGACAACATCTAATCGAAACCCCCCAAATATCAAAGTCAACACCAAGGTGTTCTTGAATCAAACCCCAACAATACATGAAATCCGAAATATATGTTATCAAGTCCGTAGGAAAACATTTATCCAAGGTAGATAACCCATATCTAACATATTCCAACAACAATCCAAGCTTACACGAAGAAATCGGAAGGAAAACCCAAAAATCCGAAATTGTAGATCCAAGAGATTATTACCTTGATTTGATGTGATGAGGATGATGAAATGATGAATAATCCGAATGATAAGCTTGAAGATGATGATTGATGATTGCACCTCGAAGAACACTCTCAAAATCGCCCGGAATCGCCCACCACCGCCGAAGGAAAGAAGAGAAATGACAAATGACGAAGAAAGGGCTGAACTGTCCTATTTATAGTAATCCCAGTTTAGCGCGCGCTAGCCCCAGTTCTTAGCGTGCGCTAACGGGTGTTTTGGGTAGTCCAGTACCCACTGTCCGAAAACGGTAGCGCGCGCTATGTACCTTTTGTAGCGTGCGCTACGGCTATACACTTAGCGTGCGCTAACCCCAATATGTTAGCGTGCGCTAACGAATTATCTGATGCCCAGCACTGGAGTCCAGAACCTTCTGTCATCTGATCTGATCGCGATAGCGTGCGCTACAACCAATATTTAGCGTGCGCTACTACACCGTTTGCATACGCTAAAAACCACTCATAGCGTGCACTATGAATTAATCCAATTCAGTCCAGTACCCACTGGACTCTGCCTGTCCGACCTTAGCGCGCGCTACACCAAAATGTATAACGTGCGCTACTACAACCCACTAGCGCGTGCTACTTACCATTTGTAGCGTGAGCTACTTATAACTCACCTGCAGTCCAGTGCCTTCTGGACTGTTAGCCTGAACAACATTAGCGTGCGCTAATGCTGAGTGGTAGCGTGCGCTACCTGTACTCAATTAGAGCGCGCTAAATAGAGTACGTAGCGTGCGCTACTCCTCACACAGCCCACAACAAAGATGAAAATGATGATACGCTCGGCCCGACTATCCAACCGGGTTGAATGATGAATAAAACTGATATGTGATACCAATATACTTCGAACGGTGAATACAATGATTGAATATGAGTGACAAATGATCAAAAATGAGTGAAAATTACTGAGTGATAATTACTGAATGATAAATACTGAATGATAATGACTGAATTACAACCGGGTATTACATACACCCCCTCTTAAAAGAGTTTCATCCCTGAAACTAAGGGTCAAACAACTCGGGATAACTCTCCCGCATACTTCCTCGGTTTCCCAAGTAGCCTCTTCGACTCCGTGTCTAGACCACTGAATTTTAACCAAAGGAATCGCCTTGTTCCTCAACTGTTTGATTCGCCGCTCTAAGACTCGTATAGGACGCTCCTCATATGAATGATCATCGGCGATCTCGATTTCATCGAACTGAAGTATGTGACTCGGGTCGGCAACGTACTTCCATAACTGAGAGACGTGAAACACATTATGAATTCGGCTCAATGCCGGAGGTAAGGCCAATCGATAAGCTAACTCACCTACTCGATCCAAAATCTCAAACGGTCCAATGAATCTCGGACTCAACTTTCCCCTCTTCCCAAAACGTAAGATACCTCGACTCGGGGATACCTTGACCAAAACGTGGTCACCTGCCTCGAACTCTAATGGTCGACGACGATTATCAGCATAATATTTCTGTCGACTCTGAGCGGTCAACAAACGACTCCTGATCAAAGTTACCTTCTCACGGGCGGCTATAAGCATATCGGGATCGGTGCCGATTGATTCTGATAAGTCATCCCAACACAAAGGAGATCGACAACGATGACCGTACAAGGCCTCGTAAGGTGCCATCTTAATTGAAGCATGCCAACTATTATTGTACGTGAACTCGATCAACGGTAGTTGGACTTCCCAATCATCTTTCCAATCGAGAACACATGCCCTCAACATGTCTTCCAAAGTCTGAATAGTCCTCTCTGATTGTCCGTCGGACTGAGGATGAAAAGCTGTACTGAGATTAAGCTGAGTTCCCATAGCACGATGAACTGATTTCCAAAAACGAGACACGAATCGTCCGTCACGATCGGAAACGATACTTTTAGGAGTACCGTGTAGTCTTACTATCTCTTTGATAAACAACTGGGCAAGTCTCTCGGGACCCCACGTATCCTTAATCTCAAGGAAATGAGCTGATTTAGTTAAGCGGTCCACAATTACCCAGATTGTATTCATGCCACGACGACTCGTCGGCAAACTCGTGATGAAGTCCATTGAAATATCTTCCCACTTCCACTGAATAGGAGAGGTTTCAAAGATACCCGCCGGTCGCTGATGTTCTATCTTGACTTGCTGACAGGTCAAACATCTCGAAAAATATTCCGCGACTTCTCGCTTCATATTACTCCACCAGTAATTTTGTTTCAAGTCTTTATACATCTTGCTAGACCCCAGATGAATGGAATAAGGGGTAGCATGAGCTTCTCTCAAAATAGAGTTTTTCAACTCGTCATTCGCCGGTACGCACAACCGATTCTTAAATCGCAAAAGTCCATCCTCGTGGACCACAAATCCAGGGTCTTTCCCCTGAGTCACATCATCGCGAATGCGTAACAAAAATAGGTCTGAACCCTGACTCTCCCTGATCGCCTCCTCAAGTGGCGATGAAATCTCTAACGTACAAAGTTGCCCTTGTACTCCCTGTAACCAGACCTCGATCTCGAGTCTCAGAAATTCCTGCTAAAGTTCCTTCTGAACTGTTAATCGAGCAAGCATCTACTCCTGAACGGATTTACGAATCAAGGCATCGGTGACAACGTTCGCCTTGCCCGGGTGGTAAAGTATCTCAATATCATAATCTTTGATTAGTTCCAACCACCGTCTCTGTCCCATATTAACTCCTTCTGAGTAAATATATACTTTAAACTCTTATGATCTGTGAATATCTGGCAGGTAACGCCATAAAGATAATGACGCCAAATCTTCAATGCGAAAACCACGACTGCTAGCTCCAGGTCGTGGGTCGGATAATTAATCTCGTAAGGTCTCAATTGCCGTGAAGCATAAGCAATAACTTTCCCGTTCTGCATTAGTACACATCCGAGACCCTGTCCGGATGCATCACTATAAACCACAAATCCTTCCATCCCTTGCGGTAAAGAAGGACATGTGCTGAAATTAACCGGCTCTTGAGTTCCTCAAAACTCTGTTGACACGCGTCGGACCACGTGTATTTCTTATCTTTCCTTAAAAGGTTCGTCATGGGTTGAGCGATTTTAGAAAATCCTTCAACAAATCGCCGATAATAACCAGCTAACCCAAGGAAACTTTGGATTTCCTTAACATTCTTCGGAGGTAGCCAATCTCGGATAGCCTCCGTCTTCTGAGGGTCAACACGAACTCCGTCTGATGAAATTACGTGTCCGAGGAACGTCACTTCGGACATCCAGAACTCACATTTAGAAAACTTCCCATAAAGTTGCTCT
The DNA here is from genome assembly GCA_033398695.1 of Orobanche coerulescens. Taxonomy (NCBI): domain Eukaryota; kingdom Viridiplantae; phylum Streptophyta; class Magnoliopsida; order Lamiales; family Orobanchaceae; genus Orobanche; species Orobanche coerulescens. Next base: position 52,673,779 of record CM065801.1, on the reverse strand, counting down.
CGTCTCAACACGTCGAGCACCTGATGAAGGTGAAGCTCGTGCTCCTCCCGGTCACGAGAATAAATTAAAATGTCATCAATAAAGACAACCACAAACTGATCCAAATAGTCGATGAAAACCCAATTCATTAACTCCATGAATACCGCTCGTGCATTAGTTAACCCAAATGGCATAACCACAAACTCATAATGACCATAGCGTGTTCGGAACGCCGTCCTTGCGATATCTGATTCTCGAATTCGCAACTGATGATATCCAGATCTTAAGTCGATCTTGGAAAATACTGAATCTCTCTGAAGTTGATCCAAAAGATCATCGATACGGGGTAGAGGATACTTATTCTTGATCGTCACCCGGTTCAATTCCCGGTAATCAATACACAAGGGGAACGAACCATCATTCTTCTTGACAAATAACACTGGTGCTCCCCACGGGGATGCACTCAGTCGAATATAACCCTTCTCGATCAAATCCTCTAATTGATTCTTCAATTCCTGCATTTCGGTCGGGGCCATCCGGTACGGTGCCTTCGATATTGGGGACGTACCGGGCTCCAACTCAATCGTGAATTCCAGATCTCTCTGTGGAGGCAAACCAGGTAACTCGTCTGGAAATACATCGGCATATTCTCTCACTAAAGGAATATCCGCCAACATTACTGATGGTTTCTCGTTCTTGGTCATATAGCACCAATAACCGACACCCCTGATTGACTAATCTCAATGCTTTCATCAAGTTGATGACTCTCCCAGAATAGCTGGGATTACTTCCCTGAAATACACATTCGACCCCATCGTCTAAAATGATAGTGACCATACGCTTACGAACACTAATGACGGCATCGTGGCGATCTATCCAATCAATACCCAGAATGACGTTGTCTCTCGGTAAATCTACCACGATTAGGTCTGCTAACCAATCACGGCCATGAAGCTGAATCGGACAATCTTGAATCTCACGATTTCCGATAATTCTTCTACCATCAGGTAGACCAATGACATAAGGCTCACAACTAGTAGCACTACCTAGACGTAATCTACTCAAACATGACTCGGAAATGAATGAATGCGATGCACCAGTATAAAAAAGGCTACACATAGGTTGAGATAGAATATCGAGTGTACCTGAGATCATCCGGGCCTCTGGATCATCGGTCTTCTTCATCTCATAAATTCGGGGCTTTCCGGCCCCCGAACCGGACGCTCTTGTCTGATAGCTCTTGGCTCCGCCTTTATTTGCTCCTGTCGTCTTGAACGACGCGGACTGAGTGGCCTGATTCTGCACCGCCGAATGTCACGGGGCCTGAGATGATGCCGGAGTAGGTTTAGAGCCCCTTCGGCAAAAACGGGCCTTATGCCCAGCAATCCCACAGTTATGGCATGTGATTGTCTGCCTCGGACACTTGGTGCTGAAATGACCCTGTTCTTCACAGTTGAAACAGGTGATGGCCGAACTGGTCGCTCATGACTGAGATTCCGCGGGTCTAGGCACCATAGGAGGTCGCTCAGAAAAAGCAGAACCCGCACGTGGTTTCTTGAAAGTGGCCTGACTGCCGTCAGACTGATTACGATTCTTAGACTTCTTGCCAGCAGATGAAGGTTGCTGCTTAGCAATCTCCTTAGTAGTAAGCTCATAAGTAAGAGCTTTCTCAATGAATTCGGCCAGAGTGGTGCAATTGTGATTAAGTAACTGCATCCGCATAAGAGGCTTCAACCTCTTGCTGAAATACTTAATCTTATCCGCCTCGGAGTGAATGATAGATGAGGCGAAAGGAAGAAGTTCTTGAAATTTCTCGGCAATGGCGAGAACATCATCATCTGCTGAGAGGTCGGGAGTGAGTAATTCTGATAACTTGGCCTCCCTGAGTGGGGCCAGATAATACCTCTCCATCATGAGAGTCCTGAATTGATCCCATGTACAAGATCCGTCGGTGGGCTTCAACGATAACCACCATGAATGTGCGCCCTTACCAAGATAGTAAGCTGCAACTGAAACTTTGTGTCCCTCAGGACAGTCCACCATAGCAAACAGTTTCTCGAAATACTCAAGCCAGTGAATGATATCTGCCGGCTCAGATGAGCCCTCAAAGGTAGGCGGTCTCTGGCGAGAGATGTCGCCAATGATGCTGCTCACACCCCTCTCTTGCCTCTGAGGTGGCGGCAGAGGAGCCTGGTGATTTTGAGTAGTCGAGTTATGCATCGTCTCCATCAGTTGTGCCATCTGAGTCATTTGGGCCATCATGCCCTGCATAAAAGCGAGTGGGTCAACCCGTACACCTTCTGATTGAGCTGTGTCCCGGGTACGACTCCCTGATAGGTAACGATTACGTCCAGGTGAATGAGTGGCAGCGTCATTGCTCGATGAGTTAGCATTATTCCTAGCATTAGCGCGTGTATTCACACGAGCTCTCGGGTTTCGGCCCGCACCACGGCCTATTCCCCCGCGTCATCTGCCAGCTCTTTCCATACTGGAGTGGAAAGTCATATGATGATTATATATCTCGCATGAATATCACATTATGATTATATTATGAAATGATGAAAATGAGCATACGCGCTCAAACACAATGATTACATGAATGATCAACTGATGTGACGTGATTATCTGATGAAATTCTTGAAATGATTATCTTGAATAAGTTAACAAGATTAATGATATGATCCTCAAGATCAACAACTGAATAATGAAATGAACTGAGTGATTAATGAATTAACATGATCGACTTGATCAAAAATGAAAATGATGAAAGAGGATTGTTGACTGTTGAATGATGAATGAGTGATTCTATAGTCAGAAATTATACCATGGCGTCAGAAATCTTACTGTTCTTTGGTCTGAGGGGCTCGGCTCTTGCACAGGTCACACGTGATGCGAAAGTCCAATGATACTAGTCTGATGAATGATGATTTCAAATGAGACATGATTCGGAAGCTAGTATTCAAAACCACGCTCCGATACCAACTCTGTAACACCCCAATCTAGGCGAATATTACAGCACCGTGGACACCCGACTGGGACCCACTAGGCGAATGAAAATTAATGAATTAAGTGATATAATTGTAGTACCGAACCACAGTATATCAATAATTACTCCAATGAGGAGTTTCATTACAACACACCCAAGATAATATCGAATACATGTATATTTTATATGAAGATAAAATATACAACACTGAATGAAATGAATATCCAAACAGAAATCTGCAGCGGAAATAAAATAAAGAAAACACTAGTGAATGAAAGGACTGGCCCCCCTACTAGTATCATTGGGACTCCTCGCCGTCAGCGTTCTCTTCCCGTGCCTTAGCCTTGCCATGACCTGAAAACAACATCCCCCAACGGGGTCAGTTACACAGAATAACAATCCTCAAGGGTTGAATAAACACAATCATGATATATCTTAAATTATGAAATAACGCTGAAGAGAGGCATCATAGTACACCCGTAATGGTATGTGCACGTGCACAAGACGAGTGTCCGGACACACCCGCCCTTGTACCTAATTAGTCTCACGGAGGTACATTACCGTGTGCACAGTCCAATGTGTCGGTGAACCCAACACATGACCATCACGTGCCCGACTAAAAATTCCACACATCCCCACCCGGCCGCGCAATATGAACCCAGAAGGTCATATGAACAAGAATGACCATGAAGAATATTAATGAATAACAATCCGACAAAGTCAAGAATGACTCACCGAGATGAAATGATAGTGAAATGAATGATAGCTCAATGAAATAGTTGGAACCGTCGTTCCTCGTGAATGAAGTGATTAATTGACAATTACAAGTCTCAATACAGTTAATACATTATGAATGAATTATGATTATGAATGAACAACAACGAAAGGAATGAATATCCTTTTAACCGAGTAAGAATTAACTTACTCAACCGGTGAAGAATGTCCTTCCTCGAACAAACGTCCAAAAAGGGATGTCGATCGCTCGAACAACCTTGAATGAAAATTACCAACAATGCTCAATATCCGTATCAAACACGATTATAACTGACTCAAACGTCGATACAACAATATCCAAACTCATTGAGGTATTCTAACGAACACTTAGCAACCACACAACCTTTGATAATATCTAATCCCGAATACATCGAAACCAAACTCCAAAATGAGTATTTCAAACCAACAAAACGTCTCCAATGATATCAATAATCCCATAGGAATCCACAAAACAAGTTAACGACAACATCTAATCGAAAACCCGCAAATATCAAAGTCAACACCAAGGTGTTCTTGAATCAAACCCCAACGATACATGAAATCCGAAATATATGTTATCAAGTCCATAGGAAAACATTTATCCAAGGTAGATAACCCATATCTAACATATTCCAACAATAATCCAAGCTTACACGAAGAAATCGGAAGGAAAACCCAAAAATCCGAAATTCTAGATCCAAGAGATTATTACCTTGATTTGATGTGATGAGGATGATGAAATGATGATTAATCCGAATGATAAGCTTGAAGATGATGATTGATGATTGCACCTCGAAGAACACTCTCAAAATCGCCCGGAATCGCCCACCACCGCCGAAGGAAAGAAGAGAAATGACAAATGATGAAGAAAGAGCTGAACTGTCCTATTTATAGTAATCCCAGTTTAGCGCGCGCTAGCCCCAGTTCTTAGCGTGCGCTAACGGGTGTTTTGGGTAGTCCAGTACCCACTGTCCGAAAATGGTAGCGCGCGCTATGTACCTTTTGTAGCGTGCGCTACGGCTGTACACTTAGCGTGCGCTAACCCCAATATGTTAGCGTGCGCTAACGAATTATCTGATGCCCAGGACTGGAGTCCAGAACCTTCTGTCATCTGATCTGATCGCGATAGCGTGCGCTACAACCAATATTTAGCGTGCGCTACTACACCATTTGCGTACGCTAAAAACCACTCATAGCGTGCGCTATGAATTAATCCAATTCAGTCCAGTACCCACTGGACTCTGTGTAACACCCCCAATCCACTCAGGGATATTACACGCCGTAGACCCTCTCCTCGAGGATCTACCAGGCTGGTAACAACATTTAACATCTCGACAATGCCTTCAAGGCTAAAATGACTCAGTAGACCGATTTGGCCTTTCAATAAAATATACAACTCGATTACAAACACATACCCACGCAGGGGTCAAAATACAATAAACTCCCGTACAACGGGGAAAAGATACTGCAGCGGAAAAGAAAATACAACTAGACCAATACGACATCAACGGATCCTCGTGTGATTAGTATCGTTCATCTTTCATCATCCTTCGTGCCGACCCTGTGTTATGCTCCAAAACCTGAATGCAAAAATAGACATCCACCCCGAATACTGGGGTTAGCAAAACTCTTGTTTTGCTAGTGCAAGTATAAAATACGAAAACGAGCCATACATATCATACTCCACGAAACATGTTAATCATAAACATACTTCCCGAGGTGATTCACTTAATCAAACGATTAAATCGAAAGATAGGGTAAACCCGATAAACATCTTGTGAAAAACATTTTACGACCTCGGGAGTTTTGAATACATTGGGATTTAAAGATCTTGTGCCTTACGAAAACATTTAGGGACACAACCCAAAAGTCATTATCCCAAAACATAAGTTCGATAACAACAAGTGGGGTCCACGACCCGATCAAACCATAACAACCAGTTTCCACAGAATATTCGCGACCCGAGCTAGCAAGCCACGGACCTCGATGCTCCGTAGAACAAACCCGAGTGAATAACCCACAGGAAACTATATCAAATCACATGTCACCGTAATGATCACGTGACTAAAAGCACATATACTTACATAATCAAACCACAACCATAAGTTATCCCGGCATCGTGCTAACAAGCCACGAACCTCGGAGTCCCCGCAAGACATACCCGATGATAACCCCACAAGTTATCTCGGCATCGGGCTAGCAAGCCCCGAACCTCGGAGTCCCCGCAAGACATACCCGTATTGGATAACCCTACGGTTTCGCCCGACCCATACTAGCAAGTATGGATCCTGGAGATTCAACAATCCTACCCGGAGGCACATCACATACAACAAGCACACAACAATAACCGATTATCAAGACAAGCAACACTAAGCATCACAACCTCCTTTCAAAGGAGTAACGACTAATATCACACACATTACGTTCTTACCGAACAAGTACATAATAACAATACGTAATCCCCGACAAAGGATTACGGTCTATCAAACTCACTCGAAATGATCATATTATCTTTCAACATACAAAACCAACACACATATTCCGGGAACACATATTCACGAAGTATACGAATTATCGTTGAAAGACAACATTTATCGAGAACATACCGATCCCTTTTTACGTTCATTAAACTTTGTTTTCGGATTAAATCATTTATCAATAATTATGCCTAAGAAATATGAAATGTATGGGCAAGATACTTGCCTCGATACCACGAGCACGGAACCACGAACGGATACGGCTCAACCGAAGCTTCAAACGCCCGATGCAATCGAAAAGAAAGACGACGAGCGGAAGGGTTCAACTGGGTTTCTTCGAATGAAACTCGACACTAACAATTTATATTCAATAAATCTTCGTTCTTACGATGATGAATAAACGTAGAACGCCCGAAAACCCCTCTAAGACATTTTAGGACACCTTCAAGGCGTCGGTCAAGAACTCGACCCAAATAACGAATCGATACGATCCAACCATGTAATAACAAGGGAAATGATATAATACATCTAAATAATCATCAATCCATCATAATCCTAAGTTAAATCGGATTAATCGGACGAAAACAACCAAAATACCCAAATTCCCCAAAACTAGATTTCTAGGAAATCGACTGGTCAGTAGATCGGAGGATGTTATAGGATTGATGATTGATGATATGAACTCCAAAACTTCATGGATTGATTGTCCAACAACATCTCTCCATGATTACACCATCTCCGGCGCGGAATGGAAGAAGAGAAGTGAGAAAATCTTGTAGAAAACGCCGTGCCTTTTATAGCCGATCGCCGGCGGGTTACGACGTAATCGGCCATGGCTTACGACGAATCGCCATGGCGAACTCTGCTGGAAAATGCCGGAGCGTTACGCGTTACGGCCAGGGCCTTACGACGTAACGGCCTTACGACGTAATGGCCGATCATTACCGCCGCGTTACTCGGCGGTATCGCTGGCCCGATCATGCCCGGCCATGACTCGGCCGGACCAACTCCGACGGCCCGAACGACCCCGAAACCCGAACTCCGAGTACGAATCGAAGATACGGTTACGAAGTACTCGAAAAGACGAATCCGAGCACTAATAGAACACACGATTCCGACTACCCGAAGGCTCGAAATTCGACAACGGAAAGTAATTACCCCAAACTTTGGGAAATTACGAAAATGGCCCAAAACGCCCCAAAATCACGATACGTGATCGAATAACCAAACCGAAGCTTGAAACATGAATAATAACATTAAATGAACTTACGAGAAAGTCGAAACAACAGTTTCGGACGAGATTCGCAAGAATCGAACTCAAGTGCGGAAAAACCGCTAAAAAGCACGGAACTCAACAAAACGACACCGAAACGAGCTCGGATGACAAAAAGTGCATAATTAATAATTCTCGGAATGACGAAACGGTCATGAGCGAGTCGTCAAAACGGACTTCCGCCGAAAAAAAAGAAATTTACCGAAAATCGAAAATTGCGGATATTACATTCTACCCTCCTTAAAAGAAGTTTCGTCCCGAAACTTAAAACAAGTAGGGAGAAGCAATATCCCGCCAGGAAAACTCAATGAGATACGCAAGAAACGCGTAACTAATGCCAAACGGCGAAACGTTACATACAACGCAACGGAATATACGGTGTGAAAACACGCTCCACGACGACCAACACAACGTCGCCGTTAGGGATATAATAGAACCAACAAGTGACAAGCGTCATCAAATGGATAATACAATCAAGTCAATTATCCGAACAATCACAAAACACAACGAACGAAAATCAATACGATTGACCAACCCATCGGTACATCAATCAAAACGCGAGCCAATCGCTGAACAAATACGGAATTCCACCGCTCAAGGGTTGGAAGATCGAAAACGAGACTAATTTCCCGAACTTAAGGGAATTAGGAAGGAGCTGAACACTCAACAATCACGAAACGAGAACAAAACCGAACAAACAAATGATCGAGACAACAAAAATCGAACAATCATGTCCGAAATACGAAGGATAATAAAATTCAAACAACAACCCCAAGGTTCACATCTCGACTCGAGACAATATATGATCCGGTGAAAACAACAGGATGTGCATTCATATAAGATCCACAGGAAAGGGAATAGCAATAGAAAAGTCACAATGACAAACGAGTTATTAGAAATAATACCACACTCGTTCGATAAACAAAAGCAAGGGGGATGGACTCGGATATGTCAACGAACATAAACGAGTCGGCCAGTCGAAAATACAAAAGTTCAAGATCCAGTCCACTTGAATAAAAGAACTAGTAGAACTAAAGATGTTACTTCGAACAAGGTTCACAAGAATCGAACCGAACTCGGAAAAGCCACAAATAAAACCAGATCGACCCAAAACAGATCACGGCTCGCTCGAACGATGAAACCGAAATACGTAACAAGTTCGAAGGTATCAACGAACATGAGTGTATCGATAGACTGGAGAAAGAGAAAATATAGAAGCCAAAATAATACGGGTATTATATTCGACCTCTTCTAAAAGGAGTGTCGTCCCGAAACTCACAACAACAAAATCAAGGAGACGACACAACAGTGCAATCAACGAAACACCCTTCAAAGGCCTCTCAAAGCCGATTCGATATCTGTCTTTGAAGCGCGAACTCCGAAAGTCTCGGTAGCCGATTCGCAAAACTGAATTCGGTGTCCCTCGAGTCCACACTCGAAATGTGTTACCGACGAGAAGAACAAATTGCACGTACATTCCCCCGACACATCACGGTTGAAACACCTCGGCTCGGCATACCGAAAATACAAATGCTAGATACAATGGGGCATAACGTCGCAAAACAACATAGCGGAGATGCCAACTTAGCACAACAAAGAATCATAACACATATCATATACGACGATTACCATCGTAAAGTAATATATACACATACACCACAGCAACAACGGTATCGTTCGGCGACCTCAACGACCCGAACGATATCCAGCACGTAATTACAAACATCATGAAACAATCACACATGTACACCAACGCACAAACCCAAGCTTCAACATCTCACCCTCGTGTGACACACGCAATCCACCACGAGGCGACAACCATTAAATACCAGTTCACACCTCTCACAGAGGGCTAGTACAACAAATACGTGGCAACGCCTCAACGTTCGTGCCACCAACTCGATCATATTCGGGAGTTAACATCATAGCGACAAAGCCAACATCATACATACATACCCAGCCCTCAAACGGGAATGGATAGGTTTTAAAAACGAAAACCTCATTTGGAAAATAATTTAGAAAAACACCGGTCGATCTTGAGTATCACATTTCCAAAAAAAGTAAAAACGTGAAACATCATTATCGAGACTTTGGAAAACCATTTCGCATTTGATAAAAATGAGGACACTTTCTTTTAGTGAAAAACTTTTCAAAAATATTCGACCCTTGGGTCTAAGCAATCGCATTTGAAAATATCTCAAAATATTTTTGGTCCTCAATCGGAAAATTTTTGAAATGTATTGCGGCATTAGAAAACACCTTGAAAACACCGCAAGAAAATAATTCGCTTTAAAAGTACGTCTCGAATTTTAATTTTCTAAGATACTCAAGGTTTTCAAAAATAATTCAATGGGCTAGAAAGCCCAAAAAGTTTAGGTACTTACACGGAACATTATAGCGCCGTGTGTCCCGCGCCGAACCCACCGGCTAAAAACCCTTTACAAAAATGCCAAAAAGGCCGATGACGGAAATATTTAAAAAAATCACAGAAGCCATAAAGAAGATAATAAAAACCGTCATAAGAATTAAGCCAAAACTATCAAGGCAATAAAGCCAAAAACACTCTAAAGGGAATCGTTTTTCCAAAAAAAACTCGGTCGGTAAAATACAAAGCCATTACAAAACAACACACGCATCGGATAAAAGAAATAAATTCAAACATGCACAAGACAAAGAACACTACTCCTCATATGAACGAAAAAAATGGGAGTCAAATAATCACGTATCACGAAATCAAAATCCATAAGAGGATTCCGTCACTTAACAAATAATCATAAAAATAGCTCGTGTCACACGAGGCACAACACAAAGAAGGAGACTTACATTCACAGTCGCACGAAGATGATGATCGCCACGATACTAATCACGACCAACAAACTCGCACGACGCGTCGCGACACGACTTAGTCGGACAAAATCCGACGAGACAAAAACTCAATAGACACCATCGACCCGACGGCCTAGGTTTCCACAACCTAAGCTCCGATACCATTTATGTAACACCCCCAATCCACTCAGGGATATTACACGCCGTAGACCCTCTCCTCGAGGATCTACCAGGCTGGTAACAACATTTAACATCTCGACAATGCCTTCAAGGCTAAAATGACTCGAGAGACCGATTTGGTCTTTCAATAAAATATACAACTCGATTACAAACACATACCCACGCGGGGTCAAAATACAATAAACTCCGCACAACGGGAAAAGATCTTGCAGCGGAAAAGAAAATACAACTAGACCAATACGACATCAACGGATCCTCGTGTGATTAGTATCGTTCATCTTTCATCATCCTTCGTGCCGACCCTGTGTTATGCTCCAAAACCTGAATGCAAAAATAGACATCCACCCCCCGAATACTCGGGGGTTAGCAAAACTCTACTGTTTTGCTAGTGCAAGTATAAAATACGAAAACGAGCCATACATATCATACTCCACGAAACATGTTAATCATAAACATACTTCCCGAGGTGATTCACTTAATCAAACGATTAAATCGAAAGATAGGGTAAACCCGATAAACATCTTGTGAAAAAACATTTTACGACCTCGGGAGTTTTGAATACATTGGGATTTAAAAATCTTCAGGCCTTTCGAAAACATTTAGGGACACAACCCAAAAGTCATTTTCCCAAAACATAAGTTCGATAACAACAAGTGGGGTCCACGACCCGATCATACCATAACAACTTTGTTTCCACAGTTATTCGCGTCCGTGCTAGCAAGCCACGGACCTCAGATGCTCCCGTAGAACAAACCCGAGTGAATAACCCACAGGGAAACTATATCAAATCACATGTCACCGTAACCGCAGTCACGTGACTAAAAGCACATATACTTACATAATCAAACCACAACCATAAGTTATCCCGGCATCGTGCTAACAAGCCACGAACCTCGGAGTCCCCGCAAGACATACCCGATGATAACCCCACAAGTTATCTCGGCATCGGGCTAGCAAGCCCCGAACCTCGGAGTCCCCGCAAGACATACCCGTATTGGATAACCCTACGGTTTCGCCCGACCCATACTAGCAAGTATGGATCCCGAGATTCAACAATCCTACCCGAGGCACATCACATACAACAAGCACACAACAATAACCGATTATCAAGACAAGCAACACTAAGCATCACAACCTCCTTTCAAAGGAGTAACGACTAATATCACACACATTATGTTCTTACCGAACAAGTACATAATAACAATACGTAATCCCGACAAAGGATTACGGTCTATCAAACTCACTCGAAATGATCATATTATCTTTCAACATACAAAACCAACACACATATTCCGAACACATATTCACGAAGTATACGAATTATCGTTGAAAGACAACATTTATCGAGAACATACCGATCCCTTTTTACGTTCATTAAACATCGATTTCGCATAAAATCATTTATCAATAATTATGCCTAAGAAATATGAAATGTATGGGCAAGATACTTGCCTCGATACCACGAGCACTGAACCACGAACGGATACGGCTCAACCGGAAAGCTTCGAAACGCCCGATGTTTTCGAAAAGGAAAACGACAACGAACGGAAGGATTCAACTTGGTTTCTTCGCAAGAAACTCGACCCTAACAATATATAATCAATAAATCATCGATCATACGAGGAAGAATAAACGTAGAACGCCCGAAAACCCCTCTAAGACATTTTAGGACACCTTCAAGGCGCTACCAAGAACTCGACCCAAATAACGAATCGATACGATCCAACCATGTAATAACAAGGGAAATGATATAATACATCTAAATAATCATCAATCCATCATAATCCTAAGTTAAATCGGATTAATCGGACGAAAACAACCAAAATACCCAAATTCCCCAAAACTAGATTTCTAGGAAATCAATTCGATCTTGTAGATCGAGGATGTTATAGGATTGATGATTGATGATATGAACTCCAAAACTTCATGGATTGATTGTCCAACAACATCTCTCCATGATTACACCATCTCCACCGCGGAATGGAAGAAGAGAAGTGAGAAAATGTCAGAGAAAAACGCCGCTGTGCCTTTTATAGCCGATCGGCCGTTACGTGACGTAATCGCCATGGCTTACGACGAATCGCCATGGCCGAACTCTCGCTGGAAAATGCCGGAACGTTACGCACGCACGCCGTGGCCTTACGTACGTAATCGCCTTACGACGTAATGGCCGATCATTACCGCACGTTACTCGGCCAGGTTGGCTCGGCCCGATCATGCCCGGCCATGACTGCCTGGGACCAACTCCGACGGCCCGAACGACCCGAAACCCGAACTCGAGTACGAATCGAAGATACGGTTACGAAGTACTCGAAAAGACGAATCCGAGCACTAATAGAACACACGATTCCGACTACCCGAAGGCTCGAAATTCGACAACGGAAAGTAATTACCCCAAACTTTGGGAAATTACGAAAATGGCCCAAAACGCCCCAAAATCACGATACGTGATCGAATAACCAAACCGAAGCTTGAAACATGAATAATAACATTATATGAACTTACGAGAAAGTCGAAACAACAGTTTCGGACGAGATTCGCAAGAATCGAACTCAAGTGCGGAAAAACCGCTAAAAAGCACGGAACTCAACAAAACGACACCGAAACGAGCTCGGATGACAAAAAGTGCAGAATTAATAATTCTCGGAATGACGAAACGGTCATGAGCGAGTCGTCAAAATGGACTTCCGCCGAAAAAAAAGAAATTTACCGAAAATCGAAAATTGCGGATATTACATTCTACCCTCCTTAAAAGAAGTTTCGTCCCGAAACTTAAAACAAGTAGGGAGAAGCAATATCCCGCCAGGAAAACTCAATGAGATACGCAAGAAACGCGTAACTAATGCCAAACGGCGAAACGTTACATACAACGCAACGGAATATACGGTGTGAAAACACGCTCCACGACGACCAACACAACGTCGCCGTTAGGGATATAATAGAACCAACAAGTGACAAGCGTCATCAAATGGATAATACAATCAAGTCAATTATCCGAACAATCACAAAACACAACGAACGAAAATCAATACGATTGACCAACCCATCGGTACATCAATCAAAACGCGAGCCAATCGCTGAACAAATACGGAATTCCACCGCTCAAGGGTTGGAAGATCGAAAACGAGACTAATTTCCCGAACTTAAGGGAATTAGGAAGGAGCCTGAACACTCAACAATCACGAAACGAGAACAAAACCGAACAAACAAATGATCGAGACAACAAAAATCGAACAATCATGTCCGAAATACGAAGGATAATAAAATTCAAACAACAACCCCAAGGTTCACATCTCGACTCGAGACAATATATGATCCGGTGAAAACAACAGGATGTGCATTCATATAAGATCCACAGGAAAGGGAATAGCAATAGAAAAGTCACAACGACAAACGAGTTATTCCGAAATAATACCACACTCGTTCGATAAACAAAAGCAAGGGGCAGATGGACTCGATATGTCAACGAACATAAACGAGTCGACAGAGTCGAAAATACAAAAGTTCAAGATCCACCACTTCGAATAAAAGAACTAGTAGAACTAAAGATGTTACTTCCGAACAAGGTTCACAAGAATCGAACCGAACTCGGAAAAGCCACAATAAAACCAGATCGACCCAAAACAGGATCACACTGCTCGAACGATGAAACCAAATACGTAACAAGTTCGGAAGGTATCAACGAACATGAGTGTATCGATAGATCGAGAAAGAGAAAATATAGAAGCCAAAAATAATACGGTATTATATTCGACCTCTTCTAAAAGGAGTGTCGTCCCGAAACTCACAACAACAAAATCAAGGAGACGACACAACAGTGCAATCAACAAACACCCTTCAAAGGCCTCTCAAAGCCGATTCGATATCTCTGTGAAGCGCGAACTCCGAAAGTCTCGGTAGCCGATTCGCAAAATGAATTCGTGTCCTCGAGTCCACACTCGAAATGTGTTACCGACGAGAAGAACAAATTGCACGTACATTCCCCCGGCACATCACGGTTGAAACACCTCGGCTCGGCATACCGAAAATACAAATGCTAGATACAATGGGGCATAACGTCGCAAAACAACATAGCGGAGATGCCAACTTAGCACAACAAAGAATCATAACACATATCATATACGACGATTACCATCGTAAAGTAATATATACACATACACCACAGCAACAACGGTATCGTTCGGCGACCTCAACGACCCGAACGATATCCAGCACGTAATTACAAACATCATGAAACAATCACACATGTACACCAACGCACAAACCCAAGCTTCAACATCTCACCCTCGTGTGACACACGCAATCCACCACGAGGCGACAACCATTAAATACCAGTTCACACCTCTCACAGAGGGCTAGTACAACAAATACGTGGCAACGCCTCAACGTTCGTGCCACCAACTCGATCATATTCGGGAGTTAACATCATAGCGACAAAGCCAACATCATACATACATACCCAGCCCTCAAACGGGAATGGATAGGTTTTAAAAACGAAAACCTCATTTGGAAAATAATTTAGAAAAACACCGGTCGATCTTGAGTATCTCATTTCCAAAAAAAAAATTTAAAAACGTGAAACATCATTATCGAGACTTTGGAAAACCATTTCTCATTTGATAAAATTGAGGAAACTTTCATTTTGTGAAAAACTTTTCAAAATATTCGAATTGGGTCTAAGCAATCGCATTTGAAAATATCTCAAAATATTTTTGGTCCTCAATCGGAAAATTTTTGAAATGTATTGCGGCATTAGAAAACACCTTGAAAACACCGCAAGAAAATAATTCGCTTTAAAAGTACGTCTCGAATTTTAATTTTCTAAGATACTCAAGGTTTTCAAAAATAATTCAATGGGCTAGAAAGCCCAAAAAGTTTAGGTACTTACACGGAACATTATAGCGCCGTGTGTCCCGCGCCGAACCCACCGGCTAAAAACCCTTTACAAAAATGCCAAAGGCCGATGACGGTAATATTTCAAAACTCACGAAGCCATTTAGAAAATAATAAATACCGTCATAAGAATTTTGCCAAAACGATCAAGGCCATAATGCCAAAACTCGGTTAAGGGAATCGTTTTTCCAAATAAAACTCGGTCGGTAAAATACCGAAAGCCATTAGAAAAGAACTCACGCATCGGATAAAAGAAATAAAGTCAAACATGCACAAGACAAAGAACACTACTCCTCATATGAACGAAAAAAATGGGAGTCAAATAATCACGTATCACGAAATCAAAATCCATAAGAGGATTCCGTCACTTAACAAATAATCATAAAAATAGCTCGTGTCACACGAGGCACAACACAAAGAAGGGAGACTTACATTCACAGGTCGCACGAAGATGATGATCGCCCACGATACTAATCACGACCAACAAACTCAGACGACGCGTCGCGACACGACTTAGTCAGACAAAATCCGACGAGACAAAAACTCAATAGACACCACTGACCCGACAGCCTAGGTTTCCACAACCTAAGCTCCGATACCATTTATGTAACACCCCCAATCCACTCAGGGATATTACACGCCGTAGACCCTCTCCTCGAGGATCTACCAGGCTGGTAACAACATTTAACATCTCGACAATGCCTTCAAGGCTAAAATGACTCAGTAGACCGATTTGGTCTTTCAATAAAATATACAACTCGATTACAAACACATACCCACGCAGGGGTCAAAATACAATAAACTCCCGTACAACGGGGAAAAGATACTGCAGCGGAAAAGAAAATACAACTAGACCAATACGACATCAACGGATCCTCGTGTGATTAGTATCGTTCATATTTCATCATCCTTCGTGCCGAGCCTGTGTTTTGCTCCAAAACCTGATTGCAAATATAGACATCCACCCCGAATACTGGGGTTAGCAAACTCTCTTGTTTTGCTAGTGCAAGTATAAAATACGAAAACGAGCCATACATATCATACTCCACGAAACATGTTAATCATAAACATACTTCCCGAGGTGATTCACTTAATCAAACGATTAAATCGAAAGATAGGGTAAACCCGATAAACATCTTGTGAAAAACATTTTACGACCTCGGGAGTTTTGAATACATTGGGATTTAAAAATCTTCAGGCCTTTCGAAAACATTTAGGGACACAGCCCAAAAGTCATTTTCCCAAAACATAAGTTCGATAACAACAAGTGGGGTCCACGACCCGATCATACCATAACAACCTGTTTCCACAGATTATTCGCGTCCCGTGCTAGCAAGCCACGGACCTCAGATGCTCCCGTAGAACAAACCCGAGTGAATAACCCACAGGGAAACTATATCAAATCACATGTCACCGTAACAGCTGTCACGTGACTTATAGCACATATACTTACATAATCAAACCACAACCATAAGTTATCCGGCATCGTGCTAACAAGCCACGAACCTCGGAGTCCCCGCACGACATACCCGATTCTAACCCCACAAGTTCTCTCGGCATCGGGCTAGCAAGCCCCGAACCTCGGAGTCCCCGCAAGACATACCGGGATTGGATAACCCTACGGTTTCGCCCGACCCATACTAGCAAGTATGGATCCTGAGATTCAACAATCCTACCCGGAGGCACATCACATACAACAAGCACACAACAATAACCGATTATCAAGACAAGCAACACTAAGCATCACAACCTCCTTTCAAAGGAGTAACGACTAATATCACACACATTACGTTCTTAGAACAAGTACATAATAACAATACGTAATCCCGACAAAGGATTACGGTCTATCAAACTCACTAGAAATGATCATATTATCTTTCAACATACAAAACCAACACCCCTATTCCGGGAACACATATTCACGAAGTATACGACTTATCGTTGAAAGACAACATTTATCGAGAACATACCGATCCCTTTTACGTTCATTAAACATTGGATTCGCATAAAATCATTTATCAATAATTATGCCTAAGAAATATGAAATGTATGGGCAAGATACTTGCCTCGATACCACGAGCACGGAACCACGAACGGATACGGCTCAACCGGAAGCTTCAAACGCCCGATGCAATCGAAAAGAAAGACGACGAGCGGAAGGGTTCAACTCGGTTTCTTCGCAAGAAACTCGACCCTAACAATATATAATCAATAAATCATCGATCATACGAGGAAGAATAAACGAGAACGCCCGAAAACCCCTCTAAGACATTTTACTGGACACCTTCAAGGCGTCGGTCAAGAACTCGACCCAAATAACGAATCGATACGATCCAACCATGTAATAACAAGGGAAATGATATAATACATCTAAATAATCATCAATCCATCATAATCCTAAGTTAAATCGGATTAATCGGACGAAAACAACCAAAATACCCAAATTCCCCAAAACTAGATTTCTAGGAAATCGACTGGTCGGTAGATTGGAGGATGTTATAGGATTGATGATTGATGATATGAACTCCAAAACTTCATGGATTGATTGTCCAACAACATCTCTCCATGATTACACCATCTCCACCGCGGAATGGAAGAAGAGAAGTGAGAAAATCTTGAAGAAAAACGCGCCGGGCCTTTTATAAGTGCCGGCCGTTACGTACGTAATCGGCCATGGCTTACGACGTAATCGCCATGGCGAACTCTGCTGGAAAATGCCGGGCGTTACGTGCGTTACCGTCCAGGGCCTTACGACGTAACCGGCCTTACGTGCGTAATGGCCGATCATTACCGCACGCGTTACTCGGCCAGTGGCTGGCCCGATCATGCCCGCCATGACTCGGTAGGGACCAACTCCGACGGCCCGAACGACCCGAAACCCGAACTCGAGTACGAATCGAAGATACGGTTACGAAGTACTCGAAAAGACGAATCCGAGCACTAATAGAACACACGATTCCGACTACCCGAAGGCTCGAAATTCGACAACAGAAAGTAATTACCCCAAACTTTGGGAAATTACGAAAATGGCCCAAAACGCCCCAAAATCACGATACGTGATCGAATAACCAAACCGAAGCTTGAAACATGAATAATAACATTAAATGAACTTACGAGAAAGTCGAAACAACAGTTTCGGACGAGATTCGTAAGAATCGAACTCAAGTGCGGAAAAACCGCTAAAAAGCACGGAACTCAACAAAACGACACCGAAACGAGCTCGGATGACAAAAAGTGCAGAATTAATAATTCTCGGAATGACGAAACGGTCATGAGCGAGTCGTCAAAACGGACTTCCGCCGAAAAAAAGAAATTTACCGAAAATCGAAAATTGCGGATATTACACTCTGCCTGTCCGACCTTAGCGCGCGCTACACCAAAATGTATAACGTGCGCTACTACAACCCACTAGCGCGCGCTACTTACCATTTGTAGCGTGCACTATTTATAACTCACCTGTAGTCCAGTGCCTTCTGGACTATGAGCCTGAACAACATTAGCGTGCGCTAATGCTGAGTGGTAGCGTGCGCTACCTGTAGTCAATTAGCGCGCGCTAAAGAGAGTACGTAGCGTGCGCTACTCCTCACACACAGCCCACAACAAAGATGACAATGATGATACGCTCGGCCCGACTATCCGACCGGGTTGAATGATGAATAAAACTGATACGTGATACAATATACTCCGAACGGTGAATACAATGATTGAATATGAGTGACAAATGATCAATAATGAGTGAAAATTACTGAGTGATAATTACTGAATGATAAATACTGAATGATAATGACTGAATTACAACTGGGTATTACATTATGTTTGGTTTAATCCGTACGGGTTGTTGAACCTACGGAGACACGTGACAGTGGATCACGGTGTCAAGATTGTTTAAGTTTGGTTAATGTGATTGGTTAAACCCATGCAGGTTGTTGAACCTATGGAGACACGTGAGAGGGGATCACGGTTTCATGAATTATGTTTTGTTAATCAAAGTTTTGATAGAAAGTTTTCAAGAAAAGAATGTTGAGCCGAGCCCCACGAGATTTGTGGAAATGTTTTCGTACTGTAAATTGCTGAAATACGAATTGAGATTTGGGCTAGAACCCTAAGGTTTTCGAAAAGGTTTTACAAATAAGGACTTGAGGTCCTAAAGGTGTTTCTAAAAATCCTCCGAGATGAGAATTTTATTTGCGAATACTTCCTTGCTCGTTTTCTAAATTGTTAAAACCTCTTGGGAATGATTTGGTATTTGGTTATTGTATCTGATTCATGGTTGATGTTTGCTTGTTACATTTCGTATGATTTGATACTTGCACTACTAAAACAGTGGAGTTTTGCTAACCCCCGAGTAATCGGGGGGTGGATGTCTGTTTTGCATCCAGGCACATGCATGTATTCGGGGAGCTAAACACAGAATCGGCACGGGAGATGATAAGTTGCGATACTAATCAACAACAAGAGTTGGTTTGGTTTTGTCGTACTGTAAAGTTGTATTTGGTTTTCCGCTGTACTATACCTCACCCCTGCGTGGGTACTGTTATATGGAGTGATTTTCTATTTGGTTGAGTTGTACGACCTCTTCGGTCCATAAAGTTTACTTGTATTTGACCTTAAAGGTCCGTTTTGTTATTTGGTTTGACTCGGCCGGTCAAGCCTTTGGTCATTATGTGATGTTTAGTTTGGTAGAACCTCGTGGGAATGATCTAAGGCGTGTAATATTCCCGGTGGATCTCTAGGGGTGTTACACCGGGCTGGGCGGCCGCGGCCCACTGCCCGCCCTCCCCCGGGCTGTCATGGTCCCGGCCGGGCTGGGCGCGGGCTCGATATTAAAAAAATATTATTTTTAATTTGAAAATATGTTAACGTAAAATTAAAAATCAATTTGAGAAAATTTGTTATGAATTTTTAAAATAAATTAGTTAATATTAATTAAAAATCAATTTAGAAAAATTGTTTTGAATTAAAAAATTGTAGAAATTAGTAAAAAATCTGATTCAATCTATTTGAGAAAATTCATTTTGAATTTTTAAGATATGTTAACATTAAATAGGGAGAAAAGAGAAAAAAATTGAACTTGGATTTAATTTGTAAAAATTAGATTATTTTTTTGAAATTTAATCTAATTTTTAAAATTAAGTTACCTGCATATGCTAAGGAATCAAAGTCCACGTAGTTCTTTTTACTTACCTCTTTACTTACGTGAAACTTAAAGGTAGAATGATATGCTCAATTTTCGTGTTGGCCACTCGCCGAAGCTCCCGATTTGGATGAAGAATCCATCATCATCCATGGATCATCATCCTCGTCTTTTTCTTCCGTCCGTCCTTGTTGACGTTTTTCTGCTTGTTCCCAATCTTTTTTTACAAACCAGAATTTTCACAACGTCGGGCGATAAAGATGTCTGTTTATCTGCTACAACTCTTCTACCTGCACTAAAAGCGTACTCTAAAGCAATTGTAGAGGCTGGAACGACAAGTAGATCCCTTGCAATTCTAGCAAATATCGGATATTATTCTTCACGTAATTTCCACCATTTTAAAATCTTAAAATTAGCATCAAGCTCATTCGAACAAATAAGATACTCGTTTAAGATTTGACTAGAAGAAGTTGAAGAAGTAGAGCTTGATGATGATTTTGGTTTTTCGAAAAGAATTGAAGATGTAAATTGATCAAATCTAGCTTTATGTTTTGAAGTTGACTAAGAGGTAAGAACCTCCGATTTATATTTTCTAATATACAAATCAACTAATGAAGCTAATATTCTCATTTACGTACTCTTCACTATTAAAAGAGGTATTATCTAATGTATTATAATAATAATAAATAAGATTACCGAGTGCTTTTTTCAATGCCCGGTTGTAATTCAGTCATTATCATTCAGTAATTATCGTTCTGTAATTGTCACTCAGTAATTTTCACTCATTAATGATCATTCATCATTCATATTCATTCATGGTATTCACCGTTCAGAGTAATTGTATCGTGTATCAATCGTCATTCATCATCAATCTAGTTGGAGAATCGTGTCGTATTTATCATCATTGTTATCTTCATAGTGGGCTGTGTGTGAGGAGTAGCGCACACTACGTACTCTCTTTAGCGCACGCTAATTGAGTTCGGGTAGCGCACGCTACCTCTCTGTAATACCCGTACTTTTTTTGACTGTTTGACCTTGCCGTTTCTCTTGTGTTAACACTCTGTAAATGCTTGGAGATGTTGTTGATATTGTTTTTGAGTTTCGCATCTCGTTTAGTTGTTGATCATGTCGTTTAGGACCTTGCGGAAATGTTCTGGACCGGAGATATAACGCACGCTAGGCCTAGGCTAACGCACGCTAATTCTGCCTGATTAACGCACGCTAAGCTTTGAGCCGTAGCGCGCGCTAAGAAGATCAGTCAGGTCAGAACCAACATTTCAAACTGCTCTCTGGACTGGCGGATTAACGCACGCTAGGGGTTGTTAGCGCGCGCTATTCGTGGTTAGTAGCGTACGCTAACACCCGTCCGTAGCGCACGCCACTGGCCGGCACAGAGGCGATGAAGTTACTGCATTTTACGGACTATCGAGTAGCGACGCTAGGCTTCGGCTAGCGCACGCTAGAGTTATGGAATAGCGCACGCTAAGTCTTAGCGCTAGCGCACGCTAAGTGCTGAGCAGGGCAGAGACAGTAAGTTCCACATTTTGGACTAGCGCACGCTAGAGACAGACGATTAGCGCACGCTAACGGAATCGGCAGAAACCACTGGACTATCCGGTGACTTCGCTAGCGCACGCTAATGAAGGAGGCGTAGCGTGCGCTAGACTGGACAGTTATAAATATGGCAGTTGACTTTATTTTCGTCATTTCTCACCTTCTTCACTCCTTTTCGACGGGAATCACTCGGGAGAGGCGATCTTAGGCGATTGGAAGCGATCTTCCTTCTAACAACAATATTTTTGGTTGGAGAACAAGGATTTCTCAACATCTAATTCCTCCAAACGTCCGAATCAAGGTAAAAATCCTTAGAACCCTACCTTTGGGAATTTTGGGGTTTTTCGTAGATTCGTCCGTTTTACCCGCTTTGAAGCTTGAGAACCTTGAGATTATGATGTATCTATACCGTATGTATACCTTTCCTACGATTTTATGGTTTAGATTGTGCCGTTTTCGGACTTGTGAGATTTAGAACGATTTTCCAACCTTTAGTTGATTATCCGCATATCTTTATGAATCTTAGACGGGTTTGGGGAGTTCCTTCGTGTAGTTTGAATATGGATGAGTAATTATCATACTCCTTGCGAATCGTTTAGGTGCCGGAAGCGCGTTCTTGGACCTACCGAACTCATACCCTTCCTCCGTGCGATTTCTCGATGTCTCAAAGGCAAGTATACATTTATGATTGTACGTTCTCGACTTTGAAAGTATGAAATATTGATGGTATGATTATTTCTAGCCACTCCGGGACGGGCCTATGGTCCTCTGAGGGTTTCGTAGCCTCTGGTGCGATTCCATGGTTGATATGAACGAACCGTTTCTACGGCATTCATATGAAATAATGTTGGCATGTAATGAACGAACCGTTTTGACGGCATTCCTACATGTAACGGCGTATGATATGAACGAACCGTTTCTACGGCATTCACATACGTCTTGAGATTTTAGTTATTCCGGAATACTAGTCTTAAATTGATGAATTGACGGATATTGATGAATTGACGGATTATATTTACTTTATTGTCGAGGAGTATTGTGTTTCATACTTGATATACTTGCACTAGCTATTCGACGGCTAACCCCTTTATGGGGAAATACTTTTCATGTATTTCAGTTCCGGAAGATCGGACAAAGTGCAGGTCGGCATGAAGATGGTGGGCAAGTGTGATCGTGTTGGTCTTCCATTATGTTTTGAACTTTCCATTCAAGGTGTTGTTATCGATTGGTTATTGAATACTCGAGTATTGTTTTTCCTCTTTCCTTGAAGTTCCGGCCTGTGTTTGCCGAAGTATTGACTTGTGATGTAATGTCTGTGAATACATTGGTTATGTTTTTGAATACCTTTGTATCGTCTTTCTTCTCATTATATGTAGACCTTCTCGGTCAAGTTTTATAGTCCGTGTATGTTTAGCCTTGTGTGTCCAACGGCGGGGCTCACGGCGCTGTAATATACCCTGAATAACTTGGGGGCGTTACAGAATATGGTATCAGAGCTTAGGTCTATGGATACCTAGGCTGTCGGTCTTTTGGGTCGAATGAGTCGTCAACTTCCCACAGTATCACTACTCTGCCATCATCACAGTGCGACCGGTACTTGTAAGACCTTTTACTCTTCTGATGTTTCCTTATTCATTATGCTTCATCTATGGATGTTCTTGAGAATCGATCACCTTAATGACGTGTGTTTGAATTGTGCTTACGTACCTTGTGTGTTCTTCAGTATGTCAGCTGGTAGGGGCCGTGGCCGTGGTCGTGGCCGTGGACGAGGAAGAGGTCGTGGCGCGGCCGTTTCCATCAGTTCAGTTGCGGGATCGACCAACCACAGTTTGTCGAACTCGGTGCATCCCGACACCGAGAGTCAGCACGACCAATCAGACGGTCAGGGGAACAACGCGGACGTTGGAGTGGCGAATGCACTTCAACAATTGGCTACTCAGATGACTATTTTGGCCCAAACTGTTCAGCTGAATAACCCGAACTCAAACACGGATGCCTTGCTTCAGAATGTAATCCGTATGCACCCTCCACAGTTTGGCGGTGCCACGGGCCGTTAAGTGGGAAGATCGGCTAGCGGAATTAGAGAAGATTTTCGAGGCGGTTGATTGCCCCGAGGTGAGGAAAGTACCAATTGCTCAGTATTTCCTTACTAAGGAGGCCGCTACTTGGTGGAAGGTCATCAAGCCACAGGATCGTATTGCCTCGTGGGATGAATTTAAGGAGCTCTTGGAGGCCGAGTTTTGTCCTTGGCCGGTACGAGAGAGCCGAATCCGAGCCTTCTTCGAGGCTAAACCACAAGATATTCCCGTTTCGCAGGCGATCGTGGAGTACAACCAACAATTGATCCATGTGAAGGATCAAGTGCGTAACGAGCGTGATAAGATCCGTTATTTCGATATGCGGATGAATTTGGACTTACGGCGGTACATGGCCGGATTTGCTTGCACCACATAAAGGAATACCAGGACAGAGCTTTAGCCCATGATATGTTAAGCCCCGACAACGATACCGGGGGAGAATCGAAGAAGCAGAAAGTAGCAGGGAATTTTTCTAACTCTAAGAGTGGCAACTTTCAGAAGTCACAGACGACTAACCGTTCTGCCGGACAGTCGTCACGTTCTAATAAAGGAAAGAGGGGTTACCGTCCTACTATGGGTGCCACAAATCGTGCAGTGACTTGCTATAATTGTGGCCGCTCAGGCCACATTAATTTGGAATGCCACTTTCCACCGTTGAAGTGTCACACGTGCGGACAGATGGGACATAGAGCGGCTTATTGTTCCGAGCGGAATCAGACTTTGGACACTCGGGCTTCGCCGGTGGTCAACCTCAATGCACTTTCGGCGGGGCCGGGACGGGTCGAGAATCCGGAGGGGGAAACTCTAGCGTCGGTTCAGTACAACCACGAGTTTATGAGATGCGTTGAGCAGACGAACCCGACGCGGCGGTGGCTTCAGGTACCATTCATATTCTATCTCATCCAGTCCGTGTACTTTTTGATTCAGGTGCTACACATTCTTTTATTTCTTTGGAGTGTGTACGCCGTTTGAATATAACTTGTTTGACTGCTTGCGATCCTTTCATCGTGAAACTGCCTAGCGGGGATAGAATTGTGGGGAACCGGGAGATTAGAGATTTTCCGGTGATTATATCTGGTATGGAATGGTTATCGAATCTGATTGTAGTTGATATGGAGGGCGAGGATGTAATCCTCGGTGAGGATTGGCTTAATAGTCATCAAGCGATTATGAATTACCGTACTAAGGTTATCACCATGATGACTAAAGACGGATCTGAGCACTCATTTTTGGGGCGTAAGTCGGGACTACCCAAGTTACTTATCAGTGCCATGAAGGCCGTAAAACTTTTGAATAAAGGTTGTACGGGCTATTGGTGTTATGCCTCGAAAACGGAAGGAAATGAAATCGATTTCTCTTCGATTCCGGTTGTTAGTGAGTACCCCGATGTTTTTCCGGATGACCTCCCGGGATTACCGCCAGATCGAGAAATAGAGTTTATGTGGACTTAGAGCGATGCGGCTCCGATTTCTAAAGCACCTTACCGGATGGCACCTTCCGAAATGCAAGAATTGAAGAATCGGTTGGGAGAACTTACGGAAAAAGGGTACATCGACCGAGCGCTTCGCCTTGGGCGCGCTGTTCTTTTGTGAGGAAGAAGGATGGTTCACTACGGTTGTGCATTGACTACCGTGAGTGAACAAAGTAACCATCAAGAACAAGTATCCTTTGCCACGTATAGATGATTTATTTGATCGATTTGCAAGGGGCTGCAGTTTTCTCGAAAATTGATTTAAGATCTGGGTATTATCAACTCAGGGTGAGGGAGTCCGACGTTCCGAAGACGGCATTTCGGACGAGATATGGGCATTATGAATTTGTAGTTATGCCTTTTGGGTTGACCAACGCGCCGGCAGTATTCATGCAGTTAATGAATAAGATATTCATCGAGTACCTCGACAGGTGTGTAGTCGTCTTTATTGACGACATCTTAATTTATTCACGAGATAAGGAGGAACATGCCCGACACTTGCGTTTGGTTTTAGACATTTTGAGAACCGAGCACCTCTATGCAAAATTCTCGAAATGTGAGTTTTGGTTGGAGGAAGTCATGTTTCTCGGCCATGTGATTTCGGCCGAAGGGGTTCGTGTAGACCCGCAGAAAATCGAGGCAGTGCTAGGCTGGGCACCGCCTAAAAATGTTAAGGAGGTTCGTAGCTTTTTGGGCCTTGCTGGGTATTACCGTCGGTTTGTCGATGGTTCTCGAAACTCGCTCGACCGCTACGAAATTACTCGAGAAGACCGAAAAGTTTGTTTGGACGGATGAGAGACAGCAGAGCTTCGATGAACTAAAGAGACGATTGACTTCAGCGCCGATTCTAACTTTACCACATGGTAGCGAAGGCTTTGCGCTTCTGATGACGCTTGGTCAAGGCACAGGTTGTGTCCTTATGCGGCATGATAAGACAATAGCTTTGCGTCACGACAATTAAAGCCTTACGAAATGAACTATCCTACTCACGATTTGGAATTAGCCGCAATTGTCTTCGCACTCAAGATTTGGCGACATTATTTGTATGGTTCGCCGTGCCGGATTTATACCGATCACAAGAGTCTGAAGTATATTTTCAGTCAGAAGGAGCTGAATATGAGACAGCGACGTTGGTTAGAGTTGATAAAGGATTATGACTTGGAAATTCTTTACCACCCCGGTAAAGCTAATGTCGTTGCGGATGCATTGAGCCGCAAATCGGCATCTCTTCAAATGCTCGAGGTTCTTACACCTCAGACGAAAATCCGTCAGGACTTAATTGAGCAAGAGATAGAAGTTTGGCTTCAACGAGTACAGGGGCAGCTGTGTACTCTCGAAATTACTTCGTCCTTAGTTGATGACATCAAAGGGAAGCAGTGGAGTGACCCGATGATTTCTCAACTGAAGGAAGATGTAATTAAAGGAAAAGCTCTGGCTTTATGGTACACGAAGATAGTATTCGAGATTTCAAGGCGAGCTTTGTGTTCCGACGATTTAGAGTTGAGACAGAGAATTCTCCGTGAAGCTCATGGTACGCCTTACTCAATCCACCCGGGACGAGTAAGATGTACAAAGATTTGAAGCGAAATTTTGGTGGAATAACATGAAGAAGGATGTTACGGAGTTTGTACTACGGTGCTTGACGTGCCAACAAGTCAAGATTGAACATCAACGACCCGGGGTTGTTGAAACCGCTTCCCATTCCCGAGTGGAAGTGGGAAGACATTTCTATGGATTTCATCACGGCATGCCGAGAACTCGGGCCGGAATGAATATGATTTGGGTGGTTGTCGACGGTTGACCAAGTGCACACTTTTTGGGTATTAAGGATACTTGGGGGCCGGATAGACGCTCGAACCTTTATTCTTGAGATCGTGAGGTTACACGGTGCCCCCAAAACCATTGTTTCGATCGAGACGGCCGCTTCGTGTCGCACTTTGGCAGCCGCTCATCGGGCTTTGGGTACTGAGTTGAGATTGAGCACTTCTTTTCATCCTCAGTCGGATGGTCAGACAGAGAGGACGATTCAAACGTTAGAAGATATGTTGCGGGCTTGTGCCTTAGACTGGAGTAATGATTGGGAGCTTCACTTGCCGTTGATCGAGTTTGCTTACAATAATAGTTGGCATGCGTCGATCCAAATGGCACCCTTCGAGGCACTTTACGGTAGGCGATGTAGGTCGCCATTGTGTTGGGACGAGGCTTCTGAGCTAGTTGGGACGGAGCCGGATATGTTGATGGAGACTAAGGAAAAGATTACTATTATCCGGGACCGATTATTGGCTGCCCAGAGTCGTCAGAAATCTTATGCTGATACTCGTCGTCGACCCTTGGAGTTCGAAGTGGGGGATCATGTCTTGCTCAGGGTGTCGCCGACCCGTGGAGTTTTCCGCTTCGGGAAAAAAGGGAAACTTAGTCCGAGGTATATCGGACCTTTCGAGATTTTGGACAGAGTTGGAGATTTAGCTTATCGCTTGGCGTTACCTCCAGCTTTGAGTCACGTCCATAGTGTTTTTCATGTGTCTCAATTGAGAAAGTACATACCGGATCCGAGCCACATCATCGACTACAGTGAGATTGACGTAGCCGAGGATATTACCTTTCCGGAGAGACCCATAAAGATCCTTGAGCGTCGCGAGAAACAACTTCGGCATAAGACCATTCCACTGGTTAAGGTGCAATGGTCGAGGCATGGAGTCGAGGAGGCAACTTGGGAGACGGAAGAGAAGATGCGGGTGGAATACCCCGAACTGTTTATTTCTTAAGTTTCGGGACGAAACTTCTTTTTAGAGGGGGAGAATGTAATACCCGTACTTTTTTTGACTGTTTGACCTTGCCGTTTCTCTTGTGTTAACACTCTGTAAATGCTTGGAGATGTTGTTGATATTGTTTTTGAGTTTCGCATCTCGTTTAGTTGTTGATCATGTCGTTTAGGACCTTGCGGAAATGTTCTGGACCGGAGATATAACGCACGCTAGGCCTAGGCTAACGCACGCTAATTCTGCCTGATTAACGCACGCTAAGCTTTGAGCCGTAGCGCGCGCTAAGAAGATCAGTCAGGTCAGAACCAACATTTCAAACTGCTCTCTGGACTGGCGGATTAACGCACGCTAGGGGTTGTTAGCGCGCGCTATTCGTGGTTAGTAGCGTACGCTAACACCCGTCCGTAGCGCACGCTACCGGGCTGGTCAGCAGAGGCAGTGAAGTTACCAGATTTTCTGGACTATCAGGTAGCGTACGCTAGGCTTCGGCTAGCGCACGCTAGAGTTATGGAATAGCGCACGCTAAGTCTTAGCGCTAGCGCACGCTAAGTGCTGAGCAGGGCAGAGACAGTAAGTTCCACATTTTGGACTAGCGCACGCTAGAGACAGACGATTAGCGCACGCTAACGGAATCGGCAGAAACCACTGGACTATCCGGAGACTTCGCTAGCGCACGCTAATGAAGGAGGCGTAGCGTGCGCTAGACTGGACAGTTATAAATATGGCAGTTGACTTTATTTTCGTCATTTCTCACCTTCTTCACTCCTTTTCGACGGGAATCACTCGGGAGAGGCGATCTTAGGCGATTGGAAGCGATCTTCCTTCTAACAACAATATTTTTGGTTGGAGAACAAGGATTTCTCAACATCTAATTCCTCCAAACGTCCGAATCAAGGTAAAAATCCTTAGAACCCTACCTTTTGGGAATTTTGGGGTTTTTCGTAGATTCGTCCGTTTTACCCGCTTTGAAGCTTGAGAACCTTGAGATTATGATGTATCTATACCGTATGTATACCTTTCCTACGATTTTATGGTTTAGATTGTGCCGTTTTCGGACTTGTGAGATTTAGAACGATTTTCCAACCTTTAGTTGATTATCCGCATATCTTTATGAATCTTAGACGGGTTTGGGGAGTTCCTTCGTGTAGTTTGAATATGGATGAGTAATTATCATACTCCTTGCGAATCGTTTAGGTGCCGGAAGCGCGTTCTTGGACCTACCGAACTCATACCCTTCCTCCGTGCGATTTCTCGATGTCTCAAAGGCAAGTATACATTTATGATTGTACGTTCTCGACTTTGAAAGTATGAAATATTGATGGTATGATTATTTCTAGCCACTCCGGGACGGGCCTATGGTCCTCTGAGGGTTTCGTAGCCTCTGGTGCGATTCCATGGTTGATATGAACGAACCGTTTCTACGGCATTCATATGAAATAATGTTGGCATGTAATGAACGAACCGTTTTGACGGCATTCCTACATGTAACGGCGTATGATATGAACGAACCGTTTCTACGGCATTCACATACGTCTTGAGATTTTAGTTATTCCGGAATACTAGTCTTAAATTGATGAATTGACGGATATTGATGAATTGACGGATTATATTTACTTTATTGTCGAGGAGTATTGTGTTTCATACTTGATATACTTGCACTAGCTATTCGACGGCTAACCCCTTTATGGGGGAAATACTTTTCATGTATTTCAGGTTCCAGAAGATCGGACAGGCAGGTACCGGGTCGGCATGAAGATGGTGGGCAAGTGTGATACTGTGTTGGTCTTCCAGTTATGTTTTGAACTTTCCATTCAGTGTTGTTGTACTGGATTGGTTATTGAATACTCGAGTATTGTTTTTCCTCTTTCCTTGAAGTTCCGGCCTGTGTTTGCCGAAGTATTGACTTGTGATGTAATGTCTGTGAATACATTGGTTATGTTTTTGAATACCTTTGTATCGTCTTTCTTCTCATTATATGTAGACCTTCTCGGTCAAGTTTTATAGTCCGTGTATGTTTAGCCTTGTGTGTCCCACGGCGGGGCTCACGGCGCTGTAATATACCCTGAATAACTTGGGGGTGTTACACTCTCAACATTAGCGCACGCTAATGTCGTTGACGACGATCCGAGAAAGATCGGACTGCAATGGTCGTAGTAGTGCACGCTACGATTGGTAAGTAGCACGCACTAGTTGTTTAGAGTAGCGCACACTATGCAGTCGGTATAGCACGCGCTAAGGTCGTATCAGGCAGAGTCCAGTGACTACTGGACTGAATTGAATAATGCATAGCGCACGCTATGTGTGAATATTAGCGTACGCTAATTGGTGTCAGTAGCGCACACTGAATCTTGGATGTAGCGCACGCTATTGCAAGCAGGTCAGAGGACAGAAGGTCTGGACTTCAGTTACTGGGCATCAAATATTCAGTTAGCACACGCTAACATTTTGAGTTAACGCACGCTAGGTATATGGCAGTAGCGCACGCTACAAAAGGTACGTAGCGCATGCTACCGATAAGGACAGAGGGTACTGGACTACCCAGTTGTAACACCCCCGAGATATTCAAGGTGTATTACAGCGCCATGGACCCCTACATGAGACCCACCAGGCTAACACAAGAAAACACCACTCGACTAACCATCTCGGTTAGCAAGGAAACAATTATTAACAACAAGAACATAAAACAACACGTCCGGTACAACCGGCATAATAAACATCAACCGACAAATACAGTAACTCCAACACAGACCAATCACAATCTGAG
The DNA here is from genome assembly GCA_033398695.1 of Orobanche coerulescens. Lineage (NCBI taxonomy): Eukaryota > Viridiplantae > Streptophyta > Magnoliopsida > Lamiales > Orobanchaceae > Orobanche > Orobanche coerulescens. The sequence continues at coordinate 52,642,649 of CM065801.1, read as the reverse complement.
AGGAAAAGCCTAAGTACTCGCGAGTACAATCTATAAGTTTACAATTTGGAAAACATCATATCAAAAGAGACAGTAGGAAATAACAAGACTCAATTGCACATGTCAACAACCTTGGCCGACATCCTCGTACCATCCCAGCGCCCGCTCGTCTGGCTGAACATAACCTGAAATCCATAACAAGAATTTTCCCGACAACGGGTCCCCAAAGGGGTTAGCAATTACGCTAGTACAAGTATTCAAGGCAAACCAATCGCTTACACATTTCATAGTACATGCACCAATATCAATTTCAAAAGCCAAAACCAGACATGTCTTTTCCGGAAACAAACAGTCAAACAATTTGCCTTGGGAACAGAGTAATATCATAGATCCCGCCCGAGGCCACTAAGGACCCTCCCGAGCTGGCCACATTATAAAAACAAAACACGCACATGCATCGCCTTGGGAACAGAGTAATATCATTGATCCCGCCCGAGGCCTCTAAGGACCCTCCCGAACTGGCTAGCTATACAAACTCATAAATCCAGGACTCCACCCTTTGGATTCCCTCCTTGATCTCGTCGGACCAACACGAGGTGAGCAAATCACACACAAAATACATTACCATTCCACGTTAAGCATAAAGGTTTCCAAAAATACTTGCCTTGAATTATTGACGACGCGACGAACGGAAAGGAAAGTCACCGACGAACGCTAGGAACCAACGAAACCGAACCTAACGATTCGAAGAATACAATCACAACCATTTCTAAATGAATACGGAATTGGAATACACCCGAAAACCCGCCTACGATTCATGTATATTCGTTTATAAACAACAACGAGGGCGGACCACAACCAAACCCTCTCGATTTCGTAAAAACCACGAAATATACCATGAATCCGTAGGGAAACTAAGAATACCAACAAGATTAATCATATTCATCATGAATTAATCAACAAAACGGAACGAATCGGACAAAAACGCGAAAACCCCCAAATCTACCCAAAAGTAGGGTTATAAAGATCTAACCTTGATTCGCTGGATCGAAGGATGTTATAGGATGATTGATCGGTGATATAAACTCAGAAACTTCATGGATTTGTTGTTTAACAACATGGCTTCATCTCCTCCAAAGCTCCAGCCGCGGACCGAAGAGGAAGGAAATGAAAAATGAATGAAAAAGTGGCTGGTCTGTCATATATATACTGGGCCGGAACTAGCGTGCGCTAGCCTTCCCGGACTAGCGTGCGCTATCGGCCGGTATCGACCGAGTACCCTCGGCCAGGGCCCGCACGACCCGGCACCACCGACCAATTCTGCCGACCATGACTGTCCGCCCGACTCCCGCTAGCGTGTGCTACGGCCGGAAGCCTGCGCGCGCTAGCCGACCTGTCCAGTAGCCTCTGGACTAACAAACTCACCCAGGTAACGTACGCTAGTCGGCCGACAGCGTGCGATACCCCTGCCGGTTAGCGTGCGCTATGACCAAGCGATGGCGTGCGCTACTGCCGATCCCGACCGAGTCCGAACCTCGTAACCCCACCGCCCAAACCCGATGGCGTCGTTAGGCGGCCGATAGCGTGCGCTACACTGCCGGTTAGCGCGCAGCCTTTCCGGCCGTAGCGTGCGCTTACGCCGGTTCTGCCGCACCTATCCGGCCGGTGCCCGCAATCGTCCGGCGATCCATCAACCGTCGCGATGCACCACTGTGGCTCGACGACTGATTTCCGAAACGCATTTTAACGAACACGACGAAAAGTTCGCGGACAACATCAACGGCCCGAAATGAAAACATAATACCATAATTAATCATACGCGACCAAGAAACGGGTCGAGACAACAATTACAGATACGAATACCCGTAACTTTTAAGAAATTACAAAATGGCCCAAAATGCCCGGAAATCACGATACGTGATCGAATAACCAAACTGAAGTTCACAACACGTCCAATAAAGTTAAACGGACTTACAGGAAACTCGAAACAGCCGTTTCGAACGAGATTCGCAAGAATCGAACTCAAGTGCGGAAAAGTCGCTAAAAAGCACGGAACTCAACAAAACAACACCGAAACGAACTCGGATGACAAAAAGTGTAGAATTAATCATTCTCAGAATGACGAAACGGTCATGGGAGAGTCGTCAAAACGGACTCCGGCCGAAAAAAGAAATTTACCGAAAATCGAAAATTGCGGATATTACATTCTACCCTCCTTAAAAGAAATTTCGTCCCGAAACTTAAAACAAGTAGGGAGAAGCAATATCCCGCCAGGAAAACTCAACAAGATACGCAAGAAACGCTTAACTAATGTCCAACGGCGAAACGTTACAAACGACGCAACGGAATATACGGTGTGAAAACACGCTCCACGACGACCAACACAACGTCGCCGTTAGGGATATAATAAAACCAACAAATGACAAGCGTCATCAAACGGATAATACAATCAAGTCAATTATCCGAACAATCACAAAACACAACGAACGAAAATCAATACGATTGACCAACCCAACGATTCATCAATCAAAATGCGAGCCAAACGCTGAACAAATACGGAATTCCACCGCCTAAAGGTTGGAAGATCGAAAACGACAGTAATAACCCGAACTTAAGGGAATTACGAAGGAGCCTGAACGCTCAACAATCACGAAACGAGAACAAAAACCGAACAAACAAACGATTGAGACAACAAAAATCGAACAATCATGTCCGAAACACTTAGGATAATAAAATTCAAACAACAACTCCCGGGATGACCTGGTGAGAACAGCAAGAGGTGCATTCCCATAAGATCTACAGGAAAGGGAATAGCGATTGAAAAGTCCCAACGACAAGCGAGTTATTCCGAAACAATACCACCCTCGTTCGATCAACAAAAACAAGGGATAGGGAAAGTTCAGAAATGTTAACGAGCATAAACGAGTCGATAAAGCCGAAAATACAGAAGTTCAAAATCTGATCCACTTCGAATAAATGAACTATTAGAACCAAAAGATGTTACTTCCGAACAAGGTTCACAAGAATCAAACCGAATTCGGAAAAGTCACAGCGATAACCAGATCGACTCAAAATCAGATTACAGCTCGTTCGAACGATGAAACCAAGGTACAGAACAAGTTCAGAAGGTATCAATGAACACGAGCGAATCGATAGACTGGAGAAAGAGAAGATATAGAAGTCAAAATAGTACGGGTATTACATTTGACCTCGCCCCCGAAACTCACAACAACGGAACCAAGGTAACAATACAACAAGCAACCGACACAACGCGGAACAATCACCGATGCACACAATCATACCAACCCGAGCTCTAACAGCTCGCATATATGCGATAACGCATTGTTATTGCCCAAAATATCCATCCGAAGATTAAATACTGCTGGAGACGGACAACAAACAACAATTGCGGGAGCACTTCCGAGAGAAGATAAATAAGACAAGATTTGCCGGGTTTGTTAGGCCCGGGCTTGAATGCTCTCGCGAGATGCTATTAATACAAATATTCGTGGATACAAGTATTAATGAGAGAAATCTAAATACAATGAGTGTAAAAAGACTCTGTTAATCCGGCTCTTGAGCGAAGCTCGGTGTTCTTCGTCCCCGCCGATCGTCTGCCTGATGAGAGAGGCCGGGAGAAGAAAAACCGAAAGATAGCTGTTGCCAAGAGTTGGAAATAGCCAAGTGCTGTGTGTTTTGCTTGTGAAGTATGCTAAAATGCGAGAATGCCAGAGAGGAAATACAAGTGCTGGGGGCCTTGTATATATAGGGGCTGAGGTGCCTTGTCTCCTAGTGGGCGATCGTCTTTCGGCCATTAATATAATGGGGCGATCGTCCTAAAGATCACATGGGCTGCCTGCCAAAAGTCCAGAGATCCAGCCGGAAGTCAGCTGTGTGGTCCAATGAGGAGCCAGCACGCGTCCGGAAGTACTGTCACAGGTGGTCCCACATCGTTACTTTCGGCGGACTTGTCAGTAGGTGAGGTAGGTGCCAGGCTGTGGTCACATGTCTTGTCTGCCAGCTCCTTTTGCAGGTCTGTGGCCCTGTTGGTAGGTGAGGTAGGTGACAGGTCTGTCAGCGCCTTTTGTGGATCTGCACGTGGGTGCTGTCCTGTGGCTCGGCCCTTGCCGACTGGATGGCCATCGGCCCTGATCGGCATGAAGCGGTCATCTCTAGCTGGTCACCGAGAGACGGTCGGTCTCCAAGGGTCGGTCGGCAGTGCCGAGGGAGGATCGCTAGACGGTTGCCAGGAGTCGGTCGCCGAGTGCCGAGAGGCGATCGTATCTGAGGTCGATCGCTCGGCACCAGGACTTGTCCTAGGACCTTCGGTTGGCCGATTTAGCTTGTCCGCTGGGTAAAGGCTCGGTCGCCTGGTCGCTGGTCGGCAGATCTGCTTTGGCCGCTCGGCAGTGACTCGGTCGCCCGACCTCCGAGGCGATCGCCGGTCGGAAGGTGTTAATTCTTGACACAACAATTGCCCCCCAGCTTGCTCCTATGTTGAAGACATGGGGCGAGGTGGTTCTTGCTGGCGATCGTGTAAGATGAGGACGGGCAATCTTGCTGAGCTGACTTTGGTTTGGACTTGGGCTATCATGGTCGATTGGCTTAGCTATCTTTCGGTCTTGTACCTGCAAAAACAACATTGGTCGATCCCCCATGGAAACTTGGTGGTTTCGCTTTGTTTGAGGAATCGTGCACAGTTGCGGAGATCGATGGACCGACTCCATGACCGTGTCTTGGTGCGCGAAGACATTAAGTGTCTCGTGACTCACTTTATTATGAGGGTCCTCTGTTAGGCTGCGCCTCGCCTCGTATTTAAACGAAGGGCGTGCGGTCTCGGTCTAGAGGAGTCCTTGCGCGGGGCAGCGTCGGATGAATCAACTCCACACCCGCGGCTTGTTAGCTCTGCTTCCACCTCGGCCAGCCATGGAGATGGCCGACCTCGACGGTGTACGTTGAGATGGGGGTTGTGGCACGTGTCCACTGATTAATGTTGGAGAGCCCTTAGACTACGCCGACCTCGTATTTAAACGAAGGGCGGGCGATCTCGGCCGAAAGGGACCTTGCATGGCTGAAGCAGCCGGTTCTATCGACTACCAGGACCATGGCTTTATGATGTGCGGTGGAGGCGATCTTATGCCTTAGTCCGTCATGTTAGATGCTGGACTGTAGATGGCGATCGTGTCCTCCGGGTTGCTGATGATGTAGCGTGATGATCGGCGATCGGGCCAGAAGACTGGCGATCGTCGCTCGGCTGTCGATCGATTTATTCGTAGGTCGATATTGGCGATCGGGCGGGAGATCGTCGTCCAGGTGCCGATCGCGCTGCTCACAGGCTAAGAAGAAACCTTTGCCTGGCCAGAAAATCTGCGGCTCTAGCCCGGAAGGCTGCGTAGGTCGTAGGTTGGGTCTTCGTGAGATGCCTGAACATAGGCGAAAAGCCCTGAAATCCTCCTAGGACCGCGTAGAGGGCGGTCTCATCACTTACGGGCTCGCCGTTGAGGATGATCACGTCTACCCGGTCGATGTAGTTCGAGTCGGACTCTTCTTCTCCCTGCTTGATTTGCATCATGCGAAGGGGACCTTCTGGCCGGACGACCCGGGTGGCGAAGTGCTCCGTGAAGACGTGCGCCAGCTCGTTGAAGGAGCCAATGGACCGAGGTGGCAATGAAGTGTACCACCGGTGGGCGAGGTCGTCCAGCGTCAGAGGGAACATTCGGCACCTGGTCGCATCTGATGCCCCACACCCGGTCATGTAGATGTTGAACTTCCTCAGGTGCATCTGGGGGTCCGATCGCCCCTCGTACATGGGTGTTTGTGGGGGAGCGATCTTGTGCTGCACTGGGGCGAGCTCGATGTCGATCGTGAGCGGCTCGCTTGGCCCGTCGATCGTCTTCTTGGCACCTGCCCTGGATTCCAGGAGTGCCTTCATGTCGTCGAGTTGACGTTGCATCGCAGCCATCGCCGTGGCTTGGTCGTTTGCGGATCGGCTTTGGGAGCAGGAGCCGAGGCGATCGTGTACCGATCTCCGGACTCCGCTGCTGCCGGCCTCGGCTATTTGGCGAGGGGGAGCCAGACGGCTGGGCTGCCTTCTGGGAGTCGGGTAGGCCGAGCTCCTGGTGACGGACTCAAACTCCGTCGTCTCGTAGCTGGGGCCGGACTGCCCCGGTCGCCAGGTCGGGTCACTGCCCAGGCGATCGAAGACAGAGGTGCCCCGGCTGGCGAGCGCCTCTTCTTGCGGACGGGAGCCTCCTGGCGACCGCTCGGCCAGTGATGCCTTGAGCTTCCGTTTGGACTTCCGGCGGACGGCCGAGGGGTTGATAGCAGGAGGCGCGTCGAGAGCACTCCGTCGCTCCTGTAGGACGGCCAGGGCCCCTTCGATCTGTTCTTTGGTTCGGAACCGATCGAGCGAGTGGCTTGGGCCGCCGTCCAGGGACGGGATCGAGCGTCTCTGACCACGGCGGCTACCCTCCACCATCGGCTGTGGCTCGGACTGGGACGGAACAGGGTCCGCCGGCCGGGCTTTCTTCGACGCGGAGGCGGAAGACATGATTTCTGAAAGATTTCTTTGAAGTGCAGTGAGTGTCACTTCAAGTATCTGCCCCGAGAACAGTGAGTGTTCTTCGGGACGGTAGGTGTAAAAATTTGAGGGTTGTATGCCCTTCCTCTAGCGCCAATTTTTATTGCCCAAAATATCCATCCGAAGATTAAATACTGCTGGAGACGGACAACAAACAACAATTGCGGGAGCACTTCCGAGAGAAGATAAATAAGACAAGATTTGCCGGGTTTGTTAGGCCCGGGCTTGAATGCTCTCGCGAGATGTTATTAATACAAATATTCGTGGATACAAGTATTAATGAGAGAAATCTAAATACAATGAGTGTAAAAAGACTCTGTTAATCCGGCTCTTGAGCGAAGCTCGGTGTTCTTCGTCCCCGCCGATCGTCTGCCTGATGAGAGAGGCCGGGAGAAGAAAAACCGAAAGATAGCTATTGCCAAGAGTTGGAAATAGCCAAGTGCTGTGTGTTTTGCTTGTGAAGTATGCTGAAATGCGAGAATGCCAGAGAGGAAATACAAGTGCTGGGGGCCTTGTATATATAGGGTCTGAGGTGCCTTGTCTCCTAGTGGGAGATCGTCTTTCGGCCATTAATATAATGGGGCGATCATCCTAAAGATCACATGGGCTGCCTGCCAAAAGTCCAGAGATCCAGCCGGAAGTCAGCTGTGTAGTCTAATGAGGAGCCAGCACGCGTCCGGAAGTACTGTCACAGGTGGTCCCACATCGTTACTTTTGGCGGACTTGTCAGTAGGTGAGGTAGGTGCCAGGCTGTGGTCACATGTCTTGTCTGCCAGCTACTTTTGCAGGTCTGTGGCCCTGTTGGTAGGTGAGGTAGGTGACAGGTCTGTCAGCGCCTTTTGTGGATCTGCACGTGGGTGCTGTCCTGTGGCTCGGCCCTTGCCGACTGGATGGCCATCGGCTCTGATCGGCATGAAGCGGTCATCTCTAGCTGGTCACCGAGAGACGGTCGGTCTCCAAGGGTCGGTCGGCAGTGCCGAGGGAGGATCGCTAGACGGTCGCCAGGAGTCGGTCGCCGAGTGCTGAGAGGCGATCGTATCTGAGGTCGATCGCTCGGCACCGGGACTTGTCCTGGGACCTTCGGTTGGCCGATTTAGCTTGTCCGCTGGGTAAAGGCTCGGTCGCCTGGTCGCTGGTCGGCAGATCTGCTTTGGCCGCTCGGCAGTGACTCGGTCGCCCGACCTCCGAGGCGATCGCCGGTCGGAAGGTGTTAATTCTTGACACAACACGCATAAACCGCTACGAGGCGACAACATCCAATACCAACATCACACCCCTCACAGAGGCTACCACGACAACTGTGTGGCGAACGACTCAACGCTCACACCACCAATTCAACAACAACTCGGGGGTTAACACCCTAACGAGAGTACGAACATCACACATATATTCCCGGACCACAAATAGGAATGATAGGTTTTGAAAACGAAAACCACCTTTTGAAAATAATTTGCAAGCACCAGTTGATCTTGAGTATCATATATCAAAAAGTAGTACAAACATCGTCATCGAGACTTTTAAAAAAATTCATCTTGCGTTTGATAAAAAAAAATGAAGACACCTTTCGTTAAATTAAAACTTTTCAGCTATATTCGACCTTCGGGTCTAAGCGAATGCATTTCTAAATCATTAGAAATATCTCAAAATATTTTGCTCCTCAAAGTAGAATAATTTTGAAACATAGCGTGGCGCTAGTAGGCATCTTGAGAACACTGTGAGAAAATAATTCATTTTAAAAGTACGTCTCGAGGTTTATTTTCTAAGACACCCAAGGTTTTTCAGAAGTATAATAGGCCAAAATGCCCAAAATTCGCACGTATCAAGATTCACTTAAACACATCATATCACACGCATCAAATCGCTCAAAATCACGACAGTGATATACAATCCTTAGGATATGTTTAACAACATCGTTAAAACAACAATCGGTTTATCAAAACTAGATGGAAAACGATATCAAGAACAAAACTACAAAAAGTCAACTCTAGGGATTCAAGAAAATACCTAGATTCGGCGAAGAACAATGGATTAGATGATGTTAAAAATCATCTAGGATACTCCAAAACACTTTTGGATGGAAGAAAATCAGCCCAGATGCGAACCCTAGTCGCTACGTCTCAAACTCATGGAGGAAGAAGAAGAAATGAAGAAAAATGCAACTTCTAGACTGGTGTCCAGTATTTATACTGGACACAATTAGCGTGCGCTAATCATTAAGGTTAGCGTGCGCTATCACGGCATCAAACAAAACTCCTGACCAAAAATACACCGTTAGCGTGCGCTAACCCCAAGTGTTAGCGTGCGCTAACGAGAACTTCGCACCCGTCGATGGCGCTGGATCGCCCGAACTACTGGTAGCGTGCGCTATCCTCCCCTTAGCGTGCTACCACGCACTCTCGCGCGCTAACCGCAAAGCGTAGCGTGCGCTAACGACCCACGAGACAACAATGAACATATCGAAAAATTACATGCCGTAGACCTTTCTCACAAGGATTTACCAGGCTAAGCACAATTTCCCATGTCATTTCGAAAATGCTAAAAAGACCAATGACGGTAATATTTTCCAAAGCTCACAAAATCATTTGTCAAACCATCATGAAATGTTCAAGGCCAAAATGCCAAAACTTGATTCAGGGAATCGGTTTTACGAAATAAAACTCAGTTTGCAAAATGCCGAAAGCCGTTTTGAAAGAACTCACGCAGCGGATAAAATGCGGTTCGAAAATACATCAGCAGTGACGACACTCCTCGTATAAACCAAATACGAAAGTCTAATAAACACATATCGTGAAATCAAAATCCACAGAAGGATTCCATCACTTAACGACTAATCATACAAATAAATCGTGTCACACGAGGCACAACACAAGGAAGGGAGTTTTACATCCATAGGTCGCACGTAAGTGACGACCGCCCCTCGATACTAATCACGACCAATGATCTCAAACGACGCGTCGCGATGCGACTAAGTCAGACAAAATCCAACGAGACAAAACTTAACAAACACAACTAGACTCAACAGCCTAGGTTTCCCCAGGCTAATCTGATTTTAAAATCGTATACTCTAGTTATTCGAAAATAAAACCGATAAGTTAAAAATCGTTTTCAAGACCCTTTCAAACACGACAAGGGCTTAACAGCGGTAACATTTTATAAAATATCCTGAACACTTTTATACACGACCTTTAAATACCGACACAAGGTTTTATTTGAAAATACAAGGCTGGCTCGCCCAAATTCATGTCACTTTTCAAAAACCCACAATACGATCAAGTCTAAGAAATTTTCAAGCATGCACGCCACATGTATTATTATTAATAGAAACACATTGGTTGTAAATATTAATAATTAGCCAAGTACCATCAATTCCCGAACACACGCATATACGGCATTCAAAAATCACCAGTTCAACAAGCGCAACTCGGAAACACTAATTCTAAGCATATGTCAAAGTATGAAGGCTAGATATCTAGAGTTGTTTTCATCTTAAGTTTCGGGACGAAACTTCTTTTTAGGGAGAGAGGATGTAATACCCGAGATTTCTGATGTGTAATTGAACCTTGTGATATTGTAATTGTTGTATTTTTATCTGAGTATTATTCTCCGTATTTCATGATCCGGTGTTGTTGAGCGCATGATTGCATGATTGTGTTCAATATTGTGATTTTTCACTTGTAGCGCACGCTATCGACTAGGCGTAACGTACGCTAATCTGGGTATTGTAGCGCACGCTATATGAACCTTAGCGCGCGCTATACGTAGTCAGCATGATTGAGACGTGTTGGTAGGTGAGATCAGGCCGGGGATCTTGGTCGGATTATGTCGGGATGAACCTGGACGGCTTTCGGGAAAAAGCTAAGTCAACGTGGTAGCGCACGCTACTCATATGAGGATAGCGCACGCTAAATGCTGAGTAGAGTGAAGTCAGTAAGTTTCGTATAGCCGTTAGCGCACGCTATGAATATGGACTAGCGCGTGCTAATAACCATTTTCTATATATAGGACAACATCCTTTTTCATATTTTCAGACTTTTCACTTCCCACATCCGAATTCTTGGACTTAGAAAGTCACTCTCTTCATCCTAAACCCTTCATATCATCATCCTATCCCGAGTTGAAGATTGTAGATCATTGGAGATTGGTGTTCAAGCTCTCGGTGTTGGATTTCTTCAAAGTTCCTTCGTGTTCTTCGCTACTTTGAGGTAGGTGATTCTTTACCAATATTAGTAGTATTCGGAAGGATGTTTTGATCATGATTTGGGATTTTCTAGTCAGTTAAAATTCGTAAGTAGTCAAACATCATGTGTTAAAAGGATATTTTCGATGTTTCGGTACTTCTTCATCGTATAAACTGTTGAACCTTTTTAGTGTTTGGACTCCTAAGCATATTCATGTATCTTCTAACCGATATTGGCCAGTTCATGGAGATTAGCAAGTTCTTAGGTCTTTACATAATGGAATCATACGCTTTAGGATTTGGAATGGATTGAACTTAAGATATTTTCTTGAAGATCAAGATGAATTAAGATGTTGTGATGGTTAATCGTATCCTTGTACCTTGAAGTAGTTTAATACGTAAAGATCTTTCACAAATCGTATGAGCATAGTATGGACGGAGATGACATGTTTTATCACTGAAGATTTCATGAGTTTCATCACCATTAGATCAGTTTTCTGCCCAATAGTAAACTGCCATGCACAGGTAGCGCACGCTAAGATGTATGTATTAACGTGCGCTATCGGGAATGAGTAACGTACGCTACGTTTGGTACGTAACGTACGTTATGTCATCGAGCGAGTCAGTCGGCTGATCAGAGAGGACTGCCGGTACATAAGCTAGCGTACGCTAGACTTCGTCGTTTACGTATGCTAACGGGCAGGCGTAGCGCACATTACGTAGAGTACATAGCGTACGCTAAGTAGTTTAGGCAGATTGCATTTTTAGAGTTTTCGGCCGTAGACCGGGTTGTTAGACATTCGTACGACATAAGATAAATTCTATATTATTTCTTTTGTTAAGGTTTGAGCTTGCTACGTTGATCGAAGTAGACGACCTTCGAGTGTGTTGAGATCGTTGGAGTGATCTGTTCTTGCCATCTTTGAGGCAAGTATCGTATTTTAAGTTATTGATATTGTATTGTTGATCGTGTGTACGATTTATTCGTGTTGTTGAACATGAGATTATATTCTTTGAGTTGGCATGATATTTACGTCGATGAACGTGTTGATTTGCATATGTGTATGCATAATGGTATTGTTTGTGTTGTAAATGATCCGAGGGGACCATGAGGATCTATGCTGAGGGCGCTGGATCGAATGTCCACCATGCGTTGGTCTGACGGGATCATCATGGGGATCTATGCTGAGGGCGCTGGATCGTTGGATGCGTTGGTCCGACGGGATCATCATGGGGATCTATACCAAGGGCGCTGGATCATTGGATTACCCTGTATTGTATTGATGGAATCGTGAGGATTCACATCGTTGGTTTCCGATGACGGAAGTCTGTTTTGTATGTTTTATGATGCATTGATGATTTATGTATTGCGATACTTGTACTAGCATCGTTTTGCTAACCCCTTCGGGGGTGGACATTGTTTTGATGTTCAGGTAGCCGAAGAGCAGGGAGGCAACCACAGTACCGACATGACGATGAGTTGACTCAGTGATGTGGTTGATGTTTATTGTTATGGTGATTCGTCTTCTTGGTTCACTTTAGTACTCGAGTACGTGTGTTTTAATAATGTCATTTTCGATATGGTTGTATAAATTAACTCCTTGGATCAGTTGAACCGGTTCTGTATTTTGAATTTCAGTGGTACTGTTGAATTATGTTTACATTTCTTTTAATTAGCCTTGTAAATCCTTACTTAAAGGGTTTACGACACTGTAATTATTCCGAATATCTCGGGGTGTTACAGTCATGACCTGAAAAACAATATCCCCCAACGGGGTCAATTACACAGAACAACAATCCTCAAGAGTTGAATACACACAATCCTGTCGAAACATACGCAATCAAACATGCTATATGAATCAACTAACAGTACGGCTCAAAGTAATGGCGCCACACTACGTCCGGGATGGAAATGTGTCCGTGCACAATCCACCAACGAGTATCGATCGAAAACACGTGTGGTCTTGTACCTAATCAGTCTCACGAAGCAATCGACTCGTGTGCACAGTCCAATGTGAGGCCAACAACCAACACACGACTTAAATGTGCCCGACATAAAAATCCTACACATACCAACCGGCACGCCAGTATGTCCCGGAATGCCTCGATATAACAAAAGTGACATCGAAAATGAATAATGACTCACCAAGATGAAATGATGATGAATTGAATGACAGCTCAATGAAATGATTGGAACCGTCGTTCCTCGTGAATGAAGTAATTAAGTGACACTTACAAGTTTTAAAATGGTTAGTACCTTATGAATGAATTATGATTATGAATGAACAACAACGAAAGGAATGAATATCCTTTTAACTGAGTAAGAATTAACTTACACAACACCGATGAAGAATGTCTGTCCACGAACAATGTCCTAAATGAAATGTCGGTCGCTCGAACAACCTTGAATAACACAATTACCAATAATTCGATCAATACACGCATCAAACACGATTATAACCAACTCAAACGTCGATACAACAATATCCAAACTCGTAGGTGCACTCTAACGAATACGTTGAAAATATCCTTCCCGTTGGTTACAACCAAAACCCAAATTATCGAAACCAACTTTCAAATGATTGATTCAAACCAGCAAAACCATATCAATGGCATCAATAATCCAATAGGAATCCACAATTCAAGATTACAACAACATTAATCGGAAATACCCAAATTAACCGAAGTCAACCCCAAAGGTTCTTGAAATAAATTCCCAAAATAGCCATTAAATCCGTAGGAATATATTTATCCAAGGTAGATAATCCATATCTAACATATTCCAACAACAATCCAAGCTTACACGAAGAAATCGGAAGGAAAAACTCAAAAATACGAAATTCTACCTTTGATTTGAAGTTTTGGAGATGATGAAGTGATGATTAATCCAACTCAAAGACTTGAAGATGATGATTGATGATTACAACTCGAAGAATACTCTCCAAATCGCTCCAAATTGTCCGGAACCGATGAGAGAATGAGAAGAAATGACAAATGCCGAAATCCGGCTACACTGTCCAATTTATAGAGATTCCAGTTTAGCGCGCGCTATCCCCAGTTCTTAGCGTGTGCTAACGGGTGTTTTGGTAAGTCTAGTACTCACCGTCCGACAACAGTAGCGCGCGTTACGTACCTTCTTGTAGCGTGCGCTACAGCTGAACACTCAGCGTGCGCTAACCCCAAAATGTTAGCGTGCGCTAACGAATTATCTGATGCCCAGTACTGGAGTCCAGAACCTTCTGTCCTCTGATCTAATCGCGGTAGCATGCGCTACAATCAATATTTAGCGCGCGCTACAATATCGATTGCGTACGCTAAAAACCACTCATAGCGTGTGCTATGAATTAATCCAATGCAGTCTAGTAGCCACTGGACTCAACCTGATCCGACCTTAGCGTGCGCTATACTGGTTGCATAGCGTGCGCTACTTTAGCCTACTGGCGACCGCTACTTACCATTTGTAGCGTGCGCTACTTATAACCCAACTGCAGTCCAGTGCCTTCTGGACTGCCTGCTTGAAACATACTAGCATGCGCTAGTGTTGAGAGGTAGCATGCGCTACCCGTACTCAATTAGCGCACGCTAAAGAGAGTACGTAGCGTGCGCTACTCCTCACACACAACACACTATGAAATGACAATGATGGTAAACACCGCACGATTCTCCAATTAGATTGATGATGAATGACGATTGATACACGATACAATTACTCTGAACGATGAATACAATGATTGAATATGAGTGACAAATGATCATTAATGAGTGAAAAATACTGAGTGACAATTACTGAATGATAAATACTGAATGATACTGACTGAATTACAACCGGGTATTACATTATGATAGGAACTTAGGGGTATAATCACAGCCTTTGTTGTACGAGGTGGAGTAGTTGTGACCTTTACGTGACTTGGGGCCTCTTTGGGTTCAGGAATGGGTTCCACTCCCCTGACAAACACCTTACTAGACTTTCCTTTTTGGGGGAACGAGTCATATCCTAAACCACGTTTCTCGTGGGCATGCTGCACAGTGATTATAATGTCGTTCATCCTTCTCGATGTTTTTTCAAATGATTTAAGGATGGTCTCGAGTTCTCCTTCTCGTTTCTCGAGAATTTGAATATTGCTTCTAACAAAGCATAATCATTTGCCTTGCAAATTGTTATGAGATTTTACCTAATTTAGTTATGTTGTAATTTGATGATTGATTTCCATGAGTTTTTCCTGAGTAATTTTGCTGTTTTAACAGTCTAAAGACACTTTTTCATAATTGTTCTTTAGCAAATCATTTTCATCTTTCAGCTCTGAGTTTAAAATGGCGAGCTGTATGTTTTTCTGTTTGAGCATCTCATGGGCTTTTTGAATGGTTTTAAATTCATTCATCATATTTTCAAAAGTATGTGATGCATTGATAGGAATATTTGAGGTTGAGCTCACCTCATCGTTTCTGTCTTCCTCATCCTCTTCTTCTTTGGCCATAAAGCATATATATACTTTATCCTTTATTTCATCGTTGGAGGAGTCACTATCAGTGATTGCATGTAGGCACTCCTCGGTCTTGGTTGATGTGGGCGAGGCTTCTGATTCACCAATCAGGGACTTGAGCTTGTTTCTCCAGACACGCCTCTTCTCATCGTTTTCCTTTGCTCGGCTTTAGGCAACTTTTGTACTTTTGGATGAGGATATTTATTCGCATAATGTCCTGGTTTCCTGCAGTTGTAACATATGTTAGAATCTCTAGATGAAGAGGATTCATAACTCACCCTGTTGAATGGCTTTGGCCTGTATGGGGCCTTTCCAGATTTCTTGATGAACTTCTTGAATTTGTGCATAAGCAGGGCCATCTCATCTTGTGACAGGATGTCATCGTCGTTGTCTGCACGCTGATTTGGATGTGCTGGGTGTGGAACTATGTCTCCTGTCAGATACAGCGGCCAGTGTTGTAGTCTTGATAGGTGACTCTTTGGATTTCTCTCTCCGATCTATAGCATACTCAAATGCCTTTAGGTCAGAAAAGAGATCGAAAGTGCAAATATCATTTAAGTCACAAGACACACGCATAGCTGTAGTTTTTATGTCCCATCGGGCAGAGAGTGATCTAAGGATATTTAAATTTTTCTCCTTTTGGGTATAAACTTTACCTAATGCTTCAAGTTCACCGACAATGCCGGTAAATCTGAGGTCAAGCTCCTCAAGCTTTTCAGAAGATTTCATTTCAAAAGACTCGAACTGCGGAGTTAGTTTAGAAATTTTATTTTCTTTCAAGAGCTCAGTTCTTTCGCAAATAAGCTTGAGTTTCTCCTAGATTTGTTTGGCTGTCTTATAGCTTTTTACCTTCGAGAATGTGCCTTTGTCGAGAGTGACAAATAACACATTCTTAGCAACACTGTCGAGTTTTGCATGCTTGTGATCGTTCGTTGTCCACTCCTTGCGCTCCTTCTCGAGCATATCCATATAAGGTTTCCCATCCATCCTTGCGGCAGTGTTGACCTTCACTATGTTGATTGGTCCTTCCTGGATGACGAAGATCATCTCTTCGTGCATTGCTGCAAGATGAGCTTCCATCCTAATTCTCCAATCATCAAATTCATTAATAGAAAACATAGGGACTTTGTTGACCATATAGGTGTCCATGATAGAAGTAAGATAAATGATAAGAATATGAAAATAAGGTTTTCAAAATCTAGTGATTTTTGTGGGTCTGATTCGGTTAAAAATCAACTGATTCTTTGTAGAATAAACCACTTCGATACCACATGTTGGCCACACGGTATATAGTAAACATCTTAGAAGGAGGGGTTGAATAAGCTGTATCTTTTTCGAAGTTATTTGGGTAGCGAAAGTCGGATATTAAGTTGCTTTAAATACAGCAACTAGGTAATCTTCTGTTTGCTTGGTGCGTACAGGGTTTTTGCGATATGTATACTTAAATCACAAGGCATATATGAAAATAATAAATGATAATGTAAATACACACAAGTTTAATTGGTTCGAGGTAAACCCCTCTACATCCACTGGTTCTCCACACATGAGTAAGATGTTTATTAAAATCATGGCGGACACAACTATGTGACTTTAACTAAACACGCCGTTGTATCGTTCACGTAGATTGATACAGACGATAGTAGATTGGTCCGTTCACATAGATTGGCTTGGATTCTTTGACTGTCTTCTTCTTACACAGATCGAATCTTCATCTTCAATTCTATTCTTCCCACATATGTCGAAACTAGCAAGGCTTAGTCCACACAGGGCTAAGTTGATCTCAAAGTAAGGTTTGGTAGAACAAGTTCAAACAACAGTTGTATGCTTGATGAGCGTTCGTTGTAAGGTGTGATGTTTGCGTTGAGAACTCTGCATATTTCTTCTCTTGATGAGGATGTATGCTCAAGGAAATATTTTTCTCTTTGTAAGCTTGATATTCAGATTGTCATAGCTAATGTGTCAGGTGAATTTCGCGAAGTAATTCTTGAGTTCTTGAGCAATGTTCTCTTGCTTGGGGCCATTTATAACCTTGAAGATAAATCCATTATAAATGTAGTCGTTGGTCGGTAGATGAGATTGAGACTGCTCTGATTGGCGACTTCAGAATGTTTGAATTAAAGGCGATTTGCATTTAATGCTTCAGACATTCTTTTTACTAGCATTAAATGCTCTTCAGACTGTAGTCTTTTCGGCCGCATTAAATGATGTCTTATCAGGATTAAATGCTACTTTAACCGTGAATATTTTGTGAATAAACAATGTTTGCTTTCACAACGGTTTAACGTTTTTCTTCAGTCCTGTTGGATATGTGTTTTACTTTTCCTAAGTAAAACACCTACAGAATATTTGTTGTATCCAACTTCTTCATCTCTTGTTGTATATTGATGAATGCGATGTAGGAAGGGACTCTTGACTTGCCGGAAGCTCTTTTACTGTATGGACATATTGTATGATATTTCCTTATAGCTTCCATACTTAGACCAAAATGATGACTTTGAATAACTTGTTGTATGGGGCAATTATCAAAACTCAGTGGTTGATTTTTCCCAACAAATTCCGTACTAAGTATATGCTCTAAACTCACATTTATCGCTAGTACAATGGATTTATTTGAAAGTGCATATCACAGTGTGTCTTTACTTCTCTCATTCCCAAATTAGACTTACCTTCAAATTAGGCCATCATAAATTTGGACGACAACACATGTTTCGGTCGTCCTGTCGTCATCTCTTGATGTACGCTAAATTTATGAAAAATTTACAGCAGCTAATATATTTCACAAAAATATTACAGAAATCACCATAAAAATGTTATAGGATTAGGTTCCTAAACAACTTTATGTAGAAACAATATTCCAATAATTTGTTGTAAAATGTTTGTAACAGAAACTACAAGAACTTGAACATAAGCGAAAGTAGAAATTATCAGAGAAAATCATATGTATTTATTCAACAAATGAGCCTATTTATAGAAATTTTTCTCGTGTTTCTGCTTTGTCGTGCTTCTTGCATTCTCGCGCATCTTGAATTGTCGTGCTTCCGTATTGTCGTGCTTCTGAATTGTCATGCTTCTAGCATTGTCATGCTTCTGCGTTGTCTTGATTTAGGCATTGTCGTGCTTCCGACATTGTCAGGATTAGCAATGGGCTATGTGTTCACAAAATACATAAGTCACTCTTGTGGCTCATAACACTTCCCCTTGTACACATTCTTGTTATTGTTATTCTTGATTTGATCACATACAAATACTGACATACATATGATCACAATTTCGCTCCCTCTGAAATAAGAAATACTGCTATAGAAGTTTTTAACCTTGCTTGTTTGTAGTTCTTCGCATACCAATATGGTACACTAATTTCTCAAATATAGATGACGGTAATGATTTAGTAAATAAATCAGCAAGAATTTGACTCGAGCAAATCTGTTGAATATCTATTTCTCCATTGTTCATCAGTTCATGGAAAAATTCTGGAGATATATGTTTAGTTCTATCCCCCTTTATGTATCTGCCTCTTATTTGATCTATACAAGCTGCATTATCCTCAAAAATAACAGTGGGACTGTCTGTAACTAGTTTTAGTTGGCAAGTATTTTGAAAATGTGTTATAACTGACCTCAGCCGAATAGACTCTCGCCCAGCTTCATAAAGCGTAATTATCTCAGAGTGGTTGGATGAGTTATCCACTGCTTAGAGGATTGCCATGAAATTGTTGTTACGTTTTAGCAAAATACATAACCAGTTTGTGAACGGGCTTTATGTGGGTCGGACCTATATACTACATCAGTATAACCAACTAACCCTCGGTCAGTGATTTGATTTAAATATAATAACCCCATATTTGTAGAGCCACGAAGGTAATGTAAAATTTATTTAACTCCAATCCAGTGCCTTCATGTTGGATTGGAACTATATCGTACGAGTATATTTACAGCAAAAGCGATATCTGGTCTAGTACATTGTGCAAGATACATTAATGCTCCAATAGCATTAAGATATGGTACTTCAAGGCCAAGTATATCTTCGTTAGGTTGTTTTGGTCTGAATGGATCTCTTTCTATGTCTAAACTGCGGACAACCATTGGGTGCTCAAAGGATGAGCCTTGTCCATATTAAATCGTTTGAACAGACTTTTAGTATAAAAAGATTGGTGGAAAGTATTCCACTATCTCTATGCTCTAATTCAAGACCAAGGCAAAGCTTAGTTTTTCCAAGCACTTTGACCTCAAATTATTTCTTGAGATATTTAACAGCACTAGATAACTCTTTAGGAGTGCCAATCCGATTCATGCCATCAACATAAACAACAATAATAGCAAATCCGGCGGTTGTTCTTTTTATAAACACACATTGACAAATCAGATCATTCTTGTAACCTTCTTTATAAGGTATTCACTTAGTCTATGATACCATTTGCGTCCGGATTTCTTTAAACCATACAATGATCTTTGTAGTTTTATTGAGTGCAATTCACGAGGGATGTCAGTTATAGGCATTTTAAATCCTTCAGGAATTTTCATATATATATATATTCGCATCTAGTGAACCATATATGTTTGCTGTTACGACATCCATTAAGCAAATTTCTAAGTTCTCATGGACAACCATACCAATGAGAAAACATAAAGTGATTGTGTCCATTATTGGTGAATATATCTCATCATAATCTACACCAGGTCTCTAGAAAAAACCTTGAACTACAAGTCGGGCTCTATATCTCACAATTTCATTTTTCTCATTCCTTTTACGAACAAAAACCCATTAATATTCCACTAGTTTTATATTATACGGGGTTCGACTGATTGGTAAAAACACATCGTGTTTTTCTAGGGAAGCTAATTCAAACTTTATTGCGTCTTCCTATTTATGCTAGTCGTGCCTTTGTCGACATTCTATTATGGAAATTTGTTCACAATTATAATCATTGCTCGTTATTTCTTGAGCTATTAAGAATGCAAAAATATCGGCAATGATCATTTCTTGTCGACTCCATGTTTCACTGCAAAACTTGTATGGTTTTCAATATGTTCCAAGTTTGCAATTTTTGTAACAATCTCTATTGGAGCATTGGGCTCTGCATATTCATTTGGAGTATCTTTAATTGTTTTTTATATCAATTTATTCACCAGTCTCCCCCCTTCATTTTCGAGGAACTATGTCTTTCGATCCAATGGGTCGACCATGTTTTTTATGCATGAAATCTATTTTTGTTTGTTGTTGGTGTATTTATAGCTGGAATGTGAGATTTTGTTGGTGTATTTATAGATGGAATGTGAGATTTTGTGACTTTCCTGGCATCACTGAATGCATCAGAAAGTCTATTAGCAATATCTTGTAAATAAATTATTCTCCTTACTTGATTCTCACATTGCGAAGTACGTGGGTCTAAGTGGAATAAGCCTTGTTGATAGCAGGAGAGACTTTTTGCTGAATATTATTATTCATAACCTTATCCCTACTGATTGAGAGAAACATTATTTCATCAAAATGACAATCTTGAAATGTAGCTGTAAATAAGTCACATGTCATTGGTTCCAGATATCTAATGATTAATGGGGAATCAAACCCAACATCTATGCCACATCGGCGTTGATGACCTATTTTTGTCCTTTGAGGAGATGGTATAGGAAGTTGAACAAAACATCCAAATATGCGCATATGGGAAATGTATGGATCAAGGCCAATAGTTATTTGCATATGGGATTGTACATCATAAGCAGTGGGGCGTAGTCTAATGAGCATTGATGCATGTAGTACTGCATGACCCCATGCTTTAGTCTTGAGTTCTGATCGCATTAACAATGTTCGTGCAACAACTTGGATTCTTTTAATCAATGACTCCGCCAATCCATTCTGAGTATGGACATAAGCTACAGGGTGTTCAACATTAATCCCCAGTGCCATACAATATTCATCAAAACTTTTTGACGTAAATTCCCATGGATTGTCCATTTTTATGTTTTTTATTGGACGAGATGAGAAATATGTCCTTAGTTTAATGATTTGTGCTAATAAACATGCAAAGGCAACATTACGGGAGGACAATAGGCACACATGAGACCACCTACTGGATGCGTCTACTGAGACCATGAATTACCTAAATGGTCCACTTACAAGGTGTATTGGTCCACATATGTTCCCGTGGATACGTTGTAAAAATGATGGTGATTCATAACCAACTTTCTCCATGGATGGTTTCATAATGAGTTTTCATTCGCAAAAGTAGTCCTTTGACATCAATATTATTTTATCTTTCAGATGATGCCCTCTAGTATGTTCTGCAATTCTGTGGATCATTGTAGTACTGGGGTGCCTTAAGCAGTCATGCCATAATCCAAACATTTCTGGATTCACTTATTTCCAAGGCATGGTGGAATATGATTCAATAACTCGAATTGGCACATAATATAAGCCAAGCATCGTTGCTTCAAATTTTTCATGGATAGCCTTTTGCCCATCTTAAAATGTGATGCATAGACTCTCTGTCACTTCCGATCAGTGTTTCTAAATGATAGCCATTATGGCGTACATCTTTGAAACTTAATAAGTTTCTTTTTGATCTTCTGGATAATAATACATTCTTGATATGCAAGATGGTACCATTTGGTAATATAATCATTGCATTACCAGAGCCATCTATAATTTCTGCGGAACCAGCTATGGTTTTGACTTGTATTTTACACATAGTAATAGAATATTTATTATTAGATAGTATTATGTGCGTCGTTGCGCTATCAAGTAGGCTTGGTTCTTTTTCAATGTTTTCCATTTGTATCCTATTTCCAAATATAAAATCAAAATTTAGTAATGAAATTACATTTGAATGTAAATACATACATAAAAACAAACATTATTTACATTAACTTAGGCTCAGGAATGTGTCATCCGAGTTGGATAACTATTTACATGGCACTAAGACATAATGATCTCAACCTCGGGAATACACACCGTCCGAGGGAGTTACAAAACATGGTATGTACAGTGGATATGTACAGGAATATATAACATTTCTAACAAAGCATACTTAAGTTTGAACATTCTTCCACCAATCAGAATCTTATGCCTAATCAGGTTCTTCCAGAATATCTGATGCATCTAATGATTTCCTGTCCTGAGTAGGGATCTGATCTTGTACGGCTTCGATGTACTGGCCACCACAATAGCAAGTGGCTCAGAGACCTTAGTCACATGTGCTCGAGTGCCTTTTCCTCTACCATTTTCCAGGACTGATATAATTCTACCAAGTGTGGGGCAGTACGACAGATTCTTGACCAGTGTCCAGTCATCCCACACCTATAGCAAGTACTTTCATCAGATTCCCTTAAAATCATATTTGCTCGATTTGTGATTTTTCGAGTAGACTGGGCTTGTTTAACTCTATAATTGTTATTTCTAGAACAATTCTGGTCATATCTTCATAGACCACCACGTCTACCCCTGTAAGCCCCGCAAATGGGTTTGTACTCATGAGCTCTAGATCTTCCATAATTATGCTAGAATTGACATGTGCTTCAGGCACAACTTCAGATCCAGTAGGACGTAAATCATGATTTCTCAATAGTAATTCATTAGTTTTCTCAGCTGTAAGCAGGATAGAAATCAATTCATGGTATGTTGTCTTTGGCGGTACTGCTGCTTTAGTACCATATTTGAGGCATGCATAGTAGAGAAAGTTTTCTCTAACTTGTCATATTCTGATAATTTTGTTCTGCAAAGAGCAAGTCAAGATTCGATATTGAACAACTTTGAGTTGTAATCAGCAACAGAAACATAATCTTGTAATCTCAATTGTTGCCATTCGTATTGCGCTTATGGCAGTATCACACTTCTGGTGTGGTCAAATCTCTCTTTGACTATTTCCCATATTTCACAGGGTCTTTCAATTGTACATACTCATTTTTGAGATCCTCTGAAAGGTGGGGGCTAATGAATACCAATGCATTTGCCTCGTCCCTTTTGTTTGGCTGCTCTATATCAGTATTCCAAACTTTCAATAAGAGACGTACCTCGAAAGTATAGTTTAATACCAACACACCATGTCAGATAATTACTCCCAGTAATATCTAGTATTTGAAATCTTTTATTTTCAATACCCGCCAGGGAAAAGAGAGAAGTGGGAAAATGAATATCAATTCAATTTCTCGTACCTTCTTGAGCAAATCTCGTGCTGATAACGTGAAAATATTTGTAATAGAAACTACAAGAACTAGAACATCAGCTCAGAGGAAATCATGTCTTTCATTTAACAAATAAGCCTATTTATAGAAAATTTTCCCATGCTTCCGCATTGTCGTGCTTCTTGAATAGTCGTGCTTCTGTATTCTCGTGCTTCTGCATTGTTTTTCTTCTGGCATCGTCATGCTTCTGCATTGTTGTGCTTCAAGAAATAGAAAATGTTCTGATTTCCCTATCTGCAAAGAGTGTTGTAAGGAAATCATCATGGGTTTTTAAAAATGAGTTGTGAGGTATGTTTTGAGGGAGAAAGGGACTCACTAATATAAGATGTAATGGAATTTATTATACTTAGAGGTATGTGGAACCATGTACCATATTAGAAATAATTACTCTTTGAGGACAAACTGTTTGGGTAATAAGAGCACATTTTCTATGGACAGAGGGAGTATATATTACTAATGTTGGACCTTAGACAATGGTGGTGTAATGGATTACCGAATAACTAGTATTCAAATAAAAAAACTACCTGCAAACATCAATATACGTCTTTTTTACATATCATGTACTTTTTTGAAATTGCTAGTTGTGCCCTGAACCAATATTTGCAGTTCTTCACAAGTCACATCCAGGACAAATTCGCTCATCTTCAAATTTCGGTGACGAGCGAATATTGATGGAAACTAACAAAACAACGGATGGAAAATTTGTTAGTTTCCACTTGTTTTTTTATGCTGCAGGTCCTCGCAAGTCACATCCACGACAAATTCGTTCATCTGCAATTTCCTTAAAAAATGAGTGGAAACTAATGAAACAAAGAATGGAAATTAAACAAGCAGCATAAAAAAGACCTATTCCTTCAAAAAAAAAAAACATGTGGTGGCTTTCCAATAGAGGCAGGCAAAGAAGAAGAGAACGTGCAAAATACGAAGAATAGTAAAATAAAATAATTATAGTCTGGAAAGCAGGGATTCTCTGAAGACCCAGCATACTACGTAGGCGAAACGTAGGGGTGCGGCGGTGCGGCGGGGTGTGTACGAGGTGCGCCAGGTGGCGTATCCCCATATTTTGAAACAGGGGTGCGGACGGGTGCGGGAGGGGTATTGACCGTAATTTTCTGGTCAAATAATTGAAGATTTTAAAAAGCACGGTTTACCTTAATCGAAGCCCTAGTTTTCAATTGAAGCTGAATCAAAGAATTGAAGGCTTCAATTTAGTGTCGTCCCATCGGCGGCGGCGACCATCAACAGCGGCGACCATCAATGCGGCTTCGTCTCTTCGATCCGGGTATGCTTCGCTGTCTTCCGACTCTTCCCCTTCAATTTGTCTTCTCCTTCGATTATAGTTTGATTTGCTTTCTGTCTTCTCCTTCTCCTTCGATGCGTGCAAAATAGGGTTTCCTCCCTCTCTTACTGTATACCCGTATTCTTCTAACTAACCCCCTCGGATATCAATATAAATATAAGGCCACATGTTGTTCAAACATTCCTACCATACTGCATATATGTAATATTTTTTCGTTCCTTAAAATTATTAATATATTATGTTTGTTCAAAATTATTAGAACAACCATTTTTTCTAAATTTTAATTAATCGTTTTATTCTGTTCGTTCCTTAAAATTATTAATTTTAGTTAATTAAATTTTAATTAATTGTTATCCTTTTTTTCAGTTTATCATGGAATCGTTGTCTTCTTCAAATTCAGCAACAGAAACTGTTTCAGCTGTTGCTTCTTTACCAACAGAGGATGTAGATTCTTTATGGAAACACTAAGAAGCACATGTGCGGGGGTGCGGGTGCGTAGTACGGGGATATGGGGATTCGCTAAATCTGAAAATATGGAGATTCGGGTGCGGGGATACTGCATATATAAAAATATTTTATAATATATATGTGTGTAAATTTATGATTTTAGATGTAAAAAAAAACATTAGAAAACAACAGTGAAGAGTTTCATTAAAATAACAAATAGCGCCAAGCATAACTTAAACCATCCTTAATAGTTAAAACATAAAAATAAACATCTTAAAACATTATAACATCAATCATCTTGAATAATCATGGCTTCCATTTCCGGCTCATCAAGTGAAAAACTAGCTATCTCAAGCTCCTCGGCACCAACAAATAGTCTGCACTTTCTCAATCATGTCATCCCATATGTCATATATTAAATGAAACGAAGGCTTATCCGTATCGGCAAAACGAAAAATATCATAGATAGGAGCACTAAACTCAAGAATATAATCAACCATATCCCACCATAATTCATCAAGCACCGTGCTCCTAATAGTTTGAGCTCTCATGGAACCACACTCTCGATAATTACTCCATTCCTCACAAAGCACCAATCTTTCAAGAGAACGTTTGAGGAGTTTAAATCTTTTGAGCATGATAATCACAGATGCAAATCTTGTTTTAGCAACATAAAGAAGTTTCAAAGAAGCAATCTGATTAAACATCGCCAACACCATGTTGTGATTAAGAATGTAATTCTTAATCATTAGTGCTCTCTCACCCAATTCAGTAATCCAATAACACTCATCATACACATCATGATTAGAGTCAATATTCTTAGCATCACAAATATTCTTTAATACCAAATTAAGTGTATGCACTACACACGAAGTCTAGAAAATATTAGGAAACTGAGTCTCAATGATCATACCTGCTGCTTTGCAAACTGGAGCATTGTCAGTGATAACCTGAACAACATTCTGAGCTCCAACCTCCATGATTACACCCTTGATTAAGTTATAAATGAAAAACTTATCCTTGCATTCACCTTCACAATTAACTGCCTTCAAGAACATAAGACCAGTCTCTGTAACTCCCATAAAATTTATTAATGGCCTCCTTTGACTATCACTCCACCCATCAGAAACTATAGTCACACCTTTCTCCTTCCAAGTAGTCTTTATCAGAACCAGTAATCTTTCAACGTTTGCTTTTTCTTTTTATAACAAAGTAGTCCTCAAAGCATTATAAGTGGAAGGAAGATAGCTTCAGATGTTACTACTTGCAGCAAGATTAGACTTGATGTAATTAGGGTTTCTAGTAAAATGAAAAGGCAAGCCACCTGAATAAAATGCTCTTGCAATCTCACCATCCACTTGTGATCTAATTTCCATATTGTATGCTTTGTTAATAGGATTGTTCATGTCAACTCTATTCCTTTTTGTTCCTTGCATTTGCATCTTTTCAGCTCCTCCCCAAACACTACTTGATTGGTTTTAACTTGTACGGAGTGGAATGTCAACTGATCTCCTCCTTTCCTCCACATCTGCCAGTTCTCTCCGAAACTCCCTTAGATGTTCTGCATTCTTTGGTACAAACTCCAACTCCTTGCCCTTTAATCTTCAATAGATGTGCTTTCACCATTGAATTAGAACCAACAAATTCATTATTACAAAAATTACATCTGATCGTTGTATTGCCACCTATTTCTTTTGATTTTTCCACTTTTGTAACATGTTCGTTCCTTATAATTATTAATTTTAATTAATTAAATTTAATTAATTGTTATCCTTTTTTTTCAGTTTATCATGAAATCGTTGTCTACTTCAAATTCGGCAACAGAAACTGGTTCAGCTGCTGCTTCTTTACCAACAGATGATGTAGATTATTTATGGAAACATGTTACAAAAGTGGCAAAATCAAAAGAAAGAGGTGGCAATACAAGGATCAGATGCAATTTTTGTAATAATGAATTTGTTGGTTCTTATTCAAGGGTGAAAACATATCTATTGAATATTAAAGGGCAAGGAGTTGGAGTTTTTACCAAATTCAATGCAGAACAACTAAGGGAGTTTGAGAGAGAACTGGCGGAGGTGGAGGAAATGAGGAGATGAGTTGACATTCCACTCCCTACAAGTCAAAATCAATCAAGTAGTGCTTGGGGAGGAGTTGAAAAGATGCAAATGCAAGGAACAAAAAGGAACAGAGTTGACATGAACAATCCTATTAACAAAGCATACAACATGGAAATTAGATCATAAGTGGATGGTGCGATTGCAAGAGCATTTTATTCAGGTGGCTTGCCTTTTCATTTTGCTAGAAACCCTCATTACATCAAGTCATATAATCTTGCTGCAAGTAGTAACATCTCAAGCTATCTTCCTCCCACTTATAATGCTTTGAGAACTACTTGGTTACAAAAAGAAAAGGCAAATTTTGAAAGATTACTGGTTCCGGTAAAGACTACTTGGAATGAGAAAGGTGTGACTATAGTTTCTGATGGGTGGAGTGATAGTCAAAGGAGGCCATTAATAAATTTTATAGCAGTTACAGAGACTGGTCCTATGTTCTTGGAAGCAGTTAATTGTGAAGGTGAATGCAAAGATAAATTTTTCATTGCTGACTTAATCAAGGGTGTAATCATGGAGGTTGGAGCTCAGAACGTTGTTCGAGTTATCACTGACAATGCTCCAGTTTCCAAAGTAGCAGGTATGATCATTGAGACTCATTTTCCTCATATTTTCTGGACTCCATGTGCAGTGCATACACTTAATTTGGCATTGAAGAATATTTGTGATGCTAAGAATCTTAACTCTAATCATGATGTGTATGATGAGTGTCATTGGATTACTTAAGTGTGTGAGAGAGTACTAATGATTAAGAATTACATTCTTAATCACAACATGGTGTTGATGATGTTTAATCAGATTGCTCCTTTGAAACTTCTTTCTTTTGCTAAAACAAGATTTGCATCTATGATTATCATGCTCAAAAGATTTAAACTCCTCAAATGTTCTATTGAAAGGTTGGTGCTTTGTGAGGAATGAAGTAGTTACCGAGAGTGTGATGCCACGAGAGCTCAAACTATTAGGAGCACGGTGCTTGATGAATTATGGTGGGATAATGTTGATTATATTCTTGAGTTTAGTGCTTCTATCTATGATATGCTTCGTTTTGCCGATACAGATAAGCATTCGCTTCATTTAATTTATGACATATGGGATGACATAATTGAGAAAGTGCAGACTATCATATATAGGCATGAAAGAAAAAAGCTCACTGAAAAGTCCACATTTTATGATATAGTGTGTGCAATTCTCATTGATAGATGGATTAAGAGTTCGACACCAATTCATTGTTTGGCTCACTCACTCAATCTGAGGTAAACTTTTAAGTGATCAATATTAATATGTAGAATTTTTTTAAAAATCTTTGGACCTTAAATAATACCAGTAATTATTTTGTCTAGGTACTATAGTGATGCATGGCTTAGTGCGGCTCCAGATCGTGTACCTCCACATCAAGATATTGAGCTATCTGAGGAAAGAAACAAGTGTATGAAGAGATACTTTCCAAATAGTGAGGCAAGAACATATGTGAATGTTGAATTTGCTCGATTTTCAGGGCAAATGGATGCATTTGGTAGTGCCGACTCTATAGAGGATAGAGGCATTATGGATCCAAAGATGTGGTGGCTTGTTCATGGAGCTTCAACGCCAAATATTCAAAAAATAGCTTTGAATCTATTCGGACAACCTTGTTCTTTTTCTTGTTGCGATAGGAATTGGAGTACATATTCATTCATTCACTCGGTTCAAAGCAATAAGATACTTCCAACTATAATACCCGGTTGTAATTCATTCATTATCATTCAGTAATTATCAGTCAGTAATGGTCATTCAGTAATCTTCACTCATTAATAATCACTCATCATTCATGATTCATTCATTTGTATTCATCGTTGGCATTTTGTAACCGTGTATCAGTTACCGATCGTCATTCATCTCCGATTGAGAATCGAGGCGAGAGTATTATCAAAATCATCGTGAATGGTAGTCTTGTGTTGGAAGTATCATCTATCACGTGTTATTGGACTTAATTACATTCATATCAGTATTGTACGTCGGATCATTCACCGTTTGTAGCGAGTAGACAGAGTTGTCGCATTTTCGTCACTTCCAGCAATGAGTTACGGCCGTAACTAATCATGTATTACGGCCGTAACATGCATTCGTTGGCTTAAGGTTGTTTTGGCCGAAGGCGAGATACGGCCGTAAGTTAGGCAGACTACGGCCGTAAGATGTGTTCGTGGTTTTCAGGAAATGTCGGACGAGGAGAGCTTACGACCGTAAGGGTTACGGCATACGGCCGTAAGATGGGGCAGGTACGACCATAAGGCTTGGTCGGTTACATCCGTACGTTTCGAGCAGGGTGCCCGGTCAGTTTCAACGAAGGTGTCATATGCCCGTAAGTCTTGCCGAGTATGGCCGTAACAGTCTAGTTACGCCCGTAAGGCATGTGCGGTACGGCTATATGACTGTCAGCAGGTGTTTGGACAAGGGCGAGTTACGCCCGTATGAGGTGGATGGTTACGGCCGTAAGGCCGTTGACTTGGGATGTTACGGCCGTAAGTAGGCCGAGTTACGGCCGTAACCATGGCAGTATTTAAAGGACTTGGATGGGACTTTGAGCTCATTTCTATCATTTCTTCACCTGGTTCCGAGAGAGAGCTTGAGGGAGAGATTTTTCATCATAAGTCACTTGGGTGTTCGGTTTTCATCATCTTCATTCATTTGTGAAGCTTGGATAGTCGATTTAACACGATTTCACCGAATCAAAGTATTTGGATCTTCAAAGGTAATATTCTTCAACATCTTGGATTTCGATTTTGTGTTGAGATATGATGTTTTGGACATTATAATCATGTTGTATGAAGAGATATACGTATGATTATGAGTGTGTATGAATATTCATTAGATTATTGAAGGGTTATTCAAGAACACTTTGAATATTGAGTTGGATTTGGGGGTTTTCGATTAGTTGTTGTTGTAATCACGAATTTGGATATTCATATTGGATTATTGATTGTATTGAAGATGTTTTGTTGGTTTGGAACACTCCTTGGGGATTTGATATTGGTATAGTTAAGGATTGGTTGTAAACAATCGAAGATTGGTTACAACGTGTTTGATATAATGCCCCAATAAACTTGGTTTAGTCGTATCGACGTTTTGAGTTAGTTATAATCGTGTTTGATTCGTATGTTGAACGGATTGTTGGTAATTGTGTTATTCAAGGTTGTTCGAGCAACCGACATCTCATTTAGGACGTTTGTTTGTAGAAGGACATTTTTCACCGGTGTTGAGTAAGTTAATTCTTACTCGGTTAAAAGGATATTCATTCCTTTCATTGTTGTTCATTCATAATCATAACTCATTCATAATGTATTAACCGTATTGAGACTTGTAATTGTCGAATAATCACTTCATTCACGAGGAACGACGGTTCCAATCATTTCATTGAGCTATCATTTACTTCACTATTATTTCATCTCGGTGAGTCATTCTTGACTTTTTTGGATTATTATTCATGAATATTCATCACGGTCATTCTCGTTCATATGACCTTCTGGGTTCGTATTGCGTGGCCGGGTGGTGATGTGTGGGATTTTTAGTCGGGCACACGATGTTCATGTGTTCGGGTTCACCGACACAATGGATTATGCACACGGTAACGTACCTCCGTGAGACTAATTAGGTACAAGGACGGGTGTGTCCGGTCACTCGTCTTGTGCACATGCACATACCATTACGGGTTACTACGATGCCCCTCTTCAGCTTAATTTCATAATTGAGATATATCATGATTGTGTATATTCAATCCTTGAGGATTGTTGTTCTGTGTAACTGACCCCGTTGGGGGATATTGTTTTCATGTCTGTAATATCCGCGTTTTCTATTTTTAGTAATTTCTATTTTTGGTGTATATTCGTTTCGGACAACTCGCTTGGCACTGTTTTGGAATTCTGAATCTATTTTGTTCTTGGAGTTTCTCCGCTTGGACGAGTCTCGATGATGTTTTTACGTAATTTCATCTTGAGTTATATGTTGGCGCATGTGTATTCGATTCTCGTTAAACTCATTCGATTTCATCATTTTCCTACTTCCATGAGTTCGTATGATTGAGTAGAGCATGTTGTGAGTTTCGGATTGTTAATCCGACGTTGTATCGTGATTTCCGGATGTTTGGGCCGTTTTTGTAATTTCCTATAAGTTTAGGGAATTTGTTCCTTGTTCGGTTTTGATTGTGTTCCTCGGACCGTTTTGGGTTACTGGTTATTGTTTCTTGTTGTGTGTATTTTCCTCGGACGGTTGGGTCGGCATATCGTGTTTTGGTGATCGTCTTTTTCATTTTTGGTAGCGTTGTTTTCTGTCCAGAATGCTGTCTGTCAGGACCTGTGCAAAACGGCGCAAGACCCGCGGCATTTTGCGCCGTGTCTGTGCGCCGTGTCGCACAGGGGGTCGATCACTGTCCGAGAAACGGCGCAAGACCCACGGCATTCTGCGCCGGGTCTGTGCGCCGTATTGCCCAGTGGTGCCCGCTGCCTTGCGAAACGGCGCAAGACCCGCGGCATTTTGCGCCGTATCTGTGCGCCGTGTTGCACAGGGGTCGCCCGCTGACCAGCAATACGGCACTGAACACGGCTCTATTTGGACCGTTTGTTGCACCGTGTTCTGTCCAGTATATAAAGGACAGACGGGTGTTTTAACCCCATTTCTTCCTTTCTCTTCCGTCTCTCCACTCCCTCAACTCGTTTTTGGGCGATTTCAACCGGATATTGCATTCTAGCATCTTATAACTCGGAATTGGACATTCTAACACGAATCAATCATCTTATTTCCTCCATTCCATCGTTGAATTGAGGTATTTGGTCATTATACCTAATTTTAGGGTTCTTAGCTATAATTCATTTTTCCTTTCGTTTTTGCTTCGATTGATGATGAATATTAGTTGGGTAATCGTGGTGTTATGTTTTCCTAGAACTTTAGCGGATAAATTCCAAGTTTTTCCCCTTCGTTGATCGAATTTGAACTTTATGCCTCAATAGTGTTCGGCGGATTGTCCCTTAGGGTAGAACGTCGATTAATTCGTGATTTCTCAGTGGAATTGTAGTTGATTGAGTCTCTATTGTTGTTAGGACCAGATTTGTGAAGATTGTTCGGACCGAAACCTTTCCTTTCGCCGTTTTCTTCGCGTCGTGTCATCCAAGACAAGTACATGTATTATATTTCATTGTGTGTGTACGGTTTTGATGCGAATGATGTAAATCGAGTTATTGAATGATTGTGATGGTCACTCTTCCACCTAGGGATGCCATGGGGCCTCTGGGGGCCGATACTAATGGGTACGGCCACGGAAGTGGACTTGGGTGCGTGCGTTGATGTTCTTCCACCTGGGGACGGTTCGACGGGACCTCTGGGGGCCGATACTAATGGATACGGCCGCGGAAGTGGTTTCTCACCTGGGGACGGTCCGACGGGACCTCTGGGGGCCGATACTAATGGGTACGGTCGTGAGTTACCAAGTGTGGATAATTGTGATGTGGAAAACTTGTTGATATACTATTTTGGTGAAAATGTGATATTCCGGAATATTGATTTTCAAAATGATTTTTCTAACGATTTGTTTGCGTTGAATCGTGTATGTATATAATGTTGTGTAATGGTGTACTTGCACTAGCTATTCGAATGCTAACCCCTTAAATGGGGGAAATGCGTCTTATGCATTTCAGGTACCGGGAGAGCTGGGGAGCAGGCACGGGACATGCACGTAAAGGATGGGCTGGCATGATGATGTGGCTCTGTGTTTTTATGTTTTGATATTGCATTTGTCGAGTATTGGAGTTAGACTGTTTACTTCTAAACTTGGTTTAAGTCCCCTGCGTGGGCAATGAATTGATATTTACTTTATGTTTCACGTACTCCGTTGAAATCTTTTGGCCGAGGCAACGGCCCTATTTACTTTTGAGTGCATCTTTTGGGATTTCATTGTGATTATGTGTCATGTGTTAGCCTGGTAGACCTCGCGAGGGTTCTACGGCGTGTAATGCCCCATTTGTGAATTGGGGTGTTACATTTATGGTATCAGAGCTTAGGTTTTGAATACCTAGGCTGTCGGTTAATTTTTGGGTCTGTTAGTGGCGTCATTAGAGTCAGTCGTTGAGCCTAATATCATCATGCTACCGTCTTTTCGTGCGACCCGTGGCTGTAAGTCTCCTCGAACTCTTATATTTTTGTATTCGTTTTCTTACGTTGTTTGGGATTGTGAACCAACCTTATAGATTGGAATCTTTCTGATCTTGTTCTTTTCGTATTTTCTTCAGTATGTTGAGAGGTCGTGGTAGACCAGTTAGGGGACGCGGCCGAGGCCGTGGTCGGGGTGCTGATAATGAAGAGGGCTCACTTTCTCAGTCCTCTGCAGACTCAGCCTCTCACTCAGTGCCGTCGGGTAATAATGCCGACGCCGGGGCTACTGCCGTACTTCAGTAGTTAGTAGCCCAGCTTGCTCAGATAGCTCAGGGTGGACGCCAGAATCCTCCCCCGACACCTGAAGAGGAATTTAGTAAGTGGGTTCAGACGGTGACTAAGATGCACCCTCCTCGTTTCTCCGGATCTTCTGACTCCATCGGTTGGGAGAATTGGCTCTTTCAGTTGTCCAGGACCTTCGATGTCGTAGCTTGTCCTGAAGACAGGAGGGTACATATTGCCCAGTACCTCCTGGATAAGGAAGCTGCGGAATGGTGGGAGGCCGTTGCGCCCAGAGACCGTCGGGCCACTTGGGAGGAGTTCAGGGCTGCTATGGAAGCAGAATATTGTCCGCCGCTACCAAAGAATGCACTGTGGAGTTCTTCACTGCCACACCCCAGGATGTGCCGATTTCTCAGGCTATTATTTCTTACAATCAGCAGTTGGGTTTTGTGAAAGATCAGGTGAGGACGGAGGCTGATAAAATCCGTTACTTCAATATGCGCATGAAGCCGCATATCAGGCAGAGTATGGCACCGCTCATGTGTGCCACTTTGAAGGAATACTGTGATCGCGCTCGCGATCGAGATGGATGTCCCTAATCGATTCGGTATCGGAAGCTAAGAAGCGAAGACTACCGGCGGGTTCTCGGGCGGTAAAGGTGGTCGCCGAGGTCTCGCTCGCTCCTACACCTGGGAAGAGGCCGTTTCATCAGGCCAGTGGATCTCAGGGTAACCGTTCGGTCCAGTCTGTGGCACCTGGCGGGAGAGTTTGTTTTAATTGCAGTCAGCCCGAGCACGTTATGAAGGATTGCCCATTTCCGTTAGTTGCTTGCTTTACTTGCGGACAGACCGGGCATCGGGCAGCCCATTGTGAGAGGGCCACCAGGGCCGCTAGAGTTCCGACTACCACCGCCGATCAGAGGGATCACAGCACTCCAGCTACTCATGTTCCGCAGAGTTCGGGTCGTGGTAGGGGTCGGGGTCAGCCGGATCGCCGTACAACGTCGAGTTCGGGTTCAGTTCACCCCCAATTGTATCATATGAGGCGTACATAGAAGACAGACGTTCCAGTGGCGTCAGGTACCACTCAGATCCTTACTCATCCGGTTTCAGTGCTTTTTTATTCGGGTGCTACCCATTCCTTTATTGCTTCGGATTATGTGAGTCGTATTGGTTTTGACTGCTTGTTTGAGTGTGAGCCGTTTGTAGTGGGTACACCCAGCGGGGATCGTATGGTTGTGGACCGGGAAGTTAGGGATTGCCCAGTGAGGATCGGGAGCCGGTATTGGCCCTCGAATCTCATTGTTATAGACCTTAAGAATGAGGATTTGATCCTAGGGAACGATTGGTTGGATCGTCACGGTGCTATCATGAACTATCGGACTCGTGCCATCTCGATAGTTGCCGAGGACGGCACCGATCATACTCTCGTCGGTTGTAAGCTGGGTAAATCGGGGAGTGTGATTAGCGCCTTGAAGGCGATGAAACTTCTGAACCAGAGTTGTGTCGGCTACTGGTGTTTCGCTCTGCAGGCGGAAGATGGTGGGGTTGACATATCGTCGATTCCAGTTGTTAGCGAGTATCCCGACGTATTTCCGGATGACTTTCCGGGATTACCACCGCTTCGAGAGGTGGAGTTTCCTATTGATCTTGAGCCTAATGCGGCCCCTATTTCTCGAGCACCGTACCGTATGGCGCCGTCGGAGATGCTAGAGTTGAAGAATCAGTTGGGAGAGTTGTTAGATAAATGGTATATTCGACGGAGCGCATCGCCTTGGGGCGCGCCTGTACTTTTTGTTAAGAAGAAGGATGGATCGCTTCGTTTATGCATCGATTATAGAGAATTAAACAAGTTGACCATCAAAAATAAATACCCTTTGCCCCGGATTGACGACTTGTTTGATCAGCTTCAGGGGGCGACAGTCTTTTCGAAGATTGACTTGCGATCGGGCTACTACCAGTTGAGGATTCGGGACAGCGATATACCGAAAGCTGCCTTTCGGACGAGATATGGCCATTACGAGTTTGTGGTTATGCCTTCGGCCAACCAAGGCCCCAGCAGTGTTCATGCAGTTGATGAACAAAGTTTTTATTGAGTATCTGGACAAATTCGTAGTCGTCTTTATCGATGACATTCTTATCTATTCACGGAGTCGAGAGGAGCACGCCTTACATCTCCGAATTGTATTAGACATTTTGAGAGCTGAGCAGTTGTATGCGAAGTTCTCTAAGTGTGAGTTTTGGCTCGAGGAAGTGATGTTCCTCGGACATGTGATTTCAGCAGAGGGAGTTCGGGTAGATCCGCAGAAGATAGAGGCGGTGATGTCTTGGGAGCCGCCTAAGAATGTGAAGGAGGTGAGGAGTTTTCTGGGTCTCGCCGGTTATTACCGTAGATTTGTTGAGGGGTTTTCTAAGATCACTAGACCACTCACTCAGTTGCTCCAGAAGACTCAGAAATTCGAGTGGACCGCAGACCGGCATAGTAGTTTTGACGAGTTGAAGAGACGACTAACTACCGCACCCGTGTTAGCGTTGCCTCAGGGGAATGAAGATTTCGTGGTATATAGTGATGCTTCGGGCCTCGGGCTCGGATGTGTTTTGATGCAGAGAGATAGGGTCATTGCTTATGCGTCCCGCCAGTTGAGACCTTATGAGGTGAATTACCCCACGCACGATTTGGAGTTAGCTGCAGTCGTTTTCGCCTTAAAGACCTGGAGGCATTATCTCTATGGGTCGTCGTGTAAGATTTTTACAGATCACAAGAGTTTGAAGTATATCTTCAGTCAGAAAGAGTTGAATATGAGACAGCGTAGGTGGTTGGATCTAATTAAAGATTACGACCTCGAGATACTTTACCATCCGGGTAAGGCTAACATAGTGGCTGATGCATTGAGCCGGAAGCCGATGGCGTTACAGATGTTGGAGGTACTTACACCACAGAGTAGGATCCAGCGAGATTTTATCTGTCAGAATATCGAGGTTTGGGTTCAGAGAGTTCAGGGTCATTTATGTGCGTTAGAGATCACTTCGTCCTTGACTGATGATATCAAGGCGAAGCAGTATGACGATCCGTTTTTGGTCCAGTTGAGGGAGGATGTGAGGAAGGGGAAAGCCCCTGGATTTGTGGTTCACGATGATGGAGTTTTGAGGTTTTGCGGCAGACTATGTGTACCGAGTGTTGTTGAGCTGAGACAGAAGATCTTGAGTGAAGCTCATACCACACCTTTCTCCATACATCCTGGTACGAGTAAAATGTACAAGGATGTGAGGAGCAACTACTGGTGGAGTAATTTGAAGACAGGCGTTAGCGAGTTTGTGTCGAGGTGTTTGACCTGTCAGCAGGTTAAGATCGAGCATCAGCAACCCGCGGGGCTTTTACGACCACTTTCTATACCGGAGTGCAAATGGGAGGATATTTCTATGGATTTCATTACCGGTATGCCTAAGACTCGGACTGGAATGAACATGATTTGGGTCGTTGTCGATCGACTAACCAAATCAGCTCATTTTATGAGTATTAAGGACACTTGGGGGCCAGAGAGACTTGCACGAGTGTTTATTGCAGAGATCGTGAGGTTACATGGGACCCCTAAGAGTATTGTTTCGGATCGTGATGGCCGGTTCATATCATATTTTTGGCAGGCCGTTCATAGAGCTTTGGGAACCGAGTTGAGACTTAGTACATCCTACCACCCTCAGACAGACGGACAGTCTGAGCGGACGATACAGACGCTAGAGGATATGTTGCGAGCCTGTGCTTTATATTGGAAGGATGATTGGGAGTCGCACTTGCCATTGATCGAGTTCACATACAACAATAGTTGGCACGCCTCGATCAAAATGGCACCATTCGAGGCATTATATGGGAGGAGGTGCAGATCGCCGTTGTGTTGGGATGATGCGTCCGAGCTGATTGGTACCGAGCCTGATATGGTAGTTGAGACGAGAGAGAAGATTGCTCTGATTCGCGATAGGTTGGTGACGGCCCAGAGCCGACAGAAGTCTTATGCCGATACACGTCGCCGGCCGTTGGAGTTTGAGGTAGGAGACCATGTGTTGCTTAAGGTGTCGCCGACACGGGGAGTTTACCGCTTCGGTCGGAAGGGTAAACTTAGTTCGAGATTTATTGGACCGTTCGAGATTCTAGAGAGAGTTGGAGAGCTTGCATATCGGTTAGGTTTGCCGCCGTCCCTGAGCCATGTGCATAACGTATTTCATGTTTCCCAACTTAGGAAGTACGTACCAGACCCTAGCCATATTATTGATTTTGGAGAGATCGAGTTGGGGCCCGACATTACCTTCGAGGAGAGGCCGATTCAGATCTTAGAGCGTCAGGTGAAGCAACTCAGGCACAAAACCATTCCTTTGGTTAAAGTGCAGTGGTCGAGGCATGGATCCAAGGAAGCCACGTGGGAAACGGAGGAGAGTATGAGGTCGAGATACCCCGAGTTATTCGTGTTGTAAGTTTCGGGACGAAACTTATTTTTAGGGGGAGATAATGTAATATCCGCGTTTTCTATTTTTAGTAATTTCTATTTTTGGTGTATATTCGTTTCGGACAACTCGCTTGGCACTGTTTTGGAATTATGAATCTATTTTGTTCTTGGAGTTTCTCCGCTTGGACGAGTCTCGATGATGTTTTTACGTAATTTCATCTTGAGTTATATTTTGTCGCATGTGTATTCGATTCTCGTTAAACTCGTTCGATTTCATCATTTTCCTACTTCCATGAGTTCGTATGATTGAGTAGAGCATGTTGTGAGTTTCGGATTGTTAATCCGACGTTGTATCGTGATTTTCGGATGTTTGGGCCATTTTTGTAATTTCCTATAAGTTTAGGGAATTTGTTCCTTGTTCGGTTTGATTGTGTACCTCGGACCGTTTTGGGTTACTGGTTATTGTTTCTTGTTGTGTGTATTTTCCTCGGACGGTTGGGTCGGCATATCGTGTTTTGGTGATCGTCTTTTTCATTTTTGGCAGCGTTGTTTTCTGTCCAGAATGCTGTCTGTCAGGACCTGTGCAAAACGGCGCAAGACCCGCGGCATTTTGCGCCGTGTCTGTGCGCCGTGTCGCACAGGGGGTCGATCACTGTCCGAGAAACGGCATAAGACCCGCGGCATTCTGCACCGGGTTTGTGCGCCGTGTTGCCCAGTGGTGCCCGCTGCCTTGCGAAACGGCGCAAGACC
This sequence comes from Orobanche coerulescens, assembly GCA_033398695.1. NCBI lineage: Eukaryota > Viridiplantae > Streptophyta > Magnoliopsida > Lamiales > Orobanchaceae > Orobanche > Orobanche coerulescens. The sequence continues at coordinate 52,603,810 of CM065801.1, read as the reverse complement.
CGTGGCATTTTGCGCCGTGTCGCACAGGGGTCGCCCGCTGACCAGCAATACGGCGCTGAACACGGCGCTATTTGGACCGTTTGTTGCGCCGTGTTCTGTCCAGTATATAAAGGACAGACGGGTGTTTTAACCACATTTCTTCCTTTCTCTTCCGTCTCTCCACTCCCTCAACTCGTTTTTGGGTGATTTCAACCGGATATTGCATTCTAGCATCTTATAACTCGGAATTGGACATTCTAACACGAATCAATCATCTTCTTTCCTCCATTCCATCGTTGAATTGAGGTATTTGGTCATTATACCTAATTTTAGGGTTCTTGGCTATAATTCATTTTTCCTTTCGTTTTTGCTTCGATTGATGATGAATATTAGTTGGGTAATCGTGGTGTTATGTTTTCCTAGAACTTTAGCGGATAAATTCCAAGTTTTTCCCCTTCGTTGATCGAATTTGAACTTTATGCCTCAATAGTGTTCGGCGGATTGTCCCTTAGGGTAGAACGTCGATTAATTCGTGATTTCTCAGTGGAATTGTAGTTGATTGAGTCTCTATTGTTGTTAGGACCAGATTTGTGAAGATTATTCGGATCGAAACCTTTCCTTTCGCCGTTTTCTTCGCGTCGTGTCATCCAAGGCAAGTACATGTATTATATTTCATTATGTGTGTACGGTTTTGATGCGAATGATGTAAATCGAGTTATTGAATGATTGTGATGGTCACTCTTCCACCTGGGGATGGCATGGGGCCTCTGGGGGCCGATACTAATGGGTACGGCCACGAAAGTGGACTTGGGTGCGTGCATTGATGTTCTTCCACCTGGGAACGGTTCGACGGGACCTCTGGGGGCCGATACTAATGGATACGGCCGCAGAAGTGGTTTCTCACCTGGGGACGGTCCGACGGGACCTATGGGGGCCGATACTAATGGGTACGGTCGCGAGTTACCAAGTGTGGATAATTGTGATGTGGAAAACTTGTTGATATACTATTTTGGTGAAAATGTGATATTCCGGAATATTAATTTTCAAAATGATTTTTCTAACGATTTGTTTGCGTTGAATCGTGTATGTATATAATATTGTGTAATGGTGTACTTTCACTAGCTATTCGAATGCTAACCCCTTAAATGGGGGAAATGCGTCTTATGCATTTCAGGTACCGGGAGAGCTGAGGAGCAGGCACGGGACATGCACGTAAAGGATGGGCTGGCATGATGATGTGGCTCGAGTCTGTGTTTTTATGTTTTGATATTGCATTTGTCGAGTATTGGAGTTAGACTGTTTACTTCTAAACTTGGTTTAAGTCCCTTGCGTGGGCAATGAATTGATATTTACTTTATGTTTCACGTACTCCGTTGAAATATTTTGGCCGAGGCCACGGCCCTATTTACTTTTGAGTGCATCTTTTGGGATTTCATTGTGGTTATGTGTCATGTGTTAGCCTGGTAGACCTCACGAGGGTTCTACGGCATGTAATGCCCCATTTGTGAATTGGGGTGTTACAAGATCATGGCAAGGCAAAAGCACGGGAAGAGAACGTTGACGGCGAGGAGTCCCAGTGATATTAGTAGAGGCCCCCAATCCTTTCAGTCATTCATGTTGTCGTCATTTATTTTCCGCTGCAGATTTCCATTTGGATACTCCATTTCATTCAGTGTTGTATATTTTATCTTCATATAAAATATACATGTATTCTGTATTATCTTGGGTGTGTTGTACTTGAAACCCCTTATCGGAGTAATGGATGATATAATGTGGTTCAGTACTACGATTATGTTATATAAGTCATTAATTTTCATTCACCTGGTGGGTCCCAGTCGGGGGTCCACGATACTGTAATAGTCGCCTAGTCAGGGGTGTTACACCGACTAGGGCGTAAGACTTGGTGTATGTGCACACCAATCTTAGACTTTCTAGAACAATACTCAAAAGGAGAGACAAGGTTGTGGGATGTTGGTGGGGATCAATTTGATCCACTTGATGGTGCCGAGGAGTTTGAGATAGCTAGTCTTTCACTTGATGAGCCGGAAATGGAAGCCATGATTATTCAAGATGATCAATGTTATAATATTTTAAGATGTTTATTTTTATGTTTTAAACTATTAAGGATGGTTTAAGTTATGCTTGGCGCTATTTGTTATTTTAATGAAACTCTTCACTGTTGCTTTCTAAAGTTTTTTGTTACATCTAAAATCATATATATACATATATATATTTTAAAATATTTTTATATATACCGTATCCCCCTGCACCCGAATACCCATATTTTCAAATTTAATGAATCCCCGTATCCCCGTACTACGCACCCGCATCCCTGCACCCGTGCTTCTTAGATTATAGTAAATAAAAGCATTAACATAGAGAAACATGGTCACAAATATAAACGAGACTCATTCTAACCGAACTTATTCGATTTGATAGGGGCATGTTCGAATTGCACAGCAATTGCAATTCCAAAATAGAGCTCTAGGCAAGCTTTTAAAACATGGATATCAATAAGAGTTCACTCGATACAAACAAAGACAAACTTGTCGATTTTAATCAGGAAAATCCAATGCATAGCTCAAAAATATGCCATCTGATTTGATCTCTGCAATAGTAAGAAACACGTGAAGGTGAAGCATACCGTATTGATAGAGTTAGGAGAATGCAATACACAAGATAATTAATGCAAAATTTGCAGTTTCTTTATTGGTTATAAGATACAATATAGAAAAAAGTAATAAAAAAATTAAACCTTTTATTACCATTTTTTCAATTATATCTTCACTTATTAGTTGGGAATAAGTTTTGAACCATATATAATTCAGTAAGGGTATGAGATGTAAAAAGTAGAAATGAGTCTTTTCTCTATTGGGATAACATCATGTTTTAAAATCCACAAAAAAACATCCACAAAACCATCTACAAAATGAGGTGTCAAAGAGTGATTGCCTTAATCAAAGAGAAGAGAGAGAAACTATAAAAAAATACACCAACCACTCCTTGACACCTCATTTTGTGGATGGATTTGTGGATATTTTTTTGTGGTTCTAGCATTTCTCATTATTTAAACCAAAACCAATACAAGAAACGAAATTCTTTCACACGTCTGTCTCTCATAATCAGAGTTCTATTAAAAATAAGGGAATAAAGGCAAAACAATTATGTTTGCCTTGCATGCATCTATCAAATGTCCTTGAGGCTTGAAGAAAGAATAAGAAACGTGTTCCTTCCCTCAGCAACAAGTCACAAAGTACACAATGATTGGTGTAAAAAGAATAAACCTCCGATGCTTCCAATATTTGCAGAAAAAATAAATATTCCAAAAAGAGGATTTAAGTGGGAAGAAAGCCTGCACGGCAATAAAGGTATATCTATCTATTATCAAACAAAGGTAAGACACACCTTCATAACTTTCTCAATGATACACACAACAGCTTCGTACATAACATACAGATATACGCACATATATATATATAGACGATTTTGTGTTGATGGGAACCAGGGAAAATCATTGATCAGAATATACAGTTAAAAAAAAAAAAAAACAGAACTAATACAAGTTGATAAAGATATGGGTACTCGAGCAGTAAGGCAAAATAAATTCGAACCAGAATACGATTTTGGACTGGCGGATCAAGATTGGAACACTCTCCGAATACATCTTCCAGGTATGTGGTCTCTAAACCTACAACTACAAGACAAGGTCATTTTTTGTAATTATACCAGAATATTATCCGTGAATTTTTCAGTTCCAGTTTAGTTTGTCTTTGGGGAAAAACAAAGATCTGCTTGATACAAACAAGCATATAATAAACTTTGTTACAGGGTTCAAGAAAGAAGAGTTGAGGATTCAATTAATTTCTAGATCAAGTGTCCGAGTCCTGAAGATCACAGGTAAACGGACACTAGAAGATAAAACACAGCTCGAATTTGAAAAAGATTTGGTCGTTTCAGAAGATTGTGACACCAACAAGATCACCGCCAGATTCGAGGGAGGCATATTACGCGTCATGAATGTAAAACTGATAGAGCAACACAAACAAATCCCACCCCCAGAAACTCCAAAAGATTCACCAGCTACAGAGACCGACCAAGAACAAGCCGCCACCCAGAAAACCACCCCAGATAAACCAGTTCAGAACAAAGTAGCAAAGGACGAGCCGAAAGCTGATGCATCAGAGGGTACTAAGAAAGACAAAAGAGAGAAAAATAGCAACATTCGTGACGGTGAACAGAATGCTGGCGAAAACATGTATCGGAAAAATAATGCTGATCGGTCGGTAAACAAAGGAACTAATTACGATAATGCTAAGCTGAAAGCAGAAACTTTGGCTTACAAATTGAAGATGGATAGGCAGAAAATGACTATGCTTCTGGCGTTTCTCTTTGCTTTTGCACTCGCCATGTGCATCAGCAATCTGCAGACTTGTTTTTTCAAAAAAAAAACATGAGAACTGAAAGTCAATTATTGTCATCATATTCTGTTAATTATGACGTCATATTCTGAAATTTAAAAAATTGAATTCAATAAAGGATGTATATATGTGTTGGAAAAATTGGTTAAATACCAACTTTCAGGAAATATTTAAGTAGATACGTACCTTTTATAGAAATACTAGATGTTCTCCGGTGCGATGCACCGCATAAGATATTTTTTTATTAGAAAATAATTTCTCTATTTCTAAATTTATTTTTGATGATTTTCGACATGAGTATCATATTAACGTAATATTAATAAAAGACTTATTGAGTGTAATGGGGTGTAATATAATTAAAAAAATAGTACCACATTAATAGAGTGTTAAGTCAATTAGTGTCCATTACATGAACAAATTTCCTGGACATATCGGAAAAAAATAGGAACAAATTTTGGGGACGAAAGTATATGTGATTAAGTCTTAATATATGTGTGTGACAGTGTGTGTTTTATTATTTTTAGTTATTATAATTAAATAAATATCATAATTTATTTTTTATGTAAGCAACAAATGAGTTAATATATTTTTATTTTGCATCAATTAATTTTACTGAAAATTAATATTCATATTTTTTTTAATATAATTTTTTTTGTGCAATCGGTCATTATTGTAAATCCATCAAATTTATTATATTCATATGGATATCTAGTTGAAAATTGTGAAATAAAAATTAATTTGATATATTTTTCATTAAAAATAAACTTGATTTAAAAAATTATAAATATTTAAAATTTTATGTTAAAAAAATAAAGGAAGGACTTTTTTATTGGTAAATGAATATAAGTTGTAGAATAAGACTTCCACAATACATATCTAGAATTTTTTTTTTAGAAATTTAAGAATACATCTCTATATATAAACTTTATTTTAAAATAAAAAATCAAAAAACTTAGTCACGACTCTCTTTTAATAGAAGTATAGATATAATTGATTTATATATTTAGCGTCTATCACTTTGTTTGAAACATAGATATATCAATGCTCACAGATAGTTACTTAGATATAAGGAAAATGAAAGTTGAAGGGATGTAAATATTAGCTATCCACATTGTAAGGAAACAAGAAAATTGTTCTATTTATTAAGGCTTGTAGCAAAGGGTATCCAATTTCTTAAAGGGGAAGATCATCTATGGGTTTGGCAAAAACACGTGTTTCCTCGAACTTCAACTAATAAACACACACCTTTTGAGCCTTTCATTTCAGCGCCTGCAAATTCCAAGATTCAAAATGAACATCAGCGTTGCATCAGCACTTCTATATATGTCGCTGTCTTCAAGGAAAATACACTTTCTAAATTGGGTTAAAAAAGCTTTCTAAATCGATTCTATAATTGTTATATATCCAATCGGTATAAAAAGTTTAGACTTTCCAGATTGATTATTGACCTGAACAGAAACCCCACTTTCGATATCGAATACATCCGCTCTAAACTCAGCCCGACCCAATTCAGATTGGACCCGACCCAAACCCAACCCACTCCAGACCTTAAATATAAATATATTGTACTTTGTTAGTGTGAGTATTCGAACCCTCGACTTTGCAGTTGGATAGTCATGTCCTAACCTCTAGGCTATAGTCATTTGTTTGAAATATTTATAATCATACTAAATTTAAATATATTTTTGTGAGCGTGTTTTTAATCAATTACTGATAACTTATCTAGAAAGTTATGTTTCTACACCGGGTCATAAACAACCATTATAGAAAGTGTCTTTCTAGATTGGTTTTAAAATAACCGATCCGAAAATCCCTTTCTAAATCAGTTCTAATTAACCGATGTAGAAAACCCACTTTCTAGATCAGTTATTTTAGAGTTGATTTAGAAATTGCGTAACTTTCTAGGTAGTGGATAGAAATGGTTTTACATCACAAAAGGGGCACATTGACATAGGGAGTATATATTACTAATGTTGGACCTTAGACAACGATGGTGTAATGGATTACCGAATAACAGGTATTCAAATAAAAATTTTCAAATAAAAAACTACTTGCAAATATCAATATACATCTTTTTTTACATATAATGAACTTTTTTTAAATCGCTAGTTGTGCCCAGGACCAATATTTGCAGTTCTTAACAAGCCACATCCAGAACAAATTCGCTCATCCTCAAATTTCGATGAAGAGCGAATATTGATAAAAACTAACAAAACAAAGGATGGAAAATTTGTTAGTTTCCACTTGTTTTTTTATGCTGCAGTTCCTCGCAAGTCACATCCACGACAAATTCGCCCATCTGCAATTTCCTAAAAAAAACGAGTGGAAACTAACGAAACAAAGGATGGAAATTAAACAAGCAGCATAAAAAAAAGACATGTTCCTTCAAAAAAAAACTGTTGTTGCTTTCCAACAGACAGGCAGGCAAAGAACAAGAGAACGTGCAAAATACGAAGAATAGTAAAATAAATAATTATAGCAAATAAAAGCATTAACATTGAGAAACATGGTCACGAATATAGCGAGACTCATTCTAACCAAACTTATTCAATTTGATAGGGACGAGTTCGAATTGCATAGCAATTGCAATTCCAAAATAGAACTCCAGGCAAGATTTTAAAACATGGATATCAATAAGAGTTCACTCAGTACAAACAAAGACAAACTTATCGATTTTAATCAGGAAAATCCAATGCAAAGCTCAAAAATATGACATCTGATTTGATCCATGCAATAGTAAGAAACACGTGAAGATGAAGCATACTGTATTGGTAGAATTAGGAGAATGCAATACACACAAGATTCTTAACGCAAGAAAAGAACGTGATATACTATATCTACAGTAGAGAAATAGAAATAGCACCGGGAATAATCTCATCCAAGCCTAATGGTTGAATACAACAACATCTAAACCTTAGTCCCAAAATGATTTGGGGTCGGCTAACATGAATCAAACTTTGAAACCGTCAATGATCGTTACATAAATAACATGAAAGAAAAAAAGTAGAGAAAAAAGCAAAAAAAAAATCCTGAAAAATAAATTAAAAGATAACATGAAATAAAAGAAAATAGAAATAAAAAAAAAAGAATCAGATTCCATCCACCATCCGTATTCTTTTCCACCACATTTGCCTCTCCATCGCCATACTTTCTCCAATTCCAAGAAACTACATATCATTTTCAATCATCTTTATCCAAGTTTTCTTGGGTCTTCCTCTACCTTTCACAATATTACTTGTTTCCCAACTTTCTAGCCTCCTCACTGGGGCATCAACTGGCCTTCTTCTCAGATGACGAAACCATCATAATCGATTCTCCATCATCTTGTCTTCTATAGACGCAACTCTTACCTTATTTCTGAGCTGATCCTTTTTTTATGACCACACATCCATCGTAGCATACGCATCTCTGCCACATTCATCTTTTGAACGTGACACTGTTTTGCAGCCCAACATTCAGTACCATATAATAGTGCAGGCCTAATTGTCGTGCGGTAAAATTTACCCTTTGAGGCATGTCAGGTTACATAAAACCCCTGTGACACTCTTCCACTTTAACCACCCTACCTTTATTCTGTGAGACACGTTGCCATCTAGCTCTCCATCCTTTTGGATAATAGATCCAAGATAGCAAAAGAAAGTGGATTCATGAACAACTTTCCCATCAAATGTGATATCCCCGCCTCTCTATCACTGTTTCGCTAAACCTACACTCCATATATTCAGTCTTACTTATGCTCAGCATAAAGCCTCGAGCTTCCAAAGTATCCCTCCAAAATTTCAATTTCTGTTGCACTCCAACCTTTGTTTCATCAATCAACACAATATCTTCTGCGGATATCATACACCACGGAACGTCATTTTGAATTTCTTTTGTCAATTCGTCCATAACTATGGCAAAGAGAAAAGGACTAAGAGTAGATCCTTGATGCACCCCAATCGTAATAGGGAATTCTTCTGTCCTCCCAACATTAGTACGTACACTTGTACTAACTCCCTGATACATGTCCTTTATAATGTCAATATATTTCCGCGATACACCCTTCTCGCATCTGGTATATTATGGAGCTGAAAATAATGCTCCGCTCGCTCATAAAAGTCATCCATCAGGATTATAACCATCAAACCCGCGAAGAGATGTACGGTTTGTTGCAGCCATCACATCCGAAACAAGTCGGAAACTAACAATAGTGACGTCTTCTCCCTTGGCAGCCGCGACACAGCCGCCGAACTGCCTGTTACATGCGGATGAGGCGGCGAACTCTGGCCATCCTCAACTGCCTTCCCTTTCCCTGTGGTAAGTCCGAGAGGTGTGTGGTATTAATGTCAAGGTTTGCCGCCACGGATCCGACCTGTGCTGCCAAATCCTTGCTCATCTTCTCTAACCGATAGCCGATTTTATGAATCCATGCGAGCAATTGATCGTATATTGGGCATCCACACTCATCGCACAAAACTGACCAAGAGAATAACGCAAATCGTCGATCTCTAGCAAAAAAATAGAAACAACATCGTGAGTAATCCCGTCCAAGTCTAATGGCCAAGTCCTACAGAAAATATTTCGTCTCAAGCCGAAGCGTAAACAATGATCTCCAAGATGATACCACTAGGAAACACAAAGATACTATATATAGACTTAATAGCCTAAATCCTAACTTATGCCCCAAGAAACTAACCCCAATGGCCAGTTTATTAAATAATCTTAAATCAAACAGCCCTACTATAATAATACTAATAATTTGATCTTCAAAGCACCATAAGAACATCAACTAAACTTTGTTTTTTCATAATAATACTACATGATCCGTCTTCAAAACCCTTCAAGATAATCTCATTAGAAGGCACCAGTAAGATGGCCACCAATTATAACTAATATTAATTCAGGGCTATGACCTGCAGAACAATTGTATTTTGCTATTACAAAACCGTAACACCCCCGGAATTCGACCGAAAATGTCACATGCCGTAGACCCTTCCCACAAAGATCTATCAGGCTAAACTCCAAAAGACTACTCAATGATTGACCAATCGGGGTCAATATAATTACAAAACAGACCGACAAGGTCATAAAACGATTCAAAAACAACGTAATTCACAACTCAACGACAATAATGAACTTGAACACGAAAATGAATGACGACTCAATTTATATAAATGAAAACTACACTCGTGCAAGGATGAATACTCAATCAAATGAGAAAATACCGACCAAGATGAAACAAAAGAAAAAGACTCTGACTCTTGTGTGATTAGCATCGTCGTCTTCCATCTCCTTCCAAGCCAATACCGTGACTGCTCCCGAGCTGCCAAAACCTGAGCGCATAACAGACACCCACCCCCCGAAACTCGGGGGTAGCAAACTGGAATTTTACTAGTGCAAGTACATAATATACAAGATATACGAATAATATCAACACAAAACTCAACAGCCGCGAAGCCTTAACACAAACCACGCATTCCCATAGTAAACACAGAAAATCAGTCGCTTACAACAAGGTGAAAGATAATTACATAGCCATATTCTCTTCACCGATCATAACACCAATGAAACTTTAAACAAGCCCAATGAGTCAAAAGATCTAGTTTGAAAAATCCCTTTTTAAAAGAAAATATTTTGATAAGATGATTTGGAAACGTTATTACTGACTCGGGCTGTCTTGGGGTTTTGAAAATTGAATGGAAATACTTTTGGAAAATTACTTCAAAAGTTATCGGGTCCTTGACCCAGCATACGGAAAACAATTTACCAGAAAACCATTTCAATGTTGTTCGGGGTCCTCGACCCAATTTATAGAAACACTATCACAAGCGAATCATTACAAGATCTCACGGGGTTCTCGACCCAATCCAAAGAATAACACCACAAGATCAAATATCTCAACATCTCACGGGGTCCTCGACCCAATACACAGGATATCATCACAGCACAATCAAAGACACAGCCACTCATTCGACAAATCCTGCTCAAGATCCTTGATTAATTAACACTCGGAAATCTTGACAAATATCATTAGTTAATTAACCCTAATACCAACGTTTTAAAACAAGTTGAAACAAACTTTCAGAAACACGAATCGCGGTCTATATCAAGACCAACACTTTAAAATGAGTTGGAATAACTTTGAATTACGAAAATCGTTCGGTAACGGGGTCTTAGCTGTCACTTGAATATATGTTACCAATAAGCCTTCCAGACGCCTCTCTTACACACTTGTGCACCGGCGTTCACTCCACTATGTTGGCTGCCCATTGGACATGTCACCGCGCCGGCGTTCACCCCCGCAAGAGCCGCCCCTTGTGTAATACCCGTAATTTTGTTTCTCGGAAATTTTCTATTTCTGGCGGAAGTCTATTTTGACAACTTTCTTGGGACCGTTTCGTCATCCCGAGAATGATTAATTCTACACTTTTTGTCATCCGAGTTCGTTTCGGTATCGTTCTGTTGAATTCCGTGTTCTTTAGCGACTTTTCCACGTATGAGTTCGACTTTGTTAAATCACCATAAATTCTTGGAAACTCCAAAAATTCTGAATCTTTGCAATATTATAGATCATCGAGTTAGATTTCCAATGGTTCAAACGGTGAGTCAATCGGAGTCCGGACGAGAGAGTTATGGTCGTTTTAGCTCCCCCGCTCATTTTTCAGTTATTGGCCGATCACTGCCGACCGAACTCGGCCGTGTCGTCCGACACGGCCCGTGCCGTACTCATCCGGAAATGCCGAAGTTTCTGCCACAGGACCCGACCGTGTCGTCTGGCACGGCCGAGTCGAACTCTTCCGGATAAGCCAGAACCGACTGCCCAGACGCCCGACCGTGTTCCAGGACACGGTCGAGTCATGCCGAGTCGCTGTCGGACGGGTCACTATCGGCAGGCCCTCCGCGCCGCGACCGTGTCAAGCAGGACACGGTCGAGTCCTGTCGGCCGATTGCGCGCCACGACCGTGCCGATCGGCACGGGCCGTGTCCGGCAGGGTAGTCAACCCCTATAATTGTTTTTTTTTGAGCATTTCAGCTCATTTCTTCCCCATTTCTTCACCTACAACCGAGAGAGAGCTTGAGGGAGGGATTTCCTTCACAAATCATTTGAGTGTTTGATTTTCTTCATCTCCTTTCGATCGGGAAGCCCGGATAATCGATCTAACGCGTGTTCCTTGGATCATAGAGCTTGGATATTCAAGAGGTAATTTCTTCGACATCTTGACTTCTCGATTTTGTGTGGGTATTGACGTTTTGGATGATTAAATCATGGTGTATGGTGTGATATATGCGTGATTATGGACATGTTTGAGTATTCACCGGATTATTGAAAGATTATTCAAGAACACTTTGAATTTTGTGTTGGATTTTGGGGGTTTTCGTAGATTCGTCCGTTTTGTCCGATTGAAGCTTGAGAACCTTGAGATTTTGATATATATCTATACCGTATGAGTGTTTTCTTCCGATTTTACGGGTTAGATTGGTCCGTTTTCGGACTTGTGAGAGTTTGGGCGATTTCCCAACCTTTAGTTATCCACTCGTATATTTTCTTGAATCGTAGACGAGTTTCGGGAGTCTCTTCGTGTAATTTGAGTATGGATAATTAATTGTCATATTCCTTGCGAATCGTTTAGGTGCCGGAAGCGCGTTCTCGGACCTACCGAACTCATACCTTTCCTCCGTTCGATTTCTCGATGTCTCAAAGGCAAGTATACATTTATGATTGTACGTTCTCGACTTTGAAAGTATGAAATATTGATGGTATGATTATTTCTAGCCACTCCGGGACGGGCCTATGGTCCTCTCGAGGGTTTCGTAGCCTGCAGTGCGATTCCATGGTTGATATGAACGAACCGTTTCTACGGCATTCATATGAAATAATGTTGGCATGTAATGAACGAACCGTTTTGACGGCATTCCTACATGTAACGGCGTATGATATGAACGAACCGTTTCTAAGGCATTCACATACGTCTTGAGATTATAGTCATTCCGGAATACTAGTCTTAAATTGATGAATTGACGGATATTGATGAATTGACGGATTACATTTACTTTATTGTCGAGGAGTATTATGTTTCATATTGTTATACTTGCACTAGCTATTCGACGGCTAACCCCTTTATGGGGGGAATACGTTTCATGTATTTCAGGTTCCAGGAGAGCGGACAGGTGGGTACCGGGTCGGCATGAAGATGATGGGCAAGTGTGATCGTGTTTTGTCTCGGTTATTTTCTTGGATTCCTCCATTCGGTTGTTGTCTTGGAATGGATTTTTAAATACTCGAGTATTGTATTTCAGTTTCCTTGATGTTCCGGCCTGTGTTGCCGAGGTATTGATTTGTGCAGTGATGTATATGGTTTCATTGGTTATGGTTTTGAATACCATTTGTATCGTCTTTCTTTCCATTGTATGTAGACCTTCTCGGTCAAGTTTATATTTCCGCGTATGTTTAGCCTTGTGGGTCCCACGGCGGGGCTTACGGCGCTGTAATATACCCTGAATAACTTGGGGGTGTTACAGAATATGGTATCAGAGCTTAGGTTTATGGATACCTAGGCCAGCCGGTCTTTGGGTCGATTGAGTCGGCATTTGCCCACAGTATCACTACTCTGCCATCATCACAGTGCGACCGGTACTTGTAAGTCCTCTCACTCTTCTCGTATTTTTCTTAATCGTTTCGGTTATAGCTTGGTATTCTTGGGAATTGGTCACTTCGAGAATGTGCGATTCGGATTATACTTACGCACGTGTGTGCCTTTCAGAATGTTGGCTGAAAGTAGGAAGAATCGTGGCCGTGGTCACGGACGTGAACTCTTCCTTGAGATTTTGTTAAGTTGCTAATGGCGATAATGGTGTGTATCGATATTATGTTGAGACTTTGTTTAGGAGTCGCATGCTAGTATCACGGGAGATCTTCGACTTCGCAGACTTGTAAGTATGTTGTTCGAATTATTCGATAATTCTTGGTGAAATTGAATTCCCGTTGAAATGTTGTTTGTACGAGTGATTGTAAGTTTCGAGGACGAAACTTATTTTTAAGGGGGGTAGAGTGTAATACCCCGATTTTTCGGATATATTTTTTTTCGTTTATATAGTGGATATCGTGGATGGTTAATTGTGCTCGAGGACGTTGTGAACGTATGACAATGTTATTGAATTGAGTATATGTATTGATTTTGCCGTATGCTCGTATTTGGTATGTCATGACTTTGGACAGGAATTGTTGAAATTGGCTAAGTATGGAATTATTACGTACGTTAATAAGGTGAGATTACGTACGTAAGATTGACATGGTTACGTACGTTAAGACTAAGGTATTACGTACGTAACGAAGGCATCGGACAGAACCGAGTCCTGGTCGGCAGGTGGGACCCTGTTTCGGCAACTTTCGATGGAGGATGTTGACAGGTGAGTCAACGTAGGTGTTACGTACGTAACACGACCATTGTACTGTAGCAAGTCAACTGGTATATTACGTACGTTATATGGTATGGGTTACGTACGTTATGGATATTGGATTACGTACGTTAAAGTTGTTACGTACGTTAAGAAAGGACACTTACGTACGTAATGAGAGTGCAATTTATATATTGAAGTGTTGCCTTTCATTTCTCTCACGATCCTTTGAGATATTTCTCTCCAAAACTCGTCCCTCTTCACTTTTAAGAGTGTTCTAAACACTTTTAACATGATTGTGAGCTTGGAATCATGGAATTAGAGCTTGGTTATGGAACTATTGTTGATTCTTGAAGTGATTTCTTGTGTTATCCATATTCTATGAGGTTTATGTTGAAGGAAGATAATGATATGCTTTGAATATGTTGATTATGATTATGGAATCATAGAGATCTTGATGTTCTTGAGGCCATATGATGACTATGATGATTTAATGATTCTTGGAATGGAGTTCAATTATTCTTTCTTCGTGGCTCGTCCATACAAGGTAATCCTCGTATCCCTTTGATAGTGGCTCATTTTTTTCTTTTGGATTACTACTTGGGAGGGAGTATGTTGGGAATCGTGTATTTTGATGTTCGTCTTATTTCAATGAAAATGCATAAATTGGTACTTTTTATCCATTGCGTGAGTATTTTTGAAATGGATTTTGGTATTTTGCCAATCAAATTTTATTTTGTAAAACCGATTCCCTAAACGAGTTTTGGCATTTTAACCTTGATCGTTTTGACGGTATTTGGAAAATGATTTTTAGTATTTGAAAAATATTACCGTCATCGGTCTTTTTGGCATTTTGGAATGACGTGGAAATTGTGCTTAGCACGTAAATCCTTGTGAGAAGGGTTTACGGCGTGTAATATTCCTGGAGGATGCGGGGTGTTACAATTATGGTATCATGTGATAATGTTATACGAGATTTATTGGAATTGTAATAAGAGATTTCGGATGTTGATATGATCATTGAGATCTTCTTCATATGGTGATAAGGGTTTTGTTGCGATTCTTGAGATTGTATGAATGACATGATGAAGAAAATGGTAACATGGAGATATATACCTCGGATATGTTGTTCTGAACGTGATTTCGGATATTTCATGTTCTTGAAGAACTCTTGAATTATACGAGGTGATAAAAAAAAAATTTTAGAAGTGTTGATGTTTTGAAAATGAATATGGAATATTCATATTTAGAGCTAAACTATGTGTTGGAAATAATATTCGTATAGGAAATACGAATGTGATTATGAGTTTGATGAGTCTATTATTCATCTCTGAATTTGGAAGCCCATACGTATGGAGCAAATATTCAAATCGAATGATTGGATTGTTTGATAACCTTTTTAATATGATTATCTATTGCTTTGAACCAGTCGGATGATTCGAATTGATGACGGTCATAAGTAAATATTAACGATGGATTTACGAGAAGGGAACCTTGTCAATTCGTATTTAAGAATTGAGTTTGGAACATTTAGACCCTTATTATTCGTCCGAATTGGTTGCTGATATGATCATCATATTTTGACTCGTATTGTGGACAGGATATGTAAGTGTCTGAGTTGGATTGTTCAGACTGTGATTAGTCGAGATATGGTAAAACGATTGAGTTCGTGGTTTGGTGGTATTGATATTGGTCGTCATCGAACCGGTTGATTATCAATCCTTCGTTTTACAATAAGGTATGATGTTTGATCGTGAATTATGACTGTTGTATTGCGGTTAAGGTTGAAGGGTTCGTAGATTAACTTGGTCGAGACTGAGGGAATTCGTAATACGAAATCAACTGAATTGGTAACAGTACGTTGTATTGATATCGAGGCAAGTTTTATACTTGTACTGGTCAATGAGATTAATGTTATCATGTATGTGTATGAATGTGTGTATCATTTCGAGACTTGGTCTCTTTATGATTGTATTGATATCAAGGGATTGGTTGACACGACGTCGTCGGCAAATTATGCCAAATGTTACTGTTGTTTGTAAATGGCCGGTTCAAAGCATTACGATACTTGTTGGTAAAGTTGCTATCGATAGCCGGTTCGCGGTGTCGATGTATCGATTATTGTTCGCGATTAATGTCGTTCTGAGACATCGTTGAATCTTTGTCGTCGAATTGGAACTGTTGCTATGATGTTGCGTTAACCGATTGGGGATGTTTGATATATCCTTTTGTCATCTCCGTTTCGGTGGTCGGTTTAAGACACCGGGACATCTATTCTATCGTATCATTGATTATCGATTGACCGTTCTAAGGTAATCGAGGTATTGAATTGGGATTATCGAAGATAATTCCCATCCGTTGTCGAAGATACTCTCATCCGTTGTATCGTTGTTATCGATTGGCCATTCTACGGTAATCGAAGCATTGAATTGGGACTGTCGAGTATAGTTCCATCCGTTGAATTATTATTGCCGTGTTGGCCGACTCAAGGCAGCACACTATTATTCTTGTGAACTCGGTAATTTTGTGATCGTTGAGAGTTGAGGATTTCCCGAACTGTTGTGTTGTGATCGTTGCTCGTGTTAATCGGTCCTTAGGGAATTCTGATCCCAGGATGGTTGTTTTGAATATCGTTGGTCGTGTCGATCTTTCATTATTCGTGTGTCATCGTTCACTTGGTGAGTCGTATGATCCATATTGGATGTTTTATCCCTTGAGTTTCGTTGTCATGTTGTATCGTGGCATATCCAGAATCATGTCTGTGTGCCGATTGGTTATGTGTAGGATTTTTAGCCAGGCACTCGAGGGTCATGCGTGGATATTTCCGCATTGGACTGTGCACACGAGACGTAGTTCTTGAGGCTAATTAGGTACATTGTCACACGTATATTCTGGATTCCGTATACGGGGTGGACATGTGCACGGACACATTTCCGGATCGGGCATACTGTGATGTCCCTCTTGAGCTTTATTGATTGATCGTTCGTAGTCCATGTTGTATTGGATATGTCCGACAATTTGCGACTGGTTGTTCATACGCCGAGGGGTATGTCCGACAGTCAGGTTGTTTTCTTTGAGATCTATTTTGTGATGATTTACAGCTTTGGGTTGTTCGGCTTTCAGGCCATTGTGATGTATCGGTATTTCCGTTGGAGCCTTCGGGCATTGTGAATTCGTATCTTTTTCGGCATTGGTTTGGTTTACCTTCGGGTAATGTATTGTTGTGTTCTATATTGATGATTCGCCGTTTGGGCGTAAGTTTCGGCTCTTGTGTATCTCGTTGAGTTTTCCTGGCGAAATATTTCTTCTCCCTGCCTGTTTTAAGTTTCGGGACGAAACTTCTTTTAAGGAGGGTAGAATGTAATACCCGTAATTTTGTTTCCCGGAAATTTTCTATTTCTGGCGGAAGTCTATTTTGACAACTTTCTTGGGACCGTTTCGTCATCCCGAGAATGATTAATTCTACACTTTTTGTCATCCGAGTTCGTTTCGGTATCGTTCTGTTGAATTCCGTGTTCTTTAGCGACTTTTCCACGTATAAGTTCGACTTTGTTAAATCACCATAAATTCTTGGAAACTCTAAAAATTCTGAATCTTTGCAATATTATAGATCATCGAGTTAGATTTCCAATGGTTTAAACGGTGAGTCAATCGGAGTCCGGACGAGAGAGTTATGGTCGTTTTAGCTCCCCCGCTCATTTTTCAGTTATTGGCCGATCACTGCCGACCGAACTCGGCCGTGTCGTCCGACACGGCCCGTGCCGTACTCGTCCGGAAATGCCGGTTTACGCCACAGGACCCGACCGTGTCGCGAACGGCCGAGTCGAACTCTTAGGATAAGCCATAACCGCGCCAGACGCCCGGCCGTGTTCCGGGACACGGTCGAGTCATGCCGAAGTCATTGTCGGACGGGTCACTATCGGCAGCCCTCCGCATCGCGACCGTGTCAAGCGAGACACGGTCGAGTCCCTATCGGCGCCATTGGCGCGCGGCCGTGCCCGATCGGCACGGCCGTGTCCGGCAGGGTAGTCAACCCCTATAATTGTTTTTTTTTGAGCATTTCAGCTCATTTCTTCCCCATTTCTTCACCTACAACCGAGAGAGAGAGCTTGAGGAGGGATTTCCTTCACAAATCATTTGAGTGTTTGATTTTCTTCATCTCCTTTCGATCGGGAAGCCGGATAATCGATCTAACGCGTGTTCCTTGGATCATAGAGCTTGGATATTCAAGAGGTAATTTCTTCGACATCTTGACTTCTCGATTTTGTGTGGGTATTGACGTTTTGGATGATTAAATCATGGTGTATGGTGTGATATATGCGTGATTATGGACATGTTTGAGTATTCACGGATTATTGAAAGATTATTCAAGAACACTTTGAATTTTGTGTTGGATTTTGGGGGTTTTCGTAGATTCGTCCGTTTTGTCCGATTGAAGCTTGAGAACCTTGAGATTTTGATATATATCTATACCGTATGAGTGTTTTCTTCCGATTTTACGGGTTAGATTGGGCCGTTTTCGGACTTGTGAGAGTTTGGGCGATTTCCCAACCTTTAGTTATCCACTCGTATATTTTCTTGAATCGTAGACGAGTTTCGGGAGTCTCTTCGTGTAATTTGAGTATGGATAATTAATTGTCATATTCCTTGCGAATCGTTTAGGTGTCGGAAGCGCGTTCTCGGACCTACCGAACTCATACCTTTCCTCCGTTCGATTTCTCGATGTCTCAAAGGCAAGTATACATTTATGATTGTACGTTCTCGACTTTGAAAGTATGAAATATTGATGGTATGATTATTTCTAGCCACTCCGGACGGGCCTATGGTCCTCTCGAGGGTTTCGTAGCCTGCAGTGCGATTCCATGGTTGATCTGAGCGAACCGTTTCTACGGCATTCATATGAAATAATGTTGGCATGTAATGAGCGAACCGCTTTGACGGCATTCCTACATGTAACGGTGTATGATATGAGCGAACGTTTCTACGGCATTCACATACGTCTTGAGATTTTAGTCATTAGGAATACTATTCTTAAATTGATGAATTGACGGATATTGATGAATTGACGGATTACATTTACTTTATTGTCGAGGAGTATTATGTTTCATATTGTTATACTTGCACTAGCTATTCGACGGCTAACCCCTTTATGTGGGAAATACGTTTCATGTATTTCAGTTCCGGGAGAGCGGACAGTGGGTGCTGGTCGGCATGAAGATGATGGGCAAGTGTGATCTTGTGTTTTGTCTCCGGTTATTTTCTTGGATTCCTCCATTCAGTGTTGTTGTACTGGAATAGATTTTTAAATACTCGAGTATTGTATTTCAGTTTCCTTGATGTTCCGGCCTGTGTTGCCGAGGTATTGATTTGTGCAGTGATGTATATGGTTTCATTGGTTATGGTTTTGAATACCATTTGTATCGTCTTTCTTTCCATTGTATGTAGACCTTCTCGGTCAAGTTTATATTTCCGCGTATGTTTAGCCTTGTGGGTCCCACGGCGGGGCTCACGGCGCTGTAATATACCCTGAATAACTTGGGGGTGTTACACCTTGCACACGCATTAGGTAACACCGGTGTTCACCAACCATATGGAGCCGCTCATTGCAGCGTACACCAGGCCGGAGTACACGTCCCGCCCTCAGAGGCTCCCGGATATAACGTTTCTCACAACAAGTATTCACATTGTTACAAATATCAAGCACACAATCAATCGTTGCAACAATTATCAAATCAGTACACTAATTCACACAATTTATCCGTCAGTCCACAACCACACAAATGAACAATAACACGCACGTTATCAATCAAGACTTAACACAATAAGCCTTCGGCAAAACCAACCAACACTACACATATATCCTTATATCGTAACACAATCGAATACATAAACCTTACCATATTACCTATATGAATATGGTACGTTAACTAGTATCGGTATTAATCACCCGACATTCACTGACATATGTATATATATATATACACACATATACACATACATATATATATAATATATATATTATATATATATATTCGTAAAATGATTCACACACTTCGGCAACAATGATTTCACGTAGTTATAATTCGTATATCAAGGTACTTGCCTTGTTAATCTCTTGCGAATACTCCGAAAATACGGTCGATTGGAAAAATCCGGAACTCCAATGAAAACGATGATCGGAAAGGCTCAACACCAGATTATCATAGGGAATTCGTCCCTAAAATCCTATCATCAAATAAACAATCAATCACACGAGGAAAAACATCATAAAACGACCGAATCCTGACTTTACTCTTCATAACGTACGTTACACATTCACGTAGCGTACGTTAATTCTGTACGTTAGCATAAGTAAGCTCCGAAGCCTAACATACGCTAAGCATGTTTGACAGTTCTCTTCTCTAATCAGATGACTTACTTGTCTGATGATATAACGTACGTAATGCATGATGCTTAACGTACGTTATACTCAGAAACATATTTCTCATATGAAAAAGAATGATCAAAAGGTGTTTGATATCTTCGAATTTTCAAGGATAAGCATGTCATCAAAACGCCATATTCCAAACTTGATTATAAATTCCCATATATAGTTCGGAAAAATCCATGGTTGTTATCAATATCACCACTACATTCAAACTTTCATCATGAAGATCATCTAATCAATCCATCCTTACAAGATGTGACAAATCCTTCAATGTTTATCCTTCTAAGTTCATTTAACAAAACGTGATAGTAATAGCAAGTATCGATCATATCGAAAACTCCAATTAATGCAGATTACAATTTCAGAAAACTTCCCCTACTATGTTCAACATAACGAGGTTCGAACTATAAGACTCTTAACAATGGTGAACCTCAGTATAATCATTCCAACTTCCTTAAACATGGTGTTCAACTAGAAGGGTTACTCACTAATCCAATGATCTCAGAAGCATGCTCATATCATTCCTTAAGAACAAGGATTTGAGTTTAGAAAGACATACCTTAATGTAGAAGACAATGATGAACTCTTGACGAAAATCCAATACCGAAAGCTTGAGTACCAATCCAAGGTGCTTCCAATCCTCAATGATCAAGTAGAGATGATATATAGATGTTAAAGTATCAAAGGGGGCTCTCTGGACTTGGAGGAAATGGAAAGGGAAGTGAAAAGAAACGAGGTGAAATGAAATGGGGTGTTGTCCCATTTATACTGTCCTGAGCTTTACGTACGTTAGCCTTAGTGCTTTACGTACGTTATTCATTTAGCGTACGCTACCCATTGTCCTTAGCGTACGCTATCGTTCAATGGTAGCTTACTACCTCCTTTCTGTACTTTCTTACGTACGCTACATCAATAAATTACGTATGTAATCTATTATAATTAGCGTACGCGATATACATCACTTAGCATGTGTTAACACTCGGTGACCCCAAAACTGTCCAGGTTCATCCGCGGGAATCTTTCCGAGCCCACCACCAGCTGTCCCATGTGCTTGCTAGCCTGCTCAATTATTAACTTCCTTACGTACGCTATGCCTAGCTCATAGCGTACGCTATCTGTGGCTCGTAACGTACGTTACTTTATTATTGCAACATGTTGACTATTACACTGTTCACATACTCTCTTTGACCATCTTTTGTGATTTATACATATGAAAAAATATAGTCATGTGAGATCTTGTTAGATTCATCTCGAAATATACTTTCAAAATATCAACGTCTTATAATTTTGAAAAATAAAGAATTGAAGATATTAATAATCAAAGTTGTGCATTGGCAAGCGTGAAAATCCAGATGTTGCAGTTATAAAAGAACGGAGGTAATAGATGTTAAAGTATCAAAGGGGACTCTCTAAACTTGGAGGAAATGAAAGGGAAGTGAAAAGAAACGAGGTGAAATGAAATGGGGTGTTGTCCCATTTATACTATCCTGAGCTTTACGTACGTTAGCCTTAGTGCTTTACGTACGTTATTCACTTACGTACGCTACCAATTGTCCTTGGCGTACGCTATCGTTCAACGGTAGCTTACTGCCTCCTTTCTGTACTTTCTTACGTACGCTACATCAACAAATTACGTACGTAATCTACTATATTTAGCTTACGCTATATACATCACTTAGCGTACGTTAACACCCGCTGACCCCATAACTGTCCAGGTTCATCCGCGGGAATCTTTCCGAGCCCACCACCAACTGTCGCATGTGCTTGCTAGCCTGCTCAATTATTGACTTCCTTACGTACGCTATGCCTAGCTCATAGCGTACGCTATCTGTGGCTCGTAACGTACGTACGCTTACCTGCTAGCGTACGTTACGACGTAGTTGCATGTGAATGATTACAAGTTGATATTATCATGCATGTGGGTACGAATACGAAAAAAATCATACTTCAATTATTGATATCACAATTTCGAATAATACAGGGTTCAAATACGGACGAAAATACTCAACAATTTATTCGGATATTACAAAAACATTCGCCGTAAATGATAAATGGATAAACAAGATAGATCCCCAGCCCCAACATGCTGCAAATCTTTTCCAGTATAGTTCGCTTTGATCTGCCATGTCTCAATTTCAACATTGTATGGTTAGAGATGTCTGAACTCTCAACTGATCATCCATATCAAAATCGAATAAATTATTTCTAAATTAAGCCTGACTTTTACTATCATTTTTAATATTTGAAGGATTTCTCGAGTCAATTTGAGTTTTCATTACACTTCGTATTTTCAGTTATTTCTTTCATTTTACTTTTTTTGCTATATTGATTTTCTTGGTCGTTGACGGTTTCGAAGATCATGTTAGAAAACCTAAATCATTTTGAGATTAAGGCTAAGATATTGGTGGTGGTCTTCACTTCAAAAAAAAGGCCCTGCTAGAATATGAAGTGCTTTCGTGTCCCTTGACCACCCTTTAACACTACCATTATCTGCATCAAGCTTAATTAGGAATAACCACAAATTTCCCTCGCCTTTAAGACATCACATTAAGGTCCAAAACCTTGAGGTATGCTTTCTTATGTCCAGAAAACCTTAGGATATGTTTACCCTAGGGTTAAAAATACTGGATGTGGATTTTGAATCACAATACTCGTTTCCACCAAGACTCAAAATTTCAAAAACCCAACCACCACCATCTTATACATCATACCTACTCCATAACACAACATCTCTCTCCTCTTTTTTATCTTTAAATAACATATAACTAAATACTAACTAATAATGCATCATCATTTCTCTCTCCTCTTTTTATCTTTAAATAATACAACTAAATACTATATAATAATACATCATCCATCTCCTCTTTTTATCTTTAAATAATACAACTACATACTATATATAGTAATATAACATCATCTCTCTCCTCTTTTTTATCTATAAAATAATACAACTATAAATTATATAATAATACATCGTCCATTTCTTCAGACATGACTGAACATCTACAGTAAAGAGTAGGGATTCTCCATACCCAAGATTCTAATTACCAGAACTCTAAACCCCAGCAAACCCTAGCTTAAACATCCCTTTTTTGGTTTATGCAAGGGTTCCATGACAATTACTTTAAAGCATGGTTATCATTTACACTCGGATTAAAAAGAAAAGCAAACCTCTCTATAATGAAGCAATGAGCAGATCATGGTCTAGCTTTAACCAACTGCATGTTGCACACCAGCCTCAATATATTGCTTTGAATTTCCAGCCACACAATGAAAGTTTCTTACATGCCAGGTCTGCACTGTAATGCACTTGCTAGTAAAAACACACCACTTCAGTAGGATATGCTGCTTAAAGGTCAGGTTCAGCAGCTGCCAGAATCAAGTAACAAACATCACTGTTTCTCCAGCTAGTTGCATAAGATACTCCAACTTTAATGTCCACACTCAAGCCACTGCTTCGCATGCAAGGCCTAATAGGTTCACAGACCTTCTTTACTACGTGTTGAGTTGATCAGCGAGCTATGAGCTTACATTGTAAGCAGACAGCATTAATAAGACCACTGGTTAGAACCACTTTTCAGAATATAGGCAATATGCCAATATCTAACAAGAAAGCAATGAATTGCAGAACCAATTAACTAGAAGTAGTGAGCTTATTAGCAGAATTATAATCGCATTTTCATTCTAAGTTGAGGGGGTCTGGTGGAGATGTCATAATAACAAAGCACCACATTGCTGACCTGACAAACAAAACATTTTCTTTCCAAATAAAACTTTCAAGAAATAAGAGGAAAACAGTAAATTGTTGAAGCCATGAGTATTGATGAACAATAACAATAATGATAGAAATGAAATTACTGTACAAACAAATCTGTACAATTGCTGTCATGATATCAAATTGCAAGGATTGTTATGCCACTATCCAAGAAAGATGAAAAGAACTAAAATCAATACAAACGGAGAAAAAGGTGTTTTCCCTCTCATATTTTTTCAAGGAAATTTGCATATGAATTTGTAAAAAGAGTGACAATTTAACTTACAACTTGACTAACTAACAAAGGAAATCAAGGCACATCTTTCTGACTACAGAATCGACAGTGACTGAAAACAGAGCCTTCTAAACTTCTGGACTTGGAGCCATTCAGTATATTTGGACCTAAAAAACAGACATGATGACTTAAAAACAGAAGATAGCACAATTAACACAAACATCAATCTCTCTTGGTATGTTAGCTAAATGTATCAAACCTGTAAAATCAGTGCATAGCATTTAGATAACTAGCATGCACACTAAAAAAAGTCATGTCTAGCAATAATGAAAAGTTAAGGTGATTGGAGGATAGTATATGATTACTGAAGAGGAAAGAAACATCAGCTTCCGGACGAATTTCATGAAAATCGTCACAACTAAATTTTGAATTTCAGCTGATATTCCAAGTTCCAATAAAAGGTTCTAACATCTGTATACTATTCGCACAATGCCTTGTAAAAGGCAAAAGGTATCACTCAAATCACATCTACATTTTCCACTCCCACCAAACATCATATCACCTGAAACCAAAGACATTTGTGATACAAGTCAATTGACTGAGAAAGAGCTACTGCTCTATTTTTCGACAAACCATTCTTCACAAGAATGAGTTAAGGATGAACATTAGCTTCCTTGACCAGGTTCGAGAGACATGGTAGATTCATTTACAATAGCACTTGACGCATCCCTCTTTTTCACCAAGTCAATAAAATCATTCCCAAGTCAAATCTTCACAGATGATGTGAAGATTCTATCTTCTGGTCCGGCTTGGGCACGGTTTCTGATGACTGCTTCTCCATATTAACAGTCATATATACATCCTCAGATTCATCATTTGACTGAGACTTCTTATATGCTGATTTGTCACTGATGTCAGCCAAACAAATAAAGTTCTGCCTAGTGCATTCAGTATCGGTTTTATTTTCTGAAATAAGTTCGGCCTTGTTATTTCCAATTGGACAAGGATGAGGGCAGACAGGAGGCCGTCTATGAAGACAAGTATGGCACTTGAAGCCAATGATGTTTTCAATTTCACCAGCTCTAAGCCCCAAAGCATCAACATGAAACCAAACTGCAATAATTGCACAAGGTAAAATAATTAGATAAGGATTTTTAGCTCAGTTAAAAGGGAAGCACATTCCAATATTTTCACTTCTGTTCGTCAAATGTAAGTTATGTGTACAAAATGTAACATCACAAAGTAGATGTAATTTATCTGAAAATCTTAGAGAGCAATCATGTAAACAGGAGTCAATTAGCAAACTTAGAGTCAAAAGGCTCGCACTAGTTTCTCTTAAAGAAATAGCTTTGTCAAACCCACAATGAATTCATGGCGCACGTACTCATCTTTCACACTTTACAGCATGAGAGTGGGTGTTAGGAAGTAGGTATGAGTTGAATTAAAAAATTTACCTCCACAAATTTCACAAGCCACATAATTCAGGTCAGCTTTATGCTCCTGTTCGCCGCAGAGGCTACATTTCGATTTATTACTGACAGAAGTCAGCTCCCTGGCAAGGACAAGAAGCATTTTACTCCTAAAATGCATCAACCTTTCATCATTTGGCCTTCTTGATAATTGTAGACCATTCAACCAATAACTGCTACTAACAGGTGTTCTCTTCTTTGTCCAACTACTAATGTTAGGCTTCTTAGACAAGCCTTTCTCTGATTTAGCTTGTTTTCTCTTCTTCCGTTTTTTCAACTTAGTATTCTTCAAAGAGAGCTTTTCAAAGCATTCGGCATTCCTAGCAGAACGTCGCAGAGGTACAACAAAAGGAACCCCTTTAGGGTTTTCAGACTTCATTTGTCGCTTTACTTTCCCCATTTTCTTCCCTTTCCTTGAGCATAATGTCTCCAGTCGTTTTGATGCATTCTTAAGTTTTGGTGACTGACATTTCCTCTTCCTTGTCTCAACTTTCACAAACTGACCACCCTGGCATTTATGGCAAGTATATGTACATGCAGACATGGTGGATTCAGCAGATTTCCTGACATGTCTCTTATGGAAAAAGCCTGAAATTTAATTCAAGTAACTTTCCTTTTATACGTATTTGCAACAAAAATGCAAGTCAAACATGCAACATTATCAATTAGCTCAAACCAAAACTAGTTCGATAGAAAGTATAGGGCTTATATAATCAAAACAAGTGGATCAGATCCCCAACATTTACACTTATATATCCATATTCATCAATATCATTACACTGATCTAAATAACATAGTTTTGCAGGGTCTAGCACTGATAGAGTTTACTGTTGGTTGCGTTTAGGCAGCTGTGAGTGAAGTGGGGCTAAACAGTGATGTGGTATGTCAAATGTGATTAGATAGAGGACAAACATGGTTGTCGGACAAGAGAAGTCGTGGTGGTTGCGAATATGTAGTTATCATCCCCCACGGCAAGAAGAGAGGAAACACACCTGGAGATGAAGAACTCATATCTTGCAAAAATCTCATTTTCCAACTTCTGATACCAAGTACTGACTCTCAAGTTTTAAAGAGCATGTGAAGGAGGAATTCTGGAAGATGGAAATTATAATTGCACAGCACATAAAAAGCAAGGATAGCATTTATAGTTCACTTCACATGGTAAGAGTAAGTAACCCATCAAACCAAAAATTATTTTCATCATAGTTCATCAGAATAAAATATTTGGATTTAGTGTTTGGATTTGTTCAGAGGAAAATACTTTAGTGAACTGTACAACGTTGAAATAATTAGGGAATTTGTAGCATGGAAGTGATAGATCTATTTAGCTTTTATGAAAAAATTGTTTGATTATACTGTGGGGAGACAGCTCCACATGTCATACCTGGTACTAGTTTTGCGTATTGGCAGTGTTTTTACATTAATATAATAATAAATGACATGTTTTTCGCGATATTATAGTTTGGATATGTAAAAAAATATTAGAAAACATAATATGTCAGAAGTATTATTTTTTCAAAGAGAAACATGTTTGGAGGACGATAACAATAAATGTTAGGTTTTATTTAGGGAGAACAAAAGTTCTTTTGAAATAAAAAAGCTTAGGCTTACTCAAAGACGACCAGTCCAGGGCCGGTAGCAATTGACGTGCCAGAGATTAAACAACACACAAATTTTGACATAAACCGAAATTAAATAACACATCAAACCCAATAGCATAAAACTATGGTCTCTCTTGTCTCTAGGTAGCAAACTCTCATAGCAACATCGCGCTGAGTTTCGGTGAACTCACAACAATATGGACTAAAGCAGTGCTGCTGGCCCACAGCAGTCAAGGGAACAATTTCATTTTTAGGAACTAACAAAATTATCATGTTTAAATGCATTGTAACCAATAGTCTTACCATACCATTAAGAAACAGTAGTCTTGTACTCTTGTTTTTTTATACAGCAATAAAATCCCTACATCTTAGCAACTATGATATGTCAAAAGACTCCAAACGGAAAGCAAATAGAAAATACAACTTTAGGAGAAAGAGTGAATTCATATTGAGGAATCAAAAAAAGAACAAAGAAAAGCTTACAACTAACGAATTTTAAATTAGAATGATGAGAAGTGTTGGATATGTGATATGCTTGTTTTATCAGACTTCATCTCACTTATGCTGTCTACTTATGCTGTCTAAATTACGCCAAAACATTGTCAGATGCAGTTAGACCAGTGATTTGAATAACGCTTTTTATATGTGTGGCGTTTTGTTCCGTCGTAGTGTAGAGTAAATAGCATAGGGCAAAGCATAAGCTATTCGAGCATTTCAATTATTAATTCTTAGAAAATAATAATATACTTATATTAGAGTCATGTTCCATGATGTATGTGTTGATTTTACAATATCAATCACGTATTGTGACATGACAATAGCAATTATCTCAAACTCATCGCCGTCTCATGATATTTTCCATATAAATGGAAAAACCTATGATGTTGATGGTTTTGGAATTTCGTTCTATTTCTCCTTCATATGAAGGTTGCGACAGGAAGGGCATCCGGCGTAAAACTTTGCCACTTTGTTATTTGCATGAGTTATGGTGTTAACTAATTTTAGACAATTAAACGACACTATAATCTTCATGCCACCGACCCCAACATAGTTGGGATTAAGGTGCTGTTGATGATGATGATGATTAGTAAATAAGTGAGACAATAACCAAAACCATAAAAAATAAAGAAAATACGTATATTAGTAAATTATCACGCAGTACCAAGAGAGCGCAGCTAGGTTTGGGTTCTAAGATCTAAGTTCAGAGACCACCAAAAATCTCACCTCTCAGATCTTGTACCAGAGCGCCAGGCTCCTCCTAAGGTTACCAATTATTATTTTTTTCAAGCGGCGGATGTTTTCTTTCAGCCGATAGATGTGAAAATTGACTATATTTGTTTGAGAGAATTATTAAAAGACTGTTTTGCCTTGAGAAATCTATATTTCCAGGCCTCAAATATTTGCACAAATGGTCTCCCCAAACAGCGTAATAGCATACGCTATAGCAGAAATAGCGCACGCCTGGGCTGCGCTACGGCACGCTATAGCAGAAATATGCATGCTATTTGTGCAAAACACGATCTGGCCTGCGTTACGTCACACTCAACTTCTATAGCGTGCTATGGATCGTGCAATTTGGCGCTATTTAATACAGTGAGTTAGACACACTATGTGTCAGTGAGACAGCACAAATTCCCCAAACGCACCTATAAACCATATATGTATTTGTGTTTGGCATAGTTATTAAAGGTGAAAGGCCTCATGGAGCCTGAGGAGCAAGGTGAATGCCTCATGGAGCCTGAGGCGAAAGGCGACTTTGTTGGAATCAATTTCATCTTAAATCGCATCTCTAATTTTCCTTATCACTGTAAGAACTTCTAGTGTTGTATTCTCATATAGGCTCAGCAATAAATTATTTAATATGATGGCCGCTTTATTGTTCGCATATTTTGATTTTGTATTTATATAGAAAAAATTTCTTTAATGAGTATACACTGATATATTCAACACAGGACGCATAATAAGATGAGAGATGTGCGCGCCTTTTGCACACAAGATGCAATATTTAAATTAGAAATAATATCTATAAATCTTAGTTTTATACCATGAACAAGCAGATATATGAATATGATCATAAGTATATAATTAACTATATCTCATCGAACATATTATTTGTGGCATTTCACAAGGGTAAGCAAGAAACAAACACACAAGTAATAACTGCTATAATGACCTAAAGTGTTGACCAATAAAACAAACTATAAAAATTATTTTTTATTAAAAAAAAGGACAAAGAAAAATGAAAAAAACTGCTGTCACTGATGTGCGCCTAGGTTCACTGAGCGCAGGAAAAGGTGCGCCGAGACGCACCGAGGATAAACCTGTTGCCACAAATATGGTGCTTGGGTAACATTTACACGTCACTAATTACCGCATGGAATTCATCAGCACATATGGAAAAGATTGGCAAAAAATTATTTTTGGCTACAAATGAAAATCATGTCCCACTCTGTTTCCTGACCTTCAGCAATGACAAAGGATTGAAAACTAAAACAGGCAGCTGGAACAATCATTTGTAAGGGTAATATGAGCGGCCACATAGAAACATCTAAATTCTAAACCAGCGATAAGTAACCCTTAGAAAATTGAAGTATTTACCTTTGCAATGCTGGCAGCTCACTGCCTCCCTGCAAATCAACAGACATGCTTGATCATTGGCATTGCAATTTATTTGTAACAACAAATTCACGAGCAAAAAAAAGAAATAAATAGAGATGATCATTAAAGGGAAGTGTGTATATGTTACATCATTTGAATAAAACAAAGGATTCCTACACGTTCTAACAATGCAGCCAATACAATAATCATTTGGCAGATGGCTTGAATATGCACAATCACAAAATACTTAATAACTTGACTCTTTTTTGCCTCACGCAAATTCTTTTTCTTAGAAATAAGAAACATAACCAAATACTTAGACAAAGAACATCATTTGATGCCCTGATATCATTTCTTTGCTAATAATATTAGAGGATCCTTAGGTAGGGAGAATAAAAATATATTACAATGCACCTATGCAATACCTGATTAGAACAGCTTTTTTGCAATGCCCGCAATGATAATTAGCTGATCTGTCCGCTCTTGAAAAAAGATAGTCAAAACATTTTTTCTTAAAGGGCTTCCTAATGATTCTAATGCTGTCAAGAAGTTTTCGAGAGTTCATCTTATTAGATTTACGGGCGACCCTTTTCTCCTCAAAGGATTTCAAGAGATGCAATGGAACGTGAGACTCGTCCAGCCAATATCTCTTCCTTTTGCTTGAGGTGTCTTCAAGCTTGGATCCATGTCTCACAACGACATCAGGGATAAGTCTTCTTTTGCCGAAATCCAAAAGATACCTGACCACTGATCCCTCAGAACACTTCCTACGGATTATAACCTTTTTAAATGACCTGGCAGGTTTTTTGAATTCCCTATCCATTTTTGTGATACGGTTGGTATTCCCAATATCATCCCATCTAATATTGGCATCAAGCTCCCTAACCTGCAAACATGAAAAATATGCATGAGCATTTCCTTTCAATACGTATCAGAAATTATTTTGCATTTTACAATGGTCTCATCTAAATCCATTTTCCCTCTTCCTAAGCTGATGGGAGGAATGATGGGCATTAGTTGATAAGAAGATAGTGGTTAAGTGTATAGTTCCCAGATGCAGATAATATATTCTAAAAAAATTATAGTGGTCATGTGTATAAAATTACAAACTTAGCAGGCAAATATAAATCTTAAGGATACCCAGCGAACCTTGTTCACTGGTTCATGTCTATTTGTATCTAAAACTGAACGGAAAATAAGAAAAAAATAAACATACCTGGAGTGCCAGCTGCGCCACACTTGTCGATGTCTCAACTGCAGCTCTCCAGGTAGCATATTTAGTTCGCTTGGCATATTCTCCACTGTCAGGGTATAGTATGTCTGGTATCTTCTTACCTCCACCTATAACAGTTTAGCATGAAACATAGTCAGCTAACAATTTATCCCACAAAGATCACAAGTTCAAATGGAAGTACAAAAAAAAAAAAAAAGAATCTTCAAACCTTGTCTGGCAGCCTTGGAAACCAAAGAGCGAGGTAAAACCTTCCAATTAAATAGCATACGTGACCCTCTTCCACCTCTCCACCAAAATAAACTCAGTCCAGTCGCAGCGTTTGAAGATGGGGCACTCCCCACCTCAGAAGACTTGGCTCTCTTCCTGCCAGTGCCATGCTTAGAGAACGCCCGTGTAGAACTGCTGACAATATGAGAAGCAGAGCCCATTGTAGTAGCAGAATCTACATGTTTTCCCCAATCTTGAGAAAGTGCTAGATGATGCAAGTTCAACTCTAGCTGGAGTTGGAAACCACACATAATCAGACAACTAAATAACTAATACAAGGCACAAAATAGAAACACAAAGATAAATGTGTCAAAGAGGCAAAGAGGACGAAAAAGAAGATGCAGGACAAGTAAATAGACTCGCATTACCTATTTATATTATTTTAAATCCCTTGAACAGAGCGTAGCACCCGACCCCATTGTTTACTACAGAATATAATTTACCCAATATAATAACTAAAAAAAGTACTATGAATAAACTAGAGGGATTATATAACAAATATAATAGAGAGCTTGTTACTGAATCCAGGGATGTGTGTATGTGTAATGGAGACCATGCAAAACATAAAAAAAGAAAAAAGAAAAGAATTGTTCACTTGAAGAAAAGATTGCACAATCTGCTCACGAAGAAACACAATCAAGAAATGAAAGAAGGAAAAACGGAAAAATAGGTCATGTCTACAGTATATAGTATCACATTTACATCCCAGGAAAAAGAAAAGGAAAATTCGGCCTACAGAAGAGAAGAAAGGTACACTGAAGTAAAAATAGTGGGAGGAAGAGGAGATGAAAGCCAGTAAAGATGGAAACAATTTCTCTTGAAGGTTTATTTATCTAGTTGTTCGTTTATTTTCAAACAAGGATATCGGGGTGACTAGAAAGCAATTAATAATAATTATTATTATTATAATTATAATTATAATTATAATAATAACACAACAAATATAATAAGAGGGAAATCCGACCGACCCATTGGAAAAGAAGCAAACAGTGGAACTTCAATGCAAACGGAGATTCTAATAAGAATGTGGGTAAACTAAATGGACTCATTTTAATACGCAATTGGTGGTTTACTAAATATTTCACAAGTATATTGTATTTGGTAAAAGCTAATAAAACTGGTGTAACCTTATTATACTATGTGTAGGAACCAGTGTTTTTAATTGCGTGTAATAGCGCGCTACGTCGCGCGCTTTTGCGCTAAATTTCCAGAAAACGCGACATAGCGCGATGCCAGTAGCGTCAATACCTGTTTTGCGCGCGCTATTTGCTGCGCGGGCAGCGAAGGCGCGCGATAGCGCTTAATACCTGCGCTATTTGGGTGTTATCAGAAAACCCTATATTGAAATCTGCGCTTATAGAGTTCCGCAGCACAGACGGGTTTTATCAGGAAGCTGCGCTATTTAGGTTATTAAAAACTTATAACTATTAGGGTTTAAGACTTCCGCAGCAAAAAAAAAAAAAAAAAACTTACGCAGAAAAAAAATATATAAACTTACGCAGCAAAAAGAAAACTTCCGCATCCAAAAAAGAGAGTTCCGCAGCACAGCCGACTTCAGGAAAAAAAAACTTGAAAAAAGAGAGTTTATTTTCATATTGTGGCTTATTTAAGTTTGTTATTTTGGATTATTATAATTGTTCCAAGTTGTTTTGTTTATTTGAATATTTTATGGCTATTTTACTTGAATTATTTACCTATGGCTATTTTACTTGGATTATTTATCTATTGATCTTACACAACACAAGAATAATTGTTTTATTTTTTCACTTAAAAATGTCATGCTCGAATTACCTACGCTATGCGCTACGCTATTTTGCGCTACGCAGTTCTTTACAAAAACGCTACAGACCTACGCAACGCAACTGAAAACACAGGTAGGAACCAATACTTTGGAATAGTAAAATCGGTTTTACTTATTACACCATACTTTCAGTCAAACTATATGATTTCATCAAGTCTTTACGTGAGGGCAGGTACTTATGCCCTGATAGATCATATCAAATAGCCGTTTATGCATATTCTTATACAAAAGTAACGGATTATTATGAGCTATTATCAGGTACTAATGTTATGAATGAAAACTTCAGAGGGGAAGTAAACATTAAAGAACACGTGTGGCAATTTAAAAAACAAATTATACAGCAACTACTGTGGTTTATTCAGCACACTGTCAAATTACTTGATCAACTGCTCAAATTCACCATTCTGTTGAATAAAATTAATGAATGGTTGCAGAGCTTTACATACAGCAACATCTGAGCCTTAATCCCAAAATAATTTGGGGTCGCTAACATGAATCATCCTTCCAAACCGTCAACGACCAAGAAAGTCAATTGATACATAAAAAAAGAAATAAATAAATAAAAATAGGAAGTGTAAAGAAAAATCAAATTGACTCAAGTGGGGAAAAAATCATTCAAATAGTGAGAATGATAGTAGAAGATCAGTGAACATTCAAGTACGAGGTATAACATGAAAAGTTATTTTTTCTTCTAAGTATGAAAAACATCCCCCAATCTTCTAAAGCAAATTCAAAGAGCAACGAGTATAAGAAATATTTGCAACATAGCCAAGCATTCTGTGACAATAAGCATAGCATGCTGCATCAATGGGATATTTGTTACAACAGATCATTGTGGACGGACGGTATCACATAGATTAAGTGATTCAAGACCATAGAGTTTATTCCAGCACTTTATTTAAGTTGGTTTTAAAATGGTTTTCTTTCTTCAGATTAGAAGTGCGTATGGAGTTGGATGAAAACTTCATCAGACTTATCTAAGGGTTTTCTTCACGAACTCACGTAATACTGCAGTGCAAGATTTACATCTCTTGATAATTCTGAAATAATGTTTTGGTTTGTAGCTGATATAAACAATATTATTCAGTTTTCACATACAACAGTCTTGTTCCAAACCCTAGACATCTACAATTAATTTATGTGATTTCTACAAATCTTCTATGCTTATTTCTAATGTTCATTCATATTTTCCCCTCTACTATGATTTCTTGCAGTAAGATTCTCAGAACTACTATATTTGAAAGGCCATCTCTTGGCTAAAATGATAAGTCCAACAGAGACCGAAGTCGAAGAAAGGAAAAAGAGAGGAGGAAAAAAGGGAATGATAAGAAATAAACTTTTACAAGATGCACATATTCAAATGTACATACATTTACATAAACAGAGAGAAAGATTCAATACGTATACCTCGAGCAGCAGAATTTTTAACGAGGCAATGTTCGCCACTTCAAGAACATTTTTACGCCAAAGCATCGAGTAATTTGGACTTAACCATGGGCCTAACAGAAGACCCTGCAGATGACCTTGGATGCATATAATATGGCACATGATGTCAAGAAGATGGTTCTTCCTATTCTTTCTAGACTGAATTCCTAAGACCTCACACGTAAAATTTTCTACAGCTGGAGTAGTATCATTCATAATAAATAAGCAGTCTCTTTCATCGTCAGGAACTCTGCAATAGAAGCACCACCCGCATCTTTCCTTTCTAGAGAACAAACTTGAATTCTGAATATTTGACCAAGAAAATTCAGTAAATCTGTTCGATACAACCTTCAACTGACCAGCTATAATTTCTTCAACAGATTTTAAGGGAACTACAGAGGTCTTATCAGATGATTTACAAGTCAATTCTTCAAAAAATGATGACGGCGTTCGAGCTAATTCATAACAGTTGACATAATTTGTCTGACAATGCACTGGAGACAACACTGTAGAGTTTATGGTGGATGGTGCATGGTCATTATTTTCTGAACCAAGATTCTTCCCTATTTCAACATTTATTGTAGTCGAACTCATGTGATAATCTCCACCATCCACAAGCTCCAGTGGAATATGACAATCATTTAAAGTTTCAGGCCAACTCTTTAAACAATCAGGGCCACTGTCCATTAAGGTATCACTCTTTATGAATGTCTGAGAGACTTCAGTTGATCCTTCAGAACTTGCCATATAATTTTCCATTTTCAATTCATAGCTGCCAGTCTCCAGCAAGGCAATTGCATGCTCTGCATTATCAAGTTCTGTATTAGTAATTCCAGTAGTCACCATGGGTTTTTCATTAGACCTTTTTTCGGTAAAAGCCTCATTCTTGTTAAGATTTTTTGATGGTGTTGGAAGCATGTTTACCAGTTGCCTATTTTGAGGAAAGGCTGACTGTATTAAACAGGAACGCATATCCAAAACATTTTTGGACCCACGAACTACATTCCAATGCACACAGATTGCGTTTATTATAGTGTGATGGATAGATGGAAATGATTCCAGAGCTTCAATAAGGGCAGGCAAGTCATTTCTATTGTAGCAGCAAAACGAATATTCGTCATTGCATGATTCTAACCTGCAAGTAAGCAGTGCAGTTTTAAATAGATATCAGGGGACATGGCTACTATAACATTTGAAATAAGCATTTCTAATATAATTGAGTTCAAAATAAGCATATTTTTTTACAAATACAATATACTAAAACAAGGTAATCTGATTATTCAAACGTCATCATAGCACCAATTTAGAAGTAAAAGAAACCATGCTATATTTTCTAAAAGGCCGTATATAAGCAGAAATGAAAATTAGAGGCAAATGTTCAAATCGAAATGGCAGGAGTAAAGATTTTTTCGTCTCTCCTCGTAATATTAGGACGAAAAATGGCCAATGAAACAATCAAAACTCATCAAAAACATACAAATATGACATCACTTAGTAGCTTTAAAAGAAACATCTTGGGGAGTTTATAAGAAAAGAAACAGAAAAGAAAAACAAAATGATTGTCAACCAATTTATAACTCCAAGTCCAGTTAATTGCTGTTTAATCATTAACAGAATTCTTTGACAAGGTTGGTGTTATAAAATGTAATAATCTACAAGTTTAAACTGGAGGTCATTATGTTTACTAGTAAAAAATCACTGAGTTAAATAAATATATTTTAACAAACAAAATAAAAGAACGCAGCTAACATAAGAAGATGAATCAATTCGAAACAAAATTCAGTTCCTATAAGTTAAAAAGGGAAAATTCCAACCATTGTGCCAAATCGTCATTTTGCACCTAAATCCCAAATCCATTAGGACGAGGTGCCCCGAATGGCCAAATATCACCACAATAAGATAAATGAAAAGAAAATATGATAATATGATGACGCAAACAAAACTAGTATACTTCACCACTCATGGTCCCTAAATGAAGCCTAGATAGTAGATAGGGCCGACAAACTTCTAACTGAACTTCAAGCTACCACTATAATAAAAATTGATTAGATAGCGTGTACAAACTTGGTGAAAAGACTA
Source organism: Orobanche coerulescens (assembly GCA_033398695.1). NCBI lineage: Eukaryota > Viridiplantae > Streptophyta > Magnoliopsida > Lamiales > Orobanchaceae > Orobanche > Orobanche coerulescens. Next base: position 52,567,148 of record CM065801.1, on the reverse strand, counting down.
TAATATTTGCAGATAAACCTCCAGAGATTTACTAAGACATCATAGTTACTACTTCAGATATTATAGTTCAAAAAAAATAAACATAGGAGTCAAAAGTTGAGTATGCGAACATTCGTAAATTCTGATACATTAGAATGTCAAGTATTGTAGTGATGATGTTGCCAATGGAGGCACATACGAGATCATGCAGTCTGTTGACTTGATTACAATTAATTCGTGTATTATAGCACTTTAATGGGTCCCAAAAAGATGCTTAGGAGACACCAGGGTGCACCAAATACATGATCATGCCAGCAGTCAACATCCCAAAATTAACAGGTTTTGAATTGATGCAAGATGATTGGCGCAGAATTTGCCTTCTAACCACTGCACTTCCCCAACTGACATGACATTCCCCACAAAATGTAAAATGTTAAACTTTACTGCTAAAAGATAGATAAGCTTAGTCTACATCCTTAGTGATATTTCTTATGACTTGAAGACTACTAATCTATTCAGAAAGCTAAATTAACATAATTTTCTTAGTTAACCTTACAACTAGGAACTTACACCAACAGGTAACCACAGCTACTGTAATATATCCGTCCATAAGGATCAGTCCCCAATAGTAAGCTAAAAGAGAGATAAGCTTAGTCTACATCCTTAGTGATATTTCTTATGACTTGAAGACTACTAATCTATTCAGAAAGCTAAATTAACATAATTTTCTTAGTTAACCTTACAACTAGGAACTTACACCAACAGGTAACCACAGCTACTGTAATATATCCGTCCATAAGGATCAGTCCCCAATAGTTGTACACCTCGAATTGACTTGCCCACTTTCATCCAAGGCTTATCCCTTTCTATGACGCATTCAGGGCAATACCAATCACCCTCAGGCAACAGGCTGCTGACAACACCTACACACCTTGAATGGAATGCTGCAGGGCAACCATCACAACATATCAAGTTTCCATCCATCTTACAAAGACAGCATTCATCACTATTCCCATCTGCAACCTCCTCAGCATCTTCTTCCGTGACGCAAGAAGTGCTAGCCACATCCACTGCCGACTTTCTTTTACGAGAGCTGTCAAATTTCGTGTCACGAGCCAAATCTGTGTGCTGATCTGTCGTCAACGTCCTTCTGTTTAGCTCTGACCTAAATGCCTCCACTTCAATTACATCATCACAAAGATGTCGCAGTATCTCAACCTTTGCTGAAACAGGCAGTTCGTAATAGTCATTCCGGAAATTCGTCAAGTGACAATGATCTAAACCAAGAATATACCCACGGCCGTGAAACAATATATACTCAACCACAAACATTGGCCATGTGATCAAGTCAAGAAAATTCCAATTAAGAGACCTAAATCAAAATTCAAATATGAGTCATTAGGTACCACGAAATGGATTTCAAATGTGCAAGTTTTTTTAGCAATAGCGAACTAAGTACCTTAGACAGTCAGATGCAGACATAGAACCTTCCTTGGAAAGAGACTCCAGGTGCTTCCGTAATGCTCTTAGAAGGGAAACATGTACAGAGTCGAACAATAATGTGGAATCATTACATTTAACAGATGCGACAAAATCATCCAGCTCAAAGGGACTCAAAAACAACAAAGTACTAAATGACCTCAAAAATGCATAAACAGAAACTAAATCAACCACAGAAACTCCACATAAATCCAGATTGCAAGAAGCTGGCGGCAATTCCACTTTTGTTGGAAGAATAACAGGATTTGGAGATATTCCATGAGCAGCTACCATAATCTTTTCTTGAGACATGACGCTAATTGTTGGAGATGACAACTTATGATCTGTGCCATCCAACTCTGCTGCATTAGAGACTTGATCAGAATCAGACAAGGCATCTCCTTTCGCTCTACGACTGCTCCTTCTCAATACTGTTGCTGGTGTGGGCATGGTAATGTTATTATCTGGTAACTCTTGCCACTTCCTACCTTTTCTCCCTCTAACTATAGTTCCTGATACTCCTTTGTCATAATTAAGTGATTCACTACCACTTTTTAATGGGGTTACTTCTCCACTTTCGAACTCTAATTTCGTATTCCCAGTTTGTGGGGCTGGGATGAGCAATTCAATATTATTATTAATAGAAGCGTCTTTTCGCTTTCTACCCCGTCTCTTCTTTTGTGTACTTATTGGAGCCAAAATCTCATTATCGACACCAGAAGCACAGTTCTTCATTGGGGTATCTTCTTTGTTCTCTATATTCCCAACACGATTTCCCTCATCTCTATCCACGCTCACTAAAATTTCCTTAATATCATATTGTGCCAACTCCTCCGTTATCTGCATAGATCCTTCAGGATGAATACTATCATTTGCTCCAATTTGCACCCCACAATCTTCCACATTCATCACCTCATCCTCCGTTAACTGTAAATTCAAGTCAAAGCAACGCCTTTCTCTCCCATCACTCAATTTCTTGTAATCCTCGTTTACATCCAAATTCAAATCAATCATTCCTTCCTTCTCACCCAAATTGTCAACAGGTCCTTCTTTCAAATACAACTTCTCATTTAACTCCAAATTGACAGCCTCATTCAAATCCAAGGCACGCAGCTTAGCCCCACCAGCAACAGCTTTATCCCAATGATCATCACTACTAATAGAAGTAAACGCATCAACATTCAAATCTAGACCTTCATTCAAATTCATCTTAAATTCCCCAGAACCCTCCTCTCGACATACCAAATTTTCAGTAACCCCAATCTCAATTAAGGAATTATCACTGCCTTTACCTTTATTAACAATTCGGCGTCGCTTTTTAGGCTTGCGTTCTTGTTTCAGAGCAGATGATGTCGTCGGTTGCAGAGGTGGAGGCTCGACGGACAACAAGAGAGAATAGACTTCTGACAGCTTTAATTCCTCGGAATATCCATCGTCGTACACGATCTTAAAAACCCCAGTTTCGGGTTCGAATGCCTGAATCAAACCGAAGAGTGTTCCATGGCCTTTGAACTCCTTCTTCAACCTTCTGCCCACATACTCCATTCCCCAGCTTCACATTAATCTAGAAAAATAATAATAATGAATAGAAGTCGAATCGAGGAAAAGAAAATGACAACTTAAGAAATAAAAAAACAATTAATCGATCTGTTAAAACCCTCGTGAGAGAAAATGGTTGGGGGTAGAGAGTTGTAACGGGGTTTAGTTTCTCTCTCTAAAATGGAAAATAAAAAAAGTTTGGTGTGAAATGGCGTAAGAGAGTGGGGACTACATGAGATGAGATATGGCAGAGTACACGAAAAAGTGTGAAGGATGCTACGAGTCTTCAATGTGACCGGTGTGAATTCAAATTTTTACTGGGCTTTGATGATGTACAATTTTCGAGGGGGGAAGGTACTCCGGCAGTTGGTTTGATTTCAGAAAAGGTTTGAATGAAAATCATGACAGAAGATCCTCCGGACTATCTGATTTTTTTAAAATTTAAAATGTAATTTATTTCTCTATTTTTTTATATTTATAATACCCATTTCATCTTGTAAAAATATACTACCTCCGTTCTCTTATAATTGCAACATCTGAATTTTCATGTTTGTCAATGCACAACTTTGATTATTAATATCTTTGATTTTTTTATTTTTAAAAATTATAAGAAGTTAATATTTTGAAAGTATATTTCGAGATGAATCTAACAAGATCTCACATGACTATATTTTTTCATATGTATAAATCACAAAAAATGGTCAAAGAGTATGTGAACAGTGTAATAGTCAACATATTGTAATAATAAAATAACGGAGGAAGTATAAAAGTACCCAACTTTCAAAAAACATGTACAATATATACCTAACTTCTAAAAACACTACAGTCCATACCATTTCTATTATTTAATTATATTTGAACACAAAGTAATCAAAAAGAAACGGGTGTATTTGCATGGGAAATTGAAATTTGTAAGGAATCTGTTACTTTGTTTATTCACGTGCAGGTGGAAAGAATTTATGGTATTAAGTGAAAGAAAATTGGTCGACTGGGGAGAGGCGCCGTCCGACTGGAGAGAGGCTCCCGACTGGAGAAGCCAACAAACATTTATTCGTCTCTCCCTAAATAAGGACACCCCCAATGCGTATGTGAAACGGACCCACACACACCACAAGTTCTAGATGCACGACTTCTACTACTCGAGGCTCCATGTACTGCACTGGACCTCCTTGTTTGGGAAGTCCTCTCTGTTGGTCCACGATGTCGTCGAGTCCTTGGTCGACCAGCCTGACGGATTGTTGATCGGCCAAAAAACTTATCCTAAAAATAGGAGTTTTTGAGTCGCTCGCAAATATATACGAGGTAGAAGTAGTTTTGGTAAGTTCTACCAAGGTCTTTTCTCTCGAGGATTGTCCAACAGGGCTTCGTATAATATTTTGTTACAAATTACGAGAAATAAATACTAAAATAGATTATTGGGTTTTTAAATATTAACTTAATTAAAATGCACTATGTTTAATTTAAACTATTTTTAATAAGACTTTTTAATAAGACTATTTTTAAGTAAGACTATTTTTAATACTACTATTTTTAAGAAGACTATTTTTTTTTTAACTAGTGAAAATGAATAGGATTGAAATGAGTTGGGGATTTATAAAATCTAGGGGATAACGGGTTCATTAAATTAGGTTTTTAATTAAGTATAGGAATTGATTTACACGGATATAAAGAAAAACGAATGTTTATCGAGTAATCAACTTTTCACCTCTGTACTTTCGTAATCAAAGATGTCTTAACCACTTTCGCAATCTTAAGATGTTGATAACAAGATTAACACTTGATAGATTGAAGAGATATGTTTCCAATTCACTCAACAATCAATCAAGAAGATTTCATTAGTAGAAATAGGATATGATCAATCTCTATTTAAACCAATTAGTCCTTTTTGATCAAAATAGTGTAAATCAATCAAATACTCAATATATAACCTAATAGAAATCCCTTCCCCTAGGAAGAAAGATTAGCTACTCATTTGTTTATACATACTAAAATTATTATAGTAATAATTGTTATACATAATATATATATATATATATTAACTTTTAATTACTAGAACTTAATGACAATAGATAAAACTTATTTGAATATGATGAATCAAAGTGCAAGAAACAAACTTCAAAATATAACTTCAAACTTGCTTAAAGGTTACAAGCTTACCAAAATTGCAAGTAAAATACTAAGTGCTTATTGATCAAGACTTTTCAATTACAAACTAAATGAAAGAAAAACTTTAAACTAAAAATGAAATACAAAGTAAAGTGAGAGTTCAAAGGAGAAAATATCTTGCTAAAAGAAATGGGAGTTTCTTGGCAAGAAGAGGAGTAATTTTGCAATGGATGAAGATGTCCTTTTATAGGTGATTTTCAAGAATACAATTGATTATTTAATTTGTGGCATCTTTGACAAGTCTTTGGTGTTTGATTCACACTTGATCTTCCTTGCATGTCTTCATTTTCGAGATCATTGACTTCATACATAGTTGTTGAGCTCACAAGATGCTAAATGTGGAAAATTCCACAAATATCGCCTCAAAACGGCTATGAAAAGCGGCCCATTTTCCGCCGTGTTGTGCGCCGCTTTGTGGTGACTCGGTCTTTTCCGAATACGCGTGAGGACACGGCGCTAAATGCGGCCGTGTGTGAAACGGCCCAAGACACGGCCTTTTTGCGCCGTATGTGAAACGGCCGGCGTAACACGGTCCATTTTGCGCCGTTTTTGTATGGTCGTTTTTCCCGGAAAAATTCCCGTCGTTTTGGATTTGATCTTGTTTTCCGTCCTTTTTGATGCTTCATGTCGATGTCAGTAAAATAACCATTTTTAGCTCATGTTTGGACATATCGTAAAATATATATTTTTAATCACAAATCGAGACGATTATGCCCGTAAAAGGAATATTTTGTATATGAATTTTTAGATCAATTATGCACTAATCAAATACCCCACACTTAATTATTTGCTTGTCCTCAAGTAAACCTCGGATATGGTATGATTGAACGTACCAATAATAATTTTTTTACCACATCTCAAGGGGTAAATTAGACCAAGTTTTATAATTTTTGTCAAATCTCAAGAAAGTTTCCTTTTAAATAAGAAGCATGAATTCATAGAACTCATTTGGATAAGTGTATCGCTCACTCTCAAGTGTATATGGGACATATTTTCGCTCAAGCCTATTTAATGAAGTGAAAATTTCCATAGGCGTGCAAATCGTCTTTTATCTCTACCATTTGTGTGTGTAACGTTGTGAATCAAAAAGGACTTTAAGGTTGTAATGTCGGCTCTTTGGTTGGGGTAGGGAAATATGGATAAAGTGACTTGAAACCGAACATTAGAAAATATTCAATCGAGTTTTATCAATCGGTAAGCACTTTAGAAGCTATTTAATTAAGCTTTCTATCAATCCCCTTACTTATGCTTCGATTTATCCGAGCTCTTTTTCTTGCTTTTCAATCAACCATTTTTTTTTGGGTTGTTTATTATCCTGCTTTACGCGAATGTAAACGATGGGTCACATGAATACACCGGTTACTAGGATAAAAACATAAACAATTTGCTTTTATGCATAATCATATCTAAGGTAAGCTTTTACGCGAATGTAAACATGGGTCACATGAATACACCCGGTTACTAAGTTCCCAAAAACAGCGGAGTAAATATTTTCTCCATTTTTCAACACTACCAACAATATATATCACCCAATGTCACCACACAATATCTCATCCTTGTCAAAAATAATTTCTAACTGTTCAAGTATGGGTCAAAGGATTCATAGTGATGGAAAGCTCAGTATGTGGTTAACAATAAAATAGGCAATAAGCTCAATTGGGTTAACGAGGGAATTAGTAATTTTTGGGGTAGGCCGAAAAAGATTGAAAGGCTAAAAAAAATCGCCTAAAATCATTTTCACTATTTTGCACACACTTCGTAGTTTTGAGTAAGATACCAATGCACGTTCTAGAGTTTCACAACACAAATAGCGCACTCAATCAAAGGAGATTTTTGCATGATAGCAAGTAAACAATGGCTCAAAAGCTCACAAGGTTTTAAAAATATATGTTTCATGAATTCACACAATTTTTTTTTTTTTTTTTTTGGAACAATTGAGTTTGACCTTTTATCGAAAAATTCAAGTTTTAACACATGGTCATTTTACCGTACCAAAATTTTTATAAACAAGTCTCCCGAGGTGAGAAATTTTTTTATTTAAAAATTTCATATCTTTCCGATATCACCCCTCACTTTAGAAATAAGCATTGTCCTCAATGTATTGAAAAGATAGAAGAAAAAGGACTCCCCTGTCGTGTGGTACGGTTGATCCTCATAGCAATCCCTAATAAGAACTTTCAAACAAAAGCAGAAAACCATGTTGAAATAAGTTAAATAAAAACAAAATCCATAATTGCAAGAAGAAAGAAAAAAAAATACGCAAACAGTCTAAACAAGCCATAAAGAAGAAGAAGTCAGAAGAATAACACAAATAAAATAAAATAAAAAGTAGCACTAAGCCGATGTCCCGGGCGGTGGTGATGGTGGTCTGATGCCGAAGTGCTGCTGAATGCGAGCCATCTGCTCGTCTGTTCGGTCGAGACGATCGTTTACCTTTTTAATCTCACTTTTGATAACCTCGATCGTCTCGATGCGGCTAATCGCCTCCCAAATACGACGGAGAAGGTGGGACTGGGGCCCAGGGTGGCGACTCGGATGGCGGGATTCGGCCTCTCGTGTAGGGCTCTCGCCGTCACCTCCGTCGATCGGAGAATTTTCCTCGTCGTCGCGTTGTGCGGCCTCCTCGAATTCGATACCCATTCGGTTACAAGTAGCACGCCTCAATTTGTCCTGTCATTAATTAATGTGCGGTCGGCATATGAGAAGTCCACATCCGCCTCCTTGAGTATCAATGTGATCAATGGGATAAGGGATGGAGTGCTTGGGGCTTTTGTTCCTTAGGAAATCTCTCATGTGATTGTATATAATACTCGATAATTGATCACTGTATAGCACTTAGCCCATGCACCATTTTATCCAAAAGTATAAATCCCCAACTCGTACCTCATTTTTACCACTCGAACGGAAGAACATTTGTGCCGAGAAGATATAAAATGAGGCGATCTTGGTCGGAGAAGGATAAGGTCCCGATCTTCACTCCATCCTTTCGGGAAGGAGTGTCTTGGATGTCAAACCGCGCCATCGCACTACTAGTGTTCCACACCGGTCCTTCTGGGGGATTGAAGGATTTTCTGAAATTTACTTTCTCCCCCTCGTCCGGAGTGTGGAGCGAGTGATTTATCGAACTCTCGGTGATTACCACTGGTGTCCCTCTAACCGTGCTCCGTATAGCGTAGTCATCTTTGCGTTTTGCCTCTACGTTGGCGTAGAATTCATGGACCAAATCTCCGTAGTAATGATCAGGGAGCTTCAACGCATTCTCCCAATGTAGGTGATCAAGAATTGAGATAGGTTGAATTTTTCTTCAACCTCTGTGCGATATCTTTCTCGACCGGAAGTTTGGAATGAGCTCATTGCTCAAACCATTCCGCATTTTCGGCACTTGTAAAGCGTATAGCATCAAAGGTTCCGTGGTATGCTCTGGTTGAGAATTGTCGCTTCGGTGGCGAAGATGATGCTAAAGGGTCATTGCCGGCGCTTGCGAGTCTGGTTGTCTGCACAATTTTCACAAGAAAAATTCATTTAAGCATTTCATCGGACACCTTGTCATCGTGATTTAACAAGCTTTCAATTTCATCAATATATGGACAAAATCTAACCCCTGGTACATGAAAGCTTCAAAACTATACGATTTCCAATCGAACAAAACTAATCTAAGCAAAACACCACGAATTTACAAACTTTCATCATGTAAAATTTTATAAACCAAAACCATCAAAATTTTGACATAATTTCATTTTAATTTATCAAAAAGTGTTAAATCCTTACATATAATCCAACAAAAGTGTTCATTCACGTGAACAAACGTAGCCACATATATACAAACACAATCAGAATCGAATTCGTAGCAAATATTGAAGAATTTTGAAGTAAACTTACATTGTTGCTTGATGACGAATTTCTGGAAAATTCCTAACAAATTTGATGAAAGTAGGTTGATTGTGGTGTTATGTATTGAAATAAACTAATCTAAGAAAAAGAAATTAAAAAGTTGGGATTTTTAGGGGAGGAGGTCGGAGGTTAGGGTGAGAGAGAAATAAAAATGAAAGGCCGACTTTATGTTTATAATCAAATGCCCGAACACGTATTGAAAACGGTCGATTTTCGCCGTGTTGTGCGCCGTGTCGTACAGTGATGTTTTGATGGAAAATAGACACGGCGATAGAAACGGTCCAGATATTCGTCGTGTTTGTTCGCCGTGTCATACAGCGTTTTTTTTTTTTTTTGATTTTTTTGATTTTTTTTTATTTTTTTTGATTTTTTAGATTTTTTTGATTTTTTAGATTTTTTTTTTTTTTAGATTTTTTTGATTTTTTAGATTTTTTTGATTTTTTAGATTTTTTTGATTTTTTAGAATTTTTAGAAAATAAGAAAAACAATAAATAAATTGGGTTCCCTCCCAATAAGGGCTCGTTTAATGTCATTAGCTTGACAACTTCCTGTTTTAGTCGTGCGACGGATCTTCAAGGGTTATGCTCTCTCCGTGAGGAATTTTCTGATTTTCAAAATAAGGCTTTACCACGTGTCCGTTCAGAAATGACTCTTTGGTTTGAGGATTTATCGCCTAATTACTCCGTATGGAAATACTTCCTCAATCTCGAAGGGTCCTGGCCCAGCCGTGATTTTAGCTTACTGGAAATAATCGCAAACGAGAATTAAATAAAAGTACTTTCGCACAGTTCAAGGTGCTTGAGGGTAAGTTTAGGTCATGAAGTCTCTTGACTTTGTCTTTGTAAATCAGAGAGTTCTCGTATGCTTCGTTTCTTAACTCGTCTAGTTTAGATATTTGTAGCAGTCTTTCTGTCGAGCTTTTTTCAATTCCATTGAAGCGCCTTAATTGCCCAATAAGCTTTATGTTCGATTTCAACTGGAAGGTGACAATTTTTTCCATAGACTAGACGGTAAGGGCTCATTCCCAATGGACTCTTGTATCTGTTCGGTATGCCCAAAGTGCATCGACCAATTTTTCAGCCCAATCTTTTCGAGTTAGGCTACGCTTTTTCCAAGATCCCTTTTATTTGTCGGTTTGTTTTGTTTGACCCGACGTTTGTGGATGGTAGGGAGTTGCAATTTTGTGATTTATGCCATTTTTGGCCATAAGCTTGTCAAATAACTTGTTGCAGAAGTGAGATCCCCCATCACTGATTATTGCCTTGGGAAATCCGAAATGGCTGATTATGTAGTCCTGTACAAACTTAACAACAATATTAGCATCATTAGTCCTTGTGGGGATTGCCTCAACCCACTTGGATACATAATCGACTGCTAAAAGAATGTACTCAAAATTTCCAGATTTAGTGAATGGTCCCATAAAATCAATTCCCCATACATCAAAAATTTCTACGACCAAATTGATCGTGAGGGGCAACTCATTTCTTTTTCCGATAGTACCAGTTCGTTGACACCTATCGCACTGAACACAAAAATGATATGCGTCTTTAAATAAGGATGGCCAATACAACTGATTGAGAATTTTGTTAGCGGTCTTTTGTCCGCCAAAATGTCCTCCGCAATGAAGTTCGTGGCAAAAGGTTAGTACACTTTGTTGCTCATCTTCTGGGACACATCGCCTCATGATTTCATCTTTGCATAATCGAAAAAGGCATGGTTCGTCCCAGAAGTAGTTTTTGCATGATGATAAAAACCTTTTCTTTTCTTGGTAAGAAATGTTAGTTGGGAGCATTTCACAAACCAAATAATTCACAATATCTGCAAAACAAGGTACAGAATTTATTTTAAATAGTTTTTCATGTGGAAAAGAGTCCACAATTTGTTCATGTTTTTTATCTATTTCTTGTTATTTTTAAACGAGACAAATGGTGCTGCGACCACATTTTCACTTCCTTTTCGATCCTTTATTTCCACATTAAATTCTTGAAGCATTAAAATCCACCGAATCAACCAAGTTTCGCTTGTTGCTTTTTCAATGAGATGTCGTAAAGCCGCATGGTGCGAATGTACAATCACTTTAGATCCTACAATATAAGATCTAAATTTATCCAGGAGAAAACCACACTAATAATTCTTTCTCGGTTGTCGTATAATTAACTGCGCATCATTTAATGTTAGACTAGCGTAATAAACCACACGGAGCATTTTATCAATTCTTTGGCCCAAAGCGCACTAACAATTTCGGTCGGATGCATCGCACATAATTTCAAAAGGTAAAGACCAATCAGGGCAATTACGATTGGTGTCGTGGTTAGTTTCTCTTTCAAGGTTTTAAAAGCGTCGAGACAAGCGTCATCGAAAATGAAAGAAACATCTTTGGTAAGCAAAGTGCATAGAGGTTTACTTATTTTTGAAAAATCTTTGATAAACCTTCTATAAAACCGCATGTCCTAAAAGCTCCCGATTGCCTTTACATTGTTTGGTGGCGGTAATTTTTGAATGACATCAATTTTTGCTTTGTCGACTTCAATTCCATGATTTGACACCACATGGCCTAGCACAATTCCACTTTCTGTCATAAAATGACTTTTTCCCAACCGAGAGTTAAATGGCTTTCAATACAACGTTCAAGTACTTTGGTCAATTTATTTAAGCAATCATCAAAAGATGATCCAAATCGAAAAGTCATCCATAAATACCTCAATAGAATCGCCGATCATATCCGAGAAAATTGACAACATGCACCTTTGAAAAGTTCCCGCATTGCATAATCCAAAGGGCATTCTTCGACAAGCAAAAGTTCCAAAAGGGCATGTGAATGTGGTCTTGATTGGTCCTGGGTGCAATCGCCACTTGATAATACCGAAAGGCCATCAAGAAAACAAGAGAATTTGTGTCCCGCAAGTTTATCAAGCATTTGGTCAATAAAAGGTAGAGGAAAATAATCCTTTTGGTGGCGGCATTTAATTTTCGATAATCAATGCACATCCGCCACCCTTGTTACCCTCGTTGGTACTAGCTCTCCCTTATCATTTTCAATCACTGTTATGCCACTTTTCTTTGGCACCACATGTATCGGGCTTACCCATTCACTATCCGCAATCGGATAAATAATTCCCTCAGCTAGTAATTTTAAAATTTCCCTTTTTACTACCTCTAGCATATTGGGATTTAATCTTCGTTGTGCTTCTCTTCTTGGATTTTCCACCTCTTCTCGGATTATTTTGTGCATACATGTTGAAGGGCTAATTCCCTTAATATCACTCAAACCCCATCCTATTGCCTCTTTGCATTTTTTCAAAACTTCTATTAAAAGAAATTCTTCATCTTTGCTTAATTCTGCATTAATAATTACGGGTTTTTATTTCCTTCTTCAAGAAAAACATATTTTAAATGTTTAGGCAATTCTTTAAGCTCAGGTATTTCTTTTTCTTTGCTATCCATTAACGACTCAGACTATCTATCTTAATCCCTGTAAGAGATTTTCGCACATTTCTCCTTCAACTTAGGGTTAAGCTCTGAACATTCCATTACTTGTTCTGTATAATGAGAGTTTCTACAATTGTCAATAATATCAACAAAAGCACACTCCTCGTATAAATCGTAACTAGGAGCAGGGGCGAATTAAACACGAGAAAATGTCACGGTTTCATTTAACACACTCATGGTTAATTTTCCTCTTTTAACATCAATTATTGTTTATTGGTAGCCATGAAAGGTCTTCCCAATAAAATAGAATGATCTTTTCCATTTTCTAGACATTGTCCCATTTCTAAGACAACAAAATCTGCTGGAATAATAAGCCCCTCTATGTCAACCAAAATATCTTGATAATTCCAACGGGATAACGAAGCGATCTATCGACGATTGTAAACATATTTTAGTTGGGCTAAGTTCACCAAGATCAAGTTGCTCAAAAATATATAATGGCATCAATTTTATACTGCTCCAAGATCAAGCATACGGTGGTCTTCTTACCGTTTCCCATAGCGATATTTATGATGAAGCTTCTGGATCACTTTGCTTGGGAGGTAATCGTTGTTGGAGCAATGCGGACATAACCTACGAGACAATGATTTTTCTCTATATCCAACTTCTTTTTATCCGTGAGTAATTCTTTGAAAAATTTTCCGTATCTTTGGGACACTTTTTATTACTTCGATAAAGGAAGGTTTACATTTACTTTAGATGACATATCAAAAAAATTTAGAAATTGCTTCTCAAGTTTTCATTTTTGTCGACTTGGAAAAGGTATTGGGGGTTTGTATGGATTTGTAGATTTGTGGAGTGTTGGGATGGGGACTTCTTCTTTAGAATTTTCATTTGACTCCTTATCTTCGTCCTTGTTTCTGCAATAATTGAAATATCATCATTAGAAGGGAATCAACTTGATTGTTATAAATCTTACCGGTTCTCGGCGTGGTGATAGCTTTAGCTTGTTCGGGTTGACTTGGTAACCTCCCTTTACGGTTATTTTGCGGTTGATTTGCTAGTTGCCCGACTTGAGTTTCGACTCGTTTCTTGATGCTTCCATTGCTTCAAATCTTCGATCCAGTTTTGGATGAATGATTGAAGTGTTTCTTCTAATGAGGGTTTTAGGTTGGTTTGAGGCGACCCTTGGAATTGGTTCGGTCTTTGATATGGTTGTTGCAAATTTTGATGTTGAGGAGGTGGTGGTTGTTGGTGATGATTCCCACCCCAAGAGAAATTAGGGTGATTTCGCCAGGGATTATAGGTTTTGAGAAAAAGGGTCATTTAAGGCGTTGGTAAAAATTATTTAAAGCATTTACCTCTTCGGGGTTCGTCGGGGATTGATGTTGGGTGCATGACTATATTCACCACCGTGAAAAATACTTCTTGAGATGGCATGGTGTGGGTGGTTGAGAAATTCCTTGAGTTGTAAGTCGTTGGACTTGTTTGGTTAGCTCGGCAATTTGCGCAGTGAGATCATGGTGGAATTTACTTCATTAGCTCAGACTCTCTGCCTCGTGCACTCTTTTCTTTGGGAGGATATAGCAAGTTTTCAAACAAATCAAAGCGGCTTGCGCCGTTAGTGTTCTATATCTCCCCAGTGCATTGTCAACGATAAATTGGCAATTATGAGTTAGCCCATCATAAAAAGTTTGACTCAAACAGTGTAAAGGATAATGATGATGGGGGCATGCTAGTAAAAGAGTTTTGAAACGATCCCATGCTTCAAAAAATTGTTCACCCTCCGATTGCGTAAAAGCCGCAATTTTGGTTCTTAGATCCGCCGTTTTATGATGTGGATAAAATTTAGACATGAATTTGTTGCACACATCATCCCAAGTAGCCAATGAATTTGGTGGCAACGTCATAATCCATGTTTTTGCTCGATCTTTTAAGGTGTAAGGAAAACACCTCATTTTTAATTGATCCTCGGTCAATTGTTGTAATGGAAAGGTATTGACAACCGAGTAAAAATCACGAATAAAACTTAAAGGATCCTCGTTTGGCATCCCATAAAAAGATGGGAGTTGGTTGAAATGAATGGATTTCAATTCATAATTTCGTGCTGTCTGGCCAAGTTGTATGCATGACGTTGTTGTACCGATCACCGGTCTAGCAAAATCTTTCAAAGTTTGTTGGTCTGCCATATGTTCTTCGTTTGACTTTTCTTCTTGATCGGAAGATTCAGTGTTTTCTTCTGTCAAAAATTCTCCTTCACTGCTAATATCTTCCAGGCTATCTCCAACTCGATAATCGGGATGAATGTTTTCGTTGTATGGTACCAAGGTTCTTGCAAGAGACCTACGGCCCTGCATAGACTAGAAAATAGTTCAGCGCACCTTAAAAAAAAAAAAAAAAAAATAAGAACAAGATGAATAAAAGATGCAAGAAATAAAGAAAGATTAAATCACAAGATATAAATAAAAGTATACAAAAATTATATTTGGCCTAAAACAATCCCCGGCAACGGCGCCAAAATTTGATCGGCCAAAAAACTTATCCTAAAAATAGGAGTTTTTGAGTCGCTCGCAAATATATACGAGGTAGAAGTAGTTTTGGTAAGTTCTACCAAGGTCTTTTCTCTCGAGGATTGTCCAATGAGAACCGTATAATATTTTGTTACAAATTACGAAATAAATACTAAAATAGATTATTGGGTTTTTAAATATTAACTTAATTAAAATGCACTATGTTTAATTTAAACTATTTTTAATAAGACTTTTAATAAGACTATTTTTAAGTAAGACTATTTTTAATACTACTATTTTTAAGAAGACTATTTTTTTAACTAGTGAAAATGAATAGGATTGAATTGAGTTGGGGATTTATAAAATCTAGGGGATTACGGGTTCATTAAATTAGGTTTTTAATTAAGTATAGGAATTGATTTACGGATATAAAAGAAAAGCGAATGTTTATCGAGTAATCAACTTTTCACCTCTACTTTCGTAATCAAAGATGTCTTAACCACTTTCGCAATCTTAAGATGTTGATAACAAGATTAACACTTGATAGATTGAAGAGATATGTTTCCAATTCACTCAACAATCAATCAAGAAGATTTCATTAGTAGAAATAGGATATGATCAATCTCTATTTAAACCAATTAGTCCTTTTTGATCAAAATAGTGTAAATCAATCAAATACTCAATATATAACCTAATAGAAATCCCCCTTCCCCTAGGAAGAAAGATTAGCTACTCATTGGTTTATACAAACTAAAATTATAATAGAAATAATTGATATACATAATATATATATATATATATAAACTTTTAATTACTAGAACTTAATGACAATAGATAAAACTTATTTGAATATGATGAATCAAAGTGCAAGAAACAAACTTCAAAATATAACTTCAAACTTGCTTAAAGGTTACAAGCTTACCAAAATTGCAAGTAAAATACTAAGTGCTTATTGATCAAGCACTTTTCAATTACAAACTAAATGAAAGAAAAACTTTAAAGTAAAAATGAAATACAAAGTAAAGTGAGAGTTCAAAGGAGAAAATATCTTGCTAAAAGAAATGGGAGTTTCTTGGCAAGAAGAGGAGTAATTTTGCAATGGATGAAGATGTCCTTTTATAGGTGATTTTCAAGAATACAATTTATTATTTAATTTGTGGCATTTTTGACAAGTCTTTGGTGTTTGATTCACACTTGATCTTCCTTGCATGTCTTCATTTTCAGATCATTGACTTCATACATAGTTGTTGAGCTCACAAGATGCTAAATGTGGAAAATTCCACAAATATCAGTCTCAAAAACGGCTATGAAAAACGGCCCATTTTCCGCCGTGTTGTGCGCCGTTTTGTGGTGACTCGGTCTTTTCCGGAATACGCGTGAGGACACGGCGCTAAATGCCGGCCGTGTGTGAAACGGCCCAAGACACGGCCTTTTTTGCGCCGTATGTGAAACGGCCGACAGAACACGGTCCATTTTGCGCCGTTTTTGTATGGTCGTTTTTCCTGGAAAAATTCCCGTCGTTTTGGATTTGATCTTGTTTTCCGTCCTTTTTGATGCTTCATGTCAGTAATCTGTAAAATAACCATTTTTAGCTCATGTTTGGACATATCTGTAAAATATATATTTTTAATCACAAATCAGTACGATTATGCCCGTAAAAGGAATATTTTGTATATGAATTTTTAGATCAATTATGCACTAATCAATTGTAGCGGGAGGTAAAACTCTAATTTCAGCAACTTCGGTGGGTATCGTCCAACAATCTTGTGGTGGAACAGGATGCACTCGATATGACTAGGCTTGTGCTAGAGCGTTGGCTTCGTAGTACACTCCCACATATTGAGATATGTTATGACTTTGATGACTGAATGATAAAAAAATATTAACCTAAAGATAAATAAGCATAGTATCATAGTGGATAATAAAAATAACAAATTAAATTGTTATTACATTACCGTATAACTGCAAAGCGCATGTGAGCACGGTATCTGATCCATCTGCCACTCCTTGCACGAACATGTTCGATGGCCCAGATCCACTTTCCATGTTCTGTTGTTTTGCTTGACTTTGAAGGTAATCTCATCGACCCCGGCAACAACATGATATCTACGTGAAGTCTCCATTTCTACCATGATCTTATGGATTGCTTCTGGAGTCACGTCACCAGGGTATGTCTTCGCTGCTTCATGCCTTTCGTCGAACCATTTTTCAACTATGTGGCATATGGCTTCTATCATTGAGCAAATGGGCAATTGTCGTGCCCACAACAATCGATTGTTGAAGGATTCAGCAAGGTTTGAAGTCAAAAAACTGTAGCGGGGCATAGGGCATTGCGATCTGGCCCATTTGTGAACCCCAACCTACATCAACTTGGTATATGCACCACCCTCGGGGTTGACCTCTTTTAATATGGCCATCCATTTCTCAAAATCTTCTGTCCTGTAACTGTAACACCCCCAAATCCGCTCAGGGATATTACACGCCGTAGACCTTCAACCATATCCACACATTCACACAAATAACATATCACATCAAGGATATTCAAACAATTCGCCCAGAGGCATCAAACACTTAGCAAAACACCACGTCAATCCACAACGCACCGAAATGACATAATATACGTCCACACACAATACTAAGCGCAACATGAACACCAAGCATATACCTAGAATTCACATAGTTATTCTCGAACCACACCAATCACAAAACACACACGGTTTTGAAAGAGGCCTTTAACGAGGCTAACCAAATCTTTTGAAAACTCATTTCAAACAAACAAACCAAGACGATCACCAATCATCATATCCGCGAAACAAGAAAAGTATGGACAAAGTACTTGCCTCAAAATCGGTACGCAAGTATTAAGCGAACACGGCTCAGCGGAAGCTTCAAACGCCCAATGCTATCGAAGCGGAAGACGGCGGCGAGCGAAAGGGTTCAACACGGTTTCTTCGCAAGAAACACGACCCTAACATCATACAATCAATAAATCATCGACCATACGAGGAAGAATAATCGTAGAACGCCCGAAAACCCCTCTAAGACATTTCTAGGACACCTTCAAGGCGTCGGTCAAGAACTCAACTCAAACAACGAATCGATACGATCCAACCATGGAATAACAAGGAAATGATGTAATACATCTAAATAATCATCAATCCATCAAAATCCTAAGTTAAATCGGATTAAACGGACGAAATCGAACAAAATACCCAAAATCCCCAAAATCTCCCAAAAATGGGTTCTTAGAAGATTACCTTGGATTAGGATGAATGATTCAAGAAGAAATCGATAATCTACAACAAAACTCGAAGTGGATGATTTCTTCAAGTCCGAAAATGTTAAAATCGCCCAAGAGTTGCTCTGGATCGCCCGAGCGAGAGGAAGAAAAGAGAGGAGAGGAAAATGAAAACCTTCCCCAGATCCGTGTAATATAGTGAAACACGGCGAGAACTATCGGCCGGCTATCTACCGATAGCCCAACCGATACCCATACGGAATGCCGTGCAGAGAGTCTATCGACCCCCTATCGGTAGAAAGGCTCTGGAAGTGATCGGCCAAAACTAAACGACCATAACTCTCTCGTCCGAACTCCGATTGACTCACCGTTTGAACCATTGGAAAGCTAACTCGATGTTCTATAATATTGCAAAGATTTATAATTTTTGGAGTCACCAAAAATTAATGGTGATCTAACAAAGTCGAACTCATACTTAGAAAAGTCGTTTAGTAATCCTGAATTCAACAAAACGACACCGAAACCCGAGCACGAATACGAGGCAGAAGATACGGTTCACGAAGTACTCACGAAGACGAATCTAAGAGCTAGTAGAACACACGATTCCGACCACCCGAAGGCTCGAAATTCGACAACGGAAGGTAATTACCCCAAACTTTGGGAAATTACGAAAATGGCTATTGCCCGAAAATCACCATACGACAACGAATAATCAAACCGAAGCTCACAACACGTATAACAACGTTAAATGAACTTACGAAAAACCCCAAACGACAATTTCAAGCGAGATTCGCAAGAACCGAACTCAAGCGCGGAAAAGTCGCTAAAAGCACGGAATTCAACAAAGCGGACCAAACGAACTCGGATGACAAAAGTGCGAATTAAATATTCTCCGAATGACGAAACGGTCATGAGAGAGTCGTCAAAAGCAGACTCACCAAAAAAAGAAATTTAGAAAATCGAAAATTGCGGATATTACATTCTACCCTCCTTAAAGAAGTTTCGTCCGAAACTTAAAACAAGTAGGGGAAGAAATATTCCGCGGGAAAAACTCAACGAGACACACAAGAATGCGTAACTAACGCCCAACGGCGAAATGTTACAAACAACGCAAAGGGTATACGGTGTGAAAACACGCTCCACGACGACCAACACAACGTCGCGGTAGAGACATAATAAAACCAACAAATGACAAGCGTCATCAAATGGATAATACAATCAAGTCAATGATCCAAACAATCACAAAACACAAATTACTTGTTACAAGAAAACACGCACGTCGAGAAAGCAGAGAATAAACACAAAGCGATCCACAAGGGTAATTATAAATAATTCGGACTACGAAATCCTCAAAACCACCCTAGGCATCTCCGTGTCCTTTCGGACAGAGACGCAACCTCGATCCCCAAATCTCTCGGCTACCGTCTCGCAATGCACGGATCGGTGACCCACAGCCACACACTCAAAGCAGTGACTAACGGTGAACGACAATTCTTCGCAGTATGGCCCGCTCGACTACGGTTATAACATATCTTGAAGTGCTCACATTACTCACCTGCAGGGTACTACTCCTCGATCACGCGATCTAGGAACCATATTGGGATGACGAGACGAAGTCCCAACCTCAAGGGGCCCACTCCGATTTCTGAAAAGTTCCCAACGGTTTTGTTTCTTGAGTCGGACATACTCTCGGTCGATAATCTGGATAGCTCATAGGCTAACGCCTATTTTGATAATCTCTCAAGGAAGTACAAGCGAGACTGCCATGTCTTGGCGAATCTCGGCTTCATCCGCCTACTAAAATGACAAATCTTGTCCTCCTCTGTCCTTACTTGATTACGCACATAGCCGAATTGTTTGCTAAAATCAATAATAGCTTGAGACAATGCGGTACATCCTGCGGTTTCGCGAAAAGAATTCATTAATCCTCGATTTACGATCGGTTAGGACAAAACTCATCTCTCATGAATTTACGGAACTCGCCTTGCGTGACAACGCGATCTCGAGGCTTAATAGCCTCCCACCAACTAAGCGGCATCTTTGTCGAAAAGATCTTGAGCTCAGGGACCTTACGTTCTTCGACAATCAACTATCTCGAAAATCTTTTCCAACTGGAAAAGCCAACCATCCTACCTAAAGCATCTGCGGCACCAAGTAAACGAGGGGGATTCATACGAACCACTTCTCGAAGCCACCGATTTGCACCGGTGTCTTTGGTCACATCTGTAACACGCCGAAGCCCTGAGTCAATGAGTCATCGAGTGGCTACTGTTGCAAAATAGTAGCAACACCAATACCAATACCATCACCGGCGGCAAGCTCTCGACCACGCGACCGATCGCCACGACCACGACCTCGACCCCTCGGCATACTAAATAAGTAACCACTCAAAGACAACAAGGAATCATAATACATATCATATACAACAATTTCCATCATAAAGCAACATGCATACTAAAATCATAGCAGCGGTATCGTTCGGCCAATCTCAACGGCCGAACGATAACCAAAGACATAATCACAAAACATCATGGAATAATCACACATATACGAACATACCAACCCAAGCTTCGGCTCACACTCGCGTGTCAACACGCAAATCACCACGAGGCGATAAACAGTAAACACCAGTTCACACCTCTCACAGAGGGCTAACAAAACATATGCGTGGCGAACGACTCAACGTTCACACCACCAATTCAATCACAATTCGGGGTTAACACCGTAACGAAAGTTCGAAAACCATACACGCATTTAGGTCATAGCAGGAATGATAGGTTTTAAAAAATGAAAACCACCTTTTGAAAACAGTTTGGAAACAACAGTTGATCTTGAGTATCATTTTACAAAAAGTAGTACAAACACCATTATCGAGACTTTGAATACGTCTCGAATTTTAATTTTCTAAGATACTCAAGGTTTTCAAAAATAATTCAATGGGCTAGAATGCCCAAAAATTTCAGGTAATTACACGGAACAATATGACGCCGTGTGTCCTGTAGGAACCCACCAGGCTAAAAACCATTTACAAAAACGCCAAAAAGGCCGATGACGGTAATATTTCAAAAACTCACAAAATCCATTTACAAAATACTAGATTCCGTCATAAGAATTTCGCCAAAATGATCAAGGCCATAATGCCAAAAACTCGGTTAAGGGAATTGATTTTGAAATAAAACTCGGTCGGTAAAATACCGAAAGCCATTCTGAAGAACTCACGCGGCGGATAAAAGAAATAAAGTCAAACATGCACAAGACAAAGAACACTACTCCTCATATGAGCGAAAAATGGGAGTCAAACAATCACATATCACGAAATCAAAATCCATAAGAGGATTCCGTCAATTAACTCATAATAAAAAAAAATAGCTCGTGTCACACGAGGCACAACACAAAGAAGGAGACTTACATCCACAGTCGCACGAAGATGATGATCGCCCACGATACTAATCACAACAAACCAACTCGGGCACGCGTCGCGACATTCGATCGGATAAAATCCGACGAGACAAAAACTCAATAGACACCACTGACCCAACAGCCTAGGTTTCCACAACCTAAGCTCCGATACCATTTATGTAACACCCCCAAATCCGCTCAGGGATATTACACGCCGTAGACCTTCAACCATATCCACACATTCACACAAATAACATATCACATCAAGGATATTCAAACAATTCGCCCAGAGGCATCAAACACTTAGCAAAACACCACGTCAATCCACAACGCACCGAAATGACATAATATACGTCCACACACAATACTAAGCGCAACATGAACACCAAGCATATACCTAGAATTCACATAGTTATTCTCGAACCACACCAATCACAAAACACACACGGTTTTGAAAGAGGCCTTTAACGAGGCTAACCAAATCTTTTGAAAACTCATTTCAAACAAACAAACAAACCAAGACGATCACCAATCATCATATCCGCGAAACAAGAAAAGTATGGACAAGGTACTTGCCTCAAAATCGAGACGCAAGTATTAAGCGAACACGGCTCAGCGGAAAGCTTCAAACGCCCAATGCTATCGAAGCGGAAGACGGCGAGCGAAAGGGTTCAACACGGTTTCTTCGCAAGAAACACGACCCTAACATCATACAATCAATAAATCATCGACCATACGAGGAAGAATAATCGTAGAAACCGAAAACCCCTCTAAGACATTTTAGGACACCTTCAAGGCGTCGGTCAAGAACTCAACTCAAACAACGAATCGATACGATCCAACCATGGAATAACAAGGGAAATGATGTAATACATCTAAATAATCATCAATCCATCAAAATCCTAAGTTAAATCTGATTAAACTGACGAAATCGAACAAAATACCCAAAATCCCCAAAATCTCCCAAAAAAGGGTTCTTAGAAGATTACCTTGGATTAGGATGAATGATTCAAGAAGAAATCGATAATCTACAACAAAACTCGAAGTGGATGATTTCTTCAAGTCCGAAAATGTTAAAATCGCCCAAGAGTTGCTCTGGATCGCCTGAACGAGAGGAAGAAAAGAGAGGAGAGGAAAATGAAAACCTTCCCCAGATCCGTGTAATATAGTGAAACACGGCGAGAACTATCGGCCGGCTATCGGCCGATAGGCCCAACCGATACCCATACGAGAATGCGGCAGAGAGTCTATCGACCCCTATCTACCGAAAGGCTCCTGGAAGTGATCGGCCAAAAACTGAAACGACCATAACTCTCTCGTCCGAACTCCGATTGACTCACCGTTTGAACCATTGGAAAGCTAACTCGATGTTCTATAATATTGCAAAGATTTATAATTTTTGGAGTCACCAAAAATTAATGGTGATCTAACAAAGTCGAACTCATACTTAGAAAAGTCGTTTAGTAATCCTGAATTCAACAAAACGACACCGAAACCCGAGCCTGAATACGAACCGAAGATACGGTTACGAAGTACTCACGAAGACGAATCTAAGAGCTAGTAGAACACACGATTCCGACCACCCGAAGGCTCGAAATTCGACAACGGAAGGTAATTACCCCAAACTTTGGGAAATTACGAAAATGGCCCAACTGCCCGAAAATCACCATACGACAACGAATAATCAAACCGAAGCTCACAACACGTATAACAACGTTAAATGAACTTACGAAAAACCCCAAACGACAATTTCAAACGAGATTCGCAAGAACCGAACTCAAGCGCGGAAAAGTCGCTAAAAAGCACGGAATTCAACAAAGCAGCACCGAAACGAACTCGGATGACAAAAGTGCAGAATTAAATATTCTCCGAATGACGAAACGGTCATGAGAGAGTCGTCAAAACAGACTCCGACCAAAAAAAAGAAATTTACCGAAAATCGAAAATTGCGGATATTACAGTAACCGTACGCTGCTTTCTTGTATAGCTTGGCAGATGGTTTGCCAAATCGGGTGATTTTTTTGAGCAGATGATAGTAGCATAAGCCGTGTGCGGAATTCGGATACACGGATCTAACAACATTCGATATACTGACATGGGCATTTGAGACCATCAACATCTCGATGTTGGATCCGTAAGCACTATGTAGCCGAGATAAGAACCAAGTCCAAGAGACATCATTCTCGATCATACAACACCATAAGCTAATGGAAAAATCTTCTCGTTGCCATCTTTTGTCACTGCAACGAACTATATCCCGTTGTTGCGCCCCTTTAAGTGTGTGCCGTCCACAACTATCACCGGCCTGAGGCATAATGTGTACGCCAGTCTGCAAGAACCAAGTGCCATAAAAAGGTGTTGAAACCGACCATTTGGCCCAATATCCAAGTCAGTGACAGTGCCAGGATTGGTCTCCTGCAACATGTGAAGATATTGCGACAGCATCTGAAAAGAAGCTCATGTGTGCCATATATTAGCTTAATTGCCCAATTACGGGCTCGCATTGCCACACTGATGCTAATCGATACTTTCGACAAATATACGCATAAATTTTCAAAACTTGATTCTAATCGGTACTTTCGACAAATATACGCATAAATTTTCAAAACTGGAATCATCTTCACAACCGATGAGAATCATAACTGAACCGATCAGAGAGACTTTAAATTTAATATTTAAATAACTTAAATGATAAATCACCTTGTATATGCGTGGTTTTGATGGTTTTCGTCCGAATGCAAAATATAATGGATTTTTGGCAAATATTTTTCAGAGAGAAATAGAGAACGAACTGATGATGCGGAAATCATGAATTTATTTTGTTGATTATATAGAACAAGATTCACGTGAATGCATACTATTCTGAAGTAAAATACACCCGTGAATATATTGTTTGAATAAACAATATGAAAGTATTCAAACAAAAGGACTAGAAGCAGGCAAAAATAAATAAAATGATGTACAATTATTTCATGCAGCAATCTAATCATTTGTACCTAATAAAAAAAAACAATCAATCAGTTGCTTTATGCATGCGTATTTGTGCGTGAATGAAAACGACAAAATGAGTCAGTCAATTTCAGTGTGAAGTTTGAGAAGCTTTTGATTAAATAAATTATTAAAATAAGAAATAGATATAAAGTGTAGCAAATCTGAAAAATGAGTATACATGTAAAAAGGTATTTTTCTCTTTCATCTTTATATCAAAAAAATAATGCTCATTTTATTGATGGTTTATCTATACTACTCCAAACAACCAATCTTAATATAATATATATATATATATATATATGTGTGTGTGCGCGCGCGCGCGCGCGTTTGTGTTTGGTAAACAACGTTCTCACAAAAAATCAACTCTTTGAAGATATTCTAATAGTTGGACTTTGTAAAAATATTGAATATAATGTTTGGTAAACATAAATTTTATTCAATGGTAACCATCAACTTAAATATCTCCATTCAATTACTATGTTAAAATCCTAATTTAAAGAAGAAAACGTAAATTGTTCTTTTTTGTTTTATTTGTTTTTTCGTACTTATTGTCACCCCTTTCTATATTTTTCATGTTTGTTCTTCTCCTTATTATATCAATTGTTCCACGATAATATGTGCTTCTAAAACGTTGAAGAAGGTTGAACATATGCTGGTTCTCTGTGCATGTTGTTGTATTATGAGTAAAACTTGCCTTCTAATTGATAACATGTAGTTTGTCTAGGAGGGTATTTTTTCTTGGCGCGAAAAATGATTTAAATATTAAAGGCATTCAGTGGTTTTTATTTACAATGCCATAATTAAGAATCAAAGTAGTTAAGTACAAATTTATACTATGTCGGAAATACTTGTACTCCCACAATCTACACTTATTTTGAATTTCTATTTGACATTTAGATGACAACGTCTAGAAGAAAGAACATAGATGGAAGTCAAGGAGGTCAACATGATAATAAATGTTGAAGTAAAGAAAGTAGGGTTAGTTAGTCGGAAGAATTACTATACCTCTTATGTGATCTTCGTATCCAATATGATGAAAAGAGTAAGGGGGAAAATGGTGAAGTTAGTGATCATAGGTTGGTGTGAAAGAAGGTTGAATCATTGTTTCATAAATGGAGTAAGTTTCAGTGGTTTTTATTTACAGTGCCATGATTAAGAATCAAAGTAGTTAAGGACAAATTTATACTATGTCGGAAATAATCTACACTTGTTTTGAATTTCTATTTGACATTTAGATGACAACGTCTAGAAGAAAGAACATAGATGGAAGTCAAGGAGGTCAACATGATAATAAATATTGAAGTAAAGAAAGTAGGGTTAGTTAGTCGGAATAATTACTTTACCTCTTGTGTGATCTTCGTATCCAATATGATGAAAAGAGTAAGGGGAAAAATGGTGCATTTAGTGGTCATATGTTGGTGTGAAAGAAGGTTGAATCATAGTTTCATAAAAGGAGTAAGTTTCTTTTTACTTTAAATTCGACTTGATACACGGGAAATAGGGTGGGGGAGTCGAACAATGACGTAATTCCTAGTAGAGAGAACCCGTGTCCACTGGGCTATTCCAGTGGTTAAAGGTGTAAGTTGTCATGGGGTAAAAACAAACTAAAAACTAAGGTGGATTGGATGAGATCTAAATAGAACAAGGTAATGACTTCGACAATATTTACAAATAAATATTAAATGTATCTTTTTTAGACCTTTTATTAATTGTAAATGTTATACGAACATTTAAAATAGCAATTCGAAAGCGAACCTAAAGCACATCTACTATATATTTTATAAAAGTGAATCTTCTAAAAATATTTGGGACTAGAAAATTATCAAGGGGTAATTATTATCAATACATAAAAATTAATTTAAAAAATCATGCGGATAAAGATAGGGAAGGGTGAAATTCTTTTGTGATAGGAAAGATGCACTTGCGATGGCAGAGAGTTGCCAGTGAATAAGTTCCAGTAGGCCTTCAGCAAGTCATCAGACCCAAATGTTTCCAATTCCTCCAATGTCAGTCCATTAGAGGGCAATTTGTACAGTCTCTCAAGGAGTTCCAGAATGATGAAGACTATCCTCACTGTACCAACATGCGTCTTTTCTAGCGCGCTTTGCCTTCAATCACGCGCACCCTGAGAGACTTCCTAGGGGATGGTCACTCATCCCATAACTACTCCAGGCCAAGCACGCTTAACTTTGGAGTTTCTATGAGATGGCTACTAGAAAAGAAGATGCATTTTGTTGGTATGAGTAGTTCAAATCAATTCATTTAACCAATTCCTCGTATAGATTTCAGTGATCGAATAGTAAGTCGCGTCTCGCGTATATTCAAGCTCATGCAGGCAGGATGCTGGACCGAAGCCCAACAATCCTTCTCCGCAGGTTCCCGTCTCCCTCCGATATGTATAAGTGTATTGTTTATATATTATATATACAATATGTGTATATCTATCGGGTCAGCTAAAGAATATATATATATATATAATGTATTACGTATAGGTATATGTATGCATGACACTCGGGAATCTCTCTGAGGCTGCTCTTTGTAAAGAAAAAGGTCATTATTAATTTAGTATACTGTTAACACTAATGATTTTTTTACATAAACACCCACTGAGTAATTGACATATTACTAATAAACTCATCCTCCATTAACTTTTCACATTTAGACCCCATGTCATAAAATTTTTCAAAACACCCCCTACCATTAACTTTTTAATTTTCAGTAGAAAAATATTGATTATGACGTCATAACCCCAGGGGGTCTAAATATAAAATTTTAAGTACAAAAAATAACAATTTGAGTGGGATTTTTTCCAACTCTTTTTTGTGGAAATTCTAGAGTTATATATGTAAATTTTGTAATATCCGGATTAATTATTGAGTATTTCATCTGTAATTGAACCCTGTATTATTCAGAATTGTGATATCGATAATCGAAGTATGATAATTCTCGTATTTGTATCCTTGTACATGAGTATGGCAACATGTAAATTTTCTCATGCAAATACGTGATAACGTACGCTAAGAAGGAAGCTTAACGTACGTTATCCGCCAGAGTTAGCGTACGCTACGAATGTAGCGTAGCGCATGTTAAACAACCAATAATTGAGCTGGGCGGCTAGCATATGCGCCAGCCGGGCGATGGGTCCGGATAAGATTCCCGCGGATGAACCTGGATAGTTTTGAAGTCAACGAGTGTTAACGTACGCTAAGGAATGTGTCTAGCGTACACTAATGTGTGTTACTTACGTACGTAACCTGATGGTGTGGCGTACGTAATCGAGTATAGAATGAAGACAGTTAACTATTAGTGACAATAGCGTACGCTAAGTATAATGGGTAGCGTACGCTAAGCGACTAACGCACGTTATGCATGAAGGCTAACGTACGTTAAGGTTAGAAAGTTATAAATGGGACATCACCCCATTTCATTTCATTCGTTTCTTTCACTTGGCTTTCTACACACTTCAGCCCCAGAGAGTTCCCTGCACCTTTAGATCACTTAATACTTGGTCATGGAAGATTGGAGATTACTTATACTTGATCATTGAAGTGGAGAATCATCTTTAATCTGCATACAAGCAACCGGAGTTGGATTCTACCTATTGTCTTGGTGTTTTCTTCATCTTAAGGTATGTTAATACTATCTCCATCCTTGGATTCGTATCCTTAAGAATATTATGATCATGCTATCAAGATATTAAGTTCCATGGATGAATTATTCAACCAAACATCATGTTTAGGAAGTTGAGATAATTATGATTTAAGTACCTCAGTTAAGAGCATCATAATTTGAATCTTATTGCAAGTAAAGGAAGTTTTCTGAGATTGATAATCCAAATTTGTATAGTGTCTTCGTAGTAATCATGGACTTGGTATTAACATCATTGTTGTTAGACGAACCTAGGAGGTTGATCATGGAAGGATTTGTTGTACCTTGTAAAGGTGGACTATTAACAATCTTCAAGATGATAGTTTAAATGATAGAATGATATTGACATCAACCTTAGACCTTCCGAATTACGTATGAGAATTTGTGATCAAAGATTGGAGTATGACATCATGATGATATGTTTATCATTGAAGTTGTAAGACATTGAACACCATTAGGTCATCCAAGTTTTCATGAGTGTATCATGCATGGAGTTAACGTACGTTAACACTGAGAATTTCGTGAGGCGAGTCAGTTGTCTGATCAGGGAAGAGACTGTCGGATGCATGTTTAGCGTACGCTAGGCTCTGCAGCTTACGTATGCTAACGGGCAGAATTAATGTACGCTACGTTTGGTACGTAACGTACGTTATATCATCAGACGAGTCAGTCGACTGATTAGAGGGGAACTGTCGATACATGGTTAGCGTACGCTAGACATCTTAGCTTACGTACGCTAACGAGTAGGTTTAACGTACGCTACAAAGGGTATGTAACGTACGTTATGCATGTCAGACAGGATACATTTTATGAACTTCCGACCGTAATTTGGATTGTTAGATGTTCGTACGACTTGAGATGAACTCTATATTATTTCTTTTGTTTAAGGTTCGAGCTTTGCTACGTGATTGATCGAAAGGGCGACCTTCGAGTGTTTTGATATTCGTGGAAGTATTATTCTTGTCATCGAATCGAGGCAAGTACTTTAATTGTTTTACGTATTGATGTATACATATTGTCGTGCATATATGTCGTTGTTGTATGTCCACCTCGTGTTGGTCCGATGGGATCATCGGGGGATCTATGCTAGCGTGCGCTGGATCATCGGATGGGTTTTTCCACCTCGGGTTGGTTTGATGGAATCATTAGGGGATCTAGGCAGTGAACGCTGGATCGTCAGAATTACCATGTGTATGTTGTGATATCATGTTGTGATTATCATTTGTGTATGTTATTTATGAGTTTCTCGCAGGAGGAGACTCGTTGGTATTTTGTCATTTATGTTATTATTATTCTTCGTGAGATGTTGAATAATATGTTGTGGTACTTGTACTAGCATCGTTGTGCTAATCCCTTCGGGGTTGAACATTTGTTTATGTTCAGGATCCAGGAGAGCAGGGAAATAACCACTAGAGCTGCATGATGACGAGGGTGCAGAGTGATGTTCCGGCCGGGTTTACTTGTCTGTTGCTTGTGTTGTTTTTAATAAGTACTCGAGTACGTCGTCGTTTGTGATGATTAGATTTGGTGATGTATTAATTTTCTTCCTTTGGATATTTATATTCTCGGTATTGGCTCAGAACTATTATATTTTATTTCAGTTACTTTCATATGTTGGTATCTGTTATTGTCTTTTCATTTCTCAGCCTTGTAAATTCTTATGTAAAGGATTTACGGCGCTGTAATATTCCTGAATATATCGGGGGTGTTACAGAATATGGTATAGGAGCTAAGAATATGGATATCTTGGCCATTGGGTTAAAATAGGGGTCATATATGTTTTCTGGGGTAACCGGCCGTGAATAACATTACTGTACTGCCTACGTATTCGTGCGAATAGTGGTTGTAAGTTCCTAAACTCTATCTCGTCCTTTACATGTTATACCTCTTTATACTTGAACATTAGAACGATATTGTTTCCCGTATATTGAGTATTTATGCTTACAATATCTCGTCCTTTACATGTTATACCTCTTTATACCTCTTTACGTGGACGTGGTCGCGGTCGCGGATGCGGACGAAGAAATACTGAAAGAGAAGCTTCGCCTTTTAATCAGGCCAGCCACAGCTCAGGTGAGTCACAAAGATCTATTAACAATGAACTAGAACCTGCTGTGCCCGAAATCCTTCGTCAGGTGGTTAACCAGATGACTCAGTTTGCCCAGGTTGTGGACCGAATGCAGGTGGCAGTAGGATTACAATAGGGAGATAGACATCAAGGTATCCCATATATGGGAAATCGAGACGACCGATGGCTGCAAGAGGTGGCGAAGATGCAACCACCAAATTCGAAGGCTTTTCTAAGACACCGACGTGGGATCATTGGTTAAAAGAACTGGAGAAAATTTTTACCGGGATTAATTGCCCAGACCACCGGAGAGCCTCTATTGCTCAGTACTTTCTGATAGGGGAAGCGTCCGAGTGGTGGGAAGCCATCCGACCTGTAGATCATGATACCGACTGGGGAGAATTTAGATTGATGATGGAAGCTCAGTACTGCCCTCGTCCGGTGAGGGAAGCCAAAGTTCGGGAGTTTTTCTCCGCGCAGCCTTCAGATGTGCCAGTATCTCAGGCGATTAAGACGTTTAACCAGCAGCTGGCATTTGTTCGACATGTGGTCAGAACAGATGTAGAAATGATGATCCATTTTGATATGAGAATGGAACCATAGATTCAGAGGTACATGTCCGGTTTTGAATGTACCACTCTCCGTCAATATCAGGATAAAGCATTGGCGTATGAAATCAAAGAAGCAGCGATAGAAAACTTTGCAGAATCCAAGAAGCAGAAAGTCTCTGGTAGTTTCACAGAGCACAAGAGTAGCGGGCCCCGTAAGGCCCAGTCATCCTTTCATTTGTTCAAGAAACCTCCGCACCCATCCAAGAGCGGAAAGAACTTCGGAGCAGTATCAGCCACGACAGATGTGACAAGGAAGTGCTTTAACTGTAGTCAGACGGGACACTATCGGCGAAATTGCCCTCTTCCTGCCGTGACTTGTTTTGATTGTTGTCGAGAGGGACATTGTGCAGTGTTCTGTGAAGAGGTTGAAAAATCTTTTAGATCCCGTACATCACAGCCAGCTCAGAGGAAAGCAAGTATTCAGCAGATGCAGCAAAGTGTTCACCTGTCCCAAAATTTTGGTCGCGGATGAGGCAGAGGACAGTTGGACCGAAAGGGGACATCGAGTGCCGGATCCATTCCCCCCACAAAGCATATTTACATCTAACATAAGGAAATTGCTTTTGTTAAGCCTCCAACCTTCCAGGTGAGGTCAATCAAGCGATAGAGGCGGAAGTTTCTAGTCTTGTAGCCTTCGTTAGCCAAGTGGTCTGCAACGGCATTCCCTTCCCGGTAGATATGAGAAAAAGAAATATTTGTATAGCGGCGGAAGAAAGAATTTTTTTGGCGGATACTTTGGACTTGCCAATTCCCGTTGGTGTGTGAGTTGATAAGGGACAAGACCATAGCCGAATCCACTTCAACCCAGATTTTATGAATACTCCTCTCTTGGCAAAGGTCCAAAGCTCTCCAAATAGCAAAAATCTCGGCATAATTATTAGTGTGGTCGCCGATAAATTCGTGAAAAGCAAAAATCGGTTTGCCCAGAGAGTCCCTCGCGATACCCCCCACGGTCGATTCCCCAGGACTCCCTTTAGAAGCCCCATCCGTATTGATTTTGATGATCCCGAGACTCGGCGGAAACGATCTAACCACTGTAATTTTCTTCCTTTTATTGTTTTTACAATTACATCGAAAACTATTCAAAAAATTACACGGACACAAATTAATACCCAAAATGTCTGTTAAGACCAAGGCACCAAGCCAGGCCCACGGCTTGAGGGTCCTATGCCCTTTGATCATGTCCAAGTAGCCCCAAATGCGGTCGCAAACTCTTTGAGCCGTGAAAGGGATCTTCTTGACCCGTATGTCATTCCTAGAGTACCAAATAAACCACAATATAAGAATAGGAATAATGCGCAACATGTGGATATCGCCCGAGGATTCATTGAACCAATTGGTAAGAACCAAGTTAATATTACTAGTTTGTAAAAAGGGAATTCGCACTAAGGCGCAAAAATTAGCCCAAACCGAAAAGGCAACTAGCCCATTAAAAAAAGGTGAGGAATATCCTCGGAGCTATCACAAGAAAAACAAGAGTTGTCGACCAAGATCCCCCTCGATCTAAGGCCATCCAGAGTGGGTATCCATTTTTTCAAAAGCCTAACCATGAAAGAAGACATGGTCGGAGTAATAATTTGATTCCAACAAAATTTTAAAAGGTTGTGATTATCATTACGTTGCCGAACTGCCTCCCATGCGCTTTAAAAGGAAAAGCCGCCGTGAGAGGTAAGTTTCCAAAAAGCCTTGGGGTCACCCATACCCCCCTCCCCATGAGTGGGGAAGGCCATAACATAGCCTCCAAGTTTCGGAGGAATTGCGGAGAGGAGTTTTAGCCGATCCCAACCATGAGGAGTCCAAAATTGATTGATAGTGGCATTCGAATGAGAATTAGGAGCTCATTGGGACAACAGACTAAAATCGCACCAATGGTCATGCCAAAACGAGATACCACCATTACCGATATCCCAAAAAATCCATTTATCTGCTAAAGTCCGGATATCACAAAGATATTTCCAAGTAGGCGAGTCATAAGGGTTAGATTAACCACCATGGGGTGAAGGCGTTTGCAATACTTAAAGGCCATAAATTGAGACCAAATATTCGAGAAGTCCGGAAACGCCACCAAAGTTTGATTTCGGCGGCTTTAATGATGTTCCTCAAACTCCTACACCTGAGACCACCTTCCTCCTTAGGGTAGCATAGTTTAAGCCAAGCCCCCCAATAGAGTCGCTTTCTATTGTCGTTAGGGCAGACGATCAGGATGCTGCTATTGCATCAGGTACTATTCAGATCCTTTCACAGCCAATTAGCATTTTATTCGATACAGGAGCTACACATTCATTTATATCCTTGTCTTGTGTAAATCGTTTGAATATTTCTGGTTTTCATAATTGTGAGCCTTATGTTGTGGGTTTACCGAGTGAAGAGAGGATTATGGGAAACTTAGAAACTAGAGATTTCCCTGTATCATATGGAGGCAGAGAGTGGCCCTCAAATCTGATTGTGATACAAATGCAAGGAGACAACCTGATACTCTTTTTTTTTTTTAAAAAAAAAATAGTTCATAAATCAAACAAGGTTAGGGGGCCTATTCCCTTACAAGCCAATTTTACAAACGACAAAGTAGAGAACTACTATTATTCGGGGGTGCCAAATCCCAAGCATGGCAAATACTACGAAAAGGAAGAAAAATAAAAACCTCACGGAGTTTCCTTCGCCTTTTCTTTTATTTTCTTTTTTTTTCCGACGACTTGGATAAATCCCTCATCATCTTTGGACGTGCGACTTTCTACTTGAAGTGATTCTGATACACGATTATTAGCCTCGAACCATTCGTCGACGGTATTAATATTCTGGGTTTCGATCATTTTTTCCTTGCCCAGATCCTTCTTTTTTTTTCTTTTTTGTAGCTTTTTTGGGAGGTAAGATAGCGGGAGACAAAGGATGAGGAAGATCCCCATCCGAGTAGTAATTCTTTGCCACATAAGCGTATGACATATAGTGGGGGAATTCAATGGTTACGCACACCGAGTCCGGCTCGGAAACATCTTCAAAAAGTTCATAAGATTTAAAGATATCCTCTTTAATCTTTCCCGCATCCACTCATTCAGTTGTTGAAAGGAAACTACTCTTAGCCCCGAGTTTAGACCCCGAGACTGAGCCGGCGGGAGCCGGGGGGCTGATCGGGTAGCTGGGATCTTCCCGAACCGAGGCCGAAACCTCAATCTTCTGGAGAGGTAGGCCATTATGTGGATCGAAAGTTGCACTAACGGGCTGCTGCGAAGGCTGGACCGGGCTGAAGGGCTGTAGGGCCGATTCATTAGCCTCCAGCTGAGGTGGTCTACTTAAAGAGGAGCTATCATGGGTTGATGCAGATGGGTTTTTCACGGATTTGCATTCCGGCACAACATGACCGAGATGTTTACAATTTGAGCAGAATTTTGGGATGTTCTCGTACTCAACAGGTTGAATTAATGTTTTCCCATCAAGATTGATTTCCACTTCTTACAACAAGGATTGAGACACATTAATTTCAACACAAACCCGAGGAGTAGAAGCTCTAGATAAATTAGATGTGGCACTGTCAATCCTTATAGGTTTTCCAAGCGTTGAAGCAATAATGAAAAGACTTCTTTTGTCAAAAAGATGTACCGGAAGGTAAGGAAAATTAACCCAAACTGGGGCATAAGGGACTTTAACTTGTGGACAAAATTCTGGAGTCCATTTGAAGACCCGCATTTCGAACCCAGCCATGAACCAAACTTGACGACACCATAACCGGGTGTAATCTTCCTCACAACAAAGACATATAAGCACATGCCTTTCTTCAAGAAGTGAGACCGAGAAGTTGTCTTTAATATTGAGATTTCCCATTATCGACCTAAGGGTCTTCATCGAGGGAAAACCATGGGAAAATTTCCCGACCAATGTATACTTGAAAGGAGCTACAAGTTCGTCGAGTTCTTGTGCAGAAAATGATATCATTTTCCTGCCATTTCTTTCCGACCGCCAAAGGCGAGTTCCCCAAAATCATAGAAACTCCTACCAACATTTATCGGGCTCGATGTCACTGGACTTTTGCTTTAGAATTCACATATGATGCGGCATTTTTCTAACAGCAATGACAGATAAGTTTGGAGGCTGCTGCAAGTTTTCTACTCGTTTTAGCAGATGCAAGTGTTTAATTCCAGCGTGATCGAGACCTGTTAGAGCATTCTTCGGGTCAGAAGTGGAACAAGTTTTCTCCAGCACCAACTGATCTTCCTGACCTCTCACAGGAAATTTGTCGGACACCTTACGGGCACAAAAATCTGCAGCCCCAATAACAGTAGCCTTTAATGGCTTCCCACTCAAACCAAACTCCCGAAGAGGAAGAAGGTCACCCTCCCTGCAAATGGAGGGCCCACCCACAATTCCTTCCGGGTTCTCAACAACTCCAATCACAAAATCCCTGTTTGGACCAGCGGAAGACCCAGAGGGTCGAGTTCTAATGCCTAGACTGGATACAGAGGTCCGATTTGCAGCATAAGAAATATCGGGGGAAGCTATATTACCTGGAACGGCCGGAATGAGGGCACGGAGTTTATCCTTAGCCAGCGTGTTCTCCATCGCGGCTGAACGCACAGCTGGAACGAGCGGGTTTAGGCAGGTAGCTTAAATCGGGATACCAGCAATAATAGAGCTCAGTTAAGAAGCCTGGGAGAGATGAAAGCCCGCCGCACAAGGCGGCGGACGGGATTAGAGCGAAGGCGACTATCTAAAATTAGGGGACAAGAACCGCCGCGAAGGCATATTGAATTAGTTCATACTTCTTCTTGTCGCCGGCGGCGGAGCCGCCTTCCTTTGAGAGTTTCTTCCTAGCCTTGGGTTTCTTTTCCGCCGGAATCTTCTCGGCTGCCGGAGCTTTCTCGACAGCGGGCTTCTTCTCTGCTTTTGGCACCATTTTAAGTGCGAGAGTTTCTTTTGGTACTCGTTCTTTTTTTTTTTGTTGTGTGAAAGATTTCTGAATTAGTTCATACTTTTTTTTTAGTTCATACTTACACATACATGGCTTAATCTTTGAGACAAGCATATGACTACTTGAGATGACCTGATACTCGGAGATGATTGGCTTAATCGATATGAAGCTATTGTAAACTACCGAAAGAGGAATATATCGATGATAGCTGACGATGGTTCTGAAATACAGTTTGAAGGATGGAAACCAGAAAGCTCAGGAAAGATGATCAAGGCGATGAAAACTGTTAAATTGTTGAAACAAGGTTGTACCGGATACTGGTGCTACGCAATGAAGAAAGAAGACGGAAAAGTAGAACTCTCATCCATACCTATTGTGAACGAATTTCCGGATATGTTTTCCTGACGAATTACCTGGACTACCTCCACGACAGAATGTAGAATCCACCATCGAGCTGGAACTAGGAGCTACACCAATTTCTAAGGCGCCGTATCGTATGGCACCTACTGAGATGTATGAATTGAAGAAGCAACTGGAAGAGTTACTGGACAAAGGCTATATCCAGCCAAGCGTTTCGCCCTGGGGTGCACCAGTTCTTTTTGTCCGAAAGAAGGATGGATCGCTTCGATTGTGTATTGACTATCGAGAGCTGAACAAGATGACAATCAAGAACAAGTATCTGTTGCCATGGATTGATGATTTGTTTGACCAGTTACAAGGAGCAACAATATTTTCTAAGATCGATCTGAGGTCGGGATATCATCAGTTGAGGATTAAGGAATCCGATGTTCCAAAATTAGCGTTCAGAACTCGCTATGGACACTATGAGTTGTAGTGATGCCGTTTGGTCTCACTAACGCACCTGCTGTATTCATGCAATTGATGAACCGAGTGTTCATAGAGTATTTGGACAAATTCATGGTCGTATTTATTGATGACATTCTGGTTTATTCCAAGAGCCCGGAAGAGCATGCACAGCATCTGTGGATCGTTTTATACCTTCTGAGAAATGAGCAATTGTACGCTACACTTTCTAAGTGTGAATTCTGGCTAAAGGAAGTAATGTTCCTCGGTCATGTGGTATCAGCAGAAGGAGTCCGAGTAGATCCCCAGAAAATCGAAGCAGTTATGGATTGGAAGTCTCCTAAGAATGTGAAAGAAGTCCGGAGTTTCTTCGGACTTGCTAGGTATTAGCAGTTATGTATTTTGTTTAACTTTTTGCGTCTTCGTTTGCTTCGCCTCGATGTTGTTTTGTTGTGTTTAGCAACTTAATCATCAAATTCTATTTATGAATATGTGGAATAAATATTCCAACATCATATACACGGATTTGAACTTAGAAAATGAAATTCTAAACACAATCATACATTTGCTCAATGTTCATACAGACAGATTTGAACTCAGAAAATGATTCCTGATAAAAATATCAACGATTGAGCAAAAATCAGTAAAAAATAGCAAAATCAGTAAAAAAGGAGCAAAATTAGTCCACAATCGAAGGAGTGGAAGAAGAAACCAAGCAAGCGATATACTTAAATGGTCAACCAACCAACTTGCAACATATTTAAAAGTATAAAAGAAGAAGAAACTAAGCAATCAAAGGAGGGAAAGAAGAAACCAAGCAAAATCAATTGTTAGGGATTTGAAATAACATCGAAAAACTCCGGCACGAACCTGGACTCGCATTCATGTATGCTGTTCCACGAGAACCACCGGGAATAGCTAGGGATGTGAATAACGTCCAAAGGCGAGGAGTGAAGGGGCTGGAGTGGCGTCAGAGGTGGAGGGAGTGGAGATGGGTGTGGCAGTAGGAGTGGCAGCGGTTGGAGGCTGAACGTCGCTGGCAGGAGTTGTGAGATTCACGGAGGAGAATTATGGCGAGGGTTTGGGGGAGACACATGAACAAATAGGTTAACGAGAGTGGGGGCTAAAATTTGGGTTAAGGGGTAAAAGGGGGGAAATGAAAAATTGGGTCAAATTTTGTTAACGGGAGAAGTGAAATTTTGGCCAAGAGGGAAGAAATTTGGTTAAGTATAATATTGGTTTGAGATCTTAGCAAACCACTACTAAATTGACTAGCAACTAATGCTTTTCACGAATTATTGTTTCTATTTTTTTAAAATATTTATCAACGATCCAACCGTACAGATGTCAATATATATCTAATTGAGTGATGTTCCCAAATTTTTAAAAAATAAAAAATTAATTTGGTTTGAGATCTTAGCAAACCACTACTAAATTGACTAGTACAATAACTAGTGCTTTGTCCTGGATTTTTGTTTCTAATTTTTTTAAAATAGATCTCGACAATCCAACTGTACGGATGTCAACATATATCTAATTGCGTGATGTTCTTAAATTTCCAAAAAATAAAAAATTATATTGGTTTGAGATCTTAGCAAATCACTACTGATAATAACTAGTGCTTTTCACGATTTATTATTTCTATTTTTTTTAAAAATATTTATCAACGATCCAACCGTACAGATGTCAATATATATATATATATATAATTGAGTGATGCTCCAAAATTTTCAAAAAATAAAAAATTAATTTGGTTTGAGATCTTAGCAAACCACTACTAAATTGACTAGTACAATAACTAGTGCTTTGTCCCGGATTTTTGTTTCTATTTTTCTTAAAATAGTTCTCGACGATCCAACCGTACAAATATGACTTCAATAGCTTTAATTTTGAAAAACTTCGTTCGGCAGATGCTACCGTGACCGGTATGGTTAACAAAATCTTGTAGGCAAGCAACACGTGTGGGAACATATCCACCTTCCTTACAAACTCCATAACTTGAATAGACGTCCAAGGTTTTTCTTCCTCGTATGCTTCAGACGGTATCATGCCCTGCAAAATTTGTAACTCCGTAAAGAGATACTTCCCATCAATGTCAACATCGTCACCATGTGTCAAAGCAACCTCAAGATTGAAACAACATTTCTGTAATTCATCATCTTTCAATTTGACCAACTGTGACACATTAAACAAGAACCCAAATATAGACTCAAAATATTTCATCTGTTCAAATCTACTTCTTAACTGAGAAAGTGATATATCCACTAAAACTATAAAGTAATCAGTCCTAAATGATTCTTGTGCAGATTGTTGTTCTCCTTCACTATTTGGGATCTCATCAAAATGTTTTTTTCTACAAGCATAACATTTTAGAGGAAATTCGGGTTCAACTTCAATGTTTTCTACAATTTCTTTAGCCTCAATAATAGCGAAGTCAAATCCATTGTCCCTATATTTTTCAAAATAAACAAACAAGAATGCCAAGTAATCAAGCAACTAAGCAAAAGTACCATTACCAAGTAATACCAAACAAATAGGAAAATAATACCAAGTAAATTAGCAACTAATACCAAGAAGTAAAATAAAAAATTTACTTAAAAGCAAAATAAAAAATTTAGAAAATGGAAAGACAACACCTGGGGAAGATGAAGAAGGGCTGGGTAGGCCAGGCACTGACAGCCGTTGCGTACTGCTGCTACTGCAGTGCGGGTGCCGACGTGGGCTGTTGTTTAGGGGAGAGGCGAGAACAAGCGAGGCTGCGAGGGTTTAGGGGAAGAAGGCGCCGATGTGGGCAGTGAGCGGTGAGCCTGGCTGGCTGCGAGGGGTTTTCTAAAAAAAAAGGTCTGGGTAGTGAGCGGAGTCTGCGAAGTGCGAGGAGTTTTCTGAAAAAAAAAATGGATAATAGGGGGATGTGGACTGGCCGGTGATGCCCCCTTGGGATGTGTTGCCCTGGGCGGAGGCCCATCTGGCCCACTACATGGGCCGGTCCTGCCTCCAAGTTTGCACAACACCAACGACAAAAAGCCTTGTCTGATTGTTTTTTCTAGACAACAGTTTTTAGACCGTTGCAATGTACTTGGATTACACAATTCTTTTTCGAAGATGAAAATAAACCGTTGTCTGTTAATTTCAGCCAACACTTTTTCGGCCGACTGTTGTCTGATTAGTGTTGTCTGATTATGTTTTTTCTGTAGTGCTAGCAAATACATGTATAAGAAAGACTTGTCGACTAGTCACGACTAGTCGGGGCGACTTCTCGACTAGTCTTCAAGAAGGTACTCGCTTGACTTGACTCGCCTTGGCGTCGTGATAACCATGTAGGTAAACAAAGTATAATATTGCTGTGATGCAGAGTTAGAGTCACTTTGCATTTTAAATATGTCTTAGGTAAAATGGTGGGCGAGGTACATTTGATCTGAGCTCGGATTT
This sequence comes from Orobanche coerulescens, assembly GCA_033398695.1. Taxonomy (NCBI): domain Eukaryota; kingdom Viridiplantae; phylum Streptophyta; class Magnoliopsida; order Lamiales; family Orobanchaceae; genus Orobanche; species Orobanche coerulescens. The sequence continues at coordinate 52,527,067 of CM065801.1, read as the reverse complement.
TGGATTATCTTGTTTTGTAACATTCTTAAAAACAAAAATATAACAGCAACTTTTAGATTCCTGAACCATAATCCTTGCCAGTAGAATACTTGAGTTTTCAAGATAAAAAACTTCAAGGTGTGATCCACATTATATAATATTGTCACACAGTTTGTTGTGTACTTCCTGCATCAAGTCTTGTACAAGACTGGATGAACCAGATATCTATTTAGTAACCGACTACTGATTATAAACTTTCTTGTCTATTCTATGCGAATGGATAAATATTCATCCATGTTCTTATTTTTACTTTGGAATTTATCATTTTTTTTTTTTTGCAGGATGTTTTGCAAGGGACTCAGCTTCTAGCCATTGATACTGCTGCTGCTTTGGGACTCCTTAGGAGGGTGCTGATAGGATATGGATTAACGAAAAAATAAAAACAGGCTCTCCGAAGAATATTAACTGATTTGGCTTCAGTATTGCCCATTGGATTTCTCATGCTTCTTCCGGTAAGCACCAAGGACATCTTGAATCAAGGCTCTCCCCTGTGTGTCTGTTGGCTAATATTTATCTCTAGTAGCAATTTTGGGATATTCTGAGCCAGTACTGTCTATATAGGGAAGTGTTCGCACACACTTTTGTTTTTAGAAAAAAAGCGATTTGTCGTAGAAGAAGCTAAAAGTAGCTGATCATCAGGAATTGGTAGTGTTTGCATATAGAAGCTTAAGGGCTTAAAGTTGAGTTAATTAATCGAGCATGTTTGGGGAAATATATTTCTAAATTCCAAAACAGACGTAAAAATAAAATGTTTTGGGATTGTCATTAAATTAGAGAGGATCCAGATCATAAAGTGGGAGACCATGGTTTCACTAACACCTCTGCGGTTCCCCTCGGTTATGCGGATATTGGTGATGAGCAGAGTAAAAGGTCATACAATGAACAGTTCTTTGCTGGGGAAGGAAATCCTGGGATGAATGAGTGAACAAGGAAGCAAAGGAGAACGATGGTGCCTCGGAGAAGTCCACTTATGAAGGTATGAAATTGCAAATCATCGACAAAGTACGAGAAGGACATGAGTGTCCAAAAATCATTGTCCCCCCAATGGCAGAGGTGCGCTTGTGCCAACCATGGAAGCAAGGGTTGATTGTTAAATTGATTGGAAGAAGGATTGTGTAGGTCACAGATACTCAGAGTACAGTCTAGAGAGGGTAAATATACTGTTTAAAAACTTTTACTAAATTCAACTGTTTAGAGAACACAGCTCTAGTAAAATCAGCTAAGATTACTCGTCTGATCAGGTAACCTTTGTCAGCTGTAAAATATAGTGCCGAAGAACAGCTGACTATAAAATAGAACAGTAAATATGTATGCAGCAGTTAAGTATGATGATAAAGCAGTAAATCACAATCACTTATAGTGGTATCAGAAGTGAGATAATCCTCTCCTAATTCACTTCTATCCAAACCAGTTGGAGATAATTTCGCTATAACGTTCAACCAGTGATTGTTATAATAAATTCTCAGTTACAATAGCTTCCAACCAGTGGAAACCCGTGGCCGTTGCAACTCCCTTTTGGCTGCCTAACACCTCTTGATCGAAAACCCATGGATGCCTCAACAACTCGCAAGCTATCTATCACCATCCAATCAAGAACCCGAGGATACATTTACAACCTTAAACTTCTAAGAACCTCGTTCAAAGAAGTACCTCGTACTCGGACTTTTAAGACAAGAGTTTGTCTTCTCCAACTTTCAAGAGCTTCTCAGTATAATACTTGGAAACTAGCTCTTCACGATGCTATAAATTGCTTTGTTTGCTTTGTTTGCTTGTAAGTATTGTTCGCATCGTACATCTGCTCAATCTTTCTTTAGATATTTATAGTATGATCTTGACTTTTTTCATAGCCATTGTATCTTGTAACAATTCCGTCCATTGGAGAGTGGACTTCATTGTTTATCTGTTCATCTATTTGCAAGGCTTTATCTCTTTCTTCAAATCTGACCGTTTGAAGATGTATTGTCCCGTTGTGCCGCTTTTCTTGATTACTATAATTAGAAAATCTTTAGGGCGTGAATCTCAAGGAATAAAATATTCCTAAACTTCTGGGAATCAATCCCTTGGCATTTTCGTCTGCATGACTTTAGCCATTATAGTTGACTTTTCAATGCTTGCTGACATGGATAGTTGATATCCAAGAACTTGGTTGATATATCATCTGATGTTGCCTTGGTCAAACCTGCCCGATATATTGGTCAAACCTAGCTGATGTTCCACCTGGATAAAAGCTGTCTGATATATTGTCTTTAGAAAGTTGGCTGATATTCCCTTGGTCAAACCTCAGTTGATATCATACTTTGACCAAACCTTGCCTGATAAAATTTTGCCTGATACTATGTCTGGTCAAGCTCAGCTGATATTTTCTTTGACCAAAACTTACCTCATAAAAACTCATCTGCCTTCAGTTGGGGTAAAACACGCCTGATATTTTCTTTGTCTGAAAGCAAGGCTGATACTAAGCTCGCATGATATTTTATCGGTCAAACATATCTGTTATCTTGCGTTGACCAAACCTCAGGTGATAATAGGCTTGTTCTATACTTAGCCGAATTTCTACTTGATCATCATGATCAATACTTAGCCTAATATTTTTAAGGCCTATAGAAGATACTCATTTAGTTCTTCTTTAGAATGCTAAGTATATACATTTGAAATAATCACGAATATATGGATGACATCATCAAAATCTAAAATAGTAACAAATTTCCCCTATTTTGATGATGGCAAAACTTACTGATCAAATGTAATCAAATGCAGATAAGTAAAGTAATGTAATGTAAATACTTAGTCTGTTTGAGACAACTAGTGGTTGTCATTCAAATCGACTGTTATAAACATATAATATTCAAGATCAAAGTACAGTCTTTTATAAGTGAAATGAAAAAAATTACAAGTAAAATGAAAAATTACAAGTAAATTACAAGTAACCGATAGTAACAAAATTATTATCTTCCTCTTCCTCATCTTCTGGTCTTTGCTGGAGGGAGAGATCTCAGAGGTGTTGCTCCTATTGGCATCTTTGAAACTAGTATAAGCCCATATTTGTTTTTGACTACTGAAGAAGCAAACTCTGTTTCTTCATGTGAGATGTACTTGTTCTCAATGTAAACTTGTCTGATCTCCTTTTGGAGGGTAATCTCATCCAGTTCTCCATTCATCAGTGTGGGTGCTTCATCAGCTCTGAAATCTGGGATCATTGGATATGCATTGAAGTGTTACCTAGCATACTTCTTCAAAATTTCCCATAGATTTAGCCAGCTGAGCTCCATGAAGTCAATGAAAATTTGTTGAGGGGAACTCTCAGGATCTTGAATGATTTCCCATAAGTAGTATTTTTCTATAAATTGTTTTCGTGTTGTTCCCCACATAGGTGCAGCTTCTACAGACAAGAATTCTTCCACATAGTACAATGTTTTTCCTTCCTACTGAAGTGGTTGATGTCCTTCATGCCTGGTTCTCTTCCTTCTAGCTGCTGGTTCTTCTGATGGTGCAGCTATATCTTTCCTTTTCAGGGAACTTGACGTTCCTGCCCCAGGGTAATGAATGGTTTGAGTTGGTGTCGCTGAACTTCTAGGGACCAAAGATAGAGACTCCTGTCTTCTCTTAGTTCTTATCTCTTCCCCCTTTCTCATCTCTTCCCCCTTTTTGCCAGCATCAAGAATCTGTGCTAGCTGCTCCTCCACTCTAGTCATGAAATCTTGCATGCCTAATGGCATTGTGACAGAAGATGGTGGAGGTGAGGGTTCTTTCTTATTGAGCAATGAGTCCATCTTGGTATTGAGGGACAGCAGTTGAGGTTTTACCTCGGTTGCCAGGATTTTAGCAAATGTTTCTTCCACCATTGATCTCAGCTCAGTGAGGTTGGATGTTGAACTGCAGTTGCTTCTGGGGTACATTCAGCTATGTCTTCTGCTGCAGGTGATTTGGATTTTTCAGGTACCATTGGAGTAGATGACTTCTGATCAGAGGGGGTTTTCCCAGACTGTTCCCCCTGATCCTTTTGCCTTTCAGAATTTTGTGAGGGCTGAGCTGAGCTAGAGGCCTGATCAGGTGCATATTTATCTTCATCATTCTTCCCTACTTTATCCTTCCTTTATTCATCCTTTTCATATTCTTCTTCTTTTTATTCCTTCTCTTCCCCCCTTCTTTATTTTCTCCTTCTCTGATATCCTTTTTTTCTTTTTCAACTTCTTCTTCTTTTTCAATTATTTTTCCTCCTTCTTTATTTTCTTCCTTCTCTTCCTCAGATTCATCATCAAGTGTTTTTTCTTGTGCTATATCTTCCATAATATTAAGTATGAACTGGTCTATATTTTGCTTAAACTGTGAAATGAACCATTTCTGATCCACCAATAAACTTATATCTGTCTCATGACAGAAGGCTATGATGAGGGTCTCTATGGATATGGGTTAGTCCCATCCACTTGTGTTAACAAACTCTCTTAGGTGAGGGAAGCTAAGAGTCTTTAACCCTTTCAATTCCTTGTAAATATTGACAAAAGCATATTTAAGAACATGTTTTTTTACCAATTTCAGTTGACCTCTGGTGAGGTTGAGAGGGTTGTTCTCCTTGAGGTTGAAATAGTAGTGGACAGTTTGTTTTGAAGGATTTCTTCTGCTTCTTCTTCCTCAGTGACACTAGGAAGTGTCAAGAGTCGAACTACTTCTGCGACCAGCACAGTAGAGTGAGCTGTTTGTTCTTCAGGTGATGTGGGTACAGATAACATGGCTACCTACATTTCTTCTGAGGACTCTGATGAATAATTCACCAGTCCTTTTTGTCTTGTGGGGGATGGTTCAAGTGAGGATGAAATGTGGACAACTTCTTATTTTTCAGGTGATTTCCTCCTTTTTAAGAACTTGGAGAGAGGACTGTTGTCACTGTCTGAGTCATCTTCAGGTGTGATTTCAGGTGCAGTTGGAATGATCTCAGCTGAAGGTGACTTACAGGGATGTCAGCTGTGATTTGAGCAGGTGGAATCTCAGCTGTTGTTTCTTCAGGTGGGGTCTGAGCAGGTATCTCAACTGTGTTTTTGTCAGCTGTATCTGATTTAGCTTCATATGAATCAGAGGGTCCTCTGTACAAGGATGTTCCAGATGTTAGGAATATTCCCTCGAATGCTACTCAGGGGATGAGAGAGTAGGGGCATTGTACTTGTAATTATGAAATAATTAATAAAAAGGTAATACGATTCATTCACTGTTTATTGTATTTCAATTGCATTCTTGACTTGGTAAACATTGAAGTGAAGTCCATGTAAATAAATCAAACATTCCATTCTCGTTATGGGATAAGAGAAAATGCACTGGAAGTGTTTAAAGTTTATTTGCGTAAATCGTTCGCAAGTCGATAAACTTAAATGGACATTAAGTTTTAATAAGACTTGTATAACTGATGCTAGGACGTGTGCACGTCTTGATAGCATAGTTATAAGTATATTGGTGGGACCAGTATACTCGAACACGACTCATACTCGATTGATCACCGCAGTATTCACTCTCGGAGAGTCGATGACGAATCGAAAGGTTGTGATAGTATACGTGGACCTTTGACTTGAGGGTTCAGTAGAATATGTGCCTGTGACGTTTAGTTTGTCATTAGAGTAGTTAGACTCAATTGCTTAATTGCTGAGTCAACCTCGAAGTGCGAACTATACGAGCACGTAGCAGTCTTTACTGTACGCCAAGAAAGGATTCTATCTCCTGTTAGTGAGCAGGCTAATGTCCTATACGGTTAATGGCAAATAAGATCATAAGTCTTTGGCAAAGCGTTCTGATATAGTAGTATTAGATAGACTATGAACCAGTCAGTCTTGATTTGCATTAACACATGTATATAGTCTAGTCAACAGTAGGGTTTGACTTTACCGTGACCCGAAGACTTGACCGGGACATCTGATGAAGGGTCTATACATGTATGGTATTCATGACATAATGGTTCTGGAATGATTCGTTCATTCGTTCTCAGTCGGGGTTTACAGTGCGGCCCGCTAGGTTGGCTAAGTGTTGCCCGCACTCACTGATCCTCCCAATGCCGGCTGAGACGAACCTACGGAGTCGCGCAATAGGATCATTGACGGATAAATATGAATTAATAATCTCTCTTATAATATTAGATATTAGATATCTAATGTTGATTTATCGGATAAATCAAATAGCGGTCTTATGAATTGTAAGTAGGTTACTGGGTGATTACTTTAATTCATAAATTATATTTCTTAGAGAAATATATATTTGTGTTTGATATAATTAATTAATTAGTATAAACACATTGGATATTAAACGGATTCGTTTGACGGACATCCGATACACGAGGGATTCGTTTGACGAACATCCAATACACAAGCCGAATTAACTCGACCCGTTTCTTAGAAGATTCCCTATAAGGCCCCCACTCCTCTCTACTTTCTCTCTCTCTCATTATATTATACACTAGAGGGGTCATGTGAGGTCTAGAGATGCTTTTAAAAGCATCTTCTACATGTGAGGCTTAATAGATTGTGAATAAAAAGGTCTTTTCAATTAGAAAGTCTCCTTCTTCCCCCCCTCAAGTGTATTTTCGTTTTTTAGAGAGCTTCAAGAGTGAGAAAAAAAATTTCTACAACATATACTTGATCTTAGAGACAAGTTATTAGTAGAAAAGATCGAGAGAAAAAAATTCCTACAAGCTTCCCTAGCTACATTCTTAGAGAAAGGAAGTTTGCTGATTTTTCCGTCAAGTTCCGGCGTGTGAAGTAGAGGCACCGTGCTTTCGGTGTTTGTAATGAAGGGCTCTTCATCACCATCATCATCATACGAAGGTTTTTCAGAGACATCAAAGGTATGGGACTTTGATTCCTTGCTCTTCGTATTTTTTTTGTATATACGTCACTTGATCGATCCTCTTAGGGATTTCGTTTTTTTCTTCCACTGCGTTTCTTTTATGTGGAATTCAAATAGTGGTATCGGAGCAAGGTCAATGATATCGTATATACGATCATCTTTGCATTTGGAATGCTATTTGATGATGTTTATGATTTAGAATCATAATAGGTATAATCGAAGAAATTTAATCGTTCGTAGTAAGTCAAGTTTCGACTATTTTATGTGAATTATAAATCTGAAAAATTCGATTTTTGTTGATTTATAAGTTTTTCATGAAGTTAATAAACTTTTTCATTTTGGAAGCGAGTCGAAAAAACGAGAAAAACGGGGGTTAAACACGAATACCGCACGAAGACGCAGCTGCCGGCAGTAGCTTACTGGTCTGCTGCTTGGCCGGCCGAGAGTGACTCGGTCGGCTCATAGAGCCGTGATCACTCGCCGGCCTGCCGGACGATGGCCGAGAGTGACTCGGCGGGCGGTTCTCGGAGTTTCGGCCGATTTTGAATCGGAGTAAGTGGTGGTAGGATACCAGTTGGTGAAATCGTTGTAATAATTTCCGGAATTTAAATTGGATTTAATTGGACTTAATAAAATATTTGGAATATTTTTATTAAGGGAAATTATTAGACTAGAATATTATTTTGGCCGAATTACTTTGAACGGATTAAAATGACGATTATAAATATTAATTTGATTAATATTGTAGAAATTAAATAGATTAATTTTTATATTAATTGGATTAATATATTAATTGATTATTTAATTTCATTACCATTACATGTTGTATGGAATGCCTTATGTGATGGTGATATAGCTCGTGGACTTAGTTGTTGATTTGTTCGATTCGATATGGTTGTAAAGGCCGTTTTGAGCCTATTTATTTTTACTAGAAAATATGTATAATAGGACGTATTGTTCAATGATGTAATTATTCATATGGCTATGACGAAGACCGAAGACGACCGACCGAGAAGACGAATAATCAATACTGTATTTTTCCTTTCTTTATTGGGCTTGGGCCAATACTTAGGAAAAAGTCCATGAGCTATATGTTGGTAGTAACTAGGTTGCTATTTATTATTTTTCATTTTGAATGATTGAGAAACCTCAAACGCGCTTTTAATTGAATTAATGTGCAAAGTGTGACATTAATCACGAAATTCTCCCGACAACAAACAGACTAAGTTTGAAAAAGGTTACGAGGTTTCCTACCCTCCATCAAACTTGTAGAAAATTGATACCCGAGCTGGTGTGCTATGCTTCCTGTAATATCCGGTATTTTTCTTTCCCTTGTATTTTCATTTTTGGTATATTTCTCGGTCATAGTGACCCTCGTGTATCTTTCAGTATGTCCTTCCTGTCAACTGTTGAATTTTATTCTCGCTATTGTTCATTGTTTCAACTTTCCTCATATGAGTTCAACTTTGTTAGATCACCATTAATTTTTGGTGACTCCAAAAATTATAAATATTTGCAATATTATAGAACATCGAGTTATCTTTCCAATGGTTCAAACGGTGAGTCAATCGGAGTCCGGACGAGAGAGTTATGGTTGTTTCAGTTTTTGGCCGATCACTGCCGATCGAACTCGGCCGTGTCGTCCGACACGGCCCGTGCCGTACTCGTCCGGAACTGCCGAAAGTTTGTCTCGGGGACCCGTGTCGTCCGACACGGCCGTCTGCGTGCTCGTCCGGTAATGCTAGAACCGATCGCCGACACGCCCGGCCGTGTTCAGTGACACGGCCGAGTCATGCAGCGAGCACCGTATCGAGCAAGCCACATGCGAGCGAGCACCGTATCGAGCGATCGGCCATATCGAGCGGCCGTATCGAGCGATCGGCATATCGAGCGCTGTATCGGCGAGTCTTTATGTCGGCCGAATCTTTATGTCGACCGATTGTGTCTGTATCGACCGATTGTGTCTGTATCAGGCGAGCGTGTCAGTATCCATCGTGTTAGGACCACTGTTTTGTGAGTTCACTTAACCATTTTAAACGCTGGAGTAAATCCTAACAAGGGTAGATGAGTAATTTATTGTCACTTTTTGGACATATTAGGATCAGTTGAGTATATTACACGGGATCTGGGGGAAGGTCTTCATTTTCCTCTCCTCTCTTTTCTTCCCCTCGTTCTGGGCGATTCAGGAGCAACTCTTGGGCGATTTTAACATTTTCGGACTTGAAGAAATCATCCACTTCGAGTTTTGTTGTAGATTATCGATTTCTTCTTGAATCATTCATCCTAATCCAAGGTAATCTTCTAAGAACCCATTTTTGGGAGATTTGGGGGTTTTCGAATTATTGTTCGATTCTTTCCGTATTGTTGATTAATTCATGATGAATATGATTAATCTTGTTAGTATTCTTAGTTTTCCTACGAATTCATGGTATATTTTGTAGTTTTGCGTAATCGAGAGGGATTGGTTGTGATCCGCCCTCGTTGATGTTTTTATACGAATATACATGAATCGTAGACGGGTTTTCGGGTGTTTTCCAATTCCGTATCCATTTAGAACTGGTTGTAATTTTGTCCTTCGCATCGTTAGGTTCGTGATTATCGGTTCTTAACGTTCGTCGGTATTTTCCTTCCGTTCGTGCGTCGTCATTTATTCAAGGCAAGTATTCTTGGAAACCCTTATGCTTAACGTGAAATGGTAATGTATATTGTGTGTGATTTGCTCACCTCGGGAGGGTCCGACGGGATCCCAGAGGGAATCTATGGCTTCGTCCTAGATTCATGAGTTTGTTTCGCTCTTGACTCGGGAGGGTCCTTAGAGGCCTCGAGTGGGATTCGTGGCTTCGTCCGGTCTAGGTGACGTGTGGTGCTTGGTTTGTTTTATGAATGTGGCGGCTCGGGAGGGTCCTTAGAGGCCTCGAGTGGGATTCGTGGCTTCGTCCCGGTCCTAGGCAAATTAATTATGACTGTTTGTTTCCGGAAAAGACATGTCTTGTTTTGGTTTTCGAAATGATATTGGTGCATGTACTATGGAATGTGTAAGCGATTTGTTTGCCTTGATTACTTGTACTAGCGTAATTGCTAACCCCTCTGGGGACCCGTTTTGGGGAAATTCTTGTTATGGATTTCGTGTTATGATTATCCTGACGGCGGGCACCGGACAAGACGAGGATGTTGGCGAGTCGTTGACATGTGCGATTGGGTCTTTCTATTTCTTTCGTCCATTTCGATTTGGTTGTTTTCTATATTTATAAATCGATAGATTGTACTCGCGAGTACTTAGGCTTTTCAAATTCAACTCCGTGTTGTACTACTTTTAAATTGTTACATTGTTGGTTGATGATCATTTCGCGGTTGCTCCGGGCGTAACTTTATGTCTTATAATTAAATGTGTGTCCTCGCTAACCGGGATGGTTAGTCGAGTGGAGTTTTCGTTTGTAGCCTGGTGGGTCCCATGTGGGGGGTCCACGGCGCTGTAATATACTCTGAATATCTCGGGGTGTTACAGAAAATGGTATCGGAGATCTAGGTTTATGGATACCTAGGCTTGTTGGTTATTTGGGTCTAGTCGTATTTGTTTTGCACATTGTCACACCGCCACATCCCAAGTACTTCGGTGCTCGTAAGTTTTCTTATTCGGCTCTTTTGTTTCTTGCATTGTATTTTCCCATTTAAATCGTAGTTGCTTTTCCTCCCTTACTCATCATCGATATACTGCTATCTCTCAACTTGATGGATGCCGAGGAAACCGTGGTCGTGGTCGTGGTCGTGGTCGTGACGCGCCGAGGACGTGGGGCGGCCGGTGGGCGGCCACGTCGCATTCTTCGAGCCGGCAGCACGGTGACCGTCACGCCATGCTTCTTCTCGGGAGCGCGCCGATCTTGGTATTGCGGCCATTATGCAAAGAAATGGTTAACCGATGGCGGCTATAGCTCAGTGGTCCGTAACCCCGATCGTGCCCATGCTAATCGGGGCGAACGGATCGTTGGCTTGAGGATGTCATCAAGATGCATCCTCCCGATTCGGGAGCTTGGACCCGATCGGGCCGGGAAGGGTGGATCAAGGAGATATCCAAAGTATTCACTGCTACCAAGCGCCCCGAGGACCGTAAGGTCCCTATTGCTCAATACTTTCTCACGGGAGATGCTACAGTTGGTGGGAGGCCGTTGGTCCCAAAGATCATGTTGCTTCGTGGGCCGAGTTTCGGGAGTTGATGGAGACCGAGTATTGTCCATGGCCGGTCGACAGGCTCGAGTGCATGCTTTCTTTGATGCTCAACCACGGATATCCCGTATCCCAAGCTATTGCCGATTTTAATAAGGAGTTGGGTTATGTGAAGACCCAAGTTGTCGAAGAGAGCGACAAGATTTTCATTTTTCGAGGAGAATGAAACTGCCCATTCGGGACTATATGTCCGGCTCGTCGTACTACCTTGAAGGATTATCGAGTCGAGCTCTTGCTTATGATATGTCGGTGACCGCTAGCGATTTGGCTCGCGAGAGCAAGAAGCGTAAGTCGGTCGGAAATTTTTCCGGTCCTAAGAGTGGAGGCCAGCGAAATCTCAGCCGCAAATATTTCTACGGGCGGTTCGGCCTGCTTTTTCCGGGAGCTTTGAGTGCCGCCGAACCGTCCAGGACCCCGGATGCTTTAACTGTGGCAAGCTGTGCCACGTGAACCGGGATTGTCTTCGTCCACCTTTGACTTGTCATACTTGTGGTCATCCGCCACAAAGCTTCTTTGCGAGAAGCTCAGACAGCCACAGACCGTTCTTCTCACCCAAAGACCTATGGAGCCGAGCGTGAACCGTGGCTCATTTGCTCCGCCGCCCCACCAAGTGCCGGCCGAGGTAGGGGTCGGGAGTCAGCCCGCTAGGAGGAGCATCCAGTGTCGGCTCGCCCGGCCCGCGTATCTACGAGATGAGGAGGACCGATGATCCGGCGGCTCATCGTGGCGGCAGTACGTTCATATCCATTCCCATCCCGTCGGTGTACTTTTTGATTCGGTGCTACGCATTCATTCATTTCTCTAGAGTGTGTACGCCGTTTGAGTCTCACCGCTTGTCACCTTGCGAGCCTTTCATCGTTAAACTTCCTAGCGGTGATAGAATTGTCGGTGATCGAGAAGTCCGGACTGCTCTGTGATTATTTGTGAGAGGGCTTGGCTCTCTAATCTTATTGTTGTGAGTATCGAGGGCGAGGATTTAATTCGCGGGAATGATTGGCTCGAACGGCATGGTGCAATCATGAACTACCGCACGAGAATCATCACTATGTTAGCCGAGGACGGCATCAACACTCTTTCGCAGGGCGAAAGAGAAACCAAGTTTGTTATTAACGCCTTGAAGGCGATGAGACTCTGCGAAAAGGGTGTACTGGTTATTGGTGCTACGCCTTGAAGGCGGAGAATGGTGGAGTCGAGCTTTCATCGATTCCAGTCGTTAGTGAGTTTCTGATGTATTTCTGACGAGTTGCCGGGATTGCCACCGGATCGTGAGGTTGAGTTTACTATAGAGTTAGAGCCGGTGCGGCTCGATTTCAAGGCGCCGTATCGCATGGCACCTTAAGAGATGTCAGAGTTGAAGAAACAATTGAGTGAACTTCTTGAGTCGGGGTATGTTCGACCGAGCGCCTCGCCTTGGGGCGCACCGGTCTTGTTTGTGCGTAAGAAGGATGGTTCACTACGTTTGTGTATCGACTATCGTGAACTGAACAAGGTGACCATCAAGAACAAGTATCCTTTGCCGAGGATTGACGACTTGTTCGACCAGTTGCAGGGAGCGGCGGTATTCTCAAAGATTGATTTGAGATCGGGGTACTATCAGCTCCGGGTGAGGGAGTCCGACGTGCCGAAAACGGCTTTTCGGACGAGATACGGACATTATGAGTTTGTAGTTATGCCTTTCGGGTTAACTAACGCTACGGGTGTTCATGCGATTGATGAACAAAGTCTTTATCGAGTATTTGGATAAGTGTGTCGTCGTCATCGACGATATTCTTATTTATTCGAGGAACGAGGAAGAGCATGCCCATCATTTGCGGGTAGTGTTAGACATTTTGAGGACCGAGCAACTCTATGCGAAGTTCTCGAAATGTGAGTTCTGGTGAAGGAAGTGATGTTTTTGGGTCACGTGATCTCGGTAGGGAGTTCGAGTAGATCCGCAGAAAATTGAGGCGGTGTTGGATTGGGCATCGCCACAAATGTGAAGGAGGTCCGTAGTTTCTTGGGTTTGGTGGCTACTACCGTAGGTTCGCCGAGGATTCTCAAAACTAGCTCGACCACTTACACGCTTGCTCCAAACCGAGAAGTTAAATGCGGACCGATGAGAGGCGATCGAGTTTTGAGGATCTGTAGAAGCGTTTGACTTCATCCCCGGTTTTGTCATTGCCATTTGGCAACTAGGGTTTCTCCGTTTTTAGCGATGCTTGGTCGTGGTCTTGGGTGCGTATTGATGCAAAGACGGCAAGACCATTGCCTATGCGTCGAGACGATTGAGGCCGTATGAGCTTAACTACCCTACTCATGATTTGGAGTTAGCGGCGGTTGTCTTTGCACTCAAGATTTGGCGTCACTATCTTTCGGCTCTGCATGTCGATTTTTACCGATCATAAAAGTCCAAATACATATTTACTCGAGAGTTGAATATGAGACAGAGGAGGTGGTTAGAGTTGATTAAGGATTATGACCTCGAAATCCTTTATCATCCGGTAAGGCGAATGTCGTGGCCGACGCCTTGAGTCGGAAACCGATTGCGTTGCGAACGCTTGAGGTCCTTACGCCTCGTCCCGAGCTTCGGCGGGCTTTGATCGGGTTAGATGTTGAGGTTTTGTTGCTGGATCTGTCGGCAACTTTGTGCCTTAGAAATTTCGCTGCCTTTGATCGATGAAATTAAATCAAGCAATTAGAGGATCCGATGATTACTCAAATCCGAGAGAACGTTCTTAAAGGAAAGTCTCCTGGGTTTGTGATTCACGAGGATGGTGTTTTGAGATTCAGTCGGCTTTGTGTGCCGAGCGATCGAGTTGCGACAGGGTATTTTGCGTGAGGCCTATTCCACACCCTATTCCGTTCATCCCGGCTCGAGTAAGATGTACAAGGACCCGAGGAGGAACTTCGGTGGAATGATATGAAGGAGTAAGTCGCACGGTTTGTGGCGAGATGTTTGACTTGCCAGAGTCAAAATCGAGCATCGACCTACAGGTTATTGCGTCACTTCCGTTCGGAATGGAAATGGGAAGATATATCGATGGATTTCATTACGAGTTTGCCGAGATCGAGATCGAGCATGAATATGGTTTGGGTGATTGTTGATCGTCGACCAAGTCGGCACATTTTCTCGGGCATCAAGGACACTTGGGGCCCGGAGAAGTCAGCCGTATATTTGTCGCAGATTGTGAGACTTCACGGTACTCAAGTCTATCGTTTGAATCGTGATGGCCGTTTCGTATCGCACTTTTGGCAAGCGGTGCATAAGGCGTTGGGTACCGTTTGCATTTGAGTACCTCTTTCCATCCTCGGTCGGATGATGTCGAACGCACTATCCAGGACGTTCGAGGATATGTTGCGGCGTGCGCTCTCGATTGAGCGGCGGGAGGAGCATTTGCCATTGATCGAATTCACGTACAACAATAGTTGGCACGCGTCGATTCGGATGGCACCATATGAGGCACTTTATGGGCGGCGATGTCGGTCACCGATTTGTTGGAATGAGGCGTCTGATTTAGTCGGGACCGAGCCGGATGTCGTTTTAGAGACGAGGCGGAAGATAGAATTAATTCGAGAACGGATGTTGACGGCCCAGAGTCGACAAAAGTCATATGCCGATGTCCGTCGTAGACCTTTAGAATTTGAGGTGGGAGACCACGTTTTGCTGAAGGTGTCGCCAACGAGAGGAGTTTTCCGTTTCGGGAAGAAGGGGAAGTTGAGTCCGAGATTTATTGGGCCCTTCGAGATTCTCGGCGAGTCGGTGGGTTAGCATACCGTTTGGCGTTACCTCCGGCCTTGAGTCTTGTTCATAGCGTTTTTCATGTTTCCCAGCTGAGGAAATATGTTCCGGATCCTAGTCACGTCATCGATTATGGCGAGATTGATATTGCTGAAGATATTACTTTCGAGGAGCGTCCTTTGAAGATTTTGGAGCATCGTGAGAAACGACTGAGGCATAAGACCATCCCTTTGGTCAAAGTGCAGTGGTCGAGACACGGTGTCGAGGAGGCAACTTGGGAAACCGAGGATAGCATGCGTGCTAAGTACCCTGAGTTGTTTGTTTCTTAAGTTTCGGGACGAAACTTATTTTTAGAGGGGTAGAATGTAATATCCGGTATTTTTCTTTCCCTTGTATTTTCATTTTTGGTATATTTCTCGGTCATAGTGACCCTCGTGTATCTTTCAGTATGTCCTTCCTGTCAACTGTTGAATTTTATTCTCGCTATTGTTCATTGTTTCAACTTTCCTCATATGAGTTCAACTTTGTTAGATCACCATTAATTTTTGGTGACTCCAAAAATTATAAATCTTTGCAATATTATAGAACATCGAGTTAGCTTTCCAATGGTTCAAACGGTGAGTCAATCGGAGTCCGGACGAGAGAGTTATGGTCGTTTCAGTTTTTGGCGATCATCGCCGATCGAACTCGGCCGTGTCGTCCGACACGGCCTGCGGCTGCACTCGTCCCGAACTGCCGAAAGTTTCGTCTCAGACCCGACCGTGCCGTCCGACACGGCCCGTGCCGTACTCGTCCGTAATGCGAACCGACCGCCGACACGCCCGGCCGTGTTCCGGACACGGTCGAGTCATGCAACAGCGCCGTATCGAGCAAGCCTGTACCGAGCGAGCATCAGACGAGCGTATCGGCGATCGAGCTTATCGTCAGACGAGCGATCGCTGACGAGCGAGCCAGTATCGAGCGAGTCTTTATGTCGACCAATCTCAGATCGACCGATTGTGTCCTCAGATCGAACTCGGCGTGTCAGTATCCATCGTGTTAGGACCACTGTTTTGGCAGTTCACTTAACCATTTTAAACGCCGGAGTAAATCCTAACAAGGGTAGATGAGTCATTTATTGTCACTTTTTGGACATATTAGGATCGATTGACTATATTACACGGATGCGGGGGAAGGTCTTCATTTTCCTCTCCTCTCTTTTCTTCCCCTGCTCGGGCGATTCAGAGCAACTCTTGGGCGATTTTAACATTTTCGGACTTGAAGAAATCATCCACTTCGAGTTTTGTTGTAGATTATCGATTTCTTCTTGAATCATTCATCCTAATCCAAGGTAATCTTCTAAGAACCCATTTTTGGGAGATTTGGGGTTTTCGAATTATTGTTCGATTCTTTCCGTATTGTTGATTAATTCATGATGAATATGATTAATCTTGTTAGTATTCTTAGTTTTCCTACGAATTCATGGTATATTTTGTAGTTTTGCGTAATCGAGAGGGATTGGTTGTGATCCGCCCTCGTTGATGTTTTTATACGAATATACATGAATCGTAGGCGGGTTTTCGGTGTTTTCCAATTCCGTATCCATTTAGAATCGGTTGTGATTTTGTCCTTCGCATCGTTAGGTTCATGATTATCGGTTCTTAACGCTCGGTATTTTCCTTCCGTTCGTGCGTCGTCATTTATTCAAGGCAAGTATTCTTGGAAACCCTTATGCTTAACGTGAAATGGTAATGTATATTGTGTGTGATTTGCTCACCTCGGGAGGGTCCGACGGGATCCGGAGGAATCTATGGCTTCGTCCTGGATTCATGAGTTTGTTTCGCTAGCCACTCGGGAGGGTCCTTAGAGGCCTCGAGTGGGATTCGTGGCTTCGTCCCGGTCCTAGGTGACGTGTGGTGCTTGGTTTGTTTTATGAATGTGGCGGCTCGGGAGGGTCCTTAGAGGCCTCGAGTGGGATTCGTGGCTTCGTCCGTCCTAGGCAAATTAATTATGACTGTTTGTTTAGGAAAAGACATGTCTTGTTTTGGTTTTCGAAATGATATTGGTGCATGTACTATGGAATGTGTAAGCGATTGGTTTGCCTTGATTACTTGTACTAGCGTAATTGCTAACCCCTCTGGGGACCCGTTTTGGGGAAATTCTTGTTATGGATTTCAGGTTATGATTATCCTGACGGCGCACTGGATGATGAGGATGTTGGCTGTGGTCGTTGACATGTGCATTGGGTCTTTCTATTTCTAACGTCCATTTCGATTTGGTTGTTATCTATATTTATAAACTGATAGACAGTACTCGCGAGTACTTAGGATATTCAAATAAAACTAAGTGATGTACAACTTTTAAATTGTTAAAATGTTGGTTGATGATCATTTCGCCGGTTGCTCCGGGCGTAACTTTTTATGTCTTATAATTAAATGTGTGTCCTCGCTAACCGGGATGGTTAGTCGAGTGGAGTTTTCTCGTTTGTAGCCTGGTGGGTCCCATGTGGGGGGTCCACGGCGCTGTAATATACTCTGAATATCTCGGGGTGTTACACTTCCGAGTTATCAGGGCAGTACATTTGGTAGAGGTTGAAAAATTCTTGAGTGCATTAGGTGCCTTTGGTTGGTGATAAATTTCACCCCTAGAAACCTGATAGGTTGCCGGGTGAGATTCAATAGTCAAACCGATAGACGTTGATGGTCAAAAACTTAGATAGTCTGGATTACCAAGAAACCTGATAGGTTGAGGGCATGAAGACTAGGAGTAAAAGAAGATCAAATCATCTGTTAGACGGGTTGGTGTTAGACACCAATTTACAGAAATTAATTGGCAAGAAATCTAACAGGTTGCGTCCGTTAAAATTTGTAAAGAACTTGATCACCACTAAGAAGTTGTTCTTATCATGATTTTCTGGATTATAACATGGGAGTGTATAATTTCGATAAAATTAGTGGGAGCCGAGACAAGAATTATACAAGTCCTTAAATTCTATACTCGGTCATAATTAAACAAGTCACTAATTTAATCTTGTCTAAATCTTTACAGAAATCAAAACTGAATCTCTAAAAATGGCTAAAAACCCACTTGCAATACTACTTGAAAAGAATCTCCTAACTGGCCCCAACTTTTTTGACTGGTTGCGGAATTTGATGATTGTACTCAGCATGGAGTCTTTGAGATACGTCTTGGAGGCGGACATTCCACCGACTCCCATCCGAACCAGGGGTAATCTGGAAGATATTGACGTCCATGAAAAATGGGTCAAGGATGACGTGCTAGTCCGTGGCTTTATGATGGGCTCAATGACTAATGAGCTGCAGAGAGCGCACGAGAAAATGACTTCTGCTAGGCAGATTCTTGCACACTTGACCGAACTTTATGGAGAGCACAGTAGGACTGCTAGATATGAGATATCGAAGCAGTTATTCAGTGATAGGATGAAAGAAGGGGAGAAAGTGGGAGAACACGTCCTCAAGATGGTATCTATGATTGAGAGGCTCGAGGTGCTCAGCTTTAATATGGATTTATCCCTTCAAATTGATCTCATCCTTCAATCTCTTCCTGACTCTTTCACGCAGTTTGTAATGAATTTCAACTGTAATGAAATTACATGCACATTAGATGGGCTAATGAATAAACTGGTGACGGCGCAGTCTAACATGAAGACTAAACCGAGAGAGGCTGCTCTTGTGATTTCTTCTGGGCCTCGGAGGTCAAAGAACAAGAAGAAAAAGACCTATGAGCAGTACAAACTCAATAAAGGGGTACAGAAAGGAAAGGGCAAGGCCCGAAAGGTTCAAAAGGTAGGCGGTCCAAAACCTACGGACAAATGCCTTGAATGCGGTGAGCTAGGCCACTGGCGAAGGACTTGTCCCAAGATTAATGGCGCATCAGGTACGGAACTTTTTGTTTTTGAAACTAATTGTTCCGCTACTGTATATTCTGCTTCATGGATTCTGGATTCAGGTGCCACTTCTCACATTTGTACTATGAATCAGGATCTGGAACGAAGTAGAAAACTTGAAGCTGGGGAAATAATGATCACTGTCGGAAGCGGACAAAGTGTCGAGGCAACCGATATTGGATCAATCCTTCTGGGTTTAGAATCCAGTTTTATTTTGACATTAGATGAGTACTTGTTTTGCCCAAGGGGCATAAAAACATTGTATCCATTCCAGTCTTGGACCGAAAAGGATTTTGTTTCTTCATTGGCAATGGTTCGAAATAAATTGGTTGACACAGCTACATTGTTGAATGATTTATATCATCTGAACATGCAAAATAAAACAGCAGTGAATACTATAACTAGGAAACGTGGTAGGCAAGATACTAATCAAGCTCTTAAATGGCACCTTAGACTTGGTCATGTTGGTCACACCAAGGTTCAGAAAATGGAGAAAGATGGACTTTTAAGTCCATTGGGTGTAGAACCCTATCCAACTTGTGAATCTTGCCTTAGAGGCAAAATGACTAAGTCCCCCTTCACAGGGACTTTTGAAAGGGCTGCCGATAAACTTGGATTGGTACATACCGACGTTTGTGGTGCTTTAGAAGTAGCCCGGGAAGGATATCAATATTTCATAACGTTCACAGATGATCATACTAGGTATAGGATTGTGTACTTAATGAAACATAAATCCGAAGCCTTTATTAAATTTAAAGAATTTAAGGCCCTAGTTGAAAAACAAACTGGATGTCATATCAAAGCACTTCGGTCGGACCGAGGTGGCGAATATATGAGCACAGAGTTTGATGAGTTCCTTAAGGAACATGGAATAGTGTCTCAATTCACGCCACCAGGAACCCCATAGTTAAATGGTGTTTCAGAAAGGAGAAACTGGACTTTGTTGGACATGGTTCGCTCCATGTTAAATTACACTGATTTACCAATTTACCTTTGGGGGTATGCCTTACTAACCGCTGCCTATATCCTAAATAGATGTCCTTCCAAATCTATTCCTATCACTCCGCATGAGATGTGGAAAGGTAAGAAATCAAGCCTTAATCACATAAGGATTTGGGGATGTCCAGCCTATGTCAAGAAGGCTAAGGTGGACAAACTGGAAGCGAGGTCCATCAAAGAACGTTTCATTGGATACCCAAAGGACTCGATGGGATATCTATTCTACATGCCAAAAGACCATAAGGTCATTGTGGCATTACAAGTGCACTTCCTTTAAGATGAATTCATTCAGGAAGGTGGCTCGGGTAGAAAGATCTCTTTGGAAGAGCATAATGAAAGTCTTAAGGAGACATCTGATCAGGGATCAAGAACCGAACCTATTGTAACACAACCTCCACTTCGAAGGTCTGATAGGGTGTCTCACTTACCTGAAAGGTATGGCTATACACATGTTGAGGAACTGGGTCTCCACAACACACCTGATAGCAGTGAAAACGACCCTGTCACCTATGACCAAGCGATAGTGGATGTAGACTCCGATAAATGGAAAGAAGCAATGGAAGCTGAGATAGACTCAATGCATACCAATAAAGTCTGGACTCTAGTAGATCTTCCAACTGGCATGAGGACTATTGGAAATAAATGGATCTATAAGAGAAAGACTGATGGGGATGGTAAGGTATAAGGCCAGGCTTGTGGCAAAGGGTTATACCCAAAGTGAAAGAATCGATTATCATGATACCTTCTCGCTCGTAGCTATGATTAAGTCGATTCGCATGATGCTTGCCATTGCTGCCTATTACGATTATGAAATATGGCAAATGGACGTCAAAATAGTTTTTCTAAATGGATATCTCGAAGAGGAAATCTATATGGAACAGCCTAAGGGTTTGGTGTCCAAAGCTAATATTCATAAGGTGTGTAAGCTGCAACGAGCCATTTATAGGCTGAAGCAAGCTTCTCGGAGTTGGAACCTTCGATTTGACGAAGCAATCAAGGACTTTGACTTCGTACGAAATGAAGAGGAACCATGTATTTACAAAAAGGTCAGTGGGAGCAACATTGCATTCTCAGTACTATATATGGATGATATTCTACTTAAGGAAATAACATAACAATGCTCAGCACTGTGAAAGCTTGGCTTTCTAAAACATTCTCCATGAAAGACTTGAGAGAAGCTTCCTATATTCTAGGGATCCGTCTTTACAGAAATAGACCGCGAAGAATGATAGGACTTTCCCTGTAATACCCGTAATTTTGTTCCCCGGAAATTTTCTATTTTTGGCGGAAGTCTATTTTGGCGACTTGATTGGGACCGTTTCGTCATCCTGAGAATGATTAATTCTACACTTTTTGTCATCCGAGTTCGTTTCGGTATCGTTCTGTTGAATTCCGTGCTCTTTAGCGACTTTTCCACGTATGAGTTCGACTTTGTTAAATCACCGTAAATTCTTGGAAACTCCAAAAATTCTGAATTTTTGCAATATTATAAAGCATCGAGTTAGCTTTCCAATGGTTCAAACGGTGAGTCAATCGGAGTCCAGACGAGGGAGTTATGGTCGAAATAGCTAAGTCACTCTCATTTTCCAGATTCGGCCAAAACCGCCTGTACCCGGTGCCGCGGCACACCTAGGCTGAGCCGCGGCACACTGCCGAGCCCTAGGAGTGAATTTTGGGCCTGTGCCGTGGCACACATATACTGAGCCGCGGCACACATGACAGATTACCCCTATATCTGCGTTTTTTGTGCGATTCAACCGATACTTTTCCCATTTCTTCACTTGGGCACGAGAGAGGAGGTTTGAGAGGAAGATGTTTCTTCACCTATCACTTGAGTGTGTGATTTCTCTTCATCTCTTTTCGATTGTGAAGCTCGGATCATCGATCTATCGCGTGCTCTTCGAATCATAGTGCTTGGATCTTCAAGAGGTAATTTCTTCAACATCTTGGATTTCGATTTTGTATTGGGTAATGATGTTTTGGATGTTAAAATCATGGGGTATGAAGTGATATACGCATGATTATGGACTTGTTGGAGTATTCATCGGATTATTGAAAGATTATTCAAGAACACTTCGAATTTTGTGTTGGAAATTGGGGATTTTGCTTGACTTCATCCTTTTAATCCGTAGTAATTTAGATTAGTGATAGATTGATGATGATTTAGGTGTATTCTATCATTTCCATCGTTATTCCACGGTTGGAGTGTATTGATTCGTCGTTTCGGTTGAGTTATTAGTCGACGCCTTGAAGGTGTCCGACAAAAGGTCTAAGAGGGGGGTTTTTTTGTGCGTTGTACGATTATTATTCATCGTACGATTGTTGATTTATCATTGATATGACTTAGGGACGAAATCCTTGTGAAGAAATCAAGTCGAAACCCTTCCGTTCGTTGTCTTCTTCGTGGTTCAAGCTTCCCGGTCGAACCGTGTTCTTCGGGATCTTCGGTAACGTTTATTAAGGCAAGTATACATTTATGATTGTACGTTCTCGACTTTGAAAGTATGAAATATTGATGGTATGATTATTTCTAGCCACTCCGGACGGGCCTATGGTCCTCTCGAGGGTTTCGTAGCCTCTCAGTGCGATTCCATGGTTGATATGAACGAACCGTTTCTACGGCATTCATATGAAATAATGTTGGCATGTAATGAACGAACCGCTTTGACGGCATTCCTACATGTAACGGCGTATGATATGAACGAACCGCTTTTACGGCATTCACATACGTCTTGAGATTTTAGTCATTAGAATACTAGTCTTAAATTGATGAATTGACGGATATTGATGAATTGACGGATTACATTTACTTTATTGTCGAGGAGTATCATGTTTCATATTGTTATACTTGCACTAGCTATTCGACGGCTAACCCTTTATGGGGAAATACGTTTCATGTATTTCAGTTCCGGGAGAGCGACAGTGGGTACCGGTCGGCATGAAGATGATGGGCAAGTTTGATCTCGTGTTTTGTCTCGGTTATTTTCGATTCCTCCATTCAGTTGTTGTCTTGGAATGGATTTTTAAATACTCGAGTATTGTATTTCGCTTTCCTTGATGTTCCGGCTGTGTTGCCGAGGTATTGATTTGTGCAAAGGATGTATATGGTTTCATTGGTTATGGTTTTGAATACCATTTGTATCGTCTTTCTTTCTATTGTATGTAGACCTTGTCGGTCAAGTGTATAGTTCCGCGTATGTTTAGCCTTGTGGGTCCCACGGCGGGCTCACGGCGCCGTAATATACCCCGAATAACTTGGGGTGTTACGAATATGGTATCGAGCTTAGGTTTATGGATACCTAGGCCGTTGGTCTTTGGGTCGATTGAGTCGGCATTTGCCCATGATCACTACTCGCCATCATCACAAGGCGACCGGTACTTGTAAGTCCTCTCACTCTTCTTGTATTCTTCTTAATCGTTTCGTTTATAGCTTGGTATTCTTGGAAATTGGTCACTTCGAGAATGTGCGATTCGGATTATACTTACGCATGTATGTGCCCTTCAGAATGTTGGCTGAAAGTAGGAAGAATCGTGGCCGTGGTCACGGGCGTGAACTCTTCCTTGAGATTTTGTTAAGTTGCTAATTTCGATAATGGTGTGTATCGGGATTATGTTGAGACTTTGTGTAGAGTCGCATGCTAGTATCACGGAGATCTTCGACTTCGCGGACTTGTAAGTATCTTGTTCGAATTATTCGATAATTCTTGGTGAAATTGAATTCCTGTTGAAATGTTGTTTGTACGAATGATTGTAAGTTTCGAGGACGAAACTTATTTTTAAGGGGGGTAGAGTGTAATACCCCGATTTTCCGGATATATTTTTTTTTTCGTTTATATATTGGATATCGTGGATGGTTAATTATGCTCGAGGACGTTGTGAACGTTTGAAAATGTTATTGAATTGAGTATATGTATTGATTTTGCCGTATGCTCGTATTTGGTATGTCATGACTTTGGACAGGAATTGTTGAAATTGGCTAAGAATGGAATTATTACGTACGTTAATAAGGTGAGATTACGTACGTAAGATTGGCATGGTTACGTACGTTAAGGCTAAGGTATTACGTACGTAACGAAGGCATCGGACGTAACCGAGTCCCGGTCGGCAGTGGGACCTCGTTTCGCACTTTCGGCGGAGGATGTTGACAGTGAGTCAACGACGCTTTACGACGTTATACAGACGTGTTACGACGTAACACAACCATTGTACCGTAGCAAGTCGACCGTATATTACGACGTGTTATGGTATGGGTTACGACGTAATGGATCGCACGAATGAGACAGTGAGTTGGTTACGACGCATGGATATTGGATTACGACGTTAAAGTTGTTACGTACGTTAAGAAAGGACACTTACGCATTTAATGAGAGTGCAATTTATATATTGAAGTGTTGCCTTTCATTTCTCTCACGATCCTTTGAGATACTTCTCTCCAAAACTCGTCCCTCTTTACTTTTAAGAGTGTTCTAAACGCTTTTAACATGATTGTGAGCTTGGAATCATGGAATTAGAGCTTGGTTATGGAACTATTGTTGATTCTTGAAGTGATTTCTTGTGTTATCCATATTCTATGAGGTTTATGTTGAAGGAAGATAATGATATGCTTTGAATATGTTGATTATGATTATGGAATCATAGAGATCTTGATGTTCTTGAGGCCATATGATGACTATGATGATTTAATGATTCTTGGAATGGAGTTCAATTATTCTTTCTTCGTGGTTCGTCCATACAAGGTAATCCTCGTATCCCTTTGATAGTGGCTCATTTTTTTCTGTTTGGATTACTACTTGGGAGGGAGTATGTTGGGAATCGTGTATTTTGATGTTCGTCTTATTTCAATGAAAATGCATAAATTGGACTGTACTTTTATCCGCGGCGTGAGTATTTTTGAAATGGATTTTTGGTATTTTGCCAACTGAAATTTTATTTGGTAAAACCGATTCCCTAAACTGAGTTTTTGGCATTTTAACCTTGATCGTTTTGACGGTATTTGGAAAATAATTTTTTTTAGTATTTGAAAAATATTACCGTCATCAGTCTTTTTGACATTTTTGAAATGACGTGGAAAATTGTGCTTAGCCTGGTAAATCCTTGTGAGAAGGGTTTACGGCGTGTAATACTCCCGTAAGGTTTTGGGGTGAAGATTGTAGTATTCGGATATTGTTGATGTCATTTTGGATATTCTTGGTCTATGGTATACATTTCGGAAGGAAGTCCGGATAGAGGTATGTTTTGTGGTAATCGTACATAGAAGATTGTGTACGAGAAGGTATTCGGTATTGAGGTATTATATGGTATCATGTGATAATGCTATACGAGATTTATTGGAATCGTAATAAGAGATTTCGGATGTTGATATGATTATTGAGATCTTCTTCATATGACGATAAGGGTTACATTTGTGATTCTTGAGGTTGTATGAATGACATGATGAAGAAAATGGTAGCATGGAGATATATACCTCGGATATGTTGTTCTGAACGTGATTTCGGATATTTCATGTTCTTGAAGAACTCTTGAATTATACGAGGTGATGAAAATTTTTAAGAAGTGTTGATGTTTTGAATATGAATATGGAATATTCATATCTAGAGCTAAACTATGTGTTGGAAATAATATTCGTATAGGAAATACGAATGTGATTATGAGCTTGATGAGACTATTATTCATCTCTGAATTTTAAAGCCCATACGTACGGAGCAAATATTCAAATCGAATGATTGGAGTGTTTGATAACCTTAAAATATGATGAACTAAAATCATGAACTAATTGGATGGTTAGAATTAACGATGATCATCGGAAAATTTTAACTACGGATTTACGAGAAGGGAACCTTGTCAATTCGTATTTAAGAATTGAGTTTGGAACCGATAATATTTAGACCCTTATTATTGGTCCGAATTGGTTGCTGATATGATCATCGGATTTCGGCTCGTATTGTGGACATGGATTCGTGAGGGTCTGAGTTGGACAGTTCAGACTATGATTGGTCGAGATATGGTGAAACGATTGAGTTCGTGGTTTGGTGGTATTGATATTGGTCGTCATCGAACCGGTTGATTATCAATCCTTCGTTTTACAGAAAGATATGAAGATTGCACATAGATTATGACTTTTGTGTTGCGCTTAAGGATGAAGGGTTCGTAGATTAACTTGGTCGAGACTCGTAAGACGAAAGCGACTGAATTGGTAACAGTTCGTTGTATTGATATCGAGGCAAGTTTTATACTCGTACTAATCAATGAGACTAATGTTATTGTGTAGGCGTACGAATGTGTGTATCATTTCGGGACTTGACCTCTTTATGATTGTATTGATATCAGGGGATCATTGATACGACGCCCGTCGGAAAATTATGCCAAATGTTACTGTTGGTTGTAAATGGCGGTTCAAGGCATTACGATACTTGTTGGTAAAGTTCTTTGCCGATAGCGGTCATGGTATCGATGTATCGATTATTATTGTTCGCGATTAATGTCGCTCGAGACATCGTTGAATCTTTGTCGTCAAATTGGAACTGCTATGATGTTGCGTTAACCGATTGGGGACGTTTGATATATCCTTTTGTCATCTCCGCTTTCGGTGGTCGGTTTAAGACACCGGACTTCTATTCTATCGTATCATTGATTATCGATTGACCGCTCTAAGGTAATCGAAATATTTAATAGGGATTATCAAAGAAAATTCACATCCGAAGTCAAAAAAATTCTCATCCGTTGTATCATTGTTATCGATTGGCCATTCTACCAGAATCGAAGTATTGAATTGGGACCGCCGAGGATAGTTCCCATCCGTTGAATTATTATTGTCGTGTTGGCGATTCAAGGCAAAGACACTATTATTCTTGTAAACTCGGTAATTTTGTGATCGTTGAAGGTTGAGGATTTTCCCGAACTGTTGTGTTGTGATCGTTGCTCGTATTAATCGGTCCTTAGGGAATTCTGATCCCATGATGGTTGTTTTGAATATCGTTGGTCGTATCGATCTTTCATTATTCGTGTGTCATCGTTCACTTGGTGAGTCGTATGATCCGTATTGGATGTTTTATCCCTTGAGTTTCGTTGTCATGTTGTATCGTGGCATATCTGGAATCATGTCTGCGAGCCGATTGGTTATGTGTAGGATTTTTAGCCAGGCACTCGATGGTCATGCGTGGATATTTCCGCATTGGACCGTGCACACGAGACGTAGTTCTTAATGAGGCACATTGTCACATGTATATTCTGGATTCCGTATACGGGGTGGACATGTGCACAGACACATTTCCGGATCGGGCGTACTGTGATGTCCCTCTTGAGCTTTATTGATTGATCGTTCGTAGTCCATGTTGTATTAGATATGTCCGACGATTTGCGACTGGTTGTTCATACGCCGAGGGGTATGCCCGACAGTCACGTTTGCTTCTTTGAGATCTGTATTGTGATGATTTCTGACTTTGGCATTCGGCTTCGAGCCATTGTGATGTATCGGTATTTCCGTTGGAGCCTTCGGGCATTGTGAATTCGTATCTTTTCGGCATTGGTTTGGTTTACCTTCGGGTAATGTATTGTTGTGTTCTATATTGATGATTCGCCGTTGGGCGTAAGTTTGGTTCTTGTGCATCTCGTTGAGCTTTTCTGGCGAAATATTTCTTCTCCTACTGCTTTTAAGTTTCGGGACGAAACTTCTTTTAAGGAGGGTAGAATGTAATACCGTAATTTTGTTCCCGGAAATTTTCTATTTTGGCGGAAGTCTATTTTGGCGACTTGCTTGGGACCGTTTCGTCATCCCGAGAATGATTAATTCTACACTTTTGTCATCGGAGTTCGTTTGGTATCGTTCGTTGAATTCCGTGCTCTTTAGCGACTTTTCCACGTATGAGTTCGACTTTGTTAAATCACCGTAAATTCTTGGAAACTCCAAAATTCTGAATTTTTGCAATATTATAAAGCATCGAGTTAGCTTTCCAATGGTTCAAACGGTGAGTCAATCGGAGTCAGACGAGGGAGTTATGGTCGAAATAGCTAAGTCACTCTCATTTTCCGATTCGGCCAAAACCGCTGTACCGGTGCCGCGGCACACCTAGGCTGAGCCGCGCACACCGCGAGCCCCGGGAGCGAATTTTGGGCTGTGCCGCGGCACACATATACTGAGCCGCGGCACACATGACAGATTACCCCTATATCTGCATTTTTTGTGCGATTCAACCGATACTTTTCCCATTTCTTCACTTGGGCACGAGAGAGGAGGTTTGAGAGGAAGATGTTTCTTCACCTATCACTTGAGTGTGTGATTTCTCTTCATCTCTTTTCGATTGTGAAGCTCGGATCATCGATCTATCGCGTGCTCTTCGAATCATAGTGCTTGGATCTTCAAGAGGTAATTTCTTCAACATCTTGGATTTCGATTTTGTATTGGGTAATGATGTTTTGGATGTTAAAATCATGGGGTATGAAGTGATATACGCATGATTATGGACTTGTTGGAGTATTCATCGGATTATTGAAAGATTATTCAAGAACACTTCGAATTTTGTGTTGGAAATTGGGGATTTTGCTTGACTTCATCCTTTTAATCCGTAGTAATTTAGATTAGTGATAGATTGATGATGATTTAGGTGTATTCTATCATTTCCATCATTATTCCACGGTTGGAGTGTATTGATTCGTCGTTTCGGTTGAGTTATTAGTCGACGCCTTGAAGGTGTCCGACAAAAGGTCTAAGAGGGGGGTTTTTGTGCGTTGTACGATTATTATTCATCGTACGATTGTTGATTTATCATTGATATGACTTAGGGACGAAATCCTTGTGAAGAACTCAAGTCGAAACCCTTCCGTTCGTTGTCTTCTTCGTGGTTCAAGCTTCCCGGTCGAACCGTGTTCTTCGGGATCTTCGGTAACGTTTATTAAGGCAAGTATACATTTATGATTGTACGTTCTCGACTTTGAAAGTATGAAATATTGATGGTATGATTATTTCTAGCCACTCCGGACGGGCCTATGGTCCTCTCGAGGGTTTCGTAGCCTGCAGTGCGATTCCATGGTTGATATGAACGAACCGTTTCTACGGCATTCATATGAAATAATGTTGGCATGTAATGAACGAACCGTTTTGACGGCATTCCTACATGTAACGACGTATGATATGAACGAACCGTTTTTACGGCATTCACATACGTCTTGAGATTTTAGTCATTCCTAATACTAGTCTTAAATTGATGAATTGACGGATATTGATGAATCGACGGATTACATTTACTTTATTGTCGAGGAGTATCATGTTTCATATTGTTATACTTGCACTAGCTATTCGACGCTAACCCTTTATGGGGAAATACGTTTCATGTATTTCAGTTCCGGAGAGCGGACGGTGGGTACCGGGTCGGCATGAAGATGATGGGCAAGTTTGATCTCGTGTTTTGTCTCCTGGTTATTTTCTTGGATTCCTCCATTCGTTGTTGTCTTGAATGGATTTTTAAATACTCGAGTATTGTATTTGATTTCCTTGATGTTCCTACTGTGTTGCCGAGGTATTGATTTGTGCGGATGTATATGGTTTCATTGGTTATGGTTCTGAATACCATTTGTATCGTCTTTCTTTCCATTGTATGTAGACCTTGTCGGTCAAGTGTATAGTTCCGCGTATGTTTAGCCTTGTGGGTCCCTCGGCGGGGCTCACGCTACCGTAATATACCCCGAATAACTTGGGGGTGTTACGAATATGGTATCGAGCTTAGGTTTATGGATACCTAGCCGTTGGTCTTTGGGTCGATTGAGTCGGCATTTGCCCACGATATCACTACTCGCCATCATCACGGTGCGACCGGTACTTGTAAGTCCTCTCACTCTTCTTGTATTCTTCTTAATCGTTTCGTTTATAGCTTGGTATTCTTGGAAATTGGTCACTTCGAGAATGTGCGATTCGGATTATACTTACGCATGTATGTGCCCTTCAGAATGTTGGCTGAAAGTAGGAAGAATCGTGGCCGTGGTCACGGGCGTGAACTCTTCCTTGAGATTTTGTTAAGTTGCTAATTTCGATAATGGTGTGTATCGGTACTATGTTGAGACTTTGTTTAGGAGTCGCATGCTAGTATCACGGGAGATCTTCGACTTCGCGGACTTGTAAGTATACTGTTCGAATTATTCGATAATTCTTGGTGAAATTGAATTCCCGTTGAAATGTTGTTTGTACGAATGATTGTAAGTTTCGATGACGAAACTTATTTTTAAGGGGGGTAGAGTGTAATACCCCGATTTTCCGGATATATTTTTTTTTTTTCGTTTATATATTGGATATCGTGGATGGTTAATTATGCTCGAGGACGTTGTGAACGTTTGAAAATGTTATTGAATTGAGTATATGTATTGATTTTGCCGTATGCTCGTATTTGGTATGTCATGACTTTGGACAGGAATTGTTGAAATTGGCTAAGAATGGAATTATTACGTACGTTAATAAGGTGAGATTACGTACGTAAGATTGGCATGGTTACATACGTTAAGGCTAAGGTATTACGTACGTAACGAAGGCATCGGACAGAACCGAGTCCTGGTCGGCAGGTGGGACCCTGTTTCGGCACTTTCGGCGGAGGATGTTGACAGGTGAGTCAACGTACGTTTTACGTACGTTATACAGACGTGTTACGACGTAACACAACCATTGTACCGTAGCAAGTCGATCGTATATTACGACGTGTTATGGTATGGGTTACGACGTAATGGATCGCACGGAATGAGACAAAGGAGTTGGTTACGACGTTATGGATATTGGATTACGACGTTAAAGTTGTTACGCACGTTAAGAAAGGACACTTACGACGTAATGAGAGTGCAATTTATATATTGAAGTGTTGCCTTTCATTTCTCTCACGATCCTTTGAGATACTTCTCTCCAAAACTCGTCCCTCTTTACTTTTAAGAGTGTTCTAAACGCTTTTAACATGATTGTGAGCTTGGAATCATGGAATTAGAGCTTGGTTATGGAACTATTGTTGATTCTTGAAGTGATTTCTTGTGTTATCCATATTCTATGAGGTTTATGTTGAAGGAAGATAATGATATGCTTTGAATATGTTGATTATGATTATGGAATCATAGAGATCTTGATGTTCTTGAGGCCATATGATGACTATGATGATTTAATGATTCTTGGAATGGAGTTTAATTATTCTTTCTTCGTGGTTCGTCCATACAAGGTAATCCTCGTATCCCTTTGATAGTGGCTCATTTTTTTCTGTTTGGATTACTACTTGGGAGGGAGTATGTTGGGAATCGTGTATTTTGATGTTCGTCTTATTTCAATGAAAATGCATAAATTGGACTGTACTTTTATCCGCGGCGTGAGTATTTTTGAAATGGATTTTTGGTATTTTGCCAACTGAAATTTTATTTGGTAAAACCGATTCCCTAAACTGAGTTTTTGGCATTTTAACCTTGATCGTTTTGACGGTATTTGGAAAATAATTTTTTTAGTATTTGAAAAATATTACCGTCATCGTCTTTTTGACATTTTGAAAAGACGTGGAAAAATGTTCTTAGCCTGCTAAAACCTTGTGAGAAGGGTTTACGGCGTGTAATACTCCCGTAAGGTTTTGGGGTGAAGATTGTAGTATTCGGATATTGTTGATGTCATTTTGGATATTCTTGGTCTATGGTATACATTTCGGAAGGAAGTCCGGATAGAGGTATGTTTTGTGGTAATCGTACATAGAAGATTGTGTACGAGAAGGTATTCGGTATTGAGGTATTATATGGTATCATGTGATAATGCTATACGAGATTTATTGGAATCGTAATAAGAGATTTCGGATGTTGATATGATTATTGAGATCTTCTTCATATGACGATAAGGGTTCTGTTGTGATTCTTGAGGTTGTATGAATGACATGATGAAGAAAATGGTAGCATGGAGATATATACCTCGGATATGTTGTTCTGAACGTGATTTCGGATATTTCATGTTCTTGAAGAACTCTTGAATTATACGAGGTGATGAAAATTTTTAAGAAGTGTTGATGTTTTGAATATGAATATGGAATATTCATATCTAGAGCTAAACTATGTGTTGGAAATAATATTCGTATAGGAAATACGAATGTGATTATGAGCTTGATGAGACTATTATTCATCTCTGAATTTTAAAGCCCATACGTACGGAGCAAATATTCAAATCGAATGATTGGAGTGTTTGATAACCTTAAAATATGATTATCTATAATGCTGAACTAATTGGATGGTTAGAATTAACGATGATCATCGGAAAATTTTAACTACGGATTTACGAGAAGGGAACCTTGTCAATTCGTATTTAAGAATTGAGTTTGGAACCGATAATATTTAGACCCTTATTATTGGTCCGAATTGGTTCCGATATGATCATCGGATTTCGCTCGTATTGTGGACATGGATTCGTGAGGGTCCGAGTTGGACGATTCGGACTATGATTGGTCGAGATATGGTGAAACGATTGAGTTCGTGGTTTGGTGGTATTGATATTGGTCGTCATCGAACCGGTTGATTATCAATCCTTCGTTTTACTGAAGATATGATGTTTGATCA
Organism: Orobanche coerulescens; assembly: GCA_033398695.1. Lineage (NCBI taxonomy): Eukaryota > Viridiplantae > Streptophyta > Magnoliopsida > Lamiales > Orobanchaceae > Orobanche > Orobanche coerulescens. Next base: position 52,494,839 of record CM065801.1, on the reverse strand, counting down.
TAGATTATGACTTTTGTGTTGCGGTTAAGGTTGAAGGGTTCGTAGATTAACTTGGTCGAGACTCGTAAGACGAAAGCGATCAATTGGTAATTCGTTGTATTGATATCGAGGCAAGTTTTATACTCGTACTAATCAATGAGACTAATGTTATTGTGTAGGCGTACGAATGTGTGTATCATTTCGGGACTTGACCTCTTTATGATTGTATTGATATCGGGGATCATTGATACGACGCCTGGCCGGAAAATTATGCCAAATGTTACCGTTGGTTGTAAATGGCGGTTCAAGGCATTACGATACTTGTTGGTAAAGTTGCCGATAGCGGTTCGCGGTATCGATGTATCGATTATTATTGTTCGCGATTAATGTCGTTCGAGACATCGTTGAATCTTTGTCGTCAAATCGAATCTGTTGCTATGATGTTGCGTTAACCGATTGGGGACGTTTGATATATCCTTTTGTCATCTCCGCTTTGGTGGTCGGTTTAAGACACCGGACTTCTATTCTATCGTATCATTGATTATCGATTGACCGCTCTAAGGTAATCGATATATTGAATCGGGATTATCAAAGATAATTCCCATCCGTTGTCAAAAATATTCTCATCCGTTGTATCATTGTTATCGATTGGCCATTCTACTAATCGAAGTATTGAATTGGGACCGCCGAGGATAGTTCCCATCCGTTGAATTATTATTGTCGTGTTGGCGATTCAAGGCAAAGACACTATTATTCTTGTAAACTCGGTAATTTTGTGATCGTTGAAGGTTGAGGATTTTCCCGAATTGTGGTTGTGATCGTTGCTCGTATTAATCGGTCCTTAGGGAATTCTGATCCCATGATGGTTGTTTTGAATATCGTTGGTCGTATCGATCTTTCATTATTCGTGTGTCATCGTTCACTTGGTGAGTCGTATGATCCGTATTGGATGTTTTATCCCTTGAGTTTCGTTGTCATGTTGTATCGTGGCATATCCGGAATCATGTCGCGAGCCGATTGGTTATGTGTAGGATTTTTAGCCGTGCACTCGATGGTCATGCGTGGATATTTCCGCATTGGACCGTGCACACGAGACGTAGTTCTTAATGAGGCACATTGTCACATGTATATTCTGGATTCCGTATACGGGGTGGACATGTGCACAGACACATTTCCGGATCGGGCGTACTGTGATGTCCCTCTTGAGCTTTATTGATTGATCGTTCGTAGTCCATGTTGTATTAGATATGTCCGACGATTTGCGACTGGTTGTTCATACGCCGAGGGGTCTGCCCGATCCACGTTTGCTTCTTTGAGATCTATTGTGATGATTTACTGACTTTGGGTGTTCGGCTTTCAGCCATTGTGATGTATCGGTATTTCCGTTGGAGCCTTCGGGCATTGTGAATTCGTATCTTTTCGGCATTGGTTTGGTTTACCTTCTGCAATGTATTGTTGTGTTCTATATTGATGATTCGCCGTTTGGGCGTAAGTTTCGGTTCTTGTGCATCTCGTTGAGCTTTTCCTGGCGAAATATTTCTTCTCCCTACCTGTTTTAAGTTTCGGGACGAAACTTCTTTTAAGGAGGGTAGAATGTAATACCCGTAATTTTGTTCCCCGGAAATTTTCTATTTTTGGCGGAAGTCTATTTTGGCGACTTGCTTGGGACCGTTTCGTCATCCTGAGAATGATTAATTCTACACTTTTTGTCATCGGAGTTCGTTTCGGTATCGTTCTGTTGAATTCCGTGCTCTTTAGCGACTTTTCCACGTATGAGTTCGACTTTGTTAAATCACCGTAAATTCTTGGAAACTCCAAAAATTCTGAATTTTTGCAATATTATAAAGCATCGAGTTAGCTTTCCAATGGTTCAAACGGTGAGTCAATCGGAGTCCAGACGAGGGAGTTATGGTCGAAATAGCTAAGTCACTCTCATTTTCCAGATTCGGCCAAAACCGCCTGTACCCGGTGCCGCGGCACACCTAGGCTGAGCCGCGGCACACTGCCGAGCCCTGGGAGCGAATTTTGGGCCTGTGCCGCGGCACACATATACTGAGCCGCGGCACACATGACAGATTACCCCTATATCTGCATTTTTTGTGCGATTCAACCGATACTTTTCCCATTTCTTCACTTGGGCACGAGAGAGGAGGTTTGAGAGGAAGATGTTTCTTCACCTATCACTTGAGTGTGTGATTTCTCTTCATCTCTTTTCGATTGTGAAGCTCGGATCATCGATCTATCGCGTGCTCTTCGAATCATAGTGCTTGGATCTTCAAGAGGTAATTTCTTCAACATCTTGGATTTCGATTTTGTATTGGGTAATGATGTTTTGGATGTTAAAATCATGGGGTATGAAGTGATATACACATGATTATGGACTTGTTGGAGTATTCATCGGATTATTGAAAGATTATTCAAGAACACTTCGAATTTTGTGTTGGAAATTGGGGATTTTGCTTGACTTCATCCTTTTAATCCGTAGTAATTTAGATTAGTGATAGATTGATGATGATTTAGGTGTATTCTATCATTTCCATCGTTATTCCACGGTTGGAGTGTATTGATTCGTCGTTTCGGTTGAGTTATTAGTCGACGCCTTGAAGGTGTCCGACAAAAGGTCTAAGAGGGGGGTTTTTGTGCGTTGTACGATTATTATTCATCGTACGATTGTTGATTTATCATTGATATGACTTAGGGACGAAATCCTTGTGAAGAACTCAAGTCGAAACCCTTCCGCTTGTCTTCTTCGTGGTTCAAGCTTCCGGTCGAACCGTGTTCTTCGGGATCTTGATAACGTTTATTAAGGCAAGTATACATTTATGATTGTACGTTCTCGACTTTGAAAGTATGAAATATTGATGGTATGATTATTTCTAGCCACTCCGGACGGCCTATGGTCCTCTCGAGGGTTTCGTAGCCTGCAGTGCGATTCCATGGTTGATATGAACGAACCGTTTCTACGGCATTCATATGAAATAATGTTGGCATGTAATGAACGAACCGTTTTGACGGCATTCCTACATGTAACGGCGTATGATATGAACGAACCGTTTTTATGGCATTCACATACGTCTTGAGATTTTAGTCATTCCGGAATACTAGTCTTAAATTGATGAATTGACGGATATTGATGAATTGACGGATTACATTTACTTTATTGTCGAGGAGTATCATGTTTCATATTGTTATACTTGCACTAGCTATTCGACGGCTAACCCCTTTATGAGGGAAATACGTTTCATGTATTTCAGGTTACAGGAGAGCGGACAGGTGGGTACCGGGTCGGCATGAAGATGATGGGCAAGTGTGATACTGTGTTTTGTCTCCGGTTATTTTCTTGGATTCCTCCATTCAGGTTGTTGTACTGGAATGGATTTTTAAATACTCGAGTATTGTATTTCAGTTTCCTTGATGTTCCGGCCTGTGTTTACCGAGGTATTGATTTGTGCAGTGATGTATATGGTTTCATTGGTTATGGTTTTTGAATACCATTTGTATCGTCTTTCTTTCTATTGTATGTAGACCTTGTCGGTCAAGTGTATAGTTCCGCGTATGTTTAGCCTTGTGGGTCCCACGGCGGGGCTCACGGCGCTGTAATATACCCTGAATAACTTGGGGGTGTTACATTCCCAAGCCCTCTATATAGATAAAATCTTGAGAAGATTCAAGATGGATGAATCTAAAATAGGGTTTCTTTCCATGCGACATGGAATTCATCTCACCACGAAAATGTGTCCTCAAAGTGAGGAAGACAAGGGAGAGATGAGTAAGGTACCCTATGCCTCGGCAGTGGGTAGCCTCATGTACGCTATGTTGTGTACTAGACCAGACTTAGCCTATGCTGTGAGTATGGTAAGTCGATTTCAAGCAAACCTGGGAAGGGAACATTGGACTGCCGTAAAGAACATTCTTAAGTACTTAAGAAGAACTAGAGATTTGGTTCTTACTTACGGTGGTGGAGAACTGAAGGTGATTGGATTCACTGATTCTGATTTTCAAGGAGACAATGACGACTCTAAGTCGATATCTGGGTGTTTATTTACTCTCAATGGAGGAGCAGTATCTTGGAGAAGCCCCAAGCAAACCGCTACTGCAGATTCCACCTGCCAAGCTGAGTATCAAGCTGCCTCAGAGGCTAGCAAAGAAGCATTTTGGATGCAGAAGTTTATACAAGAACTTCAAGTGGTGCCTAACACGGAGTTGCCTATATCACTATACTGTGATAATGATGGAGCTGTCGCCCAAGCCAAGGAGCCGAGGTCTCACCACAACACCAAGCATATAGAGAGAAAGTACCACATCGTTCGAGAGATGGTAGAAAAAGGATATGTTTCATTGCAAAGAGTAGACTCAGAAGACAATGTCTCTGATCCGCTGACTAAGCCATTATCTCAGGCCGTCTTAGAGAGAGACCTGAAGAACATGGGTATTGGATACCATAATGTGTGGCATTGAGTGCAAGTGGGAGATTGTTAGGAATATGCCCTTGATTAGTGCATAATTGATCTAAAAATTCATATACAAAATATTCCTTTTCCGGGCATAATCATACTGATTTGTGATTAAAAATAGATATTTTAAAGAAATATCAAAACATGAGCTAATAATGTTTATTTTGCAGGTTACTGGCATAAAGTGTCAAAAAGGTCGAAAAACCAAACCGATATCAAAATCAGAAATTTCCAAGAAAAAAAATGTGACACAACACGGCGGAACACACGACGCAAATAGGGCCGTTTCTCTCGACCGTTTACAACACGGCGCATATTTTCCGCCGGGTCCTTGCGCGTGTTCCAGACAAGACCAAGTCATCCTAATACGGCTATACAATACGGCACAAAATGGGCCGTTTTTCAGCACCGTTTTTACGCAGATGCCATGCAAAAATAGTCCACTTTTGACCATCTTGTGAACTCAACCACAAGATATTTTTATGGTAAAAAAATCTGAAAAATCAAAGACATGGGTGAAGTGTGAACAAAGAATTAATCAAGATACTACAACAGATATTTTGAATTAAATAATCAATTGTATTCTTGAAAATCACATATAAAAGGACACCTTCATCCATGAAGAAATCATCTCATCTTCTTGCTAAGAAATACTCCTTTCTTTTAGCAAGATATATTAAAAACTCTCAATTTTAGTTTGTATTTCATTTTTGGTTTGAAGTTTTTCTTTCATTTAGTTTGTAATTGAAAAGTGCTTGATCAATAAGCACTTAGTATTTTACTTAGTGTTTTACTGTCAATTTTTGTAAGCTTGTAACCTTTGAACAAGTTTGAAGTTATAATTTGAAGTATATTTCTTGCACTTTGATACATCATATTCAAGTAAGTTTCATCTATTGTCATTAAGTTCTAGCAATTAAAAGTTTCTATATATATTATATATATCAATTATTTCTATTATAATTTTAGTTTGTATAAACCAATGAGTAGCTAATCTTTCTTCCTAGGGGAAGGGGGATTTCTATTAGGTTATATATTGAGTATTTGATTGATTTACACTATTTTGATTAAAAAGGACTAATTGGTTTAAATAGAGATTGATCATATCCTATTTCTACTAATGAAACCTCCTTGATTGATTGTTGAGTGAATTGGAAACATATCTTTTCAATCTATCAAGTGTTAATCTTGTTGTCAACATCTTAAGATTGCGAAAGTGGTTAAGACACCTTTGAATATGAAAGTTATGAGGTGAAAAGTTGATTACTCGATGAACAATCTTTTATCCTAAAAATAGTCAAGTTAAAGAAGAAAGGACTAATAGGTTTAAATAGAGATTGATCATATCCTATTTCTACTAGTGAAACCTCCTTGATTGATTGTTAAGTGTATTGGAAACACATCTTTTCAATCTATCAAGTGTTAATCTTGTTATCAACATCTTAAAATAGCGAAAGTGATTAAGACATCTTTGAATACGAAAGTTATGAGGTGAAAAGTTGATTACTCGATAAACATTCATTTTTTCTTTTATATCCGTGTAAATCAATTCCTATACTTAATTAAAAACCTAATTTAATGAACCCGTAATCCCCTAGATTTTATAAATTCCCAATTCATTTTAATTCTATTAATTTTCACTAGTAAAAAATAGTCTACTTTAAAAATAGTCTAGTTATAAATAGTATTAATAAAAATAGTCTAGTTATAAATAGTATTAATAAAAATAGTCTAGTAAAAATAGTCTTAATATAAATAATCTAGTAAAAATAGTAGTATTAAAAATAGTAGTATAGTCTACTTTAAAAATAGTCTAGTTATAAATAGTCTTAATAAAAATAGTCTACTAAAAATAGTCTTAATATAAATAATCTAGTAAAAATAGTAGTATTAAAAATAGTAGTATAGTCTACTTTAAAAATAGTCTAATTAAAATAATCTTATTAAAAATAGTCTAGTTATAAATAGTCTAGTATAAAAATAGTCTCATTAAAAATAGTAGTATTAAAAATAGTAGTATGAAAAATAGTCTTATATAAAATAGTCTTATATAAAATAGTCTTATATAAAATAGTCTCATTAAAAATAGCCTTATATAAAATAGTCTTATTAAAAATAGTTTGGTTTAAAAAAATAGTGCATTTAATTTAGTTAATATTTAAAAACCCAATAATCTATTTTAGAATATTTTAGTATTTATTTCTCGCAATTTGTAACAAAATATTATACGAAGCCCTGCTGAACAATCCTCGAGAGAAAAGACCTTGGTAGAACTTACCACAACTACTTCTACCTCGTATATATTTACGAGCGACTGAAAAACTCCTATTTTTAGGATAAGTTTTTGACCGATCAAATTTTGGCGCCGTTGTCGGGAATTGTTTTAGGCCAAATATAATTTTTTGTATACTTTTGTTTATATCTTGTTATTTTATTTTTCTTTATTTCTGCATATTTTATTCTTCTGTCCGGTCAAGTGGTGGATAATGGTACTTTGTGATTATCAAAGTCGGATTTTTCAGTTTCCCACAACAACTAATATTTGTTAATATTTTTTTTATCATGGAAGAAACTTTGAGTAGTATTGAAGAGAAATTTCCCTTTATTAGCAAAAAAGTCGTTTTAAAAATTTACATGACAAGACTTGAAAGGATGAGGTTGCTTATGAATAAAAGCATACCTTTTGACATTAGATTCATTATTGAAGCCAAAGTGAGAATAGCAGGTGAATTTACAGAAACACCTACTAGATTTTTACCAGGGCTTGGAAAAAGTTCATATGCAAAGAAACGACGAGCAAAGATAATTGCCGTTTGCTATAAATGTGCTAGATGGAACTGTAATTCAAAATGTCGTTCTTTAGGAATTCCATCTACAAACAGAGAAGATAAAATTCAGTTCATTAGGGATGGTCTGAATAAAGAGAATTTAGATATCATCGAAATTTCTTTTGACACACATCCTAGTGGACTCATACATTATGGAATTCGATCTTTGTGGAATAAATTCAAACCAGAATATGAACAACGTCTTGGAAATCTGACGTTAAAAGACCCTGTTTGCCAATTTGTAAGAAAATTGAATGGGAAGCTTCTCCCCGACTCATAGAAGGTGTTTAAGCCGTTTCTGAACGTAAAATCAGAGGAAGATGTGAGCCACAATCACAACTACTATACATACACGTGAGTATCTTTTATTTTTGTCATATGGTGAGATTTTCTGAATAAAAAAAAGTGATACGCAATAAATGCATTCATTATTCTATTGAGTAGTTGAAGCGCAATTAACGCAATCACAGATTTGTTAAATATTTTTACCTTATTTTTCTTCTATAAATAAACATTGTGCTTGTTTCTTTTATTCATCCCTCAAACTTGTACTTTTCTCTTTTCCTCTCAAATAAGTTTCTTTTCAAAAATTGAATCATCATCTTCCACAAAAAGATTTAACTCAGTCTGCATTTTTGGTGGAGCTAGTTACAGAACAGAGGCATGATTTACTGAAGCAGCCCACAATTTGGGTCGTATCCTAGGGGAAAAATGCATTCATGTAGTTTACGGAGGTGGAAGTCTAGGATTAATGGGACGCGCTGCTACTTCTGCCTATATGGAAGGAGTAAAAGTATTGGGAATAATTCCAAAACCTCTGGCTGAAAGTAAAATTACCGGGGCAACTATTGGAGATGAGTTTAGAGCTGTAAATATGCAAGATCGCATAACTCACATGATGAATAATTCTGACGCCTTTATCACCCTTCCCGGTGGTTTTGGTACTCTTGAGGAACTTTTTCATGTGGTTACCAGAGCCCAGCTAAATGTTCATATAAAACTAATAGGTCTGCTTAATGTCAATGGTTTCTTTGATGATTTACTATCTTTCATCGACTACTCTGCCGAAAAAGGTTTTATTTCCGAGCGTGCTAAACGAATCATAGTCGTTGCAACAACACCAGAAGAGCTAATCAAAAAACTCATTGAATTTGTTCCTCAACCAGATCCATCTCTAGCTAATATTGTCTGGATGGAAGATCTCACTATGAGAAAACGAAAAGTGGATTCATTCCTCTCCCTTTGATACCCCATATCAGACCTCTTGTTATTTTTACTTTCTGTCGTGTGTAAAAATCGTGCTAAATGATGGAAGCTTAAGGAGTTTCTTTTTGATCTCTTGACGCGCATCTATTTGTGATTTATGTATTGCTATTTTTATTGCCGTAATTTTTTTTTGTTTTCAATAAAAGCATTGATGGCAGCGTAAGGCGACTTTTCGGACTTTCCTGAAGCGCATCTTAAAAATTGTGTTATACTTCCGAGTATATTTTATTTTTTTTATTGTTTGCCTCATATATTTTTTCATGCAGATCCAAAAAAGCATAGCTTAAGCATCAATTTCCATATCAGGGAGTATTTTTTTTCTCTTGCTTTTTTTTTTTTAAAAACCGAGGATAGTTTCTTTTTCAAGTTTGGGGGTGGTGTGTTTTGAGTCTTTTGGTGTGTTTGGTATTTTGGTGTGTTTAGCTTTGATTATTGTGGTGTATTTTGATTATTTTTGTTATTTGGCTTTAATTTTTTTAATGTATATATATATATATTTATTTATTTTGTTTATTTGTGAGATTTCTATATCTGGCCATAACATCAATAAGTTAGCTATATACAAGTTTCAAAAATCATTTTAACCGGTAAAATAAATTGTATATTTCAAAATTTTTGGGCCTTAATCTATCTTTCCAAGCCTTGTAATTATCATTTAAAATCGAGTCATTCGTTACCTTAAGAAAAGAAGAATCAGTCGGTTGATGAAAAATAGAACTGAAATTTACTTAATTTGAGGAGTTTTTGATTTTTCATGCTTATCTAATAAACGATTTTTCTGCAAAAATTCTATATCACCTAAAAAAAAGAGATGGAAAATGTGTTGGTGAAAAGAGCTACACGTTAGCAAATAACGGTGTGAAAGCTATCACCTAAAAAAAAGAGATAGAGAATGTATTGGTAAAAAGAGCTACACGTTAGCAAATAACGGTGTGAAAGCTATTACCTAAAAAAAGAGATGGAGAATGTGTTGGTGAAAAGAGCTACACGTTAGCAAATAACGATGTGAAAGCTATCACAAAAAAAAGATGGAAAATGTGTTGGTGAAAAGAGCTACACGTTAGCAAATAACGGTGTGAAAGCTATCACCTACTAGTTCGAGTTATTAAGTCTATAAAAAGGATGTAGATTATGAACAGATTTGACTTAATTAGTGGCTGATTTTCAATACACTCAATTTCGTGAACAATCACAATATTTGATGACGCCGATCAAATTCTTCCTCATATTGAGTCGAAAAAAATAAACAAGTGATCGAGAGCAACCTTTAAAGGGACTCGTGTGTGTCATGAATGGGAAAGAAATAATCGATCTTTTGAAGGATAACCTTGCATTTTGGAATTACAAAAAATAAAACCGTGTTTTAACTTCAAAATTATTTGTAGATTTATTTTGGATCTTGATTCATTTCTATCTACTGTATAGAGATGGTTGTTGTGTAGATGGCATTTTGATCTCTTTTTCTCTTTATATATATAAGTATTGTTCTTAATTTGCCTATATATTATTTTACTTTGTGTCTTATATTTTTTCCCTTATTTTTATTTGAGTATGAATAATAAAGAGTCTTCCTCGGGACTAGCAAGAATTCAAGTTTGGGGTATTTCGAATGCCACTCAGGGGATGAGAGAGTAGGGGCATTGTACTTGTAATTATGAAATAATTAATAAAAAGGCAATACGATTCATTCACTGTTTATTGTATTTCAATTGCATTCTTGACTTGGTAAACATTGAAGTGAAGTCCATGTAAATAAATCGAACATTCCATTCTCATTATGGGATAAGAGAAAATGCACTGGAAGTGTTCAAAGTTTATTTACGTAAATCGTTCGCAAGTCGATAAACTTAAATGGACATTAAGTTTTAATAAGACTTGTATAACTGATGCTAGGACGTGTGCACGTCTTGATAGCATAGTTATAAGTATATTGGTGGGACCAGTATACTCGAACACGACTCATACTCGATTCAGTCACACGGTATTCACTCTCGGAGAGTCGACGACGAATCGAAATGTTGTGATAGTATACGTAGACCTTTGACTTGAGGGTTCAGTAGAAGATGTGCCTGTGACATTTAGTTTGTCATTAGAATAGTTAGACTCAATTACTTAATTGCTGAGTCAACCTCGAAGTGCGAACTATACGGGCAGGTAGCAGTCTTTACTGTACGCCAAGAAAGGATTCTATCTCCTGTTAGTGAGCAGGCTAATGTCCTATACGGTTAATGGCAAATAAGATCATAAGTCTTTGGCAAAGCATTCTGATATAGTAGTATTAGATACACTATTAACCAGTCGGTCTTGATTTGCATTAACACATGTATAGAGTTTAGTCAACAGTAAGGTTTGACTTTACCGTGACCCGAAGACTTGACCGGGACATCTGATGAAGGGTCTATACATGTATGGTATTCATGACATAATGTTTCTGGAATGATTCGTTCATTCGTTCTCAGTCGGGGTTTACAGTGTGGCCCGCTAGGTTGGCTAAGTGCTGCCCGCACTCATTGTGTAATATCCTGAATTTTAGGAATACATACCGACTAAATACGGGACTTGTAAATTTATTTGAATGTATTGGAGATACATTTCTGGTCTTGGAATATTTAAAATAAGAAAGGGATACCGGAAATATTAGTAGAGACGAGATTGGACATTTTCTCGGAGGTGTCGTGGACAAGTATCAACTTTGAAAAAATCACCACGAATTTTTGGGATGTTAAAAAAATTCTGAAAATTAACAGTATTATGGAGATTTGAGTTAGCTTTCCAACGGTTCAAACGACGAGCCAATCGGAGTTCGGACGAAGAAGTTATGATCGAATTAGTGGAAGATCACCGTCGGCACCGTGCGTCATCAAGTGCGTCGGCGCTCGACAAAGCGTCCGAGAATCCCGCGCGACCGAGGCACGGGTCGTCACTCATAATGCCTAGTCATGATGCTGTCTTGACCAACTAGGCGACTTTGAACCCGTAAAGAGTGGCCTTAACCTTAAGGCTGTCCCATAAAACTTATCTATACATGTAGAAAATTTACACGACTTAATGGACATACGTTTATATCCTACATTGGAGATTTGTATATCTGAAAATGCTCAAAGACTCAGCGAATCACAGAGTCTTGTCCAGAGACGCCCGGTAGTTGTTTGATGAAATTCTCCAGAGAGTCTCAGAATTCCATCTGGGTTGCCTCCATTGAACTCGATTATCTCTCAATATGTAAGTTATTTTACGATTACATCTCGAGCAGATTATAAAGAAAATTCATATAAGTAAAAATCTTATTTGACTGTAGGTATTGAGTCGTAATACCGCTTAATATGAATCGCTTTATAGTGAGTCACCCCGATATTTTCAAATACTTCCAAAGAACATTTCTTTTGAAGTTGATCGAGTTGTCTAGTTTAAACACGTATATCTTTGAACTCGCAAGTCTATTTTTGATAAAGTTTCATTAAATTTGTACTGTAGATACATGTTATCACAAATCGCTTTTATTGTGATTTTTATGAAATGTTTAGACTCTGTATTTATCAATACATTACCGAGTCACTCTATATTTTTCGTTTGTATCGAACGGGTTGAATACCTTATATTTGTGTTTAAGGATGGAAAATTTAATACTATGATTATTAATATTTTTCCATATGAAAATCATGAGTTTTCAAAATTGATGACTTTGGAATATTTTTCGTATTTAAATAGTACGAAGTTTTTATTCGATCAAATAATGGTTATATCATAAATACAACCGAAAATATTGAATATTATTTTTATATTTAAAATAATATTATGGAGTTTTAGTAATGAACTTGTTAAAGTTCGGATCATCACTTTTGAGAAAGAGGAAAACAAAATTATAAAATTGGGATAGCCGTTGATCGTGGAAATCGAATGTCGTAGTATCTCGTTATTGATATCGGATATAAATATTTTGTCAAGGTGTGGAAATCGAACCTCGGATCGATTTGCTTTACCGACACGGCTATTTGAGGCAAGTTGTTACTTGTTCGGTTGTAATATTTCGATAAGTAATTTCAATTGCATTTCATAAGTATTTTATGTTGTATTGCATATTGATTAATGAATAATGAAGTTTCTGTAAGGATTGTAGTATTCGGATGGTTTTGAGGATATTTGGATATTCTTGGTCTATGATATGCGTTTCGGAAGGAAATCCAAATAGAGATATGTTTTTATGGTAATCGTACATAGAGGATTGTGTACGGGAAAGTATTCGGTATTGAGGTATTATACAATATTGTTGTGATATTGAGAATTTGACGAGAATCATTGGATTAACCGAAAGTGGTAAGGTTATAGTTGTGGTTATCTTTCTCATGATGCATGGCATGTGAATATTTATGTTTATGTATTTGCGGTTATTTATCGGGCATTATGGTGACCGTTGTGGGACTTTTTTAGCGAGAGATGATTTTCGATGGACAATGCGTGAAGAGTCGAGGATCCGGACGATCCGGCTATGGCTTATGTTGGGAATCGTGTATTTTGATGTTCGTTTTATTTCAATGTAAATGCATATATTGGACTGTATTTTTATCCGCTGCGTGAGTATTTTGAAATGACTTTTACGATTTTGCCAACTGAATTTTATTTCGTAAAACCGATTCCCTAAACCGAGTTTTTGGCATTTTGGCCTTGATCGTTTTGACGGTATTTTTACGACGGTATTTGAAAAAGGATTTTTTTTAGTATTTGAAAAATATTACCATCATCGGTCTTTTTGGCATTTTTGAAATGACGTGGAAAATTGTGCTTAGCCTGGTAAATCCTTGTGAGAAGGGTTTACGGCGTGTAATACTCCCGTAAGGTTTTTGGGGTGTTACAATTATGGTATCGGAGCCTAGGTTTTGTGAAAACCGGGCATGTGTGTTATGTGGCTCTACCGATGTGGTGGTAGCGTGATGTTGTGATATGGATTTCTGGTTATTCAAACTGTGATGTTTTGAAACTGTGGTATTTTTGAGTTCTGTTGTAGTGCTGTGTGGATTTGGTGATTGTTGGTGTTTCCGAGACCGACGAGGCAGGGAGTGAACGCCGGTGCCGTAGTCATGTGCAATGGGCGGCTCCAATCAAAAAGTGTACGCCGGTGCGAGGCACGTGTCAAGGAGCGGCTTTCGATGTGGAGTGGAACGCCGGTGATACGGGCATGTGTCAAGGAGCGGCTCATGCGCTCTAGGTGAGGAGGATACAACGTCACAAATACCACTCAAAACTCGACAGTTCTCTAAACTGTAATCCGATCTTGGCGGAGATCAATTGTTTTCGAAATTGTGTGAGTAATTGCAAAAATTACCAATTTGTTGGTATTGGCATTTTATTATGTTGAGATTTTCGAAATGGAGTCATATGCTAGTATCACGGGAGATCATCGACTTCACAGACCTGTAAGTATATTGTTCGAATTGTTCGATAATGATTGTTTACTTTTGATGATGTTGGATTTTCTGATTAAACGATTGTTTGTAAGAGGATTGCAAGTTTCGAGGACGAAACTTATTTTTAAGGGGGGTAGTATGTAATATCCTGAATTTTAGGAATACATACCGACTAAATACGGGACTTGTAAATTTATTTGAATGTATTGGAGATACATTTCTGGTCTTGGAATATTTAAAATAAGAAAGGGATACCGGAAATGTTAGTAGAGACGAGATTGGACATTTTCTCGGAGGTGTCGTGGACAAGTATCAACTTTGAAAAAATAACCACGAATTTTTGGGATCTTAAAAAAATTCTGAAAATTAACAGTATTATGGAGATTTGAGTTAGCTTTCCAACGGTTCAAACGACGAGCCAATCGGAGTTCGGACGAAGAAGTTATGATCGAATTAGTGGAAGACTGTCAGCTGTCGGGCACCGTGCGCCATCACAGGCGCCGTCGGGCGACAGCGCCCGAGAATCCCGCGACCGAGGCACGGGTCGTCACTCATAATGCCTAGTCATGATCTTTGTCTTGACCATCTAGGCGACATTGAACCCGTAAAGACTGGCCTTAACCTTAAGGCTGTCCCATAAAAATTATCTATACATGTAGAAAATTTACACGTCTTAATGGACATACGTTTATATCCTACATTGGAGATTTGTATATCCTGAAAATACTAAAAGACTCAGCGAATCACAACATTCTTGTCCAGAGACGCCCGATAGTTGTTTGATGAAATTCTCCAGAGTCTGTAAATTCCGATCTGGGTTGCCTCCATTGAACTCGATTATCTCTCAATATGTAAGTTATTTTACGATTACATCTCGAGCATTATAAAGAAAATTCATATAAGTAAAAATCTTATTTGACTGTAGGTATTGAGTCGAATACACCTTAATATGAATCGCTTTATAGTGAGTCATACGATATTTTCGGTCACTTCGGCAACATTTCTTTTGAAGTTGATCGAGTTGTCTAGTTTAAACACGTATATCTTTGAAGCTGCAAGTCTATTTTTGATAAAGTTTCATTAAATTTGTACCAGAGATACATGTTATCACAAATCAGTTTTTATTGTGATTTTTATGAAATGTTTAGACTCCTGTATTTATCAATACATTACCGAGTTAGCTCTATATTTTTCGTTTGTATCGAACGGGTTGAATACCTTATATTTGTGTTTAAGGATGGAAAATTTAATACTATGATTATTAATATTTTTCCATATGAAAATCATGAGTTTTCAAAATTGATGACTTTGGAATATTTTTCGTATTTAAATAGTACGAAGTTTTTATTCGATCAAATAATGGTTATATCATAAATACAACCGAAAAATATTGAATATTATTTTTATATTTAAAATAATATTCTGGAGTTTTAGTGATGAACTTGTTAAAGTTCGGATCATCACTTTTGAGAAAGAGGAAAACAAAATTATAAAATTGGGATAGCCGTTGATCGTGGAAATCGAATGTCGTAGTATACTGTTATTGATATCGGGATATAAATATTTTGTCAAGGTGTGGGAATCGAACCTCCGGACTGATTTGCTTTACCGACCCGGCTATTTGAGGCAAGTTGTTACTTGTTCGGTTGTAATATTTCGATAAGTAATTTCAATTGCATTTCATAAGTATTTTATGTTGTATTGCATATTGATGAATGAATAATGAAGTTTCTGTAAGGATTGTAGTATTCGGATGTGTTGTGTCAAGATTTTGTTGGGTTTTCTATGTATCGAATACAGAATAATCGGAGTAAAAACGCAGCGGAACAATAAATGTGAAAACCCAATTTAGGATCTCATGCAGTAATTTAATTGTTTAACTAAAGAGTTAATCGAATTACCTTAATCCGATTGAACAATTCTAGATCCGGACTAGAAGCAGATGAATATCTCCTTCCTCTTTTGGTGATCCACACACGAACAATTCCACAAGCCGGATTGCTAGATCCTTACGAATAATATTGATAAATAGTACAACACAAATTCCTTACTAGAAGGATTGTACTATTGATCAAGATCAACTAAGGGAAGAGGGATGATCGACTCCGTTCTCCTACAATATGATGTAGATGGCCGATTTTTCTTCTCCTTGAAGGGCCGATTTTTAGGTCTTGTATTCTCATAACAACTCCTTGTCCAAGACCTTATATATATATACTAAGTAAACCCTAGATTCAATAATCTAGTATTTGCTTAGTTGCCCCTCAACTTATTATATAATACAATATATATAATATCCAATATTATATATTACTTATTATTTAATCTCCTTATAAATATAATATCCAATATTATATTTATTATTCCCAGTTGATATTTATTCCTACTTGTCTATAATTGTCGTATGTGTGACCCAAAAGGCTTATATTATGTTGGCAATTATTTAATACCTTATTAAATAATAAATCATAAGCGGCCTCTAGCAAGACATTATGATTACCCAAATAATATAAGTTAATAGTCCATTAAACCTTTTAACGTGTCAAATCCCTTTGTCACGCGATATCATATTTGAACTAAGTCATGGAGTCTGTCATACTTATTTATGTTCAAATGCTTTCTCGATCTTAAGTAGGCGATTGAATCAAATGACTCTTCATTTGAGCATGGCCATGCATTTCCTTGATCCTACTTATCGAGGGGCCCAATGAATATCTCTCTCACTTAAGAGAGGGACAAATCCCCATCTTGATTATTCATTGCCCTCTACATGACTCCCACTAATCCCGATCGCTAACCTTTATGATCACCATGTTTGAGATGACGTTGGATTACGTCAAGGCATAGCATTATCATGTTGGACTCTATGATAATCTCGGTTCAAGGATTTATTGACATCTTGTATTGAGATTCACTTATGACATTTCCATGCGGTGATCTCAATGCGGGTCGGTCCAAGACGCTTCTCCAACCAATACCCATAAGATTGATCCGTACCATACGCATAATCATCCGATGATTATCAATCAAACTTATACTAGTATATTAATCACTTGAGTCTCTACTCAACGCGATTTTACTGGGGACATTTGAATAATCTTATTATTCGTGAATAACTATTATTCGATTATTATAATATTAAAACATGCACACATTATAATAATCAACGAGAAATAAATGATATCAAATAACTTTATTTAAATGTGACAATTACAAATCTAGGCACATCGAATGTCCTAGGGAACTATTCCCAACAATCTCCCACTTGCACTAGGACCATTCATACATGACTTTTAGTCCTATCGCTCTAGCATGCTCAACATGCTTTCCTTGTGAGAGAGGCTTGGTAAGTGGATCTGCAACTTTCTCTTCTGTTGCTACTTTGCATATTGTAATATCTCCTCGTCACGATCTCTCGACTAGGTGATATTTTCCGAGTATATGTTTGGAATTATGATGGGACCTAGGCTCTTTAGCTTGTGCAATAGCACCATTATTGTCACAATAAAGGCTTATGGGACCACGGATGGTTGGCACCACTCCTAGTTCGTGCGAACTTCTTGATCCATACGGCTTCCTTAGCCGCATCCGATGTGCCAGTACTCAACAGACATGTGAATCAGCAACCGTGCTTTGCTTGGAACTCTTCCAACTCACAAGACCTCCATTCAATACAAACACATAACCAGTTTGCGATTTGAAATCGTCTCTGCGGTTTCGAAACTTGCATCGGCGTAACCTCTTACAACATTTCTGCTTCCCACCCTCCATAAACTAGGAAATCATCCTTAGTTCTTCTCAAGTACTTTAGGATGGTTTTCACCGCATCGATGACTTTCACTGGATTCGATTGGTATCGACTTGTTATACTAAGAGCAAACGATACATCCGGTCGAGTACAAATCATGGCATACATGATCGATCCAATAGCCGAAGCGTATGGTATCTTGCTCATACGGGCTCGCTCATCGGAGTCTTAGGACTCGAGTCTCACTCGAGATGAATGCCATGTGACATTGGCAAGAGTCCTCTCTTGGAGTCTTGCATATTGAACCTCTTCAATATTTTATTAATGTATGTACTTTGACTCGGACCAATCAATCTCTTTGATCTATCTCTATAGATCTTTATCCCAAGAATGTAAGCGGCTTCTCCTAAGTCTTTCATTGAGAAACAACTTCCCAACCAAGTCTTGGTATGCAAGGTGGGAATGTCATTTCCAATGAGTAATATGTCATCTACATATAAGACTAAGAAAACAACTATTCTCCCACTAACCTTCTTGTACACAAGGTTCATCTTCATTTTGAATGAAACCAAACTCTTTGTGATTTCATCAAAACGAAGATTCCACTCGAGAAGCTCGCTTCAACCCATAAATGGATCTTTGAAGCTTGCAAACCCTTTTAGAATTTTCGGATGAACAAAACCTTCAGTTGTGTCATATACACATCCTCGAGTAAGTTTCCATTAAGGAATCTGTTTTGACATCCATTTGCCATATTTCATAATCATAGTATGCGGCAATGGCAAATATAATTCTAATTGATTTAAGCATGACTCGGCGAAAAGGTCTCATCATAGTCAACACCATGAATGCCTATAACCTTTTGCCACTAGTCTAGCTTTATAGGCTTGCGATTATCATCCATGTCTTTCTTCTTTTTATAGACCCATTTGCACCCAATGGTTTTAACACCCTCGGGTGGATCTATCAAGTTCCAAACTTGATTGTCATACATGGATTGCATCTCGGACTTCATGGCTTCTAGCCATTCCTCGGACTCGGGTCCCAAGCGGCTCAGATAGGTACTAGGCTCATCATCTATGAGCGATGCATCATCATCCTCATTACGAGATAACCATATCTCTCGGGTTCATGTCGCATCCTATCGGATCTGCGTGGGACTTTGAATGGGCTCTTCAAGCTTTGTTGAGCTTGTTCGGTTTCCATCGGTGAAGCGATGTCTTCTTGTGGTTCTCGAGTTTCCTCGAGAATTACTCTTCTCCCACTGTCTCTTTTGGAAATAAATTCCCTTTCTAAGAATACAAAGATTTCGAGCAACAAACACTTTGTTCTCTGCGGGCTTGTAAAAGTAATATCCTTTAGTTTCCTTAGGATATCCCACAAATAAACATCTTTCGAATCATTGCCGGTTTGTCAAACACTTGGCGCCTTACGAACGCTTCGCAACCCAGATCTTTAGAAAAGACAAGTTTGGTCTTTTACAGTCCATTTCTCAAATGGTGTCTTTTCAATCTTTAGATGGAACACGGTTAAGGGTGAATGTCATTGCTGTTTCTAAGGCGTGGCCCCAAAATGATAATGGAAGCTGTTCGACTCATCATGGATCGAACCATATCTAATAAAGTTCGATTCCTCCTCTCGGACACTCCGTTATCTTGAGGTGTGCGGGAGGAGTAAGTTGCGAAACAATTCCACAACTCCTAAGATGATCATCGAATTCTTGGCTCAAGTATTCCCCACCTCGATCTGATCGAAGGGCTTTAATTGTCTTGCCAAGTTGATTACGTACTTCATTCGGAATATTTTGAACATTTCAAAAGATTCATGTTTATACTTCATAAGATAAATATATCCATATCGGCTAAAATCATCGGTGAATGTAATGAAGTATTGGTATCCGCCTCGGCATGAGTGCTAAGAGGTCCGCATACATCGTATGTATTAGGCCTAATAGATCACTAGCCCTTTCTCCATGACCGGTGAAAGGATTCTTCGTCATCTTGCCCAATAAACAAGATTCGCATGTCCCATATGATTTATAGTCAAAAGAGTCTAAAAGTCCATCATTATGGAGTTTAGAAATGCGTCTCGTTTATGTGACCAAGTCGACAATGCCATAAGTAAGTCGGATTAGAATCATTGAGCTTAGGTTTCTTGGATGCAATGTTATAGACTTCCAAAGTGTCGGACTCATCTAGATCAATATTGTAAAGGCGTGTATAACTTTGCGTACCATAAAGCAAGTCATCAAAGAAAATACGAATGATCTTATTCTTAATAAGAAAAGCGTAACCTTCACAATCTAATGTAGAAAGCGAAATAATATTCCTATTCATAGCGGGAACATAATAGCAATTGTTCAAAACTAACAAAAGCCCATTGGGCAAAACTAGATCATAAGTTCCTACGGCTAGTGCGGCAACTCTTGCTCCATTGCCAACTCTTAGATCTACTTCCCCTTTCTTGATTCTCTCCGCTTCTCAACCCCTGCACATTTGTACAAATGTGAGATCCACATCCAGATCTAATACCCGGGAGTTAGAGGTAGATAAGTTAACTTCTATAACAAATATACCTGTGGTCTCACCGCCTTGGTACGCTTTAGCTTTTCCAAGTAAATCTTGCAATTTCTTTTCCAGTGTCTGGTTTATTGCAATGATGGCAATTTCCATCTTTGGGAGCTTTAGCCTTGAAACCCGGCCTAGTAGGGTCTTTAGATTTGGCAACTTTTGCCTTACCCTTGCCCTTGCCTTTGTTCTTAAAGGATTTCCCTTTCCGACCATCAACACATGGTTTGGTTTCTTCTTAATATTACCTTTCGGCCGTTTTAAGCATCCCATGCGGCTCGGCAATGGACTTCTCCATCTCATTCATATTATAGTTCATAATGAACCGACCGAAACTTTCGGGCAATGAGTTTAGGATCACATCCGTGGAGTGCTCCTTAGAAAGTGGAAAACCAAGCCTTTCAAGATGATCAATATATCCTTTCATCTTGAGCACGTGAGCACCGACGGATGTCCCTCAACCATCTTGCAAGCATACAAGGCTTGAAAGGTCTCATACCTCTCTTGCCTAGCATGCTTCGAAAGTTTCCTTGAGGTGAGCATTTAGCTCATTAGCTTCCATTTCCTCCAGATTCTTCAAGTTACGGACAAATGGTGGCTAACATAAGACAACCGACATCAATGGAATCATCACAATGTTTCTTCCATTTGTCTTTTGTTGCTTTATTTGCATTGTCACCGGCTCATCGGGAATTTCTTCCTCAAGAACATACACTTTCTTTCTTGCTTGAGAACTATTCTCGTGCTCGGATCCAATCCAGATAGTTCTTTGCCATTTTCTTTCAACTTGTCCTTCTCAAGGACGGATCGCAGTGAAATGGTGGATGTGTTGTTTGATGCCATTCTACAAAATTCAATATGCAAAATATTTAGTCTCATTATTTTATTTCTCGAAAAATACTCCCACTAAAACAAAGTACCCTCAATTTACAACATTTGTAATTTTAGTGGGCTAAGATCCCATTTCGCACAATCCTAAACTCAGCTTTGGCATGACGCCTAGAATTGAACTACTTTAGGTGGATAACTCTTTATCGATTACATCATATGTAACTCTTAGATTATGTCATGGGATTTGGCATCGTATGCCCAAGCATGTTATAATCCCATCTTATGCCTTAAGGTTCAAAACTATTTTGATTTCCAAGTTCATTAAACGTATAGGTATCACCATTACCTATCCTACCTTACTAAGATAATCCGAGTGCCCGACTTTGGCATGACCCACTCATGATGATCGAAGTCTTGATAGGTGTTTTTCAAATGAACGGCATTAAAATTTTAACGAGGATTTTTATCCTATGTTAATGTCTATGTTTGCTAACATACATCTAAACATACATAGCATCACATACATGCATAAATTTAAACATACATCGCATCACATGACAATAAAGCATAGGACCGTGCATAGCATGACCATAATCTAACGTGATTTTCATGAGCCAACATGAAAATCACAAAGGTCATCTAAAGGGTTAAATATGGTCTTCATTGATCTTCCAACTCCTTGGGCGTCATACGCGATCAATTTGCTCCTCGAGTCCATCTATCTCGTCCTTCTTGTCTTCATTACATTAATGAAATTTAATACTACACTAATAAATTAAATTACAAGAAGTACAAACGACACGCAGCCGTAAAATAATAAACAATTTAAATAGACGACTCGCAGGCCGTAAAACCAATTATAATTAAACGACACGCAGGCCGTAAAAACCAACCCATAAGAAATTAAATTATCCAATCACATTGGTCAATTTATGGTCATGCCATACACCACACACATACCATAAATAATTATCAAATAATTAATAAAGCATGTAATATACTAAATAATCAATTTATCGACAATCGACAATAATTAAAATTTGAGTCATCACATGAACAAAAGCTGGACTCGCCGAGATGGCCAGCCGCGATCTGGCACGCAGGTTTGCCCGGGTTCGAAACCCGGCGGTTGCAGTTGCAACATTTTGCAACTATTATTTCCAAATTTACTTTTATGTTAAAGGGCTTATAATAAAAGGATTACTTTGAAATTACCAAAACAGTTCCCAGCCGAGATGGAAAATCGCCGGATTTTAAGGCAATGGACTCGGGTTCGAATCCCGTGTTTTGCGGAATTAATTTTGCAATATTAAAACAGATTTCATGCCTTTAATAAAACATCCGTGAGAAAAATTCCAAAACAAAATTGCAGCGCACTTGGTAAGTAGCAAGGCCGCTGGCCTGGACCACCAGGGTTCGAACCCCTGGTGATGCAAAATCAATTTTTGCTAATTAATACAACCCGCGGGTCCAGGCCCGACCCGACCCGGACCCGAATCTGCCCGACCTGCCCGAATCGCATCTTGTTCGAGCGATTAAGTCGCAGCGATTTATGCGAAAAATTGATCGAGAAAATTATTTTTTGACGATCCGATTTAATCAAATTAAACCAGAAAAATTATTTTATAAAATCCATATTTTATAAACATAATCAAGAACATAATTTACACATAAATATGTTCTACACAAACAATTAAATTACATGCAAGTTGGCTCTGATACCACTGTTGGGTTTTCTATGTATCGAATACAGAATAATCGGAGTAAAAACGCAGCGGAACAATAAATGTGAAAACCCAATTTAGGATCTCATGCAGTAATTTAATTGTTTAACTAAAGAGTTAATCGAATTACCTTAATCCGATTGAACAATTCTAGATCCGGACTAGAAGCAGATGAATATCTCCTTCCTCTTTTGGTGATCCACACACGAACAATTCCACAAGCCGGATTGCTAGATCCTTACGAATAATATTGATAAATAGTACAACACAAATTCCTTACTAGAAGGATTGTACTATTGATCAAGATCAACTAAGGGAAGAGGGATGATCGACTCCGTTCTCCTACAATATGATGTAGATGGCCGATTTTTCTTCTCCTTGAAGGGCCGATTTTTAGGTCTTGTATTCTCATAACAACTCCTTGTCCAAGACCTTATATATATATACTAAGTAAACCTAGATTCAATAATCTAGTATTTGCTTAGTTGCCCCTCAACTTATTAAATAATACAATATATATAATATCCAATATTATATATATTACTTATTATTTAATCTCCTTATAAATATAATATCCAATATTATATTTATTATTCCCAGTTGATATTTATTCCTACTTGTCTATAATTGTCGTATGTGTGACCCAAAAGGGCTTATATTATGTTGGCAATTATTTAATACCTTATTAAATAATAAATCATAAGCGGCCTCTAGCAAGACATTATGATTACCCAAATAATATAAGTTAATAGTCCATTAAACCTTTTAAC
This sequence comes from Orobanche coerulescens, assembly GCA_033398695.1. Lineage (NCBI taxonomy): Eukaryota > Viridiplantae > Streptophyta > Magnoliopsida > Lamiales > Orobanchaceae > Orobanche > Orobanche coerulescens. The sequence continues at coordinate 52,471,270 of CM065801.1, read as the reverse complement.
GTGTCAAATCCCTTTGTCACGCGATATCATATTTGAACTAAGTCATGGAGTCTGTCATACTTATTTATGTTCAAATGCTTTCTCGATCTTAAGTAGACTGATTGAATCAAATGACTCTTCATTTGAGCATGGCCATGCATTTCCTTCAGTCCTACTTATCGAGGGGCCCAGCAGATATCTCTCTCACTTAAGAGAGGACAAATCCCCATCTTGATTATTCATTGCCCTTTACATGACTCCCACTAATCCCGATCGCTAACCTTTATGATCACCATGTTTCAGATGACGTTGGATTACGTCAAGGCATAGCAGTTATCATGTTGGACTCTATGATAATCTCAGGTTCAAGGATTTATTGACATACTGTATTGAGATTCACTTATGACATTTCCATGCAGTGATCTCAATGCGGGTCGGTCCAAGACGGTTCTCCAACCAATACCCATAAGATTGATCCGTACCATACGCATAATCATCCGATGATTATCAATCAAACTTATACTAGTATATTAATCACTTGAGTCTCTACTCAACGCGATTTTACCAGGGACATTTGAATAATCTTATTATTCGTGAATAACTATTATTCGATTATTATAATATTAAAACATGCACACATTATAATAATCAACGAGAAATAAATGATATCAAATAACTTTATTTAAATGTGACAATTACAAATCTAGGCACATCGAATGTCCTAGGGCACTATTCCCAACAGATTTAACACCTTCCGACCGGCGATCGCCTCCGAGGCCGAGCGACCGACTTACTGCCGAGCGGCCAAGTCAGTTCTGCCGATCAGCAACCTGGCGACCGAGCCTCAACCCAGCGGACCAGCTAAATCGGCCAAAGGAAGGTCCCAGGACAAGTCCCGGTACCGAGCGATCGACCTCAGATACGATCATCACTCGGCACTCGGCGACCGACTCCTGGCGATCGACTAGCGGACGATCCTCTCTGGGCATCTGCCGCTCGACCTTTGGCGACCGACCTCTCTGGGCATCTGCCGATCGACAGCATCATGACGATCTCCACCGATGACCATCCAGTCGGCAAAGGCCAAGTCTCAAAGCTGACCCCACATGCAGATCCACAAAAGGCGCTGACAAACTTGTCACCTACCTCACCTACCAGCATGGCCCAGACCTGCGAAAGGAGTTGGCAGACAAGACATGTGACTACAGCCTGGCGCCTACTGTCACCTACTCTGACAAAGTCCGCCGAAAGCAACAACGTGGGACCTCCTGTGGAAGTACTTCCGGACACGTGCTGGATCCTCATTGGACCGCGCGGCTGGCCACCAGCTGTAGCTTTGGACTTTTGGCAGGCAGCCCACGTGCCCTTTAGGACGATCACCCCGTTACATTAAATGCCGAAAGGCGATCGCCCACTAGTGGACAGGGCCTCTCAGCCCCTATATATACAAGGCAGCCTGCACTTGTATTTCCTCTGAGCAATATCGCGATTCAAGCACTCAATACAGAAACAATATACAACACTTGGCTAACATCCAACTCTTGGCAACAGCTTTCTTTCGGTCTTACTTCTCCCGGCCTTTTCTCCTCGAGCAGATTACCGGCGGGACGAAGAACACCGAGCTTCGCTCAAGAGCCGGATCAACAGAGTCTTTTTACACTCATTGTATTTAGATTTCTCTCATTAATACTTGTATCCACGAATATTCGTATTAATAACATCTCGCGAGAGCATTCAAGCCCGGGCCTAACAAACCCGGCAAATCTTGTATTATTTATCTTCTCTCGGAAGTGCTCCCGCATTTGTTTGTTGTCCGTCTTCCAGCAGTATTAATCTTCGGATAAATATTTTGGGCAACAACAGGATGGTTTTGAGGATATTTGGATATTCTTGGTCTATGATATACGTTTCGGAAGGAAATCCAAATAGAGATATGTTTTTATGGTAATCGTACATAGAGGATTGTGTACGGGAAAGTATTCGGTATTGAGGTATTATACAATATTGTTGTGATATTGAGAATTTGACGAGAATCATTGGATTAACCGAAAGTGGTAAGGTTATAGTTGTGGTTATCTTTCTCATGATGCATGGCATGTGAATATTTATGTTTATGTATTTGCGGTTATTTATCGGGCATTATGGCTGACCCCGTTGTGGGACTTTTTTTTTAGGCAGAGATGATTTTCGATGGACAGCGGTCGTGAAGAGTCGAGGATCCGGACGATCATCAAGCTATGGCTTATGTTGGGAATCGTGTATTTTGATGTTCGCTTTATTTCAATGTAAATGCATATATTGGACTGTATTTTTATCCGCTGCGTGAGTATTTTGAAATGACTTTTACTATTTTGCCAACTGAATTTTATTTCGTAAAACCGATTCCCTAAACCGAGTTTTTGGCATTTTGGCCTTGATCGTTTTGACGGTATTTTTATGACGGTATTTGAAAAAGGATTTTTTTTAGTATTTGAAAAATATTACCGTCATCGGTCTTTTTGGCATTTTTGAAATGACGTGGAAAATTGTGCTTAGCCTGGTAAATCCTTGTGAGAAGGGTTTACGGCGTGTAATACTCCCGTAAGGTTTTTGGGGTGTTACACATTGATCCTCCCAATGCCGGCTGAGACGAACCTACGGAGTCGCGCAACAGGATCATTGACGGATAAATATGAATTAATAATCTCTCTTATAATATTAGATATTAGATATCTAATGTTGATTTATCGGATAAATCAAATAGCGGTCTTATGAATTGTAAGAAGGTTACTGGGTGATTACTTTAATTCATATTATATTTCTTAGAGAAATATATATTTGTCTTTGATATAATTAATTAATTAGTATAAACACATTGGATATTAAACGGATTCGTTTGACGGACATCCGATACACGAGGGATTCATTTGACGAACATCCAATATACGAGCCGAATTAACTCGACCCGTTTCTTGGAAGATTCCCTATAAGGCCCCCACTCCTCTCTACTTTCTCTCTCTCTCTCTCATTATATTATACACTAGAGGGGTCATGTGAGGTGTAGAGATGCTTTTAAAAGCATCTTCTTCATGTGAGGCTTAATTGATTGTGAATAAAAAAGTCTTTTCAATTAGAAAGTCTCCTTCTTCCTCCCCTCAAGTGTATTTTCATTTTTTAGAGAGCTTCAAGAGTGATAAAAAAATTTCTACAGCATATACTTGATCTTAGAGACAAGTTATTAGTAGAAAAGATCGAGAGAAAAAAATTCCTACAAGCTTCCCTAGCCGCATTCTTAGAGAAAGGAAGCTTGCTGATTTTTCCGTCAAGTTCCGGCGTGTGAAGTAGAGGCACTGTGCTTTCGGTGTTTGGAACGAAGGGCTCTTCATCATCATCATCATCATACGAAGGTTTTTTAGAGACATCAAAGGTATGGGACTTTGATTCCTTGCTCTTCGTATTTTTTTTGTATATACGTTACTTGATCGATCCTCTTAGGGATTCCGTTTTTTCTTCCGCTGCATTTATTTTATGTGGAATCCCAATACCAGATGTCATCTTCTCAATTATTTCTGTAGTTGTGAGCTTTCTGTCTGCAATCTTGTCCATTGCAGCTTGGTCCAGGTGACCAAGTCTCTTACTAATGTGAAAATTTTCAGCTTTACCTATGGCCTTCCCAAGAAACTCAAGAATACAGCTTCTGACCAAATTTGATGTTCTCGTTGTCCCAGGACAATTTGTTTACTTCTCGGACTAACTGCCTGTAGATGTAGTCAGACCAGTTAATCTTTTGCCTCTGAATCAATGCTTATAGGACAATGTACTTTGATGATGACAGTTGATCGAAGCTGCCTACCATGCCTATCACAATTTTCATTGGCTGATCTGGCGTATTGATCTCGTACCAAATATCAATAGGGTTTTGTTTCAGGGCCTCCACTGCAATACCTATGTTCTCCATTTTGAAGGCGTCTGCGACGGTTTGCTTGTTTATTAAAATTGGTTCACCAAAGATTGAGCTCTCGATGCCCCTTTCCGTGACATTGGCTTCTTTGTAAAAACAAATAACAGCTTCTTTGAATAACTGAGTTGGGTTGATATCCTGGAAATGGTAGATTCCATTCTTTTTTCATCAACTGGCTTAGGTGCCCCATTAGTATAGATCTGTTTGACTCTAGAAGTCCGGCGAAGTCTACGATTATGTTAAAGATGATATGATCATATACCATCTTGAGGTTGACGTCTTTGAAGTAGGTGGTTGATTCCATTTTTGTAAATAGAGAATTTTTCGGTTTTAGTGTAGTGAATATTCTAGGGTTTTTGCTTTTCTGATAAAGTAGAATTCTTACCTCGAAGGTTGAAGCCGATAATGTTTTGTGAAATGATTTCGATCATCTTAAATAGCCACTCAAAGAGTCGTTTTTTAAGATAATAATTAAATAAAGATATGGCGGTTCGAGTAATTGATTGGACATCATGATGTAGACGTGGAGTTGTGATGATCGTGTGTTTTAAGCCACGTGTAATAAAAATGAGTATTTAAAGAATTAGAAAACTTAGCTGGTTGACTCTTTGACTTCTGATCAGCTAGCTTTCCTTGTTTGTGCTTTGGATCCTCGTCTACTCTGATCAGATGGCTTTTTATCGCCTGGTCTGATCAGGTGATATGTCTTGTCTGCTCCTGATCAGGTGACTGTTCTCATCTGGTTCTGATCAGTTAACTGTTCTTCTTCATCAGCTACAATTTTGATTCCCAATCCAATAAACCAAGTTCCCTACTTAGTTCAAGGAATCTTTCTTTAGGTAGAGGTTTTGTGACTATGTCAGCTATTTGATACTCTGTGCTGACTCTTTCTATTCGAACTCTCTTATTGAGCACATGAACTCTGATGAAATGGTGTTTTATATCAATATGCTTTGTCTTGGAATGAAGCATTGGATTGTTGGTGATGGCAATTGCACTTGTACTGTCACACCAAATTTGGACTTCATTTGCAATAATGTTGTAGTCCCTCAACTGTTGTCTGATCCACAGAATCTGAGCACAATAGCTACCCGAAACTAGGTATTCTGACTCAGCTATGGATATTGAATTTGATGTTTGTTTCTTGATAAACCATGAGATCAGCTTTGTTCCAAGGAAGTGGCATGTTCCACTTGTGCTCCTTCTGTTGATTTTACAGCCTACAAAATCAGCATCTGAATATCCTGATAGTCAAAGTTATCTTCTTTGGGGTACCATAATCCAACATTGATTGTGGATTTTAGGTATCTGATAATCCTCTTGGTTGCTTTATGGTGGGATTGCTTTGGCTTGGATTGGAATCTTGCACATACTTCAACTGCATATGATATATCTAGTCTGCTTGCAGTTAGGTATAGTAAAGATCCTATTAATCGTCTGTAATGGGTTGGATCTACTGGAATGCCTCCATCATCTGCATCAAGGTGTAGAGATATGCTCATTGGTACTCTTAGGGGTTTGGCTGTCTCCATGCCAAATCTCTTGATCAACTCCTTTGTGTACTTTGATTGGTTGATGAAGATTCATGTGTCAACTTGTTTGACTTGCAAACCAAGAAATAAACTTAGTTTGCCCATCATGCTCATTTCGGATTCTCCTTGCATCAGTTTAGAGATTTTTTATACAATTCTGGATTTGTGGATCCAAAATAATATCATCCACATATTAATATGTGGTCTTCATGTTCAATCCTGAATAGTGTTTTGTCTACTTTTCCTTTGATAAATCCATTTGACTCCAGGAATATGGACAGAGTATCATACCAGGCTCTAGGTGTCTGTTTGAGTCGTATAGAGCTTTGAGCAATTTGTACACTTTGTCTCCTTTGACAAATCCAAGGGGTTGCTCCACATAGACTTTTTCTTCCAGCACTCCATTTAGAAAGACACTCTTGACATCCATTTGGTATACTTCAAAATCCTTGAATACTACATAAGCTAAGAATAGTCTTATTGCTTCCAATTTGCTACATATGCAAATGTCTCATCAAAATTTATGCCTTCACATTGAGCATATCCATTTGCAACAAGTCTTGCTTTATTCCTAAAAACAATTCCATCTTCGTCACATTTGTTCTTGTACACCCACTTGGTGCCTATAACTTTCTTGTGAAGTGGCCTTTCTACCTCTTCCCATACTTTGTTCCTTTTCATCTGGTTGAGCTCTTCTGGCATGGAATTTATCCATTTGGTTGTACATCCTTTTTATCCGTGCTATTTGTCACCGCTAATGACCGTGACAAATATTGTCATGGCTAATGACGGTGACAAATGATAAAAAGTGACAATTAAATTTTTTGTCACAGCTTTTAACCGTGACAAGTTTAAAGAAATTTTTGTCACGGCTATTAACCGTGACAAGTCCGTGACAAGTTTAAAGAAATTTTTGTCACGGCTTGGAACCGTGACAAGTTTAAACAATTTTTTGTCAAAGGTATCGGTTATGCCCAAATATTAAAAATCAAAATCAAAATATTCTCTTCTCTCTTCACGACTTCACCCTCTTCCTCTCCCAACCTAAACCGTGCTCTCTTCCTCCCCCACTCTTCTTCTCGCAACTCTCTCAAGGCCGTTGGCTGTAAGAAAGGGGGAAGAAAGAAGGCCCCGACCGTTTTTCTCAACTCTCCGTCCGGCCATCGAATCGGAGAAAAACTGCTGCTAGGATCCTCTCTCTATCTCTTGTACATTTTATCTTCAACCACTTTCATCTTTTCTTATTCAATAAATTATGAGGATTTCATTTGATTTGCATCTTTTTCAGATATAGGAGCGGTCTCGATTTTCTTTTATCTGAAGGCCGAAGTTCGTCGACAGCAGGTATGGTCACATTTTAGCTTTCTGTGTTTATGACCATTTTTGACATTTTTCTTTAATTTTCAAGTAATTTCATGTTGGTCCAAATCATTTCTAGCGAGTTTCGAGCTATTCGGTCCATTTGCAGCCCTTCAAATTACCAAATTTTCACTCTCATTATCAAGAATTTCAATATCTACTTTGAACCCCTTCTAACAAAATTTGTGGTGTAATTTGTTAATTTCAGTTTTTTCTAGTGGAAAATGCATATAAAATAGCAGGAAAAAAAATTATATTATGTGTTGTCTTGTGTGGGATGTAGACGAAATTGGTGCTGAGTCTTTCTGATGTGCTGGGCAATTAACTTGGAATTTGCTAGTTCATTTCATGGTTTTGGCAGTTGTATGTCCTGCTGGAATTTTGACTCAGTGTTGTTATCATCCTTTTGTTAAATAACCAAGTGAAAATATTGACATTCTTATTATTGTAGGTTGTAAATAACCAAGTGAAAATTTAAATCTTTGTGTTGATGAATTTTGTTTTTTAAGACAAAATAGCATATATTATGTGTGGGAATAATCAAAACATGTGCTAGAATTCTTTGGGAATTGTTGATTTTTTAAATCTTTGTGTTGATGAATTTTGTTAATTGTTATATTAATTCTAAGGTATATTATTTTTCCTGAAAATCTTAAGATTGTATTGGTAAATGATCTTTAATCAGCTATTATAGTCCACTAATTTACTTAATACATCATCAGTGCCCAGGTGGTTTGGCCAATAGTAAGCCATGAAATATGCTATCAACAACACATTACAAGCTACTGTCTTTTTTCATGTAACACAACCATAAAAGAGGAAAGTTTTGTTGCCAAATACTCAATTAGCTTAGTGGAAGAAGCATTTTGCTTATTAAAGATATAAAGAACAAAGGAATTGATTCCTCAAAAGGAACATGGCATTGCAACTAGTGTTCTTAGTATCTCTATTTCTAACTACATTCAGGGAATATACTGTAATATCCGCATTTTTCCTTCTTTTCTAATATTCCTGTTTTAGTGTATTTTCATTTTCTGTTATAGCTCGCTTGTAACCATGTCGACAATTTGAATCTATATTATTCTTGGAGTTTCTCCATCGGGGATGATCTTGGTGATGTTTTGATATTATTCCGTTTTATGTCATGAATTATGGCATGGATGTTCGATTCTCGTGGAACTCGTTCGCTTTTGTAATTTCTTTGGTTTCACGAGTTCGTATAGTTGAGTTGTTCGTGTTGGGAGTTTCGGTTTGTTAATCCGACGTCGTATTGCAGATTTTGAACGTTTGGGCCGTTTCGTAATTTTCCTAAGTTTAGGGTATTCTTGTTATCTTTGTTGTTCCTGAACCTTCGGGCATTCGGAATCACGCTTCATCGTAACGTTTTGGTTTCTGACTTAAATCCGTGGTGAGTGTATCCGTTGGTCATGGATACACCTTGTTATTTTTCTCTTTTCGATCGTCTCCTCGTCGAAGAGCGGTGTTTGATCGGCTCGTCACAGTTATGTTACGGCCGTAAGCCGTATATGTTATGGCCGTAATAATCGTGAGTTACGGCCGTAAGATTATTTCATACGGCCGTAACATGGCTTCGTTTCTTACCCCCCTGGTCCAGTTCCGAGTTACGGGCGTATCATGCTCGAGTTACGGCCGTAAGTATCGATACAGCCGTAATGGTATTCTTGATATGGCCGTATGTGTCATTCGTCAAATTTGCCCAGTTCTTTCCAGAGGCCAGTTACGGCCGTAAGAGAGTCAGGTTACGGCTGTAATGTTCCTATGTTACGGCCGTATGTGAGGTGTGTTACGGCCGTAACACCTGCCAGTATATAAACTGGCAGCGGCCCAGTTTTTCCTCATTTCTCACATCTCTCTTTTCTTTTCGCGACGGAAGCGACGACTGAGGCTAGGGTTCATCCGATTTCGATCCAAACTCCATTGTAAGGGCATATTCAAGTATCATATCATCCACCTATCCCTAATCATCCATTGTTCATCTTCGAATCAAGGTAAAATCTCTTTTAACCTACCTTGGGGGATTTGGGGGATTTCGGGTGTAATGTTCGTTTTGCTTCGTGTTGTTGATTAATCCTTATTGATTATGATTAATCTCGTCATTGTTCTTGTTGTCCTACGAACTCATGGTGTATTTCGTGATATTTTCATAATCGAGAGGGTTTGGTTGCGATCCGCCCTCGTCGTTGTTTGATACGAATAAACATAAATCGTAGGCGGGTTTTCGGGTGTTTTCCAATTCCGAATTCAGTTAGAATTGGTGGTGATTGTGTTCTTCGTATCGTTAGGTTCGTGATTATCGGCTCCTAACGGTCGTCGGTGTTTTTCCTTCCGTTCGTTGCGCCGTCTTTTATTCAAGGCAAGTACTCTTGGAAACCTTTATGCTTAACGTGAAATGGTAATGTATATTGTGTGTGCTTTACTCACCTCGGGAGGGTCCGACGGGGCCTCGAGGGAATCTATGGCTTCGTCCTGGATTCATGAGTTTGTTTCGCTAGCCAGCTCGGGAGGGTCCTTAGAGGCCTCGAGTGGGATTCGTGGCTTCGTCCCGATCCTAGGTGACGTGTGGTGCTTGATTTGTTTTATGAATGTGGCCAGCTCGGGAGGGTCCTTAGAGGCCTCGAGTGGGATTCGTGGCTTCGTCCCGGTCCTAGGCAAATTTATTGTGACTGTTTGTTTCCGGAAAAGACATGTCTAGTTTTGGTTTTTGAAATGATATTGGTGCATGTACTATGAAATGTGTAAGCGATTGGTTTGCCTTGATTACTTGTACTAGCGTAATTGCTAACCCCTTTGGGGACCCGTTTTGGGGAAATTCTTGTTATGGATTTCAGGTTTTGATTATCCGGACGAGCGGGCACCGGGACAGTACGAGGACGTTGGCCAGGGTCGTTGACATGTGCATTTGGGTCTTTGTATTTATTTTGTCCATTTCGATTTGGTTGTTCTCACAATTATAAACTTATAGATTATACTCGCGAGTACTTAGGCTTTTCATTTCAAACCCCATATTGTATTACTTTAAAATTGTTACATTGTCAAGTGATGCTTATTTCGCCGGTTGCTCCGGGCGTACCTTTTTATGTCATATCATTTAAATGTGTGTCCTCACTAACCGAAATGGTTAGTCGAGTGGAGTTTTCTTGATTGTAGCCTGGTGGGTCCCATGTAGGGGTCCACGGCACTGTAATATACTCTAAATATCTTGGGGGTGTTACAGAAAATGGTATCAGAGCCAGGTTTATGGATACCTAGGCTTGTTGGTTATTTGGGTCTAGTCGTGTTTTGTCTTGCACATTGTCACACCGCTGCCAGCATCTCGGTACTTCCAGTGCTCGTAAGTTTTCTTATTCGGTCCTTTGTTTTCTTGCATAGTATTCCCACTTTTCGAATCGTAGTTACTTTTTCCCCCTTTACTCATCATCAATATACTTCTGTTATCTCTTACACCAGTATGGATGCCGGAGGAAACCGTGGTCGTGGTCGTGGTCGTGGACGCGGCCGAGGATGTGGGGCAGCCGGTGGGGCGGCCATGTCGCATTCTTCGGGAGCCGGCAGCACCGGTGACCGTCACAGTCATGCTTCTTCTCAGGAGCGCGCCGACCTTGGTATTGCGGCCGTTATGCAGCAAATGGTTAACCAAATGGCGGCTATAGCTCAGGTGGTCCAGAACCCTGATCAGGCCCATGCTAATCGGGGCATAGCGGATCGCTGGCTTCAGGATGTCATCAAGATGCATCCTCCTCAGTTTTCGGGAGCTTCGGACCCGATCGGCTGGGAAGGGTGGATCAAGGAGATATCTAAAGTCTTCGTTGCCACCAACTGTCCCGAGGACCGCAAGGTCCCTATTGCCTAGTACTTTCTCACTGGGGACGCTATGGATTGGTGGGAAGCCGTGGGGCCCAAAGATCATGTTTCTTTGTGGGCCGAATTTCAGGAATTGATGGAAACTGAATATTGTCCATGGCCAGTTAGACAGGCTCGAGTCCATGCTTTCTACGATGCTCAACCTTCGGATATTCCCATGTCCCAAGCCATTGCCGATTTTAACAAGGAATTGGGCTATGTGAAGACCCAAGTTGTCGAAGAGAGCGATAAAATTTTTCATTTTTCCAGGAGGATGAAGCTGTCCATTCGGGACTATATGTCTGGACTCGTTTGCACTACTTTGAAGAATTATCAGAGTCGAGCTCTTGCTTATGATATGTCGGTGACGGCTAGTGATTTGGCTCGTGAGAGCAAGAAGCAGAAGTCGTTCGGAAATTTTTCTGGTCCCAAGAGTGGAGGCCAGCAGAAATCTCAACCTGTAAACATTTCTACGGGTGGTTCGGCTCGTTTCTCTGGGAGTTTTCGAAGTGCCGCCGGAACCTTCGTCCGGGACCCCAGATGCTTTAACTGTGGCAAGCCAGGCCACGTGAACCGGGATTGTCTTCGTCCACCTTTGACTTGTCATACTTGTGGTCAGTCGGGCCATAAGGCTTCTTTTTGCGAGAAGCTCAGACAATTTCGCGGCGCCCGTTCTTCTCACCCAGCACCTATGAAGCCGAGTGTGAACCAGGGCTCATTCGCTCCGCCGCCACCGTCGAGTGCCGGTTGAGGTAGGGGTCGGGGTCAGCCCGCTAGAGGAGGAGCTTCCAGTGTCGGCTCTGCCCAGCCGCGTATCTATGAGATGATGAGGGCCGATGATCCAGCAGCTACTGTGGCGACAGGTACCGTTCATATCCATTCTCATCCTGTCAGTGTGCTTTTTGATTCGGGTGCTACGCATTCATTCATTTCTCTAGAGTGTGTACGCCGCTTGAGTCTCGACAGCTTGTCACCTTGCGAGCCTTTCATCGTTAAACTTCCTAGCGGTGATAGAATTGTCGGTGATCGAGAAGTCCGAGACTGTTCTGTGTCTATTTGTGAGAGGGTTTGGCTCTCTAATCTTATTTTCGTGAGTATCGAGGGTGAGGATTTGATTCTCGGGGATGATTGGCTCGAGCGGCATGGTGCAATCATGAACTACCGCACGAGGATCATTACCATGTTAGCCGAGGACGACACTGAACACTCTTTCACGGGGCGGAAGAGAAACCAGAAGTTTGTTATTAACACCTTGAAGGCGATGAAACTCCTGCGAAAGGGGTGTACTGGTTATTGGTGCTACGCCTTGAAGGCGGAGGATGGTGGAGTCGAGCTTTCGTCGATTCCAGTCGTTAGTGAGTTTCCTGATGTATTTCCTGACGAGTTACCGGGATTGCCACCGGATCGTGAGGTCGAGTTTGCTATAGAGTTAGAGCTGGGCGCGGCTCCGATTTCGAAGGCGCCGTATCGCATGGCACCTTCAGAGATGGCCGAGTTGAAGAAACAGCTGAGTGAACTTCTAGAGTCGGGGTATGTTCGACCGAGCACCTCGCCTTGGGGCGCACCGGTCCTGTTTGTGCCTAAGAAGGATGGTTCACTGCGTTTGTGTATCGACTATCGCGAACTGAACAAGGTGACCATCAAGAACAAGTATCCTTTGCCGAGGATTGATGACTTGTTCGATCAGTTGCAGGGAGCGGCGATATTCTCAAAGATTGATTTGAGATCGGGGTACTATCAGCTCCGGGTGAGGGAGTCCGATGTGCCGAAAACAGCTTTTCGGACGAGATACGGACATTATGAGTTTGTAGTTATGCCTTTCGGGTTAACTAATGCGCCGGCGGTGTTCATGCAGTTGATGAACAAAGTCTTTATCGAGTATCTGGATAAGTGTGTCGTCGTCTTCATTGACGATATTCTTATCTATTCGAAGAATGAGGAAGAGCATGCCCATCATTTGCGGATAGTATTAGACATTTTGAGGGCCGAGCAACTCTATGCGAAGTTCTCTAAATGTGAGTTCTGGCTGAAGGAAGTGATGTTTTTGGGTCACGTGATTTCAGCCGAGGGAGTTCGAGTGGATCCACAGAAGATTGAGGCAGTGTTGGATTGGGCACCTCCCAAGAATGTGAAGAGATCCGTAGTTTCTTGGGCCTGGCCGGCTACTACCGTAGGTTCGTCGAGGGTTTCTCGAAACTAGCTCGGCCGCTTACTCAGCTGCTCCAGAAATCCGAGAAGTTCGTCTGGAATGACGAGAGGCAATCGAGTTTTGAGGAACTGAAGAGGCGTTTGACCTGAGCCCCGGTTTTGGCATTGCCATGTGGCAACGAGGGTTTTGCCGTTTATAGTGATGCTTCGGGTCAAGGTCTTGAGTGCGTATTGATGCAGCACGGCAAGACCATTGCCTATGCGTCGAGACAGTTGAGGCCGTATGAGCTTAACTACCCTACTCATGATTTGGAGTTAGCGGCAGTTGTTTTTGCGCTCAAGATTTGGCGTCACTACCTTTTCGGCTCTACATGTCAGATTTTTACCGATCATAAAAGTCTGAAATACATATTTACTCAGCGGGAGTTGAATATGAGGCAGAGGAGGTGGTTAGAGATGATTAAGGATTATGACCTCGAAATCCTTTATCATCCGGGCAAGGCGAACGTCGTGGCCGACGCCTTGAGTCGGAAACCGGTTGCGTTGCGAACGCTTGAGATCCTTACGTCTCAGTCTGAGCTTCGGCGGGCTTTGATTGAGTTTGATGTGGAGGTTTTGTTGCCTGGGACTGTCGGGCAATTTTGTGCTTTAGAGGTTTCGTCGTCTTTGATCGATGAAATTAAGCTGAAGCAGTTAGAGGATCCGATGATTACTCAAATCTGAGGGAACGTTCTTAAAGGAAAGTCTCCTGGGTTTGTGATTCACGAGGATGGTGTTTTGAGATTCCAGAGTCGGCTCTGTGTATCGAACGACTTAGAGTTGAGACAGAGTATTCTGCGCGAGGCCCATGCTACACCTTACTCCGTTCATCCTGGTTCGAGTAAGATGTACAAGGACCTGAGGAGGAATTTCTGGTGGAATGATATGAAGGAGGAGGTCGCGCAGTTTGTAGCGAAATGTTTGACTTGTCAGCAGGTCAAAATCGAGCATCAGTGACCGGCTGGGTTATTGCAGCCACTTCCCGTTCCGGAATGGAAATAGGAAGATATATCGATGGATTTCATTACGAGTTTGCCGAGATCGAGATCGGGCATGAATATGGTTTGGGTGATTGTTGATCGTCTGACCAAGTCGGCACATTTTCTGGGCATCAAGGACACTTGGGGCCCGGAGAAGTTGGCTCGTATATTTATCGCGCAGATTGTGAGGCTTCACGGTACTCCGAAGTCTATTGTTTCGGATCGTGATGGCTGTTTTGTATCACACTTTTGGCAGGCGGTGCATAAGGCGTTGGGTACTCGTTTGCGTTTGAGTACCTCTTTTCACCCCCAGTCAGATGGGCAGTCGGAGCGCACTATCCAGACATTTGAGGATATGTTGCGTGCTTGTACTCTCGATTGGAGCAATGACTGGGAGGAGCATTTGCCATTGATCGAATTTACGTACAACAACAGTTGGCACGCGTCGATTCGGATGGCACCGTATGAGGCACTTTATGGGCGGCGATGTCGATCACCGATTTGTTGGAATGAGGCGTCCGATTTGGTCGGGACCGAGCTGGATGTCGTTTTAGAGACGAGGCGGAAGATAGACTTAATTCGGGAACGGATGTTGACTGCCCAGAGTCGACAAAAGTCATATACCGATGTCCGTCGTCGACCTTTAGAATTCGAGGTGGGAGACCACGTTTTGCTGAAGGTGTCGCCGACAAGAGGAGTTTTCCGTTTCAGGAAGAAGGGGAAGCTGAGTCCGAGATTTATTGGACCCTTCAAGATTCTCGAGAGAGTCGGTGAGTTAGCATACCGTTTGGCGTTACCTCCGTCCTTGAGTCGCGTACATAGCGTTTTCCATGTTTCCCAGCTAAGGAAATATGTCCCGGATCCTAGTCATATCATCGACTATAGTGAGATCGATATTGCCGAGGACTTTACCTTCGAGGAGCGTCCCTTGAAGATTTTGGAGCATCGTGATAAACGACTAAGGCATAAGACCATCCCTTTGGTCAAGGTGCAGTGGTCGAGACATGGTGTCGAGGAAGCAACTTGGGAAACCGAGGATAGCATGCGTGCTAGATACCCCGAGTTGTTTGTTTCTTAAGTTTCGGGACGAAACTTATTTCTAGAGGGGTAGAATGTAATATCCGCATTTTTCCTTCTTTTCTAATATTCCTGTTTTAGTGTATTTTCATTTTCTGTTATAGCTCGCTTGTAACCATTTCGACAATTTGAATCTATGTTATTCTTGGAGTTTCTCCATCGGGGATGATCTTGGTGATGTTTTGATATTATTCCGTTTTATGTCATGAATTATGGCATGGATGTTCGATTCTCGTGGAACTCGTTCGCTTTTGTAATTTCTTTGGTTTCACGAGTTCGTATAGTTGAGTTGTTCGTGTTGGGAGTTTCGGTTGTTAATCCGACGTCGTATCGCGGATTTTGAACGTTTGGGCCGTTTCGTAATTTTCCTAAGTTTAGGGTATTCTTGTTATCTTTGTTGTTCCTGAACCTTCGGGCATTCGGAATCACGCTTCATCGTAACGTTTTGGTTTCTGACTTAAATCCGTGGTGAGTGTATCCGTTGGTCATGGATACACCTTGTTATTTTTCTCTTTTCGATCGTCTCCTCGTCGAGCAGTGTTTCAGACTGGCCTGCTGTCACAGGCCATGTTACGGCGGTAAGCCGTATATGTTACGGCCGTAGCCGTATATGTTACGGCCGTAATAATCGTGAGTTACGGCCGTAAGCTTATTTCATACGGCCGTAATAAGGCTTCATTTCTTACCCCCCTGGTCCAGTTCCGAGTTACGGGCGTATCATGCTCGAGTTACGGCCGTAAGTATCGATACGACCGTAATGGTATTCTTGATACGACCGTATGTGTCATTCGTCAAATTTGCCCAGTTCTTTCTAGAGGCCAGTTACGGCCGTAAGAGAGTCAGGTTACGGCCGTAATGTTCCTATGTTACGGCCGTATGTGAGGTGTGTTACGGCCGTAACACCTGCCAGTATATAAACTGGCAGCGGCCCAGTTTTTCCTCATTTCTCACATCTCTCTTTTCTTTTCGCGACGGGAGCGACGACTGAGGCTAGGGTTCGTCCGATTTCGATCCAAACTCCATTGTAAGGGAATATTCAAGTATCATATCATCCACCTATCCCTAATCATCCATCGTTCATCTTCGAATCAAGGTAAAATCTCTTATAACCTACCTTGTGGGATTTGGGGGATTTCGGGTGTAATGTTCGTTTTGCTTCGTGTTGTTGATTAATCCTTGTTGATTATGATTAATCTCGTCATTGTTCTTGTTCTCCTACGAACTCATGGTGTATTTCGTGATATTTGCATAATCGAGAGGGTTTGGTTGCGATCCGCCCTCGTCGTTGTTTGATACGAATACACATAAATTGTAGGCGGGTTTTCTGGTGTTTTCCAATTCCGTATTCAGTTAGAATTGGTGGTGATTGTGTTCTTCGTATCGTTAGGTTCGTGATTATCGGCTCCTAACGGTCGTCGGTGTTTTTCCTTCATCGTCGCGCCTGCCTTTTTATTCAAGGCAAGTACTCTTGGAAACCTTTATGCTTAACGTGAAATGGTAATGTATATTGTGTGTGCTTTACTCACCTCGGGAGGGTCCGACGGGGCCTCGAGGGAATCTATGGCTTCGTCCTGGATTCATGAGTTTGTTTCGCTAGCCAGCTCGGGAGGGTCCTTAGAGGCCTCGAGTGGGATTCGTGGCTTCGTCCCGGTCCGAGGCAAATTTATTGTGACTGTTTGTTTCCGGAAAAGACATGTCTAGTTTTGGTTTTTGAAATGATATTGGTGCATGTACTATGAAATGTGTAAGCGATTGGTTTGCCTTGATTACTTGTACTAGCGTAATTGCTAACCCTTTGGGGACCCGTTTTGGGGAAATTCTTGTTATGGATTTCAGGTTTTGATTATCCGGACGAGCAGGCACCGGGACAGTACGAGGACGTTGGCCAGGGTCGTTGTGCATTTGGGTCTTTGTATTTCTTTTGTCCATTTCGATTTGGTTGTTCTCACAATTATAAACTTATAGATTATACTCGCGAGTACTTAGGCTTTTCATTTCAAACTCCGTATTGTATTGCTTTAAAATTGTTACATTGTCAAGTGATGCTTATTTCGCCGGTTGCTCCGGGCGTACCTTTTTATGTCATATAATTTAAATGTGTGTCCTCACTAACCGAAATGGTTAGTCGAGTGGAGTTTTCTTGATTGTAGCATGGTGGGTCCCATGTAGGGGTCCACGACACTGTAATATACTCTGAATATCTCGGGGGTGTTACATATACTAGCATATATATATATATATATATATATATATATATATATATATATATATAGATCTTGCATGTATCTCAATTTTTATGTTGTTGTTTCTCTTGCACTTTTTGTTTAATATTGATTTTCATATTTCTATTTTTTGTGAACTTACCAATTAATTAATGTTGTGTTCTTTCGTATATCTTAATAGAACTTGCTACTGATTTCTTGGACTAGTTGGGAACATTCTTCAAGTTTCTTGAGAGGAAACAAGGTATTTTTTTTATTTGTATGGTAGTTAAATGCTCTCATGGCGGCTGGTCCGTGAATATTGGCATGCTGTATAATAGTTATATGCTCTATGCTGCGGCACAGAGTACAGTCTACTTTGTGCCCGCTGGTTGCCTTCCTGTGCCGCGGCCCACTTGCCTTGTGCCGCGGCTCACAGCCAAAATTTGCCGTTTTCGCCCGTTTCGCCTCGTTTTAGCTTTCGGACTCCAATCTCCTGACAAACATACAAAATTAAGGCATCAAAAGCTCATTTAAGCAAATTCACTCTCCAAAATAATACAAAATAATGATAAATAAGCGTATAAAAATACGCCTAACACTCTCACGGCGGCTGGTCCGTGCATATTGACATATTGCATAATAGTTAGATGCTCTCACGGCAGCTGGTCCGTGCATATTGACATGTTGCATAATATTTTTTCTTGAAAAATAGTTTTGCTTGGAGGGTCATTGTATTTGATAAATTGTTTTGTAGGAATCAAAACTTTGTATACACTATCTCTAGATAGAGAAACGTGCATATAAAAAGCAAAAGCGAAAGTCTATGTAATTCAAAAGCACCAAACATATATACTTTTTCCCCCACTAAAAAAAGAATCAAATTGTAATTTAAAATTTTTAATACAGTACAAAAGCGCCACGGTTCTTTAGTGGTTGAGATCAAAGATAAAGAATGTATTTAGGAGATGACATATTTCTATGGATTGATTTAAAGTCAAAATCTAGGATGCTTACACTTTTGTATATAAACACAAACTCATTGTTAAACAAACATGAATATATTTTTGATGAAAGAAAAAGTCAAAGTCATAGTAGTCACCACTAAACACGATAAAGACATTGCTCTTTATAAAGTCAAAGTCATGTTTTTTATGAAAGAAAAACTTAAAGTCACAGTGATCCTTTGTGACCTTTTTTTTGTGTAGAATCGATGGGGTTTCCACTTTATAAAGAGTGGATGGGTGAAGTTAATAAGGTCGGGGATGTGCATGTTAAAGGAGTCAAAGACTTTGTGAAATTTGCAAGGCAAAATCTAAATCGGGAAGAAATCACGTGTCCATGCATGCGTTGCAGAAACGGTAAACGTTTGAGATGGATAGAGGTTGAGTTGCATTTTATTAAGTGGGGTATGCAACAAGATTACATGTTCTGGGTGTTTCATGGGCAAAGAGAGACGCCTTATATTCCAAAACATCTCCCTCACGAGGGCACGAGTCAAGTAGAGGGAGGCTATTTGGTACAACCTAGATTAAACGACCTCATCGATGATGCTTACAGATTCCATGCAATGAAAGTTGACCATACTTCAGAAGTTGACGTTCTTCGCGAAGAAGGAAATTATCAAGATCAAAGAGAAGGCTTTGCGGCTAATGTTGATAATGAAGTCCACCGTTTGACGTAAAAGACACTCATGGGGTACATGGATGCTTCTAGTTACTAAGTTCCCCTCCACAGCAGAGAAACAACTCGAATAGCTATTCCCGCATGTCCGTTTCAAGGTCGCTGTTTTACGCGAGAGTAAACAACGGGTCACGCGAATACCCCCGGTTACTAGGCTCCCCATCATCGGCACATGCGATATCTCTAAACCACTAGTCTAATCAGGGTTGTCGTTTTACGCGAGAGTAAACAACGGGTCACGTGAATACCCCCGGTTACTAAACTTCCCATCATAGAACAATTAATATCTCGACTTTTGGGAAAAACTGTCCGACTCTAAACTCAAATTAAGTGCCCACAAGACTTATGTTACTGGACGACTAGCTACGTGAAAAGTGTAACCAAACGTATAGACGGCGATTTTAAAACACGTATGTCTCCTTTCTTATCTGCTAAGATTTCTACAAAAACGAAAAAATTTCGGACCTAAATGAATACTCAACAGAAACAGATATCGCTGACTAAAACTCGACTAAAACTCAACTGTTTCTTCAGAGAGAAATCAGTATCGTAACATCAGTTTTACACAAAAAGAAGCACGAAAAATTCACGAATGCAAATAATATCACGACAAGCAAGGCTAGCGTCAAAAAAATAACGAAAAATAATGAAAAGTGCAACGAATACGTACAGCAATAGAAAGTAAACCCCCCCAAACTTAGGACGTACATTGACCTCAATGGACAAAAATAGTAAAATGCAATAAGAGACAAGGTCAAGTACTCCCCTAGTGTCCGCTCATGAACTGGTGCCGGCCTCGTCCGGCAAGCCTGCTCGCTCATCGACTACACCATGCGGAACGTGAATGAATGAGCTTGCATCATCAAAGAGGAAATTAAGGATGAGCTCTCATGTTTAGACATGATGTAAGGGTTGGTAGACAATGCAATCCGATAAAATAATTCGTTGCATATAGTTTGAAAATGGTTGGTTTAAAAATTTTTCATTGCTGCAATTTATCAAACACTTGGTATGCACAAATTTAAATGAAGAACAACAATTTTAATGGCTAAATCCAAATCCCCAAAAATAACAACATAGATATATATATCCATGATAAACGACAAATAACATCCCCAATTCGTTCATAATCACAAATACCATCACAATCAAACACCATATTCACCATATTCCAACTCCATTTTTGAGAAAACTTTGAAGAAGAACTAACAACATATAACATCAACTTACTTTTCAAATCATGTATCAATTATGAATAAGAGATTGAGAATTACCTGACTTGGAATGAAGAATGCAAGAAGAAGAAGAAAAGGAGGGTATCGGCCGAGTGCTTGTGCGAAGGAAGCAAGGGACTTTACCTCATGTGTGCCGGCCGATCGTGTATATAAAGGATACCTGGGCTTTCCCATTTGCGACGGGGGCCGCGGCACAGCTTAAGTGAGCCGCGGCCCATAGTACAGTCTGCCTGGGACTTTTTGTGATGTCGCCGGGTGCTGCGGCTCAATCTACGTGTGCCGCGGCTCATCGTGTTAGTGTGCCGCGGCTCACTTGGTCCGTGCGGCGGCACAGAGTACAGTCTCCTGGGCATTTCTTGGACATTTGGCGTGCCGCGGCTCAAGGAATATGTGCCGCGGCTCAGAGACCGGGTGTGCCGCGGCTTAGTAAGGTTGTGCCGCGGCACAGAGTACAGAAGGTTTAGCCTTCTTCCTTCAATTGGTGTGTGCCGCGGCTCACTATCCTTGTGCCGCGGCCCATTGCTGATTTCTTCCTCTGGGATGATTTCTGCACAGAATTTTCAAAAGAAAACACCAAGAACGTGAGGGTAAGCATATCAAAGCAAAAATGACGAAAAATAAAGATCCAAAAATGCAAGAAAATACTGAAACACAAAAAAAATCTACGACTAATACTCGGGTTGCCTCCCGAGAAGCGCTAAGTTTATAGTCTTCAGCCAGACTTTTTGAAGGTCAATTCACTTTTCGCAAAGACCATTTGAACTCCGCCCCATCCATCGAACCGTTAAATTGTGTTTTAACTTTTTGACCATTGGTCTTTAACAATTCGATTTTCGTTTTGGACATCCACTGTTCTTTGCGAAAAGATTTAAACAAAAATAATTTTCCAAAACACCCATATTGCACACGGCTTGGCACCCGTTTCACTTTCGGCTCATTCTCCTTTTTCATGAACGAACTTATGATAGCATTAGACTTTTTCGTTGGTGGGTGAACAGTTGATGACGACATGTCCAAATGCCTAAGATATGCGACGCGTTCTACATTTTTCTTAGATGTCGGAGCATCTGGAGCGGATTCTGAATACTTTGACCGACAACTCTCCCGGTGTGCGTCCTTCACAAAGGTATCTACACTTTGAATTTGTGAACTCTTCTCAACACTACTTGGACACGGGTAGGGTTGAAACACTTGGAAAGTGACATGCTCATCCTGAACCGTAGAGTTAGTCTCCCTTTTTCCACATCTATGAGAGTTCGGCCGGTAGCTAAGAATGGTCTTCCCAGAATAATTGGGATGTCTTGATCCTCCTCCATATCGAGCACAATAAAATCGGCAGGAAAAATGAATTTATCTACCTTTACTAAGACGTCTTCTATTACCCCCCTGAGGTACTTGATAGATCTATCGGCTAATTGCAAGGAGACCGTAGTAGGTTTCGCTTCCCCAATTCCTAGCTTCTTGAAAACAGAAAGAGGCATAAGATTAACACTACCGCCGAGATCGCACAACTGACACGTTGTTAGTGTAACTATCGCAAGTGCACGATATCGTATCAAGTAGTAAAGTGGACTTTTTGAGTCCGGTTTATCGATCCCACAAGAAAGTTTGGTTATAATTTGAATTATACACTATTAGTTTATTTTTATAGATACTAAGATGAGTGAAACACACAATTAAAAAGTTTGGTTTAATAATTGCAAAGATAATGCAATAATAGTTCTAAACTTATAAGGAAATAAAAAGATAGTAATAATAATAGATTGATTAACGATAAAATGAAATAGTTGGGATTACAAACTTAGTTCGTCATTAGTTATAAAAGATGTATAGGAGATCATAAGATGAATTTACTTATTATGTTGTGTAGATTTGATTTTCCTTAAAAAGATGGTTTCTCTTTCGAACTATAAAACGCCCCGTACATATTGAATCAATCCACTATATTTCTATGTTGATTGGCTTCAATACATAGCATTAGGATTTATAAAAATAACTCAAAGAATCATCTAAGTACTAGAGGTATATTTCTATCCCCTAGAACAACTTAGAGTGAAGATCATTTGATCTAATCAAACATATTTTCTTTCGAAACATATGAGGACCATAAATATCGTCATTTATTGGCCAAATAAATAAAGATTGTTAAAATAATGAAAATCACACACAATAATAAGTAATTCACAATAGATCTTTTATACAAACATAAATAACATGACTAACCTTGTTTATAATCCCAACTAAAGGTTACTTAGCCCATGAAGGGTTTATTATACATATTACAAGCTTTGGTGGTCATTATTAGTTGAATCAAGAGAAAGAATTGATCCTAACTCCCTTAGTAGATAAAGGAGATAGAAGCAATAAACTCTCTGAACAACATATGCTATACCACACTTACAAATATCACTCAAGAACACAAGTGTGTTCTTCACACAAAAAGAAAAGTTTACAAAAAATGGAAAATTATAAGATAAATGATGAATGATGAAGGATCTAAGGGGTCTATTTATACACATAAAGTCATCTAATAGCTCCAAAACTCCAACATTATTACAATAGATCGGATCAATGCCAGCCATCCCCTCAATAATACACAAAAAGTATAAAAAATTAGACAAATCATAACAATCTGTCAAGAGTTACGGCCGTAACATTAAAGAGTTACGGCCGTAACTTGGATGACTTACGGCCGTAACATTCTGTAGTTACGGCCGTAACATGGCTTCATCAATTTGTTCACTGGTTGCTTTGCGAGTTACGTTTTGAGCCCAGAATTTCTCAGACTTTGCGTTTTTGCCCCAAATCTTCTTCGGATGATAACTTTTGATATATAACTCTGATTTTGAATCCGGAAAGACTGCCGAATTTGTCTCGGAAAGCCTTACAACATGAATATATCAAAATTCAACAAAGAGAATATTTAATAAACATGTTATTTCTTGAGTAAAAATCGGTTATTTAATCCGATCATCATCCGATAAAAATAAAATAAAATAAACTAATTAATTAAAAGCAAAAAACGAGTAGACTAGCTCAATTATGGGTGAATTTTATCGATACGAACCATGGATAAGTGTACAAAACTGACACTTATCACACCCCCAAACTTGAATTCTTGCTAGTCCCGAGCAAGACTCTTTATTATTCATGCTCCAAAAATAAAAATAAAA
Source organism: Orobanche coerulescens (assembly GCA_033398695.1). Classification (NCBI taxonomy): domain Eukaryota; kingdom Viridiplantae; phylum Streptophyta; class Magnoliopsida; order Lamiales; family Orobanchaceae; genus Orobanche; species Orobanche coerulescens. Next base: position 52,448,063 of record CM065801.1, on the reverse strand, counting down.
ATAAAAATAAGACGCAAAAATACTAATACACACAAAATATAAAAAGCGAAAAGGAGATCAAAATGCCATTAATACACAACCAACTATATACAGTAGATAGAAATGAATCAAGATTCAAAATAAATCTACTGATGATTTTGAAGTTAAAACACGGTTTTTATTTTGTAATTCCAAAATGCAAGGTTTTTCCCCCAAAAGTCTGATTATTTCTTTCCCACTCGTGATACACACGACTCCCTTTAATGGTTGCTCTCAACCACTCGTTTATTTTTCGACTCAATATGAAGAAGAATTTTATTGGCGTCATCAAATATTGTGATTTTCACAAAATTGAGTGTATTGAAATCCAGCCGCTAATTAATTCAAATCTGCTCATAAACTACATCCCTTTTAGTGATAGCTTTTCACACCGTTATTTGCTAATGTGTAGCTCTTTTCACTAACACAATTTCTATCCCTTTTTTTAAAATGGTGATAGCTTTCACACCGTTATTTGCTAACGTGTAGCTCTTTTCACCAATTTTTCTGAGACGGCAGCTACGCACCAACAATGGTTAGTCCTTTATTTTTCGCAAAATTTAAGACCCCCAAAATTAGGCAGCTGTTGCTGCTCAACACTTCTCATTTTCGTCATTTTTTTTAGGTGATAGCTTTCACACCGTTATTTGCTAACGTGTAGCTCTTTTCACCAATGACTCCTTTTTTTAGGGAATAAAATTTTTGCAGAAAATCATTTTTTAGTTTAAGCATGAAAAATCAAAAACTCCACAAATTAAGTAAATTTCAGTTCTATTTTTCATCAACCGATTGATTCTTCTTTTCTCAAGGTAACGAATGACTCGATTTTATATGATAATTACAAGGCTTGGAAAGAGAGATTAAGGCTCAAAAATTTTTGGAATATACAATTTGTTAACCGGTTAAAACAATTTTAGAAACTTGTATATAGCTAATTTATTGGTGTTATGGCCAGATCTAGAAATCTTAAAAATCAAAATAATATTAATATATATATATATCTAGAAATATATATTCACTAAACCTAATCAATGCCAAATAATAAAAACACACCACACACTACACTAATCAAAACATACCACAATTAAAATCAAAATAAACATCATAGTTCAAAAACCAACAAAATAAACACACAAGTACGAAAACACCCCCAAACTTATAAGTAAAACTGTCCCGAGTTTTTTTTTTTAATTTAAAAGCAAGTGAGAAAACAGAAAACTCCCTGAAATTTTAAGTTTTTTGATCCTCCAGGTGTGTCGTCAGGGATGTTTAGAAAACGAAAAAGCTTTTCAAAGCACTTCTCCATTTCTAATTGTCGCTCGATTATTTCATTCTGATTTCTCAAAATTTCAGCCTGGGATGTTTTTAATCCCCGAACTCTTTCAAGCAAATTTTCCTCAAAAGGCGTCAAGTCATCACCGGCATCCTCCTCGGCCTCATCTTCCTCCTCGTAGCTACTATCCTCTTCCGTTTCCAAACGTGCCCGTTTGCTCCTCAACTGAGTACTTCGAAAAATACTACTCCGGCTGTTCAGTCGATCCCCATGTGTTAATATATCACCTCCCGCCGAAATTTTTACTCTCTGGCTCCTGCAAATACCGGTGATAAGGCAGGGGTATGGCATCTTCTGCCTAGTCGGGACCATGCCGACATAGTGACAAATCGTAGTATAAATGTGAGTACCCAAATCAATTTTTACCCCTTGGCGGATAGCAAATAAACCTCGCAGGTGGCCAATGGAAACCGTCGTCAGAGTTGAGGTCGGGTAAATACTCCCGGCTGCCCACATCCATAAGTACCAAGCATCATCAATTAAGTCCGCCTGGTTGTATCGGGGTTTGATCATCCCAATACTATCATGCAGCTCGCTCACTAACGCCCAGCGTAAAACCCTATCATCCGGCACCTCTTCATTAGGTAAGATAGAAATGTCAACCGCGTTAGTACAATTAACTCCCAAATATTTGTTAATAACATCCGGTGAAAAATTAATCGATTTCCCATTCACAGTCGTCTGATGATAAGTAGGCGACCCTACCTGCCCAATGGACTTATTGAAAGAATTGTAAAAGTTTAGGGTCAAGGTCGGTGTTGTTGCCCAAAATATTTATCCGAAGATTAATACTGCTGGAAGGCGGACAACAAACAACAATTGCGGGAGCACTTCCGAGAGTAGATAAATAATACAAGATTTGCCGGGTTTGTTAGGCCCGGGCTTGAATGCTCTCGCGAGATGTTATTAATACGAATATTCGTGGATACAAGTATTAATGAGAGAAATCTAAATACAATGAGTATAAAAAGACTCTGTTAATCCGGCTCTTGAGCGAAGCTCGGTGTTCTTCGTCCCGCCGATAATCTGCTCGAGGAGAAAAGGCCGGGAGAAGTAGGACCGAAAGAAAGATGTTGCCAAGAGTTGGATGTTAGCCAAGTGTAAGTATTTTGCTTCTGTATGGTGTGAAATGCGGGAATGCACTTTTTCCAAGTGCAGTCGCCTCTTTATATAGGGGTTGAGGTGCCCTGTCTCCTAGTGGGCGATCGCCTTTCGGCATTTAATGTAATGGGGCGATCGTCCTAAAGGGCACATGGGCTGCCTGCCAAAAGTCCATAGATCCAGCCGGCGGCTAGCTGAGTGGCCCAATGAGGAGCCGGCACGCGTCCGGAAGTACTGTCACAGGAGGCCCCACTTTGTTACTTTCGGCGGACTTTGTCAGGGTAGGTGACAGGCTGTAGTCACATGTCTTGTCCGTCAGCTCCTTTCGCAGGTCTGGGCCCTGTTGGTAGGTGAGGTAGGTGACAGGTTTGTCAGCGCCTTTTGTGGATCTCGCACGTGGGTGCCGTCTGCTTTGCTCGGCCTTGGCCGACTGGATGGCCATCGGCCAGTCACTGAGGGTCGGCAATGGTCGGTCACCAAGGGTCGATCGGCAGATGCCCAGAGAGGTCGGTCACCAAGGGTCGATCGGCAGATGCCGAGAGAGGATCGTCCGCTAGTTGATCGCCAGGAGTCGGTCGCCGAGTACCGAGTGATGATCGTATCTGAGGTCGATCGCTCGGCACCGGGACTTGTCCTGGGACCTTCAGTTGGCCGATTTAGCTTGTCCGCTGGGTTGAGGCTCGGTCGCCTGGTCGCTGCTCGGCAGATCTGCCTTGGCCGCTCGGCAGTAAGTCGGTCGCTCGGCCTCGGAGGCGATCGCCGGTCGGAAGGTGTTAAATCTTGACACAACAATTGCCCCCTAGCTTGCTCCTATGTTGAAGACATGGGGCGAGGTGGTTCTTGCTGGCGATCGCGTCTGGATGAGGACGAGCGATCTGAGCCGACTTAGGACTCAGACTTGGGCTATCATAGTCGATTGGCTTAGCTATCTTTCGGTCTTGTACCTGCAAAAAACAACATTGGCCGATCCCCCATGGAAACTTGGTGGTTTCGCTTTGTTTGAGGAATCGTGCACAGTCGCGGAGATCGATGGACCGACCCCATGACCGTGTCTTGGTGCGCGAAGACAATGAGTGTCTCGTGACTCACTTTATTATGAGGGTCCTCTCATAGCCGCGCCGCCTCGTATTTAAACGAAGGGCGTGCGGTCTCGGTCTAGAGGAGTCCTTGCGCGGGGCAGCGTCGGATGAATCAACTCCACGCCCGCGGCTTGTTAGCTCTGCTTCCACCTCGGCCAGCCATGGAGATGGCCGACCTCGACGGTGTACGTTGAGACGGGGATTGTGGCATGTGTCCACTGATTAATGTTGGAGAGCCCTCCGACTACGCCGGCCTCGTATTTAAACGAATGGCGGCGATCTCGGCGAAAGGGACCTTGCATGGCCGGCGGCCGGTTCCATCGATCGCTAGGACCATGGCTTTATGATGTGCGGTGGAGGCGATCTTATGCCTTAGTCCGTCATGTTATATCTTGGATCAGATGGCGATCGTGTCCTCGGATGCGGATGATGTAGCGTGATGATCGGCAATCGGGCCGGAAGACGGCGATCGTCGCCGCTGCCGATCGCTTATTCGTAGGTCGATATTGGCGATCGGGCGGAGATCGTCGTCCGGGTGCCGATCGCTTGCTCACAGGCTAAGAAGAAACCTTTGCACGGCCGTAAAATGCGGCTCTTGCCGGAAGGCTGCGTAGGTCGAGGTTGGGTCTTCGTGAGATGCCCGAACATAGGCGAAAAACCCCGAAATCCTCCTAGACCGCGTAGAGGGCGGTCTCATCGCTTATGGGCTCGCCATTGAGGATGATTACGTCTACCCGGTCGATGTAGTCCGAGTCGGACTCTTCTTCTCCCCGCTTGATTTGCATCATGCGAAGGGGACCCTGGCCGACGACTCGGTGGCGAAGTACTCGGTGAAGCCGTGCGCCACTCGTTAAAGGAGCCAATGGACCGAGGTGGCAATGAAGTGTACCACCGGTGGGCGAGGTCGCCCGGCGTCAGGGAACATTCGGCATCCGGTCGCGCGATGCCCCACACCTACCATGTAGATGTTGAACTTCCTCAGTGCACTTGGGGTCCGATCGCCTCGTACACGGGTGTTTGCGGGAGCGATCTCGTGCCGCACGGGGCGAGCTCGATGTCGATCGCGAGCGGCTCGCTTGGCCCGGCGATCGTCTTCTTGGCGCCCGCCTGGATTCCAGGAGCGCCTTCATGTCGTTGAGTTGACGTTGCATCGCGGCCATTGCCGTGGCTTGGTCACTTGCCGATCGGCTTTGGGAGCAGGAGCCGAGGCGATCGTGTACCGATCTCCGGGCTCCGTGCCGCCGGCCTCGGCAATTCGGCGAGGGGGAGCCGACGGCCAGCCGCCTCGGGAGTCGGGTAGGCCGAGATCCCGGTGACGGACTCAAACTCCGCTGCCTCGTAGCCGGGCCGGACTACCCGCAGCTGTCGGGTCACCGCCAGTGCGATCGAAGACAGAGGTGCCCTGGGCGAGCGCCTCTTCTCGCGGACGGAGCCTCACGCGATCGCTCGCCGCTGACGCCTTGAGCTTGCTTGGACTTCCGGCGGACGGCCGAGGGGGCGATAGCAGGAGGCGCATTGAGAGCACTCCGTCGCTCTGTAGGACGGCCAGGGCCCCTTCGATCTGTTCCTTGGGTTGGAACCGATCGAGCGAGAGGCTTGGGCCGCCCGTGTGGACGGATCGAGCGTCCTTCGATCAAGCGCGGCTACCTTCCACCATCGGGCCGTGGCTCTGACCGGGACGGAACAGGGGTTTGGCCGGGCCGACGCGGCTTTCTTCGACGCGGAGGCGGAAGACATGATTTCTGAAGGATTTCTTTGAAGTGCAGTAAGTGTCACTTCAAGTATCTGCCCCGAGAACAGTGAGTGTTCTTCGGGACGGTAAGTATAAAAAATCGAGGGTTGGATGCCCTTCCTCTAGTGCCAATTGTTGTTGCCCAAAATATTTATCCGAAGATTAATACTGCTGGAAGGCGGACAACAAACAACAATTGCGGGAGCACTTCCGAGAGTAGATAAATAATACAAGATTTGCCGGGTTTGTTAGGCCCGGGCTTGAATGCTCGCGAGATGTTATTAATACGAATATTCGTGGATACAAGTATTAATGAGAGAAATCTAAATACAATGAGTATAAAAAGACTCTGTTAATCCGGCTCTTGAGCGAAGCTCGGTGTTCTTCGTCCCGCCGATAATCTGCTCGAGGAGAAAAGGCCGGGAGAAGTAGGACCGAAAGAAAGCTGTTGCCAAGAGTTGGATGTTAGCCAAGTGTAAGTATTTTGCTTCTGTATGGTGTGAAATGCGGGAATGCAGACCCTTTTTCCAAGTGCAGGCTGCCCTCTTTATATAGGGGTTGAGGTGCCCTGTCTCCTAGTGGGCGATCGCCTTTCGGCATTTAATGTAATGGGGCGATCGTCCTAAAGGGCACATGGGCTGCCAAAGTCCATAGATCCGGCCGGCTAGCCGAGTGGCCCAATGAGGAGCCGGCACGCGTCCGAAATCTTATCACAGGAGGCCCCACTTTGTTACTTTCGGCGGACTTTGTCAGGGTAGGTGACAGGCTGTAGTCACATGTCTTGTCCGTCAGCTCCTTTCGCAGGTCTGGGCCCTGTTGGTAAGTGAGGTAGGTGACAGGTTTGTCAGCGCCTTTTGTGGATCTGCACGTGTGTGCTGTCATGTTTGCTCGGCCTTGGCCGACTGGATGGCCATCGGCCAGTCACTGAGGGTCGGCAATGGTCGGTCACCAAGGGTCGATCGGCAGATGCCCAGAGAGGTCGGTCACCAAGGGTCGATCGGCAGATGCCGAGAGAGGATCGTCCGCTAGTTGATCGCCAGGAGTCGGTCGCCGAGTACCGAGTGATGATCGTATCTGAGGTCGATCGCTCGGCACCGGGACTTGTCCTGGGACCTTCAGTTGGCCGATTTAGCTTGTCCGCTGGGTTGAGGCTCGGTCGCCTGGTCGCTGCTCGGCAGATCTGCCTTGGCCGCTCGGCAGTAAGTCGGTCGCTCGGCCTCGGAGGCGATCGCCGGTCGGAAGGTGTTAAATCTTGACACAACAATTGCCCCCTAGCTTGCTCCTATGTTGAAGACATGGGGCGAGGTGGTTCTTGCTGGCGATCGCGTCTGGATGAGGACGAGCGATCTGAGCCGACTTAGGACTCAGACTTGGGCTATCATAGTCGATTGGCTTAGCTATCTTTCGGTCTTGTACTGCAAAAACAACATTGGCCGATCCCCATGGAAACTTGGTGGTTTCGCTTTGTTTGAGGAATCGTGCACGATCGCGGAGATCGATGGACCGACCCCATGACCGTGTCTTGGTGCGCGAAGACAATGAGTGTCTCGTGACTCACTTTATTATGAGGGTCCTCTGTTAGGTGCGCCTCGCCTCGTATTTAAACGAAGGGCGTGCGGTCTCGGTCTAGAGGAGTCCTTGCGCGGCGTCGGATGAATCAACTCCACGCCGCGGCTTGTTAGCTCTGCTTCCACCTCGGCCAGCCATGGAGATGGCCGACCTCGACGGTGTACGTTGAGACGGGGATTGTGGCATGTGTCCACTGATTAATGTTGGAGAGCCCTCCGACTACGCCGGCCTCGTATTTAAACGAAGGGCGGGCGATCTCGGCCGAAAGGGACCTTGCATGGCCGGCGGCGGTTCCATCGATTGCTAGGACCATGGCTTTATGATGTGCGGTGGAGGCGATCTTATGCCTTAGTCCGTCATGTTATATCTTGGACTGTAGATGGCGATCGTGTCCTCCGGACTGCGGATGATGTAGCGTGATGATCGGCGATCGGGCCGGAAGACGGCGATCGTCGCTCGGCTGCCGATCGCTTATTCGTAGGTCGATATTGGCGATCGGGCGGGAGATCGTCGTCCGGGTGCCGATCGCGCTGCTCACAGGCTAAGAAGAAACCTTTGCCTGGCCAGAAAATCTGCGGCTCTTGCCCGGAAGGCTGCGTAGGTCGTAGGTTGGGTCTTCGTGAGATGCCTGAACATAGGCGAAAAACCCTGAAATCCTCCTAGGACCGCGTAGAGGGCGGTCTCATCGCTTATGGGCTCGCCATTGAGGATGATTACGTCTACCCGGTCGATGTAGTCCGAGTCGGACTCTTCTTCTCCCTGCTTGATTTGCATCATGCGAAGGGGACCCTCGGGCCGGACGACCCTGGTGGCGAAGTACTCAGTGAAGCCGTGCGCCAGCTCGTTAAAGGAGCCAATGGACCGAGGTGGCAATGAAGTGTACCACCGGTGGGCGAGGTCGTCCCGGTCGGAGGAACATTCGGCATCCGGTCGCGTCGGATGCCCCACACCTACCATGTAGATGTTGAACTTCCTCAGTGCACTTGGGGGTCCGATCGCCCCTCGTACGGGTGTTTGCGGGGAGCGATCTGTCTTTGCACGGGGCGAGCTCGATGTCGATCGCGAGCGGCTCGCTTGGCCGGCGATCGTCTTCTTGGCGCGCCCGGATTCCAGGCGCCTTCATGTCGTTGAGTTGACGTTGCATCGCGGCCATTGCCGTGGCTTGGTCACTTGCCGATCGGCTTTGGGAGCAGGAGCCGAGGCGATCGTGTACCGATCTCGGGCTCACGCGCCGCCTCGGCAATTCGGCGAGGGGGAGCCGACGGCTAGGGCGCCTTCGGGAGTCGGGTAGGCCGAGATCCCGTGACGGACTCAAACTCCGTCGTCTCGTAGGCCGGGCCGGGCCCGGTAGCTGTCGGAGTCACCGCCTGTGCGATCGAAGACAGAGGTGCCCCGGCTGGCGAGCGCCTCTTCCTGCGGACGGGAGCCTCCTGGCGATCGCTCGGCCAGTGACGCCTTGAGCTTCCGTTTGGACTTCCGGCGGACGGCCGAGGGGGCGATAGCAGGAGGCGCATTGAGAGCACTCCGTCGCTCCTGTAGGACGGCCAGGGCCCCTTCGATCTGTTCCTTGGGTTGGAACCGATCGAGCGAGAGGCTTGGGCCGCCGTCGTGGACGGGATCGAGCGTCTCGATCGCGGCGGCTACCTTCCACCATCGGCCGTGGCTCGGATCGACGGAACAGGGGGTTTGGCCGGCTGGACGGCGGCTTTCTTCGACGCGGAGGCGGAAGACATGATTTACGAAGGATTTCTTTGAAGTGCGTAAGTGTCACTTCAAGTATCCGCCCGAGAACAGTGAGTGTTCTTCGGGACGGTAAATATAAAAAATCGAGGGTTGGATGCCCTTCCTCTAGTGCCAATTGTTGTTGCCCAAAATATTTATCCGAAGATTAATACTGCTGGAAGGCGGACAACAAACAACAATTGCGGGAGCACTTCCGAGAGTAGATAAATAATACAAGATTTGCCGGGTTTGTTAGGCCCGGGCTTGAATGCTCTCGCGAGATGTTATTAATACGAATATTCGTGGATACAAGTATTAATGAGAGAAATCTAAATACAATGAGTATAAAAAGACTCTGTTAATCCGGCTCTTGAGCGAAGCTCGGTGTTCTTCGTCCCGCCGATAATCTGCTCGAGGAGAAAAGGCCGGGAGAAGTAGGACCGAAAGAAAGCTGTTGCCAAGAGTTGGATGTTAGCCAAGTGTAAGTATTTTGCTTCTGTATGGTGTGAAATGCGGGAATGCAGACCCTTTTTCCAAGTGCAGGCTGCCCTCTTTATATAGGGGTTGAGGTGCCCTGTCTCCTAGTGGGCGATCGCCTTTCGGCATTTAATGTAATGGGGCGATCGTCCTAAAGGGCACATGGGCTGCCTGCCAAAAGTCCATAGATCCAGCCGGCGGCTAGCTGAGTGGCCCAATGAGGAGCCGGCACGCGTCCGGAAGTACTGTCACAGGAGGCCCCACTTTGTTACTTTCGGCGGACTTTGTCAGGGTAGGTGACAGGCTGTAGTCACATGTCTTGTCCGTCAGCTCCTTTCGCAGGTCTGGGCCCTGTTGGTAGGTGAGGTAGGTGACAGGTTTGTCAGCGCCTTTTGTGGATCTGCACGTGTGTGCTGTCATGTTTGCTCGGCCTTGGCCGACTGGATGGCCATCGGCCAGTCACTGAGGGTCGGCAATGGTCGGTCACCAAGGGTCGATCGGCAGATGCCCAGAGAGGTCGGTCACCAAGGGTCGATCGGCAGATGCCGAGAGAGGATCGTCCGCTAGTTGATCGCCAGGAGTCGGTCGCCGAGTACCGAGTGATGATCGTATCTGAGGTCGATCGCTCGGCACCGGGACTTGTCCTGGGACCTTCAGTTGGCCGATTTAGCTTGTCCGCTGGGTTGAGGCTCGGTCGCTGAGTCGCCGCCGCAGATCTGCCTTGGCCGCTCGGCAGTAAGTCGGTCGCTCGGCCTCGGAGGCGATCGCCGGTCGGAAGGTGTTAAATCTTGACACAACAATTGCCCCCTAGCTTGCTCCTATGTTGAAGACATGGGGCGAGGTGGTTCTTGCTGGCGATCGCGTCTGGATGAGGACGAGCGATCTGAGCCGACTTAGGACTCGGAATTGCTCTATCATAGACGATTTGCTTAGATATCTTTCGGTCTTGTACTGCAAAAACAACATTGGCGATCCCCCATGGAAACTTGGTGGTTTCGCTTTGTTTGAGGAATCGTGCACAGTCGCGGAGATCGATGGACCGACCCCATGACCGTGTCTTGGTGCGCGAAGACAATGAGTGTCTCGTGACTCACTTTATTATGAGGGTCCTCTGTTAGGCTGCGCCTCGCCTCGTATTTAAACGAAGGGCGTGCGGTCTCGGTCTAGAGGAGTCCTTGCGCGGGGCAGCGTCGGATGAATCAACTCCACGCCCGCGGCTTGTTAGCTCTGCTTCCACCTCGGCCAGCCATGGAGATGGCCGACCTCGACGGTGTACGTTGAGACGGGGATTGTGGCATGTGTCCACTGATTAATGTTGGAGAGCCCTCCGACTACGCCGGCCTCGTATTTAAACGAAGGGCGGGCGATCTCGGCCGAAAGGGACCTTGCATGGCCGAAGCAGCCGGTTCCATCGACTGCTAGGACCATGGCTTTATGATGTGCGGTGGAGGCGATCTTATGCCTTAGTCCGTCATGTTATATGCTGGACTGTAGATGGCGATCGTGTCCTCCGGACTGCGGATGATGTAGCGTGATGATCGGCAATCGGGCCGGAAGACGGCGATCGTCGCTCGGCTGCCGATCGCTTATTCGTAGGTCGATATTGGCGATCGGGCGGGAGATCGTCGTCCGGGTGCCGATCGCGCTGCTCACAGGCTAAGAAGAAACCTTTGCCTGGCCAGAAAATCTGCGGCTCTTGCCCGGAAGGCTGCGTAGGTCGTAGGTTGGGTCTTCGTGAGATGCCTGAACATAGGCGAAAAACCCTGAAATCCTCCTAGGACCGCGTAGAGGGCGGTCTCATCGCTTATGGGCTCGCCATTGAGGATGATTACGTCTACCCGGTCGATGTAGTCCGAGTCGGACTCTTCTTCTCCCTGCTTGATTTGCATCATGCGAAGGGGACCCTCGGGCCGACGACCACGGTGGCGAAGTACTCGGTGAAGCCGTGCGCCACTCGTTAAAGGAGCCAATGGACCGAGGTGGCAATGAAGTGTACCACCGGTGGGCGAGGTCGTCCAGCGTCGGAGGGAACATTCGGCATCCGGTCGCGTCGATGCCCCACACCCGATCATGTAGATGTTGAACTTCCTCAGGTGCACTTGGGGTCCGATCGCCCTCGTACACGGGTGTTTGCGGGGGAGCGATCTGTCCGCACGGGGCGAGCTCGATGTCGATCGCGAGCGGCTCGCTTGGCCCGGCGATCGTCTTCTTGGCGCCCGCCCGGATTCCAGGAGCGCCTTCATGTCGTTGAGTTGACGTTGCATCGCGGCCATTGCCGTGGCTTGGTCACTTGCCGATCGGCTTTGGGAGCAGGAGCCGAGGCGATCGTGTACCGATCTCCGGGCTCCGCGCCGCCGGCCTCGGCAATTCGGCGAGGGGAGCCAGCTGGGCGCCTGCAGGAGTCGGGTAGGCCGAGATCCCGGTGACGGACTCAAACTCCGTCGTCTCGTAGGCCGGGCCGGATGCCCGCAGCTGAGTCGGGTCACCGCCTGTGCGATCGAAGAGAGGTGCCTGGCGCGAGCGCCTCTTCCTGCGACGGAGCCTCCTGGCGATCGCTCGGCCAGTGACGCCTTGAGCTTCCGTTTGGACTTCCGGCGGACGGCCGAGGGGGCGATAGCAGGAGGCGCATTGAGAGCACTCCGTCGCTCCTGTAGGACGGCCAGGGCCCCTTCGATCTGTTCCTTGGGTTGGAACCGATCGAGCGAGAGGCTTGGGCCGCCGTCCAGGGACGGGATCGAGCGTCTCTGACCGCGGCGGCTACCTTCCACCATCGGCTGTGGCTCGGACTGGGACGGAACAGGGGGTTTGGCCGGCTGGACGGCGGCTTTCTTCGACGCGGAGGCGGAAGACATGATTTCTGAAGGATTTCTTTGAAGTGCAGTAAGTGTCACTTCAAGTATCTGCCCCGAGAACAGTGAGTGTTCTTCGGGACGGTAAGTATAAAAAATCGAGGGTTGGATGCCCTTCCTCTAGTGCCAATTGTTGTTGCCCAAAATATTTATCCGAAGATTAATACTGCTGGAAGGCGGACAACAAACAACAATTGCGGGAGCACTTCCGAGAGTAGATAAATAATACAAGATTTGCCGGGTTTGTTAGGCCCGGGCTTGAATGCTCTCGCGAGATGTTATTAATACGAATATTCGTGGATACAAGTATTAATGAGAGAAATCTAAATACAATGAGTATAAAAAGACTCTGTTAATCCGGCTCTTGAGCGAAGCTCGGTGTTCTTCGTCCCGCCGATAATCTGCTCGAGGAGAAAAGGCCGGGAGAAGTAGGACCGAAAGAAAGCTGTTGCCAAGAGTTGGATGTTAGCCAAGTGTAAGTATTTTGCTTCTGTATGGTGTGAAATGCGGGAATGCACTTTTTCCAAGTGCAGGCTGCCCTCTTTATATAGGGGTTGAGGTGCCCTGTCTCCTAGTGGGCGATCGCCTTTCGGCATTTAATGTAATGGGGCGATCGTCCTAAAGGGCACATGGGCTGCCTGCCAAAAGTCCATAGATCCAGCCGGCGGCTAGCTGAGTGGCCCAATGAGGAGCCGGCCCGCGTCAGAAATCATCACGGGAGGCCCCACTTTGTTACTTTCGGCGGACTTTGTCGGGGTAGGTGACAGTGTAGTCACATGTCTTGTCCGTCGGCTCCTTTCGCAGTCCAGGCCCTGTTGGTAGGTGAGGTAGGTGACAGGTTTGTCAGCGCCTTTTGTGGATCTGCACGTGTGTGCTGTCATGTTTGCTCGGCCTTGGCCGACTGGATGGCCATCGGCCAGTCACTGAGGGTCGGCAATGGTCGGTCACCAAGGGTCGATCGGCAGATGCCCAGAGAGGTCGGTCACCAAGGGTCGATCGGCAGATGCCGAGAGAGGATCGTCCGCTAGTTGATCGCCAGGAGTCGGTCGCCGAGTAACGAGTGATGATCGTATCTGAGGTCGATCGCTCGGCACCGGGACTTGTCCTGGGACCTTCAGTTGGCCGATTTAGCTTGTCCGCTGGGTTGAGGCTCGGTCGCCTGGTCGCTGCTCGGCAGATCTGCCTTGGCCGCTCGGCAGTAAGTCGGTCGCTCGGCCTCGGAGGCGATCGCCGGTCGGAAGGTGTTAAATCTTGACACAACAATTGCCCCCTAGCTTGCTCCTATGTTGAAGACATGGGGCGAGGTGGTTCTTGCTGGCGATCGCGTCTGGATGAGGACGAGCGATCTGAGCCGACTTAGGACTCAGACTTGGGCTATCATAGTCGATTGGCTTAGCTATCTTTCGGTCTTGTACCTGCAAAAAACAACATTGGCCGATCCCCCATGGAAACTTGGTGGTTTCGCTTTGTTTGAGGAATCGTGCACAGTCGCGGAGATCGATGGACCGACCCCATGACCGTGTCTTGGTGCGCGAAGACAATGAGTGTCTCGTGACTCACTTTATTATGAGGGTCCTCTGTTAGGCTGCGCCTCGCCTCGTATTTAAACGAAGGGCGTGCGGTCTCGGTCTAGAGGAGTCCTTGCGCGGGGCAGCGTCGGATGAATCAACTCCACGCCCGCGGCTTGTTAGCTCTGCTTCCACCTCGGCCAGCCATGGAGATGGCCGACCTCGACGGTGTACGTTGAGACGGGGATTGTGGCATGTGTCCACTGATTAATGTTGGAGAGCCCTCCGACTACGCCGGCCTCGTATTTAAACGAAGGGCGGGCGATCTCGGCCGAAAGGGACCTTGCATGGCCGAAGCAGCCGGTTCCATCGACTGCTAGGACCATGGCTTTATGATGTGCGGTGGAGGCGATCTTATGCCTTAGTCCGTCATGTTATATCTTTGGATGTAGATGGCGATCGTGTCCTCGGATCGCGGATGATGTAGCGTGATGATCGGCAATCGGGCCGGAAGACGGCGATCGTCGCTCGCCGCCGATCGCTTATTCGTAGGTCGATATTGGCGATCGGGCGGGAGATCGTCGTCGGTGCCGATCGCGTGTTGCTCACGGAGCTAAGAAGAAACCTTTGCACGGCCGGAAAATCTGCGGCTCTTGCCGGAAGGCTGCGTAGGTCGTAGGTTGGGTCTTCGTGAGATGCCCGAACATAGGCGAAAAACCCCGAAATCCTCCTAGGACCGCGTAGAGGGCGGTCTCATCGCTTATGGGCTCGCCATTGAGGATGATTACGTCTACCCGGTCGATGTAGTCCGAGTCGGACTCTTCTTCTCCCCGCTTGATTTGCATCATGCGAAGGGGACCCTCGGGCCGACGACCACGGTGGCGAAGTACTCGGTGAAGCCGTGCGCCGGCTCGTTAAAGGAGCCAATGGACCGAGGTGGCAATGAAGTGTACCACCGGTGGGCGAGGTCGTCCAGCGTCGGAGGAACATTCGGCATCAGTCGCGTCGATGCCCCACACCCGATCATGTAGATGTTGAACTTCCTCAGGTGCACTTGGGGTCCGATCGCCCCTCGTACACGGGTGTTTGCGGGGAGCGATCTGTGCCGCACGGGGCGAGCTCGATGTCGATCGCGAGCGGCTCGCTTGGCCGGCGATCGTCTTCTTGGCGCCGCCTGGATTCCAGAGCGCCTTCATGTCGTTGAGTTGACGTTGCATCGCGGCCATTGCCGTGGCTTGGTCACTTCTTGATCGGCTTTGGGAGCAGGAGCCGAGGCGATCGTGTACCGATCTCCGGCTCACGCCGCCCGGCCTCGGCAATTCGGCGAGGAGCGACGGCTAGGGCGCCTTCCGGGAGTCGGGTAGGCCGAGCTCTGGTGACGGACTCAAACTCCGTCGTCTCGTAGCCGGGGCCGGATCGCCCGCAGCTGTGTCGGGTCACCGCCTGTGCGATCGAAGACAGAGGTGCCCCGGCGAGCGCCTCTTCTGCGGACGGGAGCCTCTGGCGATCGCTCGGCAGTGACGCCTTGAGCTTGCGTTTGGACTTCCGGCGGACGGCCGAGGGGGCGATAGCAGGAGGCGCATTGAGAGCACTCCGTCGCTCCCGTAGGATCGCCAGGGCCCCTTCGATCTGTTCCTTGGTTTGGAACCGATCGAGCGAGAGGCTTGGGCCGCCGTCCAGGGACGGGATCGAGCGTCTCTGACCGCGGCGGCTACCTTCCACCATCGGCTGTGGCTCGGACTGGGACGGAATAGGGGGTTTGGCCGGCTGGACGGCGGCTTTCTTCGACGCGGAGGCTAAGACATGATTCGAAGGATTTCTTTGAAGTGCAGTAAGTGTCACTTCAAGTATCTGCCCCGAGAACAGTGAGTGTTCTTCGGGACGGTAAGTATAAAAAATCGAGGGTTGGATGCCCTTCCTCTAGTGCCAATTGTTGTTGCCCAAAATATTTATCCGAAGATTAATACTGCTGGAAGGCGGACAACAAACAACAATTGCGGGAGCACTTAGGAGTAGATAAATAATACAAGATTTGCCGGGTTTGTTAGGCCCGGGCTTGAATGCTCTCGCGAGATGTTATTAATACGAATATTCGTGGATACAAGTATTAATGAGAGAAATCTAAATACAATGAGTATAAAAAGACTCTGTTAATCCGGCTCTTGAGCGAAGCTCGGTGTTCTTCGTCCCGCCGATAATCTGCTCGAGGAGAAAAGGCCGGGAGAAGTAGGACCGAAAGAAAGCTGTTGCCAAGAGTTGGATGTTAGCCAAGTGTAAGTATTTTGCTTCTGTATGGTGTGAAATGCGGGAATGCAGACCCTTTTTCCAAGTGCAGGCTGCCCTCTTTATATAGGGGTTGAGGTGCCCTGTCTCCTAGTGGGCGATCGCCTTTCGGCATTTAATGTAATGGGGCGATCGTCCTAAAGGGCACATGGGCCGCTGCCAAAGTCCATAGATCCGGCGGCTAGCTGAGTGGCCCAATGAGGAGCCGGCACGCGTCCGGAAGTACTGTCACAGGAGGCCCCACTTTGTTACTTTCGGCGGACTTTGTCAGGGTAGGTGACAGGCTGTAGTCACATGTCTTGTCCGTCAGCTCCTTTCGCAGGTCTGGGCCCTGTTGGTAGGTGAGGTAGGTGACAGGTTTGTCAGCGCCTTTTGTGGATCTGCACGTGGGTGCTGTCCTGTTTGCTCGGCCTTGGCCGACTGGATGGCCATCGGCCAGTCACTGAGGGTCGGCAATGGTCGGTCACCAAGGGTCGATCGGCAGATGCCCAGAGAGGTCGGTCACCAAGGGTCGATCGGCAGATGCCGAGAGAGGGTCGTCCGCTAGTTGATCGCCAGGAGTCGGTTGCCGAGTACCGAGTGATGATCGTATCTGAGGTCGATCGCTCGGCACCGGGACTTGTCCTGGGACCTTCAGTTGGCCGATTTAGCTTGTCCGCTGGGTTGAGGCTCGGTCGCCTGGTCGCTGCTCGGCAGATCTGCCTTGGCCGCTCGGCAGTAAGTCGGTCGCTCGGCCTCGGAGGCGATCGCCGGTCGGAAGGTGTTAAATCTTGACACAACAGTCGGGTTACCATTTGGGAGATCGGAAATGAATTTTTCCCAGCCATTGTCTATGAATTTTTGGATGAACGGGCTAGTGATAGTGTCTCTATCCAAATCGCCAATGAAATCATCAAGATTGAACAGTGTTTCCTTAATGCACTTTGTGTTTTGATTTCTTTGCGGTGGTGCCGGTCCTTGAGACGACGAACCGACCTTTTCTTTTCCTTTTGATGATTTCTTTGGTGCCATCCCTGAAATTAAACAAAATCAAATTCCTTTTCATCACACGACTATAATCATCAAGCAATACCAATAAAAACATAAAAAAAATTCAAAGATTTTCGTTGTGGCATTTCGTCGGATACCTTGAGTTCATAGTTTTTTTAACAAATTTTTTCATTCAAACTCAAATCCACAAAGTCACCACAAATCAATGAATCGAATTACCACACAAATA
This sequence comes from Orobanche coerulescens, assembly GCA_033398695.1. Lineage (NCBI taxonomy): Eukaryota > Viridiplantae > Streptophyta > Magnoliopsida > Lamiales > Orobanchaceae > Orobanche > Orobanche coerulescens. The sequence continues at coordinate 52,431,173 of CM065801.1, read as the reverse complement.
TCGACAATACTAACAACTAAACATGATTTAATCAATGAATCATACGGAAATAAGAATCGAAAAACAAATATGAAGTGAAAAACTAAAAACTAAAACTCAAAAATATATAAATTGTAACAAGGATTGAAAGAAAACCTGATGATTTATGTGTTAATGTTGATAAGATAATGAATTGTATTGAAGAATTTGAGTTTTAGAAAGTAGGGATTGATAGGGGAAATTTTTTTTCGCACTGCCGGTCTTCTGGTTTCTCGTCTGGTTTGAAATGTATTGCCAAGGCCGTTTTTTTTAATACAGGCGTGTAGTTACGGCCGTAACATACCCAAGTTATGGCCGTATGATGCATTCGTTTTTCTAACATGATTTTAAGTTACGGCCGTATCCTTCCAGAATTACGGCCGTATGAGTCTTTCGTTTTTCGGACCTTGTTTTAAGATACGGCCGTAACATGCAGGAGTTACGGCCGTATAAAGCATTCAATTTTTTTTAGGATTATAAGGTTACAGCCGTAACAATAAGTAGTTACGGCCGTAAGGTGCATTCGTTAAAATCATGATACTACTTACGGCCGTATTATTTTGGATCCGGCCGTATATATATATATATATATATATATATATATATATATATATATTTTATATATATATATATATATATATATATTTTTTGGTTTTTTAAGTTTTAATGTGTTTTTTAGAAAATTATAATTATTATATGTGTGAGAATAATGAAAGAAAGACTCCCTGGATTTTATGAATGATATGATCCTTGCTCTTGTTGTTGAATCTTTCCGTGTTACCCCCAAACTTATTTTGCGAAATAATAGAGATTGGGTTGCCTCCCAATAAGCGCTTTGTTTAACGTCCTTAGCTTGACTTCTCGTCAGATTAATTAGGTATTTCCAGCATTATGATTGACTTTGCTGTCGAGAATTCTCCTCCCAAATATGGCTTTAACCGTTGGCCGTTTACTTTGAAACTCCCGTCGGTTGTATTATAAATCTCCAAAGCTCCATGAGAAAACACCTCTTTGATCATGTAAGGGCCCGTCCATCGTGATCGCAGCTTTTCCGGAAACAGACGCAGTCGTGCATTAAAAAGCAGAACTTGGTCTCCTGTTTTAAAATCTCTTCTTAGAATTCTGCTGTCATGCCATCTTTTTGTTTTTTCTTTGTAGATTTTGGCATTTTCATATGAGTCGAGTCGGATTTCATCAAACTCATTTAACTACAACAATCTTTTATTTCCAGTCAACTGTTCGTCAAAGTTTAATTTTTTTTATAGCCCCAAAGGCTCGATGTTCAAGTTCTACTGGCAGGTGACAGACTTTTCCAAAAACCAGACGAAATGGAGACATGCCTATCGGTGTCTTATAAGCTGTTCTGTAAGCCCAGAGCGCATCATCCAGCTTTTTCGACCAATCTTTCCGAGATGAGTCGACTGTCATCTCAAGTATATGTTTCAGTTCACGATTGGAAACCTCGACTTGTCCACTGGTTTGTGGGTGATAAGAGGTAGCGACACGGTGTTTTACTCCGAATTTGGTCAATAGAGCCTTAACCTGGTGATTGCAGAAATGAGATCCGCCATCACTGATAATAACTCTCGGAGTTCCGAAGCGAGTGAATATATTTTTCTTTAGAAAATTTACCACGACCTTAGCTTCGTTTGTTGGTAATGCAACAGCCTCCACCCCATTTAGATACGTAGTCCACAGCTACAAGGATGTATTCATTAGAAAACGATGATGGAAAGGGTCCCATGAAATCAATTCCCCAAACGTCGAAGATTTCAACTTCAAGGATGAAATTCATTGGCATTTCATTTCTTTTTGACATGTTTCCATGTATTTGGCACCGGTCACACTTCGAGACAAGTGTATGTGCATCTTTGAACAAAGTGGGCCAATAGAATCCTGCTTCAAGAATTTTTGCTGCTGTTTTTGAACCCCCAAAATGTCCTCCATAGTGAGAGGAATGACATCTTTCTAAAACCTTCTCCATTTCTTATTCCGGTATGCATCTCCGGATGATTTGATCAGGTCCTCGTCTGAACAATAGAGGATCTTCCCAGTAATAATATTTCAATTCGGAGAAGAATTTTTTCTTTTGATGATGGGAAAAATTTGGGTGAATTATTCCACTAACAAGGAAATTAACGATGTCAGCATACCATGGTGCATTTTGTTTTTCCTCCTTCTCTTGAGCATTGTTTTGGTCTAGTCTAGAGAGATGATCCGCCACTTGGTTTTCTGTTCCCTTTCTGTCTCTGATTTCTATGTCGAATTCTTGCATAAGTAGAACCCATCGGATTAGCCTTGACTTTGCATCTTGCTTTGTCATCAAATATTTCAAAGCTGAATGATCAGTGTAGACAATGACCTTCGATCCCAATAAGTAGGATCGAAATTTATCAAAGGCATAAACCACTACAAGCATCTCTTTTTCAGTTGTTGTGTAGTTCAGCTGAGCATCATTCATAGTCCTGCTAGCATAATGGATCACATGCATCATTTTGTCCTTCTTCTGGCCCATCACAGCCCCCACGGAATAATCACTTGCATCGCACATCAAAATGAATGGAATAGTCCAATCTGGAGAAATGATGATTGGAGATGATGTAAGCTTATCCTTCAAAGTTGCAAAGGCCGCGTGGCATTCATTTGTGAAAAGGAATGGTGTATCTTTATCAAGCAAAGAACAGAGAGGTTTTGCTATTTTTGAGAAATCTTTTATGAACCTCCGATAGAATCCTGCATGCCCGAGAAAACTCCTTACTCCTTTCACCGAAATTGGTGGAGGAAGTTTTGCAATCACTTGGATATTTGCCTTATTGACTTCAATTCCATGTTGTGAGATTCTATGGCCAAGTACGATTCCTTCTTGGACCATGAAGTGACATTTCTCCCAATTGAGAACTAGATTTGTGTCTTCACATCTTTCCAATACCATGCCTAAGTGATTTAGGCATTTATCAAATGAATCTCCGGAAATCGAGAAATCGTCCATGAAAACTTCAATGAATTTTTCAACCATGTCTGAGAATATTGACACCATGCATCTCTGAAATGTGGCTGGAGCATTGCACAATCCGAATGGGATTCTTCTATAGGCAAATGTTCCATAAGGGCATGTGAATGTTGTTTTCTCTTGGTCTTCTGGGGCTATTACGATTTGGTTGTACCCTGAATAGCCATCGAGAAAACAGTAGTAAGAATGTCCCGCCAATCTATCGAGCATTTGATCAATAAATGGGAGTGAAAAATGATCTTTTCTGGTCGTTTTGTTGAGCTTCCTGTAATCAATGCACATTCTCCATCCTGTGATGGGTCGTGTTGGTATAAGTTCATTGTGCTCGTTCTCTATGATTGTGATTCCACTCTTTTTGGACACCATATGTACAGGGCTCACCCATGGACTATCTGAGATTGGATAAATGATTCCTGCGTCAAGTAATTTAAGAATCTTTGCCTTCACAATTTCCTTCATGTTTGGATTCAAACGTCGTTGATGCTCAATTGAAGGTTTGCAGTCATCTTCCATCAAAATTTTGTGAGTGCATATAGAGGGGATTATTCCTCTAATGTCCGCAATAGTCCATCCAATTGCTCTTTTGTGATTCCTCAATACCCTTAGAAATTTCCCTTCTTCTAGTTCGGTCAATATGTTAGATATGATGACCGGAAGTGTAGAGGAAACGCCTAAGTAAACGTATCTCAAATGTGTGGGTAGAGGTTTGAGATCAAGTATTGGAGCTTCTTGTAAAGAAGGGATGGGTTTAGCGGAGCTTGTCCCCAATTCTTCAAAATGTGAATGCCTTCTTAATGTAACACCCCCAGAATACATCCGGAAATGTTACACGCCGTAGGCCCTTCTTACAAGGATCTACAAGGCTAAACTCTACTAGACTACAAAATGATTGACCGACCGGGGTCAATCTAAATACAATGCAGACCAACAAGGTCATTAAACAATTCAGAAACAAATGAACTTTACATCTCAATGACAAAAATAAACTTGAACACAGAAAATAACGACAACTCAATTTAATAAATGAAAACTACACCCATGCAAGGGTGAATACTCGAACGACAGAGAATTACCGACCAAATGAAACAAAAGAAAAGACTCTGACTCTGGTGTGATTAGTATCATTGTCCTTCATCTCCTTCCCAGCCAATCCGGTGACTGCTCCCGAGCTGCCAAATCCTGAGCGCATAATAGGCACCCACCCCCCGAAAACTCGGGGGTTAGCAAACTGGAATTCTGCTAGTGCAAGTACATAATATACAAGATATACGAATAATAACAACACAAAGCTCAACAGTCGTGAAACCTTAACACAAACCATACATTTAAATGGTCAACACAGAATAACATTACATACACAAGGTGAAAGATAATCACATTGTCATATTCTCCTTACAGAACATAACACCAATGAAACTTTAAACGAGCCCAAGGAGTAAAAAAAAATCCTTTTTTTATAAAAGGAAAAGTATTTAGATAAGAAAGTTCGAAAACATTAATATTGACTCGGGCCATACTGGGGTTTTGAAAATCAAATGGAAATACTTTAGAAAATACTTCAAAAGCTCTCGGGTCTTTGACCCAACATATGGAAAACAATTTGCAAGTAAACCATTACAACGTTATTCGGGGTCCTCGACCCAAATGATAAAGCACTATCACAAGCGAATCATTACAGCATCTCACGGGGTTCTCGGCCCAATCCAAATAATATCATCACGAGATCAAATCTCAACATCTCACGGGGTCCTCGACCGAATACACAGAATAATCAACATAGTAGTACAATCTAAGGCACAGCCCCTGATTCGACAAATCCTGCTCAAGACCCCTGATTAATTAACCCTCAGAGATCTCGTCAAATATCCTGGGTTAATTAACCCTGATACCAACATTTAAAACAAGTTGGAACGAACTCCAGAAACACAATTCGCGGTCTACATCAAGACCAACATTTTAAAGCAAGTTGCAAAGATTTAAATTTTGAAAATCATTTGGTAACGGGGTCTTAGCTATCACTCAAATATCCGTTACCAATAAGCCTGCCAGGCGCCTCCCTTGCACACCTGTGTACCGGCGTTCACTCCACTATATTGGCCGCCCATTGCACATGTCACCGTGCCGGCGTTCACTCCCATAGGACCCGCCCCTTGCTCGCGCATTAAGTAACACCGGTGTTCACCAATCATATAGAGCCGCTCATTGCAGCGTACATCAGGCCGGAGTGCACGCCCCGCCCTCAGAGGTACCCGGATATGACGTCTCTCATAACAAGTATTCACATTATTACAAACACCAAGCACAGTCAACCGTTGCAACAATTATCAAATTAGTTCATCAATTCACATAATTTATTCGCCAGTACGCAACTACGCAAAATAAACAACTCGCACGTTATTCATCAAGACTTAGCACATTAGGCCTTCAACACTATCAATCAATACTACATAAATATCCTTATATCGTAACTCAGCTGTAAATACAAACATTACCATATTACCTCTATAAATATTATTCGTACTTTAGTCTAAGTTGAGTACGTCGACTAATATTGGTATGAATCATCCAACATTTATCTCCATATGTATATTTATATACATATACATATATCTATACATATATCCACGCATATCTATGCAGATATTCATAACATGATTCATACACTTCAGCAACAATGATTTCACGTAATTATAATTCATATATCAAGGTACTTGCCTTGGTAATCTCTCGCGAATACTCCGGAAATACAGTTGATTGGAACAATCCGGAACTCCAACGGAAACGACGATCGGAAAGGCTCAACACTGGATTATCGTAGGAAATTCGTCCTTAATATCCTATCATTAAATAAACAATCAATCACACGAGGAAAAGTATAAAAAGATGGCCGAACCCTAACTGTTCTCTTTGTAACGTACGTTACACACATACGTAACGTACGTTACGTCTGCACGTTAGCGCACGTAAGCTACAAGTATTAGCGCATGCTAAGCATACATTGGACAGTTCTTCTCAGTTCAGACGACTGCCTTGCGTGAGGGTATAAAGTACGTAATGCATAGAGCTTAACGTACATTATATTCACACATATCATACTCATGTGAATCATAATGATCCTACGGTGTTGATGTCTATGAATTCCAGGTTAATCCTCCCATCATAAGACTCACTCCAAATCTTGATTATAGATCCTCAAAGGTAGTTCGGAAAATCTGAGGTTGTTACCAACATTAAGTCTATGATCATTATGGAAACACCATACAATACGGTTTATTAATCTCAGAAATTTTACCTTACTTGATCATCATAACAAGAGTCCGACTATAACGTTCTTAACTCGGGTAACTAAAGCATGAACATTCCAACTTCCAAAAACATGGTGTTCGGCTAAAAATCATCTATGGAGCTTAATAATCCCGGTGGTATGTGTAATATCCGCAATTTTCGATTTTCGGTAAATTTCTTTTTTCGGTCGGAGTCCGTTTTGACGACTCGCTCATGTCCGTTTCGTCATTCTGAGAATGATTAATTCTACACTTTTTGACATCCGAGTTCGTTTCGGTGTCGTTTCGTTGAGTTCCGTGCTTTTTAGCGACTTTTCCGCGCTTGAGTCCGATTCTTGCGAAACTCATTCGAAACTGCTGTTTCGAGTTTCCTGTAAGTCCGTTTAACTTTGTTAGACGTGTTGTGAACTTCGGTTTGGTTATTCGATCACGTATCGTGATTTCCGGGCGTTTTGGGCCATTTTGTAATTTCTTGAAAGTTACGGGTATCCGTATCTGTAATTGCTGACTCGACCCATTTCTTGGTCGCGTATGATTAATTATGGTATTATGTTTTCATTTCGGGTCGTTGATGTCGTCCGCGAACTTTTCGTCGTGTTCGTTCCGTGCGTTTTCGGAAATCGGGTCGTCGAGCCCTGACGGTTGCGGGACTGTCCGGACGGTTGCGGGACTGGCCGGACGATTGCGGGCACCGGCCGGACGGGTGCGGCAGGAAACGGCGTAGCGCACGCTACGGCCGGAAGGCTGCGCGCGCTAACCGGCAGGTGTAGCGCACGCTGCCGGATGGCCTAACGCACGCTAGCGGGCCTGGACAGTGGAGTCCTGGGGGTTCTGGAATCGGTCAGGCTCGGCAGGTAGCGCACGCTACTGTCGGACGCTGCGTACGCTACGGCCGGCAGGTAGCGCACGCTACGGCCGGAAGGCTGCGCACGCTACCTGGCCGGCGGCACCCTAGTCCGGCAAGGATCGCGGCTGGGCCGAGAAGACGCTAGCTCGGCACTTAGCGCTAGTCGGCCCAAGATAAATGTGGTGAGCAATCACATTTCATTTCGTTTTCACTTCCTTCCTTCTCCGTCATGGGTGGCGATTCATGGGTCACGAAGCCATGTTGTTTAACAACAAATCCATGAAGTTCTTGAGTTCATAACATCAATCAATCGTCCGTTATCATCCTTTGATCCAGCGAATCAAGGTAATCTTCCTTAGAACCCTAATTTCGTGAATTTGGGGATTTTTGCATTTTCGTCCGATTCGTTCCGTGTTGTTGATTAATTCATGATGGGTATGATTAATCTTGGTAGTATTCTTGTGTTTAACATCATTTAATCCATTGTTCTTCGTCGAATCGAAGTATATTTCTTGATTTCCTTCGAATTGACTTTTTGGGGGATTTGTCCCCGATCTCGTTTTTCATCCGTTTTCGATGGATCGATTATGGTTAAATGATGTTGTTAAACATATTCTATGGATTGTATATCCATATTTCAACTTGGAATTCCATTTTCGGGTTTTGACGGAACGAATCGTGTTCTTGGCCGTTTTGGGGGAAATCCTTGAACTTTCGACATTTGTTCTTTGAATTCAGCGGCTTTGGGTCGTACTTTGGAATTCATTTTCGTTGTTATTGTTTTCATTCGTAGTTTATTGTTGTGTATTGTCGTTCGGTGGAGTCGGCGAGTTCGTAGTCGGTTCGTGCCAACCTACTTCGGCCGATTCTCCGCGTTGTGGTTATTCGAGGCAAGTACCTTGCCCATATTTTTCTCGTTTTATGGATGTGATGATCGGTGTTCGTCTTTATGTGTTTGTTTGGTTATTTGAATTGAAGTTTCAAAAGATTTCGGTTTGGCCTCGTTAAAGGCTCTCTTTCAAAACGCGTGTGTGTTTGGTGAACGTTGTGTTTTGGGAATTGATTATGATTTGATCATTTTAAACGTTGGAGGCTTTGATGATATCCTTGTTGTCTAAAAGTTATGGAATCGTGTATTCCGTGTTTAATCTTGTTATTGTATTTTGAAGAGTTTGATAATGGTGTCGGATTAGTGGCCATCTCTAGTAAGTATTCTTGATGAACTTACATTCTTAGCATATTAGTATTGCATGAGTAACGTGTGTGTGTGTATGCTCACTATGGGTTAGATCCGACGGGGTCTCGGTAGGGGTCCACGGAGGGGTGGATCCGCGAGCTTGATTTTAACCACTATGGGTTAGATCCGATGGGGTCTCGGTAGGGGTCCACGGAGGGGTGGATCCACGGTTAATTGTGGTGCATTTTACAAACGTGATTTGATTATGGCATTTCCGGAAATGAGTGCTTTTGAACGGTTTTCATGATTGCATGCATTGACTAAGTGTGTAAGAGGTAAGTTGTTCGTTTGGCCTACTTGGCTTGGATGGCACTAGAGTATTTTGTTGTTTGTTTTAAATCCTTTATTTGTGGATTTTGATGTTGGGAGACGAACCTTGTGGTCGTTCTTGTGTACTGTGAGTTGATGAGATTTGGGGCTAAAATCCCAAGGGTGTTATAAAAGTCATTTTACGAATTTGGGGCTAAAATCCCAATGGTTTTATAAAAGTCGTTTTACGGATTTGGGGCTAAAATCCCAACGGTTTGGTAAATGTCATTTTTCGGAAAGTAAACCTTTGGGGCGGTGACCCCTTTTGTCTTTTGGTTTTCGAAAAGTAGGATTTGATAATCCTAAATTGTTTTCTATTAAAACTCCCGATGGTATTTCAAATCATTTTATAAATTGTTTCCCTTGATATTTTGATCTTGAAATTTGGGAAGTATTTACTCAACTCTTGCCTCGGGAAGTGTTCATCCTGTCGTATTTGAATCTTTGAGGATTCCGAATTATTATCGTTCGTGGAATGTGAATTGTATGGCTCGTATTTGCACTTTGTTCTTGCACTAGCAAAACAGTGGAGTTTTGCTAACCCCCGAGTATTCGGGGGGTGGATGTCTGTTTTGCATTCAGGTTTTGGAGCATAACACGTGGTCGGCACGAAGGATGATGAAAGATGATCGATACTAATCACATGAGGAACCGTACATCGTGTGTTGGTTCGATTGTACTTTATTTTCCATTGCTATATTGTTCCGTTATGCGGGTGTGGTTGTATTTTGTCCCTCGTGGGCATGAGTTGTATTTGAGTTGTATGTATTTGTGGAAAGACCAAATCGGTCTCATCGAGTCATTTTAGCCTGAAAGGCATGGTTGAGTTGTTATATGTCGTTACCGGCTGGTAGATCCTTGAGGAAAGGTTCTACGGCGTGTAATATCCTCGAGCGGATTGGGGTGTTACATAAATGGTATCAGAGCTTAGGTTGAGGAAACCTAGGCTGTCGGGTCAAGTCGTGTTGTTTGAGTCTTGTTTTGTCGGATTTTATCTGACTGAGTCGTGTCGCGACGCGTCGTTTGAGTTTGTTGGTCGTGATTAGTATCGTGGGGCGATCATCATCTTCGTGCGACCTGTGGAAGTAAGTCTCCCTTCTTTGTATTGTGCCTCGTGTGACACGAGCTATTTTATGATTATTTGTTAAGTAATGGAATCCTTATGTGAATTTTGATTTCACGATATGTATTTAGTCGACTCTCGTATTTGATTTATACGAGGAGTGTCGTCGCTTGTGATGTCTTTTTATTGTTGTTTTTGTCCATGGCTGATGATTTTCGAATCGATTTGCACGTTTTACAAGTTCTATTGTGGAAGCTTTGTGCTTATACGCGTTCGACTTATTCACTAGCCAGTGCGGGAGGGTATTTTATCAGTGGTTTTGTTCTGAATGTGGTATTTTATCGTTTATTTCCGTTTAAAGACATGTATTGTCTTGATTTTAAACTTTTTGATGCGTGTGCTAGGAGTTGTTTTAGTGAACGTCGATATGTGTGAGTTTTGGGCATTCTGGCCTATTGGATTTTTGAAAACCTTGAGTATCTTGGAAAAATAAATTTCGAGACATACTTTTCAAATGAGTTATTTTCTTGTGGTACATCCAAGGTGCCACAATATATTTCAAAAATTTTCTACTTCGAGGACCAAAATGCTTTGAGATATTTTCAATGTTTTAGAAACACTTTTATTTAGACCCGAGGGTCGAATATTACAAAGTTTTCACTAAGAGAAAGTATCTTCATTCTTATCAAATGCGAAATGGTTCTCCAATGTCTCGATAACGATGTTTCACGTTTGTACTTTTTGAAAGATGATACTCAAGATCAATCGGTGTTCTTCTAAATTATTTTTAAAATGAGGTTTTCGTTTTTAAAACATATCCATTCCCGTTTGAGGGCTGGGTATGTATGTACGATGTTCGCGTTTTCATTTTGATGGTTGCTCCAGTATGACCGAATTGGCGGTGTGAGCGTTGAGTCATTTTCCACACATTTGTTGTGTTAGCCCCTGTGAGAGGCGGGGTGTTGGTGTTGAATATTATCGCCTCGTAGTGATTCCTGCGTTGTCGCGCATGTGCGAGCTGTTAGAGCTTGGTTTGGTATGACCGTGTGCATCGGTGATGGTTCCGTTATGCGTCGGTTGTTTAATGTCTTGTTACCTTGCTCCCGTTTTTGTGAATTTCGTGGACGAGGTCGGAGGTAATGCCCGTACTATTTTGACTTCTGTATTTTCTCTTTCTCCAGTCTATCGATTCGCTCATGTTCGTTGACACTTTATGAACTTGTTCTGTATTTCGGTTTCATCGTTCGAACGAGCTGTGATCTTGTTGTGGGCCGATCTGGTTATCGGTGTGACTTTTTTTCGAGTTCGGTTCGATTCTTGTGAACCTTGTTCGGGAGTAACATCATTTGGTTCTACTAGTCCTTTTATTCGAAGGGATCGGATTTTGAACTTCTGTATATTCTACTTTGTCGACTCATTTATGTTCGTTGACATTTCTGAGCTTGTCCTGCCCTTGTTTTTGTTTATCGAACGAGTGTGATATCATTTCGGAATAACTCGTTTGTCGTTGTGACTTTTCAATCGCTATTCCCTTTCTTGTAGATCTTATGGGAATGCATGTCTTGTAGTTCTCACCAGATCATCCTGGGAGTTGTTGTTTGAACTTTATTGTTCTTCGTGATTCGAACATGATTCTTCGATTTTTGTTGTCTCGATCGTTGTGGTTCGATCGTTTGATTGTTCGGTTTTTATTGATCTCGTTCCGTGATTGGTGAACATTCAGGCTCCTTCGTAATTCCCTTCAGTTCGGGAAATTAGTTTCGTTTTCGATCTTCCAGCCCTTAGGCGGTGGAATTCCGTATTTGTTCAGCGTTTGACTCGCGTTTTGATCAATGTACCGTTAGGTTGGTCAATCGTATTGATTTTCGTTCGTTGTGTTTTGCGATTGTTCGGATAATTGACTTGATTGTATTATCCATTTGATGACTCTTGTCACTTGTTGGTTTTATTATATCCCTAACGGCGACGTTGTGTTGGTCGCCGTGGAGCGTGTTTTCACGCCGTATATTCCTTTGCGTTGTTTGTAACATTTCGCTGTTGGGCGTTAGTTACGCATTCTTGTGTATCTCGTTGAGTTTTTCCTGGCGGAATATATCTTCTCCCTACTTGTTTTAAGTTTCGGGACGAAACTTTTTTTAAGGAGGGTAGAATGTAATATCCGCAATTTTCGATTTTGGGTAAATTTATTTTTTCGATCGGAGTCCGTTTTGACGACTCACTCATGTCCGTTTCGTCATTCTGAGAATGATTAATTCTACACTTTTTGACATCTGAGTTCGTTTCGGTGTCGTTTCGTTGAGTTCCGTACTTTTTAGCGACTTTTCCGCGCTTGAGTCCGATTCTTGCGAAACTCATTCGAAACTGCTGTTTCGAGTTTCCTGTAAGTCCGTTTAACTTTGTTAGATGTGTTGTGAACTTCGGTTTGGTTATTCGATCACGTATCGTGATTTCCGGGCGTTTTGGGCCATTTTGTAATTTCTTGAAAGTTACGGGTATCCGTATCTGTAATTGTTGACTCGACCCATTTCTTGGTCGCGTATGATTAATTATGGTATTATGTTTTCATTTCGGGTCGTTGATGTCGTCCGCGAACTTTTCGTCGTGTTCGTTCCGTGCGTTTTCGGAAATCGGGTCGTCGAGCCCTGACGGTTGCGGGATCGTCTGGACGGTTGCGGGATGGCCGGACGATTGCGGGCACCGGCCGGACGGGTGCGAGAACCGGCGAGCGCCTTCTGGCCGGAAAGGCTGCGCGCTTAACCGGCAGTGTAACGACGCCGGATGGCCTAACGACGCTTAGCGGGCACAGACAGTGGAGTCACAGGGTTACGGAATCGGTCGAGGCTCGGCGGGTAGCGCACGCCATCGTGTCGGACGCTACGGCCGGGTAGCGCACGCTACGGCCGGAAGGCTGCGACGCTACTGGCGGCGGCCTTAGTCCGTATACTCTTGGATCGCGGCTTGGGCCGATAAGCGCACGCTAGCTCGGGCACTTAGCGCTAGTCCGGCCCAATATAAATGTGGCTGAGCAGTCACATTTCATTTCGTTTTTCACTTCCTTCCTTCTCCGTCCGCGGGTGGCGATTCATGGGTCACGAAGCCATGTTGTTTAACAACAAATCCATGAAGTTCTTGAGTTCATAACATTAATCAATCGTCCGTTATCATCCTTTGATCCAGCGAATCAAGGTAATCTTCCTTAGAACCCTAATTTCGTGAATTTGGGGATTTTTGCATTTTCGTCCGATTCGTTCCGTGTTGTTGATTAATTCATGATGGGTATGATTAATCTTGGTAGTATTCTTGTGTTTAACATCATTTAATCCATTGTTCTTCGTCGAATCGAAGTATATTTCTTGATTTCCTTCGAATTGACTTTTTGGGGGATTTGTCCCCGATCTCGTTTTTCATCCGTTTTCGATGGATCGATTATGGTTAAATGATGTTGTTAAACATATTCTATGGATTGTATATCCATATTTCAACTTTGAATTCCGTTTTCGGGTTTTGACGGAACGAATCATGTTCTTGGCCGTTTTGGGGGAAATCCTTGAACTTTCGTCATTTGTTCTTTGAATTCAGCGGCTTTGGGTCGTACTTTGGAATTCATTTTCGTTGTTATTGTTTTCATTCGTAGTTCATTGTTGTGGATTGTCGTTCGGTGGAGTCGGCGAGTTCGTAGTCGGTTCGTGCCAACCTACTTCGGCCGATTCTCCGCGTTGTGGTTATTCGAGGCAAGTACCTTGCCCATACTTTTCTCGTTTTATGGATGTGATGATCGGTGTTCGTTTTTATGTGTTTGTTTGGTTATTTGAATTGAAGTTTCAAAAGATTTCGGTTTGGCCTCGTTAAAGGCTCTCTTTCAAAACGCGTGTGTGTTTGGTGAACGTTGTGTTTTGGGAATTGATTATGATTTGATCATTTTGAACGTTGGAGGCTTTGATGATATCCTTGTTGTCTAAAAGTTATGGAATCGTGTATTCCGTGTTTAATCTTGTTATTGTGTTTTGAAGAGTTTGATAATGGTGTCGGATTAGTGGCCATCTCTAGTAAGTATTCTTGATGAACTTACATTCTTAGCATATTAGTATTGCATGAGTAACGTGTGTGTGTGTGTATGCTCACTATGGGTTAGATCTGACGGGGTCTCGGTAGGGGTCCACGGAGGGGTGGATCCGCGAGCTTGCTTTTAACCACTATGGGTTAGATCCGACGGGGTCTCGGTAGGGGTCCACGGAGGGGTGGATCCACGGTTAATTGTGGTGCATTTTACAAACGTGATTTGATTATGGCATTTCCGGAAATGAGTGCTTTTGAACGGTTTTCATGATTGCATGCATTGACTAAGTGTGTAAGAGGTAAGTTGTTCGTTTGGCCTACTTGGCTAGGATGGCACTAGAGTATTTTGTTGTTTGTTTTAAATCCTTTATTTGTGGATTTTGATGTTGGGAGACGAACCTTGTGGTCGTTCTTGTGTACTGTGAGTTGATGAGATTTGGGGCTAAAATCCCAAGGGTGTTATAAAAGTCATTTTACGGATTTGGGGCTAAAATCCCAATGGTTTTATAAAAGTCGTTTTACGGATTTGGGGCTAAAATCCCAACTGTTTGGTAAATGTCATTTTTCGGAAAGTAAACCTTTGGGGCGGTGACCCCTTTTGTCTTTTGGTTTTCGAAAAGTAGGATTTGATAATCCTAAATTGTTTTCTATTAAAACTCCCGATGGTATTTCAAATCATTTTATAAATTGTTTCCCTTGATATTTTTATCTTGAAATTTGGGAAGTATTTACTCAACTCTTGCCTCGGGAAGTGTTCAACCTGTCGTATTTGAATCTTTGAGGATTCCGAATTATTATCTTTCGTGGAATGTGAATTGTATGGCTCGTATTTGCACTTTGTTCTTGCACTAGCAAAACAGTGGAGTTTTGCTAACCCCCGAGTATTCGGGGGGTGGATGTCTGTTTTTGCATTCAGGTTTTGGAGCATAACACAGGGTCGGCACGAAGGATGATGGAAGATGATCGATACTAATCACATGAGGAACCGTACATCGTGTGTTGGTTCAGTTGTACTTTATTTTCCGCTGCTATATTGTTCCCGTTGTACGGGTGTGGTTGTATTTTGTCCCCTGCGTGGGCATGAGTTGTATTTGAGTTGTATGTATTTGTGGAAAGACCAAATCGGTCTACTCAGTCATTTTAGCCTGAAAGGCATGGTTGAGTTGTTATATGTCGTTACCAGCCTGGTAGATCCTTGAGGAAAGGTTCTACGGCGTGTAATATCCCTGAGCGGATTGGGGGTGTTACAGTATGTTCATAACATACTTAAGAACACGAATTCAAGGTTGAGGTAGCATTAACATACCTTAATATAAAAGAAACGCAGAGACAAGAGGTAGCATCCAAACTCCGATTGCTTGAATGTCAATCCAAGATGTTTCGTAACTTAAATGATCGAGTTTATGTGATCTATAGGTGTTTTAGAGGGCTGGAGACCCTCTATAAATGAAGGAAAACGAAGTACAAGTGAAAGGGACGAAGTGAAATGAAATGGGGTGTTGTCCATATATATAATATCTTGAGTTTTACGTACGTTAGCCTTAGCCATTTACGTACGTAATCGACTTAGCGCATGCTACCATTCGATCTTAGCATACGCTATCGTTCACTGATAGCTTACTGTCTCGTTCTGTATTAGCTTACCTACGTTACACCCTACTCATTACGTACGTAAGCTACACACATTAGCGTACACTAGTTACAAATCTTAGCGTACGTTAACACCCGTTGACCCGAAAACTGTCCAGGTTCATCCGCGGGAATCTTTCCGAGCCCCACCACCAGCCGTCCATGTGCTAGCCAGCCTGTTCAATTATTGACCTTCTTACGTATGCTACGTCTAGCTCGTAGCGTACGCTATCTCCAGTTCGTAACGTACGTTACGCTTACCGGTTAGCGTGCGTTACGACGTAGTTGCATGTGAAGGATTAAAAGTTGGTATTATAATGCATGAGGATGCGGATATGGAAACGATCATACTTCGATTATTGATAACACCAATTCAGGTAATACAGGGTTCAAATACGGACGAAAATACCTAACAATTTATCCGGATATTACATACTATCCCTCTTAAAAGAAGTTTCGTCATGAAACTTAAAGTAGAGTGGTGGAACAACCAAGGAAAAATAACTACTTGCTCAGCCTCAAAACATCACGAGCGATGCGCGAATGCAAGGTTCTAAAAATACAATGATTGGACCTAGGAAGTACAGGCACGTCAATTGAGGCGATAAATTACACGTGAACATGAGAAGTTAGAGTGGAGAAGTAAAAGCTCACAGAATTAAGGAAATTCACCAGCGGCTCAGATGTACCAAAATCGCGTGTCGAGCTCGACCCACCGTATTCAAGTTCATAACACATTGGAAATATTAACCACACGAGTGGGAACAAATAGTTTCGAACAAAATTCTGCAAAGATTAAGTACAGATGTGAATAGACCACAATAATTCACGGAGTCTAACAAATCGGTTCTGAAATTCGTTCGAATGATGGTAGGTTCAGTAGAACATGGTAGTTTAAAATTGTCAAGAGGATCACAAATGAATCATCAACAATGAAAGTCTCCCAACACCAAAAATACTAATAAGAGCACGGGTAATACGTGTCCCCGTACTAAGAAGACATGTCAGCCCCGAAACTTAAAACAGCAGGAGTTGGAAACGAAAAGCAATTAAAATGAAAAACGATCAAAGTCACGATTGTTGGAAACAACAACGACTAGAACACAACACAAAATCTTCATTCGCCTATGATAGGCTCTTCAGCAGAAGACATAAGGTTTCGGGACATTCTCTGGCCACTTGCTCTGCTCACCGACAGAGTAGCATTCTTTGCCAATTCAGAAACTATCTCACAATGTTTCTCCCGATGGCCTTCACACCCGCACCGATGACAAGTCAAGAGTGGGGAGGGACAATTTACACGGATATGTCCCGTACTGTTGCAGTTAAAGCACACTCTCTTCTTACCGGGAGTCACCGATGCTGGTTTGGGATTTCCAATGCTCATTCTCGACCGCGAAGATGACGCATTCGAACGACGTGGGGGTTTGAGAACCTTAGTCTTGTCACCGCCCAAAAATTTTCCAGATGTCCTCGGTCTCTTTTCTCCGCTCGTTGGCTCGGTCACTGAGGAGATTTCATAGGTTATCGTCTGATCTTGATATTCCTTCACCGTAACATGAATCGTTGTCGTACGAACCACCTCACCGCTTCCGCTTCCTATATCTCGTCTGCGTCCGCCAAGGCTCGTCATGCTAATGCAGATAGTACCGTTTATTGTTATCACATAGTCGGTTGTACGGTATACCACAATTATCAACATAAGGTTTAATTAGCATCCTTAGAATAACGGTAATATCGTAAAGCACGAAATTTTCTAAAATCAACTTCCAGTCCTTCGTCTAGGACGATCATTATGCGTATGCTTTTAATGAAAAAAAAATTTTGAAACAAAAGCCGAGTCACGTTGTGCTCAAAAATTGTAAATACTGTCCTTTGTTTTGGAAGAGGAAGTTTATACAATGACTCTAAAAAAAAATTTTATTTTCGAGTAATGCCTAAAAGAAAATTGAAAATCGAATTGTAACTAATTTGAAATATTTCAAAAGGGTTGAGTCCCAAATACCACAATTTTGAAAATCCTTCCTCTTCTACCAAAATGTTTATTAGAAAGAACTTTTTACCAAAATACCTGACCATTCGACACGACTACATTAAATCATGAGGTTTACAATGCTAGGAAAATTTCAAAACACTACATTGAAATGTTCGTAATTCGGCCCGGAAATATTACATGCCGGGGATTCTGCGCCGGAACCTACCAGGCTAAAAACCATTTAAAAATCATTTCAAAATATGCCAAAAAGCCGATGACGGTAGCATTTTCCAAAACTTACAAAATCATTTGCAAAATATTAAATACCGTCATAAAAATACCGTTAAAATGTGCAGAACTAAAATGCCAAAATGTCAAGAGTCATTTCAAAATATTCACGCAGCGGATAAAACTAACACTCAAGGATTTATCCTACTGAAATGCAGAAATCGATAAATATGTTCGACTACCGAAGTATACTACATAACCATTCTCACTCGAACCGTATACGCAGGTGATATCGTAAAACAATATAATCTCTAACAAGTTCAAACCCTAGGTTCACGTTAAGCACAATATAATCAAATACGTATATAAGGGGACTTACGATTCGGGAGGCTTACCATCACGGATTGCTTGAAGATGATGTTGGAACCACGATACTAATCACAACTCTGACGCTCGCGACTTACACAAGACATGTACTTGACCCAACGACCTAGGTTTTTCGCAAACCTAAGCTCTAATACCATATTTGTAACACCCCAAGAATACATCCGGAAATGTTACACGCCGTAGGCCCTTCTTACAAGGATCTACAAGGCTAAACTCTACTAGACTACAAAATGATTGACCGACCAGGGTCAATCTAAATACAACGCAGACCGACAAGGTCATTAAACAATTCAGAAACAAATGAACTTTACATCTCAATGACAAAAATAAACTTGAACACAGAAAATAACGACAACTCAATTTAATAAATGAAAACTACACCCATGCAAGGGTGAATACTCGAACGACAGAGAATTACCGACCAAATGAAACAAAAGAAAAGACTCTGACTCTGGTGTGATTAGTATCATTGTCCTCCATCTCCTTCCCAGCCAATCCGGTGACTGCTCCCGAGCTGCCAAATCCTGAGCGCATAACAGGCACCCACCCCCCGAAAACTCGGGGGTTAGCAAACTGGAATTTTGCTAGTGCAAGTACATAATATACAAGATATACGAATAATAACAACACAAAGCTCAACAGTCGTGAAACCTTAACACAAACCACACATTTAAATGGTCAACACAGAATAACATTACATACACAGCGTGAAAGATAATCACATTGTCATATTCTCCTTACAGAACATAACACCAATGAAACTTTAAACGAGCCCAAGGAGTAAAAAAAATCCTTTTTTTTTATAAAAGGAAAAGTATTTAGATAAGAAAGTTCGAAAACATTAATATTGACTCGGGCCATCCTGGGGTTTTGAAAATCAAATGGAAATACTTTAGAAAATACTTCAAAAGCTCTCGAGTCTTTGACCCAACATATGGAAAACAATTTGCAAGTAAACCATTACAACGTTATTCGGGGTCCTCGACCCAAATGATAAAGCACTATCACAAGCGAATCATTATAGCATCTCACGGGGTTCTCGGCCCAATCCAAATAATATCATCACGAGATCAAATCTCAAAATCTCACGGGGTCCTCGACCCAATACACAGAATAATCAACACAGTACAATCAAAGGCACAACCTCTCATTCGACAAATCCTGCTCAAGACCCCTGATTAATTAACCCTCGGAGATCTCGTCAAATATCCTTGGTTAATTAACCCTGATACCAACATTTAAAACAAGTTGGAACGAACTCCAGAAACACAATTCGCGGTCTACATCAAGACCAACATTTTAAAGCAAGTTGCAAAGATTTAAATTTGGAAAATCATTTGGTAATGGGGTCTTAGCTATCACTCAAATATCCGCTACCAATAAGCCTGCCAGGCGCCTCCCTTGCACACCTGTGTACCGGAGTTCACTCCACTATATTGGCCGCCCATTGCACATGTCACCGCGCCGGCGTTCACTCCCATAGGAGCCGCCCCTTGCTCGCGCATTAAGTAACACCAGTGTTCACCAATCATATGGAGCCGCTCATTGCAGCGTACATCAGGCCGGAATGCACGCCCCGCCCTCAGAGGTACCCGGGTATGACGTCTCTCATAACAAGTATTCACATTATTACAAACACCAAGCACACAGTCAACCATTGCAACAATTATCAAATCAGTTCATCAATTCACATAATTTATTCGCCAGTACGCAACTACGCAAAATAAACAACAACTCGCACATTATTCATAAAGACTTAGCACATTAGGCCTTCAACACTATCAATCAATACTACATAAATATCCTTATATCGTAACTCAACCGAAAATACAAACATTACCATATTACCTCTATAAATATTATTCGTACTTTAGTCTAAGTTGAGTACGTCGACTAATATTGGTATGAATCACCCAACATTTATCTCCATATGTATCTTTATATACATATACATATATCTATACATATATCCACGCATATCTATGCAGATATTCATAACATGATTCATACACTTCAGCAACAATGATTTTACGTAATTATAATTCATATATCAAGGTACTTGCCTTGGTAATCTCTCGCGAATACTCCGGAAATACAGTTGATTGGAACAATCCGGAACTCCAACGAAAACGACGATCGGAAAGGCTCAACACTGGATTATCGTAGGAAATTCGTCCTTAATATCCTATAATTAAATAAACAATCAATCACACGAGGAAAAGCATAAAAAGATGGCCGAACCCTAACTGTTCTCTTCGTAACGTACGTTACATACATACGTAACGTACGTTACGTCTGCACGTTAGCGCACGTAAGCTACAAGGATAAGCGCACGCTAAGCATACATTGGACAGTTCTTCTCAGTTCAGACGACTGCCTTGCGTGAGGGTATAACGTACGTAATGCATAGAGCTTAACGTACGTTATATTCACACATATCATACTCATGTGAATCATAATGATCCTACGGTGTTGATGTCTATGAATTCCAGGTTAATCCTCCCATAATAAGACTCACTCCAAATCTTGATTATAGATCCTCAAAGGTAGTTCGGAAAATCTGAGGTTGTTACCAACATTAAGTCTATGATCATTATAGAAACACCATACAATACGTTTTATTAATCTCAGAAATTTTACCTTACTTGATCATCATAACAAGAGTTGGACTATAACGTTCTTAACTCGGGTAACTAAAGCATGAACATTCCAACTTCCAAAAACATGGTGTTCGGATAAAAATCATCTATGGAGCTTAATAATCCCGGTGGTATGTTCATAACATCCTTAAGAACACGAATTCAAGGTTGAGGTAGCATTAACATACCTTAATATAAAAGAAACGCAGAGACAAGAGGTAGCATCCAAACTCCGATTGCTTGAATGTCAATCCAAGATGTTTCGTAACTTAAATGATCGAGTTTATGTGATCTATAGGTGTTTTAGAGGGCTGGAGACCCTCTAGAAATGAAGGAAAATGAAGTACAAGTGAAAGGGACGAAGTGAAATGAAATGGGGTGTTGTCCATATATATAATATCTTGAGTTTTACGTACGTTAGCCTTAGCCATTTACGTACGTAATCGACTTAGCGCACGCTACCATTCAATCTTAGCGTACGCTATCGTTCACTGATAGCTTACTGTCTCGTTCTGTATTAGCTTACATACGTTACACCCTACTCATTACGTACGTAAGCTACACACATTAGCGTACGCTAGTTACAAATCTTAGCGTACGTTAACACCCGTTGACCCCAAAACTGTCCAGGTTCATCCGCGGGAATCTTTCCGAGCCCCACCACCAGCCGTCCATGTGCTAGCCAGCCTGTTTAATTATTGACCTTCTTACGTACGCTACGTCTAGCTCGTAGCGTACGCTATCTCCAGTTCGTAACGTACGTTACGCTTACCGGTTAGCGTGCGTTACGACGTAGTTGCATGTGAAGGATTAAATGTTGGTATTATAATGCATGAGGATGCGAATATGGAAACGATCATACTTCGATTATTGATAACACCAATTCAGGTAATACAGGGTTCAAATACGGACAAAAATACCCAACAATTTATCCGGATATTACATACTATCCCTCTTAAAAGAAGTTTCGTCCCGAAACTTAAAGTAGAGTGGCGGAACAACCAAGGAAAAATAACTACTTGCTCAGCCTCAAAACATCACGAGCGATGCGCGAATGCAAGGTTCTAAAAATACAAGGATTGGACCTAGGAAGTATCATGCACGTCAATTGAGGCGATAAATTACACGTGAACATGAGAAGTTAGAGTGGAGAAGTAAAAGCTCACAGAATTAAGGAAATTCACCAGCGGCTCAGACGTACCAAAATCGCGTGTCGAGCTCGACCCACCGTATTCAAGTTCATAACACATTGGAAATATTAACCGCACGAGTGGGAACAAATAGTTTCGAACAAAAAATTCTACAAAGATTAAGTACAGATGTGAATAGACCACAATAATTCACGGAGTCTAACAAATCGGTTCTGAAATTCGTTCGAATGATGGTAGGTTCAGTAGAACATGGTAGTTTAAAATTGTCAAGAGGATCACAAATGAATCATCAACAATGAAAGTCTACCAACACCGAAAATACTAATAAGAGCACGAGTAATACGTGTCCCCGTACTAAGAAGACATGTCAGCCCCGAAACTTAAAACAGCAGGAGTTGGAAACGAAAAGCAATTAAAATGAAAAACGATCAAAGTCACGATTGTTGGAAAGCGAGAACGACTAGAACACGGACAAAATCTTCATTCGCCTATGATAGGCTCTTCAGAAGACATAAGGTTTCGGGACATTCTCCGGCCACTTGCTCGCTCACCGTGAGTAGCATTCTTTGCCAATTCGAAATTATCTCACAATGTTTCTCCCGATGGCCTTCACACCCGCACCGATGACAAGTCAAGAGTGGGGAGGGACGATTACGAGATATGTCCCGTGCGGTTGCGATTAAAGCACACTCTCTTCTTAGGAGTCACCGTCTTTGGTTTGGGATTTCCAATGCTCATTCTCGACCGCGAAGATGACGCATTCGAACGACGTGGGGGTTTGAGAACCTTAGTCTTGTCACCGCCCAAAAATTTTCCAGATGTCCTCGGTCTCTTTTCTCCACTCGTTGGCTCGGTCACTGAGGAGATTTCATAGGTTATCGTCTGATCTTGATATTCCTTCACCGTAACATGAATCATTGTCGTATGAACCACCTCACCGCTTCTGCTTCCTATATCTCGTCTACGTCTGCCAAGGCTCGTCATGCTAATGCAGATAGTACCGTTTATTGTTATCACATAGTCGGTTGTACGGTATACCACAATTATCAACATAAGGTTTAATTAGCATCCTTCGAATAACGGTAATATCGTAAAGCACGAAATTTTCTAAAATCAACTTCCAGTCCTTCGTCTAGGACGATCATTATGCGTATGCTTTTAATGAAAAAAAAATTTTGAAACAAAAGCCGAGTCACGTTGTGCTCAAAAATTGTAAATACTGTCCTTTGTTTTGGAAGAGGAAGTTTATACAATGACTCTAAAAAAAAATTTTATTTTCGAGTAATGCCTAAAAGAAAATTGAAAATCGAATTGTAACTAATTTGAAATATTTCAAAAGGGTTGAGTCCCAAATACCACAATTTTGAAAATCCTTCCTCTTCTACCAAAATGTTTATTAGAAAGAACTTTTTACCAAAATACCTGACCATTCGACACGACTACATTAAATCATGAGGTTTACAATGCTAGGAAAATTTCAAAACACTACATTGAAATGTTCGTAATTCGGCCCGGAAATATTACATGCCGGGGATTCTGCGCCGGAACCTACCAGGCTAAAAACAATTTAAAAATCACTTCAAAATATGCCAAAAAGCCGATGACGGTAGCATTTTCCAAAACTTACAAAATCATTTGCAAAATATTAAATACCGTCATAAAAATACCGTTAAAATGTGCAGGGCTAAAATGCCAAAATGTCAAGAGTCATTTCAAAATATTCACGCAGCGGATAAAACTAACACTCAAGGATTTATCCTACTGAAATGCAGAAATCGATAAATATGTTCGACTACCGAAGTATACTACATAACCATTCTCACTCGAACCGTATACGCAGGTGATATCGTAAAACAATATAATCTCTAACAAGTTCAAACCCTAGGTTCACGTTAAGCACAATATAATCAAATACGTATATAAGGGGACTTACGATTCGGGAGGCTTACCATCACGGATTGCTTGAAGATGATGTTGGAACCACGATACTAATCACAACTCTGACGCTCGCGACTTACACAAGACATGGACTTGACCCAACGGCCTAGCTTTTTCGCAAACCTAAGCTCTGATACCATATTTGTAACACCTCCGGAATACATCCGGAAATGTTACACGCCGTAGGCCCTTCTTACAAGGATCTACAAGGCTAAACTCTACTAGACTACAAAATGATTGACCGACTGGGGTCAATCTAAATACAACGCAGACCGACAAGGTCATTAAACAATTCAGAAACAAATGAACTTTACATCTCAATGACAAAAATAAACTTGAACACAGAAAATAACGACAACTCAATTTAATAAATGAAAACTACACCCATGCAAGGGTGAATACTCGAACGACAGAGAATTACCGACCAAATGAAACAAAAGAAAAGACTCTGACTCTGGTGTGATTAGTATCATTGTCCTCCATCTCCTTCCCAGCCAATCCGGTGACTGCTCCCGAGCTGCCAAATCCTGAGCGCATAACAGGCACCCACCCCCCGAAAACTCGGGGGTTAGCAACCGGAATTTTGCTAGTGCAAGTACATAATATACAAGATATACGAATAATAACAACACAAAGCTCAACAGTCGTGAAACCTTAACACAAACCACACATTTAAATGGTCAACACAGAATAACATTACATACACAGCGTGAAAGATAATCACATTGTCATATTCTCCTTACAGAACATAACACCAATGAAACTTTAAACGAGCCCAAGGAGTCAAAAAAAATCCTTTTTTTATAAAAGGAAAAGTATTTAGATAAGAAAGTTCGAAAACATTAATATTGACTCGGGCCATCCTGGGGTTTTGAAAATCAAATGGAAATACTTTAGAAAATACTTCAAAAGCTCTCGGGTCTTTGACCCAACATATGGAAAACAATTTGCAAGTAAACCATTACAACGTTATTCGGGGTCCTCGACCCAAATGATAAAGCACTATCACAAGCGAATCATTACAACATCTCATGGGGTTCTCGGCCCAATCCAAATAATATCATCACGAGATCAAATCTCAAAATCTCACGGGGTCCTCGACCCAATACACATAATAATCAACACAGTACAATCAAAGGCACAACCTCTCATTCGACAAATCCTGCTCAAGACCCCTGATTAATTAACCCTCAGAGATCTCGTCAAATATCCTTGGTTAATTAACCCTGATACCAACATTTAAAACAAGTTGGAACGAACTCCAGAAACACAATTCGCGGTCTACATCAAGACCAACATTTTAAAGCAAGTTGCAAAGATTTAAATTTCGAAAATCATTTGGTAATGGGGTCTTAGCTATCACTCAAATATCCGTTACCAATAAGCACCCAGCGCCTCCTTACACACACGTGTACCGGCGTTCACTCCACTATATTGGCCGCCCATTGCACATGTCACCGCGCTGGCGTTCACTCCCATAGGAGTCGCCCCTTGCTCGCGCATTAAGTAACACCGGTGTTCACCAATCATATGGAGCCGCTCATTGCAGCGTACATCAGGCCGGAGTGCACGCCCCGCCCTCAGAGGTACCCGGATATGACGTCTCTCATAACAAGTATTCACATTATTACAAACACCAAGCACACAGTCAACCATTGCAACAATTATCAAATCAGTTCATCAATTCACATAATTTATTCGCCAGTCCGCAACTACGCAAAATAAACAACAACTCGCACATTATTCATCAAGACTTAGCACATTAGGCCTTCAACACTATCAATCAATACTACATAAATATCCTTATATCGTAACTCAACCAAAAATACAAACATTACCATATTACCTCTATAAATATTATACGTACTTTAGTCTAAGTTGAGTACGTCGACTAATATTGGTATGAATCACCCAACATTTATCTCCATATGTATATTTATATACATATACATATATCTATACATATATCCACGCATATCTATGCAGATATTCATAACATGATTCATACACTTCAGCAACAATGATTTCACGTAATTATAATTCGTATATCAAGGTACTTGCCTTGGTAATCTCTCGCGAATACTCCGGAAATACAGTTGATTGGAACAATCCGGAACTCCAACGGAAATGACGATCGGAAAGGCTCAACACTGGATTATCGTAGGAAATTCGTCCTTCATATCCTATCATTAAATGAACAATCAATCACACGAGGAAAAGCATAAAAAGATGGTCGAACCCTAACTGTTCTCTTCGTAACGTACGTTACACACATACGTAACGTACGTTACGTCTGCACGTTAGCGCATGTAAGCTACAAGGATTAGCGCACGCTAAGCATACATTGGATAGTTCTTCTCAGTTCAGACGACTGCCTTGCCTGAGGGTATAACGTACGTAATGCATAGAGCTTAACGTACATTATATTCACACATATCATACTCATGTGAATCATAATGACCCTACGGTGTTGATGTCTATGAATTCCAGGTTAATCCTCCCATCATAAGACTCACTCCAAATCTTGATTATAGATCCTCAAAGGTAGTTCGTAAAATTTGAGGTTGTTACCAACATTAAGTCTATGATCATTATGGAAACACCATACAATACGGTTTATTAATCTCAGAAATTTTACCTTACTTGATCATCATAACAAGAGTCAGACTATAACGTTCTTAACTCGGGTAACTAAAGCATGAACATTCCAACTTCCAAAAACATGGTGTTCGGATAAAAATCATCTATGGAGCTTAATAATCCCGGTGGTATGTTCATAACATCCTTAAGAACACGAATTCAAGGTTGAGGTAGCATTAACATACCTTAATATAAAAGAAACGCAGATACAAGAGGTAGCATCCAAACTCCGATTGCTTGAATGTCAATCCAAGATGTTTCGTAACTTAAATGATCGAGTTTATGTGATCTATAGGTGTTTTAGAGGGCTGGAGACCCTCTAGAAATGAAGGAAAATGAAGTACAAGTGAAAGGGACGAAGTGAAATGAAATGGGGTGTTGTCCATATATATAATATTTTGAGTTTTACGTACGTTAGCCTTAGCCATTTACGTACGTAATCGACTTAGCGCATGCTACCATTCGATCTTAGCGTACGCTATCGTTCACTGATAGCTTACTGTCTCGTTCTGTATTAGCTTACGTACGTTACACCCTACTCATTACGTATGTAAGCTACACACATTAGCGTACGCTAGTTACAAATCTTAGCGTACGTTAACACCCGTTGACTCCAAAACTGTCCAGGTTCATCCGCGGGAATCTTTCCGAGCCCCACCACCAGCCGTCCATGTGCTAGCCAGCCTGTTCAATTATTGACCTTCTTACGTACGCTACGTCTAGCTCGTAGCGTATGCTATCTCCAGTTCGTAACGTACGTTACGCTTACCGGTTAGCGTGAGTTACGACATAGTTGCATGTGAAGGATTAAAAGTTGGTATTATAATGCATGAGGATGCGGATATGGAAACGATCATACTTCGATTATTGATAACACCAATTCAGGTAATACAGGGTTCAAATACGGACGAAAATACCCAACAATTTATCCGGATATTACACTTAAGGATGGTAGTGCTTCTAGATAGTTAACTATTTCGGCCAAGTGATATTCTTCTTCCATGTTGGTTAGAGAATTTGCTATACATGTCTCAAGAGGATCTTTGGATAGAATTTTCTCTAAAGACTTGTTCACCATGGCTTCAATTTCGTCTATTCTCAGACAAAACTCATCTGTGGAGGGTTATTCAAAGTTTTTAGGACATCGAAAATGACATGTTCGTCTTCCACTCTGAGAATTAGCTTTCCTTCATAGACGTCAATAAAAGCACGTCCGGTTGCGAGAAATGGTCGTCCCAAAATAATGGGAATATCCTGATCTTCTTCCATGTCAAGGATGATAAAATCTGCTGGAAATATGAATTTATCAACCTTGACGAGCACATCTTCTATTATCCCACGTAGATATTTGATTGACCGATCGGCTAATTGTAGTGAAACTGTTGTTGCTTTTGCTTCTCCCAAGTTCAATCTGTTGAAAATTGACAGGGGCATCAAGTTGATACTTGCCCCTAAATCACAAAGAGTTTTGCCAAAATTCACTTCACCAATTGTACACGGGATTGTGAAAGTTCCCGGATCTTTTAGCTTGGGTGGCAACTTCTTTTGTAGTATTGCGCTACATTTCTCTGTTAGCATGATAGTTTCGTATTCTTCAAGCCTTCGTTTGTTGGAAAGAATATCTTTCATAAATTTGACATAGCTTGGCATTTGTGCTAGAGCATCAGCAAAAGGAATGTTGATGTGTAGCTTTTTGAAAATTTTCAAGAATTTCCCGAATTGAGCATCAAGCTTGTGATTCTTTAACCGTTGAGGAAATGGGATAGGTGGAACATAAGATTTTGTAGCAACTGGACCTTTTTGAGATGAAGGTCCTGTATCAGATTCTTTTTCTGATTCTTGATTTTGTTTATTTTTTGTTTTTCCAGATGATTTTCCATAGAAATTTCGGGCAACTGCACTCCACTTCTTGTTGTGATAGCTTGGACATTTTCCCTTGGATTTACCTCGGTATTGCTAGGTAACATGCCATGAGATATTTCTGAAAGTATTTTGGCCATTTGGCCAACTTATGTCTCTAGATTTTTAATTGAAGAATCATTGCATTTATGATACTTCAGTTGTTGTTCAGCTAGCTTCATGATTGCTTCTTCCCACCCGGGCTTCTTTTCTTGATGCGTTGGATTCAACACATTGTTGTTGTTTGCATAAGAAAAATTTGGATGATTTTTGTACCCTGTATTGTATGTTGGCCCGTAAGGATTGTATGCTTTCCTTTAGAAATTCTGAGCATACGCCACTTGTTCTGGTGGTGGTGGTGACTGCTCCTGTTGCAATAAGGGACAGATAGTGCTGTTGTGAGTTGCTCCACAAATTTCACATGAAAAAGCTGAAACTTGTGGAGTTTGCACCGTCTTCACAGATTGACGAGTTGAAAAAGACATTTCCTCGACTTTCTTTGATAGAGCTTCAATTTTTGCCAACATAAGTGAATAAGAATCCACTTCAAAAACACCATTTGGTTTCTTTTGGATATTTATGTCTGGACATCTTGCACTTTGTTCACTTATAACCTCAAAAAGATTATAAGCCTCTTTCATAGTTTTGTTGCCCAGTGAGCCATTTGATGATGAATCGACATTGGCTCGGCATGAAGGTAAAATTCCAGAATAGAAGTAATTGACTTGTGCTCCCAAATTGAAACCATGGTTAGGACATTTTCGTAGCATATCTTTGTATCTCTCCCATGCTATGTGGAAAGATTCTGAATCTTGTTGACGAAATGTAGAGATTTCGTATTTGAGTTTCGCCACTTTTATTGGTGGAAAGTATTTAGTGGTGAATTTTTGGACAAATTCAGGCCAATTTGTTATGCTTCGTGGTGGCAAAGTATCTAGCCACTCTCTTGCTCTGTCCTTCAAAGTGTGCACGAAAAGTCTCATTTTGATCGCCTCGTCATTTACATTTGGATATTTGAAATTTCCACAAATCTCCACAAAACGGTTAATATGGAGATATGGATTCTCGTCGGTTCTTCCATAGAATGAGTTGTTGTTGGAGAAGAGATTGATGACATCGGGGCGAATTTGAAAATTGTCCACTCCAAATTGTGGATAGATTACACTTGATTGAACGCTCAAATATGGGGGGTTCATGAATTCCCCAAAGAGCATGTTGTCTTCATCTATTTCCGGCACAATAGGATATTGTTGATGTTGAATGTTTTGAACATTAGGTATTCCCCCCACCGGAGGAATTATTTCGTTATCATTTCCTTTGGGGAGACGTGGATTTAGTTCGTCCGCCATTGATGGTGAAGAAATAATGTTTTTCTTTTGTTCTCTTCGCCTTCTTCTGAATGTGGCTTCGATCTCCGGATCTAGTGAAACTAAATCGCGATTGTACATCCTTCGCATAGACAAGAGAATCTACAACAAAGAAAAAGTTGTATTTATAACAATAGTTAATAATGTAATTTTTCAAATATAACTTATACTTCCCCGGCAACAGCGCCAAAAACTTGACACGTTAGTGTAACTATCGCAAGTGCACGATATCGTATCAAGTAGTAAAGTGGACTTTTTGAGTCCGGTTTATCGATCCCACAAGGAAGTTTGGTTATAATTTGAATTATACACTATTAGTCTATTTTTATAGATACTAAGATGAGTGAAACACACAATTAAAAAGTTTAGTTTAATAATTGCAAAGATAATGCAATAATAGTTCTAAACTTATAAGGAAATAAAAAGATAGTAATAATAATAGATTGATTAATGATAAAATGAAATAGTTGGGATTACAAACTTAGTTCGTCATTAGTTATAAAAGATGTATAGGAGATCATAAGATGAATTTACTTATTATGTTGTGTAGATTCGATTTTCCTTAAAAAGACGGTTTCTCTTTCGAACTATAAAACGCCCCTTACATATTGAATCAATCCACTATATTTCTATGTTGATTGGCTTCAATACATAGCATTAGGATTTATGAAAATAACTCAAAGAATCATCTAAGGACTATAGGTATATTTCTATCCCCTAGAACAACTTAGAGTGAAGATCATTTGATCTAATCAAACATATTTTCTTTCGAAACATATGAAGACCATAAATATCGTCATTTATTGGCCAAATAAATAAAGATTGTTAAAACAATGAAAATCACACACAATAATAAGTAATTCACAATAGATCTTTTATACAAACATAAATAACATGACTAACCTTGTTTATAATCCCAACTAAAGGTTACTTAGCCCATGAAGGGTTTATTATACATATTACAAGCTTTGGTGGTCATTATTAGTTGAATCAAGAGAAAGAATTGATCCTAACTCCCTTAGTAGATAAAGGAGATAGAAGCAATAAACTCTCTGAACAACATATGCTATACCACACTTACAAATATCACTCAAGAACACAAGTGTGTTCTTCACACAAAAAGAAAAGTTTACAAAAAATGGAAAATTATAAGATGAATGATGAATGATGAAGGATCTAAGGGGTCTATTTATACACCTAAAGTCATCTAATAGCTCCAAAACTCCAGCATTATTACAATAGATCGGATCAATGCCAGCCATCCCCTCAATAATACACAAAAAGTATAAAAAAAATTAGACAAATCATAATAATCTGTCAAGAGGTACGACCGTAACATTAAGGAGTTACGGCCGTAACATTAAGGAGTTACGGCCGTAACATTCTGTAGTTACGGCCGTAACCTGGCTTCATCAATTTGTTCACTGGTTGCTTTGAGAGTTACGTTTTCAGCCCAGAATTTCTCAGACTTTGCGTTTTTGTCCCAAATCTTCTTCGGATGATAACTTTTGATATATAACTCTGATTTTAAATCCGGAAAGACTGCCGAATTCGTATCGGAAAGCCCTACAACATGAATATATCAAAATTCAACAAAGAGAATATTTAATAAACATATTATTTCTTGAGTAAATCAGTTATTTAATCCGATCATCATCCGATAAAAATAAAATAAAAAAACTAATTAATTAAAAGCAAAAAACGAGTAGACTAGCTCAAATATGGGTGAATTTTATCAATACAAACCATGGATAAGTGTACAAAACTGACACTTATCAACAATGCCTTATCAAAAGAGAGGTTTCCTATGGTGCACGGTATATTAAAGCTTCCCGGATCCTTCAATTTTGGTGGGAGCTTCTTCTGTAGAATAGCGCTGCACTCCTCCATCAATGCCACTGTCTCATATTCCTCGAGCTTCCGTTTGTTAGATAAGATCTCTTTCATAAACTTCACATAGCTCGGCATTTGTTCCAAGGCATCAGCAAATGGAATATTTATATGCAGTTTCTTGAAGACGTCAAGAAACTTGGAAAATTGCTTGTCCAATTTCTGCTTTTGCAAACGCTGTGGAAATGGGACGGGTGGCACATATGCCTTTGGATTGTCAGGAAACAGTATCGAGGGTCTCGAATTTTGTGATTCCTCATTCACCGAGTTTTTCTTCTCCTCATCCTCACTTCTCTTCTCGTTCCTCTCGGGCTGGTTACACACTTATTTCCTGCTTCTCAAACTGATGGCATTAATACTCTCTCTAGGATTCGTTTCAGTCATACTTGGCAAGGTACCCTCCGGGCGAGCCGTTAATATATTAGCAATTTGGCCCAATTGGACCTCCAAGTTGCGAATAGAAACGGAATGGTTTTGCAAGGTCGCCTCCGTGCGGGCCATGAACTGACTCGTGTTTGCTCAAAAGGGTTTCCGACTTGGCACTCTGCGCTAGGATGAGAACCGTTGCACCAATTGCACGATTCAATGGTAACGGGGGAAGGAGCATGTGAAAAGGCTTGAAGTTGCTGCGTCAAGGCGGCGACTTGAGCTGATAATGTAGAGATCGGATCATTATTGGAGATTTCCATAACTCGTTTCGGGATTACTCGTTCAGAAGGCCACTGATAGGAATTCGCAGCCATC
This sequence comes from Orobanche coerulescens, assembly GCA_033398695.1. NCBI lineage: Eukaryota > Viridiplantae > Streptophyta > Magnoliopsida > Lamiales > Orobanchaceae > Orobanche > Orobanche coerulescens. The sequence goes on along the minus strand of CM065801.1, from coordinate 52,398,862 downwards.
GCCTCCAATAGAGCATGAGCTTCGGCCATTGTTTTTCCCATTAAGGCGCCTACAGCGGCTGCATCAACAAGAATGCGTGTAGAAGCACTCAACCCATTATAAAAAGTCTGAATTTGTAGCCAGTCCGGTAGGCCATGGTGTGGGCATCTCCGTAATAAATCTTTGTATCGCTCCCAAGCCTCGTGAAGCGACTCCATATCAAATTGCCCAAAGGTAGTGATTTCGTTCCTCAGTCTCGCCGTCTTTGATGGTGGGAAGAATTTAGCTAGGAAGGCTTGCGCTAATTCCGCCCACGCCGTGATAGAACTCGGCGGTAAAGAATTCAACCAAAATTTGGCTTTGTCCCTCAAAGATAAAGGGAAAAGCCGCAGACGGATAGCATCATCGATGACACCGTTGTTTTTGAAGGTGTCACAAATCTCGAGAAAAGAAGCAATGTGTGCGTTGGGGTCATCGTTCGGCAATCCACAAAACTGGCTTGCTTGCACCATCTGAATAATAGCTGGCTTGATTTCGAAGTTATTCGCTTGGATGGTAGGATGCCGAATCCCCGAAAAGTTCGCATTTATTTGTGGCATAGCATAATCGCGAAGTGCCAATGCCGGTTGAGCTTGTTGCACAAGATTATCTCCTCCGTGATTTTCGGTATTATCGGCCATGGTGACTGTTGTCGGTAGCTCACGTTTCTCCTTCTTGCTTCTCCGAAGAGTGCACTCGAGTTCAGTATCCGAAAGTAGTAGGCCTTCGTTACCGAATTTTCTCTAAAATTACACAAAAATAATAAAAAAAATTTGTTCAAACTAAGACTAGAAATACTGAAATCGATATTAGTAAAATAATCAGTCCCCGGAAACAGCGCCAAAAACTTGTTGCGGATTTCGTTGAACGCAAGTGCACGTTATCGTAGATAAGTAATAAAGTGATAAGTCAGATATCGTTCCCACGAGGACTGAATTACTACCGAATTATGAGTATTCTAGTTTTATCTGAACTGTCGAAATTTTAGTTGCAAGTAATAATTAAGGAAAATTACTAAAAACAAAGGAATGATAGAATCAATTATTCAAAGGAAGAAAATCAATTAAGGAATAAATCTAGGATTGTGAATCCACCCCGGTTTATCCGAATTTACTCTCGATTATCTGAAATTAATGATTTCCCAATTTATTGAAGGCGAAGGTTGCTAAAGTACTCTACCGCCTCTCCCGAGGTCAGTAGATTTTTCTAAGGTGAATAATACACTCTATCCCTAGGTGAATTAATTCGACAATAGACAAAAGGCGCGGAATCTTCAAAAAGGCCACGTAGTTCCTATGAGTATATTCCTATCTCACAAGATAAAACGGTTCTCACCAATATTTCCTAACCAACTCTCGTCTCCCGATTCGAGTTGCGCAATTAAAACAATTCAATTACAGGCCACACAATTGAAAGCATTCAAAACAATTGGGAAAACTCAACAGAAAAGGGAATTATATAGATAATCAAAGTAAATCCGTCAAAACTTCAGTTTCATCAAAATACTAGAACAGGGTTTTAGCCTGACATGCTAAAGAATAAAAATACAGAAATAATTAATGAAAGCATAAAGATCAAACGCAGATGAAGACTCGGATTCCTCCATTCTTCTGGCTTCCGCTCTCTGCTCCTCTGTGTTTTCTGCTTCTTCCCTTTGATTGTGATCGATCCTCCGATGATCATCCTTCTCAATTATGACCTTCAATGCTTATTTATAACTCTCCTCAACCTCCAAAACGCATCCGTGTGATTAGGTCGAGAATAGGCTCCAAAACAGCCTAGAAACACGGTAATTTTTCTCAAAACAGCCCCGTGGGCCGCGACTCACTTAATCTGTGCCGCGGCTCAGGTCGTTCAGCGCCTATACCTGGGCGCTTATTTTTCCTCCTGGGCCGCGGATCAGCATCCTTGTGTCGCGGCTCATGGTACAGTGTGCTCGGCGCTTTCTGGACATCTTCGTGTGCCGCGGCTCACTTGGTTCGTGCCGCGGCCCCAGGCCAAAAATCGCCGTTTTCGTCCGTTTTTCATCGTTTGAGCTTCCGAACTCCAATTTCCTGCCAAACATAAAAGAATAGTGCATTAAAGGCTCATTTATGCAGGTTTAGACACAAAAATGGATAAAGAATAATGATAAATAAGCGTATAAAAATACGCCTAACAATCTACTGGAATGCCTCCATCATCTGCATCAAGGTGTAGAGATGTGCTCATTGGCACTCTTAGGGGTTTGGCTGTCTCCATTCCGAATCTCTTGATCAACTCCTTTGTGTACTTTGATTGGTTGATGAAGATTCCTGTGTCAACTTGTTTGACTTGCAAACCAAGAAATAAACTTAGTTTTCCCATCATGCTCATTTCGAATTCACCTTGCATCAGTTTAGATAACTTTTCATACGATTCTGGATTTGTTGATCCAAAATAATATCATCCACATATATTTGCACAAGTAATATGTGGTCTTTATGTTCAATCCTGAATAGTGTCTTGTCTACTTTTCCTTTCGTAAATCCATTTGACTCTAGGAACATGGACATAGTATCATACCAGGCTTTAGGTGCCTGTTTGAGTCCGTATAGAGCTTTGAGAAATTTGTACACTTTGTCTCTTTTGACAAATCCAAGGGGTTGCTCCACATAGACTTTTTCTTCCAGCACTCCATTTAGAAAGACACTCTTGACATCCATTTGGTATACTTCAAAATCCTTGAATGCTGCATAAGCTAAGAATAGTCTTATTGCTTCCAATTTGCTATAGGTGCAAAGGTCTCATCAAAATCTATGCCTTCACATTGAGCATATCCCTTTGCAACAAGTCTTTCTTTATTCCTAACAACAATTCCATCCTCGTCACATTTGTTCTTGTACACCCACCGTTCGCTATATTTTTAAACAATCCGCAAGTGTACGGAGTAAATGTAGAAAGCGGCGAGCAAGGTCGTATTCCACAGAGACTAAATAATCTTATTGTGTAGTACTAGATTATAATGATTCCGGTTTTATCTAAACGATCGAAATGTGAATGAATGTTTAACGAAATAAAATGATGAAAAATAATTTAAACAAATGAAAATATCCGAATTAAAGAAAATTTAAAGAGTTTAGAAAGGTAGATTTCAAGGCTAGGTTTCCGTTGATTACTAGGTTTAGTCGGGATTGGTTCCAAAAGTTCTAAGTATGTTTCCAAAATGATAATCACAATAATATTCTAAAGTCTCTCTCGAGATGCATTAAAACGTAGATTAAACAACCTATAACAACGTCTCCATCTATTATAAATTATCTAACTCCAAAATGTTTATAAGATTAAACATCATCATAGTTCATCACCGATTTCTCAATCTCTTAATTTACTACGTCAGATACTCGAAACTTATTAATGCCCTCTTCTCTCGAATTATGAGCAATTAAGTTTAACACGTAAAAATATTGATCAAGTGTCTAAACATGAATCAAAACCAAGTATTTGATAAAGAAATCACACTATATATATATATAATTATCAATCCCTCAAAACCTTAGCAAATCAACGTACTCCCATGCCCAGAATCTAACGAGTTTAGCCGGACATGGTAATGAAAGAAAGATTAATAATCATCATGTTCATCATGTTCATGCTAAATAAAACAACAAAATAAATAAAATCTAGGAAGAAGATAAAACTTGGATGGTGTCTTGATTGATCCCGGTTGAAGCCTTCAAATGTTCTTGAAGCGTTCTTCAAGAATTCTTCAAATCTCCTTCTTTTTGGATGAACAACTCCTAATCTTTTCTCTCTCCAATCTCCCCAAAACTCTCTCAAAATCTTAATATCTCCAAGTCTAGCCCAAGATCCTTTTTTATAAGGCCAAAAATACCATTTTCCATGCTCAATTCTTGCAAAAATGTCAAAAGGTGATTTTTCCACCGAAAAGTGACACGGCCCGTGTCAAATGACACGGCCCGTGTCATAGTGCTCTAGAAACGGCAAGGGTTGCTGGACAGGGAACTCGACCGTGTCAGCAGACACGGCCGAGCAAGTGACACGGTCGTGTCAAATGACACGGCCCGTGTCATACTCCTCTAAAAAGGGCACAATTGCCTGGATGTGAAACCCTACCGTGTCAATATGGCACGACCAAGCTATTGACACGGCCCGTGTCAAATGACACGGCTGAGCTCGTGTTGGTCTGTTTTGACACTGTTTTGACTCCTTTTTAGGTTCGATCTCTCGTTTCCGCATTGCTTGATATGTATTGGGGTTTCAGACTTCGTTCTTGCTTGATTTATGTCCACAAAGTACCTATAAAATCAATAAAACGTACCCAAGCGTGATCGAATCCAATAAACAGAATATGGGCATAAACGACACAGTTCTACACATTTTAGGATCTTAAAACCCGGAAAATCAGTACAAAAATATGTGTAAAAATGAGTGTTATCAAAATCCCCCAAACTTGAACGTTGATCGTCCCGAGCAATGCACTTTAAAATAACCACTCTTAAGGAAACTCTTCCCTCAACATACCTCAAAGGATCATTTTGAAAGTTCATCAATACGCCTCAAGAAATAAATAAAGTCGAGTTCTGTACAGTATGCAAATCTCTGGGGTGCTTCCTTAACCTCATAGCTAATACTTGAATAATACGAACCTCGCCAGTCAAGTGTATTCCCTCACTCTCAAAGTGTATAATGGGATAAGTGACGCTCAAAACTCATTCAGTGAAATAAGAATCCCCATAGGATTGCCAATCGTCTACATCTCTACCACTGGTTGTGCATGCAAATTTGGTGAATCAAAAAGAACTTTATCGGTTGTAATGTAGGCTTTTTGGTTGGGGTAGGATAAATATGGCTTTAAAGTGACTTAACTTGAGCAACTTAGAACATCATCTCGATAGTCACTTCGCTCAATTTGAACTTCTCAATTTTGTTTCCCCTGAAATTTACTTCCTTCAACCCCTTGAATCGCAATAAGCGCCTTTTTTCGAAAGTATAAATCGCAACCTCATTCCCCCTTATCGCTCCATTTAATTTTTATTTTCGCCTCTTCATCTTTATTGCCCTTTATTCACATAAGCCCCGTGTGATTTTTCATAGAGCGGACAACATCATCATCACAACATTTCTACCTCACCGTTTATTTTGATAAATCATTTAGAACCAACTCCATCTTGAACCATGATAGTCTTTTCCCATTCATCTCCACACATATTATTCCATTGTTTTACCAATTTTTGTTCTAACCAGATCAAGTATAGGGAAAAAGAATTTATAATGGAACGGAAAGCTCATAATGTGGCTAACAAGAAATAGGCTTTAAGCTCAATTGGGCTAACTAGGGAAATATTTTTTTTTGGGGGTTGGCCAAAAGCTATGAAGGGCCAAAAAAAAAAATGCCTAAAATCACTTTCACTAATTTGCACACACACTTGTAGTTTCGAATAAGATACCAGGGCAAGTTCTAGAGTCTTAAAACATGAATGGTACACTCGACAATGAAACTTGCATATTTAATGATACACGAAGGCTCAAAAGCTCACAAGTTAGATTTGTTCATATTTCCAAGGTATTAAACTATTTATTCAATTTCACACCCTTTTGATTATTCTACAATTTTTCCCCTTCAAATTATCCTCGATTTGCATATCAAAATAACAAATAAAATCCCGAGGCATCCAAGACAAGAGTTCATTCTTTCGAGTTTCATCTAAGTTCATCATACTCCAAACACACCGAGTTCAAAATAAAACACACCAAAATAAAACAAAAAAAAAATTCACACCAAAAACGTAAATCAAAATCACACCAAAATCCAAACCAAAATCTAAAAGACAACATAAAAACAAACAAACAATATAAGTATTTCTTTGCCCAATATCTCCCCCCAAACTCGAATTAAAGAGTATACACACGAAGGGGTTATAGTATTTAAATAATAAAAACTTTGGGTCAAGAAATACTTACAACTGGTCCTACTGATTTGGCGGAGGAAAGTGGCCTTGTTGGACATGCCAATCGTGCATTCATCATAAAAGGGTCAGCATCTCGTCTTGTCTCTATCGGGTCTCCTCTCGGAAAGCCTTGAACTCTTCTCTAAGCGTGGAACGAGATGTGGCATGTCTTTATTCGGCCTTTCTCGATGACTCGGGCCGTTCTCTCTCTCTTTCTTCTTCCTCTTACGTTTCTCTTTCGTCTTCAGGGCCTCTCTCATAGGAAAATTCCTCCTCCATTCTTTCCGCTCTATCTTCTTCTCGCATCCTCTCGGCTCTATACTCATTTCCCATACGCCTAGGACGAACATTCCGAGCAAAGTATCTTTCACTAGGAGAGATTAATCCAGCTGCTTCCCGGGCCAATTTATGCCCCTCCGGTGGCCATTTGTAGATTTCCTAAATCCCGAATACTGTCAATAGTTGTCAAAGTTGTATTCGGGAGTAGGAAATGATCGCCGTCATTCTGGAGGAATATAACATGAGAGTCTTAGTCGAGGATATTCATCAACTTCATGACTTGGACAGATAGGAGCATATTTCCCGGAAGGGGAGTTCAGTTTTCTAGTGGTACATCAAGACGAAGTGTGATAGGGGTAATTAAACCCCCTATCCAAATCTCCCCTCTCGGTTTAGTGGCAACATCCTCAAAATGATCCATTATAATAGCTCCGGTTGCTGGATATGATCCGTCGAGTATATGTGATAAAACATATAGCTCTCGTTGAGTGATTGGCCCCGTTTCTTTCCGGCCGAAGATAGTGCTCGCAATTACCTTGTGTAGATAGCGGAGGATAGGATTGCGAAGTGAGGATCCTTTTGCCGAATTTGGGATGTAGGGACGTGCATTGCTCCCCGGATACTCAACCATTGCTCGCCAATATGTCTCACACTCGAACCGCTTGATTCGGTATTCTCCGTACCTTCGAGTGTCGTATATAGCATCTAATTCACCGGGAGATAGTTTTTCGTTCTTGTTGTTTAGCCGGAATTCCAAAGCTGTCGGCTCATGGGAGATCGGGTTTCTTTTAACTGTAAGTGTGCTAAGGAATTCCAATGTGAGACAGTGGTAGGTGGCCCAATGTTGTGTCATTAACGTTGTCCAACTTATTCTTTCTAGCAGCTTCATGACATCGTCTTTTATTCCCATCGCCGTCATGCATTCTTCATCCGGCCATCGAGTGGGGATCATTTTTTTCTGCCCCAATATCTCCCATCGTGCTAGGTGACTTGGCGCAAGTTCAATTCCATATGTCTCGGGCGTGTCGACAGCCCCTTCAGTTGGTATTCTCGCTGGTTGCTCAATTTCCGTTGTGGGTCTTCCTCGTCCCCTTTGAGCCGCACCACGTCCCTGTTGGGCATTTCCTCATCCTCGTGCCCTGGCCATTTTTCTGCAAGAGATTCATCGATATCATTTGTTTCACAAAAGCTCAAAGTCACTATTTATCGATAATATATGCTCCCCCAAACTTATTACTAATTGCATATTTTCCCCAAAATAAGTGTTTCTTCAAAAATACCACAACCGTAAATTTCAACGCCAATCGTCATTGTATATATCATCTTAATAATTTCAAACATGTAATAACATCTCTCAATCATATAAGTCCAACATGTAATTCACGAAAACCACCAACAAAATTTCAACGTATTTTTACTCATGAGAAATTCCAACAAAAATCCACTTAAAAACCGTAAATTGCTCAATAAATCATATTTCACATAATCCCAATGTAATAAAGAATTAAACCATCAAAATCGTGAATCCTACCTTGAATTCGGAGTGAAAATTGAAGAAAATTTTGAAAAATTCGCGACCCAAAACCCGGATGAATTGGTCCGATTCGTACCCTTTGAAGCTCTAGGATTGTGGAATAATGATGAACACCTTGTTATTATGTAAGATTTACCAGGATTCTTGCTTGATTTTGACAGATTTTTGGGGATTCGGGGCTAGGGTTTCGGATTTGGGGAAGAAATAGATTTGGGGAAGAAGGTAATGGGAAAGTCGGCCCGTTCAGCTTTTTATACCGCCCGACTGACACGGCCCGCGTCAAATGACACAGCCGTGTCATACTTGTCTCAATTTTTAAAAACAATGTCTGTCCACCTAACCCGGCCGTGTCAATTGACACGGCCCGTGCTCAACTACCCCAGAAAGTAAAAATTCAACTGAATACCTGACTCGACCGTGTCGAATGACATGACCCGTGTCGTACTTGCTTGGAACATGAAAATGGACTGGACCCCAAACTCGACCGTGTCAAATGACACGGTCCATGTCGTACAGGCCTGGAAAGTGCAGTTTTGTCCTCGGGTCTTTTTCCTGCGAATTGAACACAAAAAGTTGAACCAGTTAGTTTTACAACAAGTAAAAATACAAAGAAAGTGCGAAAAAGATCAAAACATAAAAATAAAAACTATTGGGTTGCCTCCCAATTAACACTAAGTTTAACGTCTTCAGCCGGACGTCTTCAACTGGAAGTTTTTATGGCTCGATCAAAGTTATTACGGATATAGCTTCCTTCTGATTGGGATGATAGTAGTGTTTGACTCGTTGTCCGTTAACTTTAAATAGCTCTCTGTCTCAGCTCATGAGCTCGACTATTCTGGGTGGAAGTACTTTCTTGATCACGAATGGACCTGACCATCTTGATTTTAATTTTCCGGGGAACAATTTTAATCTTGAATTATAGAGAAGTACTTGTTGTCCCGGCATAAATCCATGTTTAACGATCATCTTATTGTGCCATCTTTTAGATCTCTCTTTGTAGATTCGAGAGTTTTCGTAGCATTCATCCCGGAACTCTTCCAACTCATTTAGCTCTAGCAATCTTTTCTTTCCGGCGGCCTCAAAATCCAAATTTATTCTTTTCACTGCCCACATCGCTTTATGCTCCAATTCCAAAGGTATGTGACATGATTTATCAAATATGAGTTGATAGGGAGATGTTCCCAAAGGGGTTTTATAGGCCGTACGATAAGCCCAAAGTGCATCATCGAGCTTGGATGACCAATCTTTCCGAGATGTACTCACCATCTTTTCTAGGATTAACTTAATCTCTTTGTTGGTCGCTTCGGCTTGTCCATTTTCTTGTGGATGATAGGCCAATGATTTCTTTGATCGGACCCCATATTTCTGAAGGAGTTTATCCATGATTTTGTTGACAAAATGCGATCCCCGATCACTGATTAACGCTCTTGGAGTTCCGAATCGGCAAAAGACGTTCTTCTTTAAAAATTTCATTACAACTTGAGCATCATTTGTTGGGGAAGAAATTGCCTCGACCCATCGAGATACGTACTCAACCGCTAGTAGAATGTAATTATTCCCGAATGATGAGGAGAATGGACCCATGAAGTCGATACCCCAAACGTCAAATAGTTCAACCTCAATTACGTTGGTCAGGGGCATCTCATGACATCTTGAAATATTTCCCACTCGTTGGCATCTATCGCATTGTTGAATGAAGAGATAGCAATCTTTGTATAACGTAGGCCAATGAAATACACTTTGCAACACCTTTGAAGCAGTCCGTGTTGCTCCAAAATGTCCTCCGGTTGGTGACGAATGACATTGTTGAAGAATTTCATCCCATTCCTCTTGCGGTACACATCTTCTCACGATCATGTCGGCACATCTCTTAAAAAGTAGCGAATTATCCCACATATAGAACTTGATATCATGTAGGAACTTCTTCTTTTGATAATGAGATAAATCCAGAGGTAGCACACCTGCAACCAAAAAATTAACAATGTCAGCAAATCACGGAAATTTAGCTTCTACCATAAAAAGTCGCTCGTCCGGAAACTCTTATTTAATCCCTTCGATCTCGGGCTCCTCCTCCTTTTTGTACTCGAGGCGAGATAAGTGGTCAGCTACCACATTTTCACAACCTTTCCTGTCTCGAACTTCCATGTCAAACTCTTATAAAAGAAGAATCTATCGAATTAGGTGAGGTTTAGAATCTTTCTTTTCGAACAAGTATTTGATAGCTGCGTGGTCCGTGTGTACTATCGTCTTTGTCCCAATTAAGTATGATCGGAACTTATCAAAAGCAAATACCACGACAAGCATTTCTTTCTCCGTTGTAGTGTAATTTTGTTGGGCTCCGTCCAATGTTTTGCTTGCATAATAAATAGCCCGAAAGAGTTTCTCACGACGTTGTCCCAACACATCTCCGACCGCATAATCACTTGCATCACACATGATCTCAAAATGTTGAGACCAATCCGATACCACGAGGATAGGAGCACTCACTAATGCCTTCTTTAAAGTCTTCAATGCCTGCAAACATTCGTTAGAAACAATGAAAGTGGTATCTTTTTCTAACAATTTACTCAAAGGTTTAGTGGTTTTTGAAAAGTCTTTTATGAATCTCCTATAAAAACCCGTGTGCCCAAGAAAACTCCTAATTGCTTTTTCATTCTTCGGTGGGGGAAGTTTCTTAATAGTGACAATTTTCGCCCTATCAACCTCCAAACCGGCGGTGGACACTCTATGGCCTAGGACAATTCCTTCTTACACCATAAAGTGGCATTTCTCCCAATTCAGCACGATATTAGTGTCTTCACATCGCTGCAAAACTAAAGTGAGATTATGCAAGCAATGATCAAATGAATTTCCAAACACCGAAAAATCATCCATGAAAACTTCCATTATATTTTCGATCAAACCATGAAAGATAGCCATCATGCAATGTTGAAACGTGGATGGGGCATTGCATAAACCAAACGGCATTCTACGATAAGCATAAATTCCATAAGGACATGTAAAAGCTGTTTTTTCTTGATCTTCTGGTGTTATGTAGATTTGATTATATCCTAAATATCCATCAAGAAAACAGAATAATTTATGCCCCGCCAATCTATCAAGCATTTGATCAATGAAGGGAAGGGGAAAATGGTCTTTGCGAGTAGCCGCATTTAAAGCCCTATAGTCTATACACACTCGCCATCCCGTAACTACTCTCATAGCAATTAATTCATCTTTCTCGTCTTTGGTTACGGTCATCCCTCCCTTTTTTGATACAACTTGCGTAGGACTCACCCACTTACTATCGAAAATTGGATATATCATTCCGGCATCTAATAGTTTTAGCACTTCCTTTTTCACCACTTCTTTCATTATGAGATTAAGTCTTCGTTGATTTTGCACTTTAGGTTTAAAATTTTCTTCAAGCAAAATCCTATGCATGCATATGGCCATCTAGTAATTCCCTTCAAATCTGAGATAGACCATCCTATAGCTGACTTATGTGCTCTCAATACATGAAGCAATTTATCTAGTTGAGTGGATGAAAGTGAAGAGGATACTATTACCGGATTGGTATTGTTATCATCTAGAAATGCATACTTGAGGTGTTCTGGGAGGGCTTTAAGGTCCAATCTTAGTTGAGATAAATCCGATTGAGATTAAACGGACCCAAAATTTTGCACCATGTCATTGGACACGTTCGAGTCGTCCGTCAGCTTGATTTCCGCAACTACTTCATGCTCCTCTTTGTCAAAATCATCGGATTTATTGATTTGCGTTTCTTCCTGTAGAGAATTTAATTCAGAAACATAATCAAACAAGTCAGAACCATCAAACTCCAAAGTTGAATCACTAGAAAAATATGAGTTCGTAAGAGCAAACTCTAACGGATCCGAAGACAATGAGTGTAAATTTTTTTTTCTTTCCATACGAGCTTATATGGTCAATAACATTGCAATATTCCGTATCATCATGAAATTTCATAGCTTTAAGTATAGAAAATAGAACATGCTCATCGTTAACACGAAGTGTTAATTATCCCCTTTCAACATCAATAAGAGCCTTTCCTGTTACTAAAAATAGACATCCAAGGATAAGTGGTAGATCTTCGTCTTATTCCATATCAAGAACAACAAAATCCACTGGAAATATAAATTTGTCGACTGTTATAAGCACATCTTCAACAATCCCCTTGGGATGTGTTATGGATCGATCCGCCAATTATAGCATAACCGTTGTGGCTTTTATTTCTCCGACACCTAATTTCCTGAAAATAGATAAATGCATAAGGTTAATCGAAGCACCTAAATCACACAAAGCTTTATCGAATGAGACATTTCCAATGGTGCATGGAATGGTAAAGCTTCCGGGATCCTTAAGCTTTTGAGGTAATTTGCATTGGATAATAGTGCTACATTCTTCAGTTAGTTTAACCATCTCATGCTCCTCCATCTTTCTTTTTCTTGACATCACATCCTTCGAGAATTTTGTGTAGTTAGGCATTTGTTCCAAAGCATCTGCAAAAGGAATATTGATATTAATTTTCTTGAATATGTGTAGAAACTTTGCGAATTGTGCATCTAACTTTTCCTTTTTGAAATGTTGAGGAAAAGGGAGAGAAATGTTAGGAGCAGAGTTAGAAGATATTTTAAGCTTCTCAGCCCCCTTAGATGTATCATGCTTCCCTTCTCCCTCTACAATTTCGATTTGATCCTCCTTGACTCCCTCTTTTTGTTGGACCCTTGGCATCTTTGGCCCTTCATAATTCGTTCCACTTCTTAAAGTGATCGTTTGACAAGATCTTTTGGATTCACTTCGGTATTGCTCGGAAATTTTCCCCGGTGATGTTGACTCCCGAAAACTTTAGCTAATTGTCCAATTTGAGTTTCGATATTTTTCATTTGAACTCCCATGGTGGTATCTAATTGAGTGACATGGCCTTCGATTTTGTCTAATTTCTCCTCATCTCGACTAAATCGGGTTTTTGTCTCCATCATGAAGGTAGCCAGAATATTCTCGAGATTTGACGTCGGCTTTGCTTCTTCAATTATCTCACCATTCGACACTTTGAATCCGGCCGGTGGTTGCAACGCATTCTTTGGATTAGCATAGCTAAAATTTTCATGATTTCGATTGGAGGGATGGTAGAAGCCCGGTGGTGGATTATTCCGGAAATTGTTGTAACTCCGATTATTATTGTAATGTGCCTCCTCCAATGGATCGGACGGTAGTGAACTTGAACTTCCTTGAGAAGCTCCCTTCGAATCACCTCCTTTTGTTAGAGCCCCCAACTGAGTAGTTAACATCGTCATTTGCACGGTTAGTGCCTTTATAGGATCCGAATCGGATACCTCAGCCACCCTTCTAATATTTGCTCTTTCCATCGGCCATTGATAGCTATTCATAGCCATTTCTTCGATCAATCCATAAGCTTCTTCAGCGCTCCTTGCTAGCAATGCCCCTCCCGCGGAAGCATCAATAAAATTTCTTGTTTCTCCCATAAGACCATTGTAAAAGAAACACATTTGTTGGTCTTCGGGGAAACCATGTCGAGGGCATCGCCTTAGTATATATTTGAAACGTTCCCAAGCTTTGAGTAATCTCACTTTTTAACTTAAATTGTTGAGATAACAATCACAAGTATAGAAACTTGTTTGAAAATTAAGCTGTACGAACTTGTCTACGAACAGTTCATAATTTCAGTTATATGCTTAGAATACATTGTAAGATTGTGCCTGTGCGCCAATCATAGGCTTAAGTTGTAAAAACTCTTAGTCAGATCGAACTCTTCGCGAAAGCGATTCATGAATTAGACTAAGTTGCTGAAAGACAGACCATTTGACAGAAGACCAAGAAATCTGCCAGAAATCATCGAGAATGTCATTCGTTTCATGAAGAAGGTTTTGGCATCATCAAGAAGACTTGAAAGTTTTTAAAGTCTTGGCAAATTGTCAAAAAGGGGGAAATTGTTGGGAAAACAAAAACCCTGTATCGAAACAGCCGGGATAATCAATCCCTGTATCGAATAGTGTTGATAAGAGATTTTGACATATATGCCAATCCTCAATACAGTAAGGAAACTGTATCGATAAGTTGAAGTATCAACCTGTATCGAAAGCCTGTCTCGAATCCAGCATATAGTGGAACCTTTCAGTACAGCAAAGAAGTCTTATAAAGACCAAGTATGGAAACTGTCTCGAATCACCAAAATAGTGATCTTCCATACAGCTCTCAACAGGACAAAGAAGGAATCTTCAGAAGTCAAGTCCCGTTGATAAAGAAGTATTTAAATACTAAAGGATAAAGTATTTAAATATTGTCAGTCAGAAGATCTTCAAATCCCGCTAAATCCGGATCGTGCTTTTTCATCCCATTGGAATGGAATCTTGCTCAACGGATTTATCCCAACGGATATATTTTCCAGAAGACTATATATATCTCATCAAGGTGTTGAAGATCAGTCACCCAAGTAACAAAGCTATTAACATATTCATCAGAGCAAAACATATCTCCAAAGCTTAATCTAAGAGATATACAATGCTCATCATCTTGAACAACACTTCATCAGCTAGAAGCTCATAAAGTCAAAGCTTTGTAAAAATATGTGTAAAAATGAGTGTTATCAAAATCCCCCAAACTTGAACGTTGATCGTCCCGAGCAATGCACTTTAAAATAACCACTCTTAAGGAAACTCGTCCCTCAACATACCTCAAAGGATCATTTTGAAAGTTCATCAATACGCCTCAAGAAATAAATAAAGTCGAGTTCTGTAAAGTATGCAAATCTCTGGGGTGCTTCCTTAACCTCATAGCTAATACTTGAATAATACGAACCTCGCCAGTCAAGTGTATTCCCTCACTCTCAAAGTGTATAATGGGATAAGTGACGCTCAAAACTCATTCAGTGAAATAAGAATCCCCATAGGATTGCCAATCGTCTACATCTCTACCACTGGTTGTGCATGCAAATTTGGTGAATCAAAAAGGACTTTATTGGTTGTAATGTAGGTTTTTTGGTTGGGGTAGGATAAATATGGCTTTAAAGTGACTTAACTTGAGCAACTTAGAACATCATCTCGGTAATCACTTCGCTCAATTTGAACTTCTCAATTTTGTTTCCCCTGAAATTTACTTCCTTCAACCCCTTGAATCGCAATAAGCGCCTTTTTTTCGAAAGTATAAATCGCAACCTCATTCCCCCGTATCGCTCCATTTAATTTTTATTTTCGCCTCTTCATCTTTATTGCCCTTTATTCATATAATCTCCGTGTGATTTTTCATAGAGCGGACAACATCATCATCACAACATTTCTACCTCACCGTTTCTTTTGATAAATCATTTAGAACCAACTCCATCTTGAACCATGATAGTCTTTCTCCATTCATCTCCACACATATTATTCCATTCTTTTACCAATTTTTGTTCTAACCAGCTCAAGTATAGGGAAAAAGAAATTATAATGGAACGGAAAGCTCATAATGTGGCTAACAAGAAATAGGCTTTAAGCTCAATCGGGCTAACTAGGGAAATAATTTTTTTTTAGGTTGGCCAAAAGCTATGAAGGGCTAAAAAAAACAAAAAACGCCTAAAATCACTTTCACTAATTTGCACACACACTTGTAGTTTCGAATAAGATACCAGGGCAAGTTCTAGAGTCTTAAAACATGAATGGTACACTCGACAATGAAACTTGCATATTTAATGATGCACGAAGGCTCAAAAGCTCACAAGTTAGATTTGTTCATATTTTCAAGGTATTAAACTATTTATTCAATTTCACACCCTTTTGATTATTCTACAATTTTTCCCCTTCAAATTATCCTCGATTTGCATATCAAAATAACAAAATAAATCCCGAGGCATCCAAGACAAGAGTTCATTCTTTCGAATTTCATCTAAGTTCATCATACTCCAAACACACCGAGTTCAAAATAAAACACACCAAAATAAACAAAAAAAAATAATTCACACCAAAAACGTAAATCAAAATCACACCAAAATCCAAACCAAAATCTAAAAGACAAAATAAAAACAAACAAACAATACAAGTATTTCTTGGCCCAATATCTCCCCCCAAACTTGAATTAAAGAGTATACACACGAAGGGGTTATAGTATTTAAATAATAAAAACTTTGGGTCAAGAAATACTTACAACCGGTCCTACTGATTTGGCGGAGGAAAATGGCCTTGTTGGACATGCCAATCGTGCATTCGTCGTAAAAGGGTCAGCATCTCGTCTTGTCTCTATCGGGTCTCCTCTCGGAAATCCTTGAACTCTTCTCTAAGCGTGGAACGAGATGTGGCATGTCTTTATTCGGCCTGTCTCGATGACTCGGGCCGTTCTCTCTCTCTTTCTTCTTCCTCTTCCGTTTCTCTTTCGTCTTTAGGGCCTCTCTCATAGGAAAATTCTTCCTACATTCTTTCCGCTCTATCTTCTTCTCGCATCCTTTCGGCTCTATACTCATTTCCCATACGCCTAGGACGAACATTCCGATCAAAGTATCTTTCACTAGGAGAGATTAATCCAGCTGCTTCCCGGGCCAATTTATGCGCCTCCGTGGCCATTTATAGATTTCCTTAATCCCGAATACTGTCAATAGTTGTCAAAGTTGTATTCGGGAGTAGGAAATGATCGCCGTCATTCTGGAGGAACATAACACGAGAGTCGTAGTCGAGGATATTCATCAACTTCATGACTTGGACAGATAGGAGCATATTTCCCGGAAGGGGAGTTCAGTTTTCTAGTGGTACATCAAGACGAAGTGTGATAGGGGTAATTAAACCCCTATCCAAATCTCCCCTCTCGGTTTAGTGGAAACATCCTCAAAATGATCCATTATAATAGCTCCGGTTGCTGGATATGTTCCGTCGAGTATATGTGATAAAACGTATAGCTCTCGTTGAGTGATTGGCCCCGTTTCTTTCCGGCCGAAGATAGTGCTCGCAATTACCTTGTGTAGATAGCGGAGGATAGGATTGCGAAGTGAGGATCCTTTTGCCGAATTTGGGATGTAGGGATGTGCATTGCTCCCCGGATACTCAACCATTGCCCGCCAATATGTCTCACACTCGAACCGATTGATTCGTGTTGCGATATTTCGTTAAACGCAAGTGCACGTTATCGTAGACAAGTAATAAAGTGATAAGTGAGTATCGTTCCCACGAGGACTGAATTACTAAATACCGATTTATATGTATTCTAATTTTATTTGAACAGTCGAAATTTGGGTTGCAATTAATGACTAAAGAAAATCAATAATAAACAGAAAAACAATCGCTCGAAGAAAGAAAATCAAATGATGAAAAAGTCTAGGATTGTGAATCCACCTCGGTTTATCCGAATTTACTATCGATTATCCGGAGTTAATGATTTCCCCAATTTATTGAAGGCGAAGATTGCTAAAATACTCTACCGCCTCTCCCGAGGTCAATAGATTTTTCTAAAGGCGAATAACGCACTCTATCCCTAGGTGAATTAATTCGAAAATAGGCAAAATGCACAAAATCCTCAAAAGGCCATGTACTTCCTATGAGTATATTCCTATCTCACAAGATAAAATGGTTCTCACCAATTGTTCCTCACCAACTCTCCTCTCCCGATTCAAGTTGCGTAATTAAAACAATCCAATTATTGGCCAGACAATTGAAAGCATTAAAATCGATTGGGAAAACTCAACAGAAAAGGGAATTATATAGAAAATCAAAAGCAAATTCGTCAAAACTTTGGTTTCATCAAAATCCTAGAATAGGGTTTTAGCCTGACATGCTAAAAGATAAAAATACAGAATTAATGAATGAAAGCATTGAAATCAAACGCAGATGAAGACTCGGATTCCTCCGTTCTTCTGGCTTCCGCCCTCTGCTCTTGGTGTCTTCTGCTTCTTATGATCGATTCCTCTCTTCCCCGATAATCCTCTGATTCCAAGATGATAAACCCTTATTTATAACTCCCAACAGCCTCCAAAACGCGTCCGTGTGATTAGGTCGAGAATCGGCTTCAAAACGGCCCAAACCCGCGCGGAGCACACCAAAACCACCCCGTGGGCCGCGGCTCACTTAATCTGTGCCGCGGCTCACGGGGCACAGCGGGATGCCTGGGCGTTATTTATTTCTTCTGGGCCGCGGCTCACTATACTTGTGCCGCGGCTCAGGGTACAGTTTACTCGGGGCTCGCTGGTCACCTGCGTGTGCCGCGGCCCGCTTGCCTTGTGCCGCGGCCCCAGGCCAAAATTTGCCGTTTTCGCCCGTTTTCATCGTTTTAGCTTCCGGACTCCAATTTCCTGCAAAACATAAAAGAATAGGGCATTACAAGCTCATTTATGCAGATTTAATTATAAAAAGAATACAAAATAATGATAAATGAGCGTATAAAAATACGCCTAACAAATACCCCCAAACTTGAGCCTTTGCTTGTCCTCAAGCAAAAAATAATCAATTTCAAACAAAAGAATACCGTGAATAATCGTGCAACTCATAGTGCTCAACCTAATCAATACTACCCTTAAATTCTCAAAGAATAACACAAGTATCGCAATAGTGAGTCATATCCAGGACACTGATTCCACAAAGTAACCAATTTCAGTCCTAATCAATCGTTCAAGAAGAAAATCGAGCTCAAAGATTAACAAGCGTGAATTTAATCAACCGCGAATATGAAGGGTTAAAATAAATAAGCTAACTCGCCCAATCCCACAGTCTAGTGGCAAAAATTTCAAGAGTTTCATTATCAAAAATAACCTTCGGACAGTATTCCCTTATATACGGTCAATAAGGTGATTCGAGTTAACCACTAGGTTCAGATCTCGGGATGTTTCATCGGGACAATCCCAGGGTGACATTTCATTCTCATGTATTGGGGAACCGTTTGACGTAAAAGACACTCATGGGGCATATGGATGCTTCTAGTTACTAAGTTCCCCTCCACAGCGGAGAAACAACTCGAATAGCTATTCCCGCATGTCCGATTCAAGGTTGCTGTTTTACGCGAGAGTAAACAACGGGTCACGCGAATACTCCCGGTTACTAGGCTTCCCATCATCGGCACATGCGAAATCTCTAAACCACTAGTCTAATCAGGGTCGTCGTTTTACGCGAGAGTAAACAACGGGTCACGCGAATACCACCGGTTACTAGACTTCCCATTATAGAACAAATAATAACTCGACTTTTGGGAAAAACTGTCCGACTCTAAACTCACATTAAGTGCCAACACAACTCATGTTAATGGACGACTAGCTAACCAAAAAGTATAACCAAACGTATAGGCGGCAATTTGAAAACACATATGTCTCCTTTCTTGTCTGCTAAGATTTCTACAAAAACGAAAAAATTTCGGACCTAAATGAATACTCAACAGAAACAGATATCACTGACTACAACTCAACTAAAACTCAACCGTTTCTTCAGAGAGAAATCAGTATCGTAACATCAGTTTTACACAAAAAGAAGCACGAAGAATTCACAAATGCAATTAAAACACGACAAGCAAGGCTAGCAACAAAAATATAACTAAAAATAACAAAAGTGCAAACAAATGAGTACAACAATAAGTATAGCGACAAAAAGTAAACCCCCCCAAACTTAGGATGTACATTGACCTCGATGTACACAAAATGTAATATGCAATACAAGAAAAAGGTCAAGTACTCCCCTACAGTCTCTCACGAACTGGTGCCGGCGTCGTCCGGCGAGCCTGCACGCTTCTCGACTACACCATGCGGAATATGAATGAATGTGCTTGCATCATCAAAGAGGAAATTAAGAATGAGCTCTCAAGTTTACATAGGATGTAAGGGTCGGGAGATAATGTAATCCGATAAAACGATTCGTTGCATATAGTTTGAAAATGCTTGGCTTAACAATGTTTCATTGCTGCAATTTATCAAACACTTGGTATGCACAAGTTAAAATGAAGAACAAGAATTTTAATGGCTAACTCCAAATCCCAAAAATAATAACACAGATATATAGCCATGATAAAAGACAACTAACATCACCAATTAGTTCAGAATCACAAATACCATCACAATCAAACTCCACGTTCACCATATTCCAACTCCATTTTTGAGAAAACTTTGAAGAACAACTAGTAGCATATAACTTCAATTCACTTTTCGAATCATGCATCAATTATGATTAAGAATTCGAGAATTACCTGATTTGGAATGAAGAATGCAAGAAGGATGCCAGGAGAAGAAGAGGAAAAAAAATTCTTGGCCGATCGCTTGTGCGGAGGAAGAGGAGGAAGTATACCTGTGTGTGTCGGCCAATTCGTTTTATAAAAGTACCTGGGCCATCTAACTTCCGAACGGGGGCCGCGGCACAACTTAAGTGAGCCGCGGCCCAGAGTACAGTCCGCCTGGACAGATTTGTTCCAACGCCATGTGCCGCGGCTCAGCATACGGGTGCCACGGCTCAGAATATTAGTGTGCCGCGGCTCAGCACATATGTGCCGCGGCCCGTAGTACAGATCCCTGGGCATATCTGGTGCATCTGGTGTGCCGCGGCTCAGTAGCAACGTGCCGCGGCTCAGCGACCTGGTGTGCCGCGGCTCAGTAAGGTCGTGCCGCGGCACAGAGTACAATTTGTTTGGCCTTTTTCCTTCAACTGGTGTGTGCCGCGGCTCACTATTCTTGTGTCGTGGCCCATCACTGATTTCTTCCCTTGGGGTGATTCCTGCACAGAATTTTTAAAGGAAAACATCAAGAACGAGAGGGATAAGCAAATCAAAGAAAAAATGACGAAAAATAAAGACTCTAAAATGCAAGAAAACACTAAAAAATAAAAATTCTACAACTAATACTCGGGTTGCCTCCCGAGAAGCGCTAAGCTTATAGTCTTCAGCCGGACTTTCCTAGCATTCATCCGGCGGTGGATAAGACAACACTCATCTTCTGCGCGTCTATTGGATTTCCCAAATAGGCCTTCAATCGCTGTCCATTAACTTTGAATTTGCGGTCATCTTTTTGTACTTCCACTGTACCATGTGGGAACACTTGAACTACGGTGAACGGTCCCGACCATCTTGAACGCAATTTCTCGGGGAATAACCTTAAGCGAGAATTAAATAACAACACTTCTTGACCCGGGACAAACTCTCTCTGTGTGATGTGCTTATCATGCCAAATATTTGTTCGCTCCTTATAAAGCTTCGCATTTTCGTATGCGTCGTGGCGAATTTCCTCCAACTCGTTCAGTTGTAAACAACGCTTCTCACCAGCAGACTTCAGATCAAAGTTTAATTTCTTTATCGCCCAATAAGCACGATGTTCCATCTCTACGGGCAAATGGCAACTTTTCCCATAAACTAATCTGTAAGGCGACATCCCGATAGGTGTTTTATACGCAGTACGGTACGCCCAAAGTGCATCATCGAGTTTAAAAGACCAATATTTTCGAGATGGGCTGACTATTTTTTCTAGGATCCACTTCAGCTCTCGATTTGATATCTCGACTTGACCGCTCGTCTGAGGATGGTAGGCTGTAGCAACACGATGAGTGACTCCGTATTTTCTCAAGACTGCATCAAGGAATTTATTGTCGAAGTGTGAACCACCATCACTGATAATAGCACGTGGAGTCCCAAAATGCATGAAAATGTATTTTTTTATAAATTGGATTACGACATTTGAACCATTCGTTGGTAGTGCCACCGCTTCAACCCACTTTGAGACGTAGTCCACAACTACCAAAATATAGAGATTCTTATTGGATGGAGGAAATGGACCCATGAAGTCGATCCCCCACACGTCGAACAATTCAACCTCAAGTATGGTGTTCAACGGCATTTTGTGTTGTCTTGAGATGTTTCCTGTCCGTTGACACCGATCACATGTGGACACAAAGGAGTGAGCATCCTTGAATAATGACGGCCAATAGAACCCCGATTGTAAGACCTTTGCCGCTGTTCTATTTCCAATAAAATGTCCCCCGTAGGGTGATGCATGACAATGGTTCAGCACACTGTGAATTTCCTCATCCGGAATACATCTGCGAATGATTTGATCGGGGCATCTTTTGAATAGAAATGGATCGTCCCACAAATAATACTTACCGTCTGAGATTAGCTTCTTCTTTTGATGGCGTGAGAGGTCGTTTGGAATTGTTTTGCTTGCCAAGTAGTTCACTTGATCAGCATACCAAGGCGCGTGTTGCGAACCCAACTTGTAGAGCTGCTCGTCGGGAAAGGTTTCCATGATTTGCGGATGACTTTCTCCTCGCTCGAGGGGACTCTCTAACCGTGAAAGGTGATCGACTATAACATTCTCAGTCCCCTTTTTATCCCGAATTTCCAAGTTAATTCTTGAAGGAGAAGCACCCACCTAATCAACCTTGGTTTAACATCCTTCTTTTCCAAAAGGTATTTTATTGCTGAATGGTCGGTCTACACTATCACTTTCGTCCCTAGTAGATACGCCCGGAATTTATCAAATGCAAAGATTACCGCCAACAATTCTTTTTCCGTTGTGGCATAATTTCTTTGGGCGTCGTCGAGTGTTCGGCTCGCATAATACACGACGTGGAACACTTTCCCTCATCTTTGTCCCAAAACAGTCCCAATGGCAAAATCGCTCGCATCACACATTAATTCGAACGGAAGGTCCCAGTCTGGAGCGACTATCACCGGTGCCGTGCTTAGAGCTTTCTTCAATAAATCGAAACTTTCTTTACACGACTCGTCAAAATTAAACGGAACATCCTTCATGAGTAGATTGCACAACGGCTTCGTGATCTTCGAAAAATCCTTAATAAATCGGCGATAGAAACCCGCATGTCCCAAAAATCTTCTAATCCCTTTAACCGAAGTAGGCGGAGGCATCTTCTCGATTGTTTCAATTTTCGCCCGGTCGACTTCAATTCCATGTGAGGATATTCGATGGCCAAGTACTATGCCCTCCTGAACCATAAAGTGACACTTCTCCCAGTTCAAGACCAAATTTGTCTCGTCGCATCTTTTTAGGACTTTCTGCAAATTTTGCAAACAAATGTCAAACGAATCACCAAAAACAGAAAAATCATCCATAAAAATCTCAATGCAATGCTCTACCATGTCAGAAAAAATAGCCATCATACACCGTTGAAAAGTAGCCGGCGCATTACATAATCCAAAAGGCATGCGCCTATAAGCGAAAATGCCGTATGGACATGTAAACGTCTTTTTGTCTTGGTCTTCTGGGGCTATATAAATCTGATTATACCCAGAATAACCATCAAGAAAGCAATAAAAATCGTGTCCGGCTAATCTATCGAACATTTGGTCAATAAAAGGTAAGGGGAAATGGTCTTTTCTAGTGGCTTTATTTAACTTCCTATAATCTATGCACATACGCCACCCCGTGACAATCCTAGTGGGAATTAATTCATTATTATCATTTTGAATAACCGTTATCCCACCCTTCTTTGACACAACTTGGACTGGACTTACCCACTTCCTATCAGAAATCGGAAAGATCATACCTGTGTCGAGGAGTTTTAAAACCTCGACTTTTACCACCTCCTTCATGTTTGGATTCAAACGGCGTTGATGCTCCACGAATGGTTTGTAGTCTTCCTCCATCAAAATCTTGTGCATGCAAATGGACGGGCTGATCCCCTTAATATCCGCAATAGACCATCCAAGAGCAGATTTGTATTCCCTCAAAACTCTCAATAATTTCGCCTCTTGATCCCCTGCTAAAGTGGCCGAAAGAATAACTGGCAGGGAATCATCGGGTCCCAAAAATGCATATTTTAAATGAGACGGCAGCTTCTTGAGTTCCAACTTTGAAGGTTTCTCGATTGAAGGGACGGGTCGAGTTAGTGAATTTCCGAGTTCCTCATACGGTTGACGAATGAAAATTGGCGGGGAAGCATCCATGTGTCGAACGCAGGCTGCATGCTCTGAATTTAATTCGGAAGCAAACCCCATCAAAACGAACTCCAATGGATCGGGTGGATAATTCTATCGAAAGGCTCTATTTACACACGAGTCAATGACGTCAACTTGGAAACAATTTTCAGCATCACTCGGATATTTTAAGGATCGAAAGATATTGAACGTTACTTGCTCCTATTGAACTCGTAGAGTAAGCTTCCCTTCTTCCACATCGATCAAAGTTCGGCCGGTTTCCAAAAATGGTCTTCCCAAGATAATTGGGATGTCATGGTCCTCCTCCATGTCAAGCACAATGAAATCGGCCGGAAAGATGAACTTATCGACTTTGACTAAGACGTCCTCTATCACTCCCCTCGGATATTTGATGGATCTATCGGCCAATTGTAAGGAGACCGTCGTCGGCTTGGCTTCCCCAATATCCAGCTATTTAAAAATAGAAAGGGGCATAAGGTTTATGCTGGCTCCGAGATCGCATCGGGCTCTTTCAAAAGACGAATTCCCAATGATGCAAGGAATGGTAAAACTTCCCGGATCTCTCAATTTAGGTGGGAGCTTATTTTGTAAAATAGCGCTGCACTCCTCTGTCAATGCGACTGTCTCATACTCCTCGAGCTTTCTTTTGTTTGACAAGACTTCTTTCATGAATTTTACGTAACTCGGCATTTGCTCCAATGCATCGGCAAATGGAATGTTTATGTGCAGTTTCTTGAAGAAGTCGAGGAACTTGGAAAATTGCTTATCTAATTTTTGCTTTTGCAAACGCTGTGGGAATGGAATTTGAGGGGTGGGCTGAGTAGGCGACACTGCCTTTAGCTTAGGCGCCTCGTCCTTTTCTTTCTCACTTGGCTCGATTTTGTCCTTGTCATTGATAGGCTGCACTTTCAACTCCTTTCCACTTCGTAGTTCGATTGCTTGCACATTTTCCTTGGGATTTAATTCGGTTGCGCTGGGTAATGCACCTTGAGGTCGAGAGGACAATAGACTTGCAATCTGCCCCATTTGTGCTTCCAAGTTTTGGATGGAGGCGGAATGATTTTGAAGGGTAGTCTCAGTGCGGGTCATGAATTGGCTCGTGTTAGCCGCCAATTGAGCAAGCGCATCTTCCAAGGATACCTTTGGTGATTGAGGGGGCTGCTGTGGGGGCTGCACGAATTGGGCTTGTGGAGGTTTTAAAGCTTGCCCGTTCCTCCACGAAAAATTTTGGTGATTTCGCCACCCTTGATTATAAGTGCTGGAGTAAGGATTATTTTGCCGATTCCCATTCCCCATGAACTGAGCTTGTTCCATCTATGGTTGCTCAAAAGGGTTTCCGACTTGGCACTCTACGCTAGGATGAAATCCATTACACCAATTGCACGATTCAATGGTAACGGGAGAAGGAGCATGTGAAAAGGCTTGAAGTTGCTGCGTCAAGGCGGCGACTTGAGCTGATAATGTAGAGATTGGATCATTATTTGAGATTTCCATTACTCGTTTCGAGTTTACTCGTTCGGACGGCCATTGATAAGCATTCGCAGCCATAACTTTCAATAGAGAGTGGGCTTCGGCCATTGTCTTTCCCATTAAGGCACCTGTGGCGGCTGCATCAACAAGAGTGCGAGTAGAGGCACTCAATCCGTTATAAAAAGTCTAAATTTGTAGCCAGTCCGGTAGGTCGTGGTGTGGGCATCTCCTCAATAAATCTTTGTATCGCTCCCAAGCCTCGTGAAGTGATTCCATATCAAATTTCCCAAAGGTAGTGATTTCGTTCCTCAGTCTCGCCGTCTTTGATGGCGGGAAGAATTTAGCTAGGAAGGCCTGTGCTAATTCCGCCCAAGTCGTGATAGATCCCGACGGTAAAGAATTCAACCAAAATTTTGCTTTGTCCCTCAAAGAGAAAGGGAAAAGCCTTAGACGGATGGCATCATCGGTGACACCGTTGTTTTTGAAGGTGTCACAAATCTCGAGGAAAGACGCAATGTGTGCATTTGGGTCATCGTTCGGCAATCCACAAAACTGGCTTAGCTTGCACCATCTGAATAATCACAGGCTTGATTTCGAAATTGTTCGCCTGGATGGTTCGACGCCGGATCCCCGAAAAGTTCGCATTGATTTGCGGCATAGCATAATAGCGTAGTGCTAATGCCGGTTGAACTTGCTGAACAAGATTATCACCTCCGTGATTTTTGGTATTATCGGCCATGGTGACTGTTGTCGGTAGCTCTCGTTTCTCCTTCTTGATTCTCCGAAGAGTGCGCTCGAGTTCGGTATCCAAATGTAGTAGGCCTTCGTTACCGAATTTTCTCATGCACTAACCGGAAACTCCTGAAAGGAAAAAACAAATAAATAAAATTACACAAAAACAATAAAAAATGTTCAAACTAAGACTAGAAATACTGAAATCGATATTAGTAGAAAAATCAGTCCCCGACAACGGCGCCAAAAACTTGTTGCGATATTTCGTTAAACGCAAGTGCACGTTATCGTAGACAAGTAATAAAGTGATGAGTGAGTATCGTTCCAACGAGGACTGAATTACTAAATACCGATTTATATGTATTCTAATTTTATTTGAACAGTCGAAATTTGGGTTGCAATTAATGACTAAAGAAAATCAATAATAAACAGAAAAACAATCGCCCGAAGAAAAAAAATCAAATGATGAAAAAGTCTAGGATTGTGAATCCACCTCGGTTTATCCGAATTTACTATTGATTATCCGAAGTTAATGATTTCCCCAATTTATTGAAGGCGAAGATTGCTAAAATACTCTACCACCTCTCCCGAGGTCAATAGATTTTTCTAAAGGAGAATAACGCACTCTATCCCTAGGTGAATTAATTCGACAATAGGCAAAAAGCACATATCCTCAAAAGGCCACGTAGTTCCTATGAGTATATTCCTATCTCACAAGATAAAACGGTTCTCACCAATAGTTCCTCACCAACTCTCCTCTCCCGATTCGAGTTGCGTAATTAAAACAATCCAATTATTGGCCAGACAATTGAATCCTCTGATTCCAAGATGATAAACCCTTATTTTTAACTCCCAGCAGCCTCCAAAACGCGTCCGTGTGATTAAGTCGAGAATCGGCTTCAAAACGGCCCAACCCCGCGCGGAGCACACCAAAACCGCCCCATGGGCGACGGCTCACGGGGCACAGCGGGATGCCTAGGCGTTATTTATTTCTTCTGGTCCGCGGCTCACTATACTTGTGCCGCGGCTCAGGGTACAGTTTACTCGGGGCTCGCTGGTCACCTTCATGTGCCGCGGCCCGCTTGCCTTGTGCCGCGGCCCCAGGCCAAAATTTGCCGTTTTTGCCCATTTTCATCGTTTTAGCTTCCGGACTCCAATTTCCTGCAAAACATAAAAGAATAGGGCATTACAAGCTCATTTATGCAGATTTAATTATAAAAAGAATACAAAATAATGATAAATGAGCGTATAAAAATACGCCTAACAATTCGGTATTCTCCGTACCTTCGAGTGTCGTATATAGCATCCAATTCACCGGGAGATAGTTTTTCGTTCTTGTTGTTTAGCCGGAATTCCAAAGCTGTCGGCTCATGGGAGATCGGGTCTCTTTTAACTGTAAGTGTGCTAAGGAATTCCAACGTGAGACAGTGATAGGTGGCCCAATGTTGTGTCATTAACGTTGTCCAACTTATTCTTTCTAGCAGCTTCATGACATCGTCTTTTATTCCCATCGCCGTCATGCATTCTTCGTCCGACCATCGAGTGGGGATCATTTTTTTCTGCCCCAATATCTCCCATCGTGCTAGGCGACTTGGCGCAAGTCCAATTCCATATGTCTCGGGCGTCTCGACAGCCCCTTGAGTTGGTATTCTCGCCGGTTGCTCAATTTCCATTGTGGGTCTTCCTCGTCCCCTTTGAGCCGCACCACGTCCCTGTTGGGCATTTCCTCATCCTCGTGCCCTGGCCATTTTTCTGCAAGAGATTCATCTATATCATTTGTTTCACAAAAGCTCAAAGTCACTATTTATCGATAATATATGCTCCCCCAAACTTATTACTAATTGCATATTTTCCCCAAAATAAGTGTTTCTTCAAAAATACCACAACCGTAAATTTCAAAGTCAATCGTCATTGTATATATCATCTTAATAATTTCAAACATGTAATAACATCTCTCAATCATATAAGTCCAACATGTAATTCACGAAAACCACCAACAAAATTTCAACGTATTTTTACTCATGAGAAATTCCAACAAAAATCCACTTAAAAACCGTAAATTGCTCAATAAATCATATTTCACATAATCCCAATGCAATGAAGAATTAAACCATCAAAATCGTGAATCCTACCTTGAATTCGGAGTGAAAATTGAAGAAAATTTTAAAAAATTCGCGACCCAAAACCCGGATGAATTCGTCCGATTCGTACCCTTTGAAGCTCTAGGATTGTGGAATAATGATGAACACCTTGTTATTATGTAAGATTTACCAGGATTCTTGCTTGATTTTGACGGATTTTTGGGGATTCGGGGCTAGGGTTTCGGATTTGGGGAAGAAATAGATTTGGGGAAGAAGATAATGGGAAAGTCGGCCCGTTCAGCTTTTTATACCGCCCGACTGACACCGCCCGTGTCAAATGACACAGCCGTGTCATACCTGTCTCAATTTTTAAAAACAATCTCTGTCCGCCTAACCCGGCCGTGTCAATTGACATGGCCCGTGCTCAACTACCCCAGAAAGTAAAAATTCAACTGAATGCCTGACTCGACCGTGTCGTACTTGCTTGGAACATGAAAATGGACTGGACCCCAGACCCGACCGTGTCAAATGACACGGCCCATGTCGTACAGGCCTGGAAACTGCAGTTTTGTCCTCGGGTCCTTTTCCTGCGAATTGAACACAAAAAGTTGAATCAGTTAGTTGTAACACCCCAAACTAGGCGGATATTACAGTGCCGTAGATCTCCGACTGGGACCCACCAGGCAAATGAAAATGAATGAATTACACAGGATAAATGTAGTACCGAACCAAATTACAACAATAATTACTTCGATGAAGAGTTTAATTACAACACACCAGGACAATACCGAATACTAGTGTATTTTATATGTAGATAAAATACACAACACTGAATGAAATGGAGTATCCAAATGAAAATCTGCAGCGGAAAATAAATGACAACAATATGAATAACTGAAAAGAACGGGGCCCCCTACTAGTATCACTGGGACTCCTCGCCATCAACATGCTATTCCCGTGCTTTTGCCTTGCCATGACCTGAAAAACAAAATCCCCAATTCCAACTCGATATTCAAAGTGTTCTTGAATAATCCCTCAATAATCCAATGAATCTTTATACAAACTCATAATCATATACATATCCCTTCATATAACATGATTATAACGTCCAAAACATCATATCTCAACACAAAATCGAAATCCAAGATGTTGAAGGAATTACCTCTTGAAGATCCAACTACCTCGATCCGATGAACACGAGTTAAATCGAGTATCCAAGCTTCCCAATTGAATGAAGATGATGAAAATCTAATACTCTGTTGGGATTCGGTGCCTAAAACGAAGGCCCAGCGGAAGCGGTAAAACGAAAATTAATTCGATCCGAATCCCTACGAGGATCGATCGAGCTACGCATATACGAATATAAAATAAACAAAGGAAGATACGAAATCATACCCTTGTCGTCCGTTGATTATATGGATTTCCTTCTCTTGAGCTATTCCCCAAATGATCCAAAATGCTCCAAGCCCTTGGATGATCCAACGGCGAAAAAACCGCGTCTCTACTTGTCACGCGCCGGAGAAACGAACGGAATGACAACACTCGATTAACCTCTAAGGTTACGGCTAGAATCAAGTGATGAAGCTTTGATTATAACACTCTAAGTGTTTTAATTTATATCTCTCAATATATCTTTAATTTTCTCCAAGAACAATTAAGATGATATGAAGAAGATGATGAAGACAATAGAGAAAATGGTTTTTCTCTCTCTCTCTAACTCACTCTCACGTCTGGAATGGGTTGGTCAAAAGAAAGATGTCTTCATCCCTTTTATTCAACTCCCACTACTAGCAACAACTCATGCATGTGGAATCTAACCCCACCTCCACCATTATCATACAATAAAGAATGGAGACATAAGTCCAAAATGAAGGTGGCTAGAAATGGGGCGGCCCATGGAGAAACGGATGAGTTTGGTTCGTTTCGGACTCGAGAGTCCAAACAGATAAATTCCAATTCCGTTCCGATGTATTTGTATAGTTTAATTAATCCAATTAATTTCATCATATCAAATACAAAATAATATAATTAATTTCTCCAAGAAATAATTATATACATGAATTAAATTAATCACCCAGTAATTTATTTAATTCATTAGGCCGTAAATCAATTTATCCAATAAATCGATTTAAACATCCAATGTTCCAAAAATAGATATCCAATATCTAATATTCATAATGAGAGAATTAGCTTGAATCATTCCATCATCAATCCTATTGCGCGACTCGGTAGGTCCGTCTCAGTCAGCAATGGGAGGAACCAAAGAGTAGTAGCACCACCTAGCCAGCCTGGCGGCCTACACTGTACCCCAACTGAGAACGAATGATTGGGATCATTCAAGAACCATTCTGTCGTGAATACCAGTATACGTATAAACCCTTCTTTCAAATGTCCCGATCAAGTTATAGAGTCACGATCAGTCAAACCCTATCTGTACTTGACGCTATGCATGCGTTAATGCAAATCGAGATCATCGAGTGCCGTGTATCTAATACAACTAGCTCCAATGCTTTGGCCAAAGACTTATGATCTCATCCGCCAATAACCGCATAGGACATATAACCCGCTCACTAACGGGAGAAAGAATTCTATCTTGGTATTGATAGGACTGCTACTTGCCCGTCAAGATGCACGTCGAGTTGACCCCGCCTTAGGTTTACAGGGTCGAACTACTCTAATGAAAATCTTGACGTCACAAGCACATCCCTACTAAATCCTCAAGTCGAAGGTTCACGAATACCTATCACAACCTTTCGATTCCGTCATTGGCTGTCCCGGAGTGAAATCCGTGTGACGAATCGAGGGTGAGTCGGTTCGAGTATACTAATCCAATTAGCATACCTATAACGTGTGCTCCCACTAACCATTAGTGTTCGACAGGCACTCTCCATGTCAAAGAACACGTCATACAAGTCTTCACATAAACTTAACGCCCGATCAAGTTTCATCGACTTGCGACGATTAAGTATTTGAGCTATAACCTTTCGGTGCCGACCCCCTTATCCAATAAGGAGTGGAACGTTTTGCTCTCAAATACACGGACTAGTTTCTATATGTTTATTTACGAGTTAGGAATGCCAAGAACTACCAAGAAATAAAGAAACATTCATTTGCCTTTTATAAATGGTTTACATAATTACAAGTACAATGCCCTCACTCAACAACCTCTGAGTGGCATTCGAGGGCATACTCCTAACAATCTCCCACTTGCACTCAATGCCACAAACTATGGTATCTAATACCCATGTTCTCCAGATGACGCTCCAAGCTAGTGCGAGAAAGTGGCTTGGTCGGTGGATCGGCGACGTTGTCACCGAGTCTACTGCGGCAAAGACAATGTATCCCTTGCGAACAAATTCTCTTACGAGATGATACTTCCTCTCAATATGTTTGGTCTGTTGTGAAACCTCGGCTCCTTGGCTGCGCTACTCCGTCGTTGTCGCGACATGAACAGCAAACAAGACATGGTAATATTTGAAGTTCTCCCAGAAACTTCTTAATCCAGAACCCTTTCTTGGAAGCCTCCGAGGCTACTTGATACTCAGCCTGACAGGTGGAATCAGCAGTCGCGCTTTGCTTGGCGCTACGCCAAGATACTGCTCCTCCATTAAGAGTAAATATGTAGCCAGAAGTAGACATCGAGTCGTCCTTCAGTCCTTGGAAGTCCGAATCAGTGAATCCCACCACATCCAAATCTCCACCGCCATACATCAGAACCATATCTCTAGTCCTTCTCAAGTACTTGAGAACGTTCTTTACGGCAGTCCAATGTTCCCTACCTGGGTTTGCCTGAAACCTACTCACCACGCTTACAGCATGCGCGATGTCAGGTCTTGTACACAACATAGCATACATAAGGCTACCCACGGCCGAAGCATATGGTATATTACTCATTTCCTTTCGTTGTTCCTCATTTTGAGGACACATCTTCAAGGTGAGTTTTATTCCATGTCGCATCGGTAGGAACCCTCTTTTAGAATCATCCATCTTAAATCGCTTTAAGATTTTATCTATATAGAGGGCTTGGGAAAGACCTATTGTTCTCTTCGCTCTATCCCAGTAGAGTCGAATACCAAGAATATAGGTAGCTTCTCCCAAGTCTTTCATGGAGAAATTACTCGAAAGCCAAGCTTTCACGAGGCGAGCATTCCCACATCATTACCTAAAAGTAGAAAGTCAACTACATATAGTACTCACAAACCGAACATGCTCCCACAAACCCTCTTGTATACACAAGGTTCCTCTTCATTTGCACGAAGTCAAACTCTTTGATCGCCTCGTCAAAACGAAGGTTCCAACTACGCGACGCTTGCTTGATCCATAAATGGAACGCTGAAGCTTGCACACTTTCTCGAATATCGACTTCGGACACAAAGCCTTTAGCCGCTCCATATAGATTTCTCCTCGAGGAATCCATTAAGGAAAGCCGTCTTTACGTCCATTTGCCATATCTCATAATCATGGTAGGCTATAGCAAGCATCATGCGAATAGACTTGATCATGGCTACGGGCGAGAAGTTAACGTGCTACTCGATCCCGACCTTCAGGGTATAACCCTATCACAAAAGCCAGGCCATATAGGCGTCAACCGTGCAATACCCAGCAGTCTTTCTCGTGTAGATCCACTTGTTCCCAATAGGCACTATGCCCTTGGGGCGGTCTACTAGAGTCCAGACTGATTGACATGCATCGAGTCTATCTCAGCTTCCATAGCTTCACGCCATTTCGCGGAGTCTACATCCACCATCGCTTGGTCATAGGTTGTTGGGTCGGTCTCTTGGCTATCACTTGGAACCTCATGGAGACCCGGCTCCTCTAAGTGCACAAGCCCATACCTCTCGAGTAAATGAGACACCCTACTAGACCTACGAGGTGGTTGTACTTGTGTTTCGAAAGTTCGGTTCCAGTTTCTTGCACAGGTGTCTCTCGAGGAGTTTCATTGTATTCTTCTAAAGAAATACTTCTACCTGCTCCGCCTTCCTGAATGAACTCATCTTCCAGGAAGTGTGCTTGTAAAGCAACAATGATCCTTCGATCTTCGGGCATGTAGAATAGATATCCCATCGTCCTGCACGGAATCCTATGAAACGTCCCTTCGCATACCTAGCTTCCAACTTTTCCACCTTAGTCTTCTTGACATAAGCGGGACATCCCCAAATCCTAATATGATTAAGACTTGGTTTCCTTCCTTCCCACATCTCATGTGGAGTTTTAGGAACGGATTTGGAAGGACATCTGTTCAAGATATACGCGGCGATCAGGAGTGCATACCCCACAGGTAAATCGGCAAGTCGGTATAGCCCAGCATGGAACGAACCATGTTCAACAGGGTCCGGTTCCTTCTTTCTGACACACCATTTAACTGAGGAGTACGTGGAGGTGTTAGTTGTGAAACTATTCCATGTTCTTTAAGGAACTCGTCAAACTCCGTACTCATATACTCGCCACCTCGGTCCGACCGAAGTGCTTTGATATGATTACCGGTTTGTTTCTCGACTAGGGCCTTGAATTCTGGAATTTCTCAAAGGCCTCGGATTTATGTTTCATTAGGTATACATAACCATACCTAGTATGATCATCTGTAAACGTAATGAAATATTGATATCCGTCACGTCCGCTTCCAAAGCACCACAAACGTCGGTATGGATTAATCCCGGTTTATCGGCGGCTCTTTCAAAAGTCCTGTGAAGGGGACTTAGTCATTTTACCTTTAAGGCAAGATTCACAAGTAGGAAAGGGATCCGATCCCAATGGACCCATAAGTCCATCTTTTTCCATCTTGTAAACCTTGGTCGACCAACATGACCAAGTCTAAGATGCCATTTCAAAACTTGGTTGGTTTCATCCCTACCACGTTTTCTAGTCATAGTATTCACAACTACTTTGTTCTTGAGATTTAGATGATACAATCCATTCAACAATGTAGCAGTACCCACTAGTTTATTTCTAAAATAAATTTTGCAGGAACCATCACCAATGAAAAATGAAAAGCCTTTTCGGTCCATGACCGGAATGGATACAATGTTTTTATGCCCCTTGGGCAAAACAAGTACATCTTCTAAAGTCAAAACAAAGCCGGATTCTAAACCCAAAAGAAGTGATCCTATGTCGGTCGCCTCGACACTATGCCCGCTTCCGACTGTGATCATAACTTCTCCAGCTCCAAGCTTCCTACTTTGTTCCAGATCCTGATTCACGGTACAAATATGAGAACTAGCACTAGAATCCAGTATCCAGGAAGTAGAAAATACGATAGAGAACAATTTGTTTCCAAAACTAAAAGTTACGTACCTAAAGTGCCATGAAGAATCGGACAGTCTCTAGCCCGGTGGCCCACTCACCGCACTTGAGACAAGCATCCTTCTTCTTCTTGTTCTTTGGAACCATCGGGGCCTTGCCCTTTCCCTTAAGGTCCTTAGCTTGTGGTCCAGTCCGCTTCTTGGTCTTTTTCTTCTTATTCTTAGACTTAGAAGTCGAGAAGAAATCACAAGTGCGAGACTCCTTCATCCGCGGTGTCTTCATCGAGGCGAGCGGTCACCGGTTGTTCATTAGCCCAGCTAAGTTACATGCAATCTCATTGCGGTTGAAGTTCATAACAAGCGTGAGAAGGAATCGGGAGAGACTGTAGGATAAGGTCGGTTTGGAGAGAAGTATCCATTTTAAAATCAAGAGCCTCCAATCTCTCGATCATGGATATCATTTTGAGGACGTGTTCCCCAACCTTCTCACCTTCCTTCATCCTTGCACCGAGCGATTGCTTGGATATCTCATATCTAGCGATTCTGCTTTGTGCTCACCATAAAGCTCGGTTAAGTGAGATAGAATGCGCCAGCGAAGTCATTTTCTCATGAGCTCTGAAGCTCATTAGACATGGAAGCCATCATATAAGCACGGACTTTCACGTCATCCTTAACCCACTTTTCATGGTTTTCAATCTCTTCTGATTGGCTCGAGTCCGCATAGGAGGCGCCGGAATGTCCGTCTCCAAGACGTATCCCGGTGCCTCTATACCGAGGACAATCATCGATTGCGGAGCCAATCCACAAAGTTAGGTCCCATTAAGGTGTTCTTTTCGAGTAGAATTGCGAGTGGATTCATTGTCATATTGAGATTTATGCATTAAGTATAGCAGTTAATTAGTGACTTGTTATATTATGATCCGAGTATAGAATTAAGGTCTTTTCTATTCTTGTTACCCGGCTCCCACTATTTTTATCGGAACAACACACTCCCATGTGAAATCCGGAAGTATCGTCGCACTACTTCATAGTGGTGATCGAGTTCTTTATAAATCTTAATAGAGGGCAACCGAACAGGTTTCTAGTCTATTAATTTTCATAAAGTGGTGTCCAACACCAACCCATCTAATGAATGATTCGATCTTCTTTTTCCCCTTGTTCACTCCCCTCAACCTATACGGTTTCTATGGTTCGTGAACAAGTTAAGTTTATACCATCGACGCAAATCAGTTTCACAATTGAATCTTATCCGGCAACCTATCAGGTTTCTAGGGATAAAATTTGCTCCAACCGAAGGCATCCAATGCGCTCCCGGTAATTTATCCGTCCTCCCCGAACGACTACCCCGATAACTCGGAAGCATAGCACATCCGGTTTGGATTTCAATTTCCCGAAAGCTCGATGGAGGGAAGGAAAACCTTGAAACCTTATAAACTTAATAATTTGTTGTGGGAGAATTTTCGCGATTAATGTTACACTTTGCACATTAATCATTTTAGCGCGTTTGTTGCATTCATACAATATGTAACAACCATTCACAACCTAGTTGCTACCAACATGTGGTTCATGGACCGTTCCTAGAAAACAAAAACCCCGTAATCTAATTACAAGTCTTCGTCTTGAATCTTCGTCTTCTCGAAACGGATCTTCCTCGGGTCTTCGTCATTACATATAAATTTTACATTGAAAATTGCATACTAGATACAAATATTTCTAGTAAAATAAATAGGCTCTTAACGGCCTTTACAACCCAATCGAAAAAAACGAACGATTCAAACTAAGTCCATGAACCACATCCCCATTCAAAAGCATTCATCCAATAAATACTCAATAAATGGATAGCGAGAAGATTACATATGATCCAATCAATAATCAACAATAAATAGAATTGATCCAATCAATTCAACAATAATCGACAATTTAATTTTCGTCCGTAGTGTACCCTTAAAATATTTTCTTTGAGTTTTCCCTCATCAAAAATTCCAAATTAATGATTTTAATACAGGAAAATTCAATAATCGAAAATATACTGAACACGAGACCCAGTGCCAGCGGCACTGAAGCGCCCAGAAGCACCGGGCTCCACGCCCGGCGGCTACAGGCCACGCCTGCGGCTACGAGCCACGCCGGCTCCAGGACAGGAAAGGGCTGATCATGCCGGACACGCCGGCGCGGCCGGAAGGCAACGGAACGCTCGGTGAATCTGACAAGCGCGCTCGGCACCGACCGGCGGCCAAGCCGGCCACGCTCGGCCGGATCTGACAGCGCGCTCGGCCAAGCACTTTACTGAATCTGACAAGCCCGCTCGGCAGCGGCCGTGACCAGCGGGCGCTCGGCCGGATCTGACAAGCGTCGGCCGGATCGGCGAGCACTCGGCTCGTCTGACAAGGCGCTCGGCACTCGGCGAGAATCGGCAAAGCGTCCGACCACGGGC
Source organism: Orobanche coerulescens (assembly GCA_033398695.1). Classification (NCBI taxonomy): domain Eukaryota; kingdom Viridiplantae; phylum Streptophyta; class Magnoliopsida; order Lamiales; family Orobanchaceae; genus Orobanche; species Orobanche coerulescens. The sequence goes on along the minus strand of CM065801.1, from coordinate 52,362,314 downwards.
GGGCGTGCTCGGCCATGCTCGGCATTTGTATGGAAAATCGTCCAACGATTCGTCTGACTCGTTTTCGGTGATTTCTAAAATCCTGTTATTCCTGATCTGAATATTATTAATATAAATCATATTTCCAAGAAAAACCTGATTTATATCATAACATAAAATCACGGAAAAACGACACTACGACGAACAATAAAATATCTACGATTATCAAAGTGATTCTAAATCACAAAATAAGCATTCCAAATGCTAAATATCGTATATACGATCGCAAGACCTCGCTCCGATACCCTTTGTTGGGATTCGGTGCCTAAAACGAGGCCCCGGAAGGCGGTAAAGCGAAAATTAATTCGATCCGAATCCCTACGAGGATCGATCGAGCTACGCATATACGAATATAAAATAAACAAAGGAAGATACGAAATCATACCCTTGTCGTCCGTTGATTATATGGATTTCCTTCTCTTGAGCTATTCCCCAAATGATCCAAAATGCTCCAAGCCCTTGGATGATCCAACGCCGAAAAAACCGCGTCTCTACTTGTCACGCGCCGGAGAAACGAACGGAATGACAACACTCGATTAACCTCTAAGGTTACGGCTAGAATCAAGTGATGAAGCTTTGATTATAACACTCTAAGTGTTTTAATTTATATCTCTCAATATATCTTTAATTTTCTCCAAGAACAATTAAGATGATATGAAGAAGATGATGAAGACAATAGAGAAAATGGTTTTTCTCTCTCTCTCTCTCTAACTCACTCTCACGTCTGGAATGGGTTGGTCAAAAGAAAGATGTCTTCATCCCTTTTATTCAACTCCCACTACTAGCAACAACTCATGCATGTGGGAATCTAACCCCACCTCCACCATTATCATACAATAAAGAATGGAGACATAAGTCCAAAATGAAGGTGGCTAGAAATGGGGGGGGCGGCCCATGGAGAAACGGATGAGTTTGGTTCGTTTCGGACTCGAGAGTCCAAACAGATAAATTCCAATTCCGTTCCGATGTATTTGTATAGTTTAATTAATCCAATTAATTTCATCATATCAAATACAAAATAATATAATTAATTTCTCCAAGAAATAATTATATACATGAATTAAATTAATCACCCAGTAATTTATTTAATTCATTAGGCCGTAAATCAATTTATCCAATAAATCGATTTAAACATCCAATGTTCCAAAATTAGATATCCAATATCTAATATTCATAATGAGAGAATTAGCTTGAATCATTCCATCGTCAATCCTATTGCGCGACTCGGTAGGTCCGTCTCAGTCAGCAATGGGAGGAACCAAAGAGTAGTAGCACCACCTAGCCAGCCTGGCGGCCTACACTGTACCCCAACTGAGAACGAATGATTGGGATCATTCAAGAACCATTCTGTCGTGAATACCAGTATACGTATAAACCCTTCTTTCAAATGTCCCGATCAAGTTATAGAGTCACGATCAGTCAAACCCTATCTGTACTTGACGCTATGCATGCGTTAATGCAAATCGAGATCATCGAGCTGTCGTGTATCTAATACAACTAGCTCCAATGCTTTGGCCAAAGACTTATGATCTCATCCGCCAATAACCGCATAGGACATATAACCCGCTCACTAACGGGAGAAAGAATTCTATCTTGGTATTCGGTAGGACTGCTACTTGCCCGTCAAGATGCACGTCGAGGTTGACCCCGCCTTAGGTTTACAGGTCGAACTACTCTAATGAAAATCTTGACGTCACAAGCACATCCCTACTAAATCCTCAAGTCGAAGGTTCACGAATACCTATCACAACCTTTCGATTCCGTCATTGGTATCCGGAGTGAAATCCGTGTGATGAATCGAGGGTGAGTCGGTTCGAGTATACTAATCCAATTAGCATACCTATAACGTGTGCTCCCACTAACCATTAGTGTTCGACAGGCACTCTCCATGTCAAAGAACACGTCATACAAGTCTTCACATAAACTTAACGCCTACCAAGTTTCATCGACTTGCGAACGATTAAGTATTTGAGCTATAACCTTTCCAGTGCCGACCCCCTTATCCAATAAGGAGTGGAACGTTTTGCTCTCAAATACACGGACTAGTTTCTATATGTTTATTTACGAGTTAGGAATGCCAGTAACTACCAGTAAATAAAGAAACATTCATTTGCCTTTTATAAATGGTTTACATAATTACAAGTACAATGCCCTCACTCAACAACCTCTGAGTGGCATTCGAGGGCATACTCCTAACATACTCAAGTGATTGAGGATGGAAAAATCCCTCCCTCAAGTCTCACTCTCGGAACAAAGTGAAGAAAAGGATGAAAATGATGAAAAAGTCCCGGCCGACTCCTTATAAACTGCCCGAAGTTACGGCCGTAACTCGGCCTTCTTATGGCCGTAACATTCCAGGTCAACGGCCTTACGGCCGTAACCGGCCAACTCGTACGGCCGTAACTCGGCTTCGTCCAAAAACCTGCCGACAGACTTACGGTCGTATCCGCTCCTGACTTACGGGCGTAACTCGCCCTCGTCAAAAACATCTGCCGACATCCTTACGGCCGTACCTGCACACCTTACGGGCGTACCTCGGATGATACGGCCGTATCCGACCAAACTTACAGGCGTAAGCCCCCTTCGTCGAAAATGACCAGGCACCCTGCCTGTAGCGTACGGCCGTATCTGGCCAGGCCTTATGGCCGTACCATCCTCATCTTACGGCCGTATGCTGTAACCCTTACGACCGTAAGTCCTTCTTGTCCGACATAACCTAAAATATACGAATACCACTTACGGCCGTATCCTACCCTTCTTACGGCCGTAACTCGCCTTCGGCCAAAAATGCCTGGGCAGCGTGCTGGACACGTACGGCCGTAACCGGCCAAGCCTTACGGCCGTACCTGCTCAACTTACAACCGTATTCCGAAACCTTATGGCCGTAAGTCCCGTTCGTCCAAAAATGGCCTGAAATCAACGAACCCTTATTACGGCCGTAACCTACAATCCTTACGGCCGTAACTCAATGCTGGACAAGGTAAAAAAATCCGATAACTCCGATTCCTCGCTACGACTGATGAATGATCCGACATATCATACGAATGAGAAAGTGAACAAGTCCAACACATGCCAAAGATGATACTCCGAGTACAAGACTACCAATCATGATAAAAATGATAATACTCCCGTCTCAATCTATAAACGGAGATGAAAAGACGATCGGTAACTGACATATGGTTACAACATGCCAACAGTGAACGAAATGAATGAATCATGAATGATGAGTGATTATTAATGAGTGAAAATTACCGAGTGGCAATGACAGACTGATAATTACTGAATGATAATGAATGAATTACAACCGGGTATTACATACTCCCCCCCTTAAAAAGAGTTTCGTCCCCTAAACTAAGGGTCAAACAACTCGGGATAACTCTCCTGCATACTCTCCTCGGTTTCCCAAGTAGCCTCTTCGACTCCGTGTCTAGACCACTGAATCTTGACCAAAGGAATCGCCTTATTCCTCAACTATTTGGTTCACCGCTCTGAGACTCGTATGGGACGCTCCTCATACGAATGATCATCAGCGATCTTGATTTCGTCGAACTGAAGTATGTGACTCGGGTCGGCAACATACTTCCGTAACTGGGAGACGTGAAGCACAATATGAATTCGGCTCAATGCTGGAGGTAAAGCCAATCGATAAGCTAACTCGCCTACTCGATCCAAAATCTCAAACGGTCCAATGAATCTCGGACTCAACTTCCCCCATTTTCCGAAACAGAAAATACCTCGACTCGGGGACATCTTGACCAAAACGTGGTCACCCGTCTCGAACTCTAGTGGTCGACGACGATTATCTGCATATGATTTCTGTCGACTCTGAGCTGTCAACATACGACTCTTGATCAAAGCTACCTTCTCCCGGGCGGCTATAAGCATATCGGGCTCGGTGCCGATTGATTCTGATAGGTCGTCCCAACACAACGGAGATCGACAACGACGACCGAACAAGGCCTCGTAAGGTGCCATCTTAATCGAAGCCTGCCAACTAATATTATAAGTGAACTCGATCAATGGTAGTTGGGCTTCGCAATCGTCTTTCCAATCGAGGACACATGCCCTCGACATGTCCTCCAAAGTCTGAATAGTCCTCTCTGATTGTCCGTCGGACTGAGGATGAAAAGTTGTACTGAGATTAAGCTGAGTTCCCATAGCACGATGAACTGATTTCCAAAAATGAGACACGAATCGCCTGACACGATCAGAAAAGATACTCTTAGGAGTACCGTGCAGTCTCACTATCTCCTTGATGAACAGTTGAGCAAGTCTCTCGGGACCCCACGTATCCTTAATCTCGATAAAGTGAGCTGACTTAGTTAAACGGTCCACAATCACCCAGATCGTATTCATGCCACGACGACTCGTCGGAAACTCATGATGATCCATAGAAATGTCTTCCCACTTCCATTCTGGAATAGGAAGAGGTTTCAGCATACCCGCCGGTCGCTGACGTTCAATCTTGACTTGTTGACAGGTTAAACATCTCGAAACAAATTCCGCGACTTCTCGCTTCTTATTACTCCACCAGAAATTTTGTTTCAAGTCTTTTTACATCTTGCTAGACCCCGGATGAACAGAATAAGGGGTAGCATGAGCTTCTCTCAAAATCGAGTTTTTTTTTAACTCGCCATTTGCCGGTACGCACAACCGATTCTTAAGTCTCAAAAGTCCATCCTCGTGGACCACGAATCCAGGGGCTCTCCCCTGAGCCACATCCTCACGGATGCGCAACAATGATGGGTCTAAACCCTGATTCTCTCTGATTGCCTCCTCAAGCGGCGATGAAATCTCCAACATGCAAAGTTGCCCTTGCACTCGCTGAAGCCAGACCTCGATCTCGGGTCTAAGGAATTCCTGCTAAAGCTCCTTCTGAACTGTCAAACAAGCAAGCATCTGCTCCTGAACGGACTTACTACTCAAGGCGTCGGCGACAATGTTCGCCTTGCCCGGGTGGTAAAGGATCTCGATATCGTAATCTTTGATTAGTTCCAACCACCGTCTTTGCCGCATATTTAACTCCTTCAGAGTAAATATATACTTCAACTCTTGTGATTGGTGAATAACTGACAGGTGACTCTATAAAGGTAATGACGCCAAATTTCCAATGCGAAAACCACGGCTGCTAGCTCCAGGTCGTGGGTCGGATAATTAACCAGCTAATCTGAGGAAACTTCGGATTTCCTTAACATTCTTCGGAGGTAACCAATCTTGGATAGCCTCCGTCTTCTGAGGGTCGACACGAACTCCGTCTGATGAAATTACATGCCCGAGAAAAGTCACTTCGGACATCCAGAACTCACAATTGGAAAACTTTCCATAAAGTTGCTCTCGTCTCAACACGTCGAGAACCTGATGAAGGTGAACCTCGTGTTCCTCTCGGTTACGAGAATAAATCAAAATGTCATCGATGAAGACAACAACAAACTGATCCAAAAAGTCGATGAAAACCCGATTCATTAACTCCATGAATACCGCAGGTGCATTAGTTAGCCCGAATGGCATAACTACGAACTCATAATGACCATAGCATGTACGAAACGCTATCCTCGCGACATCCGACTCTCGAATTCGCAACTGATGATATCCAGATCTTAGGTCGATCTTGGAAAATATTGAAGCTCCCTGAAGTTGATCTAAGAGATCATCAATACGGGGTAAGGGATACTTAATCTTGATTGTCACCCTGTTCAACCCCCGATAATCAATACACATACGGAACGAACCATCCTTCTTCTTGATGAACAACACTGGTGCTCCCCATGGGGACGCACTCAGTCGGATATAACCCTTCTCGAACAATTCCTCAAGTTGAATCTTCGACTCCTGCATTTCGATCGGGGCCATCCGGTATGGTGCCTTCGATAACGAGGACATACCAGGCTCCAACTCACTCGTGAATTCCACAACTCTAGGTGAAGGCAACCAGGTAACTCGTCTGGGAAAACATCGTCAATCGATGACAATGATACCACGAATGATTGAACATTTCGATTGCCCTAGAATGGTCAATCGATGAAAATGATACAATGAATAGTTGAACAACTCGATTGCCTTAGAACGGCTAATCGATGAAAATGATACAATGAATGATTGAACAACTCGATTGCCTTAGAACGTCCAATCGATGAAAATGATACAATGAATGATTGAACAACTCAATTGCCTTAGAACGGTCAATCGATGAAAATGATACAATGAATGATTGAACAACTCGATTACCTTAGAACGGTCAATCGATGAAAATGATACAATTAATGATTGAACAACTCGATTGAGAAATTTCTCTGCTTCTATCATAATAATAATTCTTCTGGAATAACGGGGATTACCTCCCTGAAGCACACATTCGACAACCAACGACGGAATGATAGTGACCAAACGCTTACAAACACTGAGGATAGTATCATGACGATCAATCCAACTAATACCCAATATTACATCGTCCTAAGATAAATTCACCAGGATTAGGTCCACCAACCAATCACGGTCATTAAGCTTACTTCGGTATGATTTCCGAAAATTCTTCCATCGTCAGGTAGACCGATAGTATGAGGTCCACAAGCAATAGGACTATCCCAAAATAAGTCCATTCAAACATGATTCGAAAATGAATGAATGCGGTGCACCAATATCAAAAGGTACACACAGGTTGAAATAAAATTACGAGTATACCTGAGATCATTCGGGCCACCGAATCATCGATCCTCTTCATCACATGAATCCAGGACTTGCCGGCCCCCGAACCAGACGCTCCCGTCTGATAAATATGAGCTCCAACTTTATTTGCTTCCATTGTCTTAAACGACGTTGACAGAGCAGTCTGATTCTGAATCGCTAATTGCTTCGGGGCCTGAGATGCCGCCGGAGCCGACTTGGAGTCCTTTCGGCAAAAACGGGCCTTATGCCCAAAATTCCCACAATTATGGCACGTGATAAACGGTTTCGGACACTTAGTGCTGTAATGACCCGGCGCTCCACAGTTGAAACAGGTGATGGCCGAACTGGCCGCTCGGGGCTGAGATCCCGCACAATTATGCGTCGTAGGAGGCCGCTCAGAAACGATAGGACCCGCACAAGGCTTCTTGAAGGTTGACTGACCGCCTTAGGATTGATTACACTTCGTTGATTTCTTGCTGACAGATGAAGGTTGTTGCTCAGCAATTTCCTTAGCAGCAGGCTCATTCGGGAGAGTTCTCTCGATTAATCCGACCAGAGTGGCGCAATGATGATTGAGCAATTGCATATGGGTCATCATGACCTGCATAAAAGTGAGTGGATCAACCCGAACATCTTCTGATTGAGCCGAGTCCTGGGTATGATTTCCCGACAGCGAGTGATTATTTCCCGGGTTTCGGCCCGCACCGTGGCCTCTCCCCATGCATCCCCTGACAGCTCTCTCCATAATGAAGTAGGAAGTTCGCATAATGATTATATTTCCCGCAAGAATATCACGTTATGATTATGTCATGAGATGATGAAAATGAGCATACATGCTCTAACTTAGTGATTACATGAATGATTTACTGAAGTGACATGATTATCTGATGAAATTCTTGAAATGATTATCTTGAACAATTTAACAAGATTAATAATATGATCATTTAGATCGACAACTGAGTAATGAAATGAGTTGAGTAATTAATGAGTTAACATGATCGTCCTAATCATAATGAATGATGATGTTTGAGGATTGTTAATTGATGAATGATGAATGAATGATTATTGCCAGAAATTATACCATGGCGTTAGAAATCTTACAGTTCTTTCGGTCTGATTGGCTCGGCGTTTGCACAGGTCACACGTGACGCGGAAGTCCAATGATACTAGTCTGATGACGATGATTTCAAATGAGACATGACTCGGAAGGTAGTATTCAAAACCACGCTCCGATACCAACTCTGTAACACCCCAAACTAGGCGGATATTACAGTGCTGTAGATCCCCGACTGGGACCCACCAGGCAAATGAAAATGAATGAATTACACAGGATAAATGTAGTACCGAACCACATTACAACAATAATTACTCCGATGAGGAGTTTAATTACAACACACCAGGACAATACTGAATACTAGTGTATTTTATATGAAGATAAAATACACAACACTGAATGAAATGGAGTATCCAAATGAAAATCTCCAGCGGAAAATAAATGACAACAATATGAATAACTGAAAAGAACGGGGCCCCCTGCTAGTATCACTGGGACTCCTCGCCGTCAACATGCTATTCCCGTGCTTTTGCCTTGCCATGACCTGAAAAACAAAATCCCCAATTCCAACTCGATATTCAAAGTGTTCTTGAATAATCCCTCAATAATCCAATGAATCTTTATACAAACTCATAATCATATACATATACCTTCATATAACATGATTATAACGTCCAAAACATCATATCTCAACACAAAATCGAAATCCAAGATGTTGAAGGAATTACCTCTTGAAGATCCAACCACTTCGATCCGATGAACACGAGTTAAATCGAGTATCCAAGCTTCCCAATTGAATGAAGATGATGAAAATCTAACACTCAAGTGATTGAGGATGGAAAAATCCCTCCCTCAAGTCTCTCTCTCGGAACAAAGTGAAGAAAAGGATGAAAATGATGAAAAAGTCCCGGCCGACTCCTTATAAACTGCCCGAAGTTACGGCCGTAACTCGGCCTTCTTACGGCCGTAACATTCCAGGTCAACGGCCTTACGGCCGTAACCGGCCAACTCGTACGGCCGTAACTCGGCTTCGTCCAAAAACCTGCCGACAGACTTACGACCGTATCCGCTCCTGACTTACGGGCGTAACTCGCCCTCGTCAAAAACATCTGCCGACATCCTTACGGCCGTACCCGCACACCTTACGGGCATAACTCGGATGATACGGCCGTATCCGGCCAAACTTACGGGCGTAATCCCCCTTCGTCGAAAATGACCAGGCACCCTGCCTGTAGCGTACGACCGTATCCGGCCAAGCCTTACGGCCATACCTTCTTCGTCTTACGGCCGTATGCTGTAACCCTTACGACCGTAAGTCCTTCTCGTCCGACATAACCTGAAATATACGAATAACACTTACGGCCGTATCCTACCCTTCTTACGGCCGTAACTCGACTTCGGCCAAAAATGCCTGGGCAGCCTGCTGGACACGTACGGCCGTAACCGGCCAAGCCTTACGGCCGTACCTGCTCAACTTACGTCCGTATTCCGAAACCTTATGGCCGTAAGTCCCATTCGTCCAAAAATGGCCTGAAATCAACGAACCCTTGTTACGGCCGTAACCTACAATCCTTACGGCCGTAACTCAATGCTGGACAAGGTGAAAAAATCCGATAACTCCGATTCCTCGCTACGACTGATGAATGATCCGACATAATCATACGAATGAGAAAGTGAACAAGTCCAACACATGCCAAAGATGATACACCCAGTACAAGACTACCAATCACGATGAAAATGATAATACTCCCGTCTCGATCTATAAACGGAGATGAAAAGACGATCGGTAACTGATATACGGTTACAACATGCCAATAGTGAACGAAATGAATGAATCATGAATGATGAGTGATTATTAATGAGTGAAAATTACCGAGCGGCAATGACAAACTGATAAATACTGAATGATAATGAATGAATTACAACCGGGTATTACATTAGTTTTACAACAAGTAAAAATACAAATAAAGTGCGAAAAAGATCTAAACATAAAAATAAAAACTATTGGGTTTCCTCCCAATTAACGCTAAGTTTAACGTCTTCAGCCGGACGTCTTCAACTGGAAGTTTTTATGGCTCGATCAAAGTTATTACTGATATAGCTTCCTTCTGATTAGGATGATAGTAGTGTTTGACTCATTGTCCGTTAACTTTAAATAGCTCTCTGTCTCTGCTCATGAGCTCGACTATTCTGGGTGGAAGTACTTTCTTGATCACGAATGGACCTGACCATCTTGATTTTAATTTTCCGGGGAACAATTTTAATCTTGAATTATAGAGAAGTACTTGTTGTCCCGGCATAAATCCTCGTTTAACGATCATCTTATTGTGCCATCTTTTAGATCTCTCTTTGTAGATTCGAGAGTTTTCATAGCATTCATCCCGGAACTCTTCCAACTCATTTAGCTCTAGCAATCTTTTCTTTCCGGCGGCCTCAAAATCCAAATTTATTCTTTTCACTGCCCACATCGCTTTATGCTCCAATTCCAAAGGTAGGTGACATGATTTATCAAATATGAGTTGATAGGGAGATGTTCTCAAAGGGGTTTTATAGGCCGTACGATAAGCCCAAAGTGCATCGTCGATCTTGGATGACCAATCTTTCCAAGATGTACTCACCGTCTTTTCTAGGATTAACTTAATCTCTTTGTTGGTCGATTCGGCTTGTCCATTTTCTTGTGGATGATAGGCCAATGATTTCTTTGATCGGACCCCATATTTCTGAAGGAGTTTATCCATGATTTTGTTGACAAATGCGATTCCCGATCACTGATTAACTCTCTTGGAGTTCCGAATCGGCAAAAGATGTTCTTCTTTAAAAATTTCATTACTACTTGAGCATCATTTGTTGGGGAAGAAATTGCCTCGACCCATCGAGATACGTACTCGACCGCTAGTAGAATGTACTTATTCCCGAATGATGAGGAAAATGGACCCATGAAGTCGATACCCCAAACGTCAAATAGTTCAACCTCAATTACGTTGGTCAGGGGCATCTCATGACATCTTGAAATATTTCCCACTCGTTGGCATCTATCGCATTGTTGAATGAAGAGATACCAATCTTTGTATAACATAGGCTAATAAAATATGCTTTGCAACACCTTTGAAGCAGTCTATGTTGCTCCGAAATGTCCTCCGGTTGGTGACGAATGACATTGTTGAAGAATTTCATCCCATTCCTCTTGCGGTACACATCTTCTCACGATCATGTCGGCACATCTCTTAAAAAGTAGCGGATCATCCCACATATAGAACTTGATATCATGTAGGAACTTCTTCTTTTGATAATGAGATAAATCCAGGGGTAGCACACCTGCGACCAAAAAATTAACAATGTCAGCAGACCACGGAAATTTAGCTTCTACCATAAAAAGTCGCTCGTCCGGAAACTCTTCTTTAATCCCTTCGATCTCGGGCTCCTCCTCCTTTTTGTATTCGAGGCGAGATAAGTGGTCAGCTACCACATTTTCACAACCTTTCCTGTCTCGAATTTCCATGTCAAACTCTTGTAAAATAAGAATCTATCGAATTAGGTGAGGTTTAGAATCTTTCTTTTCGAACAAGTATTTGATAGCTGCGTGGTCCGTGTGTACTATCGTCTTTGTCCCAATTAAGTATGATCGGAACTTATCAAAAGCAAATACCACGGCAAGCATTTCTTTCTCCGTTGTTGTGTAATTTTGTTGGGCTCCATCCAATGTTTTGCTTGCATAATAAATAGCCCGAAAGAGTTTCTCACGGCGTTGTCCCAACACATCTCCGACCGCATAATCACTTGCATCACACATGATCTCAAAAGGTTGAGACCAATCCGATACCACGAAGATAGGAGCACTCACTAATGCCTTCTTTAAAGTCTTAAATGCCTGCAAACATTCGTTAGAAAGAATAAAAGTGGTATCTTTTTCTAACAATTTACTCAAAGGTTTAGTGGGTTTTGAAAAGTCTTTTATGAATCTCCTATAAAAACCCGTGTGCCCAAGAAAACTCCTAATTGCTTTTTCATTCTTCGGTGGGGGAAGTTTCTCAATGGTGACAATTTTCGCCCTATCAACCTCCAAAACGGCAGTGGACACTCTATGGCCTAGGACAATTCCTTCTTACACCATAAAGTGGCATTTCTCCCATTCAGCACGATATTAGTGTCTTCACATCGCTGCAAAACTAAAGTGAGATTATGCAAGCAATGATCAAATGAATTTCCAAACACCGAAAAATCATCCATGAAAACTTCCATTATATTTTCGATCAAACCATGAAAGATAGCCATCATGCAATGTTGAAATGTGGATGGGGCATTACATAAACCAAACGGCATTCTACGATAAGCATAAATTCCATAAGGACATGTAAAAGCTGTTTTTTCTTGATCTTCTGGTATTATGTAGATTTGATTATACCCTGGATATCCATCAACAAAACAGAAAAATTCATGCCCCGCCAATCTATCAAGCATTTGATCAATGAAGAGAAGGGGAAAATGGTCTTTGCGAGTAGCCGCATTTAAAGCCCTATAGTCTATACACACTCTCCATCCCGTAACTACTCGCATAGCAATTAATTCATCTTTCTCGTCTTTGGTTACGGTCATCCCTCCCTTTTTTGATACAACTTGCGTAGGACTCACCCACTTACTATCGGAAATTGGATATATCATTCCGGCATCTAATAGTTTTAGCACTTCCTTTTTCACCACTTCTTTCATTATGAGATTAAGTCTTCGTTTATTTTGCACTTTAGGTTTAAAATTTTCTTTAAGCAAAATCCTATGCATGCATATGGCCATCTAATAATTCCCTTCAAATCTGAGATAGACCATCCTATAGCCGACTTATGTGCTCTCAATACATGAAGCAATTTATCTAGTTGAGTGGATGAAAGTGAAGAGGATACTATTACCGGATTGGTATTGTTATCATCTAGAAATGCATACTTGAGGTGTTCCGGGAGGGCTTGAAGGTCCAATCTTGGTTGAGATAAATCCGATTGAGATGAAACGGACCCAAAATTTTGCACCATGTCATTGGACACGTTTGAGTCATCCGTTACTAAAAATGGACGTCCAAGGATAAGTGGTAGATCTTCGTCTTATTCCATATCAAGAACAACAAAATCCACTGGAAATATAAATTTGTCGACTTTTACGAGCACATCTTCAACAATCCCCTTGGGATGTGTTATGGATCGATCCGCCAATTGTAGCATAACCGTTGTGGCTTTTATTTCTCCGACACCTAATTTCCTGAAAATAGATAAATGCATAAGGTTAATCGAAGCACCTAAATCACACAAAGCTTTATCGAATGAGACATTTCCAATGGTGCATGGAACGGTAAAGCTTCCGGGATCCTTAAGCTTTTGAGGTAATTCGTGTTGGATAATAGTGCTACATTCTTCGGTTAGTTTAACCATCTCATGCTCTTCCATCTTTCTTTTTCTTGACATCACATCCTTCAAGAATTTTGCGTAGTTACGCATTTGTTCCAAAGCATCTGCAAAAGGAATATTGATATTAATTTTATTGAAGATGTGTAGAAACTTTGCGAATTGTGCATCTAACTTTTTCTTTTTGAAATGTTGAGGAAAAGGGAGAGAAATGTTAGGAGTAGAGTTAGAAGATATTTTAAGCTTCTCAGCCCCCTTAGATGTATCATGCTTCTCTTCTTCCTCTACAATTTCGATTTGATCCTCCTTGACTCCCTCTTTTTGTTGGACCCTTGGCATCTTTGGCCCTTCATAATTCGTTCCACTTCTTAAAGTGATCGCTTGACAAGACTCTTTTGAATTCACTTTGGTATTGCTCGGAAATTGTCCCCGGTGATGTTGACTCCCGACAACTTTAGCTAATTGTCCAATTTGAGTTTTGATATTTTTCATTTGAGCTCCCATGGTGGTAGCTAATTGAGTGACATGGCCTTCGATTTTGTCTAATTTCTCCTCATCTCGACTAAATCGGCTTTTTATCTCCATCATGAAGGTAGCCAGAATATTCTCGAGATTTGACGTCGGCTTTGCTTCTTCAATTATCTAACCATTCGACACTTTGAATCCGACCGGTGGTTGCAACGCATTCTTTGGATTAGCATAGCTAAAATTTTCATGATTTCGATTGGAGGGATGGTAGAAGCCCGGTGGTGGATTATTCCGGAAATTGTTGTAACTCCGATTATTAATGTAATGTGCCTCCTCCAATGGATCAGGCGGTAGTGAACTTGAACTTCCTTGAGAAGCTCCCTTCGAATCACCTCCTTTTGTTAGAGCCCCCAACTGAGTAGTTAACATCGTCATTTGCGTGGTTAGTGCCTTTATAGGATCCGAATCGGATATCTCAGCCACCCTTCTAATATTTGCTCTTTCCATCGGCCATTGATAGCTATTCATAGCCATTTCTTCGATCAATCCATAAGCTTGTTCAGCGCTCCTTGCTAGCAATGCCCCTCCCGCGGAAGCATCAATAAAATTTCTTGTTTCTCCCATAAGACCATTGTAAAAGAAACACATTTGTTGGTATTTGGGGAAACCATGTCGAGGGCATCGCCCTAGTAGATCTTTGAAACGTTCCCAAGCTTCATATAACGGTTCGGAGTCCAATTGATGAAATTGAGTAATCTCACTTTTTAACTTAAATTGTTGAGATAACAATCACAAGTATAGAAACTTGTTTGAAAATTAAGCTGTACGAACTTGTCTACGGACAGTTCATAATTTCAGTTATATGCTTAGAATACATTGTAAGATTGTGCCTGTGCGCCAATCATAGGCTTAAGTTGTAAAAACTCTTAGCTGTATCGAACTCGCCTGCGAGCAGTTCATGAATTAGACTAAGTTGCTGAAAGACAGACCATTTGACAGAAGACCAGGAAATCTGCCAGAAATAATCGAGAAAGTCATTCGTTTCATGAATAAGGTTTTGGCATCATCAAGAAGACTTGAAAGTTTTTAAAGTCTTGACAAATTGTCAAAAAGGGGGAAATTGTTGGGAAAACAAAAACCCTATATTGAAACAGCCGGGATAATCAATCCCTGTATCGAATAGTGTTGATAAGAGATTTTGACATATATGCCAATCCTCAATACAGTAAGGAAACTGTATCGATAAGTTGAAGTATCAACCTGTATCGAAAGCCTGTCTCGAATCCAGCATATAGTGGAACCTTTCAGTACAGCAAAGAAGTCTTATAAAGACCAAGTATGGAAACTGTCTCGAATCACCAAAATAGTGATCTTCCATACAGCTCTCAACAGGACAAAGAAGGAATCTTCAGAAGTCAAGTCCCGTTGATAAAGAAGTATTTAAATACTAAAGGATAAAGTATTTAAATACTGTCAGTCAGAAGATCTTCAAATCCCGCTAAATCCGGATCGTGCTTTTTCATCCCATTGGAATGGAATCTTGCTCAACGGATTTATCCCAACGGATATATTTTCCAGAAGACTACATATATCTCATCAAGGCGTTGAAGATCAGTCACCCAAGTAACAAAGCTATTAACATATTCATCAGAGCAAAACATATATCCAAAGCTTAATCTAAGAGATATACAGTGCTCATCATCTTGAACAACACTTCATCAGCTAGAAGCTCATAAAGTCAAAGCTGTTGTTCATACTCTGTTCTATACTTTGAACAAACCCAGAATCATCCCTGTGTGGACTGACAAATCGTTGCTACTCCAGAACTGTGTGTGAAGGATTTGGATCGAAGAAGACGAAGCTTCATAAATGTGTGTGAAGAAGCAAGTCAAAGCATTAGCTCAAACCAATATGTGTGAACGGTTGAAGCTAAGATCTTTATATCAATCTGTGTGAACGATATATTGATTGTGTATTGTTATAATTACGTAGTTGTGTACGTAGTAATTATAATAAACTTTTTACTCCTGTGTGGAGGACTAGTGGACGTAGAGGAGTTTACCTCGAACCACTTTAACTATTGTGTTATTTACCTTCTGCCTTACCTGTTTTAATTACTGTGATTATTTAAGTATACATGCACATCGAGTTGCTGTATCCATAGCAACTTACTGTATTTAAGACTTCCGCTACGCACTCAGATTTAAAATCAGTACAGCTTGTTGTTTAAACTGCTTCCCAAGCTGTATCCAGTATACTTAGTAGCCAACAGTACCTCGGGCTGAGCTTCCCCTTTTTCCCAAAACGAAAAACTCCCTTCGACGGAGATATTCTTAACAGAACATGATCTCCCACCTCAAACTCCAAAGGTCGACGCCTAACATCCGCATAAAACTTTTGTCGACTCTGAGCTGCCAACATTCTCTTTCTAATCAATTCCACTTTCTCCCTCGTCTCCAACACACGGTCCGACTCGGTGCCAACTAGATCGGATGGTTCATCCCAACATATCGACGATCGGCAACGTCGTCCATAAGGTGCCTCATACGGTGCCATCTTAATCGATGCGTGTCAGCTATTATTATACGTAAACTCAATCAAGGCCAGATGCTCCTCCCAGTCACTACTCCAGTCTAACGCACACGCGCGTAACATATCCTCGAATGTCTGAATGGTACGTTCGGACTGTCCGTCGGTCTGGGGATGGAAAGATGTACTCAAATGCAAATGTGTTCCCAATGCCTTATGTACCGCCTGCTAGAAGTGCGATACAAACTGGCCATCTCTGTCCGAAATAATAATCCTCGGCGTACCATGAAGTCTCACTATCTGCGCGATAAAAATACGAGCCAATTTTTCTCGACCCCAAGTATCCTTTATGCCGAGAAAATGTGCCGACTTAGTCAGTCGGTCCATGATCACCGACACCATATTCATTCCGGTCTTCGTCCTCAGCAAGTTCGTGACAAAATCCATGGAGACATCTTCCCACTTCCATTCCGGGATGGGAAGTGGTTTCAACAACCCGGCTGGCCGCCGATGCTCGATTTTGACTTGTTGACAAGTCAAACACTTATCCACAAATTGAACCACCTCATTCTTCATGTCATTCCACCAGAAATTCTTTCTCAAATCTTTATACATTTTACTCGAGCCCGGATGGACTGAGTAAGGTGACGCGTGAGCCTTTCGCATAATACTCTGCCTCAATTCCAAGTCGTTCGGAACAAAAATTCGACCTTGGAATCTCAAAACACCATCCTCATGTATCACGAATCCTGGGGCTTTCCCCTTCCCTACATTCTCCCGAAGCTGAATAAACATCGGGTCCTCTAACTGTCCCGATTTAATGTCGTCGACTAGAGACGATGAAATCTCAAGTGTACGCAACTGTCCGGAACTCTCTGGTAGCACGATCTCAACGCTCAACCTCATTAACTCTCACTGAAGTCCCAACTGGGCCGTAAGCAACTCAAGCGCCCGAAGCGATACCAATTTCCGGCTCAAGGCATCTGCCACCACATTTGCCTTGCCCGGATGATAGAGAATCTCGAGGTCGTAATCCTTAATCAACTCTAACCATCTCCTCTGCCTCATATTTAGCTCTTTCTGCATGAAAATGTACTTCAGGCTCTTGTGATCGGTGAAAATTTGACACGACGAGCCATACAAGTAATGACGCCAGATCTTCAACGCAAATACAACTGCGGCCAACCTAAGACCGTGCGTAGGGTAATTCAACTCGTACGGTTTCAACTGACGGGAAGCATAGACAATCGTCCTCCCGTGCTGCATGAGTACACACCCGAGCCCTTGGCCCGAAGCATCACTAAAAACTGAGAAACCCTCATTACGACTTGGTAAAGCCAAAACAGGAGCGGTCGTCAACCGCTTTTTCAACTCTTCAAAACTATTCTCCTTTCATCGGTCCACACAAACTTCTCTGACTTTTGTAACAACTGAGTCAGCGGTCGAGCGAGCTTAGAGAACCCCTCGACAAATCTATGGTAATATCCGTCCAAACCCAGAAAACTACGGACCTCCTTCACGTTCTTGGGCGGCGCCCAATCCAACACTGCCTCTACCTTATATGGGTCCACACGAACACCCTAAGCCGAGATCACATGACCAAGAAACATAACCTCCCGTAACCAAAACTCACACTTTGAGAACTACGCAAAAAGATGCTGAGTTCTCAAAATATTTATCACGATATGCAAATGACGGGCGTGCTCCTCCTCGCTCCTCGAGTAAATCAAGATATCGTCGATAAAAATGACTACACACTTATCGAGCTACTCGATAAAGACTTTGTTCATAAGCTGCATGAACACGGCTGGGGAGTTGGTTAGCCCAAAAGGCATAAGCACAAACTCGTAGTGACTGTATCTTGTCTGAAAGGCCGTCTTCGGAATATCGGTATCCTTCACTCGGAGCTGATAATACCCCGATCTCAAATTAATTTTCGAAAACATGGTCGCCCCTTGCAACTGATCAAACAAATCATCAATCCTCGGGAGCGGATACTTGTTTTTAATAGTCACTTTGCTCAACTCACGATAGTCGATGCACAAACGAAGTGACCCATCCTTCTTCTTCACAAACAGGACCGGTGCGCCCCAAGGCGATGCGCTCGGTTGAATATACCCTATGTCTAGCAACTCTCCCAACTGTTTCTTCAACTCCAGCATCTCAGCAGGCGCCATACGATATGGCGTCTTAGAAATCGGTGCCGCACCTGGCTCCAAATCAACAGTAAACTCGACCTCTCGATCCGGCGGGAAACCCGGCAACTCATCTGGAAAGACGTCAGGATACTCACACACTACCGGAATAGACGAGAGCTCGACTCCCCCTTCTTACGATCTCAAAGCATAACACCAATAACCTGTGCAACCTTCTCGAAGAAGTCTCACCACTTTCAAAGCGCTGATCAGAAATCTTTGGCTACCCTGCTTACGCCCCACAAAACAATGCTCGATACCGTCAGAGGCTAACATCGAAACGATTCTCGTTGTATAATTAATGATCGCCCCATGACGGTCCAGCCAATCCTCACCAAGAATTAGATTCTCGTCTCTAATATCTACCACAATCAAATTAGAAAGCCAATCCCTCTTCGCGATACTCACAGGAAGATCTCAAATCTCACGGTCCCCCATGATGCTATCCCCACTAGGCAGTTTAACAACAAATGGTTCACATGCAACTAGGCAATCAACATGCAGATGATGCACACAATCCAGAGATATGAAAGAATGCGTAGCACCAGAATCGAATAATACGGAAACAGGATGGTCAAGGATGTGAACGGTACCTGTAGCCACCGTCGCGTCTGGGTCTCCCGCTCGTCTCATCTCATATACTCGGGGCAGAACAGACCCCGCACTATAAGCTCACCCTCTAGAAGGTTTTCCAAGTCCTCGACCTCTACCAAAACTCAGCTGTGGCTGAGAAGCTATCGGTGCCTGATTTACACTCGGTTCCCCCGCAGCTGGGGCTAATATCTGAGTAACTGTTGCCCGAGCAGCATCTGTACAAAACTTGGCACGATGCCCCATCCGACCGAAGGAATGACACTGAATCGTAGGTCTGTCACGCTCACTCATAATGTGTCCAGGGCGACCACTGTTAAAGCAATTAGGACCACGCACTGAACCAGTAGGAGCAGACTTAGATCCGTTTCCTCGTCCAAATGACGGGGACTGACTCCCGAAGACTTGCGAACTAGACTGAGTCTTCTGAGACCCTCCAGACTTGCCTCCCGAAAACTGGCCGGAGGTCTTCTGCTTCTTCCCCTCGGCTGCTGTCTCTGTCGCAGAAAACGACATCTCATAAGCCATCGCCTTATTCTGATACTCCTTCAAAGTCGTGCACCCTAGACCAGACATGTAGTGACGCACCCTCGGTTTCATCCGCATATCAAAGTGGCGGATCTTATCAAGCTCATCTCAGACTTGGTTTCTCACATAATGAAGTTGTTGGTTATAGTCCTTGATAGCTTGAGAAATAGGAACATCCTGGGGCTTAGCCTCAAAGAAGGCTCGGATCCTCCCCTCTTTCACTGGCCACGGACAAAACTCGTCTTCCATCAGCTCTCGAAACTCTGCCCATGTGGCTGCACGGTCACGCGGTTTCACCGCTTGCCACCATGTTGCCGCCTCTTTGGCGAGGAAGTACCGAGCGATGGGGGAGTTTATAAATACGTTTCTCATTTATGTGCCAAGTCGAAAGTGCCATAAGTAAGTAGGATTAGAATCATTGAGCTTAGGTTTCTTGGTTGCAATGTTATAGAATTGCAAAGATTGGACTCATCTAGATCAATATTGTAAAAGTCAGTATATAACTTCGCAGTACCATAAAGCAAGTCATCATAGAAAATACGAATAATCTTATTCTTAATAAGAAAACTGTAAGCTTGAAAATCTAATGTAGAAATTGAAATAATATTTCTATCCATAGCAGGAACGTAATAGCAATTGTACAAAACTAACAAAATTCCATTGGGTAAAACTAGATCATAAGTTCCAATAGCTAGTGCAGCAACTCTTGCTCCATTGCCGACTCTTAGATCCACTTTCACTTTCTTCAACTCTCTACTGCTTCTCAACCCCTGCACATTTGTATAATTGTGAAATCCACATCCAGCATCCAATATCCAGGAGTTAGAAGTACCTAAGTTCACTTCTATAACAAATATACATGTGGAGGTCTCACTACCATTGGTACACTTTAGCTCTTCCAAGTAAACCTTGCAATTTCTCTTCAAATATCCTGGTTTATTACAATCATGGTAATTTCCATCTTTGGGAGATTTTGCATTGAAAATCGGTTTAGTAGCATCTTTAGATTTGGTAAATTTTGCCTTACCTTTGCCCTTGCCTTTGTTCTTGAAGGACTTCTCTTTGCTGACCATTAGCACGTGGCTTGGTTTCTTAATATTTTGCTCAGCTGTTTTAAGCGTTCCATGCAGCTAAGCAATGGACTTCTACATCTCATTCATATTATAGTTCATAATAAACTGACCAAAACTATCGGGCAATGAGTTTAGGATCACATCCGTGGAGTGCTCCTTAGAAAGTGGAAAACAACCAAGCCTATCAAGATGATCAAATATATCCTTTCATCTTGAGTACATGAGCACTGACAGATATCCCCTAACCATGTTGCAAGCATAGAAGGCTTGAAATATCTCATACCTCTCTTGCCTCGCATGCTTTGAGAAAGTTTCCTTGAGGTGAGCATTAAGCTCATAGGATTCCATTTCTTCTAGATTCTTCTAAAGTTCTGGACAAATGGTAGCCAACATAAGACAACTCACATCAATGGAATCATCACAATGTTTCTTCCATTTGTCTTTTGTTGCTTTGTTAGCATTGTCAACAGGCTCATCGGGAATTTCTTGATCAAGAATGCACAACTTTCTTTCTTGCTTGAGAACTATTCTCATGCTCCAGATCCAATCCAAATAGTTGTTGTTGCTTTCCTTGAGCTTGTCCTTCTCAAGGACGGATCATAATGAAATGGTGGACGTGTTGTTTGATGCCATTCTATTATCTACGAAATTCAATATGCAATTAGTCACATTTTTATTTCTTGGAAAATACTCCTACTAAAACAAAATATCCTAAAATTTACAATATTTCTATTTTTAGTGGGCTAAGATCCCATTTTGCATAATTCTAAACTCAGCTTTGGCATGAAGCCTAGAATTGAGATACATTAGGTAGATAACCATTTATCGATTACATCATATGTAACTCTTAGATTATACTTATGGGATTTGGCATCTTATGCCCAAGCGTATTATAATCCCATCATATGCCTTAAGGTGCAAAACTATTTTAAATTCTTAGTTCATTAAAACACATAGGTATCACCATTACCTATCCTACCTTACTAAGATAATCCGGGCACATAGGTTTTTTAATTGAACAGCCTTAAAAGAATTTTAACTAGAGATTTTATCCTATGGTACATGTCTAGATTGGCTAACATACATCTAAACATACATCGCATCACATATATGCATAAATTTAAACATACATAGAATCACATGACATAATAAAGCATAGGATTGTGCATAGCATGACCATATTCCTAACTCGATTTTGATGAGCTAACATGAAAATCACAAAGATCAATCTAAAGGGATATAATTGGTCTTTATTGATCATCCAACTCCTTGGAACATCATACGCGATCAATTGGCTCCCCAAGTCCGTCCTTCGTCTCCTTCTTATCTTTATTACATTAATGAAAAATATACTACACTAGAAAAGTAAATTACAACAGTGAAAACGACACGAAGTCCGTAAATAGAATAATAAATTAATAGATGACTCGCAGGTCGTAAAAAGCAATTATAATTAAACGACACACAGTCCGCTGAAACCAACCCAAAATTAAATTGTTCCAATCACATTGGTCAAGTTATGGTCATGACATACACTAAACATATACTAAAATTAATTATCACACAATTAATTAAACACACAGTATGAGTCTACCTGACAGTCAGGCATAGGATAAATATCCACGCAAAAATCAACAATTTGATGCATTAGCCCAGTTGGTCGAGCAGTCACAGGCTGCACACGGTCGCACAGGTTCTATACCAGCCACCAATAGAAAATAGTATTTTTGGCAGCATATATTTAGAATTTTGAACAGGCTGTGCCGTTCAAATAGAACTCGGTGATTTAAAATAACAAACAGCCGCTGCAGCCCAATCGGGGAGATGCGACAGTGGCGCCCGGATACCGTGGGATCGAATCCCGCCCACAGCGGAAATGTCTTGCGAAATTTCCTATGACACGCGTGTTCTGGTCCGCAATTCGCAAGACGAGCCGGCCCCAACCTGGTCCACCGACCCTCCAGAAATAGAGATGTTCCAGAACAGTTATGGACATAAAAAATCGCAAAAACAGTCTAGAGAATTGATTTTCAATGATCTGATTTAATCAAATTAAATCAACAAAATATTTATAAAATCTCTATTTTATAAATATAATCAAGAACACAATTTATATATTCAAAACATATAAATATATTCTACATAAACAATTAAATTACTTCCAAGTTGGCTCTAATACCACTGTTGGATTATACGTGTATCTAATACAATAAATTTGAGCAAAAACGCAGCCGAATAATTATCGAAAAACCCAAATGAGGATCTTCATGCAATATTTAATTTATTTATAAAGAGTTGGTGGAATTATCTTAATTCGAAGAGTAGATCTGAACATGGACCAGAAACTGATAAAAATCGTCTTCTTCTTTCGGTTATCCACACACAAACAATTGGTAGAAGAGGGATTGCTAGATCCTTACGAATAGTGTTGATAAACAATACAATAATTAATTTCTTTCTAGAAGGATTTGTACTGTTGATCAAACCAACTAAGGGAAGAAGACGGTGATGGCCGAACCGGGGTTTCTTCACGAGAAAGGGGCGGCCAATTTTGGTGAATGGGGGGGGGGGGTTCGATTTTCTTTACTCATTTCTTATTACAACTCCTTATCCAAGACCCTTTATTTATACTAATTAAACCCTAAAGTCAAACTCTGGTATTTGCTTAGTTACCCTTCACTTATTAAATAATAAAATATATATAATATCTTATATTATACATTACTTATTATTTAATCCTCTAATAAATATAATAACTAATATTATATTTATCATTTCCAGTTGATATAATATAATATATAAAATCTAATATTATATATTATTCATTATTTAATTTCTTAATAAATATAATATCCAATATTATACCTATTAATTATTCTTGCTTGTCTTTAATTATCGTATGTGTGACCCAAAAGACTTATATTATGTTGGCAATCATTTAATACCTTATTAATGATAAATCATAATTGATCTCTAGCAAGACATTACGACTACCCAAATAATATAAGTTTATAGTCCATTAAACCATTTAACGTGTCAAATTCCATTGTCATGCGATATCATATTTGAACCAAGTCATGGAAATTATCACACTTATTATGTTCAAATGCTGTCTCGATCTTAAGTAGACCGATTAAATCAAATGACTCTTTATTTGAGCATGGTCATTAATTTTCTTCAGTCCTACTTATCGAGGGGCCCAACAAATATCTCTCTCCTTAAAGAGGGACAAATCCCCATCTTGATTATTCATTTCCCTCTACATGACTCCCACTAATCTTGATCGTTAACTTTTATGATCACCATATTTAAGAAGATGTTGGATTACTTCAAGGCATAACAGTTATCATATTGGACTCTATGATAATCTCAGGTTCAAGGATTTATTGATATACAGTTATATTGAGACTCACTTATGATATTTCCATGCAGTGATCTCAATGCGGCTCTGCCTTCTCCAACAAATACCCATAAGTTTGATCCGTACCATATGCATAATCATCCGATGATTATCAATCAAACTTATACTAGCATTTTAATCACTTGAGCCTCCACTTTACGTGATTGGACCTGGGACATTTAAATAATCTTATTATTCGTGAATAACTATTATTCAATTATTGTAATATTAAAATATGCACACATTATAATAATAAACGAGAAATAGATGATATCAAATAACTTTATTTAAATGTGACAATTACGAATCTAGGTACATCGAATGTCCTAGGGTACTATTCCTAACAGAGCTTACCTCATCATCGCTGTCTTCATCATCATCTTATTCGTTGGCCATAAAGCATATATAGATATGCTTTATCTTCTATTTCATCATCGGAGGAGTCACTGGTAGTGATTGCCTGAAGATATTCCTCAATCTTGGTTGATGCGGGCGAGGATTCTCATTCTCCGATCAGGATCTTGACATTGTTTCTCCAAATGCACCTTTTCTCGTCCTTCTCTTGTTGCTCAGCTTCGGGCCACTTCTGCACTTTGGGATGCGGACATCTATTTGCACAGTTATAGCACAGGTTAGAATCTTCAGACGAAGGTGATTCAGAACTCACCTTATTGAATGGTTTGGGCCTGTATGAGGCCTTTCCAGATTTCTTGATTAACTTCCGGAACTTATGCATGAGCAGTGCCATTTCGTCTTATGGCATGATGTCATCGTCGCTGTCAGCTGCCTTGCATGCATCTTTGGATGTGCGGGGTGCAGAGCTGTGTCTCTTGTCAGATACAGCAACAGTGTTGTAGTCTTGGCAGGTGACTCTTCAGACTTATCTCTCCTATCAATGTCATGTTCTAATGCTTTGAGGTCAGAGAAAAGATCGAAAGTAGATATGTCATTCAAATTACAAGACCCATGCATAGTTGTGATCTTAATGTCTCATCAGCCAGGGAGTGATCTAAAGATTTTCAGATTTTTTTCACTTTGGGTATACATTTTACCCAATTCTTCAAATTCACCTATAATGTCGGTAAATCTGAGGTCAAGTTCCTCAAGCGTTCCAGAAGATTTCATTTCAAATTGCTGAGTTAGTTTTGAAATTTTATTTTCTTTCGAGAGCACAGTTCCCTCGCCAATTAGCCTGAGTTTCTCCCAGATCTCTTTGACTGTATTACAACTTTTTACCTTAGAGAATGTGCCTTCGTCAAGAGTGTCAAATAGTGCATTCTTAGCTATATTGTCGATATTCGCACGCTTGCAATCATTCGGTGTCCATTGCTCGGGTTCTTTCTCGGGCATCTCCACATAAGGTTGTCCATTGATTCTTTCGGCTGTGTTGACCTTCACTATCTTGATCAGTCCTTTTTGGATGACGGAGATCATGTCTTCGTGCATCACAGCAAGATGGGATTCCATCCTAATTCTCCAACCATCGAATTCGTTAATGAAAAAGATAGAGACTTTATTGATCATTGATGTATCCATGATAGAAGTAAGATGAATGATAAAGATACGAAAATAAAGTTTTCAAAATCTAGTGATTTTTTGGATCTGATTCAGGTAAAAAATCGACTGATTCTTTGTAGAATCAACCTCTCTGTACCAGTTGACGGCTACAGTATACAATATAAACAGCTTAGAAGGGGGTAGAATAAGTTGTACCTTTTTCGAAGTTTGTTTACATAGAAGAAGTCTAAGGTTAAGTTGTTGTAAATACAGCAACTAAATAATCTCCTGTTAGCTTGATGCATACAGGGTGTTTACAATATGTGTACTTAAATCACATACACAGATACAAAACTATAGAGGCAGGGAGTAAAGACACACTGATTTAAAGTGGTTCTAGGTAAAGCCCTCTACGTCCACTGGTCCTCCACACAGGAGTAAATTCTTTATTAAAATCACGGCGTACGCAACTATGTGACTTTAACTATGTTGTATCGTCACACAGACTGATACAGCCGATAGCAGCTTGGGCCGTTCACGCAGATTGGTTTTGGCTTCTTCGACTCACTTCTTCCCACACAGATTGAAGCTTTGTCCTTAGCACTATTCGTCCCACACAGGTAAGAGATATCAAAGCTAGGTCCACACAGGGCTAAGTAAATTCAAAGGTAAGATTGGTATGACAAGATCAAACAACAGTTGTATGCTTGGTGAGCTTTCACTGTAAGTGTGCTGTTCACATTGAGGACTTGTATATTTCTTCTCTTTTGATGAAGTTGTATGCTTGAAGAAATATATTGCTCTTGTAAGCTTGATAATCAGATCGTCAAAGTTCTTTTAATCATCAGGTAAGCAATGTCCTTTTGCTTGGGGCTATTTATAACCTTGAAAATAGATCCGTTATAAATATAGCCGTTGGGCGGTTAATGGGAATTAGACTGCTCTGACTGGTGGCTTCAGAATATTTTGAATTAAAGGCGATTCACATTTATTGCTTCCG
This sequence comes from Orobanche coerulescens, assembly GCA_033398695.1. Lineage (NCBI taxonomy): Eukaryota > Viridiplantae > Streptophyta > Magnoliopsida > Lamiales > Orobanchaceae > Orobanche > Orobanche coerulescens. The sequence continues at coordinate 52,335,890 of CM065801.1, read as the reverse complement.
GAATTCTCTGTATTAGACGCTCTTCTATCTATAGTCTCTTCGGCCGCATTAAATGCTATCCCCATCAATATTAAATGCTACGTTAACCATGAATACTTTATGAATAAAGAATATTTGCTTTCTTAACTGTTTAAAGTTTCTTCAATCCTGTTGGATTTTTGTTTTACTTTTCTTAAGTAAAACACATACAACATTATTTGTTGTATCCAGCATCTTCAACTTTGCTGTATCTTGAAGAATATGCTGTAATATTAGACTCTTGACTTATCAGCTTCCATACTTGACTGATTTTCTGACATTGAATATTCTTTGTTGTATGAGGCAATTATCAAAACAGAGGAAGGATATTTCCCAACAATTCCCCCTATTGATAATACCAAAATTTCTAATAAAGAGAGGCTGTCTTCAAGTCTTCTGGTGAATGTTCTGATCTTCGAGTCTTAGTCTAAAAATTTAAACTGCTTGCAGACAAGTTCTAAAATGATAAATCCTACAGGACTAAGTGTATTATAACTTAAATTATGATTAGCGCGTAGGCACAATCTTACAAAAAGTAATCTTATTCGAATACAACTTAACCTATGAACTGTTCGCAGACAAGTTCTTATAGGTTTGAGACTTATCGAATTTTTATACCTAGTGACATATTTCAACACAAAATATAATTAAAGTAATAACATTAGCTCACGAGCTATAATTTTTTGAGGTAAAAAAGGTACTTGATTGATAAACAGATTACAGTGCTATTTTGAATTTAAAGATTACAACTGAAAGCAAACAGAAGATAATAATATGCAGCTAACAGAAGTTTTATCCCCTATAAAACTGATATGTCCAAGATTTCCGAGAGGGGTCATGCTCGGTTCTCTTCCACCAGTTGACTAAGGCGTCTCTTCCTAGATCCCTGTATATGTTCCTTCCTTCCTGGGATACATCAAATGAGAGAATTCAGTCTTCTGTGTGGGTTGTCCATTCACCCTTTTGGATTTGGGATTTCAGATTGATCTGCAGTGAGAGCTTTCCTTATGCTAGAAGCCTAGAGAACTCCTTGGCAGCATCCTTCAGCGTCTTAAAGTGATTAAACATGGACGATTACCTCATGAGAACACAGAAGTATCTCATCAGTTCATTTTTCTTCCACGCCTTCAACTCTTCAGCTGTTGGCTGTCATTATTCGTGAGTTTGGTTTCAGCAGGCTTCTGCACATTATTTTTCCAAGGAAAGTTAGGATTCTAGAATGCAGGACGAGAACCAGAAACCATGTATCCTTTGGCTCCTTGACCTAGCCCGGGTCCAACAAGTCTTCCGATTGATGATGCAACACTGTCATCTAAAATGGCTTCCATCTCATTTTCCTTCTCAAGACGCCATCTCCTACCAGCCTCTCGCACCTCTTCCCCCTTTTTGGCACTATCAAGATCAGATACTTTGTCGTGATTGTCCTGAAGAATATCCAACAACTCTGCCTGCGTGTTCTTTAGATCGGTGACGCAGTCCACCAGAATCGCAACCACTACTATTATTTCATTAATCTTATGATAATGAGCAGATAGTTTTGATCCAGTGAATTCGAGGGCGGCTACTATCTTTGCCTCTGCGACTCATAGATTTTCTTGTTCTTGCTTCAAGATGCGCTCCTGATGCTACTTTAATTCATTAAGGGCTTGCGATAATGCGTTGGGGATTAGGCGGAAAGCCTCTTCCACATCCTGTATGGACCTTTGCATCTTTGGAAGTTCGTCCTGAGATGTCTCGAGCTACTTACCATCGTCGTACAGGGCTTTGACAGCATCCTGTAGGAAGACAGTTTGGCGACCGATTTGCTGTAGCTGCTTGGTGAGGGCTTCTGTGCGAGGAGAGTTGGGGTGAGCGATGTTGGAATCAGATGGCTCTCCAAGCTGTTTAAGAATGACATTGTGACAGGACCTCCGAGGCTCGTCATCGGCCTGGAAATCCTATTCTGATCCGGATGGGGATCCTGTAGGGAGAGGATTGGATACCTGTTGCGGGGAGGGAACCTATGATGGTTCCACTGGTTGTGCTGTTGGGGTGACAAAGGGGACTGATTACTCTTGTCTCTTGGATGGTTCTACACCCTCGGGTACATGAAGGATTGTGTCCTCCTACTTGATCTCAGCTACCGCCTGTTCCTTAGGAGGGAATGATTTCTCTTATGGAGGAGATGATGTTGGTGGAACATCAGAAGTCCCTTGGCTATGGGTGGCCTTAGACTGTGTAAGTTCTTTCTCACGAGCCACCTCACGGCTCATCCTCAGACCTATTTGTAGGTCATCGTCATCTCCGTCTGATTCCGAGTCTGAGTGATGGCTGGGGCTCCGAGACTTGTCATCGGACTGCGACTTCCCTTTCAGTTAGGTCTCTTTTTTTGCCACAAAATAAGAAGTGATCAATTCATGGCAAAAGTGATATTCCCATCTGATCAAGACTTCGACATTCTGGGTGTTCATGACTTCTAGAACGAATAAGTCTTCTTCTTTCAGTCTTATCAATTGTACAAGAAGTTGGAAGGGGCGACCTTGTATGCATTCCATATCTTGAAGCGTTCAAATGCTTCTTTGATATAGACTTGGAGGAGAGTGTTATTGATTATGTCCGTGGAGGAGGGACTCTGAACAATACAGGGTTCTATTATACGGTTAGGATCCTCTACAGGTAAGGGAGGAGAGGGATCCCTGACAGGGTGGGATACCCAATCGGGAGAGGGACTCCTTACATGGATGGGGGCCCTGTTTGGACCGTGATCATCGGCTCCAAAGGGGTAGCCGATTTAGCCGAGGCTTCGAGTTTGACAAATGTCTAGTCATCCATCATAGACGTCACAGGCTAAGGATCTAATGTTGGAGCATCCAAAGTTTGTTCCATAGGGGTTGCTATTAGAACAGCTTATGTCTATGAAGATTTCTTTGTCTTCAGCTTTTTCTTTCTTTTCTCGACAGCTGTAGGAGAGCTGTTGTCGGGAATATATCTCTTCTTGCTAACATGCTTCTTCTTTCTATCAACAGATTTGGATTTTGTCGGGTGATCAGTGACGTCTCGAGGATCACTCGATGTCGGGAGGGATAATGGGCTTGGCCTGCTGGCGAGAAGTGGTGCCTTATCGAAACAGTCGGTTTGGAGCCATCGAGAAACTTCCTAGCTATGATGTTCTTGGCGTTGGGTGACTGCTGTATGCCACAGGTGGTCAAAATGTAATTTAATATAAAGCCAAAAGATTTCCAGGCAGAATCCGGTTTGTACGCCTCCTCCTGAAGCCGTTTTAGAATTATTTGGCACCATGTTGACCTTCTCTCCGGACATGATGGACACCATCATCGAGAATCTCAATCCAATGCACATTTCGAACGCTCCAGTCCGATTTTCAACATCTTTGTAGCAAAATTTATGCAGATACAAGTAAGGCAGAGTAAAAAATTCTTCTTATGGCAGGAAAGATGAACTTGTGAAGGCTGAGGTTTCCCAGTGAACAACTTCCAATAGGCCTTCAGTAGTTTATCTGTAATACCCGATATTTCTGATATATATTTAGAACTTATAATATTTTAATTGTTGCACTTTGATCTGAGTATTATTCTCCGTATTTCATAGTCCGGTATTGTTAAGTGTATGATTTCACGAGTGTGACTTAAATTTGTGATTCTGCGCATGTAGCGCACGCTACTGATTAAGTATAGCGTACACTAAGTTGGATCCATAGCGCACGCTGTGGAGGAACCTTAGCGCACGCTATGCTGGGTCAATATGATTGAGACGTGTGGTAGGTGAGATCAGGCCGGGGATCCTTGTCGGATTGTGTCGGGATGAACCTGGACGGCTTTCGGGAAAAAGCCAAGTCAACGCGTTAGCGCACGCTACTCACATGAGGGTAGCGCACGCTAAAGGCTGAGTACAGTGAAATCAGTAACGTTTCAAATAGCCGTTAGCACACGCTATGAATATGGACTAGCGCGCGCTAATAATCATTTTCTATAAATAGGACAGCATCCTTTTTCATATTTTTAGATTTTTTCACTCCCCCATTCGAATTCTTGAACTTAGAAAGACACTCTCTTCATCCTAAACACTTCTTGCCGGCATCCTAGCTCGTGTTGAAGATTGTAGATCAGTGGAGGATTGGTGTTCAAACTTTCGGCGTCGGATTGCTTCGAATTTCCTCGTTCTTCACTACTTTGAGGTAGGTGATTCTTCACCAATATTAGTAGTATTCTGAAGGACGTTTGATCATGTTTTTCTAGCCAGTTATTTCGTTAATAGTCAAAGATCACGTGTTAGAAGGATATTTTTGACGTTTCGGCACTTATTCTTCGTATAATCCTTTGAACCTTTTTAGTATATGGACTCCTAAGCATATTCATACCGATTATGACCAGTAGGTGGAGATTATCAAGTTGTTATGTTGTACACTTTGGAATCATGCGTTTTGTAACATAGGACGAAGAGAACTTAGGATACTTTCTCGAGATCAAATGAATTATGGTGTAGTAATGATTATACGTAACCTTATATCTCGTAGTCGTTTAATCCGTATAGAACTTTCACAAATCTTATAAGCATGATATGCACGGGGATGACATGTATTATCACCATAGAATTCATGAGTGCATCACCATTAGATCAAGTTTTACGCGTGTGTCACGCCGTACGGTTAGCGCACGCTAACATACGTAAGTTAACGTGCGCTATCGGGAATAAGTTAACGCACGCTACGTTTGGTACGTAACGTACGTTATGTTATCAGCCGAGTCAGTCGGCTGATCAGAGAGAACTGTCAATCCATGGCTAGCGTACGCTAGACTTAGACGATAGCATACGCTAATAGGCAGGCTTAGCGCACGTTACGTAGAGTACGTAGCGTACGCTAAGTGGTTCAGTCAGATTGCATATTTTGAGCTTTTGGCCGTAGACCGAATTGTTAGGCAATTGTTCGACTTGAGATGATTTGTATATCATTTCTTTTGTTAAGGTTCGAGCTTGCTACGTTGATCGAAGGAGGCGGCCTTCGAGTGTGTTGAGATCATTGAGGTGTTTCGTTCTTGCCATCTTCGGGGCAAGTATCGTAATATGTTAATATTGGTATTTTGAGCATGCGTGTGGTTATTCATGTTGTTGAACATGAGATTTATTTCGTTGAATTGTCATGATATTCGTTATCTAGTGTTTGTATGTTCATGTTGATGGACATGGCGATTTGGCATATATGTATGCATGAGTTGTGTTTGTGTTTGTTGTGCGATCTATGCTGAGGGCGCTGGATCGGATGTCCACCTCATGTTGGTCCGACAGGATCATCTTGGGATCTAGGCTGAGGGCGCTGGATCATTGGATGGGTTATTTCCACCTTGTGTTGGTCCGACGGGATCATCTTGGGATCTATGCTCAGGGCGCTGGATCATTGGAATATCCATGCTGTGTTAATGGAATCTTGTGGATTCGCATTATCGGATTCCGGTAGCGGAAGTCCGTGTGGTGTATCTTGTTATGTATTGTTGATGCATATTTGATTCGTTTAAATGATACTTGTACTAGCATCGTTTTGCTATCCCCTTCGGGGGTGGACATTTGTTTTGATGTTCAGGTAGCCGAGGAGCAGGGAAACAGCCACAGTACCGATGTGACGACGAAGGGGTTCAGTGATGTTTGTTGTTGTTGGTGATTTGTCTTTCTTGGTTTGATTTTAGTACTCGAGTACGCGTGTCTTATTAATATCATTTCGATATGGTTGTATTGATTACTCGTTGAATCAGTTGGACGGTTTTGTAAACTTGATTTTTCGCAGTATTGATGTCTTATATTTACATTTCTTTTAAATTAGCCTTGTAAATTCTTACTTAAGGGGTTTACGGCGCTGTAATTATTCCGAATATCTCGGGGTGTTACAGAATATGGTATCGGAGCTAAGATTCATGGATATCTTGGCAGTCGGGTTTTAAGTTGGGTCTGTTTACGTTATTGATTTACGAGTCGTTCGTAACATCCTTTGTTGACCAAAGTCGTCATGTGGACCGTGGTTGTAAGTCTCCTTTTGTACTACCGTTTTACTTAATTCTGTTTTGTGAGTATTGACGGGCTTTATTTTTGAAAATTTTGTCCTGGATATTGAAAAATTGTGTTTTCAGTATGTTGAGAGGAGGTCGCGGACGTGGTCGTGGACGCGGATGTGGAAATATGAGACAGGAGGACTCCGCAACTACCCCAGAATTATCGGCTAGTAGAACCGATTCCCATTCTGGAGGGCAGCAGGGATCGGCGAATGACGATGCAAATCCTAACATGCCGGGAGTGCTTCAACAGGTGGTGGCTCAAATAAACCAGTTCGCTCAGGTAGTTGATCGCATGCAGACAACGATGGGACAGCAGCACCACGAGGATAACCGGGGAGACAGATGGCTTGCTGAGGTGGTCAAATTGCACCCGCTAAAGTTTGACGGATCTGCTGAAGCACTTACTTGGGATCATTGGCTAAAGGAGTTAGAGAAAATATTCACGGGTATTAACTGTCCCGAGGACCGAAAGGTTCCCATTGCCCAGTATTTTCTAACTGGGGAGGCCTTTGACTAGTGGGAAGCTATTCGACCCGAGGATCATAATGCGGATTGGACGGAATTCAAACTAATGATGGAAGCACAGTATTGTCCTCGTCCAGTTAGAGAGGTAAAAATCCGAGAGTTTTTCTCACCACAGAGTTCGGAAGCAACTGTAACAGACATAATCAAAACTTTTAATCATCAGCTGACGTGTGTCCGACACTTGGTCAGAACGGAGGCAGAAAAGATTTTTCATTTCGATATGCGAATGAAGCCAGAGATTCAGCAGTACATATCCGGGTTCGAGTGTACTACGCTGCGACAATATCAAGACAAAGTGCTGGCCTACGACATGAAAGAGGCGGCGGTGGAGAAATCAGTGGAGGCAAAGAAGCAGAAAGTGACCGGCATCTTCTCAGAAAACAAGAGTGGTGGGCCCCGCAAGGGCCAGTCTTCCTTTTATTCGGCTAGGAAACCTCCACATCCTTCTAGAGGTGGAAAGAAGTTCCGGACTACATCAGCAGTTTCGGACACATCAAAGAAATGCTACAATTATGGTCGAGCAGGGCATATTCGACGTGATTGCCCCGCATCTTCTGTGACTTGTTACGATTGTGGGCAAGAAGGGCACCGTGCGGCTTTCTGTGTATTTGCTACTAGATCCTTTGTTACTCGCACTGCAGCGCCAGTTCCAAAGGAGATGAGTGTGAACCAGACGCAGCAGAGTGGATTTCAGCAGCAAAATATTGGGAAGAGAGAGACATCCGATCTTTGGGTCCGTTCCTCGCGCTTTTACGAGATGAGGAAATCGTGATCGAACTTCTTTGTTGCATCAGGTACGATTCAGATCCTTTTGCAACCAGTTAGTGTCTTATTCGATTCCGGAGCTACACATTCTTTCATATCATTGAACTGTGTTAATCGTTTAAAAATCTCGTGTTTATTTGATTGTGAACCATATGTTGTGGGTTTGCCGAGTGGAGAGAGAATTGTGGGAACCCTAGAGGCTAGAGATTTTCTAGTGTCTATAGGAGGGAGAGATTGGCCATCGAATCTTATTGTAGTTGACATCTACGGTGACGATTTAATTCTCGGAGACGATTGGCTCAACCGTTATGGAGCTATTCTGAATTACCGAGAGAGAGTCATTTCTATCATTGCTGATGACGGATCTGAACACTTATTCCGAGGATGGAGACCGGGAAGCTCGGGAAAATTGATCAAAGCAATGAAAGCCGTGAAATTACTGAAGCAGGGATGTCATGGACTTTGGTGCTATGCCATGAGGAAAGAGGAAGGAGTAGAGCTCTCGTCTATTTCAGTTGTGAATGAGTTCTAATATGTATTTCTGACGAACTACAGGTTACCTCCGCAGAGAGAAGTGGAGTTCACTATCGAATTAGAGCCTGGAGTAGCTCCTATTTCCAGAGCACCATACCGCATGGTGCCAACCGAGATGTATGAACTCAAGAAGCAACTGGAGGAATTGTTACAGAAGGGTTATATTCAACCTAGCGTTTCTCCTTGGGGAGCGCCCGTTCTCTTTGTCCGGAAGAAAGACGGATCCCTCCGACTGTGTATTGATTACAGGGAGCTCAACAAGATGACGATCAAGAATAAGTATCCTATACCTCGGATCGACGACTTATTTGATCAACTGCAAGGGGCAAGAGTATTCTCGAAGATTAACTTGCGATCTGGATACCATCAGTTGAGAATTAAGGAATCGGAAATACCAAAATCTGCTTTCAGATCCCGGTACGGGCATTATGAATTTGTAGTGATGCCATTTGGACTTACCAATGCTCCTGCGGTATTCATGCAATTGATGAATCGGGTATTCTTGGAATACTTGGATAAATTTGTGGTCGTCTTCATTGATGACATCCTGATATATTCGAAGGACGCAGAGGAGCATGCCGAACATTTGCGTGTGGTTTTGAGCACCTTGAGGAAGGAACATCTGTATGCAAAGCTTTCAAAATGCGAGTTCTGGCTTAGGGAAGTAACTTTCCTTGGGCATGTGATATTAGCTGACGGAGTTCAGGTGGACCCGAAGAAAGTCGAAGCAATCTTGGAATGGGAAGTTTGTAATAACGTGAAAGAAGTCCGGAGTTTCCTAGGACTTGCTGGATATTATCGCCGCTTTGTAGAGGGATTTTCCAAAATTGCTCGTCCGCTCACTCATTATTCTGAAAACTCAAAAGTTTAAGTGGGATGAGAAATGCCAGTGGTTTTGATGAACTTAAGAAGAGAGCGTCGGCACCTATATTAGCGTTACGGATGGGCCCAGTGGATTCATGGTGTCTGGCGACGCTTCAAATCGAGTGCAGGATGTGTGTTGATGCAAAAAGATAAGGTGATTGCCTATGCTTCTCGGCAGTTGAAACCATACGAGGTTAATTACCCGACTCATGATCTGGAGCTAGCAGCTGTAGTCTTTGCATTGAAAATTTCGAGACATTATTTGTACGACACTCATTGTCAGATCTTTACAGATCATAAGAGCCTCAAGTACATTTTCAGTCAGAAAGAATTAAACATGAGGCAGAGAAGGTGGCTGTAATTGATCAAGGATTACGACTGGGAGATTCTCTATCATGCGGGGAAAGCAAACGTAGTAGCCGATGCATTGAGCCGTAAACCTGGTTCTCTTCGAGTGTTGGAAGCACTTACGTCCCAAACCAGCATTCAACGGGAACTGATCCGCGAAGGAATTGAAGTATGGGCACCAGGAATCCAAGGGCAACTATATGTGATGGAACTGACTTCATCACTAGTCGAGCAGATCAAATCTAAGCAGTTGAACGATTCTCTGATCCTTCGGTTATGTGACGAAGTAAAGAAAGAAAAAGCCCCAGGATTCGTGATACAAGATGATGGAGTTCTGAGATTTCAGAGTCGACTTTGTGTTGTCGATGATGATGAATTGAGATGGGCAATTCTGAAAGAAGCTCATAGTGCACCTTATTCTATCCACCCGGGCAGCAGTAAGATGTACAAGGATCTAAAACAAAACTTCTGGTGGGGGAATATGAAGAAGGACGTAGCAGAGTACGTTTCGAAGTGTTTGACTTGTCAGCATGTTAAGATTGAACATCAGCGACCTGCCGGAATGTTAAAGCCGCTTCTGATCCCTGAGTAGAAGTGGGAGGATATCTCAATAGATTTCATCACCAGTATGCCAAGGACTAGAACGGGAATGAACATGATTTGGGTTATAGTTGATCGACTAACCAAGTCGGCTCATTTCCTAGGAATTAAAGATACATGGGGACCCGAGAGATTGGCACGAGTATTTATTGCGGAGATAGTCAGATTGCATGGGACGCCGAAGACCATTATTTCGGATCGAGATGGTCGCTTCTTGTCACATTTCTGGAAGGTAGTTCACAGGGCTTTGGGGACTGAGCTCAACTTTAGCACAGCTTATCATCCCCAAACGGACGGTCAGTCCGAAAGGACTATACAAACGGTAGAAGACATGCTTAGAGCTTGTGCCTTAGATTGGTCGACTGATTGGGAAGTTCATTTGCCGTTGATTGAATTCACTTACAATAATAGTTGGCATGCTTCTATTAAGATGGCACCATTTGAAGCTTTGTACGGAAGAAGATGCCGATCACCCCTGTGTTGGGATGATTCTTCGGATTTGATCGGGATGGAACCGGAATTGATAATTCAGACTCAAGAGAAGATAGCTTCGATTCGGGAAAGACTGTTGACTGCCCAGAGTCGACAAAAGTCTTATGCAGATGTACGTCGTCGCCCTCTAGAGTTCGACGTTGGGGAACATGTACTATTGAAGGTGTCTCCTACACGAGGGATTTTCCTTTTTGGGAAAAAGGGTAAGCTAAGTCCGAGATATATCGGACCATTCGAGATCCTCGAGAGAGTTGGAGATTTAGCATACAGGTTGGCCTTACCGCCATCGCTGAGTCACGTTCACAATGTGTTTCACGTATCCTAATTGTGGAAGTATGTACCGGACCCCAGTTACGTCATTGATTTTGACGAGATCGAGATAGCTAACGACGGCACCTTCGAGGAGAGACCAATCAAGATACTTGAGAGTCGGATCAAACATTTGAGGAATAAACCAATACACTTGGTTAAAGTACAATGGTCACGACATGGAGTCGAAGAGGCCACTTGGGAAATGAAGGACAGTATGAAGACTAGATATCCGGAGTTGTTTTCATCTTAAGTTTCGGGACGAAACTTCTTTTTAGGGAGGAAGGATGTAATACCCGAGATTTCTGATATGTATTTAGAACTTATAATATTGTAATTGTTGCACTTTGATCTGAGTATTATTCTCCGTATTTCATAGTCCGGTATTGTTAAGTGTATGATTTCACGAGTGTGACTTAAATTTGTGATTCTGTGCATGTAGCGCACGCTACCGATTAAGTATAGCGTACGCTAAGTTGGATCCATAGCGCACGCTGTGGAGGAACCTTAGCGCACGCTATGCTGGGTCAATATGATTGAGACGTGTGGTAGGTGAGATCAGGCCGGGGATCCTTGTCGGATTGTGTCGGGATGAACCTGGATGGATTTCGGGAAAAAGCCAAGTCAACGCGTTAGCGCACGCTACTCACATGAGGGTAGCGCACGCTAAAGGCTGAGTACAGTGAAATCAGTAACGTTTCAAATAGCCGTTAGCGCACGCTATGAATATGGACTAGCGCACGCTAATAATCATTTTCTATAAATAGGACAATATCCTTTTTCATATTTTCAGATTTTTTCACTCCCCCATTCGAATTCTTGAACTTAGAAAGACACTCTTTTCATCCTAAACACTTCTTGCTGGCATCCTAGCTCGTGTTGAAGATTGTAGATCAGTGGAGGATTGGTGTTCAAACCTTCGGCGTCGGATTGCTTCGAATTTCCTCCTTGTTCTTCACTACTTTGAGGTAGGTGATTCTTCACCAATATTAGTAGTATTCTGAAGGACGTTTGATCATGTTTTTCTAGCCAGTTTTTTCGTTAATAGTCGAACATCACGTGTTAGAAGGATATTTTTGACGTTTCGGCACTTATTCTTCGTATAATCCTTTGAACCTTTTTAGTATATGGACTCCTAAGCATATTCATACCGATTATGACCAGTAGGTGCAGATTATCAAGTTGTTATGTTGTACACTTTGGAATCATGCGTTTTGTAACGTAGGACGAAGAGAACTTAGGATACTTTCTCGAGATCAAGATGAATTATGGTGTAGTAATGATTATACGTAACCTTGTATCTCGTAGTCGTTTAATCCGTATAGAACTTTCACAAAACTTATAAGAATGATATGCACGGGGATGACATGTATTATCACCATAGAATTCATGAGTTCATCACCATTAGATCAAGTTTTCTGCCAGTAGTAATCTGCCATGCACGGTTAGCGCACGCTAACATACGTAAGTTAACGTGCGCTATCATGAATAAGTTAACGCACGCTACGTTTGGTACGTAACGTACATTATGTTATCAGCCGAGTCAGTCGGCTGATCAGAGAGAACTGTCAGTCCATGGCTAGCGTACGCTAGACTTAGACGATAGCGTACGCTAACAGGCAGGCTTAGCACACGTTACGTAGAGTACGTAGCGTACGCTAAGTGGTTCAGGCAGATTGCATATTTTGAGCTTTTGGCCGTAAACCGAATTGTTAGGCAATCGTTCTACTTGAGATGATTTGTATATCATTTCTTTTGTTAAGGTTCGAGCTTGCTACGTTGATCGAAGGAGGCGGCCTTCGAGTGTGTTGAGATCATTAAAGTGTTTCGTTCTTGCCATCTTCGAGGCAAGTATCGTAATATGTTAATATTGGTATTTGAGCATGCGTGTGGTTATTCATGTTGTTGAACATGAGATTTATTTCGTTGAATTGTCATGATATTCGTTATCTAGTGTTTGTATGTTCATGTTGATGGACATGGCGATTTGGCATATATGTATGCATGAGTTGTGTTTGTGTTTGTTGTGCGATCTATGCTGAGGGCGCTGGATCGGATGTCCACCTCGTGTTGGTCCGACGGGATCATCTTGGGATCTAGGCTGAGGGCGCTGGATTGGACGGGTTATTTCCACCTCGTGTTGGTCCGACGGGATCATCTTGGGATCTATGCTGAGGGCGCTGGATCATTAGAATACCCATGCTGTGTTAATGGAATCTTGTGGATTCGCATTATCGGATTCCGGTAGCGGAAGTCCGTGTGGTGTATCTTGTTATGTATTGTTGATGCATATTTGATTCGTTTAAATGATACTTGTACTGGCATCGTTTTGCTAACCCCTTCTGGGGTGGACATTTGTTTTGATGTTCAGGTAGCCGAGGAGCAGGGAAACAGCCACAGTACCGATGTGACGACGAAGGGGTTCAGTGATGTTTGTTGTTGTTGGTGATTTGTCTTTCTTGATTTGATTTTAGTACTCGAGTACGCGTGTCTTATTAATATCATTTCGATATGGTTGTATTGATTACTCGTTGAATCAGTTGGACGGTTTTGTAAACTTGATTTTTCGCAGTATTGATGTCTTATATTTACATTTATTTTAAATTAGCCTTGTAAATTCTTACTTAAAGGGTTTACGGCGCTGTAATTATTCCGAATATCTTGGGGTGTTACATTATCAGACCCAAATGATTCCAGTTCCTCTAATGTCAGACCATCAGAGGGTAGCTTGTACAAGTGCTCGAGGAGTGCTTGGTTCACGGATATCTCCTTCTCTTGGACTATGCTGACGACAGCAGTGAGGGTAGATCTCTTTTTGTCAAATGCATAAAAAAACTCTGCGTCAAGAAAGAATTCCTCTAGGATTTGCTCGTCGTAGTTTTCAGGATGTAGACGGTCCCAACGGTAGAGACCAGTTTGTTCGACACGTGAGACGACTAAGTTCATCCAAGCCATGTCTTCATCTTTGGAGATAATACGCTCTTGCAGAACAGAGCGAGCAAAAATTGGACCGTGAATGATCATGTCCTTCTTCTTTATCGAAAGAGTTGAAGTTTGGGAAGAAGACATATTCGCAGAGATATATAGAAAGTAGGTTATAAAGCTTTAATGGTATGTAGGTTGTATGTTGTAGGCTCGATAATTTGCAGAAAGCGTAAAGAGTCTATGGATCAGCATACTATCCCTTTTATAGTGTGCAAGAAAGCTAGATTACAGTGAACGGTCAGATTTAAGAGGTAGAAACCGTCTTTGTATGAACTTACATGATGAATTTAGAGTTAACTGGTACGTATAATCTGTCAATTTTTGAAATTAACGACCGGTCCCACTTCTGACACAGTTCGACTTCAACTATTATATGATACTACGGTTTGAATTTTGAAATCGTGGTTTTTAAGGCATTAAAGTCTATGTGTCTTTTCAGTATTGAAAAATACATATTTTAAATTTAGACAATGCACGTGGACTGAAAGTAGTTTGTAATTTTCAAGAGTATGAATTTAGATATGCTTAAAATATTAATTGATATCGTACAGTGCATGTTTTATATCCGTGAAAATACAGCGCTCCCCCTTAAAAGGTACATACAGGATTAAATTCTTACAATAATTTTGGATTAATACTGTATTATTGGGACATACTATATTCCCCCTTAATTAATATACACGTTATCTGTAGGAAGGTAATAATGTCTTCTTCTTCCTGCAGTAAGGATATAACTTGGAGTTCTGCATGTACAATTAATTAAAGTTGATACTGTATTCATGGGTCTTACAACATTCCCCCTCAATTGATGAGTAAAATATAAATACTTACAGGGATTCGAGCCGTAGCATTCCCAATTCTTGTCGAAGCATGCAGAATCTGGTGGTGCTGAGAGGTTTTATAAATATGTCGGCTAACTGAATGTTTGTATGAATCTTCTCGATCCAAACATCTTTATTCTAAACATCATTCCGAATGAAATGATTCCTCATATCAATATGCTTAGTCCTTGAGTGCAATACATGATTGTGCACATTTGCAATTCCACCCGTGCTATCGCACATGATTGGAGTCTCTCTTGCATTGATGCCATAGTCTTGTAACTACCGTTGCATCCAGAGATTCTGCATACAACAACTTCCACCAGCATAGTATTCCGACTCGTTGTATAAAGTGGGTTGGACAATTATTTATTACTGAACCATGGCACAAGTCTTGGTCCAAGAAAGTGACAAGTACCACTCGTACTCTTCCTATCCAACTTACAGCCTCCGAGATCCGAGTCACTATAGTCTACCAAATCGAATCCTCCTTCCTTAGGATACCACAATTATACATCGATTGTTCCTTTTACGTACTTAAGTATTCGTTTGACTGTGGAAGTGTGACTCTTTAGGTGCTACCTGATACGGAGCACGCACTCCTACAGCAAATTGGATATCGATCCTCCTGGCTGTTAGGTACATGAGTGAGCCTATAAGCTTCCTGTAGAGTGATTGATCACTTATCTCTGTGGAAGTGCTCATGGGGCTGGACGATGATTTGGAAGTGTTCATCCCGAACTTGTTGAGTAGCTCATTGCTGTATTTCTCTTGGTTGATAAATATACCTGCAGGAAGTTGTTTTACCTGCAATCCTAAGAAATAACTAAATTCTCCCATCATACTCATTTCAAATTTGCTTTGTATGAGATGAGAGAAACTTTAACATAAAGCAAGGTTATTTGAACCAAAGATAATATCATCTATGTATATTTGGACCATGAGAAAATCGTCACCTTCATATATTTTAAAGAGGGTTTCGTCAAGTGCACCTTTCTCAAATCCATTATTGATAAGATACAGTGACAAGGTTTGATACCAGGCCCTAGGTGCTTGCTTAAGTCCGTACAGCACTTTCCTTAGCCTGTACACAAGGTCTCCACCTTCTGTGTTGGAAACCCCTGGAGGTTGATCAACATACACTTCTTCGGCTTGGTCTCCATTCAAGAATGTGCTCTTAACATCCATTTGGTACATAATGAAGTTCTTGTGACCAGAAAATGCTAAGAATATCCTAATGTCTTCTAGTCGAGCTACATGGGCAAAGTTTTCATCATAATCTATTAACTCTTTCTGTCTGAACCCTTGGGCGACTAGCCTGGATTTGTTCCTGATAACAAGTTCATTTTCATACTTTTTGTTCCGGAATACCCATTTAGTTCCTATGACTGCTTGATGGGTTGGTCTAGGGATTAGGTACCAACATTATTTCTTTTGAAATGTTGAGCTCTTCTTCAATATAAGTGATCCAGTGAGAATTGTTGAGAGCCTCATTGGTCAAAATAGGTTTAGACTGGGCTAGGAATACAACTAGAGTGCCATAACAAGTCTTCGAAGTTCAACTTGGAATTTCCATACAGGGAATTTAGACTTCTCAGAATCTGTCTCTTCTTTTGCACATAGTACAGTGACTTATGTACTCTGTATTTTTCTACGGGTGGTAACACCGGTATTGATATCTCCAATTATTAGCTCTGGGGGTGATCTCTCAACCACCTCCTGTCTGGTTCTAGTTCGGCATCCCATGCTGTATTCTGATGGGTTGTAGTCTCTACTTCAGCTTCTACAACATCGGCTTTGGACTACTTTGGTTTTAACAACAGCGGGATAGATTCTAGGTTCACAACTAGTTCAATTGGAGTCTGGGGATTTTCATCAATAGAGAGTGTTTGGATGGACTGGGTTAGGTATTCTATTCCTGAATGATCACAATGGGGTTCATCAAATACTACAGATGGATTCCTCTATTGTCAGCTTCCTTTTGTTAAATATCCTGAATGCCTTGCTGATAGAGGAGTATCCAACTACCCTCCTCTGACTTTTCATCGAAATTATTCAATTGGTCCTTCCCATTGTTTAACACATAACGCCTGCATCCAAATATGTGAAAGTAAGCAACTATTGGAGTTTTGTTGTTCCATACCTCGTATATTGTTTTGTTGTGATACTTGTTGATGATACAACGATTTTGTGTATAGTATGCTGTATTTGTTGCTTCTCCACAGAAACACTGCGGTAACTTGCTTGCGGCTAACATGTTCTTGTTGCATATTTCAGCGTCATGTTCTTTCTCTCGGCAAAACAATTTTGTTCAGGAGTCTGGGCTGGTGAGTATTCGTGATATATATTATTATCTGGATAGTATTGCTCTATAAAGCGAGTTGTGAATTATATGCCTCTATTGGAATGAATGGATACAATACTCAACCATTTCTCATTTTGCAGCTTTTTCAAGTGTTCCAGCAGCTTTGTGGTAGTTTCAATCTTCTTGTTCAGAAAGATAGTCCAAGCATACCTGGGAAAACTATCAACACTAACAAGACAATATTTCTTACTTCCAGGCTAACATGGTCTACATGACCGTATAGATCTATATGTAGCAAATCCAGGACCATGTGGGTGGACAGATATGACTTGCTCTTCAGGGAGGTCTTGACCTGCTTGCCTTTATGACAGGGTCCGCAAACACTATTTTTTTGGAAAGATGACATCGGGCAAGCCTCTGACTATTCCTTGTCGAGATAGCTTGTTGATGATCTTGAAATTGATATGCTACATCCTCTTGTGCCATATCCAGCTTTGATTTGCAGTGTCTTTGGCAAAGAAACAAGAAATTACATAGCTAGTGGGTTTCCAGGCAACAATATACACGTTACCTGACTGGCTTCCTGTGAGGACGATTTGCTTGGTCTTGGTGTCCTTCACCCTACAGTGATCTACATAGAATTTTACTAAGATCTGTTTGTCACAAAACTGGCTAATGCTAAATAAATTGCACTGTAGTTCATCAACATAGGCTATGTCGGTGACTTTAATTTCCTACAAGCAAAAGTTCCTTTCCCTCTTGTTCTTGCTTTTGATTTGTCACCTAATCGCACCTTTGGGGCGCAATCTTTTACATAATCTGATAGCTTGATGATATCTCCTGTCATGAACATTCGATATCGGAATACCAGATGTCCTCCTTAATATCCTCTAATCAAAGAGATTAAGTAGATTTAGGTCCCCTTTGATTTTCGGGTGCTTGATTATTAATGCCTTTAGATACCCATATTTGCCTGACAGTAATGGGTTTTTGTAGGTTACATTTGATCCTGTTTTGGGAGATTTACGTGGGGAAGGCATGTATCGCTTTAAGCATGATTATTATGCTTGTAAAATCTGGTGTTTTGGCTCCAGTATGGTTGCCATCTTGGAGGAGGAACTATTTTCTTCGGCCTCATTGCTTGCCTTCTGGGTTTCTAGTTGGATTATCAGACTTTTTGTTGATAGAATTGTGCGGCAGCCTGCTTACGGAATAGATACTTGGCTTCCTGTACCCAGTATCTAGGAGCACTGTACTGTTGATAGTACTAAGATGCATACCTATGATACTTAGGTACAACCTTCTTTCTGGCCGGCTGCTGACGTTGTTGGTATGCTCGAGGAGCATACTATTGATGATCGGAATTGCGTCTTACAAGTCTATGAGGCGGGAGTTTCCGCTGCTTATGATATGAACTGGGTGGCGGAATCACCGCCTTTGGTATCCGGGAAGGGGCAGCTGTGACCTTTACTGGACTTGGGGATTCTTCAGGTTCCTGGATGGGTTCCACTCCCTGTACAAACACCGTACCGGTTTTGCCTTTGTGGGAGAACGGGTCATATCCTAAGCCATGTTTGTCGTAGGTGTGCTGCCCAGTGCTTAGAATGTCTTTCATCCTCCTCGATGATTTCTCAAAGTATTTAAGGATGGTCTCGAGTTCTCCTTCTCTTTTCTCGAGAATTTTTATTTTAGCTTCTAGCATAGCATAATCATTTGTCTTGCAATTACTATGATTTTTTTACCTAATTTAGTTCAGTTGCAAGTTGATGATTACTTTCCATGAGTTTTCATGAATAGTCTTGCTGTTTTCATAATTATTTTTCAGCAGATCATTTTCATCCTTCAGCTCTAAATTTGAAAGGCAGAGCTGTAGGTTTTCTTGTTTAAGCATCTCATGGGCTTTCTGAATGGTTCTAAACTCATTCATCATATCCTCAAAAGCATGTGATTCGTTAATAGGAGTAGCTGAGGTGGAGCTTACGTCATCATCGCTGTCTTCATCATCATCTTCTTTGGCCATAAAACACATATATGCTTTATATTCTATTTCATCATTGGAGGAGTCATTGTCGGTGATTGCTAAAGGCACTTTTTGGTCTTGGTTGATGCGGGCGAGGCTTCTGATTCTCAGATCAGGACCTTGAGCTTGTTTGGCCAAATGCGCCTTTTCTCGTCCTTCCCCAGTTGTTCGGCTTCGGGCAACTTCTGCACTTTGGGATGCGGACATCTATTTGCATAATGTTCCGGTTTCTTGCAATTATAGCACATGTAAGAATCTGCATGCAAAGGTGATCCTTGTTGAATTGTTTGGGCGTATATGGGGCATTCCTGATTTCTTGATGAACTTCTAGAATTTATGCATGAGGAGGGCCATCTCGTCTTGTGACAGGATGTCATCGTCACTGTCAGCTGGCTTGCATGCATCTTTGGATGTGCTGGGTGCAGAGCTGTGTCTCTTGTCAAATACAGTAGCCAGTGCTGTAATCTTGGCATGTGACTCTTCGGACTTGTCTCTCCTATCAATGTCATACTCAAAGGCTTTGAGGTCAGAGAAAAGATCGAAAATAGATATGTCATTTAAATTATAAGACACACGCATAGCTGTGGTCTTAATATACCATCCGACAAGGAGTGATCTAAAGATTTTCAAATATGTTATATCTGCGAAAATATAACATTCTACCATAAAAGGTACATACAGGATTCAATTCTTACAGAAATTTTGGATTAATAGTGTATTCTTGGGTCATACTGTATTCTCCCTTAATTAATGCACATATCATGTATAGAAGGTTACATGCATTCGTATTCCTACAACAAAGATACAACTTGAAGTTCTGAGTGCACTATTAATTAAAGTGGATACTGTATTCATGGGTCTTACAACATTCCCCCTCAATTAATGAGTAAAATGTAAACACTTACAGGGAGTCTGGCTGTAGTATTCCCAATTCTTTGCGATGCATGCAGAATCTGGTGGTGCTGAGAGGTTTTGTACAGATGTCGGCTAACTGGATGTCTGTATGAATCTTCTCGATCCGAACATCTTTATTCTCAACATGATTCCTGATGAAAAGATGATTCATATCAATATGCTTAGTTCGCGAGTGCAATATAGGATTGTGCGTGATTGCAATTGCACTAGTGCTATCGCACATAATTGGTGTCTCACTGCATTGATTCCATAATCTTGCAACTGTTGTTGCATCTAAAGAATCTGCATACAGCAACTTCCAGTAGCATAGTATTTCGATTCAGCTGTAGAAAACGAGTTGGCCAATTGCTTCCTATTGAACCATGACACAAGTCTAGGTCCAAGAAAGTGATAAGTGCCACTTGCACTATTCCTATCCTTACAGCCTCCGAGATCCAAGTCGTTGTAGCCTGCTAAATCGAATCCTCCTTCCTTGGGATACCACAATCCTACATCGATTTTTCCTTTTACGTACTTAAGGATTCATTTGGCTGTGGTGAAGTGTGACTCCTTAGGTGCTACTTGGTACCGAGCACACACTCCTACAGTAAATTGGACATCGTGTCCGCTAGCTGTTAGGTATAGGAGTGAGCCTATTAGATTCATGTAGATGATTGATCAACCGCTTTCCAACTTCGTGAGCACTTATCTGCATGGAAATGCTCATGGGGATGGATGATGATTTAGAGTTGTTCATCCCGAATTTGTTGAGCAGCTCCTTGTTGTACTTATCCTGGTTGATAAATATACCAGTATGGAGCTCTTTCACCTGCAATCCTACAAAATAACTAAGTTCTCCCATCATAATCATTTCAAATTTACTTTGCATGAGATGATAGAACTATTGATATAAAGAAAGGTTAGTTGAACCAAAATAATATCATCGACATATATTTGAACCATAAGTAGACTGTCACCTTTCTGTATTTTAAAGAGGGTTTTGTCGACTGCACCTTTCTCAAATCCATTATTGATTAGATACAGTGACAAGGTTTCATACCAAGCTCTAGTTGCTTGCTAGAGCCCATACAGTGCTTTCCTTTGCCTGTATACAAGGTCTCCGCCATCAGTGTTGACAAACCCTGGTGGTTGTTCAATATAGACTTCTTCGGTGAGATCTCTATTCAGGAATACGCTTTGAACATCCATTTTATATACAATAAAGTTCTTGTGAGTGGAGAATGCTAGGAATATCTTGATGGTTTCTAGTCGGCCTACGGGTGCAAAGGTCTCATCATAGCGGTTCCTTCCACCTGCTTGTATCTTTGGGCAACTAGTCTGAATTTGTTCCTGATTACTAGTCCATTTTCGTCCTTTTTGTTTCTGAATACCCATTTGGTTCCTATTATTGACTATTACGATGGTTTGGGAACCAGGTACCAAACATTATTCCGTTCAAAACCATTAAGCTATTATTTCATTGAAGTGATTCAGAGAGAATTATTCAGAGCTTCATTTGCCGAAACAAGTTTTGACTGGGCTAAGACTACAGCTAGGTACACATAGCGAGTCTCCTAAGTTGTGCTTGAGATTTCCATACAGGAAATTGAGACTTAATACATCATCTTTTGCACTACTTCCTTTACTATTTTTTATTTCAACATGTTATCAGCATGCATAACTCTCTAGACAAGAATTCTTTTTCACTCCTAAGAAAATCATATGAGAAAAAAGGAAAGAGAAATATCTATTGTGAGTAGTCACGGGAATTGCTATTCCCTAATAGTGACATTTGATATATTATTTATTATATGTGAAGGACTATCTTGCCCCTGATGTAATTATGTAGTTACGATTGCGCCATCTGAAGTTTATCTATAAATAGGGCATCGGTTATTAATAAAAATATATTTGAGAATTCATTCTCTCTATTATACATCTAAACTCTCTATGTTCAATATTTAATTTTATAACACATTATCGTTATCAATACGAGTCTCTAACTTGATGAGCAATCCAAAAATAATTCTTAACAACTCAATCATATATCACCTACCTCGACCCATTTGATTCCCTTATTTTTCCATTCATCCTCATTTTTGGTGCTGGAAGACCAGAAAATATAGAGTTTCATCGAAGAACATTTTGTTTCTTTCTCTCTCTCATCAAATGCTATCATTTATATCAACACCAATTCCAGTTTAATCTGCTTTTTCTTCGAATTGAAGAAGATAAAAGGGATGGAGATGGCAGCTTATGCACATCTCTAGCTTCTCTTATGAATAACACCGAGCAGATGAAAAATCATCCTCACCTTTATCTCTTTCAACACTAACAAAAGAAAAAGAAAAACAGATCCAATTCGTGGAGGAGTGTTGAACATTATTTTATGCATATTAAACACGATTTATTTCTAGTTATTTGGCACAATTTAATCATTATTGATAAAAATATGATGGAGTTTTTGTTTACTTGAAGGTAGAAGATATAGTGCGGCTAAAATCAGTCAAACCGGTGGAAAACGCCAATTTTTAGTGGAGGGCCGCATCACAGACTCAACATGCAGCAAGATGGAACGAACTGTACCGAGGGCCGCGGCACAGACACCTCAGGGCCGCGGCCTATGCTGATGGAAGGACCAAAACTATATGGTCATGTGATTAGGGTCACGGCACACTTAGCCCAGGGCCGCGGCCCTCGCAGCGAAACCCTAATGCAACTCTACAACTTCGACCATTTTTGTAAGGATTGGTGATACATTTTTGGGGACGCGTTTTGGGTCAAATGAGAGGTTTAAAAGTTGAGACAACCACAAGCTAATGATCATCATCTTGGGGAGGAGGCAGAATTCCAATGAAGTGAAGAACACCGCAGAAGACGCGAGTAATTGCCTCTTTGTTGTGAAGAATCATCTATACGTATATCTTTGATTTTGATGATGAATTCTTTTACTATTATGTTTGGCTAAACTATTATTTTAGGGTTGTGATGAAACCTAGATTTTGAAGATTTATTTCATGTTTTTTTTTGTTTCTTATCATCTGTTCAACAAGATTGGATTTTACTCATTGATTTTAATGCTTTCAATTATCTGGCCAATAGTTGAATTGTTTTAACGCTTTTATTTAATCGGAAGAAGACATGTAAGCATGGAACTGGTGAGGAAAATCATAATTGTTCTATGAGATAGGAATATACTCGTACGAATTGTGAAGCATTGTTTATGTCGAGGAACCATTGTGCCGGATTAGCTATTGAGTTATTAATTCATATAGGGATATATTGAGTTGATAATTAGTAGTATTTTCTATTGACCATCGGAAGAGGCTTTAGATTATTTTATGGATTCTCCGCTTCCAATCATTTGAATTAGAATGGTAGAACATAATACATAAACAATCACATCAGAAAAATCGTGGTGGAAACACAACCCTAATTCTTCTCATTTGATTATTACTCTATTTAAATTGAGCTGTTTTATTTAGTTGTTAGCTTATTAGTAATTTGTTAATTAGAAAATTATTTCATCTCACTATACCAATTCGATTATTCAAATAATACTGGTAGAAGACCATAAAATTGGTACTTAGTACGTTAGTCCCCGTGGGAACGATACTCCTCTCACTACTTTATTACGTGTTCACGATAACGTACATTTGCGTTTACCAAATTTTGCAACAAGTTTTTGGCGCCGTTGCCGGGGAGCTAATTACTTTTACTAATATCAATTGTGGCTTTTCTAGTATTAGTTTGAATTTTATTTTCGTTAATCTTTTAGTTAAAGTTTTCTTTGTTTGGGCTTCTTTCAGGGAGTGTCTTAGTGCATGAAAGATGTAATTGCTTTCAACCCTGAGATTGAACGCATTTGTCGAAGAATTCGTTCTGAGAAAAGAGCAATTTCTAGTGCACACAACCAAGCCATGGCAGACGCAGAGGAAATTCAGGACAACAATCAAGATCAGTTGCAAAATACCAGAGCTCTTCACGACTTTGCACTTCCGCAAGTTAATGAGAATCGTTTGGGTATCCATCGCCCGAATATTCAAGCAAATATATTCGAGATTAAGCCAACAATAACTCATATGGTTCAGGCTAATCAGTTCTGCGGCTTGCCCAATGAAGATACCAATGCTCATATCACCACATTCTTGGAAATTTGTGACACGTTTAATCACAATGGTGCTAGTGATAATGCCATTAGACTTCGGCTTTTCCCATTCTCTCTTAGGGATAAAGCAAAATTTTGGCTTAATGCTCTACCATCGGGATCCATTACCACTTGGGCCGAGTTAGCACAAGTTTTCTGGCAAAATTCTTCCTACCAGCAAAAACAGCTCAACTTCACAATGAGATCACCACGTTTGCACAACATGACATGGAACCTCTACACGAGGTGTGGGAGAGATATAAAGATTTACTCAGGTGATGCCCTCATCATGGTCTACCTAATTAGCTGCAAATACAGACGTTTTACAATGGTTTGAGTGGTTCTACGCGCACATTAGTTGATGCCGCCGCTGGTGGGGCATTAATGGGAAAACTATGTAGGATGCTTATGCATTATTGGAGACTATGGCTGCAAATGCCTACCAATGGCCTTCCGAGTGGATAATTCCGAAGGGGGTTATGGAGATCAATGACAATGACCTGATTTCTACCTTAACAGCCCAAGTCGCCAATTTAACTAAGCAGTTGCAAGATTTTTCACACTCTTCTTTTAAGATTGAAACTTGCAGTTGGTGCACTGGTCCTCATCCGAGTGCTAAATGTCAAGCTGGAAATCATTTTGATCAGTCCTTCAGGAGGAAGCACAGTTTGTTGGCAATGTGACTCGTCAAAATAATCCTTATTCGAACACATACAATCAAGGGTGGCGAAATCATCCAAATTCCTCTTGGAGGAATGGTCAGAGCCTGGTTAGGGCCCCGCAGCCACAAAATAGCTTACTACCACAGCAGGCTCCGCAAGCACCTAAGGTTTCATTGGAGGATGCATTATCTCAAATGGCACAAAACACGAACCAGTTCATGACTCGCACGGACTTGACGTTGCAAAATCATTCGGCTTTTATTCGAAATTTGGAAGTGCAAGTGGGTTAAATTGCAAATATGTTGAGTTCAAGAACGCAAAGTAGCTTACCAAGCTCCACCGAGACTAATCCGAAAGAGAATGTGTAAGCGATTACCCTAAAGAGTGGAAAAGAATTATCAGAACCATCAAAACCAAACCTAATTATTCATGAAGAAGAAGTGATCGAAGAAGGAACCACGTCGACTAACCAAGCATCACTGAAAAGTCGACAGTTACAGCCGGAAAATCTCCCATTTATTTGTCACCAGCCCCGTTTCCTCAACGTTTGCAAAAGCAGAAACTGGAAAAACAATTCTCCTAATTTTTGGATGTCTTTAAGAAGCTGCACATAAATATCCCATTTGCCGACGCCTTGCAACAAATTCCGAGCTATGTAAAATTCATGAAAGACATATTATCCAATAATAGAAAGCTCGAAGAATTCGAAACAGTGGCACTCACCAAAGAATGTAGCGCGATCTTGCAGAAAAAGCTTCCACCGCAATTAAAAGATCCAGGGAGTTTTAAAATACCTTGCACCATTAGAAATTCTTATTTTGAAAAAGCTTTGTGTGATCTTGGTGTGAGTATAAATCTTATGCCTCTTTCTATTTTCAGGAAATTAGGTTTGGGGGAAGCTATGCCTACGACTATATCACTACAACAAGTTGATCGCTCGATTAAATATCCGAGTGGCGCAATTGAAGATGTATTGGTTAAGGTCAAAAATTCATCTTCCCAGCGACTTCGTTGTATTAAATATGGAGGAAGATCATGATATCCTAATTATATTGGGAAGACCATTCTTAGCGACTGGCAGAACTCTCGTTGATGTGGAAAAAAGGCAGCTGATTTTGTGGGTTCAAGAAGAGCAAGTTACAATCGATGTCTTTCGTGCTATGAAGCACCCTCATGGAGGCAATACATATTTTCGAATTGACGAAGCCCAAATTTGCGCAAATGAATGGTTTGACGAGAATGAGCTAAGCGATTCGCTAGAATCTCTTTTGGTAGGCACATCTACGACACCGACCCATGAGCAAGTGCATCATATGCGGCATTTAGACGCTTCGCCTCCAATGTTTATTCGTAGGCCGTTTGAGGAGCTTGGGGTCATACCACCACGTAGTGTTCCGTCCGTGGAGAAACCCCTCATTCTGGAGCTTAAGCAGTTACCGAGCCATTTAAGGTAAGCATTTTTAGAACAAAATAATATATTACCTATCATATTATCGGCTGCTTTATCAAACGAACAGGAGGACAAATTTTAAGAGTCTTAAGGGAACATAAGGCTGCACTGGGTTGGTCTATTGCTGGCATAAAGGGGATAACCCTTCCATTTTCATGCATAAAATTTTGGTGGATAACGACTAAAACCCTCGGTAGAGCCCCAACGCCGGTTGAACCCACCAATGAAAGAGGTGGTAAGGGCTGAAATCTTAAAGCTTCTTGATGTAGGTATTATCTATCCCATTTCTAATAGTCCTTGGGTAAGTCCTGTGCAAGTCATACCGAAAAAAGGTGTTATAACTATAATACAAAATGATAAATATGAATTGATTCCCACTCCCTTTTATCGATCATTTCCCCCTCCCTTTTATCGATCAAATGCTAGATAGGTTAGTTGGTCATGCTTATTACTATTTTCTAGATGGTTATTCTGGCTATAATCAAATTTATATTGCACCGGAAGATCAGGAAAAGACTGCGTTTACTTGTCCTTACGGTACTTTTGCTCATAGGCGTATGCCATTTGGTCTGTGTAATGCGCCGGCTATTTTTGAACGGCGCATGATGGCTATTTTTTCTGATATGGTCGAAAATTGTATTGAAATTATCATGGATGATTTCTCTGTATTCGGTGATTCATTTGATTGTTGTTTGCAGAATTTGACATTAGTGTTGAAAAGATGTGAGGACACGAACTTGGTACTGAATTGGGAGAAGTGTCATTTCATGGTCCAAGAGGGAATTGTTCTAGGCCATCGTGTTTCCATCCATGGCATTGAGGTAGACCGCGCAAAGATAGAGGTCATTGAGAAACTTCCTCCACCTACATCTGTTAAGGGAGTGCGCAGTTTTTTGGGCCACACCGGGTTCTACAGGCGTTTCATTAAAAAATTTCTAGCATCACGAAGCTGCTATGTAATTTACTGAATAAGGATGTGCCATTTAAATTTGATGAGGCCTGCCATCACAGTTTTTCTCTTTTTAAATCTACCTTAAGTACAACCCTTGTGATTGTCGCACTTGACTGGTCTTTGCCTTTTGAATTGATGTCTGATGCCAGCGACTTTGCGGTGGGAGCAGTATTGAGGCAACGAAGAGGTAAAATATTTCATGATATTTACTATGCCAGTCGAATCCTGAACGAAGCGCAGATGAATTATGCTACAACTGGAAGAGAGCTATTGGCAATGGTATTCGCATTCGATAAATTTCGAGCCTATCTCATAGGGGCGAAGGTAGTCGTATGGACCGATCACTCTGCTATCAAATATTTGTTGGAAAAGAAAGATGCGAAGCCGAGGTTGATCTGATGGGTACTACTTCTGCAAGAATTTGATTTGGAGATACGAGACAAGAAAGGGATTGAAAATGTTATTGCCGATCATCTTTCGCGTTTGGAACCATCGAAGGAGACAGTTGTTGATCGTTCGCCTATTACCGAAACATTCCCTGACGAGTAGCTTTTTGCCTTGAGATCTGAAAATGCCCCGTGGTACACTGATCTAGTGAACTATCTTGCAAGAAACATAATTCCTAATGACTTCTCTCGTCATCAAAAGAAGAAACTGATTTCAGACGCAAAATACTACTTATGGGACGACCCTTTTCTCTTTAAAAGGTGTCCCGACCAGCTCATTCGTAGGAGCATTCCAGACGAGTAAATTCACAGTGTGTTGAGTCATTGCCATGCATCGCCCTACGGCGTATATTTTAGTGGCGTTAGGACAGCGGCAAAAGTATTGCCGTCGGGTTTTTACTGGCCATCGTTATTCAAGGATGCTTACGCCTTTGTGTCCACATGTGACCGCTGTCAACGGATGGGAAACATCTCCAGACGACATGAAATGCCGTTGAACATTATTCTTGAGGTTGAATTATTCGATGTTTGGGGTATTGACTTTATGGGCCCATTTCCTCCGTCACATAAGAACCTTTATATTCTGGTAGCAGTAGATTACGTCCCGAAGTGGGTCGAAGTGGTAGCACCACCAACTAATGGATCTAACGTCGTGATCAACTTCATTAAAAAATAAATTTTCATGTGTTTTGGGACTCCACGTGCAATTATCAATGATGGTGGTTCACATTTTGATAACAAGTTCCTCGATGCGGTCTTAAAGAAATACGGAGTCACTCACCGTGTTACCACGGTCTACCATCCCCAAACGAGTGGTCAAGTCGAAATATCCAACAGAAAACTCAAGTGGATCCTAGAGAAAACAGTCAACGCGTCTCGAAAAGATTGGTCCCTTAAACTTGATGATGCACTTTGGGTATACCGTACAGCGTATAAGACATCTATTGGCATGTCACCATATAGGTTGGTTTATGGGAAAGGATGTCATTTGCCGGTAGAGATGGAGCTTCGTGCATATTTGGCGATCAAGAAACTCAATTTCGATCTTAAATCAGCTGGTGAAAAGCACTGCTTGCAGCTGAATGAGTTGGAGGGGATACGTCATGGTGCATATGAGAACGCTAAACTCTATAAGGAACGAACCAAGGAGTGTCATGATAAGCACATTATACATCGAGAGTTCGTTCCAGGTCCAAAGGTTTTACTATTCAATTCCCGCTTGCGGTTGTTTCCCAGAAAATTACAGTCACAATGGTTGGGACCTTTCACTGTGGTTCAAGTGTTTCCTCACGGCACAGTGGAAGTAAAATGCGAGAATTGAAAATTCAAGGTCAATGGCCAGTGTTTGAAAATATACAATGGTGATCCGATGGGTGCGCAAAAGTCCACAATCACCCTATCCGACGCTAATTAAATTCTAGCAGGGTCCAGCTGAAGACGATAAACTTAGCGCTTCTCGGGAGGCAACCCGAGTAGTAATAGTAGTTTTTATTTTTCTTTGTTCTTTTTATATTTTTGTTCCGTAATAGTAGTCTAGTTTTCCGGTATTTTTGACATAGTATGTTGTTCCCACTTTTTTTTTTATACAGTTGAAAAATTAGTCGCAGAAATTTTTCCAGGGCTATCTCCCAGCTAGGGCCATGGCACACTAACTCTGAGCTGCGGCACGCACCTAGACTCAACCCGAGCGCCATTCTTTCTATACCGCGTGCCGCGGCACACTTACTACGCGCCGCGGCCCCTGCTGAAGTTTTTAAACCGACGCACCGTGAAGGATATCATTCGGTCGAGACGCAGGTACCACTTTCAAATCTCTTCTTCCGAGACGTAGGTTCCGCTTTCAAATCGGTTCTTCTTCCAATCTTTCATCTTTGGTTCTCAACTATCCAAGTCCAGGTAATCCATAATTTTAAAGTTATATTTTCTGAAGTTATTTCAAGGATTGAGAATTGGGTAAGTCTTCTCCCATTGTTTGATTAATTTGCATATCTTATGATTTCTAGCGAAATTATGATCGAAAGATATTACGAATGTCAGTTGAAGTTGATTATGGTGCACGTTTTGTCTTGAATTAGTGCGAGAAATTGTTGTTGGTAAATAAACTCACCAAGATTTGTGTTTCTCTTGGATTGTGTTTATGCCCGCCAAGTGTTCGGGGTAATGACCAAGTGAGTTGTTTGTGAACACGCATCGTCAATCTTATGCTGCGAAAATGATTAATTTAGTAGTGTATTCCCCTGATCATAATGCTTATATTGGGTTAATTTTCACATCATTTTTCTTGTATGAGAGTAGGGACTATATCACGACATTCGCTTATATGTTTATCATATTCTATAGGTTAGCGGTTTGTGTCTTGTTCTGCCTTTTATTCGGCTGATTTCAGATTTTTTTTACTTTACTATAGGAACCCGTGATGGCTCGTACAAGAAAGTCAAGTTCGTCCCGTGCTGCGACTCGATCATCTCCTTTAAGAGGGCAACCCTCTCAAGTCCCCGCCGAGGGGCAATTCAATCATTTCACTGACTCGGAGGCTCACCGACTATTCACCGAGAGGATTCGCCCGAGAACTATTATGCCTGAGAGGGGATTCACCCCTGCCCCTCAAGATGGCGAGTTATTACAGATGATCACTGAGATGGGCTGGACACGATTCGCCGCACAGCCCGAACCAACCGTTATATCCATAGTGCATGAATTCTATACTCACGCTTTGCAACATCTGTAACACCCCCAAGATATTCGAGGTATATTTCAGCGCCGTGAATCCCTACATGGGACCCACCAGGATAAACAACCAATATACTCATCGACTTGCGGAAACAACATAATAACACCTCGTCATAAAGACACAACACAAAAATAATCCACTCGGATCGACCGGTCAAACACAACACAATAATTCGACACGAACACAATAGACAACGATACAATCCGGACAAACAGGAATCTCCTAAGTACTCGAGTACTTCTATTAGTTTACAAATCGACAAATGGTAAAAAGGTAGAAAGTAATAAGACACTACTCGTGCACAATCATCACGCACGACCATCATCCGCATACTGGTCCAGCGCCCGTTCGTCTCGGAGAACTTGAACTGAAATTCATGAAACGAATTTCCCCAAAACGGGTCCCCAGAGGGGTTAGCAATTACGCTAGTACAAGTAACCAAATGAACAACTTACACCTTACACATATAGTCAAGCATGCAACTCAGAAAACATCAGTTGAAACACACATTTCCGGAAACGCCAAAATCCAAAACACATTTGTAAAATGCACCACAATTAACCATCGATTTACACCTCCGTGGACCCCTACCGAGACCCCGTCGGATCTAACCCGTAGTGGTTAAAAGCAAAGATCGTTGATCCACACCTCCGTGGACCCCTACCGAGACCCATCGGATCTAACCCGTAGTGAGCATACACACACACACACACACCCAATTTTTCACGCAAAACTAACATGTCAAGATTGTAAGTTCATAAGGGTACTTGCCTCGATTAATAGACGGTGACACGAATAGAACTCAAGAATCAAACACGACCGTGAAGAACCAACGAAACCGAACCTAACGATTCGAAGAATACAATTATAACCAATCCTAAACGAATACGGAATTGGAATACACCCGAACACCCGCCTACGATTCATGTATATTCGTATAAAAACAACGACGAGGTCGGACCGCAACCAACCCTCTCGATTACAAAAATACCACGAAATATACCATGAATCCGTAGGAAAACTAATAATACCAACAAGATTAATCATATTCATCATGAATTAATCTATCATACGGAATGAATCGGATGAAAATGCGAAAACCCCCAATTTACCCAAAAACAAGGTTCTAGGAGTTTTACCTTGGATTAGGATGAAAGATTCGTGTTGATGTTGTTATTATACACCAAGAACTCAAGGAAGATGATGGTGGGGATGATTGGAGGAAGAGATCGCCAAGAAAATCGCCCAAATCGCCAAAGCCGCGGAGAGGGAGAAGAAATGAGAAAAGATGTACACCTGGGTCAACTCCCTGGTTTATATAGCCAGGGAGTGTTAGCGCGCTAATCCTCAGAAGTTAGCGTGCGCTAACGGGACAAAACTCTAGTCCAGAAGTTAACGTCCCAGTCCAGTAACCAGATTCTGGGCCGTTAGCATGCTCTTCCCGAAACATAGCATGCGCTAATAGCCTCTCGGTAGCGCGCTCTATCGGCCATAGCGTGCGCTACATGGACATCAGCCGAGTCCAGAAGTGAACTGCCAGTACTCACCTGACCTAGTTAGCATGCGCTATCGGACAAATGTAGCGTGTGCTAAAAGCGTATCGGTATGGCGTGCTATCGGCCATAGCGTGCGCTACCTGGGCACCTGATCGAGTCCAGTAGCAAACTGTCCAGTATTGGACAGACTTGCTTGTGCGCGCTACAAAACAAGCGTAGCGTGCGCTACTGAAGGATGATTAGCACGCGCTATAAAGTAACATTAGAGCACGTTAGGCACAGGGTAACAACGGTCCGAAACCCCGAAACACGAACGAAGCATCAAACAGAACAACATAATACGTATGATAACATACAATGGATATACGGAAACCCCGTATGGCGGTTCCGAACAACAATTACGAGAATCAGATCAATAGATGATGGAAGAAATACACTGAAAAAATACACGAGGGTCGCTACAAACGAGAAATCCACCGGAAAATGAAAATACCGGGAAAGGAAAAATGCTTTACATTCTACCCCTCTAAAAATAAGTTTCGTCCCGAACCTTAAGAAACAAACAACTCATGGTACCTAGCACGAATGTTATCCTCGGTTTCCCAAGTTGCCTCCTCGACACCATGTCTCGACCACTGCACCTTGACCAAAGGGATGGTCTTATGCCTCAATCGCTTCTCACGATGCTCCAAAATAATCAAAGGACGCTCCTTATAAGTAATATCCTCGGCACCATCAATTTCACCATAATATATGATGTGACTAGGGTCCGGGACATATCTCCTCAGGTGGGAAACATGAAAAACGCTATGAACATGACTCAG
This sequence comes from Orobanche coerulescens, assembly GCA_033398695.1. Taxonomy (NCBI): domain Eukaryota; kingdom Viridiplantae; phylum Streptophyta; class Magnoliopsida; order Lamiales; family Orobanchaceae; genus Orobanche; species Orobanche coerulescens. Next base: position 52,303,661 of record CM065801.1, on the reverse strand, counting down.
GGCCGGGGGTAACGCCAAACGGTATGCCAACCCACCGACTCGCTCGAGAATCTCGAAGGGTCCAATAAATCTGGGACTCAACTTCCCCTTTTTCCCAAAATGGAAAACTCCTCTCATCGGCGAGACCTTCAGTAAAACGTGGTCTCCCACCTCGAATTCTAAAGGTCGACGACGGACATCGGCATATGACTTCTGTCGACTCTGGGCAGTCAACATCCATTCCCGAATTAATTCTATCTTCCGTCTCGTCTCTAGAATGATATCCGGCTCGGTCCCGACCATATCGGATGCCTCATTCCAACAAATCGGTGATCGACAACGCCGCCCATAAAGTGCCTCATACGATGCCATCCGAATCGACGCATGCCAACTATTGTTGTACGTCAATTCGATCAATGGCAAATGCTCCTCCCAGTCATTTCTCCAATCGAGAGCACAAGCACGCAACATATCCTCGAGTGTCTGGATAGTGCGTTCTGACTGTCCATCTGACTGAGGATGAAAAGATGTACCCAAATGTAAACGAGTACCCAACGCCTTATGCACCGCCTGCCAAAAATGCAATACAAAACGGCCATCAAGATCCGAAACAATAGACTTCGGAGTACCATGAAGCCTTATAATCTGCACGATAAACACACGAGCCAACTTCTCCGGGCCCCAAGTGTCCTTGATGCCCAGAAAATGTGCCGACTTGGTCAGACGATCAACAATCACCCATACCACATTCATGCCCGACCTCTATCTCGGCAAACTCGTAATGAAATCCATCGATATGTCTTCCCATTTCCATTCCGGAATAGGAAGTGACTGCAATAACCCGGCCGGTCGCTGATGCTCGATTTTGACCTGCTGACAAGTCAAACATCTCGCTACAAACTGCGCGACCTCCTCCTTCGTATCATTCCACCAGAAATTCCTTCTCAGGTCCTTGTTCATCTTACTCGAACCAGGATGAACGGAGTAAGGTGTAGCATGGGCCTCACGCAAAATACTCTGTCTCAGCTCTGAGTCGTTTAGTACACAAAGCCGATTATGGAATCTCAAAACACCATCCTCGTGAATCACAAACCCAGGAGACTTTCCCTTAAGAACGTTCTCTCGGATTTGAGTAATCATCGGTTCCTCCAACTGCTTCAGCTTAATCTCATCTATTAAAGACGACGAAATCTCTAAAGCACAAAGTTGCCCGACACCTCTAGGCAACAAAACCTCAACATATAACTCGATCAAAACCCGCCGAAGTTCAGACTGAGACATAAGGATCTCAAGTGTTCGCAACGCAACCGTTTCCGACTCAAGGCGTCGGCCACGACGTTCGCCTTGCCCGGATGATAAAGGATTTCGAGGTCATAATCCTTAATCAACTCTAACCACCTCCTTTGCCTCATATTCAACTCCCGCTGAGTAAATATGTACTTCAGACTTTTATGATCGGTAAAAATCTAACATGCAGAGCCGAAAAGATAGTGATGCCAAATCTTGAGAGCAAAAGCGACTGCCGCTAACTCCAAATTGTGGGTAGGGTAGTTAAGCTCATACGGCCTCAACTGTCTCGACGCATAGGCAATGGTCTTGACGTGCTGCATCAATACGCACCCAAGACCCTTACCCGAAGTGTCACTATACACATCAAAACCTTCGTTACCACACGATAGTGCTAAAACCGGGGCTGAAGTTAAACGCCTCTTCAGCTCCTCAAAGCTAGCCTGTCTCTCGTCATTCCAGACGAACGTCTCGGATTTCTGGAGCAACTGTGTAAGTGATCGAGCTAGTTTCGAGAAACCCTCGACGAACCTACGATAGTAGCCGGCCAAACCCAAGAAACTACGGACCTCCTTCACATTCTTAGGCGGTGTCCAATCCAACACTACCTCAACTTTCTGCGGGTCCACACAAACTCCCTCGACTGAAATTACGTGACCCAAGAACATCACTTCTTTCAGCCAAAATTCACATTTCGAGAACTTTGCATAGAGTCGCTCGGTCCTCAAAATGTCTAACACCACACGCAAATGATAGGCGTGCTCCTCCTCGTTCCTCGAATAAATAAGAATTTCGTCAATGAAGACGACAACACACTTATCTAGATACTCGATAAAAATCTTGTTCATCAACTGCATGAACACCGCTGGCGCATTAGTCAACCCGAAAGGCATGAATACAAACTCATAATGTCCGTATCTTGTCCGAAAAGCTGTTTTCGGTACGTCGGACTCCTTCACCCGAAGCTGATAGTATCCCGATCTCAAATCGATCTTCGAGAATACCGCAGCCCCCTGCAACTGATCGAACAAATCATCAATCCTCGGCATAGGATACTTATTCTTGATGGTCACCTTGTTTAGCTCGCGATAGTCGATACACAAACACAGTGAACCATCCTTCTTCCGAACAAACAAAACCGGTGCGCCCCAAGGCGAAGCGCTCGGTCGAATATATCCTGACTCCAGAAGCTCACTCAACTGCTTCTTCAACTCAGCCATCTCGGAAGGTGCCATGCGATACGGCGCCTTCGAAATCGGAGCCGCACCCGGCTCTAACTCGATAGCAAACTCTACCTCACGGTCCGGTGTCAGTCCCGGTAACTCATCAGGGAAGATGTCGGGAAACTCACTAACAACTGGGATCGATGAAAGCTCGACTCCATCACTCTCCGCCTTCAAGGCGTAGCACCAATAACTAGTACACCACTTCCCCAGGAGTTTCATCGCCTTCAAAGCGTTAATAACAAGTTTCTGGTTCCCCCTCTTTTGCCCCGCGAAAGAGTGCTCGATGCCATCCTCGGCTAACATAGTGATGATTCTCGTACGGTAATTCATGATCGCGCCATGCCGTTCGAGCCAGTCATCCCCAAGAATTAAATCCTCGCCCTCAATTCCCACAACAATAAGATTAGAGAGCCAAGCCCTCTCACAAATAGTCACAGCACAGTCTCGAATCTCACGGTCACCAACGATACTATCACCGCTAGGAAGTTTAACGATGAAAGGCTCGCATGGCGATAAACAATCAAGACCCAAATGGTGCACACATTCCAAGGACACGAACAAATGCATAGCACCAGAATTGAAAAGCACACTGACAGGATGCAAATGGATGTGAACGGTACTTGTGGCAATGGTAGCGGCTGGGTCATCGGACCTCCTCATCTCATAAATGTGCGGGTGGGCGGAGCCGACACTGGAAGCCCCCCCTCTGCTGGGATGACCCCAGCCTCTCCCTCGGCTAGCACTCGGTGGAGACTACGGAGCAAACGAACCTTGATACACACTTGGTTCCCTAGGCGCTAGAATGGAAGCCTGGGCACCAAGGATTTTCTATCTCTCAGCACAAAAAGCAGCTTTGTGGCCCGGTTGGCCACACCGATTACATGTCAGCAAAGGACTCAGACATGTACGACTAATGTGGCCCGGTCGACCACAGTTAAAACACTTCATGTCCCGAAAAGGAGTATTGGTAGCTTCGCGAAAACCTCCAGTAGAACGGGCAGAACCACCACCAGCAGAAAAGTTAGCAGACTGGGACTTCTGCTGACCCCCACCTTTGTGGCCCGAAAAATTTCCAGTGGACTTTTGCTTCTTGCTCTCGCGAGCCGCCTCACTCGTCGTCACAGACATATCGTAAGCAAGGTCCCTACTCTGATAATCTTTCAAAGTAGTGCAGACGAGCCCAGACATATAGTCCCGAATAGACATTTTCATCCTCCTGGAAAAATGGAAAATTTTGTCGCTCTCTTCGACAACTTGGGTCTTCACATAGCCCAACTCCTTGTTAAAATCGGCAATAGATTGAGATACAGGAATATCCCGTGGTTGAGCATCATTGAAAGCATGGACTCGAGCCTGTCTGACCGGCCACGGGCAGTATTCGGTCTCCATCAATTCCTGAAATTCGGCCCACGAAGCAACATGGTCTTTGGGCCCAACGGCCTCCCACCAATCCGTAGCGTCCCTAATGAGAAAGTACTGGGCAATAGGGACCTTACGGTCCTCGAGACATTTGGTAGCAGTGAAGACTTTAGATATCTCCTTGATCCACCCCTCCCAGCCGATCGGATCCGAAGCTCCCGAAAACTGAGTAGAATGCATCTTGATGACATCCTGAAGCCAACGATCCGTTCCGCCCCGATTAGCATGGGCCGGATCCGGGTTCTGAACTGCCTGAGCTATCGCTGCCATTTGGTTCACCATTTGCTGCATAACGGCCGCAATACCAAGGTCAGCGCGCTCCTGAGAAGAAGCATGACTGTGACGGTCGCCGGTACTGCCGGCTCCCGAAGAATGCGACGTGGCCGCCCTACCGGCTGCCCCGCATCCATGACCACGACCACAACCACGACCACGGACTCTTCCAGCATCCATACTGATGTTAAATAAGTAGCAAAAGCCATACGATGGTAAGTACGAGAGGAAAACCATTACAATCAAGAATCGAAGGTACGATACAAGGAAACAAAGAATAGAGTAAGGAAAACTTATGGGCACTGGAAGTACCAGAATCATGGCATCGTGATAACGATGTGCAATACGAAACACAACAAGACCCAATGAACCGAAAATCCTAGGTATCCATAAACCTAGATGCTCTGACACCATTTTGTGTAACACCCCCAAGATATTCGAGGTATATTACAGCGTCGTGACCCTACATGGGACCCACCAGGCTAAACAACCAATATACTCATCGACTCGCGGAAACAACAGAATAACACCTCATCATAAAGACACAACACAAAAATAATCCACCCAGTTCGACCGGTCAAACACAACACAATTATTCGACACGAACACAATAGACAACGATACAATCCGGACAAACAGGAATCTCCTAAGTACTCGAGTACTTCTATTAGTTTACAAATCGACGAATGGTAAAAAGGTAGAAAGTAATAAGACACTACTCGTGCACAATCATCACGCACGGGCATCATCCGCATACTGGTCCAGCGCCCGTTCGTCTCGGAGAACTTGACCTAAAATTCATGAAACAAATTTCCCCAAAACGGGTCCCCAGAGGGGTTAGCAATTACGCTAGTACAAGTAACCAAATGAACAACTTACACCTTACACATATAGTCAAGCATGCACTTCAGAAAACATCAGTTGAAACACATATTTCCGGAAACGCCATAATCCAAAACACATTTGTAAAATGCACCACAATTAACCATCGATCCACACCTCTGTGGACCCCTATCGAGACCCCGTCGGATCTAACCCGTACTGGTTAAAAGCAAAGCTCGTCGATCCACACCTCCGTGGACCCCTACCGAGACCCCGTCGGATCTAACCCGTAGTGAGCATACACACACACACACCCAATTTCTCACGCAAAACTAACATGTCAAGATTGTAAGTTCATAAGGGTACTTGCCTCGATTAATAGACAGTGACACGAATGAAACTAAAGAATCAAACACGACCGCGAGGAACCAACGAAACCGAACCAAACGATTCGAAGAATACAATTACAACCAATCCTAAACGAATACGGAATTGGAATACACTCGAACACCCGCCTACGATTCATGTATATTCGTATAAAAACAACGACGAGGGCGGACCGCAACCAAACCCTCTCGATTACAAAAATACCACGAAATATACCATGAATCCGTAGGAAAACCAATAATACCAACAAGATTAATTATATTCATCATGAATTAATCTATCATACGGAACGAATCGGACGAAAACGCGAAAACCCCCAATTTACCCAAAAACAAGGTTCTAGGAGTTTTACCTTTGATTAGGATGAAAGATTCGTGTTGATGTGGTTATTATACACCAAGAACTCAAGGAAGATGATGGTGGGGATGATTAGAGGAAGAATTCGCCAAGAAAATCGCCCAAATCACCAAAGCTGCGGAGAGGGAGAAGAAATGAGAAAAGATGTACATCTGTGTCAACTCCCTAGTTTATATAGCCAGGGAGTGTTAGCACGCGCTAATCCTCAGAAGTTAGTGTGCGCTAACGGGACAAAACTCTAGTCCAGAAGTTAATGTCCCAGTCCAGTAACCAGATTCTGGGCCGTTAGCGTGCGCTAGCCGAAACGTAGCGTGCGCTAATAGCCTCTCGGTAGCGCACGCTATCGGCCATAGCGTGCGCTACCTGGACATCAGTCGAGTCCAGAAGTGAACTGCCAGTACTCACCTGACCTAGTTAGCGCGTGCTATCGGCCAAGTGTAGCGTGCGCTAAAAGCATATCGGTAGCGGGCGTTATCGGCCATAGCGTGCGCTACCTGGGCACCTGAACGAGTCCAGTAGCAAACTGTCCAGTACTGGACAGACTTGCTAGCGTGCGCTACAAAACAAGCGTGGCGTGCGCTACTGAAGGATGATTAGCACGCGCTATAAAGTAACATTAGTGTGCGTTAGGCACAGGGTAACAACGGTCCGAAACCCCGAAACACGAACGAAGCATCAAATGGAACAATACAATACATATGATAACATACAATGGATCTAGGACAACCCCGTACGGCGGTTCCGAACAACAATTACGAGAATCAGATCAATAGATGACGGAAGAAATACACTGAAAAAAATACACGAGGGTCGCTACAAATGAGAAATACATCGGAAAATGAAAATACCGGGAAAGGAAAAATGCGGATATTACAACATCATGTGCGTGGAGGGCCAATGCTAGGGAGACCGAAATTCGTACAAAGGTCACTGTCCGCGGTCAGACGATTGATTTTTCTACGGCTGCGATTCGACGCCTGTATGAGTTACCTGAGGTCAATGAATCGGCTTACATGATGGCCATGGGTAACCTCATGGGGGAGGTTTTATTAGGAGCACTGACTCAACCAAATTATGTTTGTGATACACGTGTTCTGGGCTCCGAAGCTTATTTCTTTAAAAGATCACGCCTCAGTCGGCTAGGACGAGCCTGGTTATACTTCATATGCTCGAGGGTAGACCCTACCTCGAAGATACTCTCAGTCCTACTACCTCGTGCCCGATTACTTTATGCCATCACTTCCAATATCAGATTTGATTTAACCCCACGTCTTGCCCGGTCCATTCTACAGTGCATCACGGGAGGCGCCAACATGGGACTGAAGCACCCCTCTTTGATCTGCTTTATGCCGCCAGTCAGGTATTGTCTGGTCGGATGCTGAGCCGACCATTGCGCCCCAGAGTCCTATAGATCATCGCATCATATCTCATTTCGACCAGTGGGGTGGCGTGTGAGCACACTCGCGAGGATGAGGTTTTGTTTTGGATCAGCCACTTGAGCACTCCTCTTCTATCCAGAATATCTCAGAGCCTCTACTTATCGTTGATGACCAAGCTGCGGATGTAGAGGATCAGACATATTCCTTTCCACCCCCCGTATATATTTTTGAAGAAAGGAATAATTCTAGTCGAGTTCACCTTATGTTATTTTATACTCGAGTACTTATTTTAGTGTTGATTTTTGCGCCATTGTGGAAGCCTTGGCATTCAGGAAATGAGATAGACTTGTTTGAAGTGTTTGCATTAACCGAGCCACCGTATATATTTTTGGTTTCATTGTTCACCCTGCTAGTCGTCTAGTGACATTGGCCTTGTAAGCATTAATTGAATTTTGATGATAGTGCATTTTTGTGGACAGTTTTTAATTCCTTAGAAAAATAAGAATTTTTACTCCGCTGTGGAGGGAGACTTAGTAAATAGGAGCATTCATGAACCCCATGAGTGTCTTTTACGTCAAACGGTTTCCCAAAACATGTGTATGGAAATCCACCTTAGGACTCTTCCGATGAAACATTCCGGGAGTTGAAACCTAGTGGTTAACTCATCTTGCCTAAACCAAATAAAAGTAAAGCCTCGTGTTTTTACTCCACTGTGGAGGCAGACTTAGTAACGAGGAGCATTCATGAGCCTCGTGAGTGTCTTTTACATCAAACAGTATCCCAACACATAAGTATGGAACTCCACCCTAGGATTCTTCCGATGAAACATTCCGGGAGTTGAAGCCTAGTGGTTAACTCGTCGCTCCTAAAACCATAATAATAGTGATTAAATAAATAAGGATTGTTGTCCGGGGAATGCCATCATGGAAATCTTATGAGTGATGCTGCATTTCGTGTGGTTGTGTCACGAGGCTGTGAGACTAGGCGATTTAGCTTATTATATCCTCCATCTCTTGCACCATTCATTTTGTCGGTCGACCTATTTCAAGTCTGTTGATCTTCGAGCCTTGGCTACTTTCATGAGCTGAGACTAGCATAAAAAATGGTACTTTGAGAAATCATTGTTTCAATATCAAAATCCGTGAGGCGACCCGCTAGTACGGTATTCGGATTATTCTGTGAGATTTTCAGGTTAACATTAATAGGTTGAGCGATATGAATTTGCACGATTTTCAACAATACTTTTTATTGTACTTGGAGTTAATTTTGCTTGAGGACAAGCAAAGAGTTAAGTTTGGGGGTATTTGTTGAATATTATTTTGTGCATATGAAACACGATTTATTTCTAATTATTTGGCACAATTTAATCATTATTGATAAAAATATGATGGAGTTTTTGTTTATTTGAAGGTTGAAGATATAGTGCAGCTAAATAAGTCAAACCGGTGGAAAACGCCAATTTTTAGTGGAGGGCCGCGTCATACGAAGTCGGGCCGTGTCGCAGACTCAACCTGCAGCAAGCTCGAACGAACTGTACCGAGGGCCGCCGCACAGACACCTCAGGGCCGCGGCCTGTGCTGATGGAAGGCCCAAAACTTGGCGGTCATGTGATTGGGCCTACGGCACACTGATCCGGGGTCGCGGCCCTCAGCGGGGAAACCCTAATGCAACTCTGCAACTTCGACCGTTTTTGCAAGGATTGGTGATACGTTTTTGGGGATGCGTTTTGGGTCAGATGAGAGGTTATAAAAGTTGAGACAACCACAAGCTAATGATCATCATCTTGGGGAGGAGGCAGAATTCCAACGAAGTGAAGAACACCGCCGAAGACGCAAGGAATTGCCTTTTTGTTGTGAAGATTCATCTATACTTATGTCTTGGATTTTGATGATGAATTCTTTTACTATTATGTTTGGCTAAACTATTATTTTAGGGTTGTGATGAAACCTATATTTTGAAGATTGATTTCATGTTTTTTTTGTTTCTTATCATCTGTTCAACAAGATTGGATTTTACTCATTGATTTTAATGCTTTCAATTATCTGGCCAATAGTTGAATTGTTTTAACGCTTTTATTTAATCGGAAGAAGAGATGTAAGCATGGAACTGGTGAGGAAAATCATAATTGTTCTATTGTGAAGAGATAGGAATATACTCGTAATAATTGTGAAGCATTGTGTCTGTCAAGGAACCAATGTGCCAGATTAGCTATTGAGCTATTAATTCATATAGGGATATATTGAGTTAATAATTAGTAGTATTTTCTATTGACCATCGGAAGAGGATTTAGATTATTTTAGGGATTTTCCGCTTCCAATCAGTTGGATTAGAATGTTAGAACTTAATACATAAACAATCACATCAGAAAAATTGTGGTGGAAACACAACCCTAATTCTTCTCATTTGATAATTACTCTATTTAAATTGAGCTGTTTTATTTAGTTGTTAGCTTATTAGTAATTTGTTAATTATAAAATTATTTCATCTCACTATACCAATTCTATTATTCAAATAATACTGGAAGAAGACCGTAAAATTGGTACTTAGTACGTTAGTCCCCGTGGGAACGATACTCTACTCACAACTTTATTACTTGTTCACGATGGCATACACTTGCGTTTACCAAATTTTGCAACAAGGAGAAGATAAAAGCAGAGAATTTAATCGAGAACGCATCATTTTCAGTTAGATGATGAAGTTGCAGAAGAAGGGTTACACTAAAGAAAAAGAATGGTGAGAAACAACACGGTAATATTAAAACATAAATCAGATTTTTCTCACGTATAACAGTCATACGTAATCACAGTTAATTTTTCTTGATACCATTGTACCTATTTCAAAAGAATTTCAATTTAACACCAATATTGATATGGAGTAAGTTAAGGTAATTAATCATTTGATATATGTTAGTATAAAAATTCATTAAGAATGCACCAATTAATACTCAACTATGAAAAATTAAAATGACTTGTGGATAGATACCCTTGCATGGTGGTAATTTTATACAATATTATATGGTGTCGCGTGCCGACCAGGCGGCACTGGCGCCGACTTGTGATAATGATATTCAATAATTTGACCTATAATCGTATATCTTGACGATGAAGGAACTGATTGGACGATACTGCTCTGATAGGAGGAGTTTCTTGTTCTGCAATATAATTTCAGTCTTTTATCCATCTCCAAGTCGTGGTTAAAATCAGTCATTTGTTGAATTTACATGAGAGACCATGTGATGAGTTCAATTATCACAAGACGCATGATTTTTTTATACAATTTAAATATTATATATTGCCATCGTTGTTGGTTATACCACATGAATGATTAATAGATCCTACTCTGAAGATGTAGTTGATCAGTTATTCAAATCCTGCTCTTGAAAAAACAGCTGATAAAAATAAACCCTACTCTGGAGAAGTAGTTGACGGACTATCCAAATCTTACCCTTGAAAAAGCAGTTGAAAAAAATAAATACTACTCTGAAGAAGTAGTTGATCAATGATTCAAATCCTTCTCTAGAAGAAGAAGCAGGTGATGGAAATAATGTCTGTTCTCCATGATTATTGAATACAAATAGAGAAAAATTGAACAAGTAATACCAGAAGCTATGATCGATTAATTAAAGAAAATTCCATGTTGATTATAGCACATGGTGGGATCATCAGAAAAGTGATATTAAAACTCTCACTGGAAAATAACTGCTCAATAAATCCCATGTTGATTATATTACATGGTGGGATCATATGAAATCATATTAATATGAGAATAAATACTCTTAGAGAAGCATATCTCATATATATATTTGCGGAAATACTGTATTTGCATAAAAGCAAAAATGTCTTACTATTGCTCAGGAAGGGCACAACAGTCAAAGTGAAAAATATTAGAACTAGCCGAAAAGGCAGTAAATACTTGACAAATATGAAACACGTAAAGAAAATAGATATGAAACCCATAAAGAAGGAGTACGACTCGAGAGTATAAAATTTCATAACTCTGCCACCTCCTGCCACAAGGGTTTATAACAAAAGATCTAGGCGATCTAAACTTCTTTTTCACTTGGCGCCAATAGTCTGCGGCCAATTAACTTTGACTTCCACATTCTGAACTGAAATATATGCTTGAAACTTTATAAGTAGATCATCAACTGTATTAGCACATATAACTATTTTTCTCGTCAGATGATAAACTTGTGATCTGCTCCTTGATCTAGAAAAGCAAGCAAATCATTGAAGAAATTATTAATATTCAACAAACTTTGAGGTTTGGTATAGAAGTCTCGCTCGGCCCATTAGGTGATATTAAATATCTCATTGAGTGTCCCATAACCACTTATAAGGGCATCAATATTATTCGCCATATACATCATGCTATCATGAGAGATACATTTTATGATTTGTGGATGCCAAATTTAACGAACAAACTTTTTGCTAGAGGACGATTTATTATTTTCAAAAGAAAAAGATAGATAAGATATTATATTTTTCAACAAAAATTATGTTATGGGTAGGCAATTGAGAAATTGAATACTGGAAACCAATATTTATTAAGATAAATAGAAATCATTAACTTGCATTATTTTTCTATTTACCTTATACCAACTTTGACAATATAAACTGAATTTTTTGAGATTAATTATTCATGATTATAGCGTTCCCATATATTCTTAAATTGTATCCACAAAGAAATAAGTTCACGATGAATATTTCCACCAGGATATGTCTCAAGAATCTGTTGCATATCATGATCCATAGATTCCTTACTGAATCCATCCCTGTGAATGTTATTTTATCTTCTCAACTTTTGAACACAACTACAACATATTTTTATCGTGGGCCACATTCCCACCGAGCACATTTATAACATCCACCTAATCTTTTTCTCTTCATTTCTTTGCAAAACGACTCATGCATGTGCATGGCATGTACTTAAACGAATATGAAAATTCGCCAGATAACCGAACTTGTGTGTAATACCACCAGTATTACATGCTTTTTACTTTGGGCGCTCACGTCTATTTTTCCTGTTTGATAAATAAATGTACTCCATTGCAATAAAACATATTCTGTATAATATGGTTGTACGACATTGTATCTATTATTCGTGTATTGTGATGGCATGATGATTGACGAACTTTCAGTGACATACCTCGATGTCGTTAGGTAATTATCGGTGCGAATATGACGGTGGCCAACGTCTTGTTCCCCGAGAGATTTCCGGACGACATGGAGAGGGAGTCGTGTCATAATAAATTAATGAGATGATAATTTGACAAACAAAACTGTCCTTTACGTACGTTATACTCCGAACCATTACGTACGCTATGTCTGAGCCATTACATATGTTATATGTTGGCCCTTACGTACGTAACAACGGTCTTCGGTCTTCGGACAGGAATCTTCGTCCGGTAGTACGCGTGCCGACCAACTTTCGGCGTGATTGCGACAGGCAAGTCAACGAGGTGTTACGTACGTAAACCCGTTGCTACGCACGTAACGATGTGGGTGAATCGTTCGGTGAGTTCCTTACGACGTTAAGTATTTTGCCATAACGTACGTAAAGCCTCTTACGTACGTAATGCGTGAGGCATAACGTACGTAAGGGCAACTTAAGTTTATAAAAGAACACCTTGCCTTTCATTTCTCCCGTCCCAAACATCATCCCTCTTCCTTGTACACTACTCTCCACCATCGTTGAACCAATTCTAGCCTCCCAATTCAAGTGCTATCCTATTAGAGTGCGTTAATCAAGCTTCGGGGAAGGTCTTGAAGGTGTTATCTTCTCGTTCTCCTTCGTCCACCATCGTTATTCATCATCTTTTGTCAATTAAGGTAAGTTTATTCAATCTTGAACTCATTTCAGTATTGTTTAGTAAGTTTTAGTAAACCTCGGATGCCTTGGGTAGCTTAGAACCCTCCGTAATAATCGAACCGGTATATAGCTATCGCAATTGTTAATCGATATCCATCAAAGCTTGAAATTGGAATGAATAATGGTAGAACTCATAATCATATTGCTAATCACCAACTTCTCGGAATCATCTTGAAGGATTTCATATATAACCATACTATCATGTTGAATAAAACCGTCAATGAATCCTTGATGAAGTTACCAACAATTTCTAGCTAAATAGATACCTAAACATGTTAAAATGATGGATTAATCGTTCTAGACTTGCATATTAAGACAACGATGAAATATTGGTGATTGTCGGTTATAATTAACTAGGAATGTTGTGTTAAAACACTATTGTTTAGCGGACGGATAACTTATAGAGAATGTTGCCGAACCTAAGAACTTAATGGCACGCATTATGGATAAAAATGGAGAAATTCGATTCGACATCATAAACAACTAGGATAGGGTTTTAACATACGGGAGGGGGAGGAACGTTGATCATTATTAATATCACGAGATGTTAATCGACAAACATGTAATAGGTCGGATTTCCAAGTGCGATCGTTCAAGCCGTTGCCTTGTCCGGAAATAACTCGCGTCGGATTTGAAGCAAGTGAATCTTGCTCAGACTTTATGTCTTATAATTTTAGACATAGTAAATGTTACTATTGTGGAATGGTGCTATTACGATTATCTTGTCCGGAGTATTCCCGAGTAGATACTACCGTGACCCTTGGCCGCGGCCTTGGGAGTTTTCTTGTTGGACCGTGTTGCGGGATAAAACCTGAATGGTACCCACGTCCGGAGTATTCCTGTGTAGATACTTCCGTGACCCTTGGTTGCGACCTTGGGAGTTTATGTGCTGATAAAAAGGAATAACATGGAACATTCGGTGATAACTTTATTCCTGGAAATTATTAGATTTTACTTTTGAGTTAGGTTGTGATTGTTTCGACCTAGTTACGCACGACATGTCGTGCTGTAAATTTGTTGAATTTGTGCAGACACCCCGAAGGTTACGCCAGCGTGAGCTGTGTTGGAAGAAGGCCTGTTAATTTCTTAAATAAATTTGAACATTCCACGTTGTGTAATAACCGTATGTACGGACACTATTTGCATTTGTACCTTGGGATGCACGAATACTTTCTTAATTACTTCCGTATATTACCACTTTTAATAAAATATTTTAGAAACTTGCCTTGTGGGTCCCTCATGGGATCTACGGCACTGTGGCGTCCCGGTTCATTTTGGGGGCGTTACAGAAAATGGTATCGGAGCCTAAACACTCACGTGGAAAGTTTTACCAAAAATATTTTGAAAACGTTTTGCCTTCAAAATCCAACACTCCTGACGACCGTAACTCCTCGAGGGATGTCGAGGTAGAATACATGTAAATTCTTATTGATCAAGTATGATGTTTGGATTCAGTAAGGACTCAAAGAATGTTTGCATTAAACTAACCTGTTAGATTGAACGAACATCACCAATGGCACGTCGAGGAGCTAGAAGAAACGTAAATGACGCACAAGGTTCCGCTATGAACCAGCAGGGAGACAGAAACACCGGAGAAACTAACCCAGCCGGAAATCAACCTCCGCCTGTTAATCAGAACGAACAGGAAGCGGAAAACCAGAACAACGGGGGATTTGATCCAGCCTTTGTTCAGACTCGCCAGTGCCATTGCTAGGGAATCGCCAGTCAACCGGCGTAATGTACCATCATTAACATAGAAGAAAACACCGGGAAGGACCGTTGGCCGAGAAATGTTGAAGGCCGATCGCCATTATTCGACGGGTCGTGGATAAGCACGTGGACGATTGGATCTCGGAAATGGAGATCGCCTTGAGGTGATCGGGCCAGAAACCGGAAAGTGCCACTGGAATCAACCACCTCCGTGACACCGCAGCCCGATGGTGGAGGACCTATAAGCCGAGGATGTAATAGTCGGATGTCCCGAGTTTTCCAAACTATTGAGAGACGAGCACTGTCCCCCGATCAGTTCAGACCGCACGAGCGGAGCTTCTTCAGCGAGACCTCGAATTTGCCAAGCACGAAATCATTCGGGCATACAGACCGAGCTAAGCTATGTCGCATGATGGTTCCATCCGAAGACCGCCGAATTTGTCACCTTGCTCAACGGTTGCCGAGGATGTTCAACGCTACGCGGCGGGGTTTCATTGCACCACGTTGAGGGCATATGAGGACGTGGTCACGGATACGCCAGACGGTTGTCGGTTCGGATGCCGGCACAACCAAAAGAAGCGTAAGACAAAGAAATCACCGGGAGCACCAGCAGAGTGAATTTGGGAATCGGGTTCCTCCAAATCATCGCCTTCGTCCCAACAGAAAGGAACATCCGACGGCCTTCTCACGTGAGTCGTTTCAATTGTGGCATAGCAGGGCATACCGTGAGTCAGTGTCGTAAAGCATCGACAAAGTGTTTTTCATGCGGAAGAGGCGGGCACATGTCTCGCTATTGTTCTCGGGTCAAACCTACTCCCAACCCAGCTCCTCAGAGTCAACAAGGTTCTGCATGACATCCGCAGCGGCCTCGCCATGTCCGACTACCGATCTCCACCTCACCAGTCTCCTCTACACGGTGCCGGAAGAGGGCGTGGTCGCGGGGGAGGTACTTCACCCTCCTCGGGGACACTGCCATCCCGCATGTTCGAACTAAGGGCTACCGACGACCCGACCACTCCTGCTGTCTCAGGTACTCTCTTTATTAAATCTCAGCCTGTTCATGTACTGTTTGATACTGGAGCAACCCACTCGTTTATATCCGTAGAATGTGTTAACCGTTTACATCTCCCTTGTGTACCCTGCGAGTCCTTTACTGTTAAACTACCCGAGGGCAGCAGGGTGGAGGGTAACTTGGAAGTTCGAAACTGTCCGATTCGTATCAATAACTGGCCGATACAATCTCATGGTCTTTCCACTCCAAAACGAAGATGTGATCTTAGGTATGGACGGATGACGAAGCACAAGACGGTATCGATACCTATCGCCGACCGCTTCTATCACGACCCATGACGGTGCCACTCACACGATTAGAGGCCGAGAGCACTTCAAAGACAAAAGGGTCCTCGCCTCCTTTCACAGTAGCACCTCGTGATGATCGAGGAGCGACATCGTGCTATATTCTTCAGAGGGCACGTCACAATTGTCGGTTGCTAATATTCCCGTAGTGAATGAATTTAGGACATATTCCCGAAGAACTACCCGGATTGCCACCACATAGGAGGTCGATCTCTCAATCGAACTTGAGCCAGAACGACGCCTATCTCCAAGGCACCATACAGATGGCACCAAACGAAATGAAGGAACTAAAGTCACAACTCGAAGAATTGCTAAGGAAGGGGCTCATTCGTCCGAGTACTTCGCCATGGGGTGCGCGATTCTTTTGTGAAGAAAAAGGACCGCTCTCTGCGCTGTATCGATTACAGGGAACTTAATAAGGTCACTATTAAGAACCGTTACCCACTTCCAAGGATTGATGATTTATGGACCAACCGCAAGGGGCGCAGTGTTTTCAAAGATCGACTTACGTTCGGGATATCACCAATTAAGAATTCGAGAGGAGGATATTCCTAAGACCGCATTTCGATCGAGATATGGGCACTACGAGTACATGGTGGTGTCGTTTGGCACGACTAATGCTCCTACTGCTTTTATGGAATTAATGAACAGGTGGTTACAGAGTTTCTCGATAAATGTGTGGTGGTTTTCATTGACGATATTTTAATCTATTCCCGAAGCCGATGGGAGCATGAGGAACACTTGAGGTGTGTTGAGCGTTTTAAGGCAACATCAGCGTATGCTAAACTTTCTAAATGCGAGTTCTGGATGCCGAGGTGACCTTTTTGGGACATGTGATTTCAGCAGGAGGCGTTAAAGTAGACCCCGTAAGATCGAGACAGGTTATGAATTGGGAACCACCTAGGAATGTCAAAGAGGTGAGAAGTTTCTGGGATTGGCGGGATATTATCGACGGTTTGTCGAGGCCTTCTCTGTGTCGCTCGGCCATTAACAAATCCGCTTAGGAAGGACACCAAGTTTGTTTGGACAACGGATTGTCAGGAGAGCTTCGACAAGTCAAGAGGAAGCTTACTACGCCCGGTGTTGGTACTACCGCAGGTACGGAGGGATTCGTAATATGCACCGATGCGTCTAAGCACGGGTTAGGATGTGTGTTCATGCACGACAGGGTTATCGCTTACGCCTCTCGTCAACTTAAACCTTATGAGGTGAACTACCCGACACATGACTTGGAACTAGCTGCAGTGGTCCACGCTCTTAAGATCTGGAGACATTACCTATATGGGGTTACCTGTAAAATCTTTACGGACCACAAGAGTTTAAAGTATATTTTCACGCAGAAAGAGTTAAATATGAGACAGAGGCGTTGGCTGGAGCTAATCAAGGATTACGATGTGGAGATTCTATATCACCCTGGTAAGGCCAACGTCGTAGCAGACGCACTGAGTCGGAAAAATGCGCAGGAGGTGACACTATCTGGTTTGACAGTACAGCTGGAGTTGCAGCAAGATCTCCGGAGAAATGACATTGAAGTGTGGATACAACACCGCCAGGGACAGTTGAGCTCGATTGATATTCGCTCGTCCTTGCTGGACGAGATACGCCTAGCACAGATGGAGGATCCAGAACTTCGTGCGATCGGCGCAAAGGCCGAAGGAGGAGTTATTTCAGACTACAGGATCCAAGGGGGCTTAGTTAGATTCAAGAACCGGATTTGCATCCCACCTAATGACGAGCTTAAGCAAACTATACTTAAGGAAGCTCATTCTACTCCCTATTCGATACATCCCGGGGCGAGCAAAATGTACAAGGACCTGCGAAAGAGTTTCTGGTGAAAGAATATGAAGCAAGAGGTAGCAAGGTTTGTCGCTCGATGTATGGTATGTCAACAGGTGAAGATTGAACACCGTAGACCGGCCGGAATCATGCAGCCCTTACCCATTCCGGAATGGAAATGGGAGAGCATATCAATGGACTTTGTCACCAAGTTACCAGTGACGGCGGGGGGAAAAGACACGATATGGGTTATTGTAGACCGACTGACAAAGTCGGCACACTTCATTCCAATTCAGGAGGCCATCGAAGCAATGCAGTGGCTACCATCTTTGTTCGGGAAATCGTGAGATTACATGGCGTTCCTCGGGATTATTTCGGATAGAGACACTAGATATGTGTCCCGCTCGGAAGGTCGGCCCACTGTGCCATGGGTACTCAATCGCATTTCAAGATCGCTATCATCCTCAAACGGATGGAGAAACAGTAACGCACTACATGCACTCGGAGGATATGTTGAGAGCATGTGTACTTGATTGGGGCAAGGATCAAGCTAAACACCTCGCCAGCGTAATTTTCGTACAACAACAGCTGGCATGCAAGCATAGGCATGGCCCCCTTTGAGGCCAAGTATGGTAGAAAGTGCAAGTCTCCCCTATGTTGGGACGATGCATCCGATGTCATCGCCACCGAGTTGGATCTAATCCAGGAATCCATTAAGAAGATATCCATTGTTCGAAAACACATGTTGGCAGCACAGAGTCGCCAAAAGTCTTACGCTATGGACCGACAGCGACCGTTGGAATTTATGGTTGGGGATCATGTTTGGGTTAAAGTATCGCCACGCGGGGCATTCGACGCTCGCCAAAAGGGCAAGCTAAGCCCGAGATTTATTGGCCTGCTCGAAATCGACCGAGTCGGTAAACTCGCTTATCGGCTAGCATTACCGCCATCGTTAGACGGAGTGCATAATATCTTCCACGTCTCCCAGCTGAGAAAGTACGTGTACGATCCTAGCCACAAGATCAACTTCGAGGAAGTAGAGATTTCCAATGATGCTACCTTTAGGGAAGTTCCAACAGCGATTTTGGATCGACGCGTAAAGACACTAAGGAACAAGAACATACCCCTTGTGAAGGTTCAGTGGTCGCACCACGGTACGGAAGAAGCGACTTGGGAGACCGAGGCGAGCATGAGAGAGAATCATCCCGAGTTATTTTCTTAGTTTCGGGACGAAACTATTTTAAGGGGGGTGGTATGTAATACCACCAGTATTACATGCTTTTTACTTTGGGCGCTCACTTCTATTTTTCCTGTTTGATAAATAAATGTACTCCATTGCAATAAAACATATTCTGTATAATATGGTTGTACGGCATCGTATCTATTATTCGTGTATTGTGATGGCATGATGATTGACGAACTTTCAGTGACATACCTCGATGTCGTTAGGTAATTATCGGTGCGAATATGACGGTGGCCAACGTCTTGTTCCCCGAGAGATTTCCGGACGACATGGAGAGGGAGTCGTGTCATAATAAATTAATGAGATGATAATTTGACAAACAAAACTGTCCTTTACGTACGTTATACTCCGACCCATTACGTACGCTATGTCTGAGCCATTACGCACGTTATATGTTGGCCCTTACGTACGTAACAACGGTCTTCGGTCTTCGGACAGGAATCTTCGTCCGGTAGTACGCGTGCCGACCAACTTTCGGCGTGATTGCGACAGGCAAGTCAACGAGGTGTTACGTACGTAAACCCGTTTTCGTTACGTACGTAACTATGTGGGTGAATCGTTCCAGTGAGTTCCTTACGTACGTTAAGTATTTTGCCATAACGTACGTAAAGCCTCTTACGTACGTAAAACGTGAGGCATAACGTACGTAAGGGCAACTTAAGTTTATAAAAGAACACCTTGCCTTTCATTTCTCCCGTCCCAAACATCATCCCTCTTCCTTGTACACTACTCTCCACCATCGTTGAACCAATTCTAGCCTCCCAATTCAAGTGATATCCTATTAGAGTGCGTTAATCAAGCTTCGGGGAAGGTCTTGAAGGTGTTATCTTCTCGTTCTCCTTCGTCCACCATCGTTATTCATCATCTTTTGTCAATTAAGGTAAGTTTATTCAATCTTGAACTCATTTCAGTATTGTTTAGTAAGTTTTAGTAAACCTCGGATGCCTTGGGTAGCTTAGAACCCTCCGTAATAATCGAACCGGTATATAGCTATCGCAATTGTTAATCGATATCCATCAAAGCTTGAAATTGGAATGAATAATGGTAGAACTCATAATCATATTGCTAATCACCAACTTCTCGGAATCATCTTGAAGGATTTCATATATAACCATACTATCATGTTGAATAAAACCGTCAATGAATCCTTGATGAAGTTACCAACAATTTCTAGCTAAATAGATACAGAAACATGTTAAAATGATGGATTAATCGTTCTAGACTTGCATATTAAGACAACGATGAAATATTGGTGATTGTCGGTTATAATTAACTAGGAATGTTGTGTTAAAACACTATTGTTTAGCGGACGGATAACTTATAGAGAATGTTGCCGAACCTAAGAACTTAATGGCACGCATTATGGTTAAAAACGGAGAAATTCGATTCCGACATCATAAACAACTAGGATAGGGTTTTAACATACGGGAGGGGGAGGAACGTCGTGATCATTATTAATATCACGAGATGTTAATCGACAAACATGTAATAGGTCGGATTTCCAAGTGCGATCGCTCAAGCCGTTGCCTTGTCCTAAATAACTCGCGTCGGATTTGAAGCAAGTGAATCTTGCTCAGACTTTACGCCTTATAATTTTAGACATAGTAAATGTTACTATTGTGGAATAGTGCTATTACGATTATCTTGTCCGGAGTATTCCCGAGTAGATACTACCGTGACCTTGGGAGTTTTCTTGTTGGACCGTGTTGCGGGATAAAACTGAATGGTACCCACGTCCGAGTATTCTGTGTAGATACTTCGTGACCCTTGGTTGCGACCTTGGGAGTTTATGTGCTGATAAAAAGGAATAACATGGAACATTCGGTGATAACTTTATTCCTGGAAATTATTAGATTTTACTTTTGAGTTAGGTTGGGATTGTTTCTGACCTAGGTTACTGGCACGACATGTCGTGCCAGGTAAATTTGTTGAATTTGTGCAGGACACCCCCGAAGGTTACGGCCAGGCGTGAGCTGTGTTGGAAGAAGGCCTGTTAATTTCTTAAATAAATTTGAACATTCCACGTTGTGTAATAACCGTATGTACGGACACTATTTGCATTTGTACCTTGGGATGCACGAATACTTTCTTAATTACTTCCGTATATTACCACTTTTAATAAAATATTTTAGAAACTTGCCTTGTGGGTCCCTCATGGGATCTACGGCACTGTGGCGTCCCGGTTCATTTTGGGGGCGTTACATTTTGCTTCGATCAACCATTGAATATCTTTTGGGATGCCATTTCTCATTAGCACCCTTACTCTTTCCAATCGAGCTCGATAATTTTTTTTATGATATTCACTTAAAGAGATGGGTAATATTTACAAAGATTCAGAAGCATTGAATGCATATGATGTTCAGACCCTCGGTATGGGTGAATTTTATTAATACAATGGCATTTTTTATATTAGAATTACGAGTATGACATCTGACTACGCGTTTGAATAGTTCATAGCCTGAAGCGTATTCACTTCGACTCCATATTTCAATAATAAATTATGATATGATGCATGGGAGCGGCGACTCTGCATTGACAATAATGTGCAATAATAGCCTTGAAAGATGAAGTGATATGCCAGTAAAAATATCTACAGGATGATATAAACATATGTGCTTCTTCAAATGTTTATTCTCTTAATAGTATCATTACTAACCAATATTGGGAATTAATTCCTAACAAATCTAGAATGCATAGGGGTTGATATACATAGGCCCACTCTCCCTCCATGTGAACTACTAGATATTATGGATCCACTAGATGGTCACATGTTTATATGACCCGTAATTTAAAAGTCTACGAAATGATTTGATCACGATTTCAGCGTAATTTCCAGATTAAATGATAAGGCTAGTAATGTATCCCAAAAACTTGATTATATCCCAGAAGGATCGATGATATGCACATGCAAGTGGGATAGTAGTTGGCAAACTACTCAATTTGTGTTTATTTATCTAATTCCTATCTTTGGTTCACATATACACATATATTCATAGCACAATACCTCGAAAGATGCAAGCCGTTTCATCTTCCACAAGTCAACGCCGCAGCTGCTACTAGATCGGCCACCGACAACTAAGGTATTCATCCTGCTTTGGACCACTACCAGATGTAGTGGATGTAACACCCCGAGATATTCAGGATTATTACAGCGCCGTAAATCCTTGATGTAAGGATTTACTAGGCTAAGAATTTAGAAACAACATTATTAAATACCAACTATAAAGTTTATTATTACATCACGAGTATGAAAAGTACAAATCGGCCAACACCCGAATACAAACTTCAAAACACAAACAAAACGACAATGTACTCGAGTACTTTATTAAAATAAAACACAACTGACAAACCATCTCGGCTGTAACATCACTCTGCACACTCGTCATCATGCAGCTCTAGCGGTTGTTTCCCCGTTCTCCTGTATCCTGAACATAAAACAAATGTCCACCCCCGAAGGGTTAGCACAACGATGCTAGTACAAGTACGATAATTATACACAATGAATTATTCAACATCTCACGAGGAATAAAGATAAAAACATCAATGACAACAATAACAACGAGTCTCTACAACGAGATGACTCACAATGACGTACACGATATGATAACCATAACATGACATCACAATATACACATGGTAATTCCGATGATCCAGCATTCACTGCATAGATCCCAAGATGATCCTGTCGGACCAACACGAGGTGGAAAAACCTATCCAATGATCCAGCGCACGCTAGCATAGATCCCAAGATGATCCCGTCAGACCAACACGAGGTCGACATACAACAATGACACATATGCACGACAGAATGTATAACATCAATACATAAAACATAATTAAAGTACTTACCTTTGAAATATGTCAAGAAATAAATACTTCAACGACTTCAAAAAAATCGAAGGCCGCTCATTCGATCAACCGTTCACAAACCTCGAACCTTACACAAAAGGAAATAACGAAAACTCAACTCGCGTAACAATACTATCACAGGAACATTCTAAACGTTCTAATGATGACCGAGTATATTCATCATTGCTCGGCCGATTCCCGGTTAACTACTTAAGGAACACTACGTCGAACAAATACCATACTACATGTGAAACGAAAGATCATAATGGGGAGAAGACGTTGGTGTCTATGGATTTCAGCATATACAAATCGTCAAAAACCACATTCAAAGGCTTCCCATCAATTCCTAATATATGTATCGGTTATCTAGACGAATTCATAACACGGTAAGTACGTTCAAATGATTTCTAAGTTACTCCCACTTATGATTCTTGTTCTTCCGCAAGTAATCTCATCTTGTCAAAGTTCTACGTTCAAAACAATTGTCACCAACCTAATCACTTCGTTCTAATCATCAATATGAAGACTATCACATCAAAGAAACCTCTACAAGGCATGAACTACACTTAGAGAACGCCCTATACATTCATCTTATTGAATTCATCTAATATAGGTGATAGCCTTAACAAATCGTTCATCATAATAATGTTTCAAAATCATCATTAAAGGCGTGTTACAATTCCAGAAAACTCCATCCCGATGTTTAGCATAATCCGGACTCAACTTATCTCAATGGAAAACCTAAGTTCACCCATTTAAATCCTCCTAAACATGGTGTTCGATTCATTACTATAATAATGAACTCAATGATCTTAGTGGCATGTTCATAAAATTACTAAGAACATGAATTCCAGGTTGGTATAGTCTCAACATACTTTACTACGGAGGAGAACGTCGAAACACTTAAGGGAACTCAACACCGGAAGCTTGAGCACTAATCCAAGATGCTTCCCAACTTCATCGGCCAAGTAGAGATGTTAAATCAAGGTTTATGTCACAGGAGGGCTCTCTGAGTTTGCAGGAATCGGACAAGGCATGGAGGAAAACGAGTGTGAAATGACATGAGGGGTGATGTCCTATATATACAAAATGTGAGTTAACGTACGCTATCCTATACTGTTAGTGTACGCTAATGGCTCCCCGGCCTACTGCCTTGTTCTGACTTCAGCATTACGTACACTACAGATTTATTATGTATGTTAAATGTTGTCTTTAGCGCACGCTAGCACGAAACATTGCGTACGCTATCGATCCCACGAAGAAGCTTACTGCCTCCCTGTCTCAAGTTTAGCGTACGTTACTTCTATCAAGTTTACCTATTGAATCAACTTTCTAAAAAGTCATCCAGGTTTCACGCAAAGCATCCCTTGAAGTCCGTGATCTGGTTCCCACCTATTCCCCACATCTTAATCTGGTTGACTGCACATAGCGCACACTATGTGCTACGCTTAACGTACGTTAGCCATATATTTAGCGTACGATACGCTTATATGTTAGCGTACATTATCTGCATGCAGCCACATGCATGCATTAACATCTATAACAACATACAAATACACAATCATGAGTACTGGTTAACAGATACAGGAAAATCATACTTCGATTTATACGACGTGATTAAATGCCACAAGGTTCAATACAGATGGAAATACATAACAAATAGTCGGGTATTACATACTCTCTTTATAAAAAGAAGTTTCGTCCCGAAACTTAAGATAGAAATAATTCTGGGTATCTAGCCTTCATACCGTCTTCCGTCTCCCAGGTCCCCTCTTCAACTCCATGTCGTGACGACTGAACTTTAACCAAGGAGATGGGTATATTCCTCAATTGCTTGGCTCGACTCTCGAGTATCTTGATTGGCTTCTCCTCAAACATGCCATCATTAGCTACTTCGATCTCGCTAAAATCGAGGACATGACTGGGATCCGGTACATACTTCCATAATTGGGAACAGTGAAACACATTATGAACATGACTCAATGATGGTGGCAAGGCCAACCTATACGCCAACTCTCCAACTCTCTCAAGAATTTCGAATGGTCTGATATATCTCGGAATTAGCTTTTCTTTCCTCCCAAAACGAAAAATTCTGTGGGTAGGAGAAACTTTCAGAAGTACATGATCCCAATTCCAAACTCTAATGGGTGACGGCGCACGTCTGCACAAGACTTCTGCCGACTTTGGGCAGTCAATAGCCTTTCACGAATCAGAGCTACCTTGTCTTTAGTCTGTACTATCAACTATGGTTCCGTCCCAATTAGGTCAGGCGAATCATCCCAACATAGGGGTGATCTGCATCTTGTTCCGTTCAATGCTTCGAAAGGTGCCATCTTAATAGAAGCATGCCAACCATTATTGTAGGTGAATTCAATTAGTAGTAGATGAATTTCCCAATTAGTCGACCAACATAAGGCATAAGCTCTCAACATGTCTTCTATTGTCTGAATAGTCCTCTCGGACTGCCCATCAGTTTGAGAATGATAGTATGTGCTAAAGTTTAGTTCGGTTCCCAATGCTGGATGAACCGCTTTCCAAAAATGTGACACAAAGCGACCATCTCGATCTGAAATAATGGTCTTCAGTGTACCATGCAATCGGACTATCTCCGCAATAAACACTCATGCCAGCCTCTCTGGTCCCCAATATCCTTAATGCCCAGAAAATGAGCCGACTTGGTTAGACGATCAACTATCACCCAAATCATATTCATCCCTATTCTAGTCTTCGGCATATTGGTGATAAAGTCTATCGATTTATCTTCACACTTCCATTCAGGAATCAGAAGTGGCTTCAACATTCCGGCAGGTCGTTGATGCTCAATCTTAACCTGCTGACAAGTTAAACACTTCGGGACATATTCCGCCACATCTTTATTCAAGTTGCCCCACCAAAAATTCTGCTTCAGATCTTTATGCATCTTACTGGTGCCCGGGTGAATAGAATAGGGCGTACTGTGAGCTTCCTTCATGATTGTCTACTTCAAAACATCAATATCAGGAACACCAAATCGACTTTGGAATCTCAGAACTCTATCTTCATGAATTACGAATCCTGAGGCCTTTCACTTGCCCACTTCATCACGTAACTGAATTATCATAGGATCATACAATTGCTTAGATTTGATTTCTTCGATCAACAAGGAAGTTAATTCCATCATACATAATTGTCCTTGAACGTCTTGTAACCATACTTCAATTCCTTCACGAATCAACTCTCGTTGAATGCTGGACTGGGATGTGAGCGTCTCTAGCATTCGAATAGAAATGGGTTTGCGGCTCAGTTCATCCGCCACTACATTCGCTTTACTTGGGTGATGAAGAATTTCCAAATCATATTCCTTAATCAATTCCAGCCATCTCCTCTGCCGCATGTTTAACTCTTTCTGACTGAAGATGTACTTAAGACTCTTATGATAGGTAAAGATCTGACAGTGAGTACCATACAAATAATATCTCCATATCTTCAAGGCGAAAACAACAGCTGCCAGTTCTAAATCATGAGTTGGATAATCTACTTCATATGGTTTCAACTATCGTGAAGCGTAGGTGATAACCTTCTCATTCTGCATCACTACACACCCGAGACCTTGATTTGAAGCGTCACTGAAAACTATGAGTCCTTCAGTTCCTTGTGGTAGTGTTAGAATTGGAGCCGTCTTTAATCTCTTCTCCAGTTCATCAAAACTGGCCTCACACATCTCGTTCCATTCAAACTTTTGGGTTTTCTGCAGTAATCGAGTAAGTGGATGGGTAATTTTGTAAAACCCTTCCACGAACTGATGATAGTACCCATCAAGTCCTAAGAAACTTCTGACTTCCTTCATGTTCTTAGGAGACTTCCATTCCAAAATTGCCTCGACTTTCTGGGGATCTACTCGGACCCTTTCCGCTGATACCACGTGACTAAGTAACATCACTTCCCGTAGCCAGAATTCACATTTAGAAAGTTCGGCATATAATTGCTCGCACCTCAAGAGGTTCAAAATGATCCGTAAGTGCTGCTCATGCTCTTACGGACCCTTAGAGTAGAACAAGATATCATCGATAAACACAACCATGAATTTGTCCAAGTACTCTATGAATACTTGATTCATTAACTGTATAAACACAGCAGGTGCATTAGTGAGACCAAATGGCATCACTACAAGTTCATAGTGCCCGTAACGAGTTCTAAATGCTGAATTCAGGACATCGGATTCCTTAATCCTCAACTGAGGGTATCCCGATCTCAAATCGATCTTGGAAAATATTATCGCTCCTTGCAACTGGTCGAACAAATCATCAATCCATGGAAATGGGTACTTATTCTTGATCGTCATCCTATTTAGCTCTCGATAATTGATGCACAATCGAAGTGATCCATCTTTCTTTCGAACAAATAGAACTGGTGCTCCCCAAGGCGAAACACTTGGCTTAATATAGACTCTGTCTAAAAATTCTTCCAGTTGCTTTTTCAGTTCATACATGTCGGTAGGTTTAATATTCGGATAATTTTTGAATATTTCTATCTGTATTTGAACCTTGTAATATTCGACTTTGTGGTATCAATAATCGAAGTGTAATTTTTCCCGTATTCGTATTCCTACATTCTTGAGTTTCCAATACATGCATGCATGCATGTGCACGTCATAACGTACGCTAGTTGTTGAGCATAACGTAAGTTAAGAGTTACAAATAACGTACGTTATATTCGAAGCATAGCGTACGTAAGCAGCAGTCAAAGGCAGATCAGATAAGGTCGACATGTGGAGCCAGGAGGAGATATGTCGGATTCTCCCCGCGTGAACCTGGATGGATTTTTAATAAAGCAGGTCAACAAGGCTTAACGTACATTAGATATGGGTGATAACGTGCGCTATGTTCATACGATTATGTACGTAAAGGTTTTGGATAGCGTACATAAGCGAAGACCAGAAACGAGCCAGTGAGCTACTACCGGACATTAGCGTACGCTAAGAATGGCTAATAACTTATGCTAAGGCGATAACGTACGTAAGGCCTTGTTGTTAACGTACGTAAAGTTCAGAACATTATAAATGGGACAGCACCCCATTTCATTTCACCTCGTTGTCTTTCACCCCTTGTCTGATTTCTGCAAGACCAGAGAGCTTCTCCCACCACAAAAACATAATTTTACCATCTCTACTTACTTATTGAAGTTGGGAAGCATCTTGGATTGGTACTCAAGCTTCCGGAGTCGGGTTTTCATCAAGTGATTTCGTCGTTTCCTTCCGTAGTAAGGTATGTGATACTCTAACCATCAGGAATTCATGTTTTTAGGAATGTTCAGGAGTAGATTACTGAGATTATCAATCTTGTTATGAACTATACGATCGAACAACATGTTTAAGGGAACTAGATGGATGGAACTTAGGGTTTATCCCTTGTAGAAGATGATGATTATCATGTTGAACCTAGTAACGAGTTTTATATGATGATTGTGTTGTTCTTCAAGTTAATTCGGAAATCATGTTGCATTGGATTGTTGATGGGTATGGTTAGGGGCCTTGTCACTAGTAGAAACAGCCCCTTCCTTGACCCTTTTTTATGACCAATAGTCGAAGATGACTCGCAAATAGCTTAGTCACATAATCAGAGTCATAACGCGTAAAATTTCCATTAGCGATGACGCGAGTTTACATGTGTCAAAAAGTGGCAGTCATAATCTTTTAAAATTTATTGATATCTTTTCATTCCCCCTATATTACCTCCTACTCCACTTATCAATTCATTCCCTCCTATTCCCGCTCAACACAAGAAACACACTCAAACACAAACACTTAACCCAAATCTCACAAATCTCTCACAAACATCAGTCGATTCATCACTCAAATCACTCAAATCTCTCAAACACACACACTTAGTCGATTCACCCCCAAATCTCACACACATCAGTTGAACCGCCTCCTCTCTCTCTCTTAAACTCCTCCTCATAAACCCTAAACCCTAGCACAACTGCTCTAGAATAAAGGAGAAAGCCACTTCGAAAGCAGCTAAACTTTCTCTATCTATTTTATCAATGGCGACCACCGTTCTCCTCCGATCTCTCCGCCGCCGTGAATTTTCATCGGCTCCTATTTCTACATTCAAAACCGTACGTCTCTTTATCATGAGTCTATTTTGTGACTGTTTGTACTTCTATCTTAGTTTCCATTTTGGTACTGGTTTTGGTGCCCATGTGTCGATCTGTTGTTTGTTATGTTTAATTGGATTTTATCTGGTTGTATGGATGATATTTTTCGTTAATCACATATAGTACCAAGAGATGTATTATTGGTATGAGGAATTCTCGATTTTCTGTCTGATGGTTTTGAAAGGGAGTGATTTATAAAAGTATAAAAAAGTGGAGAACAAGTATGAGTTTGATTCATCTTTTGGTAATTTTTACATCAGAACTTATGTTTATTCCAGGAGATGTATATGCGGCATATATAGGCCTCTGATTGATTTGAGAGCTTGTCTTTTTTTTAATGGTTTAGTTGGTTGATTCTGTTCAGATTGTATTATATTTTACTATATGTCGAAACCAGGATATCGATCTAGTTTCTAATTCGTTGAGCAAATTGTATAATATTTGATACCTTGCGGTAGCAATTCTCGTGTTGTCTACATCTCGAATCTAGATGCGAGTGTCGTTTGACAATTTAGTTCCATTTTTTTGCAATCTAATTATGACTTGTCCGGAGGTTTCGCTTCGCATGCTTGCTTGTCTTTGTTGTGTTGTATCTTAATGACATTAAGCACTTCGTTATACAATTAATTAACTTTGTAATATGATTTGCATCTCATATCAGTTAACTGGAAACACCAAGCCGTCATGGTCATTGAGCAACAAGTGGGCGGGTCTTGCAAGGCCATTCGGTGTATTTCTGATCATACTTTCTTCAATTCAAGGCCGAACCCTACCTTAGATATTCGAACGTATTTTCTTCTTGATGCGGACAAAACCAGCTGGAAGTGATGTTATCGGTATTTTTGATATACAAATGTTCTTCATATTGTTGTGTTAAAAAGTGTTATATTTTAATGACACCAGAAATTTGTGGTACTGTGTGGCTTTCTCGCTCATGTATGATAGATCTTTTCACTTACCCTGTGAGATTGAAGATCTATCCGCTAACCAAATTAATGACCTGTCTTGTTGGTGTGTTAGGCAAGCATGGAAGAAGCCGGGCACCATGCCTCTGAAGAAGCAATGGAGAAGTACATTGACATAGTTACCGAGTTATATCCAAATTGGGTCGGTGCTGCCACTGTGAGATCAGAATCATTAATACAATTTCTACTTTTACCAAATAATACATTTGCTAGCTCTCATCTTGATTATTGTTGTTGTTGGCTTTCCTATGTGTTGTGTAACAGAAGAAAAGAGATGAAGGGAGCAGTGAAGCACATAATGCAGGCTCCCATGGACCAATGGGGCCTGTATTTAGTAGCTTCATATATGAGGAGGAATCAGAGTCTGATTCGTAAGTATCCTGAGGATTATCCTCTTTGTTGTAGTCCCTTTTTAGCTGGTTATTGACATTCTCCATATTTTATCATAATATTTAGCCCACTAAACAAGAAGGTCACAGAGGAAGGTTATTTCTTGTTGATTTTAGTATTAATTTCTTTTTTGGGAAATTTTACTCTTGAACTGATACAGCATTCTCCACCCCCATCTACACCCACATAGGGAGAGGTCAATTCAATAATGTTGAGTGAAAAAATAGTTACATGTGGAGTTGAATGGCAGTAATATCAAATCAATAGTGATTTTTTTTTCTTATTATGGATGCCTTGGCGCAAGGATGAGTCGCTCTACTAGTGACCTACAGGTCACGGATTCGGGTCGTAGAAACAACCTCTCTGCAGAAATGCAAGGGGAAGGATGCGTACATATATGACCAATCTCCCCCTATCTTGCACTACCGGAGCGCTTTAGCACATGGTGTTTGTCCTTTATGGATCTCAGTCCCTACCGCTTCTTCTCTCAGCAGCTTCCAGGTTCCAACCAGGCCTATATCCAATTTCCCATATTGTTCCTACACCCACTTTAGACCTGCATTGTATGTAGGTTTGACCGGAACATGACATTCATGGAGGGGAAGGTGATACTTCATTTCATTTGAGAGTTTAACTTGTTAGGCTTGCCGGTAAATGTTTTTCTTACATATAGATGATTCTCTCTTTCAGAACCCTAAAGTTATTGAGAACTCTGAGGGTGCTCGGACAACTCCATCCGTAGTTGCTTTCAGCCAAAAAGGAGAGCTATTGGTCGGGACACCAGCTAAACGGCAAGCTGTCACAAATCCAACCAACACAGTATTTGGAACCAAACGTCTTATTGGTAGACACTTTGATGACCCTCAAACCCAAAAGGAAATGAAGATGGTTCCGTTCAAAATTGTCAGGGCCCCTAATGGGGATGCATGGGTCGGCCAATGGTCGCCAGATATTCCCAAGTCAAATTGGTGCTTTTGTTTTGTGAAGATGAAGGAAACCGCAGAGGCCTACCTTAGGAAGTCTCAGTAAACAAGGTTGTGATCACGGTTCCGGCTTATTTTAATGATGCCCAGTGCAAGCTACGAAAGACGCCGCGAGAATAGCGAGCCTTGATGTTCAAAGAATTATCAATGAACCTACTGCAGCTGCACTTTCTTATGGTTTGAACAACAAAGAAGGTCTTGTTGCTGTTTTTGAATCTCAGTTTTGTGACTGTGAATTGGCAGCTGGTTTTAGAGTTTAGATGCCGTTTCTCGGTTGTCCCTGTTATTGGCTAGTTAACTTGTCTAATTATGCTTGTTTTACTGTGTCGAATTTTATTTTTAGGTAGTAAAACTGTTTGTAGGAATAGGTACAGTTGGTAGAAATGGGTACAATTGGTAGTAATCGTAAACTAGATAATATTGATCCGGTTTTGACATGATCGAGTTTAGTCGAGTCATGTAATGAATTGGTAACGCATGGTTTTGCGATATATATGAAATGCGTTAATTTTGTACAATCGATCAGCAGGTTTTGTAATAAATTGGGTACAATTGGTATATAATTGCAGGTTTAGCAGGGGGGTCATAAAAGCCAGAAAAAAAAATAAAAAATTTTGAAGTTATGACACGCAAAAACTGAAATCAGAAAAAGGGGTCATAACTTTTATGACACGCATATATAGTTGTCAGAAAAGGGCGTCATAAAGTGGGTGTCATAAGTGCGTGTCATTGTACAATGACGAACAAATGCGAGTCATAATGAGTTATGACTGGTCCTTCTATGACCAGCATTTGCGCGTCATAAAGGCCCTTTATGACGCCAAATGCGCGTCAAGAAAGACTCTTTTTCTACTAGTGTGTAAGACGAACTATCATGAGGTATAATTGTAGAATTCAATCTAAAGATGTGTTTAGTCTTGATTGAAACAATATGAGATTATTGTTCGGATAAGTATTGTAGTAATGATTCGACCGGTATGGCTTGGGACAGATTAGTGTGTTTATCATAATCGGATAGATTATGCCTTTTCATGTTCGTTTAAAGTTTAGAAGCAATTATCTAGAATCGTTAGTTATATTGGTGTTATTGTATAATTAAGGTTCGGATATTGTGAATTGATCAAGTGAGAGTTCTTCGAGTGGGTTAAAGGTTATTGGAAGTATCGATCCTTGTCGCCATTTCTGAGGCAAGTACCTTAATTTGATTTTTGGTTTAATGTTGATGATTTTGATCATGCATATTGTCATTCATGTTGTTGAACATGAGGTCGTCCAAGCTGATTTGTCATAATGTCGTTCATATTATGATTCATATGTTGTTCATGTTGATGAACATAGTGATTTGCATATGAATATGCATAGTTGTATTATATATGTTGTATTGATCCGATGGGAGCGTGTGATCTATGCTGAGGGCGCTGGATCAGTTGTCCACCTCGTGTTGGTCCGACAGGATCATCTTGGGATCTATGCTGAGGATGCTGGATCATTGGACAGGTTTTTCCACCTCGTGTTGGTCCAATGGGATCATCTTGGGATCTATGCTGAGGGTACTGGATCATTGGATTACCCTGTGTAGTGTTGATGGAATCATGTGGATTCGCATCGTTGTATTCCGGTAGAGGGAGTCCATGGTTTTTGTTTTGCTATGCATTTTTGTTGCATATCTGATTTTGTATAGTTTTGGTACTTGTACTAGCATCGTTTTGCTAACCCCTATGGGGGTGGACATTTGTTTAATGTTTAGGTAGCTGAGGAGCGGGGAAGCAACCACAGTGTCGGCATGATGACGATGGGGCACAGTGATGTTATCCGTCTGAATTGTTCTGGTATTCTGGTTTTGTGTTTAGTACTCGAGTACATGTCTTCTTTATGGTGATTTGAGAATTTTGTAATAAATGGGATTGTTTTGGATGTTTAAACCGGTTACTATATTATACAACTATTGGTGGTATTATTCGTATTGCTCAATATTTCTTTTAATTTAGCCTTGTAAATCCTTATATAAAGGATTTACGGCACTGTAATTATTCTGATTATCTCGGGGTGTTACAGTAGGTGCCATTCTATATGGCGCCTTAGAAATCGGTGTAGCTCCCATCTCTAGCTCGATGGTAAACTCTACATCTTGTTGTGGAGGTAGTCCAGGTAATTCGTCAGGGAACACGTCTGGAAATTCGCTCACAACAGGAATGGATGAAAGCTCTACTCTTCTTCTTCTTTATTCATCGCATAACACCAGTACCCAGTACAACCCTGCTTTAGTAGTTTGACCGCTTTCATAGCTTTGATCACTTTTCCTAAACTTCCTGGTAACCATCCTTCAAATAAGATTTCGAAACCATCTTCATCTATCATCAAAATATTTTTCTTCCGGTAGTTCATAATAGTCAGTAGCGGTTAAGCCAATCGTCTTCGAGAATCAGATCATCTCCTTGAATTTCCACCACGATCAGATTTCAAGGCCAGTCTTTACCTCCAATTGACACAGGAAAATCTCTAGTTTCTAAATTCCCCACAATTCTTTCCCCACTCGGTACCCACAACATAAGGTTCACATTCATGAAAATAAGAAATGTTCAAATGATTAACACAAGACAATGATATAAACGAGTGTGTAGCTCCTGTATCGAACAAAACACTAACTAATTGTAAAAGGATATGAACAGTACATGATGCGACAGCTGCATTCTGATCGCCTGCCCTTCTCATCTCATAAAGGCGTGGAGGAGTGGACCCAGCACTCAATGCTTCTTTTCAGTCGAACTGTCCTCTGCCTCTACCTCAACCGAAATTCTGGGGTGGCTGAAGACTCTGTTGCGTCTGAGGGACACTCACCTCTCTCTGAACTGGATGCGAATTACGATCTCCAAAAGATTTTGCAGCCTCTTTGCAGAACACTGCTCGATGTCCTTCTCATCCACAATAATAACACGTCATAGAGGGAAGTGAGCAATCACGTCGATAATGTCCTGTCCAACCACAGTTAAAACACTTTCTAGCTGCATCTATAATTGCTGATACTGATTTGGAGTTCTTTACACCATTGGATAGATGCGAAGGCCTATTGAATGAATGAAAGAATGACTGAGCTTTGCGGGGCCCACTACTCTTGTGCTCTACAAAACCACCAGAGACTTTCTGTTTCTTGGACTCAGAGAACTTTTACATAGCTGCTTCTTTCATTTCATACGCTAGAGCTTTGTCTTGATACTGGTGGAGAGTGTTGCATTCAAAACCTGATATGTACCTCTGTATCTCCGACTTCATTCTCATATCAAAGTGAATCATCATTTCTACATCGGTTCTGACCAGGTGTCGAACAAATGCCAGCTGCTGATTAAATGTCTTAATCGTTTGAGCCACAGGTACGTCCGACGGTTGCGCGTAGAAGAACTCTCGAACCTTAGCTTCTCTTACCGGACGAGGGCAGTATTAGGCTTCCATTATCAGTTTGAACTCTCCCCAATCGGCATCATGATCAATAGTTCGAATGGCTTCCCACCACTCGGATGCTTCTCCCGTCAGGAAATATTGGGCAATGGGGGCTTTCCAGTTGTCCGGGTAGTTAATCCCTGCAAATACTTTCTCCATCTATCTCAGCCAGTGATCCCATATTGGCGTCTTAGAAAAACCATCGAACTTCGGTGGGTGCATCTTCGCCACCTCATGTAGCCATCTATCTCCTCGATTTCTCAAGTTTGGGATGCCTTGCTGTCTATCTCCAGGCTGTAATTCTACCGCCACTTGCATTCTGTCCACAACTTGAGCAAATTGGGTCATTTGGTTGACCACTTGACGAAGGATGTCGGGAACAGCAGGTTCGGCGTTCCTCTCCACGGTTTGATCTCGTTCATTGTTGACAGACTCTTGTTGTTCGCCAGAACTGTAGTTAGCCTAATCTGACAGTGAATCAGAAATAGAGGGTGAAGCTTCCCTCTCAGCATTTCTACGTTCGCGTCCACGATCGCAACCACGTCCACGTCCTTCTCTCAACATAATGTAAGCATACATACTCAATATACAGGAACTAATATCGTTCTAATGTTCAATTATCAAAAAGGACATAACATGTAAAGGACAAGATAGAGGTTAGGAAACTTACAACCACCGCTCACATGAAGACGTAGGCAGTACAATGATGTTATTCGCGGCCGGTTAACTCAAAAAGACACATCTGAACCCTGATTTAACCCAACGGCCAAGATATCCATAATATTAGCTCCGATACCATATTCTGTAACACCCCGAGATATTCAGGATTATTACATCGCCATAAATGCTTGATGTAAGGATTTACTAGGCGAAGAATTTAGAAACAACATTATTAAATACCAACTGTAAAGTTTATTATTACATCACGAGTATGAAAAGTACAAATCGGCCAACACCCCAATACAAACTTCAAAACACAAACAAAACGACAACGTACTCGAGTACTTTATTAAAATAAAACACAACTGACAAAGCATCTCGACCGTAACATCACTCTGCACCCTCGTTATCATGTTGCTCTAGTGGTTGTTTCCCCATTCTCTTGTATCCTGAACATAAAACAAATGTCCACCCACGAAGGGGTTAGCACAACGATGCTAGTACAAGTACGATAATTGTACACAACGAATTATTCAACATCTCATGAGGAATAAAGACAACAACATCAACGACAACAATAACAACGAGTCTCTACTACGAGAAGACTCACAATGCCGTACACGATATGATAAACATAACATGACATAACAAAATACATATGGTAATTCTGATGATCCAGCGTTCACTGCATAGATCCTAAGATGATCCTGTCGGACTAACACGAGGTGGAAAAACCTGTCCAATGATCCAGCGCACGCTAGCCTAGGTCCCAAGATGATCTTGTCGGACCAACACAAGGTGGACATACAACAACGACACATATGCACGACAACATGTATAACATCAATACATAAAACATAATTAATGTACTTGCCTTTGAAATATTGCAAGAAATAAATACTTCAACAAACTCGACGGCCGATCCTTCGATCAACCGTTCACAAACCTTGAACCTTACACAAAATGAAATAACGACAACTCAACTTGCGTAACAATACTATCACACGAACATTCTAAACGTTCTAATGATGACTGAGTATAATCATCATTGTTCGGCCGATTCCCGGTGAACTACTCAAAGAACACTACGTCGAACGAATACCATACTACATGCGAAATGAATGATCATAATGGGTATAACACGTTGATGTCTACGGATTTCAGCATATACAAATAGTCACAAACCACATTCCAAGGCTGCCCATCAATTCCTAATACATGTATCGGTTATCTAGACGAATTCATAACACGGTAAGTATGTTCAACCGATTTCTAAGTTACTCTCACTTATGATTCTTGTTCTTCCGCAACTAATCTTATCTTGTCAAAGTCTTATGTTCAAAGCAATTGTCACCAACCTAATCACTTCGTTCTAATCATCAATATGAAGACTATCACATCAAAGAAATCTATACAAGGTATGAACTACACTTGGAGAACACCCTCTACATTCATCTTCTTGAATTCATATTCGTCTTGCTGCAGAGCATCTCGGCATCTAGTATGATTTACCAACTTATTTGGATGCAAAAACGGACGTACACACATCCTGCACCACCATATTTTTATAAGAAAAAAAAATCCTCCCCCATTATATGGACAAAGAATAGAAAATCTTGCGAAGATTATTTTTTCCATTATTTTAATTTGATAATGGTTGAATTGGTCTAGAAGTTAAGAAAAAAAATGTTGGAATCATTAATGATTTTAATTTTATTTTGTAAAACTAAATTTCATAGGATCGATCTACGTTTCGAGTATATGATCGTGGTATATTCACTTTCTCTAAACCGATTCCCGGTGAGTGAGAAATAGTGAATTAAAGTTTGTCACTTAATTATGAATTAATAAGGGATGGAATCCTACATTGAATAATGAACCATCATTATTATAGTATATAAGGAGTTACCTTTATGTATGTAATAATTAATGGCACGTGTGTATGGGCTTAAAGCCCACATGCGCGCATACGCGCGCGCCGCCGCCGCCCGCCCGCATCGCCTCAGCCTCGGCCTCAGCCGCGAGCCGCGTGGACCGTGGACCTTGAATCTGGGATCTTGGATCTTGGCAATTGGTCTTTAGGCTGGTCTTTGGGCCTGTTCGTGGGCTTGGCCATGAGCTAGGCCAGTAACCTCCCAGGTGTTATGAGGAGGTGTTAAGGCTGCCTGTTCAAATTCAAAACGGGCAGTAATCACTGCCTTGAATTGTGTAACTCCTGTGTTCAATGCAGGCATGAATGCCTGCATTATGACAGCCTTAAGGGTTGTGTTTAAACCCCTCTGCAGGTGTGAATGGCCTATAAATAGGCATGCATTCCTTTGCTTCTGTACATGCAATTTTCGAAACTCCACCATAAAGCATACAGTTCATAGTTCATAGTATCAACTTCATCCTCGCCTCATTCAAGTTCGCCGGAGCTCGTAGGTCTTGTGGTGCTACTACCTACGAGACGTTGCCGTTTTATCTTTGGGGGCGATACGTCAGAACCGAGAGCACTACCGGGGCGTATTTCGTCTTGCGGATAGAGGATTCCTCGACTTGACATTAGTTTACGGTTTTATAATTTATTTTCTTGTATTTTCAATTCTGTTTCGAGTTTTGTATTTTCATTTCCGTACGAGTTTGTAGTTTCTGTTTTCGAGTTGTAATTTTTGTCGTCCAGTTGTAATTTCTTTTTCCGCCAAGCAAGTTTGTAACAAAGAAATACAACAAACGCAAGACGAAATATCTACTTGCCGAATCCTACAACTGGAGATGACGACTGCTGCTTCCACCGACTCCAACACCACCGCTTCCTTTACCTCCGCAACCGCCGCTTCGAACGTGGAAAACACCATTGCCGCAACCATGTCCAGCATGATGAGCTCAACTACCTCATCAACAACTCCATGGGTGTTTTCGAACCCCTTTCTGAATACCGGTGGATCCACCTCGAGTGGCACCGTAGGTTCCACTTTTAGTGGTACCGTTGGATCCATGTTAGGGTCTAGTGTTTGAGCCTACGGGTTCAACATGAGTGGTTCCTTTTTTGGAACAACCTCGGGGCCAAGGATGATGCCTGCCGCCGAAAAGCCGCCAAAGTTTGGTGGAATCGACTTTAAAAGGTGGCAACAGAAGATGTTGTTCTATTTGACAACATTGGGCTTTGCAAACTTCCTTAAGGAAGATGCACCACAGGCGCCAAGTGCTCAAGAGACTAGTTTCACAGTCCGAGCTGCCTATGACAATTAGCACAATGGAGACTATCTTTGTAAAAACTTTATTCTAAATTCTTTAGAGGATAGTTTGTACAATGTATACTCTGTTGTAAACACATCAAAAGAGATGTGGGAAGCACTTGAAATGAAGTACCGTAGTGATAATGCAGGTACAAAGAAGTTTGTAGTCACCAAGTATCTGGACTACAAGATGGTTGACTCAAGGCGTGTCATGGAACAAGTGCAAGAGTTCCAACTCATCATTCATGATGTCAATGCCGAGGGAATGGTCCTACTGGATGCTTTTACTATTGCAATTGTGATCGAGAAGTTGCCCCCCAGTTGGAAAGACATCAAGGGCTACCTTAAGCACAAGCGAAAGGAGATGACTCTTGAAGACTTGATTGTGAAATTGCACATCGAGTCTGACATGCGCAAAAATAATCATAAACCAAGAGGCCTGATTGATGCTAGGGCCAATCTGTTGGAGCAAGGCGGTCCCTCCATCAAACGGGCTCACCCAAGTGTCCAAAACAAGAACAAAGGGAAGCAACCAGTCAAGAAATTTGATGGCGATTGCTTCAACTGTGGCAAACATGGGCACGCGGCGAAGGACTGCCAGAAGCTGAAGGCCAACAAGAAGAAGAAACATGTTTCCAACATCGCCGAGACTAACGGCGAGTGGAGAGAGGATGACCTTACTGCTGTGGTTACCGAGGAGGTCAACCACGTTGAGAACCAAGTTGGTTGGTACGTCGACACTGGTGCGACCGCCAACGTTGGTGCCGATAGGAGCCAGTTTAAGAACTATCAAGTTGTTGAGGGGAGGAAGCTCAACATAGGGAATCCAGCTTCATCTGAGATTATCGGAGTTGGAGAAGTGGATCTCAAACTTACATCCGGACAGACACTCGCCTTAAATAATGTGCTTCATGTTCTGGATATGAGGAAGAATTTGATCTCAGGCTCTATACTAGTTAAAAAGGGGTTTAACCTAGTGTTTGAGTCAGATAGAATTATCATAAAAAAGTTTGATAGGTTTCTTCGTAAGGGTTACCTCACGGAGGGACTCTTTAAACTCAATGCTTTGGCTATACGCCATGTAACCAAATCTGGAAATGCTAATAAAAATGTTATTGCTTCCTCTTACTTGACTGAGTGTTCTGATTTATGGCATTGTAGATTAGGTCATGTGAATCTAAATTTTTTAAAAAGATTAGTAAACTTAGATTTACTGAAATTAAATGAAGTCAATAGTCAAAACAAATGTGAGATTTGTGCTGAAGCAAAAATGACAAAACTCCCATTTCATTTGGTAAAACATAACACAAAACCCCTTGAATTAATTCACACAGACGTATGTGATTTAAAGTTTGTGCAAACTAGAGGTAGTAAGAAGTACTTTATCACTTTTATCGATGACTGCACAAGACATTGTTATCTTTATCTTTTGAGAAGTAAAGATGAGGCTATTGAAGCTTTTAAGAACTTCAAGAATGAAGCCGAGAATCAATTAGGCTGTCGTATTAAGATGGTTCAAAGCGATAGAGGTGGCGAATATGTAGCCCCGTTTGAGGAATTATGCAACGAGAGTGGTATAATTCATCAAACAACAGCTCCTTATGCACCACAATCTATTGACATTGCTGAACGTAAGAATTGAACTCTTAAAGATATGATGAATGCCTTATTGATTAGTTCATGGTTACCCCAAAATATGTGGGGGGAAGCTGTCTTGACAGCCAACTACATATTGAACAAGATTCCATGCAAAGGTAAGGATGTTACTCCTTATGAGTTGTGAAAAGGTAGAAAACCTTCATACAAATATCTCAAAGTGTGGGCGTGTTTGGCCAAGGTTGAGGTACCTCTACCTAAACAAGTTAAAATCGGACCTAAGACAGTCGATTGTATCTTTATTGGGTATGCACTGAACAGTAGTGCCTATCGGTTTGTTATCCACAAGTCAGAAATACCTGAAATGACTGTGGGAACAACAATTGAATCAAGGAATGCTGTATTCTTTGAAAACATATATCCTTGTAAGGACAATGATAAAGTTGAGAAGAATTCTAGCAATAGAGTTGAAGATGAAGGAACAAGTTCAAAACCTATGGATGTAGATCCAAAGTCACGTAAACGATCGAGATCTAACCTGGAAGAGGTAGAACCAAGACGTGGTAGTAGATTTAGGACACCAAAGACATTTAGACCTGACTACATAACATTCATGTTGGATGGAGAACCAACATCAATCAAAGTAGCTTATGCTGGACCAGATGGGTTGCTCTGGAAAGAAGCCGTTCAGAGTGAAATTCACTCAATTTTACAAAACCAAACTTGGGTTTTGGTTGATTTACTTGAAGGTTGTAAGACCTTAGGATGCAAATGGATCCTTAAAAGAAAGTACAAGGCTGATGGGTTAATTGACAAGTATAAAGCTCGTTTAGTAGTCAAAGGTTTCAAGCAGAAGGAAGGGTGCGATTTTTTCGATACCTATTCACCTGTAACGAGAATTACATCTATTTGAGTGCTTCTCGCGATTACTGCTTTGCACGATCTTGAGATTTATCAAATGGATGTAAAGTCTGCTTTTCTGAATGGTGATCTGTAAGAAGAGATCTATATGGAACAACCTGAAGGGTTTGTAATACCTAGACAAGAGAAAAAGGTATGCAAAGTGGTTAAGTCTTTATATGGATTGAAACAAGCTCCATTACAGTGGCACTTGAAATTTGATAATGTAATGTTATCAAATGGTTTTAAAATAAACGAGTGTGATAAATGTGTTTATATTAAGAACACTAATAACGACTATGTTATTGTGTGTCTTTTTATAGATGACATGTTAATCATGGGTAACAATATACCAGTGATTAACGATACTAAAAACATGTTAAAAAGAAATTTTGACATGAAAGACATGGGGCTAGCCGATGTGATTCTTGGAATAAAAATTTTGAGAAAATCAGATGGGATCATCTTGACACAATCTCACTATGCCGAGAAAGTCTTAAAGAAGTTTAATGCTTATGATAGCTTGTCGGCTATGACCCCAATGGAGTTAAATGTTCACTTGAGCAAAAATCGAGGGGAGCCCGTTGCACAAGAAGAATATGCACGAGTCATTGGGTGTTTAATGTATCTTACGAATTGCACTCGGCCCGATTTAGCTTGCGCTGTGAACAAATTAAGTCGTTACACGAGCAATCCAAGCAAAGAGCATTGGAAA
Source organism: Orobanche coerulescens (assembly GCA_033398695.1). NCBI lineage: Eukaryota > Viridiplantae > Streptophyta > Magnoliopsida > Lamiales > Orobanchaceae > Orobanche > Orobanche coerulescens. Next base: position 52,261,730 of record CM065801.1, on the reverse strand, counting down.
GCTCTTGTTAAAGTATTGAGATATTTAAAGTATACTCAAACCTTTGGGCTACACTATTCGAGATACCCCCCGGAACTTGAAGGGTAATGTGATGCGAATTAGTTATCCGATACGAAAAGTTCTTTTTCTACAAGTGGTTACGTGTTTACCATTGGGGGTGGAACTGTCTCGTGGAAGTCCGCGAAACAAACATGTATAGCCCGATCCACCATGGAATCGGAATTCATAGCTTTGGACAAAGTTGGTGAAGAAGCCGAATGGCTCAGAAACTTTCTAGAAGATATTCCATGTTGGTCAAAGCCAGTACCAGCGGTGATGATACACTGCGATAGCCAAGCTGCTATTGGTAGGGCAAGAAGTAACGTGTATAATGGAAAGTCTCGACATATTCGTCGAAGCCATAATACCGTGAGAAATTTGATCAAAAGTGGGGTTATATCTATTGACTATGTGAAGTCATTGGATAATCTAGCAGATCCGCTAACCAAAGGGTCAAACCGTGATCAAATGAATAAATTGCTAGAAGGAATGGGTTTAAAATCCACAAATTGAGAATTATCATAGTGGTAACCCAACCAAGGTGACTAGAGATCCCAAGAACTTGGTTCAATGGGAGAACTAAGCTATGAGAGTTCGTGTAAAACACTCATCTAAGTTTATTCCCTATAGAGCAATTGAGTGTTGAAAGCTTGCCTAGTGGTGAGGTTACGTCTATGCCTTTTAATGATTCCTAAAGACCTAGAGAAGATTGAGTATGGCAAGATACTCGGTAAAGAATCACCTATATAAGTGAGAAATGGGGGCCACTTCATGAAATACACTTATGAATCCAAAGGGGTGTTCAAGGCCCGTAAATGACACAAAACGTGAGAACGAATGAGGTTGAGGTGTTCAAGTGTTAGCACCATTGTCTCGGTGCACACCGTGGGGGAATAGTTCAAAGCATCAAGCCACTAATCCACCTGTGTACCCGATGATGTTAATTATGGAAGGTTCAAAGTCACGAACTACCTATCCTTATACTTTAACGCCTCTTGAGGACTGAGCTTGAGTCTGCATATTGCATTTGGGCTATTTTCACTCATGTGGGGGATTGTTGGAATCGTTAATGATTTTAATTTTATTTTGTAAAATTAAATATCATAGGATCGATCTACGTTCTGAGTAGATATCGTGGTATATTCACTTTCTCTAAACCGATTCCCGGTGAGTGAGAAATAGTGAATTATAGTTTGTCACTTAATTGTGAATTAATAAGGGATGGAATCCCACATTGAATAATGAACCATCATTATTCTAGTATATAAGGAGTTACCTTTATGCATGTAATAATTAATGTCACATGTGTATGGGCTTAAAGCCCACACGCACCTACACGCGCGCGCCGCCGCCGCCCGCCTCGCCTCCGCATCAGCTGCGGCCGCGAGCCGCGTGCCGCGTGCCGTAGACCGTGGACCTTGGACTTGGATCTTGGATCTTGGATCTTGGCAATTGGTCTTTGGGACTGTTCGCAAGATAGGCCTTGGGCTAGCTTAAAGAATTTTTTGGACAGGCTCAACAATGTAGTTGGGCTCGTATGTGCACATAAGGATGTCCAGGTACATCCCTCAAGTGGTTAAGGAGCTGATTATAGTCTAGGTGCATCCGGACTGTTCAAACTCAGCCAAAAACGGGCAGTAACCTCCCAGGTGTTATGAGGAGGTGTTAAGGCTGCCTGTTCAAATTCAAAACGTGCAGTAACCACTGCCATGAATTGTGTAACTCATGTGTTCAATGCAGGCATGAATGCCTTCATTATGACAGCCTTAAGGGCTATTTGTAAACCCCCCTGCAGATGTGAATGGCCTATAAATAGGCATGCATTCCTTTGCTTCTGTACATGCAATTTTCGAAACTCCAGCATAAAGCATAGAGTTCATAGTTCATAGTATCAGCTTCGTCCTCGCCTCATTCAAGTTCGCCGGAGCTCGTAGGTCTTGTGGTGCTAATACCTACGAGACGTTGCCGTTTTATCTTTGGGGGCGATACGTCAGAACTGAGAGCACTACCGGGGCATATTTCGTCTTGCAGATAGAGGATTCTTCGACTCGTCATTAGTTTATGGTTTTATAATTTATTTTCTTGTATTTTCAATTATGTTTCGAGTTTTGTATTTTCATTTCCGTACGAGTTTGTAGTTTTTGTTTTCGAGTTGTAATTTTTGTAGTCCAGTTGTAGTTTCTTTTTCCGCCTAGCAAGTTTGTAACAAAAAAATATAACAAAAAAAAAATCCTCCCACTGATGTCTGTTAGAGGATCAGGTCTTGAGATGAAATGTGATGACCAACATGCCAAAAGACAATGTCGTCATCTTTTGCACCCTCCATGGTCGCTATGAGGTGGCTCAGTCACCCTGGTTGAGAAGGTTGGGATTTGAATTGGCGGATGTATATGAATAAGTTACGATGGGGCCGATTTTTCTGACAGTGTTTTCGGTTGGATGGCCTGTTGTGTTTCCTTCTACGTCGACCCTTCTATACACTCTGAAAAGACAGTTATTACAGTATTGTAGACCACATACTGGGACCCACCAAGCAGTTTAAATACATTAATCAATCATCATATACCGCAGTATTGAACCACATTATATTACCAAGCACTTCGGTGAGGAGTTTATACAACACTCGACTATAATCGCCACAATACACATGATCCATAATATAAGTATAATCCATATGAAGATGTAGAATATCCAATAGAATACAAAATACAAAAAGTACCAACACAGTGGAAAAAAGTACACGGTTTAACATAACCGGGACAAGAAGACTCGAGCCCCAAACTAACATCCTTCAAACCCTTCGCCATCACAATGCTCTTTCTTTGTTTTGGCTTTACCTCGACCTAAAATACAAATGTTGGGAAAAAACAATGTTGTTTTGATAATTACCACATAGCAAGCTTCATACAGCAAGTGGTTCCAAACAGCAAGCCATCATACAACAAGTAGCTGTTACGAAGCTGTTCATATTACTGTACAATTTATCCTGCATCCGGTGTTGCCTCATCATACAGCAAAAGTATAATTACCTATCATATAGCAAGAAGCTCAAAGCGATATGACACCAAGTATGGAAGTTGTCCTGAATCATTCATACAGCATCATTCCATACATCGTTAGTCAATCAACTTATTGGATACAGCGATCCAACTATAAAGTGTAAAGATATTCAAACACTTATCCAATAGGACTGAAGATCGTTGAAACGGAATCTGCCTTATTCACTAAGTCAAAGACCCGTTTGAAGAGAAGTATATAAATACTGAAGGGATAAAGTATTTAAATACCATCAGATAGATATCTTCAATCAAGGAGCAAAAACCGGATCTTGTCCATCAACACGTTGGAACAGAATATTGGCTCAACGGATCTATTCCCAACAGATCTTTTCAGAAAGCTATTTATACCCTGGAGTTTGAAGATCAGAAAAACAAGAATTCATACAAGCTCACAAGCGATATTCAAACGATCAAAATACTGAATACTTATTATCATCAGATCAAGCTTACAAGAGCAAAATATATTTTTTCCAAGTATCATTCACATCTGAGAAGAAGAAATATACTCAGTCACCAAGAACAGCCATCATCAGCTCAAGAACTTCATATTCAAGCTTTTGTTCTTACCTGGTTACCTTACTTTTACTTTTGAGTAAAAACCTAGTTCTGTGTGAACTAAAGAAGTTATTCCGACCTGTGTGGGATGAATAAGACGAAGCTTTGGAACTGTGTGTGAAGAAGCAAGTCAAGAGTTAGCTTTGACCAATCTGTGTGAACGGTTGAAAGCTGCAGTCTTTGTATCAATCTGTGTGAATGATACGAGGATAGGTTTGATTATAGACACATAGTTGTGTACGCAGTGTTTATAATAAAACGTTTTACTTCTGTGTGGAGGACCAGTGGACATAGTGGGGTTTACCTTGAACCACTTTAAATCTTGTGTTATTTACCTTCTGCAATTTATTGTTTTCATTACTGTGATTATTTTTTAAGTATACACTGCAAACTATCTTTAACAAGACTTCCGCTATGCACTCTAATTTGTAAAACGCACAGCTTGCTGCTTAAACACTTTCCAAGTTGTATTCTGTATACTTAGTGGCCAACAAGTAGTATCGGAGCGGTTGATTCTAAAAAGAATTAGTTGTACTTTTAACTGAATCAGATCCTTAAAATCACTTTATTTTTGAAAACTTCGTTATCTGTCCTATTCTTAGACATGGATACCTCACTGATTAACAAGGTACCAATGTTCTCTATTAACGAACTTGATGACTGGAGAATTAAGATGGAAGCTCATCTTGCTGCCATGCATGAAGAGATGATTTATGTCATCCAAGAAGGCTCCATAAAGATCATGAAGGTAAATCCGGCCGCATGAATTAAAGGCCAGGCTCATTCCGAGATGCTAGAGAAAGAGCGCGAACAATGGACCACAGATGATCGAAAACGCGCCAACCTAGACAATGTTGCTAAGAACGCCCTATTTGTCACTCTTGACAAAGGAACATTCTCGAACGTAAAAAGCTGTAAGACAGCCAAAGAAATCTGGGAAAAACTCCAGATGATTTGCGAGGCTACTGAGATCTCAAAAAAAAAACAAAATTTCAAAACTAACTCAGCAATTCGAATCCTTTGAAATGAAACCAACTTAAACTCTTGAGGAACTTGACCTCAGATTCACTGGCATTGTCGGTGAACTTAAAGCATTGGGCAAAATATACACACAAAAGGAGAAGAATTTAACCCGATGGGACATTAAAACAACAGCTATGCGTGTGTCATGTAATCTTAATGACATATCTACTTTTGACCTCTTTTCTGACCTCAAAGCATTTGAGTATGATATAGACAGGAGAGAGAAAGCTAAAGAATCACCTGCAAGGACTACAGCGTTAGCCGCTGTATCCAAGAGACGGCATAGCATGCCCAGGTCATCAAAGCCTACCCACAAAAGTGCTGACAGCGATGACGACATCCTGTCACAAGATGAAATGGCGCTCCTCATGCATAAGTTCAAGAAGTTCATCAAGCAGTCGGGAAAGACTCCATTCAGGCCCAAGCCTGTTCACCAGGTAAGTACCGAGTCTTCCTCTGGTGATGCTAACCTGTGTTATAATTGCCGGAAACCAGGACATTATGCAAATAAATGTCCTCATCCTAAAGTTCAAAGGTTGCCGAAAGCCGAGCAACAGGAAAAAGATAAAAGAAGACGTGATTGGAAAAACAAGCTCAAGTCCCTGATTGGCGAATCAGAAGCCTCCACCAAACCAACAAAGTCCGAAGAATGTCTATAGGCAGTCACTGATAGTGACTCGTCAGATGATGAATTCGAAGATAAATCATACATGTGCTTCATGGCCAAAGACATACCGGAAGATGAAGATAGCGATGATGAGGTAAGCTCAACCTCAATTACTCCTGCAAATGCATCTCATACCTTTGAAAACATGATGAATGAATTCAAAAATATTTAGAAGGCCCATGAGACATTGAAAAATGAAAACATACAGCTCCAAATTTTTAACCTAGAGTTGAGGGAAGAAAACGACTTGCTAAAATTAAATTACAAAAATATGTCTGTTGATTGTGAAAATAGCAAAGTCGATCACGAAAAACTCATGGAGAGCAATCATCAACTTGCTCACGAACTAAATGAGGCTAAATTTCACAGTGAAAGCAAGACAAATGGTTTTGTTTTGCTCCAAGACAAAATAAAAACTCTCGAAAAATAAGAAGGAGAACTTGAGACCATCTTGAAATCTTTCCAAAAATCATCTAAAAGGATGGCTGAAATTCTAAGCACCGGGCAACATGATCATGATAAAAGTGGCTTAGGATACAACTCATGTTCCAATAAAGGGAAAACTAGTACTGTGTTCATCAGGGGTGTGGAACCTATTCCTGTACCAGAAGATATCCCGAGTCCTGTGAAGGCACCTATTGCACCGCGAACAGCAAAGGCTACCATTCCGCCACCACAGTCATATTTCAGACAGTGGAATCCTCAGCCATTCAGGCCTGTACGGCGTAACCAACAGCATGCTCCCCGAGCATATCAAAAGCGCCAGCAGCCGTTCAGAAAGAAGGATGTACCCAAATATCAAAGGCACGCACAACAGTACTTCCAACAGTATAGCGCACCTAGATATTGGATACAGGAGCCTCGTTATCCATCGCAAAAGCAGGTCACCGCACAGTATCAGCAATAACTTTAGGACTCCAACTTGAGACCCATAAGGCAAGCTGTCAGGACGAAGAAAATGGCTCCACCTCCAAGACGGCATTCGTACTGGATTAATAATAATAACCCTGGATTTTTCATGCATAATAATTATCATGGTTACAACGACTACGTACCTGCCTCACGTAGATACCGCAAAAATGTACCTAAAGTAACCTACAGTAAACCCATTGCTGTCAGGAAAATCTGGGTACCTAAAGGCACTATCACCCATGGACCCAACATTCAAAGGGGACCTAAATCTACTTAATTCCTTTGCCTACAGGACATCTTAGAGAACGACATCTGGTACTTCGACAGCGGATGTTCTCGGCACATGACAGGATACAAAAGCAAGCTGTTGGATTTCGTAGAAGGTCGCGGTCCAAAAGTACGCTTGGGTGATAAATCAAAAGGAAGAACAAGAGGGAAGGGAACCCTGCTTGTGGGAAAATTCAAAGTCACTGATGTAGCTTATGTTGAAGGCTTACAGTACAATCTACTTAGTATTAGCCAGTTCTGTGACAAACCGTTCTCGGTGAAATTCTATATAGATCACTGGAGATTCAAGAACATCCTAACCAAAGAAGTTGTGCTCACATGAAGCAGATCAGGTAATATGTATACTGCTGACTGGATCCCTACGAGCTCCACAATTCCGTATTTTGTTGCCAAAGGCATTGCAGATCTAAGCTGGTTATGGCACAAGAGGTTGTCTCACATCAACTTCAAGATGATCAACAAGCTCTCCAGACAGGGAATGGTTATAGGACTGCCCAATGTGTCATTCCATAAAGACAGCGTATGTGGACCCTGTCAGAAAGGCAAGCAAATCAACACCACCCTGAAGAGCAAATCCTACCTTTCCACTCACAGAGTTCTAGAAATGCTACACATGGATCTCTACGGTCCTGTAGACCTGGTAAGTTTAGGAGGTAAGAAATACTGTCTCGTCATTGTTGATGATTATTCTAGGTATGCTTGGACAATCTTCCTAAGCAAGAATAAGGAAACAACATCAAAGCTGCCCGAGCACCTGAAAAAGCTTCAAAATGAGAAGGGGTTGAGTATTGTGTCCATTCGTTCTGATAGTGGTACTGAATTTACTAAACACTTTATAGAGCAATACTGTTTGGAAAATAGGATACATCACGAATACTCAGCTGCCTACACGCCTCAACGAAACGGCATTACCGAGCGAAAGAAAAGGACACTAAAAGAAGCAACAAGGACCATGATTAAGTTGCCACATCGTTTCTGGGGCGAAGCCACCAATACAGCGTGCTACACACAAAACCACTGTATCATCAACAAACACCACAACAAAACGGCATACAAGGTATGGAACAACAAAACTCCATTAGTTTCGTACTTTCACATTTTTGGATGGAGATGTTATGTTTTGAACAATGGGAAGGATCAACTTAGAACCTTCGATGAGAAGTCGGATGAAGGAATATTTGTTGGATATTCCTCTGTGAGCAAAGCTTACATGATCTTTAATAAAAGGAAGCTGATAATTGAGGAATAAGTGCATGTCGTGTTCGACGAATCTCATCATGATCCTATAGGAGTAGAGGATCTCACTCAGAATATCCAACAACTCACCATTGATAACCCTACAACTCCTATAGAGCATGTCGTTGACTTAGAAATCAAACCCGTAGTTGTAAGAACAGAAGTAGATGAAGCTGATGTTGTAAAAGCTGAAGCTAAAACTACAACAACTCAAGATACAGTACGGAACGCCGAATTAGAACCCGACAGAAGATGGTTGAGAGATCACACTCAGGAGTTGATCATAGGAAATATTGATGCTGGTGTATCTACTCGTAGGAGAATACAGAGTACACAAGGAAATGTACTATGTACGCAAGAAGAACCCGAGTATTAGATATCTCCATTTCATGTATGGAAGTCTCTATCTGAACATAGAAGACTTAACATGTGCACTATCGCTGTATTCTTAGCTCAATCTGAACCTGTTTCCACCAAAGAATCTCTAGACAATTCTCATTGGATTACATCCATGGAAGAAGAGCTTAATTATTTCGAAAGAAATAATGTATGGTATCTACGCATCAATCCATAATTGGAACAAAATGGGTATTTAGAAACAAGAAGGATGGAAATGGACTCATTATCAGAAACAAATCTCGTCTAGTTGCACAAGGCTATAGACAGGAAGAAGGCATAGACTACGATGAAACTTTTGCCCCTGTTGCCAGACTAGAAGCCATTAGGATATTTTTAGCCTTTGCCGCCCATAAGAGCTTTCTTGTTTATCAAATGCACGTCTAGAGCGCATTTCTGAATGGAGAACTTGCCGAAGAAGTCTATGTTGAACAACCACCAGGGTTTGTCAACACATAAGGCGAAGACCTTGTATACAGGCTAAGGAAAGTGTTGTATGGACTTAAGCAAGAACCTAGAGCGTGGTATGAGACCATGTCCCTGTATCTAACCGATAATGGAGTCGAGAAAGGTGCTGTGGACAAGACCTTATTTAAAATACAGGAAGGTGATGACCTCCTGATGGTTCAAATATATGTAGACGATATTATATTTGGTTCAACTAACCTTGCTTTATGTCAAAGGTTCTCTCATCTCATGCAAAGTAAATTTGAAATGAGTATGATGGGAGAACTTAGTTATTTCCTAGGATTGCAGGTAAAGCAGTTGCCTACATGGATATTTATTAACCAGGAAAAATACAGCAAGGAGCTTCTCAACAAATTTGGGATGAATAACTCCAAATCATCGTCAATCCCCGTGAGCACTTCCGTGCAAATTAGTGCTGACGAAGCTGGAAAGACGGTTGATCAATCACTCTATAGGAAGCTAATTGGCTCACTTCTGTACCTAATGGCTAGCAGGCCCGATATCCAGTTTGCTGTAGGAATGTGCGCGATATCATGTAGCACCTAAAGAATCACACTTCACAACCGCTAAACGAATCCTGAAATACGTCAAAGGAATAGTCGATGTAGGACTGTGGTATCCTAAAAAAGGCGGATTCGATTTGGTTGGCTACAACGACTCGGATCTCGTAGACTGCAAGCTAGATAGGAAGAGTACAAGCGGCACTTGTCACTTTCTTGTACCTAGACTTGTATCTTAGTTCAGTAAGAAGCAATTAGCAAACTCGCTTTCCACAGCAGAATCAGGATACTATGCTGCTGGTAGTTGCTGTATGCAGATCCTTTGGATGCAACAACAACTGTCAGATTATGGAATTGAAGCCAAACAAACACCCATTATGTGCGACAATACGAGTGCAATTGCAATAACGCACAACCCTGTATTGCATTCGCATACTAAGCATATCCATATGAAGCATCACTTCATTAGGAATCATGTTGAGAATAAGGATGTTCGGCTGGATAAAGTTCATACAGATATCCAGTTAGCTAACATCTTTACCAAGCCTCTCGGCACAGCAAGATTCTGTATGCTTCGACAAGAATTGGGTTTGCTACAGCCTGACTCCCTGTAAGTTTTTAATGCTTTTACTTAACAATGAGGGGGAATGCTGTAAGACCCACGAATAAAGTATCCGCCGTTAATTATATGTACACTCAGACATTCCGAACAGCACTGTAGGACATATAACTATCCTACAGCTGACGTGTGTAATAATTAAGGGGGAATACAGTATAACCCATGAATACAACAGTAATCCAAAAATTGTTGTATGGAATTGAGTCCCATATGTACCTTTTAAGGGGGAACGCTGTATGTACGCGGATACAGCATATATTATGGAATTCAATTAGTATTATATTCTAATATATTATTTATTTTAAAATAGATTTGAGTCCACGTGCCCTGTTTTATATCAAACGTCTTTTGCATTAAATGCTTTGCACGACATCTGGACTATTTTATCTCAAACGCCGTGATTTTTCGAATTATTTTATAATTATGCACCGCTGTTTCGGGCAATAAGGGAAGATGATATGTCAGGTGTGGGACCCGCTCTCATTTCAAAATAGGATGAATAAGATGTACCCATTACGCTCAGTCCATCATGTTCTTTCATTTTAAACGACGGTTCACATCCCTTAAATCTGACCTTTCACTGTCTGGAAACCCTAAGTCTTTGCACCGCCCACTATAAAAGGACTGTTTCTGCCCCTTTTGACTTTTTACGCTTTCTGCAAATTAAACGAGTCTTTGAGCAAACAGACTACATCTCTATGCAAATTTTACTGCGGTTTTCTTTGAATCTAACTTACTTCTCTTCAAGACACTACTATGGCATCATCACAGACTTTCTCTCCATCTCTCAAGAAGACTGCCACCATCATCGACAGAAGGATCTTTGCCATATCGGTGGTTGTTGAGCATGTTCATGCTTAAGGAGATGATGTCGAATCCATGAAGATCATCGTTTCGAGGATTCATCAACAAGGCCTCTATCGCCTTGGAAGTTACACCACTGAGCTCTAAAATGCTCAAATGGTTGAGGAATTTTACCTCAACGCTGCTGTCCGTTTCTTTTCTCTTGTACAGGAAGGAAACAATGCCGACATCACTACTATTGTCCGCGGAGTGGAGATCCGTGTTGACCAAGACATTCTGCAGAATCTTTATAGGCTCCCTGCTGATGGCTTGTCCATGGAGGAACTTGAGACCTTTGGGTCCCAAGAAGTCCTAACCAAATACTATGGCTTATTCACTAGTTCAGCATCAGTCGAAACGGTTCATTCTTCTTGCCAGAAGAAATGTTTCTACCTTCCCTTTGTTTACTTACACAATTTCTGTTGTCATGTAATTGAAAACAGAACAGGTGCTTTTGAGATGTTCACCAATTTGAGGTTCAGGATGATGGTCGCCATCATGACCTGTGAGAAGGTCAACTGGTGTCGGATTGTTCTCAAGAGGTTGCAAGAAGAAGTCGTTAAACCTGCCTCTCAGAATAAGTCTTTTGGTCTGTTTCTAAACTATATTCTGACCAAGTTCGGTGTTCCGCAAGCAAAGGATGCTAAGAAGATTTACTCACGTAAGTACATTGGAGGAACCAGGCCCTCCGTCTTCAACAAAGACCATCTGATTGCGACAAGGCCTTTTGTCTGCACTCTGCCCCTCTCTGCTGATCCAAGGGACGTAACTTCTAAGCCCGAAAGTGAGGAGCCCTCAAAGAAACAAAAGATATCTCACAGCAAGTCTCCCATTCCTGGTGATAAGTCGAAAAGGAAGATACAAAGGCTTTCCAAAATTAAGGCGAAGGTGCAACCTACTATATCAAACCCCCAGGGCGCAACCCCTGTGGAAGAGATAGCTGCTACTATGTAAACAGTAGATCCCAAGCCATTGGCAGCAATGATGGAAATACAACAATCTGCCAACTTAAAAGACTCTGGCGAGTCGGCTGCCTATTTGGAGCCAATAGTCACATCCCCTGTATGGGATCCCTCTCCGATACAGGCTCCCACACCTGTATTGAAACCCTCGCCTACATCGGACCCATGCGCTATACGCAGCCCCTCTCCTGACTCTATTATTAACAGAACCCTATTATCTGTGTAAATTGAACAGGCATACGGCCATTTTGTTCATTGGAAAGCATACAGGCTTGCTCCGTACGAGACTTTGTACAATTGGAGCGATTGGAGTAAAGAAGAAAAGTTTTTTCTGGAGGTGACCGACTCTCAGAATGTTGAAGTCCTGATCCAATGGGATAACCTTTGCCGCAAAGAGCTAATTTAGAGCCATCTAATGGACAAAGCTGATGCTCGAAAGAAAGGGAAATCTCTGTCCATAGAAACACTTTCTATCAGTCCACAAACTGACCACAACTCAGACGACGACGACGCCTTCCAGGCTGGTCTGCGGATGAGCCGTGAAGAAGCAAGAGAACATGAGTTTTCAAGGACACATCAACAGGGAGAATGGACATCATCTCTCCATCAGTCCCCCTTCCAAACAGCCAGAATATGTTCAAGACATTGAGGATTCAGTCCCTCGTATCGCGGAGGAACAATCGGTCTCACAACAGACACCCGAGCCTGCCACCGACAACCAAGCCCGCGCCATCCCACAGGAGGAATTAGTCCCTCTGTCTGAGCAGGCGGAAGCTAAGAGACAACAAGAGGATTCAGTCCCTTATGTACCCATGTCTACAGAAACCACTTTGGAATAGGAAGAAATAGTTCCCCTTGTCGCCGATCAAATCGAACAGCCGCAATATGAAACAGCCCCTGCTGCCCCTGCACCTTCACCTGTTGAAGTGGAATCCAATGACGGTTTCTTACCTGAGGATGAACTACAATGGCCACGATATCATGTGGTCGTCAGACAGCTAAATGGAGCCAACGACAATGCAAAGCCCGATTCCCCCAGAACAGTAGAGAGGAAAGAGCAACGGTATGCTTTGGGCCGCTAAATTGTTTTCCTACAGGACACCATTAATGCCCTGCACACTGTTGAGAAGGAAATTAATTGGTTACATGAGACTGCTATCGATGAAATGACTGGTGTCAAACGCGAAATCTCCCAAGTGTAAGAAGCCTTTCGCATTCTGCCCACCGTCATGAGGCAGCTCTCAATAAACTACAACAGCGCCAGGAGCAAATCCTTTTGGAAGAACAAGCCAAGCTTCATATTTTTGAAACCAAGACTGCATCAGCCCTTGTTGAGACAGGATCCCACCTTTGAGGCCACGACAAAAAGATTGATGACATGTCACTAGTGCTCAAATCACTAGTTGATAGAATGTCAAGCTTTGAGACCAAACAGGACGACGCACTGAAAATCCTGGAATGCCTAGATGAGAAGGTCTCTTAACTTGATGAGGCCAAAAAGGGGGAAGAGGCTAGGGAAGTTGCAAAGAGATTAAGGCTTGAGCAAGAAAGAGAGATGGAAGCTGCATTAGAAGACAGCATTATTGCAGCAATCTCTAGATTATCATCTCTTGCTCACACTGTTAGGATACAAGGAGCTCGTCCAGAATTCCATGACCCTAAATTTCCTTGGAAAAACCTCGTGCAGAAGCCGTAAATGATAAATCTCCTGGCCAACCGACAGCCAATAGCCGACGAGATAAAGGATTGGAGGAAGAATGAACTGTTAAGATACTTTGTAGTTCTTATCAGGGAATCCCCCATATTCAACAGTTGTAAGACGCTGCAGGAAGCTGCCGAGGAATTCAAAAAGAGGTTGGACAAAGGAACGCTCCCCCTATAGCAAAAGTTAAAATCCAAACACAGGAAAGGAGATCCGGTTACCCACCTGGAAGACTGGATCCTTGTTGTCGATAAATCAGCTGAAGGAAGAGCTCTCTACTTAAATCGAAATAGGGATGCCTTGCAAAATTGGTGGAAGGGAACCAAGAATTATCCAAGCAGGCCTTGGACACATGATGACTATAGGAGTTAGCATGTAGGATCTTTCCTGTATTTTAATTCTGAAACAACAAAAATTTTGTATCTCCATTTTTTCTCAAACTTGTAATCTTCGTTCTTCATCAATAATATATATTTTTGTCTTGAAAGATTACAACTCGTAATCTACTGTGTTTCTGTATGATTACGAAATAAATTCATTTGCTAATAACAAGTATGAAAACTTGTTAAGAATATAAGTTGTTAGAACTTGTCTGCGAACAGTTCATAGGTCAAGTTGTATTCAACTAGATTACACTGTAAGATTGTGCCTATGCGCCAATCATAAGTTTAAGTTGTAAAAATACTTTGCTGTTAGACACTATTTTTTTTTGAACTTGCTTGTGAGAAGTTCATACTTTTAGATTAAGTGATGAAGACCAGAACATTCGACAGAAGATCAAGAAGAAAGCCTCTCGAAACAAAGATGTTTCAAAGGTTTTTGGCATCAAGGTTTTGACATCATCAAGAGACTTGGCAATTATCAAAAAGGGGGAAATTGTTGGGAAAAACAATGTTGTTTTGATAATTACCACATAGCAAGCTTCATACAGCAAGTGGTTCCAAACAGCAAGCCATCATACAGCAAGTAGTTGTTATGAAGCTGTTCATATTGTTGTACAATTTATCATGCATCATGCGTTGCCTCATCATACAGCAAAAGGATAATTGCCTATCATACAGCAAGAAGCTTAAAGCGATATGACACCAAGTCTGGAAGCTGTCCTGAATCATTCATACAGCATCATTCCATACAGTATTAGTCAACCAACTTATTGGATACAGCGATCCAGCTGTATAGTGTAAAGATATTCAAACACTTATCCAATAGGACTGAAGACCGTTGAAATGGAATCTGCCTTATTCACTAAAGTTAAAGACCCGTTTGAAAAGAAGTATTTAAATACTGAAGGTATAAAGTATTTAAATACCATCAGGCAGAGATCTTCAATCAAAGAGCAAAAACCGGACCTTGTCCATCAACACGTTGGAACAGAATATTAGCTCAACGGATCTATTCCCAATGGATCTTTTCAGAAAGCTATTTATACCCCGGAGTTTGAAGATCAGAAAAACAAGAATTCATACAAGCTCACACGCGATATTCAAACGATCAAAAGACTAAATACTTATTATCATCAGATCAAGCTTACAAGAGCAAAGTATATTTCTTCTAAGTATCATTCACATCTAAGAAGAAGAAATATACTCAGTCACCAAGAACAACCATCATCAGCTCAATAACTTCATATTCAAGCTGCTGTTCTTACCTGGTTACCTTACTTTTACCTTTGAGTAAAAACCTAGTTCTGTTTGAACTAAAGAAGTTATTCCGACCTGTGTGGGACGAATAAGACGAAGCTTTGGAACTGTGTGTGAAGAAGCAAGTCAAGAGTTAGCTTTGACCAATCTGTGTGAATGGTTGAAAGCTGCAGTCTTTGTATCAATCTGTGTGAACGATACGAGGATAGGTTTGATTATAGACACGTAGTTGTGTACGCAGTCTTTATAATAAAACGTTTTACTCCTGTGTGGAGGACCAGTGGACGTAGAGGGGTTTACCTCGAACCACTTTAAATCTTGTGTTATTTACCTTCTGCAATTTATTGTTTTCATTACTGTGATTATTTTTTAAGTATACACTGCAAACTATCATTAACAAGACTTCCGCTACGCACTCTAATTTGTAAAACGCACAGCTTGTTGCTTAAACACTTTCCAAGCTGTATTCTGTATATGTAGTGGCCAACAACAAACAACAAGTATTTTATCCAAAAACACAAGGTCAAATACACATGATAATAACTCTCAAGATGTTATACGAATCATATACTCCCTCTCATTCACCGAAGTTGTTACGTTTTCCTTTTCGGTCCCGTCCACCGAAGTTGTTTACATTTTCTTTTTTGGGACAACTTTATATAATATATTTCTATCGTTACTTTACACTACTTTTCAAACTCCCCTAAAACTCCTTGTCCAAAAGAAACGTAATAACTTCGGTGAATGGGAGGGAGTACAATATATCTCAATGAAACAATCTGGCCTTCGAACAAACCCCTCGGGCGTATGAACAACTAACCACAACCGCTGGACATACCCAATCAAGCATGGTGTATGAACGACCAATAATATGGCTCAAAGACCGATATCACAGTACGCCTGACCCAGAAATATGTCCATGGACATGTCCACCCCATATATGAAATCCTCAAAACATACATGTGATAATGTACCTAATTAGTCTCACGAAGTAACTGTCTCCTGCACACAGTCCAATATGGAAACATCCACACATGACTATATGTGTCCGACTAAAAATCCTACACATAACCAATCGGTACACACATGTGACTTCAAAAATGCCACAGTCCAACATGACAACAAAAAGCTCACATAATCAACATATCCAACAAGGATCAAAGAAACTCATCGAAATAGAACAACGATCGCCGAGATCAACAATATCAAAGATAGTGAACATGGGATTACAATCCCACGACAAAATGATCGGCATGATCAACAGTAATACCTCGATATGAATCGTAAATTCATAAAGCATTGACATGTACATGAAATGTACAACATTCGCAAGAATCACTATCATTATAACCAAGCAAGATAACTTACCTCAAAACTGAAGACGAACAATAGTTCTTCCTCGAAAGAACAAATGGTGTCCTTCGACAATCAGAAATCACTCAAGCAACCTCGAATGAAACAATTCATTCCATACCAATAATCTGGAAACTAAGTTTTAACGACTCATACACACTGCTACCCTCAACTTGGTAACCCAACCACTTCGAATAATTCATCCCAACACATATAAATAATTATATTGAATTTATTGTAAACTATCTTCAAATATTTATAATTAAAAACCATTAAATCTTGTGAAAAACCAATCACAATAACTAAACCCCGGCGGATAACATCAAGTGCCAAACTCAACAACATTGTCTATGATTATTCCTCCCTTATGATGAGTTCTTCATGTGCATAACCCACACTCAAAGTGTTCTTCAACATAAATCCAAGAAACTCAAGTCACAATCATATACATATTGTAATCACACACACACACACACACACACACACACACACACACACACACACACATATATATATATATCATGATTATATACCCAACAACATCATGATCCATCTTGAAACAAAATTAAAAGATGAAAAATAATACCTCTTGGATAACTGGATGAAACCTACGGTTGAATCCTCTCCAAATCACTTCCCAAACTCACCAAATGTGATATAGAATCACTCACAATAAGACTCAAGTGTTGAGATCTCCTATAATCCTCTCCAATAAATCTCTATAGAAAATGTGAAGAAATAGTGAATGGGTATAAAAAACCCAAGTTGCACATATATGTACTGTCATGAGGTATGGTCGTATCTCTAAAAGTTATGGTCCTAACTCCCCCACAAACGGCCGTATGTACACCATATAAGGCCATGCCTTGCACAACTATCATCCACTCACATCGAAGGCCAACAGCTATACGACCGTACCTCAATCACATACGACCTTACAATAATATCCATGCACGCATATGGGCGTACTAACCTTACTTCGAAAACTTACGAAACCAACAGACATATGCATATGGCCGTAGAGTTGCCCAGAAGACCCGGACCCAGCGGTCAACCCGTCGACCCGGACCCGGCGGCCCCGTGTAGGACCCAGACATGGCCTACCCGTCGGATCCGAGGATCCAGAACCGTGGTATACACGGGTGGGGTCCGGGTCCTATATTTTGTGACCCGTCGACCTGTTGGGGAATTTTAAAAAATAAATTAAAAAACTGACCGTTGGACCCTGTGTAACACCCCCAAACCATTTGGGAATATTACAGCGCCGTAGACCCTCTCCGCGAGGATCTACCAGGCTAAATACAAAAAAAATACATCGCATTACAAGTCGACATGGATACATAATGAACCATTAGACCGATTTGGTCTTTTATCACAATACAACACATTAAACATACATAACTCGAACTCATAACTCATACCTACGCAGGGGTTGGAATACATCAATATACCCATAAAACGGGAAGACTACACAACGGAGAGCCAAACACTGAGACTCTACGAAAAATACTCAACGAATGGTCATCACGTGATTAGTATCATCGTCTTCCATCATCCTTCGTACTGATCTTGTGATTCGCTCCCTAGCAACCTGCAAGTACCTGGACGCAATACAGACATCCACCCCTCGAATACTCGGGGATGGGCAAAACTCCACTGTTTTGCTAGTGCAAGTATAAATTACAAATACAATCCATACATATCATACTCCAAGAATATAATAATCATAAACATGCTCCTCGAGATAAGTCACTTGATCAAAACAATTCAAATCATGAAAGGTGGGGATGAAACCCGTATACATCTTACAAAACATTTAAGACCTCAGGAGTTTTGAAAACATTTGGAATTTTAGAGTTCTCAAGCCTTTCGAAACCATTTAGGGACATAGCCCCAAAAGTCATTTACCCAAAATACGACAATGATAACAACACACAGGGTCCATGCATACCATTACGGTCACAAAGCACGGGGTCCACGACCTGATCATACCATTCCGGTCACAAAGCACAGGGTCCACGACTCGATCATATCATAACAGCATGTTTCCACAGATTACTCGTGTCCCGTGCTAGCAAGCCATAGACCTCATAGGATCCCGCAGACCATACCCGAGTGAATAACCAACAGAAAAACCATACCAAATCACATGTCACCGTAACAACAATCACGCGACCATAATCATATATACGTTCATAGTTATCTCGGCATCACACTAACAAGATACGAACCTCGTATGCTCCTACAGAACATACACGATTGACAACCCATGACACGTACATCACATAACCAAATCACAACCATAAGTTATCCCGACATCGCATTAACAAGCTACGAACCTCGGAGTCCCCGCAAGAAATACTCGGATTGGATAACCCTACAAGTTATCCCGGCATCGGGCTAGCAAGCCACTAACCTTGGAGTCCCCGCAAGACATACCCATTGGATAACCCTACGGTTCCGCCCGACCCATACTAGCAAGTATGAATCCCGAAGATTCAACAATCTTACCCGGTGGCACATCACTCACAACAATCACCCAACAATCAATTATCAAGCCAAACAACATTAAGCATCACAACCTCCTTTCAAAGGAGTAACAATTAATATCACAACATGTCACCTTCTCACCGAACAAGTACACGTATCGATGCACAATCCTCGGCAAGTCATCATGGTCTATTATATTCACGAAGTATGGTTATAACATCTATCAACATACAACACATACTCACATGTTCCAAAAACACATTTATCCACGAATCATACGAGTTATCTTGAAGAAAACCCTTTTTATAAAGAATATACCAATCTTTTTTAAAGTTCATTAAAACATTCAAGTTCCACAAATAATCAATTATCAACTATCACGTCAATGAAACACGATGTGTATGGGCAAGATACTTGCCTCGAAACTACGAGCATCCAGACAACAAACGGATGAGATTGAGCAGCCCTCGAACTTCCAAAAACGACCAAGAATCCGGAAACCCACGAATACTACGAAAATAACACCAACACGAATCAATAACACTAATCAAAACCCGAATCAACACTAAGAACAACAAGGATCTAAGGGTTTGTCAAACAAATCAAGAACTATGTTCCGAGTTATATAAAATCATGAATGAGTTCAAAAATCCGAAGTTCATGACCAACACAACAAGAATTACATAATCGATTCATCATCTTCGGATTAAATCGAAGAACCAAGAAGAAACCCCCAAAATTCAAGAACTAGGGTTCTAAGAAGAGAATACCTGGATTTGGGCCAAGAAGATGATTAGATGATTTTAGACATACATAAATCCACCTCAAGATGAAGCTTGATAATTAAGATCACCCAGAATCACCTATGGAACTCAACCCGACGGAAAAAGATGAATGAAAAAGGAGAAATGATGATATAAAGCTACTGTCCAGTATTTATACTGGACAGTTATTAGCGTGCGCTAACCAGACAGCATTAGCGCGTGCTAACGGGTCAACGCCCAAAACCTTCCGCCTGTAACACTGTTAGCGTGCGCTAGCCAATATGCGTAGCATGTGTTAACGAATCACGAATCAAGTCCAGTAGCTCCTGGTCAGATCTGTACCTACCAGGTAGCATGCGCTAGAAAGAACAATTAGCGTGCGCTAAGCAGTTGATAGCGTACGCTAGCTACCAACCTTAGAGTGCGCGAACGATATTTCAGTTCCACTCCAGTAGCTCCTGGACAGCCCCTGGACTGCCAGTTAGCGTGCGCTACACACCCGGTAGCGTGCGTTAACAATGGCACAGTAGCGCTACACCACAAGCGGTAGCGTGCGCTACACTGAAATGAGTCAAAACTCAAGCAATGATCATGAACGGAAATCAAAGACGTGTCAACTCATGACACGACCATACGTGGCATAACAATTCAAAGACATAGGCAACGCCAAATCGATAACCGGCAAAAAATCTCAACAAAATTGGAACAAAGATCTCGGGTGTTACACCCTACGGGTCCAAGGGATTTATTTTCAAATTTTTACCAAAAAAAAAATCAAAAATTATATCTATAAATACTCCCCAACCACTCTATTTTTTCACACCCACTTATTCTAATCTATATATCTCTCAACTATTATTGCTATAATCTTTTTTCTCTCTCTTTTTACTATCATTTAATTATTATGTCGAGCTCTGATAAGGGAAAGGGTTGCTATGTTTCCCAAGAAATTCAAAATGTCCAAGTTTGAATGAATGGCACTTTGAGAAAAATCGAAGAAACCATCTGGCATAACTATTCGGGAGCCTCAAAACCAACCTCCACTCAATTTTGAAAATAAAAGTCAAGAAGATGAATATGATGCTATACATGAAAGTATTTATTATGATAGTACAACAACTACTAGTGAAGATGAAGTCGACCCTCGGGTATTTTGACGAATCTCGAATCGTCAACAACTACATAACATTGAAAAAGAAATGGAGCACAAAATTGATGAAGCTATGTTAAATCAAACATATGCAAAGTTTGAGCGCATTCTTCATGGTGTACCAACTCCGATGCAAAAATCAAATTCGAAGCATCCTACGACAAGCCAAGATGAATAATAACCCCTTTATGTTGAAGAGTTATCCCACATCTCCTAAAGTTTTATTTCATTGTTGTTTTATTATTTTCAAAATGGATGCTTGTAGTAAATCCTAAAGATTGGGGAATGATATTTACAAGTATTCATAATATTTGCTTGATTAGTGCTGTTTTATCTCCCAATTTGAATTTAGCTCAAGTACAACAGTCACTTGAAATTTATTATAATATTCTAAAAAATTGGGTTTTCCTAATATTATGGATAGTGTTGAGAGTCAAACTTTGTTGAAAATATTCCTGATGTTGAACAAGTAAAAATTGAATTAAAAAATAGTTGTGAAACTCTTTTTACTGAATATTTAGCTAAATATAGAGATAGGATTCAAAATAAAAAACAAGAACTATGACTACCAATACATTTAACATAGAACTAGAGAGAACTCCAACTAACTCATTTCAACAACAACTCTATAATATAGCAAGAAATGGGGGTAGTATTGTCGGTCAAAGAAATGACCTTAGTCGATATTATGCAACTAGTGTCGTGGCCGAGGATAACAATGCAGGTACACTTGATCTGTTAGATTGGTGGAAGAGAAGGAGAACCGAATTTCCCATACTTTTCATTATGGCACAAGAAATTCTTGAAAAGCCCGCATCCATAGTCCCCGTTGAGAGTGCTTTCAGTGAAGAAGGCTATATGTTGGACGAGCAGAGATCCCGAATGACGCCAAAAATATCGAGGCTCAAATGATGCTTAAAGACGTAATAAAAGTCGAGTTACGAGGTCAAGAAAATAAGTGGGATGACCTATTAGTGTGCCAAGTTACCTATCAAGAAGGCACTACTGAAGGAGAGTCTAGTCAAATGAGTCAAACCAACGATCAAGACGATGACGACATCGACTTCGACTAAAGGTAAGTAAGGTAAGTCAGGTAAGTAAAACAACTACGTAGGGCTTTGATTCCTCACAAGGATACATAAGCTAATTTTAAGTGAAAACTTAAAATTAAATACAAGCCCATCTTTTTTAATTCTTTTTTAAGTAAAAGAACTACGTAGAGCTTTGATTCTTCACGGGGATATGTAGGTAATTTAATTGTAAGTGAAATTTAAAATTAAATACAAGCTCATTTTTTCTAATTGTTTTCTTTATTCATTAGTTGCTTTTCGTGTATAAAATGATGATAAATAAACTTTTATAAATACTTTTTCTAAAAAAAATAACGGGTCAAACCCGTGACCCGGCAGGTCGGAACCCGACCCGTGGCCGACCTGTGAACCCACCAACCCATACATTTCATATGCACGGGTGGGGTCCGGGTCCTGGTCGGACGACTCGTGGACCCAGCCGGTCGGACCCGAACCCGGACCCATGTCTGGCCACCTCTATAAGGCCGTAAAGTGGAGCACATACGACCATGACATAAGAAACATACAGTCATACCCCAAGTTATGTATGCCCGTGCAAGCACAACATATGGTTGTAACTCTCAATCTGTACGGTCGTACTCTACATCCCACGGAAAATACGAACACAAACCAGTAGTTCCAACGGACTACATACGAGCATATAGTATGACTATACGGCCGTATAAACCTAATGTGTGGGTGTAAATTTCAAAATATGCTCGTAGTAATCTATGTCAAATCTGACGCTGGAAACACTACGATATGGTCGTACTATAATCAACATACGATCGTAACAATTGCCAAGCACCTGTAATACTCGGCTGTAACTTTTTATTTTTGTCCTGTTATATTGTACATACTTAGTTGGAATTGTAAAAGTGTTGTTGTATTGTATTTGGATTTTTATAATGTATATTATATTAAGATATTTCAGAATTAAACTATTCATCTTTGTCATTATTGTTGATTGGACGTTGCATGGTGAGTTGTGAATTTGGCTAAGTGTATTAGCCCTAACATATGCTACATGCAGTAGCTAGCATATACTATCATAACAGGTGTTACATACGCTAGGTCATTCTTATTATGGACGTAATGAAGGTAATCAGATCACATCTAACTTTCAGCATGTAGGGCCAAGCATGACTGGAGTATTTTGGCTTGATTCAGATAGATGAGTCACATTATGTATGCTATGCTTCGTTGTTAATGTACATAATGATGGGGTTTTTACGTACGCCCATTTTGGCAATATACGTAAGGCAAATTATGAAGTGAGGGAGTAGCCCCTGGAAGGACTAGCGTACACTACGTATAGAGGTTAGTTGCGTAAGAGGTTCTAACGTACGCTAAGGAAAGGTTCTAGCTGCCATAATGGAAAGTGCAGATTATAAAGATATGTCTTGTCTTTCATTTTTGCACAATCCAACTTCGATTTTTTTTATCTAGAATCATCCCTCTGCCCTCCTTAGTGATATTAAGCTTCTTCTAGCTTACCTTGAAGCTTCATAACTTGAATTGGAGCTTGAGAGCTTGAAGATTATGGTGGATTCTTGAAGTGTTTGAGGTTATTCTTCATCTTCAAGAGGTATGTTGTCTAATCTTGTGTTAGTTCCAAGATGATGATATTATTGTTGATGTTTGCATCATGTATTGTTGGATTGATAAATGATTACATGATTGTTGTTGGTAACTATGAAGACATGATTATAGATTTGATGACTATGACTTCAAGATGAGTATATTCTTGATGCTTACGAATACTTAGATGTTATAGTCATGTTTAGAAAGGGTTATGTTAGCTTGTTAGTTAATTAACATAGCTTTGAAGTGATTATTGACTTCAGTGATGTTCTTGAGAGACATAACTATTTTTATGAAGGAGTATGATAAAATATGAGATGGTTATCATAACTTTAGAATTGCTAGGATAATATTGATGTTGAGTCCGAAATTCTTGATGAATTAGTGATTGATGATTGTGTTGACATCATGTTTGAGTGTTTGTGATGTTTTAGACGAGGTTGTGATGATAATATCATAATTGAATTACTAACATGATGTTGTTTTTGATAATCCTTGTAGAATTGATTATCACAAGTACTAAAGAACATTATGGATATGTTAATTTAATCATTGAGATGGATTTGAGGATGTTGGAATTCATAATTTAGAATTATGATATTCATTTGAATAGTTTGAACTATTCGTGTAGAATCGAGGATATATATATATATATATATATGTATTCGATATCCGTAAATTGTACTATTGAATGAATTGTACTTCATTCAAGATTGCTCAAGTGTTGATTGTTGAAGGGCGTTGTTCGTCGTTCGAGGAAAGACTATTATTTCATATTCGAAGTGGAGGCAAGTTATCTTGCTTGGTTATAATGATAAATGATTCTTATAAATATTTTACATTTCATGTATGTATAATGCTTTATGAATATACGATTCATATTGAGGTTGTTACTGATCGTGTCAGTCATTTGTTGTGGGACTGTAACCCAAAATTGACTATATTTGATGTCATTGAGCTCGTTGATCATTATTTCACCTCGGTGAGTTCCTTTATTCTTAGTGGGACATGTTGATTAATCGAGTTTTGTTGTCATGTCGTATCATGATATTTCTGGAGTCATATCTATGTGCTGATTAGTTATGTGTAGAGCCGGCAATTTACCACACGACACGAAAATACGACACAAAAACGATACGAAAATTTAGTGTTTGGGTTTGCATTTTGAGTACACAACACGAAAATACACGAACACGAAAGTACACGACCGAGATTTAGTGTCGGGTTTGTGTTTGCCCTTTGGGTACACGACACGACACGAGGTACACGAAATAAATATATATATATATATATATATATAATATTTTATATTTAATTTTATAAAAATATAAATTTTATGAATTTTGTTTATACTAAACTTTAAAATTTGAAAATATAATGTGAACTTTCATAAATTTCGTATAAACATTCGTGTTTTCGTTGCCATTCGTTTTATTTCGTCTATTAAAACCTATAAAAATAATATTATAATAGCAAAATTATTATTTTTTATACTATTTTAATATTTATTTTATATTATGTGCTTGACACGAAAACACGACACGAAACGACACGAATTTGCGCAGTACAGGACACGACATGACACGAATTCATTTAGTGTCGTGTATGGGTTTGGACTTTTGGTACACGAAACACGAAAGTACACGACACGGACGAATTGCCAGGTCTAGTTATGTGTAGGATTTTTAGTCCGGCACATATGGTCGTATATTGATGTTTCCACATTGGACAGTTAACATGAGATATATACTTCGTGAGGATAATTAGGTACATTGTCACACGTATATCCTGAGGATTCCGTATACGGGATGGACATGTGAACATGCGCATTTCCGGACCGGGCATATTGTGATGTCCGTATTTGAGCTATATTGTTGGTCGTTCATACACCATGTGCAATTGGGTATGTCCGGCAGTTCCGATTGGTTATTCATACTCCCCAGGGGTATGTTCGACAATCGGGTTTGTTTCTTTGAGATCTGTTGCATGTGATTTGTATCACATTGTGAGATTTATTATCATGTATATCTGACTCTGTGGTTTTGGGCAAAATACTCGTTGATTGTATTTTAGGTCGAGGGAAGGCCAATGCACATGAAGAGCATTGTGACGACGAAGGTTTGAAGTATACTATTTTGGGGCCTGAGTCTCTTATTTCCGGTTATGTTCAACCAAGTATTTTTTTCGCAATGTTGTACTTTCCATATTTTGTGTTGTTTTGAGTATTTTCCATCTTCATATGGATTATACTTATAATTTGGATCATGTGTAATGTGGGAGTTATAGCAGAGTATTGTATAAACTCATCGTCGGAGTATTTGATAATATAATGTGGTTCGGTACTGCAGTTATATTACAGTTGATTAATGTTTTTGTATGGATCCCAGCGTGTGGTCCACGATACTATAATAGTCGCCCTTTTTGGGGTGTTATAGCACGGTCTTAACACTACTAGAAAAAACACATTTTAAATCGGTTAAAATAGGCATTTTAAATCGGGTCTCGAACCGTTATAGATCCAGCCGATGTAAAAAATCTACACATTTAAAATCGGTTATTTAACCGATGTAGAAAATACATTTTACATCGGTTATTTAACCGATTTAGTAAGTGCAAATAACCGATTTAGAATGTCACATTCTAAATAGGATATTCAGAAATCCGATTTAGAATGTCAGACATTCTAAATCAGGTACTGCTTTAACCGATTTAGAATGCCAGACATTCTAAATCAGGTACTGCTTTATCCGATTTAGAATGCCAGACATTCTAAATCAGGTACTACTTTAACCGATTTAGAATGCCAGACATTCTAAATCAGGTACTGCTTTAACCGATTTAGAATGTCTGATATCCTAAATCAGGTAATGCTTTAACCGATTTAGAAAAATTATATTTTTTTAAAAAAAAATAGCAGATTTAGAAAAGCCCTGTTCACAAAAGTGGCAATTTTTTTGAGTACCTGACAAAACTGAATAATGAACTGCATTACAAAACACAATATCTAAACTCAAACTGACAAAAACAAACATTAAGCAGCTTTAACTGTGAGAGGAGATGAGATGAAAGAAGAAAGAGAATAGAAAAAGAAAACTATGAGCCCCATCAATAAAAACCTCATTCCAGCTACATTGTAATATCCGGTTGTAATTCAGTCATTATCATTCAGTAATTTCATTCGGTGATTGTCACTCAGTGGATTTTCACTCATTTATAATCATTCATCAATCATGTTCATTCACCCGTGTTCACCGTTCGGAAAAACTTCGAGTTGTGTATCGTTATTGTTCATCGTTTCAACTTTACTCTTATGAGTTCGACTTTGTTAGATCACCATTAATTTTTGGTAACTCCAAAAATTGTTAATATTTGCAATATTATAGATCATCGAGTTAGCTTTCCAATGGTTCAAACGGTGAGTCAATCGGAGTCCGGACGAGAGAGTTATGGTCGTTTTAGCTCCCCCGCTCATTTTTCAGTTATTGGCCGATCACTGCCGACCGAACTCGGCCGTGTCGTCCGACACGGCCCGTGCCGTACTCGTCCGGAAATGCCGAAGTATCTGCCCACAGGACTCGACCGTGTCGTTTGGCACGGCCGAGTCGAACTCTTCCGGATAAGCCAGAACCGACTGCCGACACGCCCGACCGTGTTCCAGGACACGGTCGAGTCATGCCGAGTCGCTGTCGGACGGGTCACTATCGGCAGGCCCTCCGCGCCGCGACCGTGTCAAGCAGGACACGGTCGAGTCCCTGTCGGCCAGCTGTGCGACACGACCGTGCCGATCGGCACGGGCCGTGTCCGGCAGGGTAGTCAACCCCTATAATTGTTTTTTTTTGAGCATTTCAGCTCATTTCTTCCCCATTTCTTCACCTACAACCGAGAGAGAGAGCTTGAGGGAGGGATTTCCTTCACAAATCATTTGAGTGTTTGATTTTCTTCATCTCCTTTCGATCGGGAAGCCCAGATAATCGATCTAACGCGTGTTCCTTGGATCATAGAGCTTGGATATTCAAGAGGTAATTTCTTCGACATCTTGACTTCTAGATTTTATGTAGGTATTGACGTTTTGGATGATTAAATCATGGTGTATGGTGTGATATATGCGTGATTATGGATATGTTTGAGTATTCATCGGATTATTGAAAGATTATTCAAGAACACTTTGAATTTTGTGTTGGATTTTGGGGGTTTTCGTAGATTCGTCCGTTTTGTCCGATTGAAGCTTGAGAACCTTGAGATTTTGATATATATCTATACCGTATGAGTGTTTTCTTCCGATTTTACGGGTTAGATTGTTCCGTTTTCGGACTTGTGAGAGTTTGGGCGATTTCCCAACCTTTAGTTATCCACTCGTATATTTTCTTGAATCGTAGACGAGTTTCGGGAGTCTCTTCGTGTAATTTGAGTATGGATAATTAATTGTCATATTCCTTGCGAATCGTTTAGGTGCCGGAAGCGCGTTCTCGGACCTACCGAACTCATACCTTTCCTCCGTTTGATTTCTCGATGTCTCAAAGGCAAGTATACATTTATGATTGTACGTTCTCGACTTTGAAAGTATGAAATATTAATGGTATGATTATTTCTAGCCACTCCGGGACGGGCCTATGGTCCTCTGAGGGTTTCGTAGCCTCTGGTGCGATTCCATGGTTGATATGAACGAACCGTTTCTACGGCATTCATATGAAATAATGTTGGCATGTAATGAACGAACCGTTTTGACGGCATTCCTACATGTAACGGCGTATGATATGAACGAACCGTTTCTACGGCATTCACATACGTCTTGAGATTTTAGTCATTCCGGAATACTAGTCTTATATTGATGAATTGACGGACATTGATGAATTGATGGATTACATTTACTTTATTGTCGAGGAGTATTGTGTTTCATACTTGATATACTTGCACTAGCTATTCGACGGCTAACCCCTTTATGGGGGAAATACGTTTCATGTATTTCAGGTTCCAGGAGAGCGGACGGGCAGGTATCGGGTCGGCATAAAGATGGTGGGCAAGTGTGATACTGTGTCTCTCTTCCAGTTTTATTTCTTTGGAGATTCCCGTTCAGTGTTGTTGTACTAGATTGGCTATTGAATACTCGAGTATTGTTTTCCTTTTTCCTTGATGTTCCGGCCTGTGTATGCCGAAGTATTGAATTGAGTTTTGATGTTTGTGAATACACTGGTTATATTTCGAATACCTTTGTATTGTTTTTCATTCCAATGTGTGTAGACCTTATCGGTCAAAAATTATGGTTCCGCGTATGTTTAGCCTTGTGGGTCCCACGGCGGGGCTTACGTGTTGTAATATCCTGAATAACTTGGGGGTGTTACAGAATATTGTATCAGAGCTTAGGTCTATGGATACCTAGGCTGTCGGTCTTTTGGGTCGATCGAGTCGTTAATTGTCCACAGTATAACTACTCTGCCATCATCACGGGCGGCCGTACTTGTAAGACCTCTCACTCTTGGTGTTTCCTTATTCGTTTTGCTTCCTTTTATCGGTATTCTTGAGAATCGGACACTTTGTTGATGCGTGATTGAATTGTGCTTACGTGACTTGTGTGTTCTTGATATGTCATTTGGTAGGGGCCGTGGCCGTGGTCGTGGCCGTGGCGAGGAAGAGGTCGTGGAGCGGCCGTTTCCATCGATTCGATTGCGGGTCGACCAACCCCGGTTTGTCGAACTCGGTGCATCCCGACAGAGAGTCGGCCACGACCGATCGGATGGTCGGGAACAACGCAGACGTTGGAGTGGCGAATGCACTTCAACAATTGGCTACTCGGATGACTATTTTGGCCCAAACTTGGTGAATAACCCGAACCGAACACGGATGCCCCGCTTCAAAATGTAATCCGTATGCACCCTCCACGGTTTGGCGGTGCCACAGACCCGTTAAGTGGGAGGATTGGCTAGCGAGGTGGAGAAGATTTTCGAGGCGGTTGATTGCCCGAGGTGAGGAAAGTACCGATTGCCCAATATTTCCTCACTAAGGAGGCCGCTACAGTGGAAGGTCATCAAGCCACAGGATCGTATTGCCTCATGGGATGAATTTAAGGAGCTCTTGGAGGCCGAGTTTTGTCCTTGGCCGGTGCAGAGAGAGCCGAATCGAGAGCCTTCTTCGAGGCTAAACCACAAGATATTCCGTTTCGCAGCGATCGTGGAGTATAACCAACAATTAATCCATGTGAAGGATCAAGTACGTAGCAGCGCGATAAGATCCGTTATTTTGATATGCGGATGAATTTGGACTTACGGCGGTACATGGCGGATTTGCTTGTACCACCGAAAGAGTATCGTGACGAGCTTTAGCCCATGATATGTTGAGCCCCGACAATGATACCGTTGAAGAACCGAAGAAGCAGAAAGTCGGGGGAAATTTTTCTGGCTCTAAGGGTGGCAACTTTCAGAAGTCACAGATGACTAACCGTTTTTTCGGACAGTCGTCACGTTCTAATAAAGGGAAGAGGGGTTATCGTCCCACTTCGGGTACCTCAAATCGCGTGGTGACTTGCTATAATTGTGGCCGTTCAGGCCATATTAATTTGGAATGCCACTTTCCACCGTTGAAGTGTCACACGTGCGGACAGATGGGACATAGAGCGACTTATTGTTCCGAGCCGAATCAGACTTTGGACACTCGGACTTCTGCCCCAGCTGGTCAACCTCAGTAGAATTTTGGCAGGGGCCGGGGACGGGGTCAGAACGCTGGAGGGGGGAACTCTAGCGTCGGTTCGATACAACCACGAGTTTATGAGATGCGTCGAACAGACGAGCCCGACGCGGCGGTGGCTTCAGGTACCATCCATATTTTATCTTATCCAGTCCGTGTGCTTTTTGATTCGGGTGCTACACATTCTTTTATTTCTTTGGAGTGTGTACGCCGTTTGAATATAACTTGTCTGACTGTTTGCGATCCCTTCATCGTGAGACTGCCGAGCGGGGATAGAATCGTGGGAAACCGGGAGATTAGAGATTTTCCGGTGATTATATCCGGTATGGATTGGTTATCGAATTTAATTGTAGTTGATATGGAAGGCGAGGACGTGATCCTCGGCGAGGATTGGCTTGATAGGCATCAAGCGATTATGAACTACCGTACCAAGGTTATCACCATGATGACTGAAGACGGATCTGAGTACTCATTTTTGGGGCATAAGTTGGGCCAATCCAAGTTACCTATCAGTTCCATGAAGGCCGTAAAACTTTTGAATAAAGGTTGTACGGGCTATTGGTGTTATGCGTTGAAAACGGAAGGAATTGAAGTTGATTTCTCTTCGATTCCGGTCGTTAATGAGTATCCCGATGTTTTTCCGGATGACCTCCCGGGATTACCGCCAGATCGAGAGATAGATTTTTCCGTGGATTTAGAGCCGGATGCGGCCCCGATTTCTAAAGCACCTTATCGGATGGCACCTTCCGAGATGCAGGAATTGAAGACTCAGTTGGGAGAACTTTTGGAAAAAGGGTACATCAGACCGAGCGCTTCGCCTTGGGGCGCGCCCGTTCTTTTCGTCAGGAAGAAGGATGGTTCACTACGTTTGTGCATTGACTACCGTGAGATGAATAAAGTTACCATCAAGAATAAATATCCTTTGCCTCGTATAGACGATCTATTTGATCAATTGCAAGGAGCTGCGGTTTTCTCGTAGATTGATTTATGATGCGGGTATTATCAACTCGGGGTGAGGGAGTCGCGTTCGAAGACGGCGTTTGGACGAGATATGGGCATTATGAATTTGTAGTTATGCCTTTTGGGTTGTGAATGCGCCGGCAGTATTCATGCAATTAATGAATAAAATATTCATCGAGTACCTCGACAGGTGTGTAGTCGTCTTTATTGACGACATCTTAATCTATTCTCGAAATAAGGAGGAACATGCCCGACACTTGCATTTGGTTTTAGACATTTTGAGAACCGAGCACCTCTATGCAAAATTCTCGAAATGTGAGTTTTGGTTGGAAGAAGTTATGTTTCTCGGCCATGTGATTTCGGCCGAAGGGGTTCGTGTAGACCCACAGAAGATTGAGGCAGTGTTAGGTTGGGCACCGCCTAAAAATGTTAAGGAGGTTCGTAGCTTTTTGGGCCTTGCTGGGTATTACCGTCGGTTTGTCGAGGGGTTCTCGAAACTCGCTCGACCGCTTACGAAATTACTCCAGAAGACCGAAAAGTTTATTTGGACGGATGAGAGACATGAGCTTCGATGAATCGAAGAGACGATTAACTTGGCGCCGATTCTAACTTTACCACATGGTAGCGAAGGCTTTACGGTTTATAGTGACGCTTGGTCAAGGCACAGGCATGTTCTTATGCGGCATGATAAGACAATAGCTTTTGCATCACGACAATTAAAACCTTATGAGATGAATTATCCTACTCACGATTTAGAGTTGGCCGCAATTGTCTTCGCACTCAAGATTTGGCGGCATTATTTATGCAGTTCACCGTGTCGGATTTATACCGATCACAAGAGCACGAAATATATTTTGATCGAAGGAGCTAAATATGAGGCGAGAGGCGTTGGTTAGAATTGATAAAGGATTATGATTTGGAGATTCTTTACCACCGGAAAAGCCAATGTCGTTCTTGATGCTTTGAGCCGCAAATCGGCATCTCTTCAAATGCTTGAGGTTCTTACATCTCGACGAAGATTCGTCAGGATTTAATTGAACAAGGGATCGAAGTTTGGCTCCAGTACGGGGACAGGTTGTGTACTCTCGAAATTACTTCGTCCTTGGTTGATGATATCAAAGGAAAGCAGTGGAGTGACCGATGATTTCTCAAGCGAAGGAAGATGTAATTAAAGGAAAAGCTCCAGCTTTATGGTACACGAGGATAGTATTTTGAGATTTCAGGGCAGGCTTTGCGTTCCGAATGATTTGGAATTGAGACAGAGGATTCTCCGAGAAGCTCATGCTACGCCTTACTCAATCCACCCCGGAACGAGTAAGATGTACAAAGATTTGAAGCGCAATTTTTGGTGGAATAACATGAAGAAGGATGTTACGGAGTTTGTACTACGGTGCTTGACGTGTCAACAAGTCAAGATCGAACATCAACGACCAGCGGGATTGTTGAAACCACTCCCCATTCCCGAGTAGAAGTGGGAAGACATCTCGATGGATTTCATCACTGGCATGCCGAGAACTCGGACTGGAATGAATATGATTTGGGTAATTGTCGATCGGTTGACCAAGTCTGCACACTTCTTGAGTATTAAGGATACTTGGGGACCGAATAGACTGGCTCGAACCTTTATTGCTGAGATCGTGAGGTTACACGGTACCCCCAAGACCATTGTTTCTGATCGAGACGGCCGTTTCGTATCGCATTTTTGGCAGGCCATTCATCAGGCTCTGGGGACGGAGTTGAGATTGAGCACTTCCTTTCATCCTCGGTCGGACGGTCAGACAGAGAGGACGATTCAGACATTGGAAGATATGTTACGGGCTTGTGCCTTGGATTAGAGTAATGATTGGGAGCTTCACTTGTCGTTGATCGAGTTTGCTTACAATAATAGTTGGCATGCGTCGATCAAAATGGCACCCTTCGAGGCACTCTATGGTAGGCGATGTAGGTCGCCATTATGTTGGGACGAGGCTTCTGAGCTAGTTGGGACGGAACCGGATATGTTATTGGAGACCAAGGAAAAGATTTCTATTATCCGAGATCGACTACTGACTGCCCAGAGTCGTCAGAAATCTTACGCCGATACTCGTAAATCGACCCTTGGAGTTTGAAGTGGGGATCACGTCTTGCTCAAAGTATCACCGACTGCAGGGAGTTTTCCTTCGGGAAAAGGGAAAACTCGGTCAAGGTATATCGGACCTTTCGAGATTTTGGACGAGTTGGAGATTTAGCTTATCGCTTGGCGTTGCCTCGGCTTTGAGTCACGTCCATAGTGTTTTCCATGTGTCCCGATTGAGGAAGTACGTAGGATCCGAGCCACATTATCGACTACGGCCGAGATTAGCGTGGCGAGGATATTACCTTTCCGGAGAAACCCGTGAAGATTCTTGAGCGCCGTGAGAAACAACTTCGGCATAAGACCATTCCACTGGTTAAAGTACAATGGTCGAGGCATGGAGTCGAAGAGGCGACTTGGGAGACGGAAGAGAAGATGCGAGTTGAATACCCCGAACTATTTATTTCTTAAGTTTCGGGACGAAACTTCTTTTTAGAAGGGGAGAATGTAATATCCGGTTGTAATTCAGTCATTATCATTCAGTAATTTCATTCGGTGATTGTCACTCAGTGGATTTTCACTCATTTATAATCATTCATCAATCATGTTCATTCACCCGTGTTCACCGTTCGGAAAAACTTCGAGTTGTGTATCGTTATTGTTCATCGTTTCAACTTTACTCTTATGAGTTCGACTTTGTTAGATCACCATTAATTTTTGGTAACTCCAAAAATTCTTAATCTTTGCAATATTATAGATCATCGAGTTAGCTTTCCAATGGTTCAAACGGTGAGTCAATCGGAGTCCGGACGAGAGAGTTATGGTCGTTTTAGCTCCCCCGCTTATTTTTCAATTATTGGCCGATCACTGCCGACCGAACTCGGCCGTGTCGTCCGACACGGCCCGTGCCGTACTCGTCCGGAAATGCCGAAGTATCTGCCCACAGGACTCGACCGTGTCGTTTGGCACGGCCGAGTCGAACTCTTCCGGATAAGCTGAACCGATCGCTGACACGCCCGACCGTGTTCGGGACACGGTCGAGTCATGCCGAAGTCATTGTCGGACGAGTCACTATCGGCGGAGCCCTCGCGCGCGACCGTGTCAAGCGGGACACGGTCGAGTCCTGTCGGCGGTGTGCGACACGACCGTGCCGATCGGCACGGGCCGTGTCCGGCAGGGTAGTCAACCCCTATAATTGTTTTTTTTTTGAGCATTTCAGCTCATTTCTTCCCCATTTCTTCACCTACAACCGAGAGAGAAAGCTTGAGGGAGGGATTTCCTTCACAAATCATTTGAGTGTTTGATTTTCTTCATCTCCTTTCGATCGGGAAGCCCGGATAATCGATCTAACGCGTGTTCCTTGGATCATAGAGCTTGGATATTCAAGAGGTAATTTCTTCGACATCTTGACTTCTCGATTTTATGTAGGTATTGACGTTTTGGATGATTAAATCATGGTGTATGGTGTGATATATGTGTGATTATGGATATGTTTGAGTATTCATCGGATTATTGAAAGATTATTCAAGAACACTTTGAATTTTGTGTTGGATTTTGGGGGTTTTCGTAGATTCGTCCGTTTTGTCCGATTGAAGCTTGAGAACCTTGAGATTTTGATATATATCTATACCGTATGAGTGTTTTCTTCCGATTTTACGGGTTAGATTGTGCCGTTTTCGGAATTGTGAGAGTTTGGGCGATTTCCCAACCTTTAGTTATCCACTCGTATATTTTCTTGAATCGTAGACGAGTTTCGGGAGTCTCTTCGTGTAATTTGAGTATGGATAATTAATTGTCATATTCCTTGCGAATCGTTTAGGTCGGAGCGCGTTCTCGGACCTACCGAACTCATACCTTTCCTCCGTTCGATTTCTCGATGTCTCAAAGGCAAGTATACATTTATGATTATACGTTCTCGACTTTGAAAGTATGAAATATTGATGGTATGATTATTTCTAGCCACTCGGGACGGGCCTATGGTCCTCTCGAGGGTTTCGTAGCCTGCAGTGCGATTCCATGGTTGATATGAACGAACCGTTTCTACGGCATTCATATGAAATAATGTTGGCATGTAATGAACGAACCGTTTTGACGGCATTCCTACATGTAACGGCGTATGATATGAACGAACCGTTTCTACGGCATTCACATACGTCTTGAGATTTTAGTCATTCCGGAATACTAGTCTTATATTGATGAATTGACGGATATTGATGAATTGATGGATTACATTTACTTTATTGTCGAGGAGTATTGTGTTTCATACTTGATATACTTGCACTAGCTATTCGACGGCTAACCCCTTTATGGGGGAAATACGTTTCATGTATTTCAGGTTCCAGGAGAGCGGACGGGCAGGTATCGGGTCGGCATAAAGATGGTGGGCAAGTGTGATACTGTGTCTCTCTTCCAGTTTTATTTCTTTGGAGATTCCCGTTCAGTGTTGTTGTACTGGATTGGCTATTGAATACTCGAGTATTGTTTTCCTTTTTCCTTGATGTTCCGGACTGTGTTTGCCGAAGTATTGAATTGAGTTTTGATGTTTGTGAATACACTGGTTATATTTCGAATACCTTTGTATTGTTTTTCATTCCAATGTGTGTAGACCTTATCGGTCAAAAATTATGGTTCCGCGTATGCTTAGCCTTGTGGGTCCCACGGCGGGGCTTACGGCGCTGTAATATCCCTGAATAACTTGGGGGTGTTACATACATAACAAACATAACTTGCAATAAAAGCATTCGACCAAGTCTGGAGCATCAGGGTTGTTAATAGGTACTAGAAACAAGAAGCATTGAGTTGGATATATGTTCCAGTTCCACGACGCTAATCTCTCCCAACTTGAGTAAAATAGCTATGTTTTCAGCCGACAATCACAATACCTGACAATAGGAAACTAACATAAACTAGACTAAACCAAAAAAGGGATCAAGACAAAGTATGTCATGATGATAATTCACACAATATTGGCTATTTCATCAATTACCACCACCAAGTAAAAAATAAAGACGTGATCGTCCATAAGGAACGATATTAGGCAGCGTTTGATTTTCCAAGGAAAACTCTATTTACAACGTCAATCGGTAACGCATACTGGCGGGTCTACAGCTTTCAAGCCGGGATATTCGAGAAGTGATAGACCTGCACATCACCATACCAGAAAATCATTTGTCTGAAAAGACAGATGGAAATTTTGAAAATGCGAAAGACAATAGAAACTGGTAGGACAGTTTTATCATCCCTTGATGCATAATGCAGTAATTACAGAAAAGCCCCTGAGCTTGGCTAATTACAAAAGTACCCAGAAACATCATATAACAACTTCCAACAAGGATAGAGGAACCTCTCTTACTACTTCAATAAAGATGTAAAATCCAGAAAATATTGAGTCCAACGTCTTCGTACATCATCAATATCATCCTTCGAATAAGGCTCTTCCATATCAAATGTCTGCAAATTAACAAGAGGCCACCATTTGATCAAATATCCATAAATATTTTCAATATTTATAGCGGGTTTTCAGTTTTTTAGTTTTTTTTTTAATTATAACATTTAGTTTCAGGGGAGCGGTACCGAGACCGGTCTATTGAGTCTCACAGGAAACCTACTATAAAAAAACCCAATTGTTTTTCAAAATTACAAATACCATGTTAAGGTATCGGGAAGCTATATGGTACCCCGTGGCTACGGTACCCTGTGTGTATATATTCACAATTGGATTCGTGGTGGATTCTTTTGTTGTACAGATCCAATGATTAAATACACATGCAGTGAATGGTACATCGCGGGTACCTTAGAATTGTCCTAAGGTATTACAGATACTTTCTCATTTATGCACTCTTTGCACTACCCTTACTAGCATTCTGTTTTAATACACCAAAATAAAAACAGTGGGTTGTACACAATAAGGTACCTTTTCGAATGAGTCGACGATGTCTAATGTGATGATCTCCAGCATATACCTCATAACAAAGTACCCACATGCCGAACCTCCAATTTGCTTGTGACACTTGAAAAAAAAATTAAAATGAACAATTATGATTATAAACATTTAATGCCTTAACTTAAATAAGTATAGAAAGTAAACATGTTTGAAAATTTACCTTTGGAAAAACCCATGTGGGCTTCTTTAATTTGTAAGTGTGCTTGCCCTTAATAACTTGATATGCATCAAACGCTCTATGACATAATAAATAAAAAATTTATTTCAAAATAGGCACACAAGACTATAAAGAGATTTTTTATTCAACTCATACGTCTCAATCTTGTTGATCAAGTCCTTCTTGGGCTTTCTCCCTAGGGAGCAGAACCAGGCGACGACATTCTGTTTCGGGCAAAGAACAATCAATTGCCAATGATCCCTGCAATAAATCCACATAATTATTCAAACGGCCAGAAGTACTGTTGGATGATATTGTCGAAACTAACCATAATTGTCTAGTTGTTTGTTTCCTGATATGTGATAAGTTCCTAAATCTGATACAAATACAACGAACTTGACCAATATTTCAAGTACTTTGCGAGTCATGGAAATAAAAATAAAAAGTAGAGTTTAGCAAGGGAGAAAGTAAAGCAGGAAACAAAATAAACATAATGAATCTTTTGAGAAGCACTAGAAAAACTGAAGTTTTTCTATTTCACTTAAACTAGTGTTACTTACTCGGCAAAGTACGGTGCAAGGAAACAATCAAAATCTCCTGCTGTAATTCTTGTCCTAATGTATGCTGCTATGTCTTGCTTATTATTGCCAGTGCTTTGAATGGTGAGTGGGCACATCAATCCATATTTCTCGTCTCTACCCAACAATTTCAACATGTTGTGGAGATACCTACAATAATATTGAATTTTTTGTCAATTTAAAAAATTCGCTACAGGACAAACATTTGAAGAAGTAAATATATACATTATTACATTTAAGAGTGCGTTATATGTTGAAAGATAAATAACATACTTATTGTAGAATTGCAAGATAGACACGCAAAGCTTTTGATTTTGCAACAACTCCATGATATCCTGTTGACAAATAAATAACTCCCTTTTCTCACCAATTATCTCGGCCTCAATATCTACATGAATGGGTTCTTTAATATCAACCGTGGCAAACCACATTAGTTTCAGCACATCAGTATCTGGTTGGGATAAGGATTTTGGATCCACTTGTTTTGCCAAAGAAATACCCTACATATATAAAGGAAACAAGAAATAGAAAACTGAAATCAAGTAAAGTTTGATATACGCCTTCATTTAACTTCGGGGAACACTATTATCCACCATGAATATGTTATAACAATTTAAGTGAAGGATCGACCATTCTTTTTCTTTATTTTCTACACTAAGTGAATGATTTGTTTTCAACAGAATTTGGCTCTACAAAACAGCCCTAAACTTCAAAACAGCCCCAAACTTCAAAACAGACCGATTTTGTATATATTACAAAATTTCAATTTCTAGAAATTTTGTATATATTACAAAAAAATTTCAAACTTCAAAACATTTCCATATTTTTATATATTACCAAATTTTAGAAATTTTGTATATATTACAAAACAACCCAATTACTTGATTATGGGTACAATTTTATGCATACCAAAATCTTTATTGATAATAGCAGTACTATATGCATCTTTATATGTTATTTGTCATATGATATTTTATTTTCGACATTAATGTTGTTTAAAGCTGATTATATTTTTCTCAGGTTACGAGGAGAAATTTTATTTCAATCCAGGCGACACTGGCTTTAAGGTTAGGAGGGAAATGAAAAACCAAACCTATGCTCATATTCTTTGAATTTAATACTTTGTTGCATTTTCTTTTCTGATTGTGTCAAATAACATGATTGTTAATAGGTGTTCCAAACTAAATATGCCAAGATTGGAGTAGGTAAGATGTTTTTGCTTTTACGATTACATCTTTCATTTTGATTTTCTGGTTTCACATTGGATGCTTGAAGGTTTTAAATGATTGATGTGTAGCACTAGAGTCCAAAAGCACGTAAGAAGGTATATTAAACACTAATAACGTACATGTGTGTGTGTGTTACCTTATTTGTAACATTTTGTATCAATCTCCTTGGCCAAGCAATAAACTGGTTCGGCGCTTCCGCCACAATACTGACCTCATCCGTCGGGCATGGCACTCGTGCATCTCCCACTACAACACGTACCACCACCACCCTAGCCTCATCCCCATTCATTTGTCGGTGGTGTATGGTTGGCCCCAAGTTGTGGATGCGAGCATATGCAACTAGTCGCCTTCGAGGATCCTCCGCATATAACTCATACTCGTCGTTATCTTCGTTGTGAGTACCTTATGATATCGGACCTGGAGCGCAACTCCCTTTTGTGCTCTGGACTGCTGGAGAGCTAAGTATACCTTCCCCATGTGAGCCTATCATCGTCATTACCTCTGCTTTCATTTGTTCCTTCATCTTTTCCCAATCTTTCTGCAATTCTTGTTGTGTTTGTTGCTTCACTTGCTCAATGATGACATCCAACTCCTCTCGTGACACCATTCCTGAACCTCTAGATTGGTGTAGCCGACCGAAATAGTCCTTAATGCCAACTCCCTTCCCAACACCTCTTACACGACTGGGGTGTTGGCTTTCTATTGCAACTGCAAGTATGTCGTTCCTCCCACTAGGTGTGAAGCTACCCTCGGAGCACTGCTCTTCTAAAGAGTCCTATGCAGAAAACATTAAAACAATCATTGTACGTGATGGATTACAAGAAAGTTCAAGTATTTTTTTGAAAAGTATTTAAATAATATTTCGTAGGAGGGTTAATGTTTAATATAGCATTTTTTAGTCGTGTGCTCAATATTTAAAGTATTTTTTAATATTTATGTTAGTTAAATATAGTAAAATCAATACTTACAATCTTATCACAAACAACACGAGCATCCTCATTTACGAACTTTCCTTCAGGGTTAATGCGTGCTCTCTTCCAAGTCTCATGACGAGAGGGAGGAGATGGAGGAGAGAACAATAGATAGATCCGACGAAGCCTCTTTCCTCGCCCTAAATTTCTCATCAATTTTTTTTTCTTTAAATTCTTGTAGCCTCCACGAGATAATCTGTGTGGACACTTATTATTTGCTTGGATATCTTGAGCTTTCTTTCGTTTTGCCTATAAATATAAAAATAAAATATAGTGAAATAAGTGTATATCATTTATATTTTTGGAAGAGAAACATAAAAACACCAATCATCGACAACTCAACAAATTAAGTTACCAAAACTCGGAGTCGACGCGATCTAATAAAAGCCTCCCAAGTTTCCGGATCAAGGAACTTATAATCTTCCACGTACGGAAGAATGCCTGGAGACCTCCAAAATATATACGCCTGTGCTAGTCTTGAAGGCCCTCCAACGCGTCCCAGATATTTTATCCACTTATCCTTCAATTTATCACGATCGGGCATGTCAAATGTCTCCTACAATAATTATGGATAAAAACAGGTTGGTGTTCAATAAGAAAGGTACTACGTGACTACAATAAGCAAAAAAATGAAGAGGGACCATATTATGGCAACATATTGGGGAAAATATGTTACCAATAACGCTTGCCAAATCATTCCTTATTCGTATCGGGCAAACTATCGATCGTTAATCAATATGTTGATTTTGCTTCGCTAAGAAAGAGATATAACTAATAAAGTTGTCGACGCTTTCTTTGTCGGGTCCGATTGGCTCCAAATGATTATCGAAAACCATCTTTACCTTCCGATGGTACCCCTTTTAAGGGTAAGCTTCTTCATTCGTGTTCCCTTCTGCTTGATTCTTTTCGTGGTGTTTTCATCATCACCTCTAGATTCCTCCATTCACCTGTAAGAAAAATACACCAATGAAAATTTTCACAAAAAACGAATCACGTTGTGTAAACTTGATCTAGAAATTACAAAACATCCTGATTTTATATATGTACCTAAAATACATTATTTGGGATACAGGGAACTTATTGTCTTAACTTATTTGGGATCAGACATCCAAGCGATTTGCAACCTGCCAACTCTGGTGGGGACTTACACTCGAGGATTTTCTATTATTATTGAGCCTTTCGATGAAAGAATGCCACATATACACGATCCTGTACTCCGGTACATACATTTCTAATTTAGTAGTGGGGGCAAACTAATTTTCTTTGAAAATTTGGTTGTTTGTCCATATCTTGGGAGATAGCTTTTGAGATCTTTTAGTAGTACTTTATTTGTTCGTGGATAACCGTTTGATAGCATAGATCTACCATTCATTAGCTGTTGGTGATTGGAAATTTTGATGAAATGTTATATTTTCTTCCCCTGCATTGTATTACAGAATATATTTTCTAATAATCAATTTAGATTTCTCTTTATTTTTCTTCGCTTCACTCTTTAGTTTCTTATGAAACGATCACCTTGGTGTGCAGCTTTGCTGTCACGATGCTTTTCTTGCCATAAAGCCTGTGTTTGAACGGTTCCAGTCTATGGTAATTACTTCTGGGACACTGAGCCCCATTGATCTCTACCCACGTCTTCTTAATTTCAATCCTGTTATAAGCCGAAGCTTTACAATGTCCTTAACAAGGGATTGCATTTGCCCTATGTTTCTGGCTCGTGGGAGGTAAGTGTTCTAGTGCTTTTCACATCTGCTTATGGAAATTTTATTTATCATTTATTTCGGTAAAATAAGTATGGTCTCGCAGTTATTCAACTCTTCCTCTATACCTTGTTTTTCTTTAGTGATCAGCTTCCTGTGAGCACAAAGTATGATTTGAGAAGTGATCAGCTTCGCCTTGTTGGAAGAAGCAAAGAAATATGATCACAGAGTGCTGGGAAAGAAGCAAGAACTATTCTTTTTTCAAACTGAAGCAAACCTAGGAGAGTAAGTCCCTGAATCTATGACCATGTCTGATGCTAGAGTAGAACTAGATATATGACCAAATATATCAAAGAACTCCATGTTATCTGGAATAGAGAAAATAAC
This sequence comes from Orobanche coerulescens, assembly GCA_033398695.1. NCBI lineage: Eukaryota > Viridiplantae > Streptophyta > Magnoliopsida > Lamiales > Orobanchaceae > Orobanche > Orobanche coerulescens. Next base: position 52,219,757 of record CM065801.1, on the reverse strand, counting down.
TGAACCATATGGAAAAGAAGCAACCTCAGGAGCAACATCGCGCTCGGTGAGTCAGTCTATCGGCGAATAAGAGTACATGCGGACCTCAATAACCCTAACCTCACTACTAAAATCAGATACAATTTCATCAAAGTTTTAAAAGTTATAATCAGTAAAGGTAAAGCTATTAAAGAAGCTTCCATATTACTACTTTCGATGTACTATGCGCAACCCCAAAGCGAACTCTATGCGAGTCATAAAACTAAGTTATATTCTAGCTCTCGATTCAATGAATATCACTACAACTCTGATACCAAACCTGCCATGCCCCCAAACTCAGGACGTCATGCACCACAATACAAAACTAATATAATAACCTGCATTATCATCACTTATACAGGTACAAATTAGCCACATGCAGTGAAATGCAGTGAAAGAAAAAGTGAAATATTACAAAAATACTGAAAAGAACTATATCATGGTGACTCGGCTGGACTAAAGCGTCCCAGAGTAACATAATGTTAGTATTCCTCCGATTAGGAGTTCAACTAACCAACTACCATACATATAATATCAAATATTATAAAGTCTTACACTTTATATAATATAAATCTGTAATAAAATAACCCAACTTCAGTCTTCACTGTGTGGAAGAAATAAGAAGAAAGGTGAGCGAAAAAATGCTTAGCAAATACTACTGTTAGATTCAACAATAATTTAGATAAATCTTCAACATCACATATAAAGTGTATACGTGGTAATTTAACCACAAATAACAAAATTTATAAGCAAAACTATGCCTCAAGTGTGGAAATGATCAATATTGGCTAAAAAAACACATCAAACAACTTGCAATCAAGACATGCTTCAGTTTCTTGATTTCCAGAAATCTTAAACCAAACGAACAAACTTCGAAAAGTAAATTACCAATCCCAAAAAAAAAATGACACCAAAAAAAAAACTGAATAACAAACTAATAAATTGGTGTGTTCTCCCATATCCCTTCCCGATGATCGTTTCTTGCGGCATGAACACAATCAAATTCATCTTCTTCATTTACGTCAGGTAGCCTTGATGAAAATGAAGGGATCTCAGAGATATCTTCTTCATCCGTATCATCACCATATATTTTCCTTTTACTTTGAAGGACAACTAACCAATTCTTGTTACTCGGGTCGGTGACAAAAAATACTTGCTTTGCTTGGCATGCCATGACAAATGGCTCATTTTTGTAGCCCACTTTACTAAAATCAAGCAATGTAAATCCTAACTCATCTACCTTCACACCACTATTACCATCAACCCATTTACATTTGAAAACAGGAACGGTAAATTTAATATAGTCAACCTCCCATATATCTTCAATAATTCCAAAATAAGAGCTATTTGCACACAACGGGTTTCTATCTTTTGCGCTAGAGAAATGCATTGATTCAGCCACTATTGTAACTCCACTATTCTGCATAGTACTCTTCTCATCTTTGTCTTTTGTGTAGAAGGAATACCCGTTTATGTCATATCCGCGCCAACATATGACATCAAAGTTCGGTCCACCAGCTAACCATGTAACTATATCCGGAACTGAGTGATCATTTGCAACATGATCCTTGAACCAAGATAAGAATGTCTTGTTATGCTCATTCACCAACCACATTTCAGATTTTCGAGGATTTTGTTCTTTTATGAGTGTCTTATGTGCGTCTAAGTAAGGTTGAACTTCAGGAGTGTTTGTTAGGATGTATAGATGTGCTCGTAGCATCTCTTCACGATCAACACTCTTCATTTTCCCCCCATGTGTTCCCTTTCCAAGACCTCTACCATCGTGGCGAGACTTAGGAATCCCAATGATTTCGTTTGAGATAAATATTCGTTACAAAATTCAATGACCTCTTCGCAACATATCTTTCAACAATAGAGGCTTAGGCTACGATGATTTTTCACATACCCCTTAAGTATTTTCATGTATCGCTCAAATGGATACATCCATCGTAAATGCACAGGTCCACATAATCGTATCTCCCTCACTAGATGAATGATTAAATGTACCATAATATCGAAAAAAGAAGGTGGGAAATACATTTCAAGCTGACATAAAATAATTGCAGCTTCAATCTCAAGATCATCCAATACCCGAGGGTCAATCACCTTCATACAAATAACATTGAAGAAGAAACACAATCTACTTATGGTACGTCTTAATTTCTTTAGGAGTATACCTCGAATAGCCACAGGTAAAAGTTGTTGCATCAACACATGATGACTCCAATTTCAGGTCCTTCATTGACACCAACCTCTTAACATTCGAAGAATAACCTTGAGGAACTTTTATGCAACGTAAGCACTCACAAAAACTTCTTTTCTCCTTTTTAGATAATGTATGACAAGCTGGTGGTATATAAGTTCTCTTACCGCGTGGTACTGGAGCTAACTCCTTTCGTATTCGCATATCAACCATATCCTTTCGCGCATTCATGTTATCCTTAGTCTTCCCTTGTATGTTGAGAAGTGTTCCTGTAAGACTATCACAAACGTTTTTCTCCACATGCATCACATCAATACAGTGTTTCACTTCAAGCTCTTTCCAGTATGGAAGCTCAAAAAAGATAGATCTCTTTTTCCATGAGCTTCTCTCAACAGGCTTTTGCATCTTACCAAGTGTCACATTAATATCTTTCACTCGCTCATACACTTCCTGTGAACTTAATGCTTGTGGAGCAGCTTTAAACTCTTGCTCACCATTGAAAGCTTTCTTCAATCTACGATAAGGATGGTCCGACTTGAGAAATCTTCGACTACCAAGGTATACGGTCTTCCTTCCGTGCTCAAGCTGATGGTAGCATGTGCCTTCTTCACATATAGGGCATGCTTTATGCCCCTTAACACTATAACCAGACAAGTTTCCATATGCTGGGAAGTCATTAATTGTGCAGAACACCATTGCACGCATCTTAAAAGTTTCATTTTTATACGCATCAAATACATCAACACCTTCCTCCCACAACATTTTCAAGTCTTAAATCAACGGCTGCAAGTAGACATCTATATCATTTCCTGGTTGCTTTGGACCATAAATCATCATAGACAACATAATGTACTTGCGTTTCATACACAATAAAGGAGAAAGATTGTAAATGGCCAATAGAACCGGCCATGCACTGTGCTTGCTGCTAAGATTGCCGAATGGGTTCATACCATCAGTACAAAGTCCCAGTCTCAGGTTTCTTGGCTCATTGCCAAATGAAGGAAACAACTGATTAATTTTCTTCCATTGAGGCGAATCACCCGGGTGTCGGAGCTTCCCATCAGTTATCCTCTCGTCTTCATGCCATCTCAAGTTTTTTGCCTCCTTTGCACTAGCAAACAAGCGTTTGAATCTTGGTATTATTGGGAGATACCATAACACCTTTGCAGGTGGTTTTTTATTACCAACATCAGAACTAGCATCGCCTTCACCATCGTTTTTGAAACGTGAAGTCCCGCATACTGGACAGGCATGAAAACTTTTGTACTCATTTCGGTACAAAATACAATCATTAGGACATGCGTCAATCTTCTTATACCCCATGCCCAATGGGCACAAGATTTTCCTCGCCTTATAGTTAGAATCGTAATTCATTATCCTCCGGAAGCATATGTTTTAACAAACAAAGTAACTCTGTGAAACTTTTGTCACTCCACCCATGAGATGCCTTCAACGTGAACAATTTCAATACGGCAGACAACCGTGAAAACTTTGTACAATTGTTGTACAAAGGCTTATCTGCATCAGCGGACAAGGTCTCACATGTCTTGTATGCATGTGCTTTCTCAAAGGCCTCCGCGCCAACATCATTGATCATGTCTTCTAGACGATAATACATATTATCATCAACTTCTTCATTTCGGGATACACTTGGCATTTCAAATTCACCATGCCATATCCATCGTGTGTAACTCTGTTGAAACCATCACAGAGGACGTGTTCTCGGATTTCTTCATCACATAATCGTCTATCATTCAAACAGTTGACACACGGACGGTAAAACCTCCCATTATTGTTTGGAACATGTCTCCTAGCAAACTCCAAAAATTCTTCCACACCATTCTCATATTCATTACTTGTTCGTGCAACATTTATCCAACTACGATCCATAATTACCTAATTGAGAATAGAGTTCACACGACATTAGTTTATGAGAGGGTTCAAGGTAAGAAATATCCAACAATCTCACTGATAAAACTTTACAATATCCAACAAGATATTTAGCGGTCTGAATTTTTGATGAGGCTTTCAAGTGTATGGACTTTATATTTAAGCTAATCTTAATAATATTAAAAATTACTTTCTCTTGTACACATTAATATCAATGGGTTATTTTCTCGCATTCTTTGTTGGTTATTTTCCCTCATAAGTTGTAAGTAAACGGGATAATTCATTTAACATCCGTCCCATACAACCGCTGTCAATATATTCATTTAACATCCGTCCCATACAAACGGGATAATAATATTTTATAAAAATAATAAGAATGTTTTATATATATATATATGTACACATATTTGATGTAAAACTTGATAAAATTAACTTATATATACGTTATATAACGATATATATATAACGATAGTTAATTTTTAACGATATATATATAACGATACATTTATTCATTTCTTTTGAACTTTTATCGTAACATATCGTCTACACACTTTGACTTATTCATGATGATTTTCCATCACACATCGATCATTGATCATTGTACCCACAAGTTATATGTATATATCTTTATTAGCTGCTATTGATTTTCTTAACAGACAATGACACACCTTTTCATCAACATGTGTGACTCTTCCCGCCAACCATTTTTAACAGAATATAACTAACTTTTGGTTGGGTTATATACACCAGAATTGATCTCTTCCAGAACACAACTTTTTGTGTATTACTTTGATTTCTCGTGTCTTAGAAACAAATTGTAGTTCTCTGTATTATCCAATTGAGGATTTCGTGATACCCGATGCATATAGGGATGAAATACTTCAATCTAAAAGTGATCTCAACACAACTTAGAGAATATATCAGGATTATTAGCACTCACACACACCCAAATTCTAACAAAAATGTCGAGGAGGGAGGCTAGGAGAAAGATGATACATAAGTGGAAGACTATGAGCAGAGAGTTTTGAGTGGGGTAAAAGCAAAGTGATGAACCATGCAATGAACTTAGACATAAGACTCCCTACAATTAATAAACCAACTTGAATTTGCAGTCATTTAATAAGCTGAACCAATTTTACTATGCCTAAAGTTCATATTTTGGTAATTTTGTGTCATTTAATAGTGGGAAATCTTCTTTGTTCTTACATTTGCTATATGGTTTTACATTTGTAATTTTGGTTTAAGGTTTAAAACATGTCTCTTTCGGTAAAAGGTTTCCCCGGTAAAATTATTACTCCAAAAAACAATTAAGTATAACGAATGTGAGTGAATCTCACATCTAAACCCAAAACTAGGCGAAAACAAATACACCAACTGTGCTCAAACCTAAACTTTCATAAGAATGACGTGCCACACTTATAATACCTACTACAAATGCTATCTAAGTTGACCATGAAGACTAATGTCAAAGGCATTAGCAAACAGCATTTGAGCAACAATCAAACCATGATCATCAAAATCATCATCATTGTTCACCATGATAATGAGCTATAAAGCAACGATATTCCTAAAAGGTGGAAGTATGTCTTACATCCGTAACTGATGAAGGTAGGAAAGCAAGTCTGGAAGCAAACCAAACCGCGTAGCTCCTGAAATCGGCAAAGCGGGAAGGTACTTGGCTTTTTGAAGGGGGTGATATGAAAAACGGAGAAAACAAAATCTCAAACCTAATATTATGACAAGAAAAATGGAGAAACCAAAATCCATATTGATATGAAACATACCGATATTCAAGCAGCTTTACCGGACGAGGGCTAGGCGCTTTCTAAGCAAGCTAGTATCGAATCGCAGCTCGTCCCTATTTGATTGGAAGGAAGCTAACCGGCGCAATATTTTTTTCAGGAGATGAATCGCAAGCTCGCTCCAGTCGTGGCGGTTGAACAGTGAAGGAGAAATGGAGTATCCGGGGGAGAAGGTTAATGAATGGGAGGAGATAAATCGCGGGGAGATGTGAAGGAGAAGAATAAACGGGGGAGACGCAGTGAAGGGAGAAAGGAATAAACGGGGGAGAAGGTTAATGTCCTTGAGATCCCGTTTATAATGTGTTGTTATATGACATCGGTTCTTTATTAACCGATGTCAAATATGTATATACTATATCGGTTTCTGAGTAACCGATATGAAAGACGATGTTTTAAATCGGGTCCAATATAACCGATTTTAAAAAGTGATATACTAAATCGGTTCCTTAATAACCGATGTAAAATGAAACCTAATCACTTTTTAAATCGGTTATATTACAACCGATCTAGAAAGTGCGATATAAAATGGTATTTTTCCACTAGTGTAACATGCATATATTACGGTAGTAATGAAAGCCAAGTTTTCCTTGGATGAGGATTTTTGTGTCAACTACACTCTGAAAATTCGAACTTCACAAAGATCGACTTTCAAGCACGACCAACACAATGGACTGGGTATGAATTACACATTAATTCAGTGCAACCTCAATACATGAATACCATGTAAATACAAACGGTGAAACAAATAAAAAAAATAAAAACACCTGGATATTACAGCTCAATTGTCCGTGGCTGAGTGAATGAGATGATGCACGACAGAGCATAAATTTTATAAAAAAACTATGCTATATTGGCTGTGCTTTGACTACATCTTTGGGTTGAGCTTTGTCATCATTTGTTGAGCAATTGAAGCTCCGATACTGAGAAACTTCTTTCTGATAACAAGTTCATGAAATACGGACCGATTACCGACCAGAGTTGATATTATTTTAAATACTTTACCGTCTGATTGCTGACGAATTGGCAATGAGGTTTACCGATATATCTGTCATAGTCGGTAATTGCTCGAGAATTTACACGCTAAAACTTATCGCCTCGATTTTTCAACCAATTATCGACGGAATAGCACAACATCTTTACTGATGGAAATTGGCGGTCGGTATGTCAAAAACTAGTTACAAATATTCCGACATAATTTTTATCCGGTCGTTAAGTTACTGATAGCTTAATTACCATCGGTATATTTACCGATGGAAACTTCATATGTCGGTAGGCTACACAAAAATATTGTCGCTGATGCATTCTGAGATGCAGTCTAAGATGCAGACGCATGTGAACGAGATCGTGTCGCATATGATGGAGGATCTATGACAACAGGGATAGTTAAACATTCATCGGCTACAATAAAAAATCAAATTGTAAATAGCATTCATCGGCTATTCCGTTCGATAATTTGTGATTTTTTTGTAATGAACTTTTGGTACGAGGAAGATCTTGAGGCATATCTCTTAACCTCTAAGCAACAAGTATGATTGTCCACTAAGTCTAAAGGACAGATGGTGCTGGTTGAGATTAGTTCTTCTTTTAAGTAGAAAATTTAGATCTTTTCGCCGTTTCTTATTCTTTGATGTTTGGAGAAGGAAATAGGTATATTTTATTGATCGAATGATGAGTACTTATTTAATTTCTCATATAATGGTTCATCTTTAAGATACAATTGTAGAGCATACTCTCATGTTACTCAAATGATTAGAGATGTGTTGATAATGTGTTATAAAAATGTATATATAGAATGGAGAGCGTTTAGAGAAAATAAATTATGAGGTGTCATTTTTATTAGTAACTGAAGCCTTGTTTGTAGAAAAATTTCAGATAACACGATCATAGTTATATCAGTAATTCATAGTAAATTATATGTCACTTCCACAAGGATAACGAGACATTATCCAACCCGTGCGATGCACGGTCTTTGGTTGAATATCTACGTGTTTTGTACGTAATGTTGGGATAGACGGTTGAATGAGCAGATGGCAGAATTTAAATGCCTTTTAGAGAAGTTTATATGTTTTTTTATTGTTATTATCCTTCTATTTTAGTCTATGTAATTAGTTATATGAAATGAGGCTTACTAACCCGTATGTTGCTCCGGGGTTGTTTTTGGTTTATTCAACTCGTGCGATGCACCGATTGTATCTAAGATTTCATAGCTAAAATTTAACCATCTTGTAATTTATATTATCATTTAAAAGTTCATTTTAATCACCTTGTGTATTAGAAGGTGCACGTGTTTTGTACGTAATGTTGGGGCAGACGGTTGAATGAGCAGATGGCAGAATTTAAATGCCTTTTAGAGAAGTTTATATGTTTTTTTTATTGTCATTGTCCTTTTATTTTAGTCTATGTAATGAGTTAGCTTTACTAACCCGTATGTTGCTCCGGGGTTGTTTTTGGTTTATTTAACCCGTGCGATGCACTGAATGTATCTAAGATTTCATAGCTAAAATTTAACCATCTTGTAATTTATATCATCATTTAAAAGTTCATTTTAATCACCTTGTGTATTAGAAGGTGCATTTGCATTGTGATGTTTATCATAACTTTTGTATTTAAATTAGTTTATTTACATTAAAAGTTACAATTAAAATAGTCTCTTCATATATTTACAATTAAAAGTTACAATTAAATCCCCCTCCACATTAAATTAAGGGGGATAAGTATTATATAGTATAGATATTTTACTATTTGGATTTCAACTTTTATAACAGTAAGGACTTGTTCTTTTGAACTTATTTTCGATTCTTGATTCGATTCGAATCCATTCGATTCATTTAGTCCATTCGATTCGATTCGATTGTGCAGTGATTCAATTATATTATTATTAATTATTAATAATAATATTTATTATTATTGTTATTATTATTATTATTGTTGTTGATTACTATTATTATTACTAATAATATTTACTATTATTAATAATAATATTTATTGTTATTGTCGTTGTTGATTACTATTACTATTATCATTATTATCATTATTATTATTAGTTATTATCATTATTGTTATTAATATCATTAATAATATTATAATACAATAATATGTATTAGTAATAATAGACATTTAAAAAAAAGACACTTACAAAAAATATCAGTGTTCATAAGAATAATCAGATGATATTTTCTATTGATAGTGAGAATCAAAAGTCATTAGTAGTCATGAGAATGCTCAAGAGCATATCATTACATCAAAGATTACATGACAAAATGTTAAAAAGTTAAAAACCCTCAAAAGAACACTAGTCCTGATCAATATCAAAAACTTCATCATTTTTTTCCACGTCATCTTCGTCGTCGTCTTCATCATCACTCTCTGTTGGATTTGCTCGCCAAATTTGTCTGGCTAAAGCATTTCAGACCTTGGACATGGCTTCTTTACCATCGTCTTCAAACATAAATGAATCTGCTGTTCGTTGACCATTTGCATCATGTTGTATAATTGATATCCCAAGTGTGTGCATTCTTATGAAATCATGTAGTGTGAAAGTGGAAACAATAATTGACATTTGATATTTTTGTTACATTTGAGGCATATTTTTCAGCACCTTCCACATTTTGTTTATTATTATTATTATTATTATTTGTGACATTTGATACCTTTGTGACATTTGAGATATTTTGGGAATATTTATTAGTATTAGTATTTTTGTTATTATGATTGTAATTAATTATATTGTTATTATATTATATTAATCATTATTTGTTATTATTTTTTATTATTTATTATTATTATTTTACTATTTTTCTTATTATTTTATTATATTTATTATATCTAGCATTTATTATTTTTATTTATTCTTAATATATTTATTCCAATTTAATTCAGTCCAATTCAATTTAGATTCATTCCGTGCAAAAAGATAGAGTTCATCGTGATTTGTTGTTAACTTTAGTTTTACAAAGACAATTTACGAGTTCAGCAACAAAAAAATTGTACTAAAAAGATGGTGTTTTCTAGGGGTGAGCAAAATCGAACCGAAAAGCCGAGAAACCAAAAAAAATCGACGAAATCGAAACCGAAAAACCGAAACCAAATCAAAACCATCGGTTTGGGTTTAGAATTTTTAAAAACCGAAAAGTCGGTTTCGGTTTCGGTTTATACACTAGAAACCGAACCATTAAAACCGAACCGAACCGATATCATTTAATATATGTGTATTTCGTAAATTATATATATATATATATATGCATTATGTAGAATAGACAAAAACAGTGTCCTAGTCTGGTGGTTAAGACGCTGGTAGTTCTAGCGTCGGTCCCAGGTTCGATTCTTATCCAATGCACATTTTAAGTTTTTTTTGAAGAATAGATAAAAATCAGGTTGGTTTCGATTTGGGTTTGATTTTTTGGAAGCCAAAGCTTGTCGGTTTGGGTTCGGTTTTAGCCTAAAACCGACCCATGCTCACCCTCATTGTTTTCTTCCGTATGGGTATCCAGAACCAGAACGCGTATTACCACACTTAGTGGGCGTGTGTACGTGTCATTTTATCGGTGCTGAAAAAACAGTGATTTTTGCCTTTTTTGTGAGTTGGGTGAGATGGGGTTGGGATCGCATGCCTAACTTTTGTGAATTTAAAGTTTTAAACCATACATAAATGTATTACATTGCAAGTGTTCATATTATACGAACAAAATAATATTTATATTCATTAAGTAAGATAGTACGCATTAGGGGTGGACTTCATTCCATTTGGACCATTCCGTTCGTTTTTTATCGAAATTGAGAATCGAATCAAATATTCGGTTCGGTTCTTTTTTGAAGTTCGGTCCGGTTAAGTTCAATTTTATAAATATTCGGTTCAGTTTCGTTTTGGTTTGATTTTTTCGGTTCTTCACAATATAAGTTCAAATATTTATGCAATAGAATAAGTTATATATAAAAACAAGTCAACAAGAGTTATACATATGCTCAAGATAAAAGATGCAGTTGCATAGCAATTTACAAGTATCTCAAAATATAAAACAATCACAAACCACAATAGCTCATTTTCTCAACCTAAATGAGTTGAATCACAAATTACATGAACATATTATCGGTTGTCCTTGGATCCATGAGGGTCTTAAAAAAGAAAAACAAATTACACTAAAATTCCAAACACACAAAAATCACCAAAAGACGTCGTTTTAGTATATTGACTTTGACTACGGTCCATTTCTGTTCGGTTCTGTCTAACCCTGAACTGAGAATCGAACCAAACCAGTTTGGTTCTGTTTTTCTATTTTTCTGTTCGGTCTTTTTCGGTTTCGGTTTTTCGATTCTTTTTCCCGATTTTTTCGATTCGATTTCCGATTCCGAAATGCCACTCTTAGTACTCATATTGTATAAACCAAACATACCCAGTATATCCCGCTCGGAGCAGGGTCTGGGGATGGTCAGATGTACGCAGACCATGCCTCTACTTTTAGAGTAGGGAGGTTGTTTCCCTGAAGATCATCGACTTAGTACAAGACAAAATAGTGAGTGATATTTACAAAGAGATTCATATGATTTGAAAAAGTTAAAAACAATACATGAGCCCATGGCTTTGTCCACATGGGACTTACCAGAGAGGATTTCGATTACTCCACTCTTGATGCACTCTATTCTACCAGAGAAGAGGTTGACTCCGTGCAAGATCCCCTGCCAAAGCTAAACCACAACTAAAGGACAATAGAAAATTAAAATATAAATGTAATGCTCTATGTCAAAACTAATTGAGAAAACTTAACCCTGAGACTCTCTACTACTGCGCCCCTCCCTAAACGAGAATCATAACTCTGATCCGGCGTCTCCAAGAACTCCTATCAACTGTCATGGCCTCGTCTAGGTTTAAGGCCTTCAAATCTAACCTCAACTGCTCCTCCCATGTCCTCCTCGGCCGGCCTCTCTCCTCACCCTTCTATCGATAAACTCTCGACCCTCCTTACCGGAGCTAAAACAAGCCTCCTACGGACGTGGCCAAACCTTCTCAATCTCACTTCCCCAACTTTCGCTGATATGGGCGCGACTTCTAGCTCATCCCTAAAAGCCTCATTCAGGATTCTATCCAACATAGTGCGACCACACGATCAACGCAACATTCTCATTTCAGTCGCTTTCAACTTGCGCTCAAGCACCTTCTTCATAGTCCAACATTCGGAACCATACAACATCACAGGTCTGATGGCCGCGCTGTAGAATTTACCCTTCAACTTTAAAGAGACTTTCTTATCGCACAGCACCCCTGACGCTGCTCTCCACTTTAACCACCCAGTCTTTGTACGCTGCTCTCCACCTAGTACTCACATTGTATGTGTACAATATTACTCATTTTGACAACTATATGAGTAGTATTATACTCATTATTATACTTGAATACAGTTTAATCAGTGAATACTTAAATATCAGATCCGGATCCTGCAGATGGTTTAGATGTGGAAGGTGTATCTCAGTGGGCCATACCCTAACCCGCTCCATCTGGAAAACAATGTAAAAACTCTTTCGAAAAAATAGCCGTTACACCCGAAAACAGCGGCGTGCCTGCAAGTCGCAACGTTCGAAAATAATTTTGAATTGGAACTTGCAATACAACCCTTTTTATAATCCATATACTATTAGCCTCTGTGTTCATCTCCTTTCTCCCTATACTCTCTCTCTCTCTCCATCCCTTTCATTTGTTACTCTGAACCATCTCTTCTTCTATTCGCGTATAATCTCGAAGTCTAATAAAATCTGTACTTTCCATTCTCTTAAAACATGGCCACAGCTAACAACACCCACCGTCAAGACAGCAACCCCAACACCCCTGCCGTCGTGGTGGCGCCGGCAAAGCAGTCTGTTCCTGCTGCGAAGACCGTTGACACCCAGTCTGTTTTGAAAAGGTATATTTGAGAATATTTCTTGATTGTGTTACTGGATTTTTTTCGTTACTCATTTCTTTAAGTTCGATCTTGCAAATTTTGTCCGATTTCTTGAATACGGCTTTCTTTCCATGTGTTGATGCGTGTTGTCTTAGGGATTCAGACGATCCCCTTTTCCGAATTCTAAATTACATGGCCATTTTGGTTATCTCCTTTTGCGATTTAGGGATTTTGATTATCCCTTTTCCGATCTAGGGTTTTTGATTATTCCTTTTCAGAATCAGGGATTTTGGTTATCCTTTTTCCAATTTAGGGATTTTGAGTTCGCCCTTCCTTCGAACCATGAATCTTGATTCTAACATTGGGAACTTAAAGGAGCACTGAACTTTCTTATTAGTTTTTTTTTTTTCTTCTAAATGTACGCATGCATTCGTTCTTGTATAATTTAGCTTGCAAGTGTCCATTTCTATCTCCGTTTCTTAATTTCAAAATGTTCATGACCTGGGATCCGTATTTTATATCCCTTTTCTTGAATTTATCCGATCACGGCTGTTCATTTGCATTCTCAATGTGAATTTGCTCAGTTTATTCGGTCATACATTTTGACTTCCTCTTTTTTACCTCCGCCATCCGTGATGAGTAACCAGCGTCTTCTTTGGCTGATTCAATAAACAGGTTGCAATCGGAGCTGATGGCCTTAATGGTGAGAACTATAAATAAATCTTTTTCATTATTCAACATTACAGCTGTTTTGGTACATTATATTCAATTTTCTCAAAATAAAAATCTACAACAGATGGGTGGAGATCCCGGAATCTCAGCTTTCCCTGAGGAGGACAACATATTCTGCTGGAAAGGAACCATCCACGGCAGCAAAGATACCGTGTTTGAAGGAACTGAATACAAGCTCTCTCTTTCATTTCCCTCTGATTATCCTTTCAAGCCTCCTAAGGTTAAATTTGAGACCACTTGCTTCCATCCCAACGTTGATGTTTACGGGAACATATGCTTGGACATATTGCAGGTTACATTTTCTTTATTAGTTAAAAAGTTCTTACTGTTGTCCTTCTTGCATAGCCTAATTTTTCTGCACCCTTAATTCATTTGAGATTTATTTTCAAACTTGTTGCCACAGGATAAATGGTCATCTGCTTATGATGTGCGGACAATCTTGCTATCGATCCAAAGCTTGCTTGGAGGTATTGCACAACGATTTTATCAGCCTACTTGCATTTGTTCCTTTTTTTTTTAGTTTGTAATTATTATTATTATTATTGTTATTATCTCTGATTCTATTGTTTTCTTATATAGAGCCAAACATAAGTTCACCTCTCAACACACAGGCGGCATCGCTTTGGGCCAATCAAGAAGGTATATATATATCTCAAACATTTGTTACTTGTCATCAATTGTACCTGACTATGTACACACACACACACACACACACACACACACACACACACACACACACACACACATATATATATATATATATATATGTGTGTGTGTGTGTGTGTGTGTGTGTGATTTCGGACATGAATTTTGTGGCTTGAATGTAGTTTTGTTTATAAAAATGCAGAGTACAGGAAGATGGTAGAGAAATTATACAAGCCAAGTACTTAGAAACTTTTTCACCGGAATTAGCATTTCACGCCATTGGAATATGACGTGGAGGGGAAGACTTGGGAGTTGAAATGGATTCTTTTTATGTACCATGTTTCACTTTCTTAATCTTTGAATTTTTTTTTTATATATCAGGAACGATTGCTTATGTGTTTCGTTACTTCAGTCGAATTTTGTAACAGTGCAGAAAGTTAAAATGTGTTTCGCCACACAACACACTATCGTCAGCGTCACAATATCTTATTGAATTTGGTGCATAATGTTAAAATCCTAGATGTTCATTTTATGCGTTTTTCTGTTGTTGGAGGATCCGTCAACCGACATCAACATAGGCTGGCTAGTCAATGCTTCCTGATTGATTATAGAACCTTTAACTATTGAACTATGCTTTAACTATTGGAGTATGCTTGGCAACATCCCAACAAAAAAAAGATGTGGTGTCGCATGTATACATCTGAATTCCAAAGTCTAGTGGTGTAATCGAGATATTTCATCATAGGATTATGATCGGGTTGAGTTGGAATAATGTACTTGAAGTTAGAAAAATAAATACATCAACACTCTTCTGTCGGGTTATGATATTAACAGGCCAAGCTGGTCACCCAAGCTGGTTCGGGGCAACTCAGATGGGATAATCAGTCACGAAATAACCTGCCACAATACTTGGCATCGGTGAGAACCGCTCTAAAGTTTTACCGCGGTGCAAGTCATGTATGTCCTTGTCAACCCAAGCAGAGTAACCGCATGTGGTCTCACAAATGGCGTATCAAGTACTTAAGAGTGAGTGAAGCCCGCTCTCAAAGATTCAACGTTCGGATATAAGGCAAGTCGAGTAAACTCATCCTAAAAAGTCAATGGCCAGTCGAGTAGGGTGGTTGATGGCCGACAAATCTGTTAAAGTCATCATCAACTTTTCCATCAAAAAGAGTTGAGACCAATTTGCATGGTTTGCAAAATCAGGAGAATATATTCTTGTTTGTGAATTTTTTATTAGCAATATTGGTAGAATGTTCAAAGAGGCAAAAATGAACTCTCAAGTGGGCACACAAAGTTCATATTAGATATACCAATGATAGTCATCAACAGCACCTTAATCCCAACTATGTTGGGGTCGGTAGATATACCAATGATAGTGACATGGAAAAATTATTGGTATATTTCTTTGACAGAGGCATATTTTACATTAAGACGTCTTAGAGACTTCTTTTTTAATTGAGTGAAAACTTGTTTTGACCTTTTACCTATAGTATTATTCTTTTTTGTTCCAAGTTTAGCAACAACTCTTTTGATACCCAAATTGTCGAAATTGACCTTTACTCGAATAAATTCGAGTCATATATTATAATTTCGAGTAACATAATTTCGAGTCAACTTTAAAAGATATATAATATTGAGGAAGGTTGACAATCGGGTAACACAATTAGACAATCGAGTTACCCGAATCCAAGTTACCGGATAAGATACGAGTTACCCGTAATAAAATCGAGTTACCTGAAACAGAATTCGAGTTATCCGAATCTGAATTCGGGTAACTCGAAGCAGAATTCGTGTTACCCGAATCTGAGTTCGGGTAACTCGAAACGGAATTGGTGTTACCCGAATGTGTGTTGCCTTTTTTTTTTTTTTTGCAGATAAGAGTCTGTTACCCGAATCCTTTTTTTTGCTCACATGTGAAGCAAAGTGCACTCACATGTCAGATCTATGTCTGTTGCTTTCTCGAACAGAGTGTGCACTCTCACATGTAAGTGTTACCCGAATTTGAATTCGGGTAACTCGAATCAAATTCGGGTAACTCGAATTTTATTTCGAGTTATTCGAATTCAGATTCGGATAACTCGAATGCTCAAATCAAAATTGATATTGTGTATTTTTGCAAGTTGACTCGAAATTATGTTACTCGAAATACAATATATGACTCGAATTCATTCGAGTAAAGGTCAATTCCGATAATTTGGGTATCAAAAGAGTTTGTACTAAACTTGGGACAAAAAAGAATAATGCTATATGTTAAAGGGCAAAACAAGTTATTCCTACTTTTTAATTTGTAGCAAATGCGTGAGGAAGACTCAAAAAATATCTATTATGTCCCTGAGATGAAGAAGAATATGTTGATTACATATTATTCCGGTCAAATATTTTGAAGGTGTATCGAGAATTAAAAGTCATAGGATACC
Organism: Orobanche coerulescens; assembly: GCA_033398695.1. Taxonomy (NCBI): domain Eukaryota; kingdom Viridiplantae; phylum Streptophyta; class Magnoliopsida; order Lamiales; family Orobanchaceae; genus Orobanche; species Orobanche coerulescens. The sequence goes on along the minus strand of CM065801.1, from coordinate 52,203,175 downwards.
ATTCATGAGACCAAAAATGAAGGATATTTATGTGATGTCAGCTAAAGAGGCCTATGTTAACAAGGCCAGGGGGAGTGACACTGGCGACTTGTGGCATGCAAGACTCGGACATGTCAATTACACCAAATTGAAAATTATGATGCAGAAGGCAATATCGAAGGGACTCACGTAACTTGAGATCCACTATGATATTGTATAGGTTGGATGTCAATATGATAAGGCGCATTAATTGTCTTACAAGGAGTCAAAGTTTATAGCTAAGGAGCTGTTGGAGTTGATACACTTAGATGTGCTTGGAGGAATCAAACAACCATCAACTCGTGGTTATCGATATTTGATATTCTTTATTGATGATTTTTCAAGGTAGATATGGGTCTATTTCTTAAAGCATAAAGATGAGACTTTTGCAAAAATTCAGAAAACTCAAAGATATGGTAGAGTGAGCTTGGAAGATAGATCGAGTGACCTTCACACTCATATTGAAGGAGAATACACTTCAAAGGAGTTCAACAACTACCTTAGAAAGTTTAACATCCAAAGACAACTCACTTGTGCAAAAACTCCACAACATCATGGAGTGGCAGAGAGGAAGAACCGCCACCTACAGAGGCATGTAGATGTTTTCGACATAGGATTTTTGGTAGAATATATAAAGACGGCGGTCTATATCACCAATAGGCTACCACAATCGAGGCCCAAATTTGTTTCACCATTTGAAAAGTGTATAATGTAAAACCAACAGTCAGTTATTGCAGATGAAGATCATAGTAAATTTGGCAAGAAAGTTGTCCGCCGTATTTTTGTGGGATGCGATGAACAGAAGAAAGGTTGGATATATTGTGATCATGATAAACAAGATATATGTCTCACGGAATGTTGTATTCGATGAGGCATCTTCATGGTGGGCAAACAAGGTGGCATTACCAGATACCCAAAAGATGCAGAAGAAGTTACAAATAAAGTTGCAGCTAGATTTCTCTCAAAACAACGGCGAAGCAGCTGAACCTAAATCCCTGTTGGATCAATTGGAGAAAAGATCTAAGTCAAGAAGCCCTTGGAGAATAGGTGTTCATGAAACTCCAGATGACGTACAAACTAATTAACCGAAAGAGCAACAACAAGAGCCTTCACAACTCAAGTGCGAAGGTCTGCCAGAGAGAGGCGGAAAATCTAAAATATATAGATGTTCATATGCTGAGTCAAAGAGTTAACTAACATTGATGAAGCATCAAAGAGTCCATAGTGGAGAAAGTCCATGGAAGAAGAGATTTTGGCACTAAAGCAAAATCAAACTTGGAATTTAGTACCAAAACTTGAAGGTCCTAAACCTATATCCTGCAATGGGTTTACAATTTAAAGATTCACCAGATGGTACGATTGATCGGCACAAGATTCACCAAAGATCACTACAGTACATGTCTTACTAGTCCTAGCTGCAACTAAGTCATGGAAATTGTGGCAGATGGATGTGAAGAATATTTCACTACGCCATAAGTGCTCATATGCAATGCATATTCCCAGTGTTGCAAGGAAAAATATTGCAATAACTCTCTGATCTTTGGTCTTTTGCAATACTACTCAATTAGTGTTGCATTAGACCTGAATGCACTGTTGCAAAAGACATTAATGCAACACCAACCTAAAGTGTTGGATTATACGTGAACTTAAAAGTGTTGCAATAGACTAAATCATCTTAACAATTACGAAAAATATTTTAAATATTAAAAAAATCATCAAATTTAAATTTTTACACTAAAACAAAATAAATTATTTGAATATTTTTAGTCATTTTATAACGGATTTTTTTATAGGAGCACATATTAAAAAAATTCAGATTAAAATTAATAAATTTAAAAATATTTAAAAAGTAAATAATTCCTTAAAATTATAATAAATAAAATATATTATATGAATACATATATATTTCTTTTAAAAATTAAAATCTAAAATTAAAATAAAAATTGAATTTATACATTCAACACTTTAAAATATAATAAGAAATGTAAATTAAAATTTATTTATATTAATATTATAAAAAATAAAAATACATTTATCATCAAAACATTTGAAAAATACTGAGGTGACCAAATCTTACCACTACTACAAAATACCCCTTATAGTGACACTTGTTTAGTGACATTTTTAAGTAAGTGTCACAAAATGTCTAGTTAAAATTAAATGATGGTATAGTGACGCTTATCAGCACTTACAACTAAGGAAAACTAGATAAAGATTAAAATTTTACTTAGGGCACGTAAAATCAAATTCTCTCGTCCTTCTCTCGCTTTCTCTCTCGATCTCGCCTGCATTTGAACCATTGCTCCTCCACAACAAGTAGGGCCGGCCCAAGCCCAAAGCAGCCCAAGCTAGGGCTTTGGGCCTCCCAAAAAAAAAAAATTAGGGCCTCCAAAAAAAAAAAATTAAGGATCAGTCCCTTTTATCCCAGCCGACCCTCCCTCCTGTCTCTAATCTCTTTCTCTACTTTCACTTATCATACGCCGCGAACTGCTTTTCTGCTGCTCCACCGTGACAATGTCTCTTCTTCTTCTTCTTCTCCTTCTCCTTCTCCTTCTCCTTCTCCTTCTCCTTCTTCTTCTTCTTCTTCTTCTTCTTCTTCTTCTTCTTCTTCTTCTTCTTCTCTTCTGTTGTCTTGGCGCGGGCCGCCTCTCGTCGCCGCCTGACTGCTGCTGTGCTGCAAGCCTGCACTGTTGGCTGCCTTCTCTGCTCCTCGTTTGCAGCCGACCGATTAGCATCCACAATAATCAGGTTTTATCGTTCTAACTTCTGATCTCTTGAGTTTTGATTATCTTCATATTTCTACTGCTTGATCTTGATTTATAATTGCTTAATTTGGTTGTTTTTATTTTTATCTTCAGATTTCTACTGCAATAATTGATTATCATTTGGTTGTGCTTATTTTGCTTAAAATAAAAATATCGTCTCGAAAATTTGAATCTGGTTGTGCTAAATGCAAAAAAAAAAAAAAAAAAAAGAATTGAAGCTTTGATTGAATCACAAAAAGGAGCTCTTGAAAAATTTGTTAAAACAACAAAAAAAAAGTAAGTTTGATAATTCAAGTGGTCTCTCTTTCTTAAACGTCGCCCGTTTTTTCTCCCTTGCTCTCGATGCTGCCCCTGTTGTCTCTCTAACACAAGCCACCATCAGATGTTGTCTTTCTCGCACGTACGACCGTTACGTACCAGCAATAAAGGTTAAACTGATTTAATATAAATTTATAATTAGGGATGTTTATTGGGGGAAACTAGTGCAAATTGGGGCTAACATTGAGTATAGTTATTCATATTCTTAGTATGATTGATTGAAATTTTTTATTCTGAGCAAGTGTTTAAAGAAGAATGAATGAATTTGATTACTGATTAGTAGTGGTTGGACACTTGGCCTTATTGGCTCCTTGCGATTTACTTAAAATTGAGTGAATTCTCGTTTCTCTTGCGAAATTTTTTGTAGTTGTGGTGAATTTTGGTGTTTTGAATTCCTAGATATGTTATTGTCTGAAGTGGTGATTTTTGAGTTTTTTGTTTATCAATATGGTGTGTGAGAGTTTGTAATGTAAATTATTATGACTATGGCTTTATTGTTTTTTTTATACTCATAAATTTCTTACTTGAGATTTAAATTGCTTGATAGAACACCGTGATATTTTTTATTATCGTGATTGAACGAAATATCATGCAGCTGATTTGTAGTATCTCTTATGTAATTTAATGCGATTGTCATGATTGACGAGAATTGAAATTATTTACTTTTTGTTTATTGAAGAGGCGTCTTTCTGTTCGCAATTGAATATATTTGTTTCTTGCTACGAAGTAAGGGAATCATGGACCAAGTTGTTTTATGTGCACAACCCATTGATCTTTTTAGGTTTGAGTACCTAAGATCTTTTACATACTCCACGATAGTGGAAAGCTTCTCTGGTATGAAATTCCTAAACTTCATACTGTTAGCCATGTAATTTATTTGACAATGTTTTCCGCAAAGTCTCTTAAGGAACATCCACATTCCAATTCAAATTTAATTCTGTGGGATTCTGCTCTAATTTTTCTTCTGTTTGGCACATAGCTTAAAAAAAACTTTCTTGTGCTTGATTAAGATATAAAATCAGATCTTGGAATAAAATTCAACTTTTCTTCACTACAGAGGGCTTTAATAAATTTCAAAATGTAGAAATCTCAACGGGTGGCCTTTATATTAGTCCTCTTTGAAATATTCATTTGATCTTGTAGCTCTCTGTTGCTGTTGGATTTCTTACAGTTTTTTTATCTTATCTGATACAGATAATTTCATTTGGAAGCAATCGGTGTGCTCAATATTAATATCAAACTTCTTTGTTGAGCTATTGTGATTATGTATTTTCTTATTTAGTTAATATGCTGAATGGGGTTGCAAATACTGGAGTTGTTGAACTTGGTGATGTTCAGCTTGCCGTATATTTAGCTTAGAAAAATTCCAGTAGACAATCTTTCTTTAGAAGTGGTAAGAATGACATGCAGATAATTTACTGATTCTACTTGACTAATTTGCTCAGAAATATCTTGATTGGACGTTATTTTGTTAGTCTTTGTAGTAGCACCTATGTAACCTGACACATTATCTATTACATAAAGTCTGAATTCGTGCCCTACATGTACAGGGGGAACTAGACCTGGCAAGTCGTTTATGTCGTGTACATTCGTGTCGTGTACTTTCGTGTTTCGTGTACTTGGTTTGTAAAACCGAAAACAACACGATTTCAAGTTGTGTACCCAATCTTTTACCTATGAATTTGGGGTCTGTTCTTGCTAAGCATTTCACCATCCATGTCTAGTTATTCATCCTCTGGGAGGAGTAATTAATTGGGTAAAGGTCAATGTGGTTGTACTTGTATTGTCGACAAGCAGTTTCTTAACTCAAAGCTTTGTTTGTAACTCTACCTCAATCCTGCCACCGTGAAGATGTTGAGCAATCTAAAAGTAAGTCTGATGTTATGGTTTTCTTTATTTTTATAGCTTGTTGTTTGATGATGGTGGTTACTCCCTCATTTTTGCTTGCGTCTGATCAATAGTTGACGCAACAGGTCTAGTTCATAACCACAGTCAATTACTGAATTTAGTGGCTGTTTTTCTTTGTTTATATACAAAACCATACCCTTATAATTTGTATTCGAATCTAATATGAACAGGATGGGACTTCACATTATCCGAAATGAGTGGTCCCTATATAGTGGTTGCTCCTTGTTTTTTTGTTCAAAAATTTTCTTCAAGCAGTGAGTGCATATAGTTGATCAATAATATTGCTACCTGTCTATCATCATACACATAAAATACTAAAAATTTTATTTGTAGATCATATAGCTAAAGGGGATTTGGAAGTTCTGCATCATCTTCAAGCTTGAATATCTGCAAACGAAGGTCGGTACTAAAAACTAGTTCAACTACATATTAAAAACTCGAGACTGCACAGTTCATACTTACTTTTTAGCACATTTTACAGAGATGACCATGCCGTGAAACTTCAACAAATGAAATTGGAATGGTGTTTGATGATCTATGTCAAGTGAACAAGATGACAACGTGTCGAATTATTAGTATAAGACTTGTTGAATAGTAGTTGATGTTGATATTTTGCGTCGAATGTTTGTTGGATGCTGGTATTTGGTACTGAATGGTAGGGTGTGAATTTTGGATGCTATTATATTTGTATGGAATGATGTACATACGAAATGGTTATTGCGAAATTTTTATTTAAAGTGTTGCATTTATCTTTCAATTATTATTGCATTTATCTTCAGTAATGTTGCATATTTTTAAATTAGTGTTGCATATAACAATCATGTTACTGTCGGATATAAGAATAGTTGTGTTGCATTATGTCTGGTGGGACCCACTGCTGACATGGCAAAAGGGCCCACTGTTGATGTGGATGAAGTGGGACCCACTATTGAAGTGGCAAAAGGGCTCACTGCTGATGTGTCATTGGTTGTGGGCCCTAGTTTTCTAAATCGTATTCTCTTCTAAGCCAACACTATTTTCTGTTGCATATATTTAGTTATGTGTTGCACTACGTACATAATGCAATACTTTTCTTCTGTTGCATTAGAACGGAAAAGTGTTGGATTAGAGGTCAAGTGCCACGCGATCAGATGCAACACCCACAAAGTGTTGGATATATCAATTTCTGGCCTAAGGCAACAGAAAATGGGGCATAATGCAACAATAGGAAGCATTGCATATGAGCACTTATAGCGTAGTATTTTTATACAGAAGGAACTTGATCGTGATAGTTATATTGATCAAACCCAAAGATTCATGAATCATGAAAAGCCAAAGTACGTGCAAGTTGAAGAAGGCACTATACGGCTTGAAGCAAGCACCCATAACATGGTACGGGAAGATTATTGAGCTCCTAGTACAAAGTGGTTGTAACATCCCTAACTCAGGTAGTTACAGCACCGTGGATCCCTTGATAGACCCACAAGGCTATGTTATTCAGAATTAATGCAAGTATAAATTTTAAGAAAGAAAAGTTTGATTACTAAACAACCATTCGGAAGGAAAGTCAAGGTACACACGTTTTTGTTTATTACCTCAGATGTTTGAATATAAAATAAACCCAATCTTTAAATAAAATAATACTTCTTAAATTAATCACTGTCGTCAGGTATTTCCCTCAGCCTCATTATTCCAAGCCTGCACCCCAGAGGTACCAAAAACCAGCCCATAATCGAGCCAGTCACACATATCACAAATAAATATGTTCATCTTATATGTTTTATCAATTGAAAATAATTTTGCTGGATGTATATATCTCGGTGTAAATAATCACACCACATGTCCCAATATCCGGATAATGTACAAATCAATAATCACAAACACATATCCCCAATATCTGGATAGTGTGTCAATTGTAATCTCAAACACATATCCCCAATATCCGGATAGTGTATCTATCTACCACCCCCAATATCCGATGCACATTCCCAATATCCAGATGTGTAAATGAACGTTCATTGTGTCCCCACAAGGACTATCCTCAGCTTTCACATATCACATTTTACACATCATATATATATAGGCTAAAATGCTCCTAGGGTCCCTTAACTTAATTTCAGATAACAATTTAGTCCTTTATCTTTTTTTGTCCCAACTAAGTCCTTTATCTTTCAAATTTTAAGCAAAGTTAGAGTTGGTTATGACTTTTTTGGTAATGCCGTTAACTGTTGTCCAGGCGGCTGTTAACTTGCTGACTATCATCTTCTTCATTTAAACCCCAGATCTCACAGTCAAAACATCACTCTTCTTTTTGAGCAACGCATGGCCTCTGGTAACACCAACAAGTCGGGCTTTCACTACGCCAAGCATTGTTATGGTAGGAACAACATTCAAGCGCTGGCTCTGTCTGGACATCTTGTCAAGTTTTTGGCAGTAGCTCTAAGATCCTTTTTTTTTAACCAGAAAAAGGTATCCAAATATGGAATCGAACTCCAGTTTGCGAAAAAAATCCAAAGAGCAATAACATCTTCCATCTCTCTAAAGTTAAAAAAAAAACACGAGCTTCAACAATTTCAGACAATGGCATTGACGGCACTGGCGATCCACCGTAGTACATTAAGACTCCGTCAGTGCAGTTCACCGTCGCCGCCACCGGCAGACCCAGCGACATTTTGAAATTGTTACCCGCCGAACCTCCTGTAACACCCCCGTGATTTACAGAGGTATTACAGCGCCGTAGATTCTTTTTTGGAGAACCTACCAGGCTGGACCAACATAAAAGACAATAACCATCAATAGAAATGAGACATTCACACACTTGAAACCAACGTCAACTTTCACGACGACATACATCACCAAATACATACCAACACAAGATTCTGTTGGATCGCAGCAAAAACAACAGCCCATAACTGATCCAACACTTCAACCATAACCAACATCAATACATTAAACCACAATTGTCCTCAGTGGAGAGGCTATGGGGGTATTGCTGTAACACCCCCAGAGCTATCCAGAAATATTACAGCGCCGTGGGCCCCGAGATGGAACCCACAAGGCTGAAGGAAAATTTTCGCAAACATTTACAAATGTCTAAGAGGCTAACGACGGTATTATCTATTTAAAACATTCAAAGACTTTATAAAATTCGTTTATCAAAACCGTCGTAGAATCTCATTTGAAACCACAAGGCCCAAAATGCCAAAACTCAAAAGTTTAAAAACATACGTTAAGCTATCGCTTACACGTACCGACAGAATAGATTTAGAAAATGATTGCCAAAGTAACCTAAGTTACCGGATACCAAAAGGCCATTTAAAAATACTCACGCAGCGGATAAAGACAAATAATTAAAATGCTCTAGCAGCGGAATACAACAACTGATCAAAAACTCAAAACATAAATACATGCCCTTGTCAGTATCCTCCGGGAAGCTCATCTCTTCACGACCGCTACAAGCTTGATAATCCAAGAACCTAAAAAGAAAGCCCACGACGGGGTCAGCCATAATATCCAACAATGATAACCATCACATCTCGTCAATAATTACATATCAATGGAAATACTAAGTAAGAATATGACCAATGTAATCTTACCGTCATAACTTTACGAGAATCCACGATTCGTATCCTTAACAACACATTAAGATAATACCGAAATATTTGTACGATATCTCAACAATACTCAAGGTTCTCAAAACATTATCATAACTCGCGATACGGAAATTATACCAACTCTGGCCAATTCAATCCATCGGATAACATCGACAATTCCAATACGATAATCAATTGTCCATCAAAGACAAGTACCAAGGAAATACGGAACATACCTCAAGATACGAAATACCATGACAATCACGTCAGTCTAATCCGAGATCATATCAACATAACATACGGACATGGTCCTAACACAAGACCTACAAATGCATACTCATATGACAACGTCATTATGGTCACAACAATAACGATAATGTATACTTATGGCAAACCCATAATATACATATGCACAACAACAATACATAGCAATCCGATGATCCAGCGTTCACTGCCTAGATCCCTCGATGATCCCGTCAGACCAACCCGAGGTGGAAAACCCGTCCGTTGATCCAGCGCACGCTAGCATAGATCCCCCGATAATCCCGTCGGACCAACCCGAGGTGGACATACAACAACAATGCACAAATGTATATAACGATGATACACAATGCATGACAACAATGATACACGCATGTATCACAACATGATCGACATGAAATGACAAAAATGATTAGAGTACTTGCCCCGAGTCCTTCGAGAGCAATCTCGATGTCCAGACCATCACGAACCATTATTTTGAATATTCGAAAATCCGAAATGTCATAGATGGTAAATAATTCACGCCTTTGTCTATACCATGATGTATCCTTGATACCAAGTATACCAACAAGAATGTAAATCATATACATTATGATTTAATTTCTAAAATTCAAATACAACCTATAATCTCAAGTCTCTTGTGATTACGATTTATAAACATTACTATACGAATTATAAACGAATTAAACTGAAACCATTCTTTAAATATACAACAATTGCATTGGCGGAGTTAAAAAGGGGTTAGTTAATAAGTCGGGCAAACATCTTAAAAAAACAAGTAATACCAAGTTCTAAATGTTTAGCAATAAACCAACATAGGACACATATTGTGCATCAAAATAGAAATCCGAAATAGAAGTCCTGACATAAGATTCTTAACTAATTAAAAGAAATGAATTCCTTAGGCTATGCGGTCGTACTCCCAACTGCATCCGCAATGACTGACATATCTGAGTTAGGCCTCCACAAATCAGCATTAGGAACCAAAGCTACTTGAACCCAAACCTTCCAAGCATCATTTCCAACGGGAACACCGTGCACCATAGCATTAGGATCCGTGGATGCAATTGTAGCTTCAGCAAGAACCTTCTTTCGCCAATCCAATAATTTGCATTTGCGATCAACAGTGACACTTGTACGGGCATCTCTTGAAGTTGAACCATAACAATCACGAACATTAGAGCTACCATTATGTGACGACGGAGTGGGTGACTTCCCATTCAAATTTCCCTTGCACCAATACTACGCAAATGCGGAGAGGCCATGTTTGAATTTGCTTTCTCCTTTGACGCGAAAGCCTAGGAACAATCACGAGTTAACATGTAAGTGAAAACTATAAATAACTCTAAAAACAATGTGCTTGACTACAAAATACTTGCCTGCATACGCATAATCATTTTCAATCCCATTAACAACTGCTAAAATTTCAGAACCAGACAATATATGAGGTTTCCCCCTCTTCTCATGGGTTCCATCAAACCAACTCTTCTTCTTTCGGTAAGAATGATTGGGTATAAGAAACCATCGATGACCTATATACGCACACTTGTGACTGTGAGGTAGATAAATTGAACAAGTATTAGCACCACAAATAGGACATGCCATCTTACCCTTAGTCGTACACCTAGCTAGATTTCCATAAGCCGGAAAATCATTAATCGTCCACATGAGAATAACCTTCAGATTGAAAATGCTCTTCGTAAATGCATCGTACACCTCAACCCCACTTATCCATAACTCTTTCAAATCTTCAATCAATGGCCTTAAATATACATCAATATCATTTTCTGGTTGCCTTGGACCATGGATTAGCAAAGTTAACATCATATTTTCCCTTTTCATGCACAGCCAATGGGGGAGGTTGTAATTAACAAGCATCACGAGCCAACAACTATGTGTAGAACTAAGATTACTATAAGGATTAAATCCATCTGTGGCAAGTCCAAGTCTTAAATTCCTAGGATCAGATGAAAAACAAGGCCACCTACTATAAATAGACTTCCACTGTGGCGAGTCAACAGGATGTCGCATTTTGTTATCATTACTATGATGACTACTATGCCACAATAATTGTTCAGAATTATCTAATGATCTGAACATCCTTCTAAATCTGGGAATAATAGGAAAGTATCTCAACACCTTGGCTGGTACCCCCTTTTTAATTTTACGCTCATCTCCTTTTCCTACCACTTTCCACCTGGATATAAACTGAGCAAGTAATAACTTGCCTCGATACCAATGAAGCCGTTACCAATTCCTTGTCGTCGTCTACATGTCCCTCAGCCCTGATCAAAGCAATCTACAAACATTCTTGAATACGACCGCAAAGCATAGTTCTAAACATCGATCAATAATCTCAACCTATTACAATAATCGATTTAACATACATTCGATAACAATCGATATAACTAATCCACAAACCCAACGATTCCAAAATATCTCGATTAAACACAAGTCCGAACAATCTAACTCAAACAATTACGAATTCATTCCCATGATTCCACAAAGCCCACATATCGATTCGATAAGGCGAGTATACAAACTTAACCGAAATATTCCAATCAATTTCTCTTTCAAAACTTCAATCAAACACCTTGAAGGCGGAATTCAAAGGTATATTCGAATTATCAATCAACAAACACCAACCACATCAAGAACACGAAGAACATAATCACAAACATATATATCCTTCAACATTATATGATTCTAGCCATCGATACGAACTAAACCACCAAAATATATCAAGAATCTCAAACATCACAAAATATTAGAGTTCAAGCCAATTACCTTCAATCCGGCGAAAGAATCAATAATGATGTTATAATCCTTGTTCCAAGCTTTCCTAGATGTTATCACTTGATAAACCAACTCAAAAGCTGAGGTTTAGGGGTTAAAAACCGAGTTTGGGTGATTTGGGACGAAAGGGGATCGTGTAGGATGGGTTGAGAAATGAAATTCCCGACTGCTTTACGTTTTTATAGGCCCAGGCATGTTAGCGTACGCTAACATCATCAATAGCGTGCGCTACCTGTTCCCAGAATACAGACAGTATAGTTTTTTCCATTTTGAGCATAACTCACTCATCCGGACTCCGATTAGCTCACCGTTTGAACCATTAGAAAGCTAACTCGATGCTCTATTATACTGTTTTGTTTCAGAATTTTTGGAGTTTTCAAGAATCAGTGGTGATTTTCCAAAGTCGAACCTTATACACATTACTTTCCAAACAAGTGTCCAAATCTTATTTCCACTAACATTTCAACATATAGTCTTCTTAATCATATCATATACACCAAGAATCATAATCACTTGCATGTTCATCATCATATGAAGTAAACAATAACAACAACATTAAAAACCCGAAATGAAGGGAGATATTAACCAACATATCTCTTGAAGAAAAACAACACCGTTCAAAACCACACAAATCATATCAACATCCGCATATCAACCATATTATCAACATAACTCAGTAATCCATCTCATAAACATACTCATAAACTCATAAACATGATGATCATCCACTCAAGAATATCATATACAATCCAAAATGAAATCCCAAAGTGAAGAGTAATTACCTCTTTGAAGGAATGGATTGAATCCCAAGGTTGAATCCGTTCTCAATCACTTCCAAGCTTCAAATGTTGTTAGGAATGATTAACTCAAGTGTTTGGAACCTCAACTTCTCTCTAAGACCTCTCTCTATCAGTTCACATGAAGAAATAGATGGAATTGACGAATAATGGCCAACTGCACTTATATATATACTGTACATTACTAACGTACGCTAACATCTTCATTTGACGTACGTTACAGCTCTAGCGTGCGCTAACTGTCTTTGTTAGCGTGCGCTATCGTAGTCCAGAGACTACTGACTTGTTTCGTATAATGACTTGCGTACGTTATGCCTATGCAATAGCATACGTAAGTGCCTCCATTTAGCATACGCAAGTGTTCGTCCATAGCGTGCGCTAATCATAGTTGACTTGCTACAGTCTGCATCTACCCCGAAGATGCTCGTGCCCCCACATGCCGAAAGTAACCTGACAAAGCCAAGATTCCTTTGGACAGATCTGATTAGCGTGCGCTAACCATATACATGTGTGCGCTAATCCTTCACAACAAACATCCGTTGACCTTGTCGGCACATGCGCCGAAAGTGGCCGGGTCCACACGTAGATTCCTTCTGATCTGATTTACACTAGCGTGCGTTATCCTTTACCTATAGCGTGCGCTAAGCCTGCACGATAGCGTGCGCTATACTTGATTATTAGCGTGCGCTAATATGGCTATACTTAGCCATTCTCAACTATTCTTATCTAATGTCTCAACATACAAAATACGAATATACGAAATACTGAATACATATACTCCTTCCAACAATATTCTCAAATACAATTGTCGACGAAATACGACAATTATACTAATACAGATGTCTCAGTCCTTTAATTATTTTATCCATACTGTACAGATTCCACGCTGTACAACATAACTCAGATAAAATAACATTAAACAATAGTAGTAGAAATTCCGGATATTACAATTACGGCGTCGTGGGCCCCACGCCGGAACCCACCAGGCTAAAAACTATTTTCCAAAAATGTTCAAAAACGCCCAAAAGGCCGATGATGGTAATATTTTTCAAATACTCACAAAGTCATTTATAGGATACCAAATACCGTCATAAAAGTATCGTCAAAACGTTCAAGGCCAAAATGCCAAAACTCGTTTTAGGGAATCGGTTTTACAAAGCAAAACCCAGTTTGCAAAATAACAAAAGCCATTTAAAAATACTCACGCAGTGGATAAAATTGATACTTAAAATCTCATGAAATGTAGGAATCAATAACATTCCTGGTTTTCCAATATACATTATGTAACTATCTCCACCCGGACCATATAGTATACTCATGCACATCCCAACAATCTCAATACCATCAACAAATTCCAGCCCCTCAACTAGGGCTAATCAAGTTCACATAACACAACCATCACACAGATCGGAGGGAGATTACAATCGAAAGACTTACCTTATCCCTACATTAACATGCACCAGTTCTTTAGACATATAAGGAAAGGAAAACAACAGACACAATTCCAATGTAACACGATTCACAAGAGGAACTCAAAATCCAAGCCTGTTCAAAACAGACCAAAATAATCTGGGCAGAAGAAATTAGAGTTCAAAGAGACTTACAACGCAGGTCACACGAGATGAAAGCAGCCCAATGATATCACAAACAAACGACCAACTCAACTTTGACAGATCCAAAACACCAACATCCTAGGTATCCATAAACCTAAGCTCCGATACCAAATTCTGTAACACCCCCGTGATTTACAGAGGTATTACAGCGCCGTAGATTCTTTTTGGAGAACCTACCAGGCTGGACCAACATAAAAGACAATAACCATCAATAGAAATGAGACATTCACACACTTAAAACCAACGACAACTTTCACGACGACATATGTCACCAAATACATACCAACACACGATTATGTTGGATCACAACAAAAACAACAACCCATAACTGATCCAACACCTCAACCATAACCAACATCAATACATTAAACCACAATTGTCCTCAGTCGAGAGGCTAGCCGAAGCAGCTCTCTTGGTCACCTTGAAACCAGAGTTCACTCCCTGCCAGAAGCCGTCCCTTGAACATGCCCACCGCACACACGCGCCTGAATGGTGGCACCGGATCTGCACTTTCCGACAGAAGCCGCACATTGCAGCGTAACATGGCCCGGCAACACTCCTGCCCTCATCGACTTTGGGCACCACTAGAAAAACACATATGACCGTACCCGCGCGAGTACAAAACCAAAACACGACTCTGACCATACCAAAACAACCACCAACTCACGATGACACGTGATATCCAATGGATGTTTCTTTATTTACTGGCAGTTACTGGCATTCCTAACTCGTAAATATACATATAGAAACTAGTCCGTGTATAGACCTGGCAATTCGTTCATGTCGTGTATTTTCGTGTCGTGTACTTTCGTGTTTCGTGTACCAAAAATCCAAACCCATACACGACACTAAATGGATTCGTGTCATGCCATGTCATGTACCGCGCAAATTCGTGTCGTTTCGTGTCGTGTTTTCGTGTCAGGCACATTATATAAAATAAATATTAAAATATTATAAAAAATAATGATTTTAATATTTTAATATTATTTTTATAGGTTTTAGTAGACGAAATGAAACGAATGGCAACGAAAAGACGAATGTTTACACGAAATTTATGAAAGCTCACATTATATTTTCAAATTTTAAAGTTTAGTATAGACAGAATCCACAAAATATATATTTTTATTGAATTAAATAAAAAATATTATATTTATTTATTTATTTATTTATTTCGTGTACCTCGTGTCGTGTCGTGTACCCAAAGGGTAAACACAAAACCGACACTAAATCTCGATCGTGTACTTTCGTGTTCGTGTATTTTCGTGTCGTGTACTCAAAATGCAAACTCAAACACTAAATTTTCGTGTCGTTTTCGAGTCGTGTTTTCGTGTCTTGTGGTAAATTGCCGGGTCTATCCGTGTATTTGAGAGCAAAACGTTCCACTCCTTATTAGATAAGGGGGGTCGACACTGGAAAGGTTTAAAGCTCAAATACTTAATCGTTCGCAAGTCGATGAAACTTGACTGGGCGTTAAGTTTATGTGAAGACTTGTATGACGTGTTCTTTGACATGGAGAGTGCCTGTCGAACACTAATGGTCAGTGGGAGCACAGGTTATAAGTATGCTAATTGGATTAGTATACTCGAACCGACTCACCCTCGATTCGTCACACGGATTTCACTCTGGGACAGTCAATGATGGAATCGAAAGGTTGTGATAGGTATTCCTGAACCTTTGACTTGAGGATTTAGTACGGATGTGCTTGTGACGTCAAGATTTTCATTAGAGTAGTTCGACCCTATAAACCAGGAGGTAGGGGTCAACCTCGATGTGCATCTTGACGAGCAAGTAGCAGGTCCTACTAAATACCAAGATAGAATTCTTTCTCCCGTTAGTGAGCGGGTTATATGTCCTATACGGTTATTGACCGATGAGATCAAAAGTCTTTGGCCAAAGCATTGGAGCTAGTTGTATTGGATACACGAGAGCTCAATGATCTCGATTTGCATTAACGCATGCATAGCGTCAAGTACAGATAGATTTTGACTGACCGTGACCCTATAACTTGATCGGGACATGTGAAAGAAGGGTTTATACGTATACTGGTATTCACAACAGAATGGTTCTTGAATGATCCCAATCATTCGTTCTCAGTTGGTGTACAGTGTAGGCCGCCAGGCTGGCTAGGTGGTGCTACTACTCTTTGGTTCCTCCCATTGCGGACTGAGACGGACCGACCGACTCACGCAATAGGATTACGAGCTTATTTTCTCTTTATGAATATTAGATATTGGATATCTAATTTATTGGACATTGGATGTCTAATTAATTTCCAGACATTGGATGTCGAAATTAATATATTGGATAAATAAATTTACGACCCAGTGAATTAAATAAATTACTGGGTGATTAATTTAATTCATAAATATAATTATTTCTTGGAGAAATTAATTATATTATCTTGTATGTTATATAATTAATTAATTGGATTAATTAATTGATATAATACATCGGAATGGAATTCATCTAAATTATGGAATTCCTCTTTGTTTTTGCCTTGTTCTTAGTCTTCCCATAATTTATGGAAGATCAAGGAAAAATGAAGGACATGATTATTATTCTTTTAGAAAGAATAATAAAAGATAGAAAAAGAAGAATAAAAGAGAAGAGACCTACTCTTGCTTGAATAGAGTTCTCACGGCATTGAAAAAATAAGAGAGAGAATAGTTCTCTAGTCTTCATCTTCATCATCTTGTTATTCTTCTTCTACACATATTTTCTTAAGAAAAATAGAGAGAAAATAGAGAGATAATATATCTATACACTTGGAGTGATATAGATCATATTCGAAAGCTCCTACCACTTTGTTTTAGCCGTGTCCTTAGAGGACAACGAAGTGGAAGCCGTTCCGATCGTTTTTCCGTCGCATGGCAAGTAGAGGCACGGTGCTTTCGGTGCTCGGGATTTCAAGAGCTTGGGGAATAGCTCAAGTGAAGGAATCCATTTAATCAACGGACTACAAGAGTGAGTTTCTAATATCTCTTGTGATTTCGTTTATATATTCGTATATACTAGCTTGATCGATCCTCGTAGGGATTCGGATCGAATTAATTTTCGGTTTACCGCTTCCGCTGGGCCTTCGTTTAGGCACCGAATCTGGTATCAGAGCATAGGTCTTGCGATCGTATATACGATATATTGCATTTGGAATGCTTGATTAAATGATTAGTGATTTGGAATCACGACCATTTAATTCGTTGTTTTAATTGTTCGTCAAAAATTTAATTTTTTCATGTTTTTATGTTACTATATAAATCGGTTTTATTTATTAAAACTGAATTATATGGGTAATATTAAAATTAGAAAAATATAATTTTTGAAACCGGGACGAAAAAGAGTCGGAAAATCGCTCGCCAGGGGTCGCCTGTTTGCCAGTCTGGACACGCCGGCAGCCTTGCTTCTACCAGGCGATCATCCCCTCGGCAAAGGACCGGCTGTGATGCCGGACCACGGGCTAGGCCCGGGCGATTTTATTTCGACTCCGTTTTGTGTTTATGTTTCGTTACAATAATTTTCGGCAATTAAATTGGATTTAATTTGACTAAATAAAATACTTGGTGTTTTATTTTGAGGAAATTTATTATTGTGAAACATTTATCATTCGGTTTATACGAACGAATTAAAACTATCATGCTTGTGAATTAATTGGATTAATTCTAATAGATGGTTATTTATTTATATTGGTTGGATCAATATATTTAATGTGTAATCCATTTATTTAGTATTTATTGGATGAATGCTTTTGAATGGGGATGTGGTTCATGGACTCAGTTTTGAATCGTTCGGTTTTATTCGATTGGGTTGTAAAGGCCGTTTTGAGCCTATTTATTTTACTAAAATTATTTGTATCTATTTAAAATTTATATGTAATGACGAAGACCGGAGGAAGATCCATTCGAGAAGACGAAGATTCAAGACGAAAACTTGTAATTAGAGTACTAAGTTTTTGATTCTAGGAACGGTCCATGAACCACATGTTGGTAGCAACTAGGTTGTGAATGGTTGTTCATATTGTATGAATGCAACAAACGCGCTTAAATGAATTAATGTGCAAAGTGTAACATTAATCGCGAAAATTCTCCCACGACAAATTATTAAGTTTATAAGGTTTCAAGATTTTCCTTCCCTCCATCGAGCTTTCGGGAGCTGGGTAACAAGAATAGAAGAGACCTTAATTCTATACTCAGAACATAATATAACAAGTCACTAATTAATCTGCTATACTTAATGCAGACATAACTCTCAATATGATAATGAATCCACTCGCAATTCTACTCGAAAAGAACACATTGATCGGACCTAACTTTATGGACTGGCTCCGCAATCTGATGATTGTCCTCAGTATAGAGGCACTGAGATACATCTTGGAGACGGACATTCCGGCGCTTCCTGTGCGGACCAGAGCCAATCAGGAAGAGATTGAAAACCATGAAAAGTCAGTTAAGGATGACGTAAAAGTCCGTGCATACATGATGGCTTCTATGTCTAATGAGCTTCAGAGAGCTCATGAGAACATGACTTCTGCTAGGCAGATTCTATCTCACTTAACCGAACTTTATGGTGAGCACAACAGAACTGCTAGATATGAGATATCCAAGCAACTGCTCGGTGCAAGAATGAAGGAAGGTGAGAAGGTTGGGGAACACGTCCTCAAAATGATATCCATGATTGAGAGATTGGAGGCTCTTGATTTTAAAATGGATACTTCTCTCCAAACCGACCTTATCCTACAGTCTCTCCCTGATTCCTTCTCACAGTTTGTTATGAACTTCAACTGCAATGAGATTGCATGTAATTTAGCTGGGCTAATGAACAAACTTGTGACCGCTCGCCTCGGATGAAGACTCATGGATGAAGGAGTATGCTCTTGTGATTTCTTCTGGACCTCGGAGGTCTAAGAACAAAAAGAAAAAGACCAAGAAGCAGACTTGACCACATGTCAAGGAATTCAAGGGCAAGGGCAAGGCCCCAACGGTTCCGAATAACAAGAAGAAGAAGAAGAAGGATGCTTGTCTCAAGTGCGGTGAGCTGGGCCACTGGGCTAGAGACAGTCCGATTCTTCATGGCACTTCAGGTACAGAATTTTTAGTTTTGGAAACAAATTGTTCTGCTACTGTATTTTCTACTTCTGAATCTTGGATTACGGTGCTAGTTCTCATATTTGTACCGTGAATCGGGATCTGAACAAAGTAGGAAGCTTGAGTCGGAGAAGTTATGATCACAATGGAAGGTGCATAGTGTCGAGGCGACCGACATAGGATCACTTCTTTTGGGTTTAGAATCTAGCTTTGTTTTGACTTTAGAAGATGTACTTGTTTTGACCAAGGGGCACAAAAACATTGTATCCATTCCGGTCATGGACCGAAAAGGCTTTTCATTTTTCATTGGTGATGGTTCCTGCAAAATTTATTTCAGAAATAAACTAGTGAGTACTGTTACATTGTTAAATGGATTGTATCATCTAAATCTCAGCAACAAAGTAGTTGTGAATACTATGACTAGAAAATGTGGTAAGTATGAAACCAATCAAGTTTTGAAATGGCATCTTAGACTTGGTCATGTTGGTCAGACTAAGGTTTACAAGATGGAAAAAGATGGACTTATGGGTCCATTGGGACCGGATCCCTTTCCTACTTATGGATCTTACCTTAAAGGTAAAATGATTAAGTCCCCCATTCACAGGGACTTCTGAAAGAGCCGCTGATAAACTGGGATTAATCCATACCGACGTATGTGGTGCTTTGGAAGCAGCACGTGATAGATATCAATATTTCATTACGTTTACAAATGAGCACACTAGGTATGGTTATGTATACTTAATGAAACATAAATCCGAGGCCTTTGAGAAATTCCAGGAATTCAAGGCCCTAGTCGAGAAACAAACTGGTAATCATATCAAAGAACTTCGGTCGGACCGAGGTGGCGAGTATATGAGTACAGAGTTGGACGAGTTCCTTAAGGAACATGGAATAGTTTCACAACTAACACCTCCAAGTACTCCTTAGTTAAATGGTGTGTCAGAAAGAAGGAACCGAACCTTGTTGAACATGGTCCGTTCCTTGCTGGGCTATACTGACCTACCGATTTACCTGTGGGGGTATGCACTCCTGACTGCCGCTTACATCTTGAACATATGTCCTTCCAAATCCGTTCCTAAAACTCCACATGAGATGTGGGAGGGCAGGAAACCAAGTTTTAATCATATTAGGATTTGAGGATGTCCCGCCTATATCAAGAAGACTAAGGTGGAGAAGTTGGAAGCTAGGTCCACGAAGGGACGTTTCATTGGATTCCCATCTGGGAAGATGGGATATCTATTCTACATGCCCGAAGATCAAAAGATCATTATTGCTTTACAAGCACACTTCATGGAAGATGAGTTCATTCAGGAAGGCAGGGCAGGTAGAAGTATTTCTTTAGAAGAATACAATGAAACTCCTCAGGAGACATCTGTGTAAGAAACTAGACCCGAACCTTCTGAAACACAAGTACAACCACCTCGTAGGTCTAGTAGGGTGTCTCATTTACCTGAGAGGTATGGGCTCGTGCACATGGAGGAGCTGTGTCTCCATGAGGTTCCAAGTGATAGCCAAGAGACCGACCCAACGACCTATGACCAAGCGATGGTGGATGTAGACTCTGCGAAATGGCGTGAAGCTATAGAAGCTGAGATAGACTCGATGCATGTCAATCAGGTCTGGACTCTAGTAGACCGCCCCAAGGGCATAGTGTCTATTGGGAACAAGTGGATATACAAGAGAAAGACTGATGGTGATGGCAAGGTTGGCGCCTATAAGGCTAGTCTTGTGGCAAAGGGTTATACCCAGAAATAAGGGATCGACTACCACGATACCTTCTTGCCCGTAGCTATGATAAAGTTTATTCGCATGATGCTTGCTATAGCTGCCTACCACGATTATGAGATATGGCAAATGGACGTAAAGACGGCTTTCCTTAATGGATTTCTCGAAGAGGAAATCTATATGGAGCAGCCTAAAGGCTTTGTGTCCGAAGTCAATATTCAGAAAGTGTGCAAGCTTCCGCATTCCATTTATGGACTGAAGCAAGCGTCGCATAGTTGGAACCTTCGTTTTGACGAGGCGATCAAAGAGTTTGACTTCGTGCAAAATGAAGAGGAACCTTGTGTATACAAGAGGGTTAGTGGGAGCAAGATTGCATTCTTAGTACTATATGTGGATGACATTCTACTAATAGGAAATGATGTGGGAATGCTCAGTTCTGTGAAAGCTTGGCTTTCGACTAATTTCTCCATGAAAGACTTGGGAGAAGCAACCTATATTCTTGGAATTTTGCTCTACCGGGATAGAGAGAAGAGAACAATAGGTCTTTCCCAAGCCCTCTATATAGATAAAATCTTAAAGCGATTTAAGATGGATGATTCTAAAAGAGGGTTCCTACCGATGCGACATGGAATAAAACTCTCCTTGAAGATGTGTCCTCAAAGTGAGGAACAACGAAAGGAAATTAGTAATATACCATATGTTTTGGCCGTGGGTAGCCTTATGAATTCTATGTTGTGTACAAGACCTGACATTGCGCATGCTGTAAGCGTGGTGAGTAGGTTTCAGGCAAACCCAGGTAGGGAACATTAGACTGTCGTAAAGAACGTTCTCAAGTACTTAAGAAGGACTAGAGATATGGTTCTGATGTATGGCGGTGGAGAATTAGATGTGCTGGGATTCACTGATTCGGACTTCCAAGGACTGAAGGATGATTCGATGTATACTTCTGGCAACATATTTACTCTTAATGGAGGAGCAATATCTTGGCGTAGCGCCAAGAAAAGCGCGACTGCTGATTCCACCTATCAGGCTGAGAATCAAGCAGCCTCGGAGGCTTCCAAGGAAGATTTCTGGATTAAGAAGTTTCTGGGAGAACTTCAAGTGATACCATGTGTTAAGCTTCCTGTTCCGCTGTACTGCGACAACGACGGAGCTGTAGCATAGGCCAAGGAGCCGAAGTTTCACAACAGCACCAAACATATTGACAGGAAGTATCATCTCGTGAGAGAATTTGTTCGCAAGGGATATATTGTGCTGCACAGAGTAGACTCGGCCGACAACGCCGCTGATCCACTGACCAAGCCACTTTCTTAGACTAGCTTGGAGCGTCATCTGGAGAAAATGGGTATTAGATACCATAGTGTGTCGCATTGAGTGCAAGTGGGAGATTGTTAGGAGTATGCCCTCGAATGCCACTCAGAGGATGTTGAGTGAGGGCATCGTACTTGTAATTATGTAAATCATTAATATAAGGCATTAGATGCTTCTTTCTTTACTGGTAGTTACTGGCATTCTTAACTCGTAAATATACATGTAGAAACTAATCCGTGTATTTGAGAGCAAAACGTTCCACTCCTTATTGGATAAGGGGGTCGGTACTGGAAAGGATTATAGCTCAAATACTTAATCGTTCGCAAGTCGATGAAACTTGACAGGGCGTTAAGTTTATGTGAAGACTTGTATGACGTGTTCTTTGACATGGAGAGTGCCTGTCGAACACTAATGGTCAGTGGGAGCACACGTTATAAGTATGCTAGTTGGATTAGTATACTCGAACCGACTCACCCTCGATTCGTCACACGGATTTCACTCCGGGACAGTCAATGACGGAATCGAAAGGTTGTGATAGGTATTCGTGAACCTTCGACTTGAGGATTTAGTAGGGATGTGCCTGTGACGTCAAGATTTTAATTAGAGTAGTTCGACCCTATAAACCGGGAGGTGGGGGTCAACCTCAACATGCATCTTGACGGGCAAGTAGCATGTCCTACTAAATACCAAGATAGAATTCTTTCTCCCATTAGTGAGCGGGTTATAGGTCCTATGCGGTTATTGGAAAATGAGATCAAAAGTCTTTGGCCAAAGCATTGGAGCTAGTTGTATTGGATACACGAGATCTCAATGATCTCGATTTACATTAACGCATGCATAGCATCAAGTATAGATAGGGTTTGATTGACCGTGACCCTATAACTTGATCGGGACATGTGAAAAAAGGGTTTATACGTATACTGGTATTCACGACAGAATGGTTCTTGAATGATCCCAATCATTTGTTCTCAGTTGGGGTACAATGTAGGCCGCCAGGCTGGCTAGGTGGTGCTACTACTCTTTGGTTCCTCCCATTGCTGACTGAGACGGACCTACCGAGTCGCGCAATAGGATTGACGACGGAATGAATCGAGCTTATTCTCTCTTTATGAATTTTAGATATTGGATATCTAATTTATTGGACATTGGATGTCTAATTAATTTCGGGACATTGGATGTTTAAATTCATTTATTGGATAAATAAATTTACGACCCAATGAATTAAATAAATTACTGAGTGGTTAATTTAATTCATGAATATAATTATTTCTTGGAGAAATTAATTATATTATCTTGTATTTGATATAATTAATTAATAAGATTAATTAATTGATATAACACATCGGAATGGAATGAAATTCATCTGTTTGGACTCGCGAGAGTCCGAAACGGACCAGATTCCTCCGGTACTTCTAGATGTCCGATTTTGTCCTCTTTGTTTTTGCCTTGGTCTTAGTCTTCCCATAATTTTTGGAGGACCAAGGAAAAATGAAGGACATGATTATTATTCTTTTAGAAAGGACAATAAAAGATAGAAAAAGAAGAATAAAAGAGAAGAGAGCTAATCTTGCTTGAATGGAGTTCTCACGACATTGAAAAAATAAGAGAGAGAATAGTTCTCTAGTCTTCATCTTCATCATCTTGTTATTCTTCTTCTACACATTTTTCTTAGAGAAAAATAGAGAGAAAATAGAGAGATGATATATCTATACACTTGGAGTGATATAGATCATATTCGAAAGCTCCTACCACTTTGTTCTAGCTGTGTCCTTAGAGGACAACAAAGTGGAAGCCGTTCTGATCATTTTTCCGGTGCGTGGCAAGTAGAGGCATGATGCTTTCGGTGCTCGGGATTTCAAGATCTTGGGGAATAACTCAAGAGAAGGAATCCATTTAATCAACGGACTACAAGGGTGAGTTTCTAATATCTCTTGTGATTTCGTTTATATATTCGTATATACTAGCTTGATCGATCCTCGTAGGGATTCAGATCGAATTAATTTTTGTTTTACCGCTTCCGCTGGGCCTTCGTTTAGGCACCGAATCCCAACATTACCTTGATCCGGATGATAAAAGCTGTTAAGATCTTGTTAACTTTGTTTTAGGAACTCTAAAACGTTGTTGGGTAGTGAAAACTAGCCAAAACCTGCACCTTCCTACGCCCCGATCACCCAGCTGCCGGAGGAGGAGAGAAGGAATGAAATGGCGTAAATGAACTGCGCTATCCTATTTATTCTGGACGCGATTAGCGCGCGCTACGGGTGTAACACCCCAAAACACATAAGGGACGTTACACGCCGTAGGACCCTCAAGAGGTCTACCAGGCTAACACATGACACATAAACCACAATGAAATCCCATTAGACGCATTCAACATAGTAGAATAGGGCCGTGGCCTCGGCTAAAACATTTCAATAGAAGTACATGAAGAATAAGTCAAATACCAATTCATTTCCCACGCAGTGGACTTTAACCAAGTTTAAAAGTAATTAGTCTAACTCCACTACCCAACAGATACCGTGACAAAGCATAAAAATATAGACTTGAGCCTCATCATCATGCCAGACCATCCTTTGCGTGCACATCCCGTGCCAGCTCCTCAGTTCGCCCAATACCTGAAATGCATAAAACGCATTTCCCCCATTTAAGGGGTTAGCATTCGAATAGCTAGTGCAAGTACACAATTACACTACATTATATACAGATACAATTTACACAGTTATCTCATTAAGAAAACATTTGAAAAGCCATATTCTGGAATATCACAATGGCATTCAAACAGTTTAAGAAATCATCACAATATCACAAACATCCACAACTGGTAACCCGTGGCCGTACCCCTTAGTATCGACCCCCAGACACCCTGTTGAACGCTCCAAGTGGGAAACCACTTCCGCGACCGTACCCCTTAGTATCGCCCCCCAGACGCCCCGTCGAATGCTCCGGGTGGAAGTTCAACCACACACGCACCCAAGTCCGCTTCCGTGGCCGTACCCCTTAGTATCGACCCCCAGACGTCCCGTCGAATGCTCCGGGTGGAAGGAATAAGTAACTCACACACCCGAATTTCCAGATTCATCAATCATATCGAAACTGTAACACACATAACGGAATGTAATACATGTACTTACCTTGAATAAAATGACGCGAAAGGAAAAAGGTGAATGACAAGGTTTCGGTCCGAATAATCTTCACAAATCCGATCCTACAGAACCACGATATACAATCGATCTAAAAAAAATACAGAAATGAAAGAATTCGCCTTAATTCTACTCGTTGGGACATTTCGTCGGACAATACAAGGTCAAAACCGATTCCAAACTATCAATACGGAAAAACATCGAGTTTTATTCGAAAAACCACAAGAGAAACAAGGGATGGTGATTATACTATCGAAATCTAACAATCGTATGAGGCAAATCGGACTACAAGGGTGAAAACTAAAACAAAACCCCAAAATCCCCAAAAGCTAGGGTTCTAATGAAATATACCTCGATTCGGACGGAAGGAGATGATTACGATGATGATAAACCTTGCTTGAAGCACAACAATCGATCTAAGGAGGAACTTTATGGATTGATCTGCACAAATCGCTCCAAATCACCCGAGGAATTCACGTCGCGGACAAGGGAAGGAAAAGAAGGGAAATGATGAATCTGAGGTCAACTCAGGATATAAATACCTGACAGAGCATTACGTACGCTAACATGAATAGTTAACGTACGCTAAGATGTCTTACGTACGTAACGCCTTTGAGTTAACATACGTAAGAGTCTGGCAGAACATTCTGCCCGATTGGCTGAGGTCGATAGCGCATGCTACTCAAGACCGGTAACGTACGCTACACAAAACTTACGTACGTAACTCAAGATAGGTAACGTACGTAAGTGATAAGCAGAAACTGGGCAGAACCCACAGTCCAAACACTGAAGGCCATAATGTACGTTACCACTAGGGCTTAAGGTACGTTATGCAGGTATCGCTAGCGCATGCTAAAAAACATGCATAACGTGCGTTATGCATGCAGCAGTTCAATACTGCTGAACATCATTTTCTGTACAGGACGATACGAAAACGGAACGCAACACAAGGTCAAACCCTGAAGCGAAGACACGAGATATTCACGAAGACGAAGCTAAGTGCTGAAAGATAATACACTCCCAGCTACTGGGGAATCCAAAATACGACAAGGAGGATAAAATTCCCTAAACTTTTAGAAAATTACAAAATGGCCCAAACGTCCGAAAAATCACGATAAGATGTCGGATTGAAAATCCGAAATTCATAAAACGAGCAACTCAACCATATGAACTCATGGAAAAAGGAAAATAACAAAATCGGACGAGTTTTACGAGAATCGAATGCAGACGCGATAAAATATAGTTCAAGGCAAAAATACGTAAAAACATCACCGAAACTCATCCAAATGGGAAAATTATAAGAACAAAAGAGATTTGGAATTTCACAACAGTAACAAGCGAGTCATCCGAAATGAACATACACCAAAAATAGAAATTACCAAAAATAGAAAGTACGGATCTTACATTTTCTCCCCTAAAAATAAGTTTCGTCCCGAAACTTACAACACAAATAACTCGGGGTATCTCGACTTCATATCCTCTTCCGTCTCCCACGTGGTTTCCTCGGATCCATGTCTCGACTACTGCACCTTAACCAAAGGAATAGCTTTGTGCCTAAGTTGCTTTACCCGACGCTCTAAAATCTGAATCTGCCTCTCCTCGATGGTAATGTCGGGCCCCAACTCAATCTCTCCAAATTCAATAATATGACTAGGATCCGGTACATACCTCCTAAGCTGGGAAACATGAAACACGTTATACACGTGACTCAAGGACAGTGGTAATCCTAACCGATATGCAAGCTCTCCGACTCTCTCCAGAATCTCGAAGGGTCTAATATATCTCGGACTAAGTTTACCCTTCCGGACAAAGCGGTAAACTCCCCGTGTCGGCTACACCTTAAGCAACACATGGTCTCCCACCTCAAACTCCAACGGCCGGTGGCGCGTGTCGGCATAAGACTTCTGTCGACTCTGGGCTGTCAACAATCTATCACGAATCAAAGCAATCTTCTCTCTCGTCTCAACTACCATATCTGTCTCGGTACCAACAAACTCGGATGCATCATCCCAACACAACGGTGATCTGCACCTCCTCCCATACAATACCTCAAATGGTGCCATTTTGATCGAGGCGTGCCAACTATTGTTGTACGTGAACTCGATCAATGGCAAATGTGACTCCCAATCATCCTTCCAGTCTAAAGCACAGGCTCTTAACATATCCTCAGCATCTGAATCGTCCGCTCCGACTTCCCATCTGTCTGAGCGTGGTAGGATGTACTGAGTCTCAACTCAGTCCCCAAAGCTCGATGAACAGCCTGCCAAAAATGTGATACAAACCGGCCATCTCGGTCCGAAACAATACTCTTATGAGTCCAATATAACATCACGATCTCTGCAATAAACATTCGTGCCAGCCTCTCCGGCCCCCAAGTGTAACACCCCCAAAACCATATGAGAATATTACACACCGTAGACCCCTTTTTACGAGGATCTAGCAGGCTAAACCTTACGAAACGACCAAATATTTGCCCACCCAGGGTCAAACAATAAAATAATACAGACTGTTAAGGTCACTTACACAATAATACACTGACCGATGAGGTCACGCAATGGACTTAGACTCCTTTGACTATGATTCATATAGGACATGCGAATCTTGTTTATTGGGCAAGAGACGAAGAATCCTTTCACCAATCATGGAGAAATGGCTAGTAATCTATTAGGGCTATTACATACTGATGTATGCGGACCTCTTAGCACTCATGCCAGAGGCATGTACCAATACTTCATTACTTTTACAGATAATTTTAGTAAGTATGGATATGTTTATCTTAGTAAGCATAAATATCAATCTTTTGAAATGTTTAAAATATTCCAAAGTGAAGTACAGAATCAACTTGTCAAGATAATTAAAGCCTTTCGATCGGATCGAGGTGGCGAATACTTGATCCAAGAATTCGATGATCATCTTAGGAGTGGTGGAATTATTTCAGAATTTACTCCTCCTGGAACACCTCAACATAACAGAGTGTCCGAGAGGGGTAATCGAACTTTATTAGATATGGTTCGATTCATGATGAGTCGAACTGAGCTTCCATTATCATTTTGGAGCGACGCCTTAGAAACAGCGTCATTCACCATTAACCGTGTTCCATCTAAAAGCAGTTGAAAAGACATCATTTGAGAAATGGACTGGTAAGAGACCAAACTTGTCTTTTCTAAAGATCTAGGGTTTTGAGGCATTCGTAAGACGCCTAGTGTTTGACAAACTGGCGGCCAGATCTGAAAGATGTTTATTTGTAGGATATCCTAAGGAAACTAAAGGATACTACTTTTGTAAACCCGCAGAGAACAAAGTGTTTATTGCTCGAAATGTTGTCTTCTTAGAAAGAAATTTATTTTCAAAAGAGACACTAGGAAAAAAGTAATTCTCGAGGAAACTAGAGAACCACAAAAAGACATTGCTTCACCGATGGAAACTGAACAGTAAAATAATATTACCCATACGGGGGTCGAAACACAATATAGCGGAAAACCGTACTCAACTCTGACAACACAACAAAAATCAAAACAACTCTCAACTCTTGATTAGTATCGCAGCTCGTCATCCACTTGTGCCGATCCTGTGACTGCTCCCCCGAACCTACATGTACCTGGACGCAAAACAGACATCCACCCTACGATTACTCGGGGGTTAGTAAAACTCCACTGTTTTACTAGTGCAAGTATCAAATCATACAAAAAGTAACGAGCAAACATTAATCAAGAATCAAACACAATAATCAAGTATCAAATTATTCTCGGGGGTTTTAATAAAGGTATTTAAGCTATGAAGCATTTCGAAAATAAGTTCATCACCTTGGGAATTTTGGAATTTTAAAATCTTTAAAACTCTAAATCTTGGTTCACCAAACCTTTCAAAAGAAAAGTTGAGGGCTTTAACCCAAATCTCGTTTCATAAATCAACAGTTCACAATATGGAAAACATTTACTCAAAGCTTAGGACTCGGTCCAACATTCATTTTGATAAAACTTTTCCTTGCAAAACTTTGATTTGAAAATAATCATGTTCATGACACCGTGATCCACTGTCACGAGTCTCCGTAGGTTCAACAACCCGCACGGACTACACCACGCACAATTAAACAAACATAATCAATTCCGACACCGTGATCCACTATCACGTGTCTCCGTAGGCTCAACAACCCACACGGACTATATCAATCACAATAATCACACACACAGTCCTGACACCGTAGTCCACTGCCACGAGTCACCGTAAGCCCCGTCGAGCTCACCCGGTTGGACGTACTGTGTCCGAAACTCATGGTCCACTGCCATGCGTTATTCAGAGCAGTTAGCAGCCTCGAATACTTTCTCCATCTCAAACAACCAACTCTCCCAACCGAAAGGGTCAGAAGCACCATCAAACTGCGGTGGACACATACGAATCACGTCCTGAAGTAACTTATCATTACCGGATCCAGTAGGCGAAATCGGGTTAGCATTAGCCTGGCCGACCAAAATGGCCTGGGTCAGTAGTGTCATCTGGTTCGCTACTTGCTGTAAAATATTAGCCACTCCAACATTCTCATGCGCATTACCGGAGCTAGTAGACTGATCCTGCTGACCTCCAGAACTAGGTGGAACACTGTTCGACAAGGAAGGCATCGCCGAATCAGTTCCCGAGTTATCATACATGGCCGCCCCACCGACTGCGCCACGTCCCCTACCGCGTCCGCAGCCGCGTCCGCGTCCTCTACCAGCAGGAATTCTGAAGAAGTAGTGGGTGAGTACAATTCAAACACAAAACGCAACAAGATACCAAGAAAGGAATAGAACAGAACAACGTAACGAGTCAAGTTAGGAAAACTTACGAGCACCCAGATCTTGAGATGATGGCATAGCGGATAATCTTGTTCAAAACGACACTCGACTAGACCCAAATAACCGACAGCCTAGGTATCCATAAACCTAAGCTCCGATACCATATTCTGTAACACCCCCAAGATGATCAGGGCATATTACAGCGCCGTGGACCCCACACTATGAAATCCACCAGGCTAACGTACCAACAAGACATTCGACAATGACATACAATCATCAACAAAACAACAATTTCGCAAACCACGACGTTCAAATAAAAGACTAAAATCTGACAAATACAATCTGAAATCAAATCCATTTCCCAAAACGGGAACACAACATTAACAAATTCAAAAGGGAAGTACTCGAGTACTTAAACCAATTTCATAATACAGAAGTTCCAAAACAAGACATCAATAATAAACGACAGAACAGAACACCAACAAATGACTACTGAACAGTATCATGCTTGCCCATCATTCTCATACGGCTCGTGTGCTCGCTTGTCTCCAAGACCTGTACCTGAAATACAAAAAGTATTTCCCCCATTTAAGGGGTTAGCGACAACTGCTAGTGAAAGTACAATCCATTTGAACTACCATTCTAATGAGATGAAAATATGCGCCAAAAATCATTTTAGAAATCATTTATATTCCGGAATATTTTATGGTGCACAAGCACAAAACACATTTTCTCCAACAAAACATTTCAAAGTTAACCTTAGTATGAGACTCACAACCACCGTACTCCGCAGACCCCATCAGACATCCCTGGGTGGTTAACCATAGTTAGCGATACGAAACTCACGGCAACGTATCCCTAGAGGCCCCGTCAGACCGTCCCTAGGTGAACATACACATATCTATCCACACAACCACGAAAAGCCATAATTCAAATACTGGAATGCGTAAACAAATGTAAAGTACTTTCCTTTGAGACATATTCGAAGAACTAGGAATGAATAACGGCTAAAAATGATCCGAAAGGAAAACGATCGTTCCTAAACGAAGGGTTAACATAACTCAGTCCTATACGACAACAATAATCGAAAGGAAAACTCCCACAACCCCGTTTACACACCATGACAATATACAATCAATTGATACGGGCGAGGGTTTACGCAAAATCTCCCCGTATCGACAATTCAGGGATTAAATTCGAGGAAAATGGATTGTGAATCACTCAATAACAACAATCGATGAGGAATATCGCAATACATGTGAATAATTCGAGATTAATCAACCAAAACCCGAAAACCCCCCAAATCTACAAAGTTAGGGTTCCTGAAGAAAATACCTTGGATTGGAGTGGAGAAGATGGATTAAGATGATGATGTAATAAGCTTGGAACACAAGAATCGGTCTGCAATGAGACTCCACGGATTACTCTCCACAAATCGCCCTAAGATCGCCGGAATTGCCCAATGGAAGTGAAGAGAAGGAGAAAATGACGGAAAAGGGGGCTGTTGTCATATTAATATAAAACATAGTTAGCGCACGCTAACCATCAAAACATAGCACGCGCTAATGGGGATCGCATGCAGTCCAGAAGCAGCCCGGCGTCGCTAGCTTGTGCTTTACATGTTTAGCGCGTGCTAAATACTACTCGATAGCGTACGCTACGGAAGCCTTAGCGCACGCTACCTGATGATCAGTGCACAAGATATGAATTCAGAACCCCCACTGCCCAGTATGCTGAAATCGTTAGCGCACGCTACAAACCCCAAGTTAGCGTACGCTAACCACACAACTATAGCGCACGCTAGGAATCAAGGAGTAGCGTGCGCTACTCACGCGGCGATTGATCTTGCTCGGTCGATCTGCTTCTGCGGACGATCTAAAATCGAAATGCAAAGCAGGGCCAGAATCCAGAAACATAAACACGGAATATTTAGGATGACGGAGCTAAGCGTTGAAAGAAAATACAATTCCGACCACCCGAGAGTCCGTAATGCGACAAAAAAAATGAAATTCCCTAAACTTATAGGAAATTATAAAAATGGGCCAAGTGCCCGAAAATCACGATACGACGTCGGATTAACAAACCGAAAGTCTCAACACGACTAACTCAACCATACAAACTCATACAAACCAAGAAACAACGAAAACGAACAAGTCTTATGGGAATCGAACACATAAACGATGAAACATGTCATAAAATGGAATCACGTAAAAACATCACCAAAACTCGTCCAAATGGAAAAACTCCAAGAATAAAATAGATTCAAAATGTCGAAACAGTTACAAGCGAGTCAATAAAAATAGACATAAACTAAACATAGAAACTGCTAAAAATGGAAAGGTACGGATATTACAACTTAAGCAAGCACCTAAAGCGTGGTATGAAACCCTGTCCCTGTACCTTACCAATAACGGACTTGAGAAAGGTGCTGTGGACAAGACTTTATTCAAGATACAGGAAGGTGATGACCTATTAATGGTTCAAATATATGTAGATGATATTATATTTGGTTCCACTAACCTTGCTTTATGTCAAAGGTTCTCTCATCTCATGCGAAGTAAATTTGAAATGAGTATGATGGGGTAACTTAGTTATTTCCTAGCGTTGCAGGTAAAGCAGTTGCCTACAGGAATCTTCATCAACCAAGAGAAGTACAACTAGGAGATACTCAACAAGTTTGGGATGAATAACTCCAAATCATCGTCAACCCCCATGAGCACTTCCGTGCAAATCAATGCTGACGAAGGTGGAAAGCCGGTTGATCAATCACTCTACAGGAAGCTAATTGGCTCACTCCTATATCTAACAACTAGCAGACCCGATATCCAGTTTGCTGTAGAAGTGTGTGCTCGGTATCGAGTAGCACCTAAAGAATCACACTTCAAAATAGCCAAATGAATCCTTAAGTACATTAAAGGAACAACCAATGTTGGACTATGGTACCTTAAGGAAGGTTGATTCGATTTGGTTGGCTACAGCAACTCGTATCTTGGTGGCTGCAAGCTAGATAGGAAGAGTACAAGCGATACTTGTCACTTTATTGGACCTAGACTTGTGTACTGGTTCAGTAAGAAATAATTGGCCAACTCGCTTTCTACAGCCGAATCGGAATACTATGCCGCTGTAAGTTGCATATTCTATGGATGCAAACAACAGTTATCCGATTATGGAATCATTGCCAAAGAAACACCAATCATGTGCGATAGCACGGGTGCAATTGCATTGACGCACAATCTTGTATTACACTCGCAAACTAAGCATATTTATATGAAGCATCATTTCATCTGGAATCATGTTGAGAATAAGGATGTTCAGATCGAGAAAGTTCATACAGACATCTAGTTAGCCGACATCTTTACAAAACCTCTCAGCACAACTAGATTCTGTATGCTTCAACAAGAATTGGGAATGCTACATCCTGACTCCCTGTAAGTTTTTATGCTTTTACTCATCAATTGATGGGGAATGCTGTAAGATCCAAGAATATAGTATCTACCATTAATTAACTATACACTCATACAGTCAGACAGGACAAAGAAGGCATGAAACCTTCCTACAGCTGACGTGTGCATTAATTAAGGGGGAATACAGTACGACCCATGAATACAGTATTAATCCAAACATTGCTGTAAGAATTGAATTCTATATGTACCTTTTAAGGAGGAACGCTGTATTATTTGCAGATACAGTACATACACTATGGGACGTCAATTAATATAATATTATTATTCTATTGGTACTAAAAACAGTTTTAGTCCACGTTCCCTGTCTTAAAATCCAAACATTTTATTATTTAATGCTTAACACGACATCTAGACTTCACTATCTTAAACATCGCGATATTAATGATTTCAAAACCACCGTTTCATGCAATGAGGGAGTACAAACTGTCAGGAGTGGGACCGATTGTCATTTTAAAAAATGGATGGATAAGATGTACTAGTTACTCTAAGTTCATCCTGTTCGTTATTTTAAAAGACGGTGCCTCTTTAGCTGCCTCTGAGGCTGCTACATATTCGGCTACCATGGTAGAGTCCGCTATGCATTTCTGCTTCACACTCCTCCAACTGATGGCTCCACCTCCCAAAGTGAAAACATATCCGGAAGTTGATTTCGACTTTTCTTTGTCCGCACTGAAATCCGAGTCAGTGTAACCCAAAGGACAAAGCGTATCTGATTGATATACAAGCATATGCTCCCTAGTCCTTCTCAGGTACTTGAGTATATGCTTGACAGCAATCCAATGTCTAGGTCATGGGTTCGACTGATATCTCGCCACCATGCCTACAGCTTGACAGATATCAGGCCTAGTGCAAAGCATAGCATACATGAGGCTTCCCACTGTCGAAGCATAAGGGACCAGCTTCATGTCATCTATCTCCTTCTGTGTCTTAGGACACATAGCCTTAGATAGTTGAATTCCATGTTTGTAAGGTAAGAAACCTTTCTTGGAATTCTCCATGCTAAACCGCTTTAGCACCGTATCGATATAGGATGCCTGAGATAAGCACAACATCCTTTTCTTGCGATCTTGAAAGATCTTAATACCAAGGATGTGTCCAAATTTTCTCCCAAATCCTTCATATCGAATCGCTCGTATAGCCATACCCTTACGTCCGATAATACCTTCACATTGTTTCCAATTAGAAGTATATCATCTACGTATAGTACAAGAAACACGAGCACGTTTCCATCACACTTTTGTATACACAAACCTCACTAGACATTTCAAAACCATACGATTGAATGACCTCATCAAATCGCATGTTCCAAGACCTTGATGCTTGCTTAAGACCATAAATGGCTCTCTTAAGCTTGCACACTAAGTGCTCCTGACCTTCAGGAATGAATCCTTCAGGTTGGCGCATATAGATTTCCTTATCAAGACTCCCGTTCAAGAACGCAGTCTTGACATCCATCTGCTAAATCTCCATATCCAAATGCGCAGCTATAGCTAAGAGAATCCGGATCGATTTAAGCATGGATACTGGCGAAAAGGTTTCATCGTAGTCGATGCCCTCTTTCTGAGTGTAACCTTTCGCAACAAGCCTTGCTTTGTAGGTTTCAACCTTCCCTTTCGATCCTCTCTTACGCTTGTAGACCCACTTACTTCCAATGGGTTTTACCCCATTGGGTAGTTCTACTAGCTCCCACACTTGGTTAGAATCCATACATCCCATTTCGGATTCCATTGCTGTTTTCCAGGATTCAGCATCCTTGTCTTGAACTGCCTGTTTGTACGTACATGGATCCGTTTCATCCTGGTCCGGGGAGTGGTCCGAAGATGCTCCCACGCCGATGAAACGTTCGGGTTGACAAATAACCCTCCCACTACGACGAGGCGTATCCTTTGTTTGCGTATCCACAATAGTGTCGATACGTGGTACACTAGGTGTTTGTACAATTGGTATTGTCGAAATTTCGCCCCTAAGTTTTTCTAGAATGACCTCACTCCTAGGCTTATGGCTTATCACATAGTCCTCCTCTAAGAATCAGGTATTTGTGCTAACAATGACCTTCTAGTCTTTAGGACTGTAGAATAAGCCACCCTTCGTTCCCTTAGGATATCCTACAAACACTCGTACTTCTGTACGAGATGCCAACTTATCAGCTTCCTTATTCAGCACGTATGCTGGAGAACCCCAAATCCGAACATGTCCTAGACTGGGCTTGCGCCCATTCCACAGTTCTGTGGGTGTTTTTGGAACTGATTTCGAAGGCACCAAGTTTAGAATGTACGCCGCTGTTTCCAAGGCGTATCCCCAAAACGAAATAGGCAAATCAGAATAACTCATCATTGACCTAACCATCTCTAATAAAGTACAATTCCTTCGTTCAGCAACACAATTTTGTTGTGGTGTACCAGGCGTTGTGAGCTGGGAAGTAATCCCCTCATGTGCCAAGAAATCCAAAAACTCTCCACTAAGGTATTCGCCACCACGATCAGATCGTAGTGACTTGATACTCTGCCCATGATGCTTCTCCGTTTCAGCCTTGAATTCTTTGAACTTATCAAAAGATTCAGACTTACGTCGCATCAAATAGATGTATCCATATCTCGAATAATCATCTATAAATGTGATGAAGTATTCGAAACCACCCTTAGCCTGGATGTTCATTGGACCACATACATCGGTATGAACCAATTCCAACACCTTTTGTGCACGATTTCCTTTGCTTTGAAAAGCCCTTTTAGTCATTTTACCTTCCAGGCAGGATTCGCAGGTTGGAAATGACTCAACTTGGAGCGAATCTAATGGGCCATCGCTCACCAATCTTTGAATCCTTCTAAGGTTAATATGACCCAATCGTAAATGCCACAAATATGTTGGATTTATGCTCGAAAGTTCCTTTCTTTTATTAGGATTAGTCAAAGAATTAAGCGATTTATAATTATGCAAGGGAGCTGGTGCAGCATTGATGATATAAAGTTCTTCATTATAAGTACTCCCGCAAATATATTCACCATTTAATGATTGCATTATCTTCAAAAGAAACTGAATATCCATCACGACGCAATTTAGAAACTGAAATCAAATTCATTCTAAAATCGGGTACTAATAATACATTATTAAGAACTAAAATCTTATCATCAACTTTTAGCTGCACGACTCCCACTGCAACAGCCTTCAGCCTGGAATAGTCGTCCCAGCTTATTGTAATCTCATCCGCACTAAGTACCTTGGTTATCCACTATCCACGAAGTGATGGAACAGGCAGCCAAACATGTTTTGACTACTAGTGCATGAGACGTACCTTTCTTAGGGCAGTCACTCTTGAAATGTCCTTTCAGACCGCAGTTGAAGCACTTGCCCTTCGGCTTTTTGTTCACTTCCGGCTGAGGAGCCTTGCCTTTAGCCTTGAAGGTCGCCACTTGCTTCTGGCCAACCTGCTTTTTCTTCTTTCCCCATTTGGGTTTTGAAGAAGCAGCACCGGTTGCCGCAAGAATTTGATGATAACCTTGTTTGAAGAGACCTTCGGCAGATTAAAGCTCTGTCAGAAGTTCCGCCAATGTGTAAGTCCTACGATTCATATTGTAGTTGAGGCAGAACTGCTCAAAGCTTCTTGGTAAACTGCCCAAGATAATATCGACCTGCGACTCCGCATCGATAGTGGCCCCAGATGCTCGGCCTGCTCAAATGAGACATCATTTTAAGAACGTGATCCCTTACTGGGGTCCCTTCATACATTTGGGTTGTCATCAAAACCCTCATCGCATTTTTCCTAGCCGCCCGGTTCTGATGACCAAACATCTCAGTGAGATTTTTCATCATTTCTGCGGCCGAGCCCATCGTCTGATGCTGATGCTGCAATACATTTGTCAATGAAGCCAAAATGTAACAGCGATCCATCTCATCAGACTTTTTCCATTTCCGGAATTCAGCCAATTCTTCAGGAGTGGCATCCGGTTCTGGTTCCAAAGGACTCTCCTCAGTTAAAACAAACTTATGCCCCTCGGCAGTCAAGACAATATCAAGATTTCTTTTCCATTCGGCAAAGTTAGTGCCATCAAGTTTGTTTTCTTTGAGAATAACAGCTAGTGGATTGAAAGACATCTGAGAATAAAATTAAAACACCATTCATCACATAATTCGACGCAAAATATATTGAAAAAACCTTAAAACAATATATATGCAATCAACCAACACCTTGAAAAACCGCACATGCAAGTCACGATAGTGTGGACGTTTACATATACTTTTCAAGTAGATTTTGACGTCTTTAATTTTACTATCTAGCCAAGACACATTTTGACAAGTAAAATTAATAGTTCCTCTTGGCCATGTATTTAATTAACATAGACTCCGATGGGGAGCTTATTAATTAATACATCTAAGTGAACACCATAATTTAACAAACCTTAGAATATTATTTAATGATAATAGTCCTACAGATGGAGAGGTCCTATCATAAAAAATAATATTCACCTTTTTGTTATCAAATTTGAAGTTTAAAACCAGTGAGCCAATAATTTAGCACATCCGATGTGGAGGAAGACTCTAATGTCAACGCGCATGCTAATTATTTCACAATTTAAACCAATTATGGAGGCCAATTTGATTTTGAAAAATCAATTTTAAAATCACTTAGTTATTTTGAAAAATAAGGTTTTTAATTTTCTCGTCCTAACATGTAAGGAAACATATCACGCATACATCCATACATGCCATACATCAAAACAATATAAACCAACAAATATTAAAATTGGACAATTATATCCAATTATCATGGCTTATCATTCCTCGCTTTTGAATAACGAAAATCTTCGCTCGTTTGCTCCCACGCTTCAAGCATCTCGCGGAAAACGAATTGAACGACCCGAACCGGACGACTTGACTGCCGCTCACGCCCGACCCAGGCCGGCCGCTTTGCCCCACCCGCTGCCCGGCTGGCCGAGCCTGCTGCTGGTGGCCGACTCACGGCCGAGCCTGCTGCTGGTGGTCGAGCCTGCTGCTGGTGGCCGAGTACCGATCGGCATGCTGCCGGTCTCGGTCGGTTCGTCTGATCGGGACTCCTCTTCGCGCTGGGCTTCTTTTTCTTTCGTACTTTGAGTGTTCCAACTCGATTACAATTTTATTCAAAATAAAATACATCGAATTTACATCAAATTATAAGAAAAATAAATCCTATTCTACCCGTGGATTTTCTCACGGGAAAAACTTATACATGCCACAAAAACAGGCCAAATTACCAAAACGCGTAAATAAATAAAACATCACATAGCCATGATAATTGGATCATATTTTCCTGCAAGACAAATTCTAGCAAAATATTCCAAAAAATCATACTATAAGAATATTTAATTGCTAGCATATTAATCACCAAATTAATTAAATTGAACAGAACCTAAAGACCGTCTCCGATACCAATTGTTGGAATATAAAACACAGCGGAAGCGAGTTGGTGAAGATAATTTAATAAAAGGTTTTATAAACTAACCAACTTAAAAACCGGATCCATTTAGGCTTGTCGACTAATTAACTAAACAGATTAATAAACAATTAAATAAACAAATTTACACATGGGAGTCGGTAATTTTTACCTTTGACGCGAAGTGGTAGAAAAATCCCTTTTGGTCGATTTGTCCTTCTTCGTGTTCCTCTCCGATCTTCTTGTATTTCTACCTTGAGATCTTCTAGAGTATATACCGCCTACGTCCGGATGTCGTGTGGGCAACAATCTACCGGACTACTTGGACTGCAAAAGGATCGGCTGAAACTTTTCTCTCAAGAAACTTACGATTTTTGTTCTCTCTATTTTTCTTGAATATTTTGACTATTTTAGAAAAATATTGTGTTTACCAAATTGTGGAATCCAAGACACAAGTCAAGATCCACAATTAAAACACACACAATAAAAATCGATTTCTTGGGCAATAATAAGGTCAAAAAATCGGCCAACCCTAAGCATGTATTTATAGGTATTTTGGGCTACTCTACGGACCTTAAGGAGGATATGGTAAGGACTCCCAATAGATATCTTCCTTCCATTATTAGGACTCTTCCTAATACGAAGACTCTATTAATATCAACTTAGTCCACTAATAAGTTAATATTGCACTTCCTACCAAAATCCCAAATTACGAAATTGGGCTCCTTTTAAATTAATTATTTCCCGTGTTTAAGATATTCCATGTCCATTAATTAATTTAAGCTACTGACAGCTTTTAATTAATTAATGTACTATACATGGGTATACCACTCGACCTTTATTATTATATCGGAAAATTAATTCCACCTGCAGGGTTTGATATAATAATCCGTTCGAGTGCCTCAAGGGACATGATCAACCCGACTGGTCGGGACATAATTTCTAGCTATAATATTAATTATCATATAAATAATAATATTGCCCAAAATATCGAGCATATTGAGTCAATCATTGTGGCTCTCACCCATGATAAATCAAAGCAATAAATATTAAATATATATAATTAAATATTAATCACTAGAATTAAGAAATAATAATTATCCGAGATGTACGTTCTTCTTATAGTCAGTACAGAAGAATCTATCTCGCCTCGATCCTGTTCAACGTATAACGAATACGCTAATATATGTTAATGGTCAAGACCAACTA
The DNA here is from genome assembly GCA_033398695.1 of Orobanche coerulescens. NCBI lineage: Eukaryota > Viridiplantae > Streptophyta > Magnoliopsida > Lamiales > Orobanchaceae > Orobanche > Orobanche coerulescens. The sequence goes on along the minus strand of CM065801.1, from coordinate 52,163,021 downwards.
ATCTCAAGCATATACTACAACCTCTCACATAACGGTCTAATGTTACATAGGTTGTGAACTAAATATTACTATATAAGGAACCGATAATGTGATCTTCTGTGTGACACTACACACCACATTATCTACAATATAAAGTAAATTAGACTGCATTTGCATAACCATAGCGTGAATAAATATGCAAAACATGTGATAAATGAATTAAATATTCTCATAGATAAAGACCGGGAAATTAGGTAATACAAGCATAAAGTATGCTTTGACGTATACAACCCTAACACTCCCCGGCTTTTCTCCAGTCCATGGCGACTGCTGAGGCCGATACTTCGCGTGGCAAGCTGTACTTTGGTCGTGACCCAGAGAAGCTTGAGAGGTAAGCCTGGTTGCTTTGCCAAGTTATGAAACCTGTGTAGGAAATATACTAAGCTTTTTTGTTATTTGTGCAGGATCCGCCATTTCGACCCGAGCTGCTCGCCGATGGTGCTGGACTTTCTATCGAGTAAAGCTCCTCGCGAGATCAGCGATATCCCATCTTATGTCGCTCGGGCTACCGCTTCCCTCCCAAAGGCCTGGACGACCGAACTAGATGCGATCGCGCGCCGGCGATCTGCTGATGCGATGCAGGCTACCTTCGCGCTGGCCCTCCAGACGGCGACGATGGCAGCCCAGGCCGTGCGGGACTATGAGGGACAGCCGTCCACTGCCCGTCTCCATGCCGATCTCGAAGCCGCACGGAGACAAGTCATTGAATATGGCGATCGGCTTGCGGCCATGGAGAAGAACTCTGCAGAGGTGGAAAAGCAGGCGAAGCAAGATGTGGACCGGGCGCGGGCAGCGACAGACCAGATGCGGGACCAAATGACAGAAGCCCGTAGGTCGCACGCGGCCACACAAAAGGAGGCCGACCAGCTGAAGGTGACCGTTGCTCGTCTGACCAGCGAGCTTACATCCTCGAGGGAAGGGGAGGCCGCTAAAATCGCCGAGCTTGAGGGTGCCAACCAGACGGTCGTGGATTTGAAGGGAAAGCTGAAGGCGATTGAGACCGATCCCTTCGTTAACGTGGAGTACGTCAGCGAATTCTCCTATTACATGGCTTACGCTGACGCCATCCGCGCCGCTAAGAAGGGAGGGCTTGAGGTCGGCCCTTTGGCTGAGAACTTCAAAGTCTATGTGATGGAGCATCCTTTGCAGCCCGACTTCACAGTGCCGATCCTCGACCTTTCCGTGGATCTCGGGATCGACTTGAGCTGGTACCCGCTTCCGGACAATCTCGTTCATCTGGGTACCTCAGAGGATGGGGGTTCAGAGCCTGCGGTTGGCGATGGAATGGGCGCCGATCCTTGAGTTTTTCTGTTGTTCCCCTTGTAATTTTTGTAGCTTTGTTGTACTCTGGCCTTCGGGCGACCATGTTTGTACTTTGATATTCCAAGTAATGAAATGAATAATTGTTTCTTTGATGTATTGCTTGGATGATTGTCTTTCTGAGTCTTTTGCATGACTTTATACAAGTGTGTGAGGAAAGATTGTTGCGTGTAGCTCCAAGTGAATTGATAAACTCATATTGATAACTTTTACAACAAAGTCGATCGTTGTACATACATCTAAAAAATGTCGATCTCCGTATGTAATTGAATAGGGACGATCGTCGTATATCTAGCTCTGCCCTTCCCCCTTGTTTTTGTTTCCTTATTGAAAGTAAGGGGACGAAAATAAATCGTTGAGTGAGCGGTCTTTAATTTTGCAGATTCCTCGAGGAAGGCCGACCATCTCGGTCTAGAGGAACCGTGCCGCCATGGTCGCGAAGGTCGATGAAACCGACGATCTATCCATGCAAGGTTCCTTTGGGCAGCGATCGCTCGCCCTTCGCTTAAATACGAGGCGGGCGTAGCCTAAGGACCCTCCAAAAACAAATCAGAGGATGACTCGCTCGCCCTCTAAATTTCGTCATCAACATGAAGAACCTAGGCAAGCGATCGCCTTCCCTTACACAACGTATACCGTCGAGGATCGTCATCTGACATAATGGTCCGAGGTAGAAGAGTGTCTACATGGCTGTGGAGGATGATGAAACCATTCTCTGTGCCCGTGCAAGGTCCCTTTGGTCCGCGATCGCTCGCCCTTCGTTTAAATACGAGGCGGGTGTAGCCAAAGGGCCCTCCAAAATAGATCTGTGGACACGTTCGCCCGCCCTCAAAGGTCCATCACTTAACATGGTGGATCCGGACAATGCGACGCGTCCCTCCCCCAGTCACAACGTATACCGTTGAGGATCTTCATCTTACATGCCGATCCGAGGTAGAAAAGTGCTAACAAGCTGCGGTCGTGGATTCGATTAATCCGACGATGCCCCGCGCAAGGACTCTTCCAGACCAAGACCACACGCCCTTCGTTTAAAAGTTATCAATATGAGTTTATCAATTCACTTGGAGCTATACACGCAACAATCTTTCCTCACACACTTGTATAAAGTCATGCAAAAGACTCAGAAAGACAATCATCCAAGCAATACATCAAAGAAACAAATATTCATTTCATTACTTGGAATATCAAAGTACAAAAACGGTCGCCCGAAGGCCAGAGTACAACAAAGCTACAAAAATTACAAGGGGAACAGCAAAAAAACTCAAGGATCGGCGCCCGTTCCATCACCAGATGCAGGCTCTGAACCCCCATCCTCTGAGGCACCTGGATGAACGAGATTGTCCGGTAGCGGGTACCAGCTCAAGTCGATCCCGAGATCCACGAAAAGGTCGAAGATCGGCATTATGAAGTCGGGCTACAAAGGATGCTCCAGCGCATAGGCTTTGAAGTTCTCAGCCAAAGGGCCGACCTCAAGCCCTCCTTCTAGCGCCAATTGTTGTTACCCAAAATATTATCTGGAGATGATATTGCTGGAATGGTCGAGTAACAAACAAATTCGAGAGCACGTCTATGGGGAAAGTAAATAACACAAGATTTGCCGGGGTTGTTAGTCCCGGGCTTGAATGCTCTCGCGAGATATTATTAAAACAAATACTAGGGAGTACAAATATTAACGTTAGAGTACAATTACAATGAGTCTAAAGACCCTAGTTATCTTAGCTATCGAGTGCTGAAGATTGCCGGAAGAACCAGAGGTGATGCTTTGTGAGTTCTTGTAACAATGATGGAGTGCTTTACTGACTGTGAGAAATCGACAGTCTCTCACTATGTGAATTAGCTGAGTATCTGGGCTTCTGAGCTTGTGAATCTCTTCGAATATGAACTATAGGGAGTTCTTGCCTCTGCCGACCGTCTTTTGGTTGAGAGGTGCTGAGAGAGAAATTCTAAAATAGATTTAAGAGAGAAAGCCGAGAGGAGATAATTTTGTGAATCTTTCTGTGAACGTTCTCCGGAACCCTTCTCCAGTTGCTAGAGGTTCTCTATTTATAGGACTGGGAGTCGCTGGGCGATCGCCTCTGTTGTATTATAATAAGCGGGCGATCGTCTTTAACACATGGATTGGTCTCCTTAAAATCCGCAGAAGTTGTTGGCTGCGAGAAGTGCGAACCAATGAGAGGCCAACACGCATCTGTGTCACTGTCTTGGGAGGCCCTGTTAGGGTTGTATACGTCAAAGCATACTTTATGCTTGTATTACCTAATTTCCCGGTCTTTATCTATGAGAATATTTAATTCATTCATCACATGTTTTGCATATTTATTCATGCTATGGTTATGCAAATGCAGTCTAATTTACTTTATATTGTAGATAATGTGGTGTGTAGAGTCACATAGAAAATCACATTATCGGTTCCTTATATAGTAACATTTAGTTCACAACCTATGTAACATTAGACCGTTATGCGAGAGGTTGTAGTATATGCTTGAGATTGGTTGGTCTTGACCATTAGCATATATTAGCGTATTCGTTATAAGTTGAACAGGATCGAGGCGAGATAGATTCTTCTGTACTGACTATAAGAAGAACGTACATCTCGGATAATTATTATTTCTTAATTCTAGTGATTAATATTTAATTATATATATTTAATATTTATTGCTTTGATTTATTATGGGTGAGAGTCACAATGATTGACTCAATATGCTCGATATTTTGGGCAATATTATTATTTATATGATAATTAATATTATAGCTAGAAATCATGTCCCGACCAGTCGGGTTGATCATGTCCCTTGAGGCACTCGAAAGGATTATTATATCAAACCCTGCAGGTGGAATTAATTTTCCGATATAATAATAAAGGTCGAGTGGTATACTCATGTATAATACATTAATTAATTAAAAGCTGTCAGTAGCTTAAATTAATTAATGGAGATGGAATATCTTAAACACGGGAAATAATTAATTTAAAAGGAGCCCAATTTCGTAATTTGGGATTTTGGTAGGAAGTACAATATTAACTTATTAGTGGACTAAGTTGATATTAATAGAGTCTTCATATTAGGAAGAGTCCTAATAATGGAAGGAAGATATCTATTGGGAGTCCTTACCATATCCTCCTTAAGGTCCCTAGAGTAGCCCAAAACACCTATAAATACATGCTTAGGGTTGGCCGATTTTTTGACCTTATTATTGCCCAAGAAATCGATTTTTATTGTGTGTGTTTTAATTGTGGATCTTGACTTGTGTCTTGGATTCCACAATTTGGTAAACACAATATTTTTCTAAAATACTCAAAATATTCAAGAAAAATAGAGAGAACAAAAATCGTAAGTTTCTTGAGAGAAAAGTTTCGCCGATCCTTTTGCTCCCAAGTAGTCCGTAGATTGTTGCCCACACGACATCCGGACGTAAAGTGGATATACTCTAGAAGATCTCAAGGTAGAAATACAAGAAGATCGGAGAGGAACACGAAGAAGGACAAATCGACCAAAAGGGATTTTTCTACCACTTCGCGTCAAAGGTAAAAATTACCGACTCCCATGCGTAAATATGTTTATTTAATTGTTTATTAATCTGTTTAATTAATTAGTTGACAAGCCTAAATAGATCCGGTTTTTACGTTGGTTAGTTTATAAAACCTTTTATTAAATTATCTTCACCAACTCACTTCCGCTGCGTTTTATATTCCAACAATTGGTTTCAGAGCCGGTCTTTAGGTTCTGTTCAATTTAATTAATTTGGTGATTAATATGCTAGCAATTAAATATTCGTATAGTATGATTTTTTGGAATATTTTGCTAGAATTTGTCTTGCAGGAAAATATGATCCAATTATCATGGCTATGTGATGTTTTATTTATTTACGCGTTTTGGTAATTTGGCCCGTTTTTGTGGCATGTATAAGTTTTTCCCGTGAGAAAATCCACGGGTAGAATAGGATTTATTTTTCTTGTAATTTGATGTAAATTCGATGTATTTTATTTTGAATAAAATTGTAATCGAGTTGGAACACTCAAAGTACGAAAGAAAAAGAAGTCCACAAGAGGAGTCCCTGGCCGACGAACCGACCGAGACCGCAAAGATGCCGACGACTCGCCACCAAGAAGAAACTCGCCACCAAAGAAGAGCTCGACAACCAAAGCAGCTCGGCCGTGAGTCGCCACCAAGAAGAGCTCGCCACCGGCAATGGTGGGGCAGCCGGCAACGGCCTGGGCAATGGCAACAGGTCAAGTCGTCCGGTTCGGGTCGTTCAATTCGTTTTTCCGCGAGATGCTTGAAGCAGTGGGAGCAAACGAGCCGAAGATTTTCTCGTTATTCAAAACGAGGAATGATAAGCCATGATAATTGGATATAATTGTCCAATTTTAATATTTGTTGGTTTATATTGTTTTGATGTATGGCATGTATGGATGTATGCGTGATATATTTCTTTGCATGTTAGGACGAGAAAATTAAAAACCTTATTTTTTCAAAATAACTAAGTGATTTTAAAATTAATTTTTCAAAATCAAATTGGCCTCCATAATTGGTTTAAATTGTGAAATAATTAGCATGCGCGTTGACATTAGAGTCTTCCTCCACATCGGATGTGCTAAATTATTGGCTCACTGGTTTTAAACTTCAAATTTGATAACAAAAAGGTGAATATTATTTTTATGATAGGACCTCTCCATCTGTAGGACTATTATCATTAAATAATATTCTAAGGTTTGTTAAATTATGGTGTTCACTTAGATGTATTAATTAATAAGCTCCCCATCGGAGTCTATGTTAATTAAATACATGGCCAAGAGGAACCAACTATTAATTTTACTTGTCAAAATGTGTCTTGGCTAGATAGTAAATTAAAGACGTCAAAATCTACTTGAAAAGTATATGTAAACGTCCACACTATCGTGACTTGCATGTGCGGTTTTTCAAGGTGTTGGTTGATTGCATATATATTGTTTTAAGTTTTTTTCAATATATTTTGCGTCGAATTATGTGATGAATGGTGTTTTAATTTTATTCTCAGATGTCTTTCAATCCACTAGGTGTTATTCTCAAAGAAAACAAACTTGATGGCACTAACTTTGCCGACTGGAAAAGAAATCTTGATATTGTCTTGATCGCCGAGGGCATAAGTTTGTTTTAATCGAGGAGAGTCCTTTGGAACAGAATCCGGATGCCACTCTGAAGAGTTGGCTGAATTCGGAAATGGAAAAAGTCGATGAGATGGCTCATTGTTACATTTTGGCTTCATTGACAAATGTATTGCGGCATCGGCATCGACGATGGGCTCGGCCGCGGAAATGATGAAAAATCTCACCGAGATGTTTGGTCATCGAACCGGCTAGGCAAAATGCGATGAGGGTTTTTATGACAACCCAAATGTTCAAGGGACCCAAGAGGGATCACGTTCTTAAAATGATGTCTCATTTGAACGAATCGAGCATCTCGGGGCCACTATCGATGCGGAGTCGCAGTCGATATTATCTTGGGCGCTTTACCAAGAAGCTTTGAGCGATTCCGCCTCAACTACAATATGAATTGTAAGACTTACACATTGGCGGAACTTCCGACAGAGCTTCAATCTGCCAAGGTCTCTTCAAACAAGGTTATCATCAAATTCTTGCGCAACAGCCGCTTTCTTCAAAACCCAAATGGGGAAAGAAGAAAAGCGAGTTCGCGAGAAGAAAGTGGCGACCTTCAAGGCTAAAGGCAAGGCTCCTACCAAAGGCTCCTCACCAAGTGAACAAAAGCCGAAGGGCAAGTGCTTCAATCATGGTCCGAAAGGACATTTCAAGAGTGATCGCCCTAAGAAAGGTACGTCTCATGCACTAGTAGTCAAAACATGTTTGTCACTGCTCCATCACTTCGTGGATAGTGGATTCGGGCTCCACCGATCATGTTTGTTATGACTCGCAGGGTTCCAAGTAACCAAGGTACTTAGTGCGGATGAGATTACAATAAGTCGGGACGACTATTCCAGTCAAGGTCATTGCGGTGGGAGTCGTGCGGCTAAAAGTTGATGATAAGATTTTAGTTCTTAATAATGTATTATTAGTACCCGATTTTAGAATGAATTTGATTTCGCTTTCTAAATTGCGTTGTGATGGATATTCGATTTCTTTTGAAGATAATGCAATCATTAAAAGAAATAGTGAATATATTTGCGGAGTACTTATAATGAAGAACTTTATATCATCAATGCCGCACTACTCTCCTTGCATAATTATAAATCGCTTAATTCTTTGACTAATCCTAATAAAAGAAAGGAACTTTCGAGCATAAATCCAACATATTTGTGGCATTTACGATTGGGTCATATTAACCTTAGAAGGATTCAAAGATTGGTGAGCGATGGCCCATCGATTCGCTCCAAGTTGAGTCATTTCCAACTCGCGAATCCTCGCCCGGAAGGTAAAATGACTAAAAGGGCTTTTCAAAGCAAAGGAAATCGTGCACAAAAGGTGTTGGAATTGGTTCATACCGATGTATGTGGTCCAATGAACATCCAGGCTAAGGGTGGTTTCGAATACTTCATCACGTTTATAGATGATTATTCGAGATATGGATACATCTATTTGATGCGACGTAAGTCTGAATCTTTTGATAAGTTCAAAGAATTCAAGGCTGAAACGGAGAAGCGTCATGGGCAGAGTATCAAGTCACTACGATCTGATCGTGGTGGCGAATACCTTAGTGGAGAGTTTTTGGATTTCTTGGCACATGAGGGGATTACTTCCCAGCTCACAACGCCGAGTACACCACAACAAAATGGTGTTGCTGAACGAAGGAATCGTACTTTATTAGAGATGGTAAGGTCAATGATGAGTTATTCTGATTTGCCTATTTTGTTTTGGGGATACGCCTTGGAAACAGCGGCGTACATTCTAAACTTGGTGCCTTCGAAATCAGTTCCAAAAACACCCACAGAACTGTGGAATGGGCGCAAGCCCAGTCTAGGACATGTTCGGATTTGGGGTTCTCCAGCACACGTGCTGAATAAGGAAGCTGATAAGTTGGCATCTCGTACAGAAGTACGAGTGTTTGTAGGATATCCTAAGGGAACGAAGGGTGGCTTATTCTATAGTCCTAAAGACCAGAAGGTCATTGTTAGCACCAATGCCCGGTTCTTAGAGGAGGACTATGTGATAAGCCACAAGCCTAGGAGTGAGGTCATTCTAGAAGAACTTAGGGGCGAAATTTCGACAATACCAATTGTGCAAACACCTAGTGTACCACGTATCGACACTATTGTGGATACGCAAACTAAGGACACGCCTCGTCGTAGTGGGAGGGTTATTCGTCAACCCGAACGTTTCATCGGCGTGGGAGCATCTTCGGACCACTCCCCGGACCAGGATGAAATGGATCCATGTACGTACAAACAGGCAGTTCAAGACAAGGATGCTGAATCCTGGAAAACAACAATGGAATCCGAAATGGGATCTATGGATTCTAACCAAGTGTGGGAGCTAGTAGAACTACCCAATGGGGTCAAACCCATTGGAAGTAAGTGGATCTACAAGCGTAAGAGAGGATTGAAAGGGAAGGTTGAAACCTACAAAGCAAGGCTTGTTGCGAAAGGTTACACTCAAAAAGAGGGCATCGACTATGATGAAACCTTTTCGCCAGTAGCCATGCTTAAATCGATCCGGATTCTCTTAGCTATAGCTGCGCATTTGGATATGGAGATTTGGCAGATGGATGTCAAGACTACGTTCTTGAACGGGAGTCTTGATAAGGAAATCTATATGCGCCAACCTGAAGGATTCATTGCTGAAGGTCAGGAGCACTTAGTGTGCAAGCTTAAGAGAGCAATTTATGGTCTTAAGCAAGCATCAAGGTCTTGGAACATGCGATTTGATGAGGTCATTCAATCGTATGGTTTTGAACAGTGTCCTAGTGAGGTTTGTGTATACAAAAAGTGTGATGGAAATGTGTTGGTGTTTCTTGTACTATACGTAGATGATATACTTCTAATTGGAAACAATGTGAAGGTATTATCAGACGTAAGGGTATGGCTATCTGAGCAGTTCGATATGAAGGATTTGGGAGAAGCTGGACACATCCTTGGTATTAAGATCTTTCGAGATCGCAAGAAAAGGATGTTGTGCTTATCTCAGGCATCCTATATCGATACGGTGCTAAAGCGGTTTAGCATGGAGAATTCCAAGAAAGGTTTCTTACCTTACAGACATGGAATTCAACTATCTAAGGCTATGTGTCCTAAGACACAGAAGGAGATAGATGACATGAAGCTGGTCCCTTATGCTTCGGCAGTGGGAAGCCTCATGTATGCTATGCTTTGCACTAGGCCTGATATCTGTCAAGCTGTAGGCATGGTGACGAGATATCAGTCGAACCCAGGACCGCGACATTGGATTGCTGTCAAGCATATACTCAAGTACCTGAGAAGGACTAGGGATCATATGGTTGTATATCAATCAGATACGCTTTGTCCTTTGGGTTACACTGACTCGGATTTCAGTGCCGACAAAGAAAAGTCGAAATCAACTTCCGGATATGTTTTCACTTTGGGAGGTGGAGCCATCAGTTGGAGGAATGTGAAGTAGAAATGCATAGCGGACTCTACCATGGAAGCCGAATATGTAGAAGCCTCAGAGGCAGCTAAAGAGGCAGTATGGCTCAAGTACTTCCTAAAGGATTTGGGGGTGATTCCTAATTTGCCCAGGAGTATTACACTGTATTATGATAATACCGGTGCTGTTGCAAATTCGAAGGAACCACGAGCCCGCAAAGCAAGCAAACATATCAAGCGCAAATATCATATCATTCGAGATTTTGTGAAGAGAAGGAAGATCATTGTCTCCAAGATAGCATCTGAAGACAACCTAGATGATCCTTTCACGAAAGGGTTGCCCTCAAAATCATTTGAAGGGCATGTGGAAGGAATGGGGTTGAGATGTATGGCATCATTGCTTTGAGTATAAGTGGGAGATAGATAGACATAGTCTAGATAGTATACTTCAAAAGCATGCTTTGAGTATAAGTGGGAGATTGTTAGGGTTGTATACGTCAAAGCATACTTTATGCTTGTATTACCTAATTTCCCGATCTTTATCTATGAGAATATTTAATTCATTTATCACATATTTTGCATATTTATTCACGCTATGGTTATGCAAATGCAGTCTAATTTACTTTATATTGTAGATAATGTGGTGTGTAGTGTCACACAGAAGATCACATTATCGGTTCCTTATATAGTAATATTTAGTTCACAACCTATGTAACATTAGACCGTTATGTGAGAGGTTGTAGTATATGCTTAAGATTGGTTGGTCTTGACCATTGCATATATTAGCGTATTCGTTATACGTTGAACAGGATCGAGGCGAGATAGATTCTTCTGTACTGACTATAAGAAGAACGTACATCTCGGATAATTATTATTTCTTAATTCTAGTGATTAATATTTAATTATATATATTTAATATTTATTGCTTTGATTTATCATGGGTGAGAGCCACAATGATTGACTCAATATGCTCGATATTTTGGGCAATATTATTATTTATATGATAATTAATATTATAGCTAGAAATCGTGTCCCGACCAAATCGGGTTGATCATGTCCTTGAGGCACTCGAAAGGATTATTATATCAAACCTGCAGTGGAATTAATTTTCCGATATAATAATAAAGGTCGAGTGGTATACTCATGTATAATACATTAATTAATTAAAAGTCACGTAGCTTAAATTAATTAATGGAGATGGAATATCTTAAACACGGGAAATAATTAATTTAAAAGGAGCCCAATTTCGTAATTTGGGATTTTGGTAGGAAGTGCAATATTAACTTATTAGTGGACTAAGTTGATATTAATAGAGTCTTCATATTAGGAAGAGTCCTAATAATGGAAGGAAGATATCTATTGGGAGTCCTTACCATATCCTCCTTAAGGTCCCTAGAGTAGCCCAAAACACCTATAAATACATGCTTAGGGTTGGCCGATTTTTTGACCTTATTATTGCCCAAGAAATCGATTTTTATTGTGTGTGTTTTAATTGTGGATCTTGACTTGTGTCTTGGATTCCACATTTTGGTAAACACAATATTTTTCTAAAATACTCAAAATATTCAAGAAAAATAGAGAGAACAAAAATCGTAAGTTTCTTGAGAGAAAAGTTTCGGTCGATCCTTTTGCAGTCCAAGTAGTCCGGTAGATTGTTGCCCACACGACATCCGGACGTAGGCGGGATATACTCTAGAAGATCTCAAGGTAGAAATACAAGAAGATCGGAGAGGAACACGAAGAAGGACAAATCGACCAAAAGGGACTTTTCTACCACTTCGCGTCAAAGGTAAAAATTATCGACTCCCATGCATAAATATGTTTATTTAATTGTTTATTAATCTGTTTAGTTAATTAGTTGACAAGCCTAAATAGATCCGGTTTTTACGTTGGTTAGTTTATAAAACCTTTTATTAAATTATCTTCACCAACTCGCTTCCGCTGCGTTTTATATTCCAACAGGCCCTACTTATGACTTTTCGGCGGGTCTATCAGTAGGTGATACCGTCCTTGTCACTGACAGCTACTGATGGGCTGGAGTCAACGATCCATGTTCTGCGGCGCCTTTCGCGGATCTGCACATGGGTCCTTGCTTCGTGATCCAGTCTTCGTAGACTTTGACGGACGATGGCCTTGTTCGTGGCACAGGACGATCGTCCTTGGTCGGGCACCATAGGCGATTGCTAGGTGCCAAAAGGTGATCGCCTTGGGAGTCGATCGCTAGATACTCGAAGGTGGACTGTTACTTTCGTTTTGACAAGTTCGCCGTAGCTCATTTGGTCGTGAACTCGGTCGCTCGGCCCTTATACCGATCGCCGTCGAGGCGTATAAATCGCCGCACAACACTATGTATTTTTCTTTTTTCCTCAAATTTTGAGTTTGTAAAATCTGGCTCGTTTGAGCAAGAGTAGTATTTAGTAAAAAATATTATAATAAATAAAAAATAAAGGCAAACAAATAAGAAAAAAATTACGAAATTCAATAGAGGCAATACGTCATATAAGAATGCATTTAATGCACTTGAGCACTCAAATATTTTTAAAGTAGTCTATCTGCAACTTCCATTCATATGTTTTTGAAGTAGTTTTAAAAGGTACAATATAAGTATCTAAAGAGAATTTCTTTTAACAATATAAAACTAGACTGAAAATAACGAACGTAAAACAATATCAATGGGCAACCCCGTGCAATTAGTATATGTATATGAAGCTGAGAGAGAAGGCAATGTAAGAGAAGATGGTTGGCTCGGTTCGTCTCGTCTCGTCTCGGGTCGAAGGGCAATTTGGGTGAAATGTCTCGGCGTCTCGAAGTTATCTTTTTACTTAAATTTTATTTGCTAACCGCCTCATTAAATTAATCTGAAATTTCCGGATTAAGATAAGTGCCAAATTAAGTGATTATTTACCTGTGATGGGTTTGAGCTGTCGGCAGTTGATGATCCACGTGTAGAGCCCATGGTCTTGCCAGCCTACATGTGAGGGTAGGGCTGAGCATCGGGTTTGACCGACCCAGTCCGAAATGACCCGGATTATAAGTGGTCGGACTTTATAGACTCGAACCCCGGACCTGTTCGGAACCGGGCTAACCCGGTCTGGACCCAGTAATACTGGGTCGGTCCGGGCTGGCCCGGTTCTAGCCCGATTTAGTAAAAAAAATTGTTTTTTTGCATATTAAGTGTCCTGTTATTACATCTAAAATGCTTTCTTCTTTACATACTCTCATAAAATACAGTTATCAATCTTAATATATTCATTTAGTCACCAAACTCCCAAGTTCAACAATATTTTACGATAAATAAACTTAATTAGAATAATGTGCAATCATAATCGAGCCATTAATCATCATTATTTGATCACCGTCGAGGGTAAATTATAATAAAAACATATTTTTTATGTATTTTTATTTTTACCGGGTCGTTCCGGGTGGCTCCAATTTTTTCGGCTTTTGACTCGGTCTGGCCAGGCCCGGAATCCGGATTTAGGCAAAATGCATACCCGGGACCCGGACCTGATTAACAGGTCCGGTCGGTCCGGGTCCGATCCGGGTCTGGGTAAAAACCGGATCTGGACCATTTGTGATCAGCCCTATGTGAGGGTGCATGTTGAAGTCTCGTTGTCCCATACCAACTTGATGAAAATCTTGGACCATATATAAATTGGATAGATTTATCCTTTAACAATATCTTTTAATAGGATGATGTCCCAATTAAAATACACATCAAATAGATTTCTCATTAATTTCCAACTCCACGTCCATTCTCATTTCACAAAACTCCTGGAAAATTATATCTTGCACCTCAGTATCACCCAGTAAGATGTCCCTCTTGCTACACCGAGGGGAGTGTATTGGTTGTGGAGTGTAGAAATCTTTTAGACTTTCAAAGTTTGGAGGTATTCAATTCGGATTTTCAAAAGTCTTTAAAAATCCTGAGGTATTCAATACGGATTTTAAAAAGTCTTATTTCTTTGTTTCTCTTCCAAAAATATAAATAGATTTCACTCTCCAAAATCTCTTCTAACGACCAGAGATTTCTACGTATTCTCTCAGAGAACTCTGAAGACAAAAAGTCAGAAGAAAAAAAAAACTTCGTTGCTCTTCTAAAGCCGGTAGCCATCACCGTCACCGTTACACGCAATCTGCCGGAAATTACGACACCCCTACCTCGCCGGAAATTGATCAAAGCATACGCCGCTGCCCACGTTCAGCGAGACCAAGCGCGTCACGATGCGTTCAAAGCCTTTGACACCAAGTCAAAAAAAGATGGAAAATCGTGAAATATTGGAAGAAGGAATAGATGAAGATTTGGGGATGGAAGTTTACGAGAAGATTAGTCTCTTGATGTTGGCAACTAAGCCAGTGTTAGTTTTATTACGAAATATTATTGTGATGCCTCGTCATATTGAACCTACTTTGAAGCGACGACCAATTACTAGAATTGGATATCAATTTGTAAGTAATATGATCGAAGGAGATCCACAAAGTTTTCGACAGTTGTATAGGATGTATCCGGATGCGTTTCTAATTAAAGTTATGCACTATCATTAGAGAGAAAACTCATATAGAAGATACAAGATACGTATGTGTTGAAGAAATAGTGGCAACATTCTTGATCAAGATTCACCACATCTCGACATGGAAGAGGAAAATTTGGAATTGCTTTTCCAAAGCCAACTACAACAAAGAACGGAAGCTAATGCATGGAGAACGAGTATTGCTAATGCTATGTGGGGAATGAGGCCGAGGTATAAGGGTGATAGAAATGAAGATGATGGAAATGAAGATGAGAATAATAATGATGAATAATAATATATTTTTTTAGAACGTATTTTTGGTATTTTTCTCTAAACAATTTCGATAACTTTTTCTATACACGAGTGTTCCATATACATTGGCATCAATAGTTCCAGCGCCCGAGTCTATGGAAATCCATGTAAATCAATAAAAAAAAGTATATTCCACAATCATGTCAAATCTATGAAAATCCATGTAAATCAATAAAAAAAGTCAGTCAAACTCTGTTTGGAGTCTATGAATTTCTTAAATTCACAGACTTTTTAAAGTCTAAAAAAATCCAATAAAATCTCAATTGAATACACACATCTGAGAGTGATGTACGCTTGCTAGATTGAGATGCTCCTGAGTTGTGGGGTATATAACTGCTCAAATTCCCCAATTCGAATATAAGATAACTTCATGAAATTTGAGATTCTATACACCCTATCAAGTTTTGGAAAGAGTTTATCCCCATATACTCGCCATTTTATCAAACGTGACAGAGGTGCCGCACCCAATACCCACTACCCATATTTATATTTTTTTTAAACCATTCCTTTCCCGCGTTTACTTCTAACGGCCAAGGATCCCTGCACTACCTAAGATGCATATATTTTGTACCACCCGCTCTCTATCCCGCCCATGTCCTGTCATTAGTCCCGTGTTTTGACAAATATTTCTACATCAAAGGGTTTCTCACTATAACACATCCCTATATTAATATTTATTTATTTATTTATTTATTTTGTGTACCTCGTGTCATGTACCCAAAAGGTAAACACAAAACCCGATACTAAATTTTGATCGTGTATTTTGGTATTCGTGTTATATGCACCACCAAATTTTTCCAGAAAAAGAACCCCATCTTCTGTTATATGAAGTATTATTTTTCTCATTATTCTAATTGGTAATGTTTGAATTAATTTATGAGTTGAGTTTTTCTTACTCATACAATCCTCCGACCAGTTAGTAAAATCATATACATAGCAAGTTCTAACTTTCATTTGATGTAATTTGTATGAGTTGGATTTTTTCTCACTCTCGTACAATTCTCCGATCTGCTGGTAAAATCATATACCTATTAAGTTCTAATTCCTATTTTGATGTGATCTGTTTTGAGCAAGATGACCTTAATTAAATTGTTTTAATTATTTGTTCATCTTAAAAATTTTCATATATGCTTGCTTCTTTTGTTGAATATTTGTGCAGTATGATTGTTTTTTATTTTTAGTGCGTCCTAAATACAAAGTTAGTTCCTGCGTTTTAGTTAACCAAATATTTGAAATGATTTTCAAAGAAATATTGAATTTGAAAACATACATGGCGGATGATGTACGTAGGAAACCTATTATGAACTTTCATCCCTCAATTCAAGGTGGGGTAATAAAAGCTTTCATTTATAAAATTATTTGCATTATAGTCTATTGATACTTCTGGCCGCGGAGCTAAGATTTTAAAAATGGATATGACTGTTCCGGGAATTATTATTTCCGTAATGTGTCTTACCTAATACTGGTTATAGATACATAGATGGAAGGTTTTAGATCCTTCTAGAGGTAGTAGGATCCTATTAGATGTCTTACCTTATCTAGGAATTCTATGTATGGAAGGACTCTCATTGAAATGCCTATATAAAGGCCCTTCTATCAATGTTATGAATACAATTGATTGACTCGTATTTATAGTCTTTTAATTTCTCCTGAAATATGTTATCAGCACGTTGCTCTAACAGTAGAATTTTTTTTCCTCTCTGATTTTTCGAAATTCCACAAAAAAAAATCGTGATTTCCGCGCGTCAATTTTCTGCACTGCGAGACCACGCGGAAATTCTGTTTTCTGCTTCGTTAACCGTCGGATCAGCCTCAAATTTTGACAACATGTTAATGATATACAGAACTACAAGTTCAAAGGTGGAGATCTGATTCGGAACAGTATTTCTCCATAAAATTGTACACAAACAGAAGTAGATTTTTTTAAAAAAAATCAGGCTTCAAAAACCCTAGCCCTCCACCGTCGTCGCGCTCAACCACCTCCGCCGGCTACTGCTTCCGCTCTCGCGACCATTAGCCATGTCCAACCCACCGGTCGGTCATCTTCCTCACGAATCCTAGATCGGCCAACCCCGTGTAACCCGCGACCAGTCCGCGTTCTTGCCGCTCAAGGCCGAAACCAGATCCTCCCTCCGCTGTCTGAAATCACCCTTTCTCTGTCGTCGTCGAAATCAGATCCATAGGAGTAGCCCTTGGCCGCGCGACTTCGTTCGCAAAGTCCATCGTCAGCGCACCACTCCAGTCGATCCGATTCGCACGCCGCTGTCCATGACCGCTCCGATCATCTTCACCGGTCCCGATTTTAAAGCGACACAACCCGACCCGTCTGCAGATCTCGTCTGTCCAGGACTCCTACAAAAAAAAGAGTAGAAAATCGAAAAAAAATCGAGAGACGAAAATTTTCGCGCGCAAATTTTCTGCACAGCGCATTCGTACCAAAATCATGTTTCCTGATTCGTTAACCGTCGGATCGGTGTGAAATTTTGACAGCAACTTACCAACACAAATATCTGTATATTCAACAGTGGAGATCGGATTCTGAGTAATATTGATTACTGAATCTACTGCAGAACAGAAGCTGATTTTTATAAGGAAATTTGGAGATCCGACCTCATCTAATACCGAGCGGCTGGACCACCGCGCTCGAGTCCTTTTTTGGCCGATTATCGAGCCCAGTAGCCCTTTCCGGGTATTTCTCAACTCTTCATATTTTCTTAGTTAATGATTCACTTGTTCATTGATTGTACACTTATAAATCTTACCATGTTTATGTTTTACGTGAATATAGAAAAATATGTTGCTCATGACGACATGCACGCTATGGAAAGAAGCCATATTTATTATCCTATTCAAGAATCCAAGTAAATATGGAACCGAGTATCCACGCAAATATGTTTCTCATGATGATGTGCATGCTATGGAGAAAAGCCAAATTTATTATCCCGTTCAAGGATCAAAACAAATATGGAACCGAATACCCACGTAAGATTTTATTAAAGTTCCTGTTTTTCAATTCCTCTCTTTTGGAAATTTTTTTTTTGGGGAATTGGGTATTTGGGTTCTTTATCTCTCACGCTACTTTGCGGTGGATGAAACTATGAGAGGTGGTATCACTCTCATATGTCGAAGTAAACTGTGTGACTGTCCTGGTGGAGTCGTGGATAATTGTTAAAAGTCGATATTTGTGGTTGTTGCATACACCGCGGTTTGGGTGCGATTTGACATCATCGTTTTGTTGATTTTAAATCAACAATTAAATAAAATGAACATTGTCGCTAACGGTAAAGTTATGACTTGTTCATGATTAGTCACGAATTTGTGATGTATAAATGGGACAAACATCGATCGCGACGGATATGTCGTGGTTAAAATCGATTTGTGACGGATTTGTCACGTTGAATTGAGCGACCACCACATTGGTCTTGACCCAATCCCATACTTGGAAAACTCCATCTTTCATCCTATTAAAATAAAATATTGCATGTGGGTGTAGTCATGCACCGTCTCCTTGCAATATGATATATGAAAGAATGAAAGAGTAATTCTCATGAATTTTAACATGTAAATCAATGGGATATTGTGGTAAATACATGAATTTGTTGACCTCGATTATAGTTCGTATGACTATAGGTCCGAATACTCTTCCAAGTATTTGTAAAGACATGTGCCTTATACATTTGACTATGTTTAGTCGATCTTATTGGATGGTCAAGACGAGTTGGTTATGGTATATTCATTATGTCTCATGGTTTAAAATGCTTAATATTGATGCACCGCGTTGCATCCATATAACGTGGCTATTATGATGTATACTTACAAATTGAGAATTAAAATTCTTGGTTGATTTGATGCACTTTGGTGGATTTTGTCTACACTTTTGATCATGACTAGGCGCATCCTCCTTGGTATTTGTTTATGCTTTGAAAGTTCAAACGGAATAAGTGGTTTTTAAACAGCCTTAGATATACCGACATTCCTACTTTCTATGCAAGTCTACCAAGTTGAAGTTACCGAAAAGATCATTAGTCGAGATAAGAAATCGAACACCTACTGCGTTTAAACGCACCTATGGCTGTCATTGCCATATTTTTGTATCAACACTTATGCCATTGGATATAGTCTCAACCTTATTTCTCACTAAACTTGGGAAATACTAAAGCAGCCGATTAAAACATGCACTGTGATCTGAGTTTAATGATCCGTATGGTGCACAACATATGGATAGAAAGATACAGAAGTAGTTTCCAGAACATCAGACTGTTCGTCCATAGCCTTCCTAACAAGGGAGTTATCGCTGTTTTAGTGAACAAAGGTCAAGCTGCGTGGAATTTTATTTCCAGCGATTGTGCTAACTTTTGTCCCAACCAACTTGGTTCACATCTTGAATTTGCAAGTTGTCTTATAACACATGTGTAATATCCGCAATTTCGAATTTTGGTAATTTTCTTTTTCCGTAGGAAGTTCGTTTTGACAACTCTATCATGACCATTTCGTCATTCCGAGAATGATTAATTCTGCACTTTTTGTCATCCGAGTTCGTTTCGGTGTCGTTTTGTTGAGTTCCGTGTCCTTAATCGACTTTTTCACGTGGGAGTTCGACTTTGTAAAGTCACCATTAATTCTTGGGAACTCCAAAAATTCTGAATCTTTTCAACATTATAGAGCATCAAGTTAGCTTTCCAATTGTTCAAACGGTGAGTCAATCGGAGTCCAGACGAGGGAGTTATGGTCGAAATAGCTAAGACTACACGATGTGCCTTCTTCGTGTTGGAGTGGGCTGTACCGTGCGCCGCGGCACACTTCAGCTGTGCCGCGGCACTAGGCTGATTCCTGGGCGTTTTTTTTTGGCCCTGGGCCACGGCACACTCATCCTGTGCCGCGGCACACGGGCTTTTTCTGCGTTTTTTTTAGCAGATTTTCGAGGAGAAAACTTCATTTTTCTCCTCTCTTCTTCCTCCTTCCATCTAGGGCGATTTGTGGGCGATTTTTGGGCGATTTGAGTGCTCCCAAACTTGTAGAGATCATCCACCTCAAGTCTTGTTGTAGATTTTCGACCTCTACTTGAATCCTTCATCCAAATCAAGGTATTTTGGCTTGAACCCTTGTTTTTGTAGATTTGGGGATTTTCCTTTTTGATTTCGATTCCAATCCATTTTTGATCAATTAATTGTTGTATAAACGCTGTTTTGAACTTGTTCTACGGATTGGATACTCGTATATTTGGTTCGTTCGACCCGAGGGGTGATTTCTTTGTTCTTGAAGGGTCTTGAACATTTAATGTTCGATTAAATGTTCGAATGAGTTCCCTTTGAAAGTTTGTTGGGATTTCCATGGTTTTCGGCCTTGATTCTCGTCGTAATCATGTTTTATTATTCCTTACGGAGGATTATAGGTTCTCGATGATTCCGATGTTGAATTCCGTTGGTGATTGATGATTCATGTGGTGTTTTCCCGTAGTAATTTCGGTGCTATCGCGTTCTAGATAGTGTTCGGGAATTTGAGGGCTACCCGGCCGTATCCGTTCATTTTTCCATTGCTCGTGATATCGAGGCAAGTACCTTGTCCATACTTTTCTTGTTTTGTGGATATGATGATTGGTGATCGTCTTGGTGTGTTTGTTTGTTTGTTTGAAATGAGTTTTCAAAAGATTTGGTTAGCCTTGTTAAAGGCCCTCTTTCAAAACCGTGTGTGTTTTGTGATTGGTGTGATTGGTGAACGAGTATGTGAATCTTATGGATATGTTTGGTATTGATGATGCACTTGGTATTTGCGTGTGGATGTATATTGTTTCATTTCGGTGCATTGTGGTTTGACGTGTTGTTTTACTAAGTGTTTGAGGCCTCTGGGTGAATTGTTTGGATATCCTTGGTGTGATATGTTACTCGTGCTTGAGATTATTTCGCTAGCCATCTCGGGGGGTCCGACGGGATCACGGAGTGGGATTCGTGGCTTCGTCCCGGTCCTAAGCGACGTGTGGTGCTTGAGTATTTCGCTAGCCAGCTCGGGGGGTCCGACGGGATCACGGAGTGGGATTTGTGGCTTCTTCCCGGTCCTAGGCGATGCGAGTACATGTTTTGTGAATGTGTTTGCTCACCTCGGGAGGGTTCGACGGGACCACGGAGGGAATTCCAATGGCTTCGACCTAGGTTCACGAGTGAAACTTCACCGCTACGTGTGTATATTTTGTGATTGTTTTTCGCTCACCTCGGGAGGGTCCGATGGGATCACGGAGGGAATTCCATTGGCTTCGACCTGGATTCACGAGTGCGGTTGCTTATGTTTTGTGAATGTGTTTGCTCACCTCGGGAGGGTTCGACGGGGCCACGGAGGGAATTCCATTGGCTTCGACCTGGATTCACGAGTGAAACTTCACGGGTGCGTGTGTATTTTTATGTCCATCGAGGACGCGTGACGTGGGTTTCAACCCTGTGTATTGTGGTCGGTTTTCTATTTGCGAAAACAAAACCTTTGGGCTGTGACCTGTTACCCTGTTGATTTTTGGAAAGATAAGGATTTGATAATCCTAAGTTGTTTTCTATCAAAACACTCGATGGCATTTAAACGGTTTTAAAAATTATTTTCCCTTGATTTTTGACCTTTCGGTTTTAGAATGTTTTACCAAACTCTTGCCTCGGGAAGTACTTTTCATCACGTTTGGATTTTTATGGATTCCTGGTTATTGTTATTTGTGAAATGTAAATTGTATGGCTCGTATTTTTGCACTTGTACTTGCACTAGCAAAACAATGGAGTTTTGCTAACCCCCGAGTATTCGGGGGGTGGATGTCTATTTTTGCATTCAGGTTTTGGAGCATAGCACAGGGTCGGCATGAAGGATGATGAAAGATGAACGATACTAATCACACGAGGATCCGTTGATGTCGTATTGGTCTAGTTGTATTTTCTTTTCCGCCGCAAGATCTTTTCCCGTTATGCGGAGTTTATTGTATTTTGACCCCTGCGTGGGTATGTGTTTGGAATTGAGTTGTATGTTATTATTGAAAGACCAAGTCGGTCTACTGAGTCATTTTAGCCTTAAAGGCGATGTTTAGATGTTTGATTTTAGTTATCAGCCTGGTAGATCCTCGAGGAGAGGGTCTACGGCGTGTAATATCCCTGAGTGGATTGGGGGTGTTACATAAATGGTATCGGAGCTTAGTTTGTGGAAACCTAGGCTGTCGGGTCAGTGGTGTCTGTTGAGTTTTGTCTTGTCGGATTATGTCTGACTAAGTCGTGTCGCGACGCGTCGTTTGAGTTTGTTGGTCGTGATTAGTATCGTGGGGCGATCATCATCTTCGTGCGATCTGTGGTTGTAAGTCTCCCTTCTTTGTGTTGTGCCTCGTGTGACACGAGCTATTTTTTTATGATTATTTATTAAGTGACGGAATCCTCTTGTGGATTTTGATTTCTTGATACGTGACTATTTGACTCTCATATTTCGTTCATATGAGGAGTAGTATTGCTGGATTGTGCATGTTGAACTGTATTTCTTTTATCCACTGCGTGAGTTCTTTTGTAATGACTTTCGGTATTTTACCGACTGAGTTTTATTTAAAAAAAAAAACGATTCCTTTAACCGAGTTTTGGCATTATGGCCTTGATCGCTTTAGCGAAATTCTTATGACGGTATTTAGTATTTTGTAAATGGCTTTCGTGAGTTTTTGAAATATTACCGTCATCGGCCTTTTTGGCGTTTTTGTAAATGGTTTTTAGCCTGGTGAGTTCCGCGGACCCACGGCGCTATAATATTTTGTGTAATTACTCAAATTTTGGGCATTCTAGCCCATTGAATTATCTTTGAAAAAACTTGAGTATCTTAGAAAATAAATTTCGAGACGTACTTTCAAAATGAATCATTTTCTCGTGGTACATCCAAGATGCCACAATATGTTTCAAAATTCTTCTACCGCGAGGACCCAAAATGTTTTGAGATATTTTCAATGTTTTATAAACACTTTTACTTAGACCCGAGGGTCGAATATTTTCGAAAGTCTTTCACGAAAAGAAAGTGTCCTCATTTTTATCAAATGCGAGATGGTTCTCCAAAGTCTCGATAACGATGTTTCACGTTTGTACTTTTTCTTGAAAGGTGATACTCAAGATCAACCGGCATTTTTCTAAATTATTTTCAAAAGGATGTTTTCATTTTAAAAACCTATCCATTCCCGTTTGAGGGCTGGATATGTATGTATGATGTTTGCTTTGTCGTTATGATGTTACTCCAGTATGATCCAATTGGAGGAATGAATTTCGACGCGTTGCCACGCATATGTAGTACTATCCCTCTGTGAGAGGTGTGAACTGGTGTTCTTGCTTAACACCTCGTGGTGATTTGCGTGTTGTCGCCCGAGTGTGGGTTGTTAAAGCTTGGATTTTGTGCGTTTATGCACATGTGTGATTGTTTCATGATGTTTGTAATTATGTGCTGGTTATCGTTCGGGCCGTTGAGGTCGCCGAACGATACCGTCGTTGTTGTAGTGTTTGTGTGTGTATTACTTTACGATGGTAATCGTTATATATGATATGTGTTATGATTCCTTGTTGTGCTGAGTTGGCATCTCCGGTATGTTGTTTTGCGGTGTTATGTTCCATTGTATCTAGCATTTGTATTTTCGGTATGCCGAGCCGAGGCATTTCAATCGTGATGTGCCGGGGGAATGTACGTGCAAATTGTCCTTCTCGTCAGTAACACATTTCGAGTGTGGACTCGAGGGACACCGAATTCAGTTTTGCGAATTGGCTACCGAGACTTTCGGAGTTCGCGCTTCAGCACAGATATCAGAATCGGCTTTGAGAGGCCATTGAAGGATGTTTCTGTCGATTGCCTGTTGTGTCGTCTCCTTGATTTCGTTATTGTGAGTAGCGGGGACGACCTTCTTTTAGAAGAAGTCGAATATAATACCCGTATTATTTTTGGCTTCTGCATTTTCTCTTTCTCAATTCTATAGACTCGCTCGTGTTCGTTGATACTTTCTAAACTTGTTCTGTATTCCGGTTTCATCATTCGAACGAGCTGTGATCTTGTTTTGGGTCGATCTGGTTATCGCTGTGACTTTTTCGAGTTCGGTTCGATTCTTGTGAACCTTGTTCGGAAGTAACACCCTTTGGTTCTACTAGCTCTTCTATTCGACGTGGATCGGATTTTGAATTTCTGTATTTTCGACTCCGTCGACTCGTTTATGTTCGTTGACATTTCTGAACTTTCTCTATCCCTTGCTTTTGTTGATCGAACGAGTGTGGTATTGTTTTGGAATAACTCGTTTGTCGCGGTGACCTTTCAATCGCTATTCCCTTTCGTGTGGATCTTATGTGAATGCACATCTTGTTGTTTCACCGGATCATATACTGTCTCGAGTCGAGATGTGAAGCTTGGAGTTGTTGTTTGAATTTTATTGTTCTTCGTGATTCGAACATGAGTGTTCGATTTTTGTTGTCTCGATCGTTGTGGTTCGATCGTTTGATTGTTCGGTTCTTGTTGATCTCGTTTCGTGATTGTTGAGCGTTCAGACTCCTTCCTAATTTCCTTATGTTCGGGAAATTAGTCTCGTTTTCGATCTTCCAACCCTTGGGCGGTGGAATTCCGTATTTCTTCAGCGATTGGCTCGCGTTTTGATTGACGTACCGTTGGGGTGGTCGATTATATTGATTTTCGTTCGTCGTGTTTTGTGATTGTTCGGATAATTGACTTGACTATATTATACATTTGATGACGCTTGTCATTGGTTGGTTTTATTATATCCCTAACGGCGACGTTGTGTTGGTCGTCGTGGAGCGTGTTTTCACGCCGTATGTCTCTTTGCGTTTCTTGCAGCGTTTCGCCGTTGGGTGAGAGTTTTCTATTTTTGTGTATCTCGTCGAGTTTTCCTGGCGGGTATATTGCTCCCCCCTACTTGTTTTAAGTTTCGGGACGAAACTTCTTTTAAGGAGGGTAGAATGTAATATCCGCAATTTCGAATTTCGGTAATTTTCTTTTTTCGTAGGCAGTTCGTTTTGACAACTCTATCATGACCGTTTCGTCATTCCGAGAATGATTAATTCTGCACTTTTTGTCATCCGAGTTCGTTTCGGTGTCGTTTTGTTGAGTTCCGTGTCCTTAATCGACTTTTTCACGTGGGAGTTCGACTTTGTAAAGTCACCATTAATTCTTGGAAACTCCAAAAATTCTGAATCTTATCAACGTTATAGATCATCAAGTTAGCTTTCCAATGGTTCAAACGGTGAGTCAATCGGAGTCCAGACGAGGGAGTTATGGTCGAAATAGCTAAGACTACACGATGTGCCTTTTCGTGTTGGAGTGGGCTGTACCGTGCGCCGCGGCACACTTCAGCTGTGCCGCGGCACTAAGCTGATTCCTGGGCGTTTTTTTTTGGCCCTGGGCCGCGGCACACTCATCCTGTGCCGCGGCACACGGGCTTTTTCTGCGTTTTTTTTAGCAGATTTTCGAGGAGAAAACTTCATTTTTCTCCTCTCTTCTTCCTCCTTCCATCTAGGGCGATTTGTGGGCGAGTTTTGGGTGATTTGAGTGCTCCCAAACTTGTAGAGATCATCCACCTCAAGTCTTGTTGTAGATTTTCGACCTCTACTTGAATCCTTCATCCAAATCAAGGTATTTTGGCTTGAACCCTTGTTTTTGTAGATTTGGGGATTTTCCTTTTTGATTTCGATTCCAATCCATTTTTGATCAATTAATTGTTGTATAAACGTTGTTTTGAACTTGTTCTACGGATTGGATACTCGTATATTTGGTTCGTTCGACCCGAGGGGTGATTTCTTTGTTCTTGAAGGGTCTTGAACATTTAATGTTCGATTAAATGTTCGAATGAGTTCCCTTTGATAGTTTGTTGGGATTTCCATGGTTTTCGGCCTTTATTCTCGTCGTAATCATGTTTTATTATTCCTTACAGAGTATTATAGCTTCTCGATGATTCCGATGTTGAATTCCGTTGGTGATTGATGATTCATGTGGTGTTTTCCCGTAGTAATTTCGGTGCTATCGCGTTCTAGATAGTGTTCGGGAATTTGAGGGCTACCCGGCCGTATCCGTTCATTTTTCCATTGCTCGTGATATCGAGGCAAGTACCTTGTCCATACTTTTCTTGTTTTGTGGATATGATGATTGGTGATCGTCTTGGTGTGTTTGTTTGTTTGTTTGAAATGAGTTTTCAAAAGATTTGGTTAGCCTTGTTAAAGGCCCTCTTTCAAAACCGTGTGTGTTTTGTGATTGGTGTGATTGGTGAACAAGTATGTGAATCTTATGGATATGTTTGGTATTGATGATGCACTTGGTATTTGCGTGTGGATGTATATTGTTTCATTTCGGTGCATTGTGGTTTGACGTGTTGTTTTACTAAGTGTTTGAGGCCTCTGGGTGAATTGTTTGGATATCCTTGGTGTGATATGTTACTCGTGCTTGAGATTATTTCGCTAGCCAGCTCGGGGGGTCCGACGGGATCACGGAGTAGGATTCGTGGCTTCGTCCCGGTCCTAGGCGACGTGTGGTGCTTGAGTATTTCGCTAGCCAGCTCGGGGGGTCCGACGGGATCACGGAGTGGGATTTGTGGCTTTGTCCCGGTCCTAGGCGATGCGAGTACATGTTTTGTGAATGTGTTTGCTCACCTCGGGAGGGTTCGACGGGACCACGGAGGGAATTCCAATGGCTTCGACCTGGGTTCACGAGTGAAACTTCACCGCTACGTGTGTATATTTTGTGATTGTTTTTCGCTCACCTCGGGAGGGTCCGATGGGATCACGGAGGGAATTCCATTGGCTTCGACCTGGATTCACGAGTGCGGTTGCTTATGTTTTGTGAATGTGTTTGCTCACCTCGGGAGGGTTCGACGGGGCCACGAGGGAATTCCATTGGCTTCGACTGGATTCACGAGTGAAACTTCACGGTGCGTGTGTATTTTTATGTCCGCCGAGGACGCGTGACGGGTTTCAACCACTGTATTGTGGTCGGTTTTCTATTTGCGAAAACAAAACCTTTGGGTGTGACTGTGACCTGTTGATTTTGGAAAGATAAGGATTTGATAATCCTAAGTTGTTTTCTATCAAAACTCTCGATGGCATTTAAACGGTTTTATAAATTGTTTTCCCTTGATTTGTGACCTTTCGGTTTTAGAATGTTTTACCAAACTCTTGCCTCGGGAAGTACTTTTCGTCACGTTTGGATTTTTATGGATTCCTGGTTATTGTTATTTGTGAAATGTAAATTGTATGGCTCGTATTTTTGCACTTGTACTTGCACTAGCAAAACAATGGAGTTTTGCTAACCCCCGAGTATTCGGGGGGTGGATGTCTATTTTTGCATTCAGGTTTTGGAGCATAGCACAGGGTCGGCATGAAGGATGATGAAAGATGAACGATACTAATCACACGAGGATCCGTTGATGTCGTATTGGTCTAGTTGTATTTTCTTTTCCGCTGCAGTATCTTTTCCCCGTTGTACGGGAGTTTATTGTATTTTGACCCCTGCGTGGGTATGTGTTTGGAATTGAGTTGTATGTTATTATTGAAATACCAAGTCGGTCTACTGAGTCATTTTAGCCTTAAAGGCGATGTTTAGATGTTTGATTTTAGTTATCAGCCTGGTAGATCCTCGAGGAGAGGGTCTACGGCGTGTAATATCCCTGAGTGGATTGGGGGTGTTACAACATGTTTTTCAACCTCTTTTTAGCTGAATTTGCCATAGATGATGCAATTTTTCATATGCATTGTATGCTAAAATATCATCTTTCAAATGTTGAAAAACAGTTTCCTTGGGGAAGCCCAAAATACGCACCCTTATAAGAAGGTCGAGTGTGTGCATGGTAGTTTTACAACATGCTTGTGTCGTGATTTTGCCCCTTAGGCATATAATCTTGCCATGTTATGCACTCAATATGATAGATCATTTTGATCGTATCTGGTATAAAATCTCTATGTTGTTAGAGTGTTCGCTATGCTCATGTTTGTAAAATTTTGCAAGCAAAATTGAGTACCTATTAAGCTATTTCCAAGGAACACAATATTTTTGGATTTCGTGTTATAAATCCATTGTGACTATGATGACTAGGTCATCACAATCAATGAGTAGTACAATGCTCAAGTTGTTGAATGTCGAATGGTATTTTCTAGTCACATATGTTCCGTAACAATTGAACCATATTATGACTCGATGATATATCTGCCAAAGTGTATCAATCATAGCATCTCATTGTGATTTGTGAGAAATAAAATCTTATGCATCACTTGTATTGGATATGTGAAAAGAAAAATATCCATGAGTCAATATGGTCCGGCTTGCATCGATTTTTGTAACCAAAAGATGTATTGGGACATTGACAAATTTAGGCTTTAATAGTCCAGAGTTTGGGCAGTTTGATGATCCATATACCACAGTATTGCCATAGACATTATTTTTTCTTTGAACAAAGAAACTAGCTGGATCAAAGACACCAAAGTACGTTGGTGGAGTCGTGAGCAGGGCTCATGACCGATGATGATATTTATGTCATCCGCGTCTTGCTTTCATAAGCATGTGTGACGCCAAAGACCCCCCCATGATCCTTCTTAGCGATGTTCATTGATTAAAGACTATTCTTTGGCACGATTAGGAGATGACACCCTCCTATGCTAAAGAGAATAATGTAGCGACTCGCATAAGCATGGTGCTGAGTCTGTTGTGCGACGATTAATTCGCCACGATAGGCGATCGGCGACCTCCCTGAAAAGTCAACCATAGAAGCCAAACTCCGGACGGACACCTAGAGTCCGGCATGATACAGCGATCGTCTTTTGGTAAACAGCGATCGTCTTTTGATACCTGGCGATCGTCTTTGTCTAACGGATCAGAGGCGATCATTTCATGCCACGTGGGGATCCAGCATCCGTCAAAGTCGTCGAAGACCGAATCTTGGACGATGGCCCACCCGCGGATCTTCATAGGATACCAACAAAAAGGATCATTGACCACTGTCACCTACCACACCTACCGACAAGGCCGCCGAAAGGTACGAAGTGGACCCTCCTGACGGCGACGACGCTGGCCTTTGGCTTCCCATTGGTTCACCCACTGTCCTCCAACCGCAACCTCGGACCTCAAGGGAACAGCCCACATGACGGACGATCGGCCGTTTATTTTAATATAGAAAACGGCGATCGCCCGCGATCGCTGAGGATCCCAACTACTTTGTCCCTATAAATAGAGGACTCACTGTTGCGGCCAAAGGGACGAATTCTACTACGAATTAAGTGCAAAATACACACCAAAGAGAGAATAAAAGGCTCTTTTGGCAAACACTAAGACATTCATAGTGATATTCATACACATTCATCATAAATCCCAAGCAAGAACTCATGATTCATCCATCTGGTTCTTAGGCAATCTACGCGCTCTAAAGCCTAGATAACTAGAAACTTTTACACTCCTTGTATTAGATTCTAACATTAATATTTGTACTCGACAGTATATCTATTAATAACATCTCGCGAGAGCATTCAAGCCCGGGACTAACAACCCCGACAAATCTTGTGTTATCTATTTTTCCACGGAAGTGTTCTCGCATTTGTTTGTTACTCGATCATTCCAGCAATACTATCTCCGGATAATATTTTGGGTAACAACAATTGGCGCTAGAGGAAGGGGTGCTAAATCTAAACCTTCATTTTTATTCCTACCGTCTCGAAGAACACTCACTGTTCTCCGGACATATACTTGAAGAAACACTCACTGTTCTTCAATAGAAAAACCATCAGAAAATGACATCAGCAACAACCTCCAAGAGGGCCACCCTGAGATCTGCCGGAAATCTTATTCCGGCGAGGACCGAATCCCAGCCCACGGCGGAAGGCGACCGTGGCGACGCTAGGCTCTCACTCCCGCCCCCGAGGGACGGTTCTAGCCTCTCACTCGATCAGTTCAGACTTGGAATGATTGAGGAGGCTATAGCCATCCTCGAGGAACGGCAGAGGGCCCACGATACGCCCACCATCACCCCGTCGGCTAACCACGGCAAGCAAACTAAGCTCAAGGGGATCTATGTTGAGAAATCGGCAAAGCCCCGAGCCGGAGAAGGCTCTCGTAAGGCGGGACGATTCCGTCTTCACCCGCATAGGAGCGATCCTCATGGCGACGGGCACTCAGGCCCAAATGAGACATCGATATCCGAATCCTTTACTGGAGTTCGGCATATCCGACTCCCAAGAGACAGACGGTCAACGAGCCCTGCTCGCCCAAGAAGGGAACCTCCGGGCAGGGAGATCGTCGTTCACCACGGGGCTGGGGATCGCACACGATCGCCTTGGTTCACGCTCCGAGAGTCAATCGGCGAGCGGCAGCGACGGCGATAGCCGCCATACAACGCCGCTCGATGAGATGAGGGCGCTCATGGAAAATGGGGCAAGCGCCAGAGATCGATCATTGGTTCAAGCGAACCACTCACGACTCGCATCGAGCTCGCCTACCCAACCAACAATCAATCCCCCACAAACACCTTTATACGAGGGAAATCGGATCCGAAACCCACTTAAGCAAATTCGGATCTACATGACCAGTGCGGAGCTTCGATGCGACGAAATGTCGTATGTTCCCGTTAACTCGGGCGACCTCGCCCACGATGGTACACCTCACTACCATCTCGCTCAATCAATTGCTTTGAGAAGCTAGCGAGCGACTTCAGTCATACTTCGCCGCCAAAGTCGCTCGCCGGAAGGTCCTCACCGCATGATGAAAATCAGCAGGGGAAGGATGAATCGGATGAGGATTACATCGACCGGTAGACGAGATAGTCCTCACCGGTGAGCCCGTGCCGACGAGATCGCTCTCAACTCGATTATGAGCGGATTCCACGGACGCCGCCCATGTTCAGAGCACCTCACAAAAGATATCCCCGACCTATTCGATCTTCCGCAACAAAGCCGCCGGTTCCCGGCCGACAGAGGATGCTCTCACTCCGCTTAGAAGAGGGACCATCCGAAGAAGGAAAAGCACCCTCCCATGTCCGGAAGAAGGCGGTCGCCAAGCCCAGAAAGGCGATCGCCAAGCCGCCTGGCGAGTTCAAAGCCTTCGAGGATGTAGAGGTCCACCTTCTTCACAACCTCAACTTATCTCCGGCCCACATCTTCAACGCGATCAAGTGTCGCGAGTGGCTTTCCAAGCCAAAGCCAATAAGGGACCACGGTCACCTAGACCGTAGCAAATTCTGTGCCTATCATAAGAGTCCCGGCCACAACACTAGCCAGTGCCGCGATCTCCTCAGGCAACTCTGGCGATTGTTTGAGGAAGGCAAACTGGACAACTTGGTCACCAAGCCGGAACCAAGGACGGAAAGGACCGGAGGGCGCGAGCGTCGGCAAACCGAGAGAACTCCTCCCAATCCGGTCGCCAGAATCGAGCATGAGCCGGAATACTCTGATGATTCGGTCCCACCGATCAACTCTGGCGGCCGGGTCAACATGCTTCAAGCGGGAGGTGGAAACCTCGGGGGTCTTTCCCCGGTTTCCACCATGTCGAACAGGAAACGAAAAGCCGAGCTGAGGGCATTCGCCGGGGTCCACGTCGTTGTACCCCCGGAACCGACCATCTCTAGAGACGCGCTCATCACCTTTTCCAACAAGGACAGGGAAGGAGTGCAATGTCCCAAGGAGGATGCACTAGTGATCTCCGCTTGCATCCTTGGGAAGACGGTCGATCGCGTGTTGGTCGACAATGGGAGTTTTTTCAACATCATATTCAAATCCGCCCTAGACTAACTCGGCAACCTGATCAAATTCATCAAGCCTTTCGACACCGTGCTTCAAGGGTTCGGCGACAACACAGTCCAAGCCTACGGGAGGATCAAGCTCTCCGTCGAGCTAATATGCTTTTATGATCCCAAGGTTAGGATTACTAGGAACCTAAGCTTTGTAATCATAGATAGGCCCAAAGATCTATAATGGGTTCCTAGGTCGCCCTTTTTAGAAACTTTTGAGGCGGTCGCCTCATCTTTCTTTCTTGTATCAAATTCCCCACTGCCGATGGGACGGTCGGTACTGTAAAAGGAGATCAGCTAATGGCAAAGAGATGTTTGAGTTACTCCTATGTTGTTAATTCTTTCAATACTTCCCGTACTGTATGTAACATTGAAGCGACCGACGATCAACCCATGGAGATCGACGAGCTTGAGGCTGCATACCAACCCGACTCAGGGGACGCCATCTCTCATCGATCGACGGACGACATCGAGCCAAGGATCGGTTTCGAGCCAAGTCTCGACATTGATCCAAGGACCGAGTCCGGAGATCGTACCAAACGAGAGGCGACCGTTCCTGTCGAAGAGTTGGAAAGCATTACGATGGATCCGGATCATCCAGAACGGGAGGTACAGATCGGCGCAAGCATCGACCGCGAATTAAAGGGAGATCTGATCAACTTGCTACGTAAGAACATCGTTTTCTTTGCCTGGTCGCATCAAGATATGGTTAGCATAAGTCCCGAACACACCTGCCATTATCCGAAGATCGACCAAGGCGATGAAAACATTCACGAAGCGTAGGAAGTTCGGTCCCAGAAATACGCGGCGCTCGACATAGAAGTCCGAAGTTACTCAACAACGGTGATCGGAGTAGCACGACGAACCACGGTGGGTCGCCAGCGGTGCTCGCCAAAAAGCCGATCGGCTCCTGGAGATTATGCATAGACTTCACCGACCTCAACGCGGCATGTCCAAAAGATCACTTCCCAATGCCTCATATCGATCATCCGGTCGATAGCACGGCAGTTGCGAAATGATGTCGTTTATGGATGCCTTCGCCGGATATCATCAAATCCCAATGGCAGAGGAAGACATAAAACACACATCTTTCCACACAGAAAAAGACATATACTTTTGGGTCAGAATGCCGTTCGGCTTGAAAAACGCAGGGGCGACCTACCAGCGATTAGTCAACAGGATGTTCGCCGATCAGATCGGCAAAACCATGGAGGTCTACATTGAAGATATCGTAGTCAAAAGCCTCAAGAAGGAAGATCACCTCAACGATCTCACCGAGACGTTCGCCATCCTTGAAAAATTTAACATGAAGCTGAACCCCAAGAAATGCAACTTCGGGGTGGGCTCCAGGAAGTTCCTGGGGCACATAGTGAGCCAAAGGGGGATCGAGGCGAACCCCACCAAGATACAGGCGATCCTTGACATGCAGGAACCGCGAAATATCAAGCAGGTGCAACGCCTCACAGGTTGTCCAGCCGCCCTCAACCGTTTCATATCACGGCTCGGTGATAAAAGCAAGCCTTTCTTCGCGACCATCAAGAACAAGAAGTTCGCGTGGACGAAAGAAAGTCAGGTAGCATTCGCCAAAATAAAGGAATATCTATCTAACCCCCAGATCCTGGCAAAGCCGATCCCCGGTGAAAAATTATTCCTTTACTTGGCGGCTTCAGAGGTCGCACTGAGTGCCGTTCTTGTGCGAGCAGATGGGCAAGCTCACTTGCCGATATACTATGTTAGCCAGGCGCTCCACGACGCTGAGACACGTTATACACCATTGGAGAAGATCGCCTACGCCCTTGTCATGAGTGTACGAAATCTGAGAGCTTACTTCTTCGATCACCAAGTGGAAGTCCTAACAACTCTACCTCTAAGACAAGTCCTGCACCGACCGGACACCAACGGACGACTCCTCAAGTGGTCGCTGGAGATCGCCCAATACGGAATCACTTACGCTCCTCGCACGGCGATCAAAGGCCAAGCTCTGGCGGACTTCGTGGTGGAATTAACGTTCCCTCACGGTCAGGCTCGGGCCGACACTGCTGGAAATTATACGTGGATGGCTCGGCGACCAATGCGAGAGCAAAGGCGGATTGTCCTCATTAGCCCCGACGGTCGAGTTTCACAAATCTTTGTGCGTTTCGGTTTCGTGCGACCAACAATGAAGTGAATACGAAGCTCGGTAGGCGGGCTTGATCTAGCCCTCGCCCGGATGTTCGACGCCTCCATATCTTCATGGACTCCCTTTTGGTCGTGAACCAAGTCAAGGGGAATATGAGGCACGCGCGACAGATGGTCAAATACCAAGAGCCGGTCGCCGAAATGTGCACAAAATTTGAAGAAGTACTAATCGAGCAAGTCCCGAGAGAGCACAACTCCCAGGCCGATGCACTTTCCAAACTAGCATCATCGGATGGGGCACCGACTTCTCCAACATCCAAATCACAAAGTCGGCAAGGCCGGCGATCGACAGAATTTGGTTACCACGGTCGCCATCGCCGAAGAGAATTGGATGACTCCGTTCATCAAATACTTAAAGGACGGAACGGTCCCCGACGACCGTGTTAAAGCTCGCCAACTCGGCCGTGCGACTGGTATACCCTATTGGACGATCGGCTTTACAAGCGAGCCTTCACCTTCCCCTCCTCAAGTGTATTACAGGAGGAAGTTCGGCTCATTTTAGCTGAAATCCATGACGGGATTTGTGGGAACCACGCGGGCGGGCGAGCCCTCCTCCATAAGACGACCAGACAAGGATTTTTCTGGCCATCACTTCTGAAAGATGCGATCGCTTATGCCGATCTTGTCATAGATGTCGATAATGGGCCCCAACATTAAGCTATCACCCGAACAGCTCACCTCCATGTATAGCCCTTGGCCATTTGCGCAATGGGGCATCGACCTTATAGGTCCCTTGCCGACGGCTCCAGGGTGTAAGTTCGCCATCGTTGGGGTCGATTACTTCACGATATTGTCTGAGGCCGTACCGCTCTAAAAGATCGGCCAAGAGAAAGTGATAAAGTTTTTATGGAAAATCATTATATGCCGATTCTGTTTGCCCCAGGCCATAATCTCCGACAACGGGAAACATTTCGACGGCTTAGAAGTCATGCAATTCAGTGAAAAGTGGGGAGTCAAAAGGTTATTCTCGGCGCCCTATCACCCTCGGACGAACGGGCGGTAGAGGCGGTGAATAAGATCCTCAAACACACGATCAAAGCACGACTCGAATCCAGGCAAGGAAGATGGGCGAGCGAGCTCCCAGACGTTTTATGGTCCTACCGAACGACGACCCGCAATTGGCCGTGAAACCCCGTTCGCCCTTACCTTCGAATGGCGGTGATTCCTTCGGAGATCGCCGTCCTCGGCCATCGAACCGAACAGAGATGACGACCGACAACGATGTAGCACGGCGAATCGACCTAGACATGCTTGAAGAGAGGCGGTGACCTCGAAATGAAGAACACAATCCACAAAAGGAGAGCCGAGAAGTTCTTCAATTCAAAGGTCGAGAAAGAAGATTTCAAGTGGGCGTTCTCGGCCTCAAGAAAATCTCAACCCATACAGGCGTCTTTGGTCCAATCTGGGTTGGACCTTTCCGAGTATCCAGATGGTTATCTAACGGAGCCTACGCACTGGACCATCCTGACGGTACTCGGACCAATACCCTCGAACGCCGTGCATCCGAAAAATACTATCGGTGATAAATTTGTATTCGATTTCAATGATGTACAAGGAATATAATGAGATTTTTGTTATCCCATCTGTTATGGCGATCGCCCCACTGTGCATCGCATATCACCGACGATCGCTGATCACGACGATCCTAGGTAAAATTATTGCAGCCATGGTCCTGGAGGTCGATGGAACCGACAGCTTCGCCCATGCAAGGTTCCTTTGGGCTGAGATCGTCCGCCCTTCGTTTAAATACGAGGCCGACGTAGCCGAAGGACCCTCCAAAATAGTCAGTAGGCGCGATCGCACGTTCTCAAGGTACATCATCTAACATGGTGAACCCGAACAATGCGACGTGCCGTTACCCCCGTCTCAACGTACACCGTCGAGGATCGCCATCTTCATGGCGGGCCGAGGTGGAAGCAGAGCTGACAAGCCGCGGACGTGGTGTCGAATAAGCCGACAACACTCCGCGCAAGGACTCCTCCAGACCGAGATCGCCCGCCTTTCGTTTTAACACAAGGCAGGCGTAGCCTAACGGAGGACCCTCACAAAAAGTGAGTCGCAGGATACTAAATATCCCGCGCACACGAAGACACGATTGGGGAGATCGGTCCATCGAACACCGCAACCACACATGACTCTTCAGAATCGGCAAAATGAAGATAGCTCGCCAGATAGACTAGTCTTTGTTTCCTTACTTACTATAAGTGAACAAAGACAAGGGGGCAAGGATAGGTCGAGCTAATCTCAGATACGATCGAACAAAGAGGAACCATACTCGATCGGCTTCGCTAAAAAAACATGCAGAGCGATCGAGGTCGTCCGACGAAAATTACAAGTAAGAATTCCAATTCAAAACATGTCAATACTTTCAACACTCAGACAATCGGCCGGACGAACAAAAAATCGAAAGCAAATATACGCGTACTCGTAAAAATTGCACACAAATAGTCAAAGGCGATCGCATATAATGCATTACGCGGAATGAGAAAAGGAGTATTTTATTCATAAACACAAGCTTCATACATTTCAAGGCCTGAAGGCATTACAACAAAAAAGTACAAGTTACGGAGGAAAAACAAAAAGCCTCTCAAAGCCCCGCCTGCTGGTCTTCGCCCTCGGGTTGCGGATCGGCTTGGGCACCCCCATCGGCCTCGGGATGAATGAGTTTGCCGGTATACCAACTCAAGTCAATCCCGAGGTCGACCAAGTCAAGGATCGGCAGAGAGAATTCTGGATGCAGAGGATGCTTGGAGACATAGGATCTGAAGCTTTCCATCAGGGGACCGGTCTCGACCCCTGCCTTTTTAGCAACTCGGACAGCGTCAGCATAGGCCAAATAGTAAGCGAACTCGCCGACGTGCCCGACGTTAAGGTAGGGATCGACCTCGATCGCCTTCAGCTGCCCTTTCAGATCCGCCGCCGTCTTCTCTACCTCCGCCATTTCGGCCGCCTTGGCAACATTCTCGCCCCTGGCCTTCTCCAGCTCTCTCTTCGCCGCCTCCAGCTCACCACTGAGCCGATCCACCGCAGCCTTCAGCCCGGTCGCCTCCTCCTGCGAAGCCTCGAGCTTCTGGCGAGTCTACTTCTCCTTATTACAGGATCGATCGGCAGCTTCCTTGGAGCGACTCAGCTCCTGCTTCAATCGATCCGCGTCCTGCTTAGCCCGCTTGGCGGTCTCCTCATACTCTTTCTCCATCGACCGGATCCGGTTGGCATCCTCGATATTTACATTCGGCGGTCTCGAGCTCGCGATGGAGATGAGCGGTGGAGGGTCGCCCCTCAAAATCCCGGCGGCTTGGACGGCCATCGTCGCCGCTGAAGAGCCGTGGCAACGGCCGCCGCATGGCATCTCCAGATCGCCGACGAGCGATCGCGTCAAGGTCGGTCGTCCAAGCCTTGGGCGAAGTGATTGCACAGCGAACGTAGCGAGGACTTGACGTAACCTTGTGGAGCCTTGCTCGACAGAAATCCAAGCACCATGGGGCGACGTCCGGTCGGCGAGACAGACCTGCAGCGCAAACCAAGGAAATCGAGGAGTTAGCCCATGCCATGCTCAGAAGGCCTAACTCAGAAAAATTATTGACCCACTCTTACCTATTGACCAGCTCGGGGTCGCGTCCGAAAAAAGGCTTGCCCCGAGATGTCTCCGCATCGGCGATCGCCATCTTCTTCGCCGAGCCGCCAGACGACCGGGGTCCGGAGACCGTGGGCTTGGCGCCAGATCGCTCCATCATCGGGATGGCGGAGATAGGAGCCGCAGCGACCGGAGGCTCAAGAATCGATACGTCCGCCTCAGAGATCGACGGGGACTCCGACCTCCGCCTCTTGCGGCGTTTGAGCTGTTCCTCTCCCTCGACCACCGGCTTGGCGACCGGTGCCTCAGCGGGTCTCGTCACCGGGGCAGGGTGAGACGTCGTCGCAGGAACGCGACCAGTCTGCTTGCCCAAATTAAGGCGACCAAGAACTCCCAAGTCCGACATAGCTATCTCTGGCGGAGGTTCGGCGATTCGGGGAAAATAAGCCTCTGTCAAAGAAAAGGTGCAAACAAGTTAGATAAAATAAAACAACCTCTTGGAGACGATCGTCAAAGAAAGGAAACACCACTTAAACTCATACCTTGAACTTTCAAGTGACGAGGGTAGCAAAACAAACGAGCCCCCAACCGATGAGCTTCAGTACCAAGCGATCGAACGTCAATAAAGGAGTTCGGCAACGCACGAATACGCTCCCAAACGATCAAGAAATCAAATGGGAGGTCGCTGGTCGCTGGTACGAGAGGTCCTGCAAAAAGAAAACAAAATTAGATCAGTCCAAGACAAGCTCAATCAAGGGGAGAGTTTAAATCCTTACTCGGATTCCTCTCCCGGAAAATAGTGGGAATCTCCAACTCTTCATTCAGCCCTTCACTCAACGCCGATCGCCATGCCCCGCCGACCCAACACCATTTTGCCAGGTCGCCCCTGGTCTTATTCGGCACGCCAAGAACCACTCTCCCGAGTCGGCCCTGGATATGATAACCGCCGATCGTCCCTTTCTGCGCAGCCAATTTAAACAAATAATTCATCTCCAGCGCGGTAAGGTGACGAAATAACCGGTGACCGCCAAACAAGGTCAACGTGCAGATGATCTGCAGCCAAGCATTCGGCGTCAGTTGAAGAGGCGCCAAATTCCAGGCGATCAGCAAATAGGAGACGGCGAGTGGCAACGGGAATCGCAGACCCGCCTCCATAATCATCTCGTTGACGGCGACCATATCCTGGGGCGGTTGGTCGGCGCGCTCATTCTCCAAAGGCACGTGAAGGGAAACGTCAGAGGGGATTTTGGACTACGAATTAAGTGCAAAATACACACCAAAGAGAGAACAAAAGGCTCTTTTGGCAAGCACCAACATATTCATAGTGACATTCACACGTTCATCATAAATTCCAAGCAAGAACTCACAGATTCATCCATCTGGTTCTTCCGGCAATCTACGCGCTCTAAAGCCTAGATAACTAGAAGCTTTTACACTCATTGTATTAGATTCTAACATTAATATTTGTACTCGACAGTATATTTATTAATAACATCTCGCGAGAGCATTCAAGCCCGGGACTAACAACCCCGGCAAATCTTGTGTTATCCATTTTCCCACGGAAGTGTTCTCGCATTTTGTTTGTTACCCGATCGTTCCAGCAATACTATCTCCGGATAATATTTTGGGTAACAACAGAGTCCTCCCTTTTCACCGAGTTCTTATACATACATGATCATAAGTATTAGCCTGGGTGGCTTATGATGCTATGATGGTGTTCAAAAATGGTCGTACTCAAGCAATAACATTTATATGTTATGTGGTTCCTTTGACAAATGATTGATAAGTTGATGAAACCTGAGTTTATGGTTGTCTAACTTGCGGACCAGTCATTGTAAAGGTCGGTTCACCCACTTTTAGACCAAGTCTTAAAGTGAGATTTTAAAGAGTACTTACTAACATCCAAGGCTACATTCTCACAAATGTTGGTGCCATTTGGAGACTTGGAAGGAGGTGAACCACTTAAATGAAGTTTTCACATACCACCAGTCGTCCTATCAACCAGTTCGATGTCATTTCAACTGGTTTCTGACCACAAGGTTGATGGTTTTGGAATCCCAACACCCGTTTATTCATGCTCACGAAATTTTGAGGTGTTCGGGGCTGGTGAAGGGAGTGAACTCTTCAAGAAAGCACTAGAGGTTCGATAAAACCAACGGCCTATCATCGATTTAATCGTTTCTTTATGTTCGATCCTGGTGGTGCATGGTGGCAGTTTTGTTGGATTCTCAAGGCCAGTAGCTACGGTTATGTAGCATAGGTCAACATGTCATATTCACCTATACCTATCATCATTCAAATGCTTAGTTACGAGTGTAACAGTATGCATTTTGTTAACTAGATTGTGTTAACAATGAAAACCTTTATCGTCTACATGTTCATGTGTCGAAGTGCGTTACCACAACGCATTATGATGGGTTATAAATGATGAATATGACATGCGCTTTCACTCATAGTCCGTTTAAAATATACCTTGGCAGACGATCTTGTAAGTCACTTTGATGAGCCAGTCTTCCCGTCGTTAGGGGGAGATACGAATGATCATGTTCGAGTAGAATGACTTGGAATTGTCGTAGTTTGTCCCTACTATGCCTCACCAAGTTCCCTAAAGTGATGAGATTAAATACATGCTGCAAACATGTCTGCAAGGATTGTGTCCAGTCATGGATGTTCGTCACCTATAAATGGTGATATGGTAACACCAGAAATTGTGGGAGACGGTGTTACTAAGCCCTGGATCTCATAGAGTATTGGGATGCCACTTGGTTCAATAAATACTCTCGCTTAGAATGTATGCGAGTTTGGTACATGTAACTTGATCATATGATCAAATGAACTCATCCGTCTCATGTGATTCTGGATTATAGTCATCATTGGTGGGGGGGCTCAATGAATGCCAATCCATAAAGAGTACTCTATGAATACAGTTGGTACATGAGGACGTGGAATGTGAGTTTAATCGAACCATACTTCATTGAAAATCTACAACGTTGTAGCCTTGGCCTAAAATGGAAATATATGCGACTCCAGTATGAACAAAGTGATAGCCATTTGTTGAAGTGGTGTCGACACTACAAAGATAAGATTTATCCGTATACTTTGTTAAAGCGAGTGAGAGAAGGAGTTAAACTCACCTCATGACGCGAGGTTTCTCATGAACGCACTAGAATCGACTACGATCACATGAAACTAAGTTGTGCTATCGTAATGGATGTTATAGCATCCACTATCTTTTCAGTTAGATAGTTGCCAAAAACTGACGCGCAGCTTGTGATTAAATCTTATCTTAGTAGGGAACTAAGTTAAGTGATGAAAGGATCTCGTGGTGGATCAGACTCAAATCAAGTGGCTCCTGACCATGGAGCGCGTCGACAAGTGATTGTCGGGAACGATACTAAGTATATACTTGATTTGGAAGAGATATGAAGCTTTTGCGTGTAAAACTAAGGGTTTATAGGGATGTAATCTTGTGAGACTAATAGATTCCGCTAAATCCAAAGTTAAGAATGAAAGGATCTTGGGGACACTTGATGACGCACATTGATCAATCGGTTTAAGGCAATCTAAGGTACGGTTTCCCTAAGAGACGATAAAGTAATGCCTATATGATTCCCGATGATTAGTCGAAGTCATCATAAGACTTGGCTCACTTAAGTGATGATGCAGTCTTAAGAAAAAAGTACGGTATTATGTACTCATGTTTGACTCGATGTACTCATTCGTAATAATCTGGTAAAGCCACTGTGATGATGGCCTAGGATGCGCTCACGCAATGTCTGTGATTAACAAGAAGCTTGAAGCTCGCTCTATCTCGATGAAAGTACACTTGAAAACTGATACCCGAATCTGCCTAGAATATGTTGGTCTATCTCCCATATGACCTACAAGGCAGCTCACTTGTTGGAAAATGGTGAAATTGGTACCATTGTAAAGGTTTGTGTCTACTTTCAAAGGAAACCATCCATTTGATCACATACATCATGTTGAGTGACATATGACTATTGTTGCAAAGTAAGACAGGATTTGTCCGGTAATTTGCTGAGTCAACTTCGATAGAGCTTTGTGATCTGCACAGGTCGATCTAGGTTACGTACTGTATGTGAATGAAAAGCTATGGGTGTCTAGTTTTCATAAGTTCTTATAGTTTCGTTGATACCTATTGAATCGAAGAAGTTATGACTGATTTAGTGCATGGAGGTCAAGACTTCAGAAAACTTGATAAGTCTTTAGCGACTCTGCACTTTTGATGTGTCACGCTCACTTTGTCCTTAGACCAAGGTTTGTTTTTTCCCATTGAGTTTTCACTTGGTAAGGTTTTTAACGAGGCGACCTATGAGAACATCCATACAATGATGCGTTGTACTTATGTTCAACTTACCAAGAGGTATTTTTCCCACTGGGTTTTTCCTTGGTATAGTTGTGAGGGCAACTTGACATCTGACTCCTATGATTTGAGGTACTCATCAGGGGGAGTCATTATGTATACATCAAAGGAGTATACATGACATGTTATGTTGGTGCGTTGCAGTCTTTTCCTCATCAAGCCTTTATTTTTCCCATGGGGTTTTGTTTTGGCTTGAAATAGGTTTTTTACGAAGGGAACATCTTCTGCACCATTGTTGTATTAGTGCTCGACACAAGGGGAGTGTTCCGGGAATTATTATTCCCGTGATGTGTCTTACCTAATACTGGTTATAGATA
Organism: Orobanche coerulescens; assembly: GCA_033398695.1. Classification (NCBI taxonomy): domain Eukaryota; kingdom Viridiplantae; phylum Streptophyta; class Magnoliopsida; order Lamiales; family Orobanchaceae; genus Orobanche; species Orobanche coerulescens. The sequence continues at coordinate 52,121,128 of CM065801.1, read as the reverse complement.
CATATATGGAAGGTTCTAGATCCTTCTAGAGGTAGTAGGATCCTATTAGATGTCTTACCTTATCTAGGAATCTTATGTATGGAAGGACTCTCATTGTAATGCCTATATAAAGGCCTCTCTATCAATGTTATGAATACAATTGATTGACTCGTATTTACAGTCTTTTACTTTCTCCTGAAACAATGACGAGATTATATTTTTGTTTTAGGAACAGTTTTGGAGGGAACATCTATGTATTTAAAAGGTAAAAGGAAAATATAACATACAACGCAAATATAGAAAAAAAAAATTGTCGAGATGGTCGTCAGAATTTGCCAAGGACTTGGCTCTAGCCCTGGACACTTTTTTCGTAGTTCGTCTGGTGCACCAGCAGTATTCAACACCTGAATCCGTCTATGCAGACAACATCAGGAAGTGGGATTCCAAGAGGCTGAGGTGATTCGGAGTGAACATGGAGTGCGGCCAGCCTGCAGACGAGTCAGCAGCCATCCACGCCCATGTCGAGCCAGGATCAAGCCCACCACCCATATCATCACCAATTCACCATCATCAGTCACATGGTAACTCAAATATTTTACTAATTGTTATTTAACATGAGAGTATATATGGGCTCATGTGGTTCAATTTCCCAGTTCTGATTTTGCTGTTTCCCCTAACGAGACAGATACATGACTCACTTTGGAACGTGACCTCTAGCTATAGATAAGCCTGAACCCCATCTCCCGAACATTTTAGGATTAATTTTAATTACTTTAAAATCATCAAATCTAAATTCAACCGTCCTGTGTTACAAGCTACCAGTCAAGCTGAACAAGTAATATCCATTTATAGAACCTAAGTGGAGTAATATTTATCACGATTTACTTGGACTTTTCTACCGTTAAGCCAGATGGTAGGTCGATATTAAACTCATATTTGTTCTTTTAATTTGTATATTCTTCTTGTTATGGTTGGATTTTGCGATTTCGGTAATACCAAGTCATAATCATATTAGTATAATTAAGATGTAGTATCACTTTTCTTTCAGGTCAGGAAAACTTAATTTTATATAAGACCGATACTAAAATTGCATATTTTTTCATATATGTTGATTCAAATCCGCACAGTTCAACCCTAACAAGAAGAATATATAAATTGGAATCAACAAATATGAACAAATATGTAATTTTAGTATTGGCCTAACGTTAGATTAAATTTTCCTGACTTGACGGTAGAGCTGATGCAGCGAGCGGAAGCATAAACGTATTAATCCGTTGATTCTTAGAATATCCGGATGAATAAACAAACATGGTTAACGTTTAATTCCGTTGATTCAATATGAATACCGAAAAAAAACGATAAAAACACGACAAAAGGGATAAAACCCAATATATTTCTATTTCATCAAAAGCTCACCTACAAATGATCCTAAGACCCTATTTATAACATAAAACTAAGGATTAAGGCGTGTAAGTCCTAAAAGCTCAACCCATTAACAATTAATTAAAATATAATTAAAACCCTAAACAATAGGATATAAATAATAATATAAATACAATCTAATCTCCATCATTCTCTCCCTCTTTGAAAAGATTCGTCCTCGAATTTGAATGAATCTAATCTCCAACAGTGTAACTGATTTGACAACGTGCTCATCTTCAGGGAAAACAAAATTAATTAACACTTCACGATATTTGACTTCAAACACATCCGCGGTACGTATATGGCCTAGAATCTTGAGACGATGAACAAATGGGGTTTGTCGATAGGAGCCAAAAATAACTATCATTAATAATGAAAACATGATAATTATTCCAAAATTTAAAATTGTCAAATTGAAAATTATGCACATGCCCAAATCCTTCATTCTCTTTTTTGTGGGCCCCAGTCATTTCTTCAATAGCAGGGAACAAACCATTTGGACTATTAAATTTAAATGACCCAACATGATTGATTGTTATATGTTGAGGGCCACCATCGGTATTAGTAACAGTAAGCGGCCCAAGCCTCTGTGGGAAAAGTCCAGCTCTGTCTAGGGCATACTGAACATCGCCGACTTCTCCATCTATTCCCAAATTACTGCATTCTTCATCGAAAACGGCAGCGAGATGGGTAAAATTTGTGGTAGTGAACGATGGCGGCTCGATGACGGTCACGTTCGATGCTTCGTCGGTGAGTGTCTGTTCGGCGTCAGTACGCGTAATTGGATGGCGGCGTCCGACGGGTGCACCACGCCTGGTGGAGATCCGAGCAGGAGTCGATGCGGGCGCGATGGTCTGGACAAGGTGCCGCAGTAAGCGGTTGTGAAGGCACGGTGTCGCAGCGATGGATCGCACACAAACGAGGTGTTGTACGCGGCGGTGGCTGTACAACGCTTGACGTGGCAGTGCGGCGGTTGGACGATCTGAAATCGATTGGAAAACAAAACTGGGCAGTGGTCGGATGATTTGGAATCGTCGGAAAAAGCGGTGGTCGGCCATTGGTACGCTGCTGTGCGACGACAGTGGTTGCGGTGGGGCAAAGAGACCAGCGAGATGAAGGTGGTGACGGTGGATGGGGGCGTGAATCCAGATCTGGTGGCGTCGTGACAAGGGTAGCCGGATCTAGATCTGACAACGCGGTTACAGCGGCAATTAGGGCTGCCAAAATCGCCGATGGTGGCGCCAACGGCGCCAACAAATCCAATGTGAGTTCGTCCCATTGACAGTAGCAATCGAAGATTCCATCGATTGCAACACGTAATTGTGACGAGGAAATCAAATTCCTCTTCCATCATCACTGATACTCCCAAAGAATCGTTATGACTCTGGATACCAACTGATGCAGCGAGCGGAAGCATAAACGTATTAATCCGTTGATTCTTAGAATATCCAGATGAATACACAAACGTGGTTAACGTTTAATTCCGTTGATTCAATATGAATACCGAAAAAACAACGGTAAAAACACAACAAAAAGGATAAAACTCAATATATTTCTATTTCCTCAAAAGCTCCCCTATAAATAATCCTAAGACCCTATTTATAACATAAAACTAGGGTTTAAAATGTGTAAGTCCTAAAAGTCTAACAACTAATTAAAATATAATTAAAATCCTAAACAATAAAATATCAATAATAATATAAATACAATTTAATCTCCATTTGTTTGCTGTTTTATGGTACTACTATTATCTTGTTGGGTTTTTCTTTTTTTTTTTTTCAAGAAAATATTATTATTACATTCTCTTGGTGGTGTGGGGGGACTCAGCTAGGAAGAAACATGGTAAATTACACATTATAATACATTTTATAAAAGAGTTACAAAAATTTCACAAAAGTAAAATAATTACAAAAATAACGACGTGTATTGGTATCCAAATATAATATTCAGGTAACAAACTACTAATGGTTGTATCCAACTACATTTTCATTTCATTAAATACTGAACATTAGATATTCAAATAAGTGTTATCCAAATACAATATTTCAGTAAACAAACTACCAATTGCAAGTATTTAATGAGTCAATTTTGTAATTATTTTCTTTATATCAGATTTGTGTAATTAATTTATTAATATTGTATAAATATGTAAAGAACTCAAGAAACATATACATGATCCCGAAGTTGCGACCCACCACAATTTTTTTTCTAGCTTATTATTATTTATTTACTAAATATTATTTAAAATATTAGAAAATACTAGATATTTTACTCGATGAAGCAAATGAAAATGTAATAGTGAATGTTACTCACTCTCTCCCGTAAAAGTAAATGTTTTGTCTTTTTTTTTTCATTAGTTCAACAGTAATATAGTCCCTCTTGTAATTAATATATAAATGACTTTTATGCCCCTCTAAACTCTAATGGTGTATTTATAAATATAGGTCTTTGGCCCTTATAATAAGACACACAATTTCTTCTTCTCTTTCATTTTTCTTTCGTTTCTCTCTAATTCATAACACGTTATCAGCACGATTTTTCTACCAACTAAATTAATCGTAGGCTTCTCTCACAAGATTTATGGTTTTTCTGGGGGAAGAGAATCTTAGCATTGAAGAAAAGTGCTGGAGTTTATAAAAATGAGCCACCTCCCCGTTGAATCCTTCATTTCTTTAACACCCCCACCCGGTTTGGGTTGACAAATCAAAGCATATTTCGTTGTTCTTTCCTATTGTCTTTTAAATTTTATTTATTTATTATTATATTAAACGCAGGCATAATATATTCATACCAAAAATTGTGTACTATTTGATTTCTACCATCATCATATATAAAAAATATATATGATGATTAGAAATCTATTATCAAATCGATTCATTGTTGTTTCTTGAAGAAACATGATCTACAATTCTTAATAATCCAGAAGATTATTAATATAAAATATATATTGTAGTTCTTGAACAAATATAATATTATCTCGTCATATTTTAATTAAATATGATTTGTTCCTGAAGAACGTTATGAGATCTAAGTTTTGTGTAAATTCCTAAGGAAAAACACAAAACAATATTCCTGAAGAATATTGTAAAGGCTCTTGAAGAAGCTTTTGATTTATTTCATTTTGTACTATTCTTTTTTTTTCGTATATTTTTTTAAATTATTGCTCCCAAAGTAGCACAATTAAATTGCAATATTATTGACAAATATACTTGTTTTAAAAGAACAAGTCATATCGTATTAAATCTCCCATGATAATACAATATTCCTGAAGAATTTTGATACAAAATAATATCATAAATTATTATGCTCTTGAAGTATCATAAATTTTAAATACAAATGTGATATATGACCCAATATTTATCCCTCAATTTTTTTTTAATTTTATTAAAAATGACTTGTTTTATTTTTACTATGTAGATTTACATATGGCCGATATCACCAAGCTTGACTTGATATTTCTGGCAAGAACTATTTATCATGGACTCTTGATGCCGATATCCACTTGATCTCAAAGGGTCTGGGTGAGACAATAAAAGAGGGAAATAAAGAATCCCAGCAGGATCGTGCAAAGACACTAATATTCCTTCGTCATCATCTCTATGATGATTTAAAAGTTGAGTACCTCACCGTCAAAGATCCAAGTGAGTTATGGAAAAGTTTAAAAGAGAGGTTTGACCATCAGATGATTGTAGTCCTCCCTAGAGCCCGACACGAATGGATATGTCTTCGCTTGCAAGATTTTAAAAGCGTGAGTGCCTATAATTCAGAGTTGTTCAGAATCAGCTCTACTTTGAAGCTTTGTGGTGAAAAAATAACTGATGAAGATATGCTTGAGAAAACATTCTCCACGTTCAACGCTTCAAATATGATCTTACAACAGCAATATCGAGAGCGTGGTTTCAAAAAATACTCTGAACTCATATCTTGTTTATTGGTCACTGAGCAAAATAATGAGTTGCTCATGCGAAACCACGAATTACGACCCACTGGTTCCGCAGCATTGCCTGAAGCCAATGCTACATTCAATCATGGAAATGGGCGTGGACGTGGCCGCGGACACAAGCGTGGGCGTGGACGCGGATATGGACGTGGACGTGGTTTTGGACGTGGCACAACACATAGCGAAATATCCAACAACAAAAGGCACAAAGCATCCAATGATAGTAACCCATCCAAAAGGGAAGATAAATACCATAGATGTGGCATGAATGGGCACTGGTCACGTACATGTCGTACGGCAAAACATCTCGTGGACCTTTATCAGAAATCAATCAAGGGAAAAGAAAAGATTGAAACTAATGTCCTTGATTATGATGGTCCACTTGATACGACTCACTTGGATGTCTCTGATTTCTTTACTCATCCAAAAGGAGATATTGATCACTTGATTGGGGGTGGTGTGTTAGACGATATTGATTAGTTTGAGAATTATTGCTTGGTTATTTTCTTTGCTTGGGAATTTTTTCAGTATGATGATTTTCTTTTGAACTAATTATTTTTGGAATGGTTATTTCATAATAAATGAATTTATTTCTAAAAAGTTCTTTTAAATTATTACAGAAATTACAATGGATGCTTGTGATATTTGTCTACCTGATAGTGCAACTACGCACACCATTCTCCAAGATAAGAAATACTTTCTCAAATTAACATTAACAGAAGATAATGTTAATACCATATCAGGTGCATCAAACATCATTTAAGGCTCCGAAAGCATGTATTATTTTACCAAATAATACTAAATTAGTTATAGATTATGCACTTTACTCTAGTAAATCGAGAAGAAATTTACTAAGTTTTAAGGATATCCGCTGCAATGGATATCACATTGAGACAATGCAAGAAGGTAATAATGAGTACCTTTGTATAAATTCTTGTGTGTCTGGCCAGAAGCAAACAAAATAAAAATTCTCGACATTATCGTCTGGAATGTATTACACATTCATAAAAGCAATTGAGGCAAATCATGTCATGAACCTGAAGTTCAATGACCCAAAGATCTTTATGCTCTGGCATGAAAGATTTGGACATCCTGGAGCAACTATGATGCGTCGAACACTCAATACTTCATACGGACATAACATAAAGAACCAGAAGATTCTTTTAGCAAATGAAATCTCTTGTGATGCTTGCGCACAAGGAAAGTTAATCACTAGACCTTCAAGTACGAAAGTTAGCATTGAATCTCCATCTTTTCTAGAAAGAATTCAAGGAGATATTTGCGGACCAATAGATCCACCATGTGGACCATTTCGATACTTTATAGTATTAATTGATGCGTCTACTAGATGGTCCCATGTGAGCTTACTTTCAACTAGAAATGTGGTATTTGCTAGGCTACTTGCTCAAATAATAAAATTACGAGCTCAATTCCCTGATAATTCAATCAAGGCAATTCGTCTTGACAATGCTGGTGAGTTTAGATCCCAAGCATTCGACGAATATTGTATGGCAATTGGAATTGTGGTCGAACATTCAGTTGCTCATGTCCATACACAAAATGGTCTAGCAGAATCGCTTATTAAGCGTCTTAAACTAATTGCAAGACCATTACTTATGAAATCAACTTCCAACTTATGCTTGGGGTCATGCTATATTACATGCAGCAACATTAGTTCGTATTAGGCCAACGGCTTATCACCAATATTCTCCCATTCAACTTGTCTCTGGTCAAGAACCAGATGTTTCTCATTTACGAACTTTTGGTTGTGTTGTTCAAGTCCCAATTGCACCCCCATAACGCACAAAAATGGGTCCCCAACGAAGGCTTGGGATATACGTTGGGTTTGATTCACCTTCAATTATAAGGTACCTTGAACCTTTAACAGGTGATCTATTTACTGCACGCTTTGCAGACTATCATTTTAATGAAATGACATACCCAACATTAGGTGGAACAAAACTACATCTAGAAAAGCAAAAGGATATCTCTTGGAATGAAAAAATATTATCACATTTTGATCTGCGGAATAGTCAATGTGAGCAAGAAGTTGAAAAGATCATTCACTTACAAAAGGTTGCAAATCAACTACCTGATACCTTCGTTGATACACGATGAGTGACAAAATCCTATATACCTGCTGCAAATGCACCATCCAGAATCGATGTCCCTGAAGGACAAGTAATAGCAGCAAACGAATCCAAAGTACGTCAAAAGCGTGGTCGACCAATTGGTTCGAAGGACTCTGTACCTGTAATATCCGCAATTTTCGATTTTCGGTAAATTTCTTTTTTCGGCCGAAGTCCATTTTGACGACTCGCTCATGACCGTTTCGTCATTCTGAGAATGATTAATTCTACACTTTTTGTCATCCGAGTTCGTTTCGGTGTTGTTTTGTTGAGTTCCGTGCTTTTTAGCGACTTTTCCGCACTTGAGTTCGATTCTTGCGAATCTCGTCGAAATCATTGTTTGAAGTTTCCCGCAAGTCCGTTTAACTTTGTTAGACGTTTTGTGAACTTCGGTTTGGTTATTCGATCACGTATCGTGATTTCCGGGCGTTTTGGGCCATTTTGTAATTTCTTGAAAGTTACGGGTATCCGTATCTGTAATTGTTATCTCGACCCGTTTCTTGGTCGCGTATGATTAATTATGGTATTACGTTTTCATTTCGAGTCGTTGATGTCGTCCGCAAACTTTTCGCCGTCCGCTCCGCGCGCTTCGGAAATCGAGGCCGTCGCGGGCGGCCGAAAGCAATGGTCGGACCGGTGCGGCATCGTCGGAAGTCTTGGGCATCGCCGAAAGCAGCACGGCAGAACCGCGAGCGCACGCCACGGCCGGACGCTGCGCGCTTAGCTCGGCAGTTGTAGCGCACTGCCGAGTCACCAGCCAGACGCTATCGGGCCCGGCGAGGGATTCGAGGTTCGACTCGGTCAGATCGGCAGGGTAGCGCACGCCATCGCTTGGCCGTGGCGCACGCTAACCGGGCAGGTAGCGCACGCCGGCCGACTAGCGACGTTATCGGGCCGAGTTTGTTAGTCCGGTGGCTCTCGGATGTGCCGCTAGCGCGCGAAGCTTCCGGCCGTAGCGCACGCTAGCGGAGTCGGGCGGTCGAGTCATGGTCGGCAAAATTGTCGGTGGTGCCGGGTCATGCGGGCCATGGCCGAGAGTGCTCGGCCGATCTCGGCCGATAGCGCACGCTAGGCCGGGAAGGCTAGCGCACGCTAGTTCCGGCCAAGATAAAAATGATGTACTGACTTTCTCCATTTTTCATTTCATTTCCTTCGTCCGAGGTCGGGGTTTTGGAGGAGACTAAACCATGTTGTTGGACAACAAATCCATGAAGTTTCGAGTTTATATCACCGATCAATCATCCTATAACATCCTTCGATCCAAATGAATCAAGGTTAGATCTTTAGAACCCTACTTTTGGGTAGATTTGGGGTTTTCGCGTTTTGTCCGATTCGTTCCGTTTTGTCGATTAATTCATGATGAATAGGATTAATCTTGTTGGTATTCTTAGTTTCCCTACGGATTCATGGTATATTTCGTGATTTTTACGGAATCGAGAGGGTTTGGTTGTGGTCCGCCCTCGTTGTTGTTTATATGCGAATATACATGAATCGTAGGCGGGTTTTCGGGTGTATTCCAATTCCGTATTCATTTAGAAATGGTTGTGATTGTATTCTTCGAATCGTTAGGTTCGGTTTCGTTGGTTCCTAGCGTTCGTCGGTGACTTTCCTTTCCGTTCGTTGCGTCGTCAATAATTCAAGGCAAGTATCTTATTATACGACTTGTATCTTGTGAATAGTAATTATGTATGACATGTATGATGATTTTGCTTGCCTCCGTAATTATGTTCCATTTGAGTTGGTTGTGTTTTCCGAAATTTGAAGGCTTTGTGATAATAGTGATATATTGGTATACGTGTTAGGCGTTGTGCCATTTGTGCAGGATTGCGATGTACATGTGAGATGGTTGTACACGTGTTTGTTCAATGTATGGTGTACCGAATGTGTGTTGTGTTGGTTAAGAGTCGTTGTGATGATCATGATGTTTGTGTTGTTTTGGTTTACATGCTTGATTGTACATTTCGGCGTAATGTGGAATGACTTGACATTTAATGATTACGAATTGTGTCGAGTCGATGTGTGTGTGATCCAGGTAGGGTCTGACGAGGCCTCTGGAGTTCGGTACATGATGTGTACGAACAAAGTGTGTGAACCGGTGGTCTGGCGAGGCCTCTGGAGTCTGGTACATGACGTGTACGGACAAGGTGTGTGATCCAGGTAGGGTCTGACGAGGCCTCTGGAGTTCGGTACATGATGTGTACGAACGATGTTGTATCCGGGTAGGGTCCGTTGAGGCCTCCGGAGTTCGGTACATGATGTGTACGAACAGTGTGTGTGGTCCGGGTAAGGTCCGCCGAGGCCTCCGGAGTTCGGTACATGATGTGTACGAACAGTGTGTGTGGTCCGGGTAAGGTCCGTCGAGGCCTCCGGAGTTCGGTACATGATGTGTACGAACGGTATGTGTGGTCCGGGTAAGGTCCGCCGAGGCCTCCGGAGTTCGGTACATGATGTGTACGAACAATGATCGTGTGGCAGTGATTGTTCGGGTAACATTTTAAATATGGATCTCGGACTCATAATGATATATTATTTGGTGTGCTTTGAAACGAGAATCGGGCTAAGGCCCTATTGTTTACGAAAAGGTTTTGTAAATTGGGACTCGAGGTGCAAAAGATTTTCTGCTTTAAAAATCCCCGAGATGATGTGTTCCTTTTCAAATATCTCTTACTTGAGTTCGAAATTCTAAAACTTCTCGGGAACCTTTTGATAATGGATTTCCGTATTAAATTCGTAGTTGCTTTTTTGCTTGTTACATTTCGTATGGTTTGATACTTGCACTAGTAAAACAGTGGAGTTTTACTAACCCCCGAGTATTCGGGGTGGATGTCTATTTTGCGTCGGTACATGCAGATTCGGGAGCAACGGGATTGGCACAAGAGGATGACGAGCTGCGATACTAATCATGAGTCGAGAGTTGTTTTATTTTCATTGTGTTGTCAGAGTTGATTTCAGTCTTCCGATGTATTGTATTTCGACCCTTGCGTGGGTAATGTTGTTAGTCAGTCTTGTTGATAGAGTTGTGTGACCTCACCTGGCAGCGTGAGTTTATGTGTAAGTGACCTTAGCAGTGTATTATTATATTGTTTGACCCTGGCCGGGCAAGCATTTGGTTGTTTATGGACGTTTAGCCTGGTAGATCCTTGCGGAAAGGGTTTACGGCGTGTAATATTCCCATACGGTTTTGGGGATGTTACAATTATGGTATCAGATCTTAGGTTGCGGAAACCTAGGCTGTCGGGTCGAGTCAAGTCGTGATTTGTCGAGTAATGTGTTGTCTTGTCGTTCGAGTCGTTAGGTGACAAGTTGAGTTGTGCGTAGTCACAACGTGTCGGTTATGTTGTCGGACGAGATTAGTATCGTGGGCGACCGTCACCTCCGTGCGACCTGTGGATGTAAGTCTCCTTTTTTTTATGCGTAATACCTGTGTATCTCGATTTTTATCTTAATGAGTTAATTACGGTGCATAATTTTATTTACCTAGTATTGTGTAATATAGTTGTGTTTAAAATTCGTGGCACATAGTATGTGTATAGAACTGTACACGTTATTGTTTTATCTTTGAACCACCGGGTGGGGTGGTATGTTGTGAAAGTTGTAAACCTTGATGGGTTTCGAAAAGGTACCGACGGTAGAGTTTGTGAGAAACTCCGATGAATGACTTTGCTGTGTGCTTAAACTTGATACCACGAGATGCATTTGATTGAATTGGCGACCCTGGTTGCCATTTGAGTATGTGGTTTTAAATTCGACTGTTTTTTGGAATGTTGTAATTTTTCTGATATGTTCTGTTGTTGTCTCTCTGGGTCGTTAGCGCACGCTACGCTTTGCGGCTAGCGCGCGCAAGAGTGCGTTGGTAGCACGCTAAGGGGAGGATAGCGCACGCTACCTGGTAGTTCAGGGCAGTCCAGGAGCTACTGGACTGGGTCTGAAGTTCTCGTTAGCGCACGCTAACACTTGGGGTTAGCGCACGCTAACGGTGTATTTTTGGTCAGGAGTTTTGTTTGATGCCGCGATAGCGCACGCTAACCTTAATGATTAGCGCACGCTAATTGTGTCCAGTATAAATACTGGACACCAGTCTAGAAGTTGCATTTTTCTTCATTTCTTCTTTTTCCTCCATGAGTTTGAGACGTAGCGACTCGGTTTCGCATTTGGGCTGATTTTTCTTCCATCCAAAGGTGTTTGGAGTATCCTAGATGATTTTTAACATCATCTAATCCATTGTTCCTCGCCGAATCTAAGTATTTTCTTGAATCCCTAGAGTTGACTTTTTGGAGTTTTGTTCTTGATATCGTTTTCCATCCAGTTTTGATAAACCGATTGTTGTTTTAATGATGTTGTTAATCATATCCTAAGGATTGTATATCACTGTCGTGATTTTGAGCGATGTGATGCGTGTGATATGATGTGTTTAAGTGAATGTTGATACGTGCGAATTTTGGGCATTTTGGCCTATTGTACTTCTGAAAAACCTTGAGTATCTTAGAAAATAAACCTCGAGACGTACTTTTAAAATGAATTATTTTCTCACAGTGCTCTCAAGATGCCTACTAGTGCCACGTTATGTTTCAAAATTATTCTACCTTGAGGATCAAAATATTTTGAGATATTTCTAATGATTTAGAAACGCATTCGCTTAGACCCGAAGGTCGAATATAGCTGAAAAGTTTTAATTTAACGAAAGGTGTCTTCATTTTTTTATTAAACGCAAGATGATTTTTTTCAAAGTCTCGATGATGATGTTTGTACTACTTTTTGATATATGATACTCAAGATCAACTAGTGCTTGCAAGTTATTTTCAAAAGATGGTTTTCGTTTTCAAAATCTATCATTCCTATTTGTGGTCCGGGAATATATGTGTGATGTTCGTGCTCTCGTTAGAGTGTTAACCCCCGAGTTGTTGTTGAATTGGTGGTGTGAGCGTTGAGTCGTTCGCCACACAGTTGTCATGGTAGCCTCTGTGAGGGGTGTGATATTGGTATTGGATGTTGTCGCCTCGTAGCGGTTTATGCGTTATCGCATATATGCGAGCTGTTAGAGATCGGGTTGGTATGATTGTGTGCATTGGTGATTGTTCCGCGTTGTGTCGGTTGCTTGTTGTATTGTTACCTTGGTTCCGTTGTTGTGAGTTTCGGGGGCGAGGTCAAAGGTAATACCCGTACTATTTTGACTTTTATATCTTCTCTTTCTCCAGTCTATCGATTCGCTCGTGTTCATTGATACCTTCTGAACTTGTTCTGTACCTTGGTTTCATCGTTGAACGAGCTGTAATCTGGTTTTGAGTCGATCTGATTATCGCTGTGACTTTTCCGAATTCGGTTCGACTATTGTGAACCTTGTTCGGAAGTAACATCTTTTGGTTCTAATAGTTCTTTTATTCAAAGTGGATCGGATTTTGAACTTCTGTATTTTTGGCTCTATCAACTCGTTTATGCTCGTTAACATTTCTGAACTTTCCCTATCCCTTGCTTTTGTTGATCGAACGAGGGTGGTATTGTTTCGGAATAACTCGGTTGTCGTTGTGGCTTTTCAATCGCTATTCTCTTTCCTGTGGATCTTATGGGAATGCACGTCTTGCTGTTCTCACCAGGTCATCCTGGGAGTGGTTGTTTGAATTTTATTATCCTACGTGTTTCGGACATGATTGTTCGATTTTTGTTGTCTCAATCGTTTGTTTGTTTAGTTTTTGTTCTCGTTTCGTGATTGTTGAGCGTTCAGGCTCCTTCGTAATTTCCTTAAGTTCAGGAAATTAGTCTCGTTTTCGATCTTCCAATCTTTAGGCGGTGGAATTTCGTATTTGTTCAGCGTTTGGCTCGCATTTTGATTGATGAACCGTTGGGTTGGTGAATCATATTGATTTTCGTTCGTTGTGTTCTGTGATTGTTCGGATAATTGACTCGATTGTATTATCCGTTTAATGACGCTTGTCACTCGTTGATTTTATTATGTCTCTACCGGTGACGTTGTGTTAGTCGCCCTAGAGCGTATTTTCACGCCGTATGTCTCTTTGCGTTTCTTGCAGCTTTTCGCCGTCGGGCGCGAGTCTTCGGTTTTCTGTATCTCATCGAGTTTTCCTGGAAGGGGATACTCCCTACTTATTTTAAGTTTCGGGACGAAACTTCTTTTAAGGAGGGTAGAATGTAATATCCGCAATTTTCGATTTTCGGTAAATTTCTTTTTTTCGGCCGAAGTCCGGTTTGACGACTCACTCATGACCGTTTCGTCATTCTGAGAATGATTAATTCTACACTTTTTGTCATCCGAGTTCGTTTCGGTGTTGTTTTGTTGAGTTCCGTGCTTTTTAGCGACTTTTCCGCACTTGAGTTCGATTCTTGCGAATCTCGTCAAACGGCTTGTTTCGAGTTTCCCGCAAGTCCGTTTAACTTTGTTAGACGTGTTGTGAACTTCGGTTTGGTTATTCGATCACGTATCGTGATTTCTGGGCATTTTGGGCCATTTTGTAATTTCTTGAAAGTTACGGGTATCCGTATCTGTAATTGTTATCTCGACCCGTTTCTTGGTCGCGTATGATTAATTATGGTATTACGTTTTCATTTCGAGTCGTTGATGTCGTCCGCGAACTTTTCGTCGTGTCCGCCTGCGGCGCTTTTCGGAAATCGAGGCGTCGGGTCGCGTGGCGGCCGAGCGGTGCCGGACCGGCGGCAATCGCTGGCGGCCGGGCAATCGGACGAGCAGCACGGAAGGAACCGGCGAGCGCACGCTACGGCCGGGGCCGCGCGCTTAGCTCGGCAGTGTAGCGACGCTGCCGAGTGAGCGCCAGACGCTATCGGGCCCGGGCAGAGGGATTACGAGGTTCGACTCGGCCAGATCGGCAGTAGCGACGCCATCGCCGGCCGTGGCGACGCTAACCGGCAGGGTAGCGACGCCGTCGGCCGACTAGCGACGCACGGGCCGAGTTTGTTAGTCCGGTGGCTACCGGATTAGCCGGGCGCGCAGCTTGGTCAGAGCGCACGCTAGCGGGAGTCGGGCGGTCGAGTCATGGTCGGCGGGGTGTCGGTGGTGCCGGGTCATGCGGGCCATGGCCGAGAGTGCTCGGCCGAGCATCGGGCCGATAAGCACGCTAGGCGGGAAGGCTAGCGACGCTAGTTCCGACAAAGATAAAAATGACAGACAATGACTTTCTCAGTCATTTTTCATTTCATTTCCCTTCGGTCCGAGGCTGGGGTTTTGGAGGAGACGAAACCATGTTGTTGGACAACAAATCCATGAAGTTTCTGAGTTTATATCACCGATCAATCATCCTATAACATCCTTCGATCCATCGAATCAAGGTTAGATCTTTAGAACCCTACTTTTGGGTAGATTTGGGGGTTTTCGCGTTTTTGTCCGATTCGTTCCATTTTGTCGATTAATTCATGATGAATAGGATTAATCTTGTTGGTATTCTTAGTTTCCCTACGGATTCATGGTATATTTCGTGATTTTTACGGAATCGAGAGGGTTTGGTTGTGGTCCGCCCTCGTTGTTGTTTATATGCGAATATACATGAATCGTAGGCGGGTTTTCGGGTGTATTCCGATTCCGTATTCATTTAGAAATGGTTGTGATTGTATTCTTCGAATCGTTAGGTTCGGTTTCGTTGGTTCCTAGCGTTCGTCGGTGACTTTCCTTTCCGTTCGTTGCGTCGTCAATAATTCAAGGCAAGTATCTTATTATACGACTTGTATCTTGTGAATAGTAATTACGTATGACATGTATGATGATTTTGCTTGCCTCCGTAAATATGTTCCATTTGAGTTGGTTGCGTTTTCCGAAATTTGAAGGCTTTGTGATAATAGTGATATATTGGTATACGTGTTAGGCGTTGTGCCATTTGTGCAGGATTGCGATGTACATGTGAGATGGTTGTACACGTGTTTGTTCAATGTATGGTGTACCGAATGTGTGTTGTGTTGGTTAAGAGTCGTTGTGATGATCATGATGTTTGTGTTGTTTTGGTTTACATGCTTGATTGTACATTTCGGCGTAATGTGGAATGACTTGACATTTAATGATTACGAATTGTGTCGAGTCGATGTGTGTGTGATCCAGGTAGGGTCTGACGAGGCCTCTGGAGTTCGGTACATGATGTGTACGAACAAAGTGTGTGAACCAGGTAGGGTCTGGCGAGGCCTCTGGAGTCTGGTACATGACGTGTACGGACAAGGTGTGTGATCCAGGTAGGGTCTGACGAGGCCTCTGGAGTTCGGTACATGATGTGTACGAACGATGTTGTAGCCGGGTAGGGTCCGTTGAGGCCTCCGGAGTTCGGTACATGATGTGTACGAACAGTGTGTGTGGTCCGGGTAAGGTCCGCCGAGGCCTCCGGAGTTCGGTACATGATGTGTACGAACAGTGTGTGTGGTCCGGGTAAGGTCCGTCGAGGCCTACGGAGTTCGGTACATGATGTGTACGAACGGTATGTGTGGTCCGGGTAAGGTCCGCCGAGGCCTCCGGAGTTCGGTACATGATGTGTACGAACAATGATCGTGTAGCAGTGATTGTTCGGGTAACATTTTAAATATGGATCTCGGACTCATAATGATATATTATTTGGTGTGCTTTGAAACGAGAATCGGGCTAAGGCCCTATTGTTTACGAAAAGGTTTTGTAAATTGGGACTCGAGGTTCAAAAGATTTTCTGCTTTAAAAATCCCCGAGATGATGTGTTCCTTTTCAAATATCTCTTACTTGAGTTCGAAATTCTAAAACTTCTCGGGAACCTTTTGATAATGGATTTTCGTATTAAATTCGTAGTTGCTTTTTTGCTTGTTATATTTCGTATGGTTTGATACTTGCACTAGTAAAACAGTGGAGTTTTACTAACCCCCGAGAATTCGGGGGGTGGATGTCTGTTTTGCGTCCAGGTACATGCAGATTCAGGGGAGCAGTCACAGGATTGGCACAAGAGGATGACGAGCTGCGATACTAATCATGAGTCGAGAGTTGTTTTATTTTCATTGTGTTGTCAGAGTTGATTTCAGTCTTCCGATGTATTGTATTTCGACCCTTGCGTGGGTAATGTTGTTAGTCAGTCTTGTTGATAGAGTTGTGTGACCTCATCGGTCTGTGAGTTTATGTGTAAGTGACCTTAACGGTCTGTATTATTATATTGTTTGACCCTGGCCGGGCAAGCATTTGGTTGTTTATGGACGTTTAGCCTGGTAGATCCTTGCGGAAAGGGTTTACGGCGTGTAATATTCCCATACGGTTTTGGGGATGTTACAGTACCTAGAAAAAGGAAGGTGCAAGATAAGAACCAAACAGGAATGATGATTAATCAATCAAATGAAAGTAATGTAGTTCCTGAAGAACTGTTAATGTCTGAAAATAATGAGATCTCAATAAATTATTCATATTCTAGTAAATTATTGGAGAGGGAAAATATCATCATAGATGATATCTTTGCCTTTAATATGGCTCGAGAAGTTTCAAATGAGGATCCTGAACCGAAGTCTGTTGAAGACTGTCGAAATAGAGATGATTGGCCAAAATGGAAAGAAGCCATAGAGGCTGAATTAAATTCCTTGGAAAAACGAAAGGTGTTTGGACCTGTAGTTCAAACTCCGAAAAATGTCATCCCAGTAGGATACAAATGGGTTTTTGTTAGAAAGAAAAATGAACATCATGAAGTTACGAGATACAAAGCAAGACTCGTAGCACAAGGTTCTCTCAAAGACCAGGAATTGATTATTAGGAAACGTACTCTCCAGTAATAGACACGATTACTTTTATATTTTTGATTAGTCTGGCTGTGTCACAAAGGCTCAATATGCGCCTTATGGATGTAGTAACCGCGTATCTCTATGGTTCACTTGATAGTGACATATACATGAAAATCCCAGAATGATTTAAATTACCAGCAGCAAGTAATTCATATCCCAAAAGCATGTTCTCAATTAAACTGCAAAGATCGTTGTATGGACTAAAACAATCTGGACGAATGTGGTACAATAGACTTAGTGAATATCGGTTGAAAGAAGGGTATAAAAATGATGTTGTCTGCCCTTGCGTTTTCATAAAGAAAACAGACAGTGGATTTGCAATTATAGCAGTTTATGTTGATGACTTAAACTTAATTGGGACTCCTGAAGAGCTCAATAAAACTGCTGAATATTTGAAAACTGAATTTGAGATGAAAGATTTAGGAAAAACGAGATTCTATTTGAGTTTTCAAATTGAACATGTCGATGGAGGACTATTTGTTCATCAATCCTCTTATACTGAAAAGGTGTTAAAGCATTTTTACATGGATAAAGCACATCCGCTTACATCACCCACGGTCGTTAGAACACTTGATGTAACTAAAGATCCTTTTCGACCACTCGAGGATGGAGAAAAGATACTTGGTCCTGAAGTACCATATCTCAGTGCAATTGGTGCATTAACTTATCTTGCTAATTGTACTAGACTAGATATAGCTTTTTCTATAAATCTCCTGGCAAGATATAGCTCTGCACCCACTATAAGACATTGGAACGGTGTCAAACATATTCTACGTTATCTAAAGGGCACCATCGACCTTGGTTTATATTATTCAGAAAGTTCTGGATATTCTCTAGTGGGATATGCAGATGCAAGCTATCTTTCAGACCCGCATAAGGGTAAATCACAAACAGGCTATGTATTCACACGTGGAGAAACTGCTATATCTTGGAAATCTGTGAAGCAAACCCTAACAGCAACATCTTCAAATCATTCTGAAATAATTGCAATCTACGAAGCAAGTGGAGAATGTGTATGGTTGAGAAATTTGACACATCACATTGAAGAGTCGTGTGGATTAACTACATCAA
Source organism: Orobanche coerulescens (assembly GCA_033398695.1). NCBI lineage: Eukaryota > Viridiplantae > Streptophyta > Magnoliopsida > Lamiales > Orobanchaceae > Orobanche > Orobanche coerulescens. The sequence continues at coordinate 52,102,861 of CM065801.1, read as the reverse complement.
AGGAGAATCCAATTGTATTGTATGAAGACAATGCGGCTTGCATTACACAACTCAAGGAAGGTTATATCAAAAGTGATAGAACAAAGCATATTTCTCCCAAGATTTTCTATACGCATGATCTGCAAAAGGATGGCGAAATTGATGTTCAACAGATTCGTTCAAGTGATAATGTGGCGGACTTATTCACAAAGGCGTTGCCGACATCAACATTCAGAAGACTGGTACACAAGATCGGAATGCGTCAACTCAAAGATCTTATGTAATCGATTTCAGAGGGAGTATCTCTACTCTTTTTCCTTCGATCGGGTTTTTTCCCACTGGGTTTTCCCGACAAGATTTTAATGAGGCAGTATGTATTAAAGGTCATTCAAGGGGGAGTGTTGTAATTAATGTATGAATGACCTTTATGCCCCCCTAAACCCTAATGGTGTATCTATAAATATAGGCCTTTGACCCTCATAATAAGACACACAATTTCTTCTTCTCTTTTATTTTTCTCTCTTTTCTCTCTAATTCATAACAGTCCCTTTTTTTTTGGAAAATATAGAGACCTTTCATTTTTCACTATAGTTTTTTTGGTCCATTTGGGATTGGGGGTTCATGAATTAGTTTTTTGAAATTTGACCATAAATTTATAGAAAAATATATTTAATAAAAATGTGACATTAATATAAATAAAATTATTATGAAACATATTCTTTTGTTAGTTTGATAAAAAAAGTCAAACACCTTAAATTTATTGGGGGCGGATGGAAGATAGTTGTTTAAACTGTGCGAAGGTTAAAATGAGACTATCTCTAGGGACTGGATGGAGAAAATATATCTTTCTCCCCGCCAGATTTTAATTCTTCACTTGCTATACCTTTAGTTTTTTTCTTTTTAATTTTGCATAAGAAATTTTATACCATAATAATTAAATATGTTAAACAAAAAAATCTTAACCAAACATGAGGAATCGTGTGAGAGCGGGAAACTTGTGTGGGGATGTATTTAGGGGGCATTACATCTGGACCCCTTGTAAGATGTTCCAATGATATATGGATCCTAAATGTTTACGGATATAAAAAAAATTATTTGTGACATTTTAATTTGACAAAAAAAAAATGTGTGGATTACAACTAAGTACAAAGTAGAAGCATGTATTACTACTGGGTACAAAATTTAAAATGGCATTACTACTAGGTACAAAAACATTACTACTAGGTACAAAATTGTATTTGATAGGACAACTTTACCCTTCTGCAGCCTTTTTTGTTATTTTCATTTGAAATTTGAAATTTGAATTTTACATATCTAGAATAAAATTAAAAATTACATATTTGAAATTGACAAAAACACTTTCTTTGTCCTTCATCCTCATATTTCGTCTTCTTCGTTGTCCTTCATCTTCATCTTCATCTTTAAATTTGAATTTTAAAAATCTATTGTAGACCTTCACTTTCTTCGTCCTTCTAGAAAATTTATTGCAGACGTCCGTTTTCAGTCTTCTGATATGCACTAGTGCATGCACCTGTTGTAAAAAATATACACTCGTGCATGCACCTGTGCACCAATACATGAACCGGTGCACTAATTCATGAACCCCCAATCCCAAATGGACCAAAAAACGAAAAATAAAAATCAAACTCAATTAAATCCAAAAGAGGGAAACCAAAATCTAATAAAAATGTACCTATATTCTTCTCTATTCACCATATATTCATACAACCAGAGAGTTAACTTGCTCTGTCCCTCGATTTTGCTGCATTCAAATGCAAGAAATTCACTCAAGCATTTCGTCGAGCATGTTACCTACATTCATAGTTTGGAATGAACCCAAATAAAAAAAGGACATCTAAAACACGCCCCCAATACTCTGTTTTCAACACCAAACGACTGATCTACAGATCTACACATTCGAATCTAAAGCCTCGATCAATCGAAATAAACTTTAAACAAAAAATTGAGCAAAAGTAGAATCCATGAGCAGTACCTTTCAAGCACATATCTCCTCTCTAACGTCGACTTTTTGTGGGATTCAGAAATACCTCAAAATGAGAACGCGATCGAAGAATCAAGAATCTATTTTTTTTCACTCTGTTGGCCACTTAAGTATACTGGATACAGTTTGGAAAATAGTTTAAACAACAAACTGTACGGATTCTAAATCTGAGTGCGTAGCGGAAGTCTTGGATATGAGGTTCTTTGTGGATACGGCAACTAAGTGTATGGTGTATACTTAATATATCACGGTAATTTTAAAACAAGAAAAGTCAAGGTAAATAACACAAGAATTAAAGTGGTTCGAGGTAAACCCCTCTACGTCCACTGGTCCTCCACACAGGAGTAAAAAGTTTATTATAATTACTGCATACACAACTACGTAATTATAAACAAACCTATCCTTGTATCGTTCACACAGATTGATACAAAGAATATCACTTTCAACCGTTCACACAGATTGGTTAAAGCTTCCTTCTTGACTAGCTTCTTCACACACAGTTCCAAAGCTTCGTCCTTATTCGTCCCACACAGGTCAGAATAACTTGTTGAGTTCACACAGAGCTCAGTTTTTACACAGAGGTAAAAGGTAGGTAACCAGGTAAGAACAGCAGCTTTGAATATGAAGTTCTTGAGCTGATGATGGCTGTTCTTGATGTTGAGCACTGTATATCTCTTTCGTTCTTAATTGCAGTAATGTTTGGAGATATGTTTGCTCTGATGATAACTTTTGATAGCTTGAGTGTTAGGTTACTTGGTGTAACTGATCTTCAATGTCTTCAAGGATATATAGTCTCTGAAGAAAGTATCTGTTGTGATGTATCCGTTTGAATAAGATTTCGTTCCAACGGGATTAAGACATGATCTGGATTTCGCGGGATTCTGAAGATCTGAAGACTAGCAGTATTTAAATACTTTATCCTTGAGTATTTAAATACTTCTTTGTCCAACGGGACTTGACTTCTGTTCTTTCTTGTCCTTTTGTGAGTTGTATGGAAGTTAACTGTATTTTGAGTGTCGAGACAGTTTCCATACTTGGTCTTTTTACAAGACTACTTGCTGTACTGAAGAGCTTCACTTTATATGCTGATTCGAGGCAGGTCTTCGATACAGGATGAAGCCTCAAAGCTTCGATACAGTTTCCTTACTGTATACGGATTGGCATATATGTCAAAACCTCAAATATCATTCGATACAGGGATCGGGTATCCCGGCTGTTTCGATACAGGGTATTTGTTTTTCCCAACAATTTCCCCCTTTTTGACAATTTGCCAAGACCTTCTTTCTTAACTCTTCGAGTCTTCTTGATGATGCCAAAACCTTCTTCATGAAGCATTATTCCTTGATGACTTCTGGAAGATTTCTTGGTCTTTCGTCAAAAGGTCTGACTTAGTGATTTAGTCTACAATAATGAACTGCTCGCAGGCAAGTTCGATACAGTTTGAGATTTATTACAACTTAAGCCTATGATTGGCGCGCAGGCACAATCTTACAATGTATTCTAAGTTTACAACTGAAATTATGAACTGTTCGTAGACTAGTTCGTACAGCTTATTTTTCAATCAAGTTTATCTAACTTGAGATTCCTATCAAACAATTTTAAGTAATCATACATAAACATAGTAGATTACGAGTTGTAATCTTTCAAGACAAACAAACATTTTTATTGATATTCAAAATGATTGAGTACAGAGTTTGCTGTTTCGAATAGAAATTACAAAAAATAATATACATAAATTTCATCTCCTTATCTATAATCCGTATGCCTCCATGGTCTTTTTCCTTGTTCGTTCTCGGTGCCACGCCACCAGTTTTGAAGAGAATCATTGCCTCGATCCTGGTATATCGCTCTTCCTTCATATGAACGATCAAAGGCAAGTATCCAATCTTCTGGATGGGTGACCCGATCTCCTCTTCTATGTTTGGATTTCATTTCGATTTGGAGAGGGAGTTTACCTTCTTCTAGCATCTTTGAAAATTTATCTGCCGCCTCCGCTAACGTTTTATAATTTTTGAAGATGGCGGATTCCCTGATGAGTCTGACAAAATATCTCATCATTTCATTCTTCCTCCAGTGCTTCACTTCGTCGGCAGTTGGGTTGCGGTTGGTCGGCAGACGAATTTCCGAAGGTCTCTGAATAAGAGTTTGCCAAGGGACATTGGGGTCATGGAATTCCGGTCTGGAGCCTGAAATTTTAAAGCTTTGGGATTGAGGTGCTAGCTTGTTTAATTCGGCGGTAATCTTTTTCGAGCCTCAAATTCCCTTTCTTGTTGCGACCTTATTCTCCTAGCACCTTCTCGTGCCTCTTCCCCTTTTGGCTTCATCAAGACTTTGCAGGATTTCAAGAGCACATTCTGTTTGGTCTCGATCGGTCATTCTTTCGACAAGGGAGGAAAGAGTCTGCGACATTTCTGAATGCATTTGTCGTGAGTGAGCGATTGAGAGTCATTCTCAATCATTGCACAGCGGTCTTGGCTTCAGCTATCCTTGTCTTTGTAGCTTCCTCCTTCAGTTAGCTTGCTCCCGCTTATCTTCCATGATCTTCAAGGCTTGCTTGAAAACTTCTGGCAAAAGAATGAATGCGTCGACAACTCGAGATACTTCGTGTTGAAGAGTGGTCATTTCTTCGACGGCAGAGGTGTGCATCCAATTCAGTGCCTTTTCAACGGAAGATAGAGAATTTACTGCATCTTGGATAAATACAGTCTGAAGGCCAAGAGCTCGCAGGCGCTCTTTTCGTGCAGCAGAGATCGGAGAATCTGGTTCGGCAAGGTCTGCAGTATTGTTCAACCTTCTTACATTCACGGATGGACGTGAAGTAAGTTGGACATCCTCAGGTTCGGTACCGTCCTCGGATTCCATGGTTGAAGGGGCGGGAGCAGCTTCTTGTGGTTCGGCGACAGTGTGATGAGAAACATCCTGTGGCGAAGGTTCTTCAGCAATCATGGATGCAGGAGGGACTGAATCCTCCTGTTGGCTTTCAGGAATGGCTTCTACTTCGTTCGCAGCAGGCTCGGGTGCCTGTTCCAAAATTTCTTAAACTTCCTCAACTGGAGGGACTGATTCCTCCTGGTCGGGAATGTTCTCGGGCTGTGGCGAAGGGGGATTGGCTTGGGTAGAAGGCCCTTCGTCATTTCTGGGTGGAGAGGCGTCTCGAGCTTCAGCCTCTTCACGACTCATTCTCAGACCTGCTTGAAGAGCATCGTCGTCGTCGTCTGAGTCATGGTCTTCGTCATCTTTTGGTTTGGGGGGAGAATCCTCTGACTTATTCTTTCCTTTCCTCCTGGCGTCAGATTTGTGCAGCAGGTGGCTTTCAATTAGATCCTTGCAAGAGGCGTTGTCCCATCGGCGGTGGCCTCAATTCGATTGAGTGCATTACTTGAGACGAATCTCTCTTCGTAGCTCCAATCGCTCCAGTTGTACAGTGTATCGTACGGAGCTAGCCTGTAGCCTTTCCATTGCAGAAATCTTTCGAAGGCATGTTCAATTTGAACCGAAAGAAGTGTCTGATTTATGATCGAGTCAGGGGAGGGACTTCGAATAACGTCTGGAGACGCTGTTTCGAGGGATTCCGGTACAGGTATGGGATCCTGTACGGAAGAGGGACTCCTTACAGGGGATGGTGCCCTCAAGGAAATTGGATCCTGCACGGGTGTGGGATCCCGCAGAGGAGAAGTAGCTTTTGGCTCCGAATGGGCAGCCGACTCGCTAAAGTCTTGAGCGTTGGCAGATGTCTCTATATCCGTCGTAGCCGCTAAAGGCTCAGGATCTACTGTCGATACAGTAGGAGACACCTCTTCCACAGGGGTTGGGCCCTGGGGTTCTTCATCAATGGGTTGCGCCACGGGCTAGACATCCTTGGAGTGCTTGGCAGATTTTATTTTTGAGAGCCTCCTGAGTCTCTTCTTGGACTTCTCACCAGCAGAGTGTTTCTTGCTGTGATAACGCTTTCGTTTCTTTGAAGATTCCATTTCTGGGACCTTCACGGTTTCATCTCTTGGGTTGGCAGAAATAGGCATGTGCCTGGTTCTCGGATGATTGCAGTGCATGGTGCTCTGGTTATACGCAGTGGGTTTGACACCTCCTAAGTATATCCTCGAGCTATTTTTCTTTGCGTCGGCGGATTGCGTCAGTCCGCACTTCGTCAGAATGTAGTTCAGCATTAAACCAAAGGATTTCTTTTGGGTGGCAGGTTTGCACACCTCTTCTTGAAGACGTTTCAGAATTATTTGGCACCAATTGACCTTTTCACAGGTCAAAATAGCTACCATCATTCTGAACCTTAAGTTCGTGCACATCTCGAATGCACCGGTTCGGTTTTCAATGATCCTGGAGCAAAAGTCATGAAGATAAACGAAATGAAGAAGAAAATTTTTCTTGTGACAAGTAGTTGTCACCATATCAACCACTTTGGACCCTGTAAATAGTCCATAAAACTTAGTAATGAGCTCTTGAGACCCGAACGTCTCAAGTTGGTCCATGGACAGGCCATCGGCGGGCAGCCTGTAGATTCTCTGAAGTAGATCGCGATTGATACAGATTTCCACTCCTTAGACTGTTGCAGTGATGTCAGCAACATGACCTCCCTGGGCCAGTGATAGAAAACGGACGGCGGCGTTGAGGTAGAATTCCTCAACCAGATGGGGGTCGAATTTGTCGGCGGTCTTGCTCCCAAAGCGATAGAGGCCTTGTTGTTGAAGACGAGTAATGATATACTCCATCGGTTCTGAGTCGTTGGTTTCTGAGAGAATTCGCTCGATGATGACAGGTTTGGAGAAGATCCGGCCATCAATGATGTTGGAGGATTTCTTCAGAACAGGGGAAGAAGATTGACCAGCCATTGATGTTTTCTTAAGAAATAGGGTGCAAGAAAACAATCGAAATTCGTAGTGAATATGCAGAAAAAATGTAGGTTGTTTGCTTGAGAACTCTTGTAATTGCAGAAAGCGTAAAGAGTCTCTAATGGCAGATACAGTCCTTTTATACTTGGGCGGCGAAATAGGGTTTTGCAGAGTACGAATGGTCAGATTTTAAGGGATGGGAACCGGTTTTGAAATCAACGGTCAAGATGGATTGAGTGTAACTGGTACGCTAATCCATTAAAAAGTTTTAAAATAGAGCGGGTCCCACTTCTGACATAGGTTGATACCCTAAATGCCTAAAACGGCGGTTTAAAAATAAGAAACGATTTAAAAACATCGCGGCTTTTGAGATTCAGTTGTCCAGATGTCGTGTAAGGCATTTAATGAACATGATGTTTGACATAAAAACAGGGCACGTGGACAAAAATTATTTTAAAAGGAAATAATATTATATTATATACTGAATCGAAATCCTATAGCATGTGCTGTTCTCCGCGTCGATACAGCTTTCCCCCTTAAAAAGGTACTAATAGGTTTTGAATTCCATACAACAATATTTGGATTAATGCCGTATTCATGGGTCCTACAGTATTCCCCCTTAATTATTGCACACACCAGCTGTAGGATTCATATGCGTTTGCTCGCTACAGTACTGTATTGGTGATTCTGAGTGTACATATAATTAATGTTGGATACTGTATTCAAGGGTCTTACAGCATTCCCCCTCAATTGTTGAGTAAAAACAGTAAATTACTTACAGGGAGTCTGGCTGTAGTATTCCCAATTCTTGTCTGAGCATGTTGAATCTTGCTGTGTCGAGAGGCTTGGTGAAAATGTCGGCCAGCTGAACGTCTGTATGAACTTTTTCCAGGCGAACATCCTTGTTATCGACATGATTCCTGATAAAATGATGCTTCATGTTGATATGTTTAGTGCACGAGTGCAAAACAGGATTGTGCGTGATTGCAATTGCACTCGTGCTATCACACATGATTGGAGTCTCTCTAGCATCGATTCCATAATCTGACAGTTGTTGCTGCATCCAAAGGATCTGCATACAGCAGCTACCAATGACATAGTACTGATTCACCGTGGAATGAGAGTTAGCCAATTGCTTCTTACTGAACCAAGAAACGAGTCTAGGTCCGAGAAAGTGACAAGTTCCACTTGTACTCTTCCTATCTAGCTTGCAGCCTCCGAGATCCGAGTCGCTGTATCCAACTAAATCGAATCCGCCTTCCTTAGGATACCACAGTCCTGCATCGACTGTTCCTTTAATGTATTTCATTCGTTTAGCTGTATTGAAGTGTGATTCCTTAGGTGCAACTTGGTATCTCGCACACACTCCAACAGCAAACTGGATATCGGGCCTGCTAGCCGTTAGGTACAGGAGCGAACCAATGAGCTTCCTGTAGAGTGATTGGTCAAATGGCTTTCCCGCTTCATCAGTACTAATTTGCACGGAAGTGCTCATAGGGGTTGGCGAGGATTTGGAATTGTTCATTCCAAATTTGTTGAGAAGTTCCTTGCTGTATTTCTCCTGGTTGATGAATATACCTGTAGGCAACTGCTTTACCTGCAAACCTAGGAAATAACTAAGTTCCCCCATCATACTCATTTCAAATTTACGTTGCATGAGATGTGAGAACCTTTGACATAGAGCAAGGTTAGTTGAACCAAAAATAATATCATCGACATAGATTTGTACCATTAGAAGGTCATCACCTTCCTGTATCTTGAACAAGGTTTTGTCTACAACACCCTTCTCAAATCCGTTGTTGGTTAGATACTGGGACAGGGTTTCGTACCAGGCTCTAGGGGCTTGTTTAAGTCCGTACATCGCTTTCCTTAGCCTGTAAACTAGATCGATACCGTCTGTGTTGGCAAACCCTGGTGGTTGTTCAACATAAACTTCTTCTGCAAGTTCTCCATTTAGGAAAGCACTCTTGACGTCCATTTGGTATACGATAAAACTCTTATGGGCGGCAAAGGCTAAGAATATCCTAATGGCTTCTAGTCTCGCTACAGGGGCGAAGGTTTCATCATAGTCGATTCCTTCTTCCTGACAATAGCCTTGTGCTACTAGTCTGGATTTGTTCCTTATGATAAGTCCATTTCGATCCTTTTTGTTTCGAAATACCCATTTGGTTCCTATAACCGATTGGTGTGTCGATGCAGGTACAAGATACCATACATTGTTTCTTTCAAACCGTTAAGCTCTTCTTCCATAGATGTGATCCAATGAGAGTTGTTAAGAGCGTCTATGGTCGAAACAGTTCGGGCTAATAATACAGCGATAGTGCACATATTCATCTCCTAAGTTCGGATTGAGATTTCCATTCAGAAACTGTGAAACTTGACATTAGATTCTTCTTGTGCACAAAGTACATTTCCTTGTGTACTGTATTCTCCTACGAGTAGAAACACTGCATTAATGTTTCCAATGATCGGCTCTTGCGGTGATCTCTCAACCATCTTCGGTCGGGTTCTAGTTCAGGGATCCCGCATCGTATCTAAAGTTTCGTGGATACTGACCCTCGTACACGGTGTCGGCTTCATCCACATCGATTCTTACAGTGGGGTTGATTTCTAAATCAACGATGTGTTCTATGGGTGTAGGTGGATCCAAGATAGATAGATGGTGAATGTTCCGAGTGATATCATCTACTCTCGTAGGGTCATGGTGTGGTTCGTCGAACACTACATGAATTGATTCCTCGATCGTCGACTTCCTTTTATTAAAGATTAAAAGCTTTCTTTGACGGAGGAGTATCCTACGAATATTCCTTCATCCGATTTTTCATCAAAGGTTTTAAGTTGGTCCTTCCCATTGTTCAATACATAACACTGCATCCAAAAATGTGAAAATACGAAACTAATGGAGTTTTGTTATTCCATACCTCATAAGTCGTTTTGTTGTGGTGCTTGTTGACGATACTGCGGTTTTGAGTGTAGACGTTGTATTGGTTGCTTCACCCGTAAACGCTGTGGCAATTTGCTTGCGGCAATCATTGTCCTTGTTGCTTCTTTCAACGTCCTATTCTTTCGCTCGACAACACCATTTTGTTGAGGTGTACGGGCAGCTGAGTATTCGTGCTGTATTCCATTCTCCGAACAGTATTGCTCTATAAAGCGGTTTGTAAATTCAGTACCTCTGTCGGAACGAATGCACACGATACTCGACACTTTTTCATTTTGCAACTTCCTCAGGAGCTCGGGCAGCCTTGATGTTGTTTCCTTCTTCTTGCTAAGAAAGATCGTCCAAGCATACCTGGAATAATCATCAACAACAACCATGCAATATTTCTTACCTCTCAAACTTACTGGGTCCACTGGACCGTAGAGATCCATGTGTAGCATTTCCAACACTCTTTGGGTTGAAAGTTAGGATTTGCTTTTCAGGGTTGACTTGATTTGCTTGCCTTTCTGGCATGGTCCGCAGACGCTGTCCTTCTTGAATGACACATCTGGCAAACCTCTAACCATACCCTGTCTTGAAAGCTTGTTGATCGTCTTGAAGTTGACGTGAGACATCCTCTTGTGCCATAGCCAGCTAAGATCTGCAGTGCCTTTGGCAACAAAACATGGAATTGAGGAGCTCATAGGCTTCCAAAGAATGTACATATTACCTGATCTGCTTCCTGTAAGCACAACTTCCTTGGTTTGAGTGTTCTTGACTCTACATCGATCTATATAGAACTTCACCGAGAACTGTTTATCACAGAACTGGCTAATACTAAGTAGATTATATTGTAAGCCTTCAACATATGCAACATCGGTGACCTTGAATTTCCCGACAAGTAGGTTTCCTTTCCCTCTTGTTCTTCCTTTAGACTTATCACCGAAGCGAACTTTCGGACCGCGACCTTCTACAAAATCAGATAGCTTGCTCCTATCTCCGGTCATGTGACGAGAGCATCCACTATCAAAGTACCAGGTATCCTCCTCTAGAATGTCCTGTAACAAAGAAATTAGGTAGATTTAGGTCCCCTTTGATTTTTGGGTCCATATATGTTAGTTCCTTTAGGTACCCAAACTTTCCTGACAGCAATTGGTTTACTGTAGGATGTACTCAGACAGATTGCGATATCTACGGGGGGCATATCCGTAGTTGTTATAATCATGATAATTACTATGCATGTAAAATTCAGGGTTATTATTATTATTCCAGTACGAGTGCCGTCTAGGAGGTGGAGCCATTTTCTTAGGCCTAACAGCTTGTCTTCTGGGTCTCCAGTTGGATTCCAAATGCTGTTGTTGGTACTGAACTGGCATCTGCTGTCTTGAGGGATAACGGGGCTCCTGTATCCAATACCTAGGCGCACTGTACTGAGGGTACTGCTGTGCGGGCCTTTGGTGGTTGGATACCGCCTTCTTTCTGAATGACTGCCGGCGTTGATGATATGCTTGTGGAGCATGCTGTTGAGTACGCCTTCTGAGTGGTTGTTGGTTCCACTGTCTCGAATAGTAGAGTTGAGGGGGCGGAATTGCAGCCTTCGGTTTTCTCTGACGAGTTCCTTTATGGGACTAGGAGTATCTTCCGATTCTGGAATGTGTTCCACACTCTTGACGAACACAGTACTAGTTTTCCCTTTGTTCGAACATGAGCTGTATCCTAAGACACTTTTATCATGAGCGTGTTGCCCAGTGCTTAGAATTTCTTCCATTCTTTTGGACGATTTTTCAAAAGACTTCAGAATGGTCTCAAGTTCAGTTTCTCGCTTTTCGAGAGTTGTGATTTTGGTATGTAGTAGAACCAAATCATTTGTCTTGCTCTCATTGAGGGTTTTAACCGCATTTAGTTCATGAGCAAGTTGATGATTGCTCTCCATGAGTTTTTCAAAATCGACCTTGCTGGTTTCACAATCAATAGACATATTTTCATAGTTTATTTTCAGCAAGTCATTCTCATCTTTCAGCTCTAGATTTGTTAATTGAAGCTGTATATTCTCAGTTTTTAGAGTCTCCTGGGCTTTTTGAATGTTTTTGAATTCATTCATCATATTTTCGAAAGTATGAGATGCATTAGATGGAATAGCTGAGGTTGAACTTACCTCATCGTCGCTGTCTTCACCTTCTGGAACATCTTTGGCCATAAATCACATGTATGCTTTATCATCGAACTCGTCGTCAGATGAATCACTTTCAGTGACCACCTGAAGACATTCTGTTGATTTGGATGGTGTGGGGGAGGCTTTTGATTCTCCAATCAGGGCCTTGAGCTTGTCTTTCCAAGCACGTCTTCTTTCATCTCTCTCTTGTTGCTCGGCCTCAGGCAATCTTTGGACTTTGGGATGAGGACATTTGTTTGCATAATGGCACAGTTTCTGCAGTTATAACACAGGTTAGCATCACCAGATGATGTTTCAAGATTTACCTTGTTGATGTGTTTGGGCTCGTAGGAGTCTTTCCAGCATCGCTTTGATGAACTTTTTGAATTTATGCATTAGCAGCGCCATTTCATCTTGGGACAGGATGTCGTCGTCACTGTCAGCGTTCTTGTGTCCTGGCTTCGACGAGCTAGGCATGCTGTGTCGACGGTTCGATACAGCAGCGAGAGCTGTGACCTTTGAAGGGGATTCTTCAGCTTTCTCTCTTCTGTCAATGTCATACTCAAAAGCTTTAAGGTCAGAGAAGAGATCAAAAGTGGATATTTCATTAAGATCTTAATGTCCCATCGGGCTGGGAGAGATCTGAAAATTTTTAAGTTCTTCTCCTTTTGGGTGTAAATCTTGCCCAACGCTTCAAGTTCACCAACAATACCAGTAAATCTGAGGTCAAGTTCCTCAAGTGTTTCCGTTGGTTTCATTTCAAAAGATTCAAATTGCTGAGTAAGTTTTGAAATCTTGTTTTCTTTTGAGAGCTCAGTTCCCTCACAAATTAACTTGAGTTTATCCTGATTTCTTTGGTCGCTTTGCGGATCTATACCTTTGAGAATGTGCCTTTGTCAAGAGTGACAAATAACGCGTTCTTAGCCACGTTGTCAAGATTGGCTCGCTTCCTTTCATCTGTTGTCCATTGCTCGCGTTCCTTCTCGAGCATTTCAGCATGGGCTTGGCCCTCAATCCTTGCGGCCGGATTGACCTTCATGATCTTGATAGGACCATCCTGTATAACAAAAATTATCTCTTCGTGCATTGATGCAAGATGAGCTTCCATTCTAATTCTCCAGTCGTCAAATTCGTTAATAGAGAACATAGGGACTTTGTTAATCATAGAAGTATCCATACTGATAATATAGGAATGAAAGAGACTGTTTTGAAAATAAGTGATTTGAATCTGATTCGATTAAAAAGAAATACGACTGATTCTTTTTAGAATCAACCGCTCCGATACCACTTGTTGGCCACTTAAGTATACTGGATACAGTTTGGAAAATAGTTTAAACAACAAACTGCATTTAATTCTAAATCGAGTGCGTAGCGGAAGTCTTGGATATGAGGTTGCTGTGGATACAAAGAACTAAGTGTATGGTGTATACTTAATATATCACGTAATTTTAAAACAAGAAAAGCCGAAGGTAAATAACACAAGAATTAAAGTGGTTCGAGGTAAACCCTCTACGTCCACCGGTCCTCCACACAGAGTAAAGTTTATTATAATTACTGCGTACACAACTACGTAATTATAAACAAACCTATCCTTGTATCGTTCACACAGATTGATACAAAGAATATCACTTTCAACCGTTCACACAGATTGGTTAAAGCTTCCTTCTTGACTACCTTCTTCACACACAGTTCCAAAGCTTCGTCCTTATTCGTCCCACACAGGTCAGAATAACTTGTTGAGTTCACACAGAGCTCAGTTTTTACACAGAGGTAAAAGGTAGGTAACCAGGTAAGAACAGCAGCTTTGAATATGAAGTTCTTGAGCTGATGATGGCTGTTCTTGATGTTGAGCACTGTATATCTCTTTCGTTCTTAATTGCAGTATGCTTTGGAGATATGTTTGCTATGATGATAACTTTTGATAGCTTGAGTGTTAGGTTACTTGGTGTAACTGATCTTCAATGTCTTCAAGGATATATAGTCTCTGAAGAAAGTATCCGTTGTGATGTATCCGTTTGAATAAGATTTCGTTCCAACGGGATTAAGACATGATCCGGATTTCACGGGATTCTGAAGATCTGAAGACTGGCAGTATTTAAATACTTTATCCTTGAGTATTTAAATACTTCTTTGTCCAACGGGACTTGACTACTATTCTTTCTTGTCCTTTTGTGAGCTGTATGGAAGTTAACTGTATTTTGAGTGTCGAGACAGTTTCCATACTTGGTCTTTTTACAAGACTACTTGCTGTACTGAAGAGCTTCACTTTATATGCTGATTCGAGGCAGGTCTTCGATACAGGATGAAGCCTCAAAGCTTCGATACAGTTTCCTTACTGTATACGGATTGGCATATATGTCAAAACCTCAAATATCATTCGATACAGGGATCGGGTATCCCGGCTGTTTCGATACATGGTATTTGTTTTTCCCAACACACTCGCTCTCTCTCAGACTCTCTCGCGAAGCTTTTTCATCAGATGTGAAAAATGAAGATGAGGGCGGCAGACATAAAGAGTAGTGACTGTAATAGTGCAATGTTTGTTGGCAACTACTGAACCCGTACATCCGATGGTGATGTTCTCGTCCCCACGGATGACACTTGTTTTCCCTTTATCCCCTCCTCTTTTGATTTTGATAGTTTGTGTGTCCCACCCTCTCCCCAGGAGATTCGTGTTGCGGTATTTGATATCGATCCTCACAGCGCTTCTGGGCCTGATGGGTTATCATCTTTGTTTTTTCAGCATTGTTGGGAGATTGTATCTTCCGACGTGGAGGGGGTTTTGCTCAAGTTCTTTGAGGGTCATCCCATGCCTCCGGATTTCACGGCGACTACGGTCGTCTTGATCCCGAAGAAGCCTGTTCCGAGTAGTTGGTCAGATTACCGGCCTATTAGTCTATATAATGTGACCAATAAGATTATCTCGAAAATCCTTAACGCTCGGCTTGCTCCTCTCCTCCCTCTTATTATCTCTCCGAACCAGATTGGATTTGTTCACGGGCGGGTTATTACTGATAATACCCTTTTGGCCCAAGAAATCATTCACGACCTCCACATCGGGGACATTCATGGTGTCCCGAACCTTGAGCTGAAGCTAGATATGGCTAAGGCGTATGATAGGTTCACTGGCAATTTTTACGTGAGGTCCTGGTGAGGATGGGGTTCCCGGCTAGATAGATTATGTTCATACGTCATTGCGTCGAGAGTTGCACGCTCTCCATTTTGGTGAACGGCAGTCCGACCGGCTATTTTGCCTCTAGCCGGGGTTTGCGTCAGGGCGACCCTATTTATTCGTCGCTCTTCGTGCTTGCCGCTGATTATTTATCACGCTGCTTGGATCGATTCATTCGGGACCATCCTTTGATGAGGTATAGGACGGCCGGACGGCCATTCCCCGTCTCGCACTTATCCTACGCCGATGACATCATTGTATTCACACGGGCTGTGGACGATGGTCTTTTTGATCTTATGCATATCCTGGATCACTACTCTATGGCTTCGGGCCAGCTGGTTAGTATCCAGAAGAGCACTTTTATTCTCGCTCCCAAGCATGCGCCTCATTGGCATCAGAGAGTTCATGATATTACTGGTTTTCGCCAGGGCGATGTCCTCATCACCTATCTAGGTGTGCCCCTTTACAAAGGCTTTATGAGACAAGATCTCTTTGCTGGGGGTGAAGCAACGGTTGTTGGATTGGGTCTCTGGTTGGCCCCATCGCCACCTTGCTTTTGGGGGACGCCTGGCTCTTATTAAGAGCACTCTCTGCACGATTCCTCTACACCTGCTTCAGGTTTTGGACCCTTCACAGTACATTATCCAGGAGCTCGAGCAGATCATTGTGAGATACTTCTGGGGTGCTGTTGGTCCGAAGAGGAAGACGCACTGGGTCCGTTGGCGGCAGATTTGTCGTCCGGTCTTTGAGGGAGGCCTCGGGATTTGTAGCCTTTCGGATATGGCGAGGGCTTTTAGTTATAAGCTCTGGTGGCGCCTTCGCGCGGGCACGTCTCTATGGGTGCAGTTTATACTCCGCAGAAACTGCTTTGCTGGCCTTTATACGCCTATGCGTACTGCTCTTAAAGCTCGTTCCAGCCACCCTTGGCGCCGTCTCCTCCACATGGGTATTGAGGCTCAGGAGTTCATTCGCTGGACTCTTGGTCGTGGCTGCGGGGAGGTCAGCTTTTGGGACGATACTTGGATTGGGGATATGCCGATTTCTTCTTATAGTCAGTTTACTGGTAGACCCCATCTTAGGATTAATGAGTTATAGGTTGATGGGACGTGGGACATGGGTAGGTTGGAGTCTATTGTTGGAGAGGAGCTAGGATTTATCCCTCGGTTCATCCAGGAGATCTCTGTGATTCCCATCGCTGAGGAGGACTCGTATAATATGTGTTGGACTCTTACCTCTTTGGGTACGTTCTCATTATCGTCGGCTTGGTCTCACATCAGGGTTAGGGGTCAGGCTAATCTTATTTACGGGGCCATCTGGACATCCTTACTCACACCGACCATTTATGTGTTTATTTTGCGACTTCTCATGCGACGGATCCCGACTGATGACATTCTACAGAGGAGGGGCGTTTCATTGGCTTCTAGATGTTTGTGCTGCTCGCATACCCTTATCCAGACCTACCATACCGAGACCGTTGCCCACCTTTTCCTGGAGAGTGATGTGGCTCGTGTCGTGTGGGAGTATTTTGGCGCATGGACACATTTATCCCTACCCCATACTCAGAATATTTTTGAGCTCCTAAGTTTTTTCGCACACAGCGCACACTTTAGGCACGCGACTTTTATTATTCCTTGTATGATCCTTTGGTTCATCTGGATAGAAAGGAATAGTGCAAAGCATAAGACGTTTACTTTTCATTCTTCTCATTTTATTGTGCAGGTGGAGCGCCATGTTGTATTTTTGGCTGCTGCGGGGCTGATTTCCTCTGAGTTCTGGGCGGGCTGCTCGCCGCCTGATCGTTTTCAACGAGTCTCATCTTCCCCCGCTCAGACTCGTCGCCCCGTCCCGGTGGTTTGGCTTTGACCCGAGACCCCTTGGATTAAGATGAACACGGATGGTTCGTTTGACAGAGATACTCAGATTGCGGGTGGGGGAGGTCTGATTAGAGATCATCACAGAGAGCTCCTTCTTGCTTTCCACTCCTATTTTCAGGCCTCTTGGAGTTTTGATGCAGAGATCCAGGCGCTGGCGATTGGATTGATTTTAGCTTCCCAGAGATCGAGACATGTTTGGATTGAGCTTGATGCTGCTGCTGTGGTGACCCTGCTATCATCTGGCCATCGGGGCTCTTGGCAGGTTCGTCACACTCTTATGCGTATCCGTCACATTCTCCGAGATATTCAGTTCAGAGTCACTCATATTTTCTGGGAGGGCAACAGGCCGGCCGACTACCTCTCTGAGCTCGGCATGTCGTCCCTCGGTATTCATACTTATACTTACGATACTGCTCCTCCGTTTCTTCTCTCCCTTATACGGATGGATTAGCTTGGTTATCCTTCATTTAGATTTAGGTAGGTGTTATTTTTGATTGATTGTTTGTTTGCCTATTGGTCCACACATTAGCCCACGATTTTAGTGGTGCACCTTGTATTGCTCTAGCGGGCCGTAGAACTTTAGATTTAGGTTCCAGATTATGGCCCATTTTCGGCCATAATTCGGAGTTGATTTATATTGGTCTACGGGTCCGCATATTAGCCCATGGTTTTGTGGTGCACTTTGTACTTCCTTAGCGGGCCGTAGATCTCTTTGATGTTTGGACCAGAATTATGGCCCATTTTTGGTCATTATTCGGGACTGATACTTTGTATTTTTTGATTTCTTCTTATCTACAGGTTGGTGGGTCCCGCCTCAACCCCCCGTCCACCCTGGACGTTTTTTTCGGTTTAAAAAAAACCTTAATTATCATTTATTATTAATAATGTTGTTTTTATTTTTAACCTTATAATATAGTACATGTTAACTAAATTGAGTTGGAGTGTATTTTAGGTATTTTGTACCTAGTAGTAATGCAAAAAAAACTTGTACTTAGTTGCAATTGTGTTCCAAAAATTGTATCTAGTAGTAAATATTTTAAAAAAATATTTCTCTAAACAAAGTGGTTTACTTTTAAAGGTACTAACTTTTGCAAATTTCATGACGAAAAAGAAAAAGCTGATTTTCAACTTCTAGCTAGCACAGAAAAAGTGATTTCTCTAGAAAAGTGATTTTTAACTTTTTTAATCGAAAGTACGAGTATGGACTTTTGGGGAGCTACAGTAATTAGAAGCTTACCTAGCGCCATACCTGTTAGAGAAATAATAATATCTGGATACCTCATTAATTACCTTGGGGTCAAATGAGCTTTTGAGGAGCTACAGTAATTACAAGCTTAGCTAGCATCATACCTGTTAGAGAAATAATAACATCTGGATACCTCATTAGATATTTTATAATTATATCTGAACCGACAAATTTGACTTTTTGCGGACTAAAAAACTGGAAGAGACATTTTTAGTCCCTTCAGATACTGAATTTTGATTGAATCCAAACAGCCTTTAAAACGACATGTTTTCTAAAAAAAATATTGATGGAAAATAAATAAAATAAAATAAAATATTTTACCATTTTTATTTTCTTTTAAATAGTCTGTTTTTAAAAATTTTGTTAACCAAAAATAAAACATAAAAAACAAATAAAATGAATATATTTTTATTAACACGAAATAAAAACAGAAAAATAAATAAAAAAATAGTTTTTGGTTTTTCTTTTTCCTTTAAAATGACATGTTTTTTAAAAAAATATTGACAGAAAATAAATAAAATAAAAAAATTGTTTTACTGCTTTTATTTTTCTTTTAAATAGTCTGTTTTTTAAGAAAATTTACTAACCGAAAATAAAAACATAAAATAATAAATAAAAAACAAAGAATTTATTTTTATTAACACGAAAAAAAAACAGAAAAATATAATATCTGTTTTTGGGCCAAGTACGTTGGTTGTTCCCGAGATGCTAAAAGTTTTGGTTTTTGGTTCTCATACTGCATCAAGTAACATGTGAATTTCAATGTTACTATAGATTGGACGCCTCAATAATGAGAAACACCATTTCTGAGGCCTTAGACCCTCTTGTAGGAGTTTTTTTATGGGATCTCTCTTTGTTAGTATTAAAGTATAAAACTAATAAGTTATATATCCCCATTCATAAAACTATAAGTTTTTTATACCAAAATGTGTTAAAAGACATTATTACCCTTAAAGTCTACCACTAAAAGATAGAAATATAAAAAATAGAAAATTATTAAAAGCAAACAACAATAATCTAAACAGTCCCACAACACAATATTTCTCTCTCTTGCAAAAAAACTCTCTCGTGCTGTATATCTCGTAAAACCGAAAAACCCTGTCGTGAAACCCTTTCGCTGGCCAGAAGATGTCGAACTCCGACTACGACAGAGAATCTGAAGACGCCAGAAGTTCCTCAAATGCTAGTGACACTCCATCTGAAGAGGAATTCGTCAATGAGCCGCCGGTTAGTGTATTTTTATTCACACACGATCGTGCCACGACGGTTGTTCATCGTCTCACGATGGTGCTGAAGAAGATGACACCATCGTGTGCACGATAGTTTACACACGACGGTCGTCGATTGTGTGCGCCGTCGTGGGCAACAAGATCAAAGGCTTCTGCCTCGCAAACGATGGGATGCACACGATCGATGCCCGTCGTGTGAAGACCATCGTGTGCATGCCATCGTGTGCAAGCAGTGCCATTTTTTTTCGTTCTCTTAAGCATTCAATCATGTTCTTATGATTTGTATCTCTATATTGCAGACTGGTTGTGTATAGAATAGACCTACATTGCGCTTTATTACACGTCAAGTGAATCTTCACATACGGGAAGCGGTATTTAAAGAGATCATTGAGACACTAAGAAGTATGGGCCGCAATTCTGCAGTTGGTGATCGAGCTATCGAGAGCTTGACCGCGGGGGTCCTGGGGCATTTGATTAAAGTTAGGAGAAATGAGAGTTCAAATACTGCCCTACATCACTTGATTGCCCGTCAGTTAGAGGGTGATCAAATCCCCCGGATGAGTCGTGGTTCCAGGTTTGTGGGAGGACCATTCGTTTTACGGTCCGTGATTTTGCCATGATCACTGGAATGCATTTTGGAAACTCTACCTTCCATCCATAAGACGACCATCTCCTTCGGTCTGACGGTATATTCCACAGAATACTCCATGGCAAAAATATTAAGGTTAGTGTTCTACGGAAGAGGTTCAATGCTCGAGGTTTTAGTAGAGACATAAGAGATTATGTGAAGGTTGCCAATTTGCTTATATACTACTACTTTATCCTATGCCGTGACGACATGATGGTCGAGACATGGGCATGGACATTAGTTGAGGATTTCGAGTAGTGGGATATGTTTCCTTGAGGTTCTTATGCCTTTGGGGTTTTATCTTACTACATAGGCAACGTTGCCATGAAATAGAGACAGGAACATAAGGACTATCACTTCTATGGTCCTGTTTAGGCTTTACAGATATGGTCGTATGAGATGATTCCCTCACTGGGAGAATTGTGTGGAATTCGAGATAAATCTATGCAAGTCACTCAGTGTTTGATGTGGACTACGAGGATGATGTTCTGTGATTTCACTCATTTCTTCGACGATAATACTGAGCCCGAACTCAACACTGCACGGCGGTCCAGATGACCCCGACCTCTACCACGATCCGTACCCTGAGGACTCTGTGATACCGGAGCCTTCTGGCCGACACTAGGTTCCCTCGTTGCTGTAGTTACCATTGGAGCTCTGACTGACCTGGCGATTGCCTAACAATGAGTCGCACGATGACCACTTCATCCGCATGAGAAAAACTGGAGGATACGGACAATTCTTCGCCAAATTCTCACTCTGACTATAATTGAAGCAAACTCTACTTCCTGGTATCGTGGACTGGACCGAGCGGTTGCCCTAAGACCCTCCTATCTGGTGGAACAACTTCTTCCCAGATACTGGAGCAGATCGTGATCTCGAAAATCGACCACTCTTACTGGCTAAGAAACTACCAGTAGTCTTTTGTTTCTTTGCCTCGAAACCAGACTCTGACTTCAGAACAACCATCTCAATCGCTAGAGCGTGATCCTGGTATTCCCTCAATGTGGCACACATAAGCGGTGCCATACTCTGCCTGATATGCGGCTTCATGCGCATATTGAAGTAGCGAATTTTATTAGCCTCGGTCCTCACCTGCTCTTTCACGAATCCCAAATGCTGGTTACAAGTGACGATGGCCTGAGAGATTGGCACATCCTAAGGCGTAGCAGTAAAAAACTCCACAGTCCTATGCTCCCGGACTGGCTGTAGACAATATTCCGCTTCCATAGCGGTCTTAAATTCCTCACAGGTTGCTACATGGTCACTGGGCATCACAGCTTCCCACCACTCTGCAACTTCCTTATCCATGAGGTACTGAGCAATAGGCACCCTCCTGTCATTAGGACAAGCTACAGCATCGAACGTCCTACCCAATTGAAAAAGCCAATTCTCCCAACATAGGGAGTCAGTAGAACCAGCGAAGCGAGGGGGGTGCATCTTAGTCACTTTCTGAAGCCATTTACTAGCTTCGTCTTCCGGAGTTGGGGATGGATTCTGATGTCCCCTGCTATCCGAGCTAACTGAGTTACCAACTGCTGAAATATAGCAGTAGCTCCCGTGTCGACATTATTACTCGACGGTTGGTCCTGACTGACTGATAAGTTCTGCTACCCATCAGAACTCAAGGGTAAGGTATTCGGCACTGAATGTGAGGCCGAATCTGCAGACGACTGAGAAAGCGGAACTTCCTCACTATTAGCACCACGACCACGGCCTCAGTCGCGTCCCCAAGCTGGTCTACCACGACCTCTCAACATAATGAAGAGTAAGAAAAATAGGGAGTAAAGTCAGCAATATTCCCAATTTACAACGTTGGTACCATCTCACAGTTTCAATTTACAAAAAAGAAGTAATACAGAAACGTAATAGTTTGAGGAGACTTATAGCCACGGGTCGCGTGAAGAGATGGTAGCACAATGATATTAGACTCAACAACTGACTCTTACAACACTACTGACGGACCCAAAATTAACCAATAGCCTAGGTATTCATAACCTAAGGCTCTGATACCATAAATGTAACACCCCAAATCTTATAAGGGACATTACACGCCGTAGAACCTTCACAAGGTCTACCAGGCTGTCACATGACACATAATCCACAAAAGAAATCCCATAGAACACATTAATAATAATAGGGTCGTGGCCTTGGCCAAAACATTTTAGTTCAATACTAATAAAATAGAGACTGAAATGTATTCAACGCCATGCAGGGGACTTCAACGACATCATTAACCAATCATACGTTTACTCGACTACATCAACCAACAACTGAATAAACATAAAAAAATAACACCGACTCGAGCCTCATCATCATGCTGGGCCATCCTTTGCATGCGTGTCCCGTGCTGGCTCCTCAGCTCGCCCGATACCTGAAATGCATAAGACGCATTTCCCCCATTTAAGGGATTAACATTCGAATAGCTAGTGCAAGTACAGATTTATATAATATTACATACGAGTACAATCCAACATGAAAAACACATTTGAAAACATTAGAAAGACAATATTCTGGAATATCACATTTTCATCAAAGCATGACCATCGAAGAAATCATAACATCACATTACTCCAACACGATTCCACACTTGGTAACCCATGGCCGTACCCCATAGTATCGATCCCCAGAGGCCCCGTCGGACCGTCCCCATGTGGGAAACCACTTCCACAGTCGTACCCCTTAGTAGCGACCCCCAGAGGTCTCATCGAACCGTCCCCAGGTGGAAGAACAACATCAACATATACACATACACACACATACACACATTTATCACAAATTTTCATCAATGTCGAATTTATATTCTATATAATACGATGTAAAATAAGTACTTGCCTTGAATCACACGATGTGACGAAATGGTAAAGAGGAAGGGTTTTGGTCCAACTCCCTTCGAGGTTCCGTTCTTAATACACAATGGCACAAGTCGAACACAATACTATGAAGAACGAAAGGAATCATCCTAAATCCTACCCTTTTGGACAATTTGACGAACACTACGAGTGCATAATGGACTGAAATTTATCAACGGTGTAAATAACGGGATTTCAATCCACAAAACAACAAGCAAAGCAAGGATTACTAGTATACTATCGAAATCTAACAACAATATATGTTAAATCGGATTAAAAAGACAAAATCACCACCAAAACCCCCAAAATCGCAAAACTAGGGTTCTAGGAAATCTTACCTTGATTCGGATGATGGAAGATGATTAGATAGTGTTAATTCCTCACAAGAAACCCAAAGATGATAATAGATGATGATATTTGGTTGAAATCTAGCCCTATCGCTTGAATTCATCGCGGATCGCCACAAAGAACAGGTAGAGGATGAAAAATGACGAAGTCAACTACTGCTGTCCTTTATATATTGAAAGTAGATAGCGTATGCTATATACATTGCCTAGCGTGCGCTATTCGGGACAACAAGCAGTCAAGAGGCTTCTGTCCTCCCGTTAGCGTATGTTGATGACAGCTTAGCGTGCGCTATGGTTTGTAATTAGCGTACGCTACCTGGTTCAGTCCAGAATTACTGGACCTTCTATCTAGTTCCAGAGTACTCTGCCCAGATGCATTAGCATATGCAACAATACAAGTTTAGCATACGGTAGATATACCATCATAGCGCGCGCTATAGAAAAAACATTAGCATGCGCTAACTGTTCCTGTACAGAGTACAGTTAGGAAACTCGATCAGACTACACATGACTCTGAAGGCATAAAACTCCATAGCTACCAACAAATAATGAGGCGTAACAAGAGACAACAACATGCAAGTGGAATCTCCTCACCCGGACGTATGATTCCAACCATTCATCGAATTGAGCAACATTTCTAAAAGTGATATCCAAAATTGTGATAGTTTACAAAACAATCCAAATTCTCGAGAATCACAACTTGAGGCTAACTAATAATCTCAGAAGGTTGTAACGAATCCATAAATATTAAGGGAACTCATAGAAGTAATGAAACATCGGTTTAGAACGAGATTTACAAGAATCGAGTCTAAACATAGAAAAATTACACAATAATCGAAATCTCGTAAAAACAACTCCAAAACTCACTCGGATAGCCATGAATGCAGAACAAAATAACTTCAGAATATCAAAAAACATACAAACGAGTTGTCTGAAATGAAAATACACTAAAAATCGAAATTACTAAAAATAGGAAATGCGGATATTACAGGTGTTTGGCTAGAATGGCATAAGAATAAAGTGTTTTGTGCAATTTGTCCTTGGGAGTGAACTGATGTGGATAGTTGGATCGTGGACCTCGTGTTTCGTGATCGGTTTTGTATTTTGGCAAATAATGTTTGGGCTGTGACCCAAAGTGGTTGTCGATAAGTTGAGAATTATTCAATCCCAAATGTTTTCAAAATCCCCGAGATCTTGAATTGATTTTCAAAATGACCATTCGTTTCATTTAGACTTTTATGGTTTGAACTATTTTATTCGAATGAGAAATGGGTTATTCAAGTTATTATGTTCTTGGAATGTGTTGTGTATGGCTCATATTTGCACTTTATACTTGCACTAGCAAAACAGTGGAGTTTTGCTAACCCCCGAGTAATCGGGGATTAGATGTTTGTATTGCGTCCAGGTACATGTAGGTTCTCGGGGAGCAAAATACAGGATCGGTACAAAGGATGATGGAAGACGAAGATATTAATCACATGAGGACCAGTTCTGAGTATATTGGTTAAGTCATATTGTATTGTTCGTTCCACTATTGTATTCCCCGTTTGTAAAATATGGTTGTGTATTTGAACCTAACATGAGTATTATCGAGGCGGAGTTATATATGTTGGATATGTATGTTGTGGCAAAATACTACATCAGTCTAATGGTTCGTTATTTAGACACATTAGCTTGTAATGTGTTGTATTGTTTATGTATTTAGCCTAGTAGATCCTCAGGGTCTGCGGCGCCGTAATATTCCCAAGTAGATTGGGGGTATTACAGAATATGGTATCGGAGCTTAGGTTGTGGAAACCTAGGCTGTCGGGTCCAGTCATGTATTGTCGAGTCTTGTCTTGTCGGATTGTGTGTGACTGAGTCGTGTCGCGACGCGTCGTCTGTGATATCGATCGTGATTAGTATCCAGGGGTAGCCATCATCTTCGTGCGACATATGGATGTAAGTCCCCCTAGTATATTGTGTTATACGAGCTTGTGTGATTCTATGTTGTGAAGTGGTGTTTAAATATGAGTTGTGAATACGTGACCTATGCTTGTTTGACTATTGTAGTGTGTTGGAATAATAAAGTGGTATCGGTGTATATGTATATATCATTGTATAAATTATTTTTACAGGAGTAATGGCTTTGGTGTGGTTATGCAAGGAAAGTCCATCAATGTGATATTTTAAAGCTTTAAATATTTTTGGGAAGTCACGTAATTTTATTTTAAAACATCCTCCAAGGGAGGATTTTTTTTTATATGATGACTTCGAGGCCGAAAATTTTTGAGAATTCAAGCTATTAATATTTCATTTTCACCTTGTATTATAATTTTTTCAAAACATGATTTTTTTCAAACTCAAATGAGGTCTACAAAAAAAAATTACTCAAGACGGGACTCTCGCTTGTAACTTTTCAGTTTCATGATTGTCAGCCAGAAAATGTGTGGTGAAGATGTTACCATTGTTTGGGCAGTAGTGCTCAGAATTGTGATTAAAGTGGTGGTGTGAATGCTGAGTCGTTCGGTATGCACCCGTTGAGATAGCCCTTTTTACTGAGAGGGGGAATTCCGGTTTTGTATGTTAATTTTTTTTTGATGGTTGCTCGTGGGATGTTGTAATCATGTGAATCGATGGCGTTTGGATTTGTATATTGCTGTTTATTTGTAACCTTCGATTCTAGTATTGTTTGGTATATGTTCACGATCGTGTTGTTGAATTAGGGCAGTTAACGCATGCTAAGTATGAGGCTAGCGCGCGCTAATGTGGCATGTTTAGCGCAGGCTAAACCTCCGTTGTAACGCGCGTTAATCAGTCTGGACAGAAGCTATGGAACTGCATTTTTAGTTGTTAGGTCTAACTTTTGCGGTCGTTAAATCAATCATCTATGGCTGTATTCTATGCGTGTTGTCTAGTGATGACAATTGTTGTGTGTGATCATGTGTTATGATTTTGTTGCACTAGGTGGTTACTTGTTAGTATGCTGAGGGGCAGAGGTCGTGGTCATAACCGTGGTACAGATCGCCACGGGAATCAGATGCGGGGCCAAGCGAATGTGGCCGGGAATGACATTGGTCTTGGTATTGCTACTATATTGCAACAAGTAGCAATACAGATGACTCAGTTGACCCAGGCGGTTCAACGTAATACTGACGCGACTCGGGACGTCAGTGTAAATCAATCGCTTCGAGAGGTAGTTCGTACGAACCCCCCTCGATTCACTGGTGCTGCGGATGCTTTGGGCTGGGATGGTTGGCTTTTTCAGTTGGAAAAGATATTCGAGGCAGTTGATTGTCTTGAAGATCGGAAGGTGCCTATCGCTCAGTACCTTCTTGACAAAGATTCCGCTAATTGGTGGGAAGCTGATAAACCTAGAGATCGTGTTGTCACGTGGATGGAGTTCCAGAAAATTATGAAAGTTGAGTTTTGTCAAAATTGATTATCGATCAGAGGATTTGCGATTTTTATTTGGCAGAACCGCATCATGTATCAGTTTCACAAGCCATTATCGACTATAGCAAACAACTCAGTTATGTGCGAGACCAGGTGAGGACTGAAGAAGAGAAGATCCGTCATTTTAACATGCCGATGAAGCCGTAGATTCACAAGTATATGGCGGGACTCACTTGCACTACGTTGAGAGATTATCAGAATCGAGCCTTAGCCTACGAACTAGTTTTGTTATCATCGGAACGTGTGCCCGAGTCGAAGAAACAGAGAGAATCTGATGATCTTATGGTCAGTACAGGGGTTGGTGTTTCTAAGCTGCAACACAGTAGTCATTCTACCGTGAAGCACCGTTGCTCGATGAGTGGGACTAAGAGTTCCAAGTCGTCAGCTTTGACTCCTGGTAAAGCCAGGAGGTGTTTTAACTGTAATGTGTTGGGGCATATACGTGCACATTGTCCTTCCCCACCAGTAACGTGTTTCAAGTGTGGACTTGAGGGACACCAAATTCAGTTTTGTGAGTTGGTCATCGAGTCTTCTGAGGCACGGACTCGAGCACTGATATAGGATCGACTCTGAGAAGTCCCTGATAGGTATAGTCTGTCAGTTGCTTGTTATATTATTTCCTTGTTTCGTTGTTTTGAATTTTGGAGACAAACTTCTTTTATTAGAAGCGGATCAGATTTTTGAACTTCTGTATTTTCCATTCTAGCGACTCGTTTGTGTTCGTTGATATTTTCTGAACTTGTTCGGTTCTATGCTTTTTGGTGATTCGAACGAGTTGTGGTATTGTTCCAAATTAATCCGTTAATCCTTGTGACCTTTCTGAGTTTGATTCATTTCCCATGAATCTTATGTGAATGAATATCTTGTAGTTCTTATAAAATCATTTAATGTCTTGAGTGGAGGTGCGAACTTCGGAGTAGTTGTTCAATTGTTGTTGTTTTGATTGTCGTGGTTCGATCATTGTTATCCGATTGTTATCGTTTGATATCGTATTGTGATTCTTGAGCGTCTGGGCCATTTCGTTATTTTCCAGAGTTTCAAATGATTGTCTTTGTATTAGATCTTCCAAATCTTTGGGGCTATCGGAATTTCATACTTGTCCGGCGTTAGACTTGTGTTTTGGTCGTGGTGCTGTTCAGATTAATCTACCGTAGTATGTTTGTTCGTCGCATTTTTGTTATTGCTCTGGTGTAGCGAACCATATTGTAGCGGTTCAGTACTGCGTGTGGTTTGTTGTGTGGTGTCAGTGAAGAGATAAATTTACCACTAGAAGGGGGGTTGAATAGTGGTAATGCGGAATAACGAAATTTCTTGCGAATAAATGAAAGATAGCGCGGAATTTAAAGACTCAAAGATTTATAGAGGTTCGGCAACTTGCCTACACCTCTCTCTGACTTTCTTTTTCTATTGGCTCAAGAACAACCACAATCTTGACTCGTCTTCGATCGGTCCGAGTTCGCAACCGTTACAACCGCTTGTCTTCTATCGGTCCAACCTCAACCTCTCTCTCAATATAAACTTTTGTTTATCTAGTGTTCTATAGGAAATAGATAATCCTCACTATACGAATATGGGAGTATAATCCTAACAGTGCCGGATCAAAGATCCTAATAACACTGGATTAGTGACTCTTGATTCGTTTCTCTTACGCTCAAGTGTAAGTGATGCAACACTTACAATCAAATGAAAGAATACAAAGTATAATAGATATTACAAAGAAAATCACTCTTGTATCTTTCTTCTCACAACTTAAAATGCAATAAAAGATATGAAACTGAGCTCAAGTATGCTTTGATTGCTTGTATGCTTGTATGCTTGAAATTGTGTGTTTGATACCCAAGTCCTTTGGGTATTTATAGGTGAGAGCCATCCTTCAAATACTGAAAAACGTATTATTAGCGTGCGCTAATAATGTCTTCTAGCGTGCGCTATCGATCTTGACTTGGCATTTCTGAACGGTCACAAAGACTGTTGCAACGGTAAAATTGTGTGGCTAGCGTGCGCTAGTTATGTATCCGTAGCGTGCGTTATCGGCTGGTCAACAGGTCTTCAATCTTGACTTTGAAAATGTTGGTTTGTCTCCCCAACGTCTCTTTATCCAACGGCTAAATTTGAGCTTAGCGTGCGCTAGCAAGTATGCATAGCGTGCGCTAGTATTAATTAAATCCAACTTTTCCAGATTTCACGGATCTTCATTGACCCTTGCCTTCCAACGGTAGAAAATCCAACGGTAAGATGCTGACTCCTTTTAGCGTGCGCTAATGCTTATATCTTAGCGTGCGCTAAATATTTCTTTCAGTAACGTACGTTACCCTGTGTAGCGTACGTAAAGTCCTTGACATTTTGAGTCCAGTGGCTACTAGAGTACTGACCATGATATCGGTAGCGTGCGCAAGTGCTGAGTAATAACGTGCGCTAAATCCTTGTATTAGCGTACGTAAGTAGATGTTTGTAGCGTGCGCAAAAACCGTTTTCTTTTCCTTCCAAACCTCACTGTCCTCTGGAATGATGCGATAGCGTGCGTTAATATTGATTGTATCGCGTGCGCTAACTGTAGTTACTTAGCGTGCGCTAATGTTGAAAGACTTGCGTGCGCTATCCATCAGGTGACTTCACTGGACTGCAGCTGACTGACTGGGCTGTACATGCATTCTCGATAGCGTGCGCTACTATGATATGGCTAGCGTGCGCTAACACTATTTAGCTCCTTCAATATAATATCGAACTGAGATTGATCTAATTAAATGTTTTGAATGTAATTATCATCAAAATACATTTTGAGTCAACAGTCAGCAGCAAATAACGTGCGAAATCTGAGATTGCTTTGCGTCGATTGTTTCATGTTTTAAGTTTCGGGACGAAACTTATTTTTAGGGGGTAGAATGTAATACCCGAGTTTCTGTTATCGATAAATGTCAATTTTATTAGTTTCGTGGGGCTGTTTTGTAAATTTTCCAATTATTGAATACTGGGTTGTGATTGTTCAGGTTGTACTGTTAAGTATTGGTATTCATATGCTTGATTTGAGCTTGAACTCGTATGTTATGATTCTGGTCAATAATTCTTTGATTTTCGATTATCATCGAGTAGTACCATTTGTAATGTGTTCACAAACTTATTTCGGATAGTCCCGTTAGCACACGCTAAGGAATCGCGATAACGCACGCTAGATGGGGTGGGTAGCGCACGCTACTATCGGATGGCAGCGCGCGCTAATCGGCCGAACAGCAAAGGCAGTAGGTTCTGGGCTTCGGCTGGACCAACAGGTAGCACACGTTAGTCGGTCATTGTGCGCGCTAACTTGGTGGGTGTAGCGAACGTTATTCGGATGCATCGCTCGCTACCTCGTCGGGCAGACTAGTTCCTGAGGTTCTGGACGGGTCGACTAGCGCACGCTAACGCCCGCCTAGTGCACGCGCTATCGCGGCCGGGCAGAAGTTTCTGGACTGCAGCATAGGCCGATAGCCTACGCTAACCCGGGCTCTCTAGCGCGCGCTAATGCGCAGCAATATATATATATATATATACACACATGTGAAGTAGTCAACTTTGTCAATTTCTCAATTCCTTCCTCTTCTCCGGTGGTCTAGAGAGTTCCAGGCATGAAGAAGCTAGAATTTCGACCAGATATCTTTAGATATCAATTTCTTTCAACTCGTAGCAAGGATTTAGCAATCTTCTAACATCTTTCACCAAAGATCTGAGGTAATAATCCATAGAACCCTAATTTTTGGAATTTTGGGGGTTTTTCCTTGACTTCTTGATTTCATCCGAAGATGATGGATTGATTACACAATCCTTGTTGTTTTGGTTGTAATCTTCGGATTAGAAACTCGTTTATTGATTTTATATCACCCGGAACAATGATTCTTGATTTATTTAAAAAACCCTTAGATCCTTGTTGTTCTTGTGTCGATCGGATTCCGATTAGTGTTGTTGATTCGTGATGTTATTGTTCTCGTAGTATTCGTGGGGTTGTCGAGATTCTTGGTCATTTTTGGAAGTTCAAGGGCTGCTCGACTGTGTCCGTTCATTTTTTCGTTGTCGTGGTTTCGAGGCAAGTATCTTGCCCATACACTACGTATTTTGGTGAATCTAACCGTTGGTAATCGATGATGTGTGCTAACTGAATTTCTATAATTGACTTTCAAAAGAATCGATATGTTTTTCAATAACGATTTTCCTTAAATACAACTCGTGTGTTTTGTGGTTAAAAGTGATTATCTAAATGTGTGATTATGTCGTTTGTAGATTTAAAGTCTTAACCTTTCGTTAATGTGCGTGTGTGAGGATATATGTGTATATTGATAATCAAGTGACGTTGTGTGATAAAGGTTGTAACTCCTTTATGAGGAGGTTGCGCCATTCGGCGTGGTTGGAAAGGTATGCTCTCTCGTTACTATGTGTTTGGTGCTAGTTTCGCCATTAGATTCTAGTGTTGATGGTAATGTTTCTTGGTTGTGAGCATTTGTCGAATAATATGGCCATTCTAGCAAGGTACCTCGACTATATATTTTGTGTTTGACTTTCGAGGTTGCGGTTTTGCAAACTATGAATTGTGAATGTGATTTGTGTGTGTTGTGAGATGTCACTCTTCCACCGGGGGATTGCATGTGAGGCCTCTGGGGGCCGATACTAAGGGGTACGGCCGCGGAAGTGGACATGTGTGCGTGTGTGGTTGTACTTCCACCTAGGGAGGGATAGACATGGCCTCTAGGGGCCGATACTAAGGGGTACGGTCGCGGAAGTGGTTTCGCACCTCGGGACGACTCGACGGGGCCTCTAGGGGTCGATACTAAGGGGCACGACCATGGGTTACCAGGTATTGTTTTGTGATGATGTGTTGTGTTTCCATGGCTTGATGATATAAATGTTTTGATGATTAATTGTGATATGTCGGTGTATCATAATGCGCTGTTCTCAGGGTCGTTGTTCTCAGGGTCGAGATACATTATATATTGAGTCTTGGTGTTTGGCTAGAATGGCATAGAATGAAGTATTTTGTGCAATGTGTCCTTGGGAGTGAACTGATGTGGGTAGTTGGATCGTGGACCCTGTGTTTCGTGATCGGTTTTGTATTTTGGCAAATAATGTTTGGGCTGTGACCCTAAGTGGTTTTTGATAAGTTGAGAATTATTCAATCCTAAATGTTTTCAAAATCCCCGAGATCTTGAGTTGATTTTCAAAATGACCACTCGTTTCATTTATACTTTTACGGTTGAACTATTTTATTCTAATGACAAATCTCTGGAAGTCTTTCGTTCTGACTGATAAATGTCAGTTTTATACACTTATCCATGGTTTGTATCGATATATTTCACCCATAATTGAGCTAGTCTACTCGTTTTTGCTTAGAATTAATTAGCTTTTAATAATTTTATTATTTATAGGATGAAGATATAAATTTAGTCTTAATCAGATTGAATTACTGATTTACTCAAGAAATAACATGTTTATAAAATATTCTCTTTATTGAGTTTTTATGTATTCATGTTGTAGAGCTTTCCTAGACGAGTTCGGCAGTCTTTCCGGATTCAAAATCAGAGTTATATATCAAAAGTTATCATCTGAAGAAGATTTGGGGAAAAAATGCAAAGTTTAAGAAATTCTGGGCTGAAAACGTAACTCACAAAGCAACCAGTGCACAAAAATCCGAAGCAATGTTACGGACGTAACATCTGAAAGTTACGGCCGTAAGACCTCAATGTTACGGCCGTAACATCTGCAAGTTACGGCCGTAACTCTTGAGAGATTATTGATCATTGTCTAATTTTTTATACTTTTGGTCTATTATTGAGGGGATGACTGGCATTGATCCGATCTATTGTAATAATGCTGGAGTTTTGGAACTATTATATAACTTTAGGTGTATAAATAGACCCCTTAGATCCATCATTATTCATCATTCATCTTATTATTTTCTCACTTTGTAATACTTTTTCTTTTTGTGTGAAGAACACACTTGTGTTCTTGAGTGAATTTTGTAAGGGTGGTTTAGCTTATGTTGTTGGGGAGTTTATTGTTTCTTTCTCCTTTATCTACTAAGGGAGTTATGATCAATTCTTTCCCTTTTTCAAGTATTAATGACTACTAAAGCTTGTAATATGTTGAATAAACCCTTAATGGGCTAAGTTCCTTAAGTTGGGATTATAAACAAGGTTAGTCATGTTATTTAAGTTTGTATAAAGATATATTATGAATTACTTATTATTGTGTGTGATTTTCATTGTTTTACCAATCTTTATTTATTTGGCCAATAAATGACGATATTTATGGTCTTCATATGTTTCGAAAGAAAATATGTTTGATTAGATCAAATGATCTTCACTCTAAGTTGTTCTAGGGGATAGAAATATACCTCTAGACCTTAGATGATTCTTTGAGTTATTTTCATAAAACCTAATGCTATGTATTGAAGCCAATCAACATAGAAATGTAGTGGATTGATTCAATATATAAGGGGCGTTTTGACATTCGAAAGAGGAATTGCCTTTTTAAGGAAAATCGAATCTACACAACATAATAAGTAAATTCATCTTATGATCTCTTATACATCTTCTATAACTAATGATGAGCTAAGTTTGTAATCCCAACTATTTCATTTTATCTTTTATTAATCTATTATTAGTGCAATCTTTTATTTCCCTAAATTTTAGAACTATTATTGCATTTTCTTTGTAATTGTCAAACCAAACTCTTAAATTGTGTGTCTCAATCTTATAAATCTCTATAACAAATAGTTAAATAGTGTATAACTCAATATATAACCTAAACTTCCTCTTGGGATCGATAAACCGGACTCAAAAAGTCCACTTACTACTTGATATGATATCGTGCACTTGCGATAGTTACACTAAAGACGTGTCACTGACTGAGTTGTGGGTTATTCAAGTTATTGTATTCTCGGAATGTGTTGTGTATGGCTCCTATTTGCACTTTATACTTGCACTAGCAAAACAGTGGAGTTTTGCTAACCCCAGAGTAACGGGGGATGGATGTCTGTATTGCGTCCAGGTACATGCAAGTTCTAGGGGAGAAAAATACAGGATCGGTACGGAGGAGGATGGAAGACGACGATACTAATCACATGAGGACTAGTTCTGAGTATATTGGTTAAGTCATATTGTATTGTCCGTTCCACTGTTGTATTCCCCGGTTGTAAAATATGGTTGTGTATTTGAACCTGGCATGAGTATTATCGAGGCAGAGTTTTGTATGATTGATGTATATGTTATGGCAAAAGACTAAATCGGTCTAATGGTTCGTTATTTAGCCACATCGGCTTGTAATGTGTTGTATTGTTTATGTATTTGGCCTGGAAGATCCTCATGGAGAGGGTCTGCGGCGTTGTAATACTCCCGAGTGGATTGGGGGTGTTACAACATAGTCTCTCATTTCTCCCACTTATACTCAAAGGAATGCTGCCATATACCATAATTCCATTTCTTCCACATGCCTATCAAAAACTTTTGAAGGTAGGCCTTTTGTGAAAGGATCAAAAAGATTATCTTCCGATGCAACCCTGGCTACAACTACGTCTTCTTCCTTTACGAATTGTCGTATGATGTGGTACTTGTGGTTGATATGTTTACTTGCCTTGTGGGCTCGTGGTTCCCTCGAATTTGCGACTGCACTGGTATTATAACATTAAAGTGTAATACCCTTTGGAAAATCGGGAATCACATCTAAGTCCTGCAGGAAGCACTTAAGCTATATCGCCTCCTTGGATGCCTCAGAGGCTGCCACGTACTCGGATTTCATGGTAGAGTCCGAGATGCATTTCTACTTCACACTCCTCCAACTAATGGCTCCATCTCCCAGGCTAAACACATCCTGAAGTAGACATGGACTTTTCTTTGTCTGATGAAAAATCTGAGTCAGTATAACCCACCGGACATAGGTCGTCTGATTGATATACTAGAATATACTCCCTAGTCCTTCTCAGGTACTTGAGTATGTGCTTGACAGCAATCCAATGTCCTAGTCCTGGGTTCGACTGATATCTGCAGCCATGCCTACGGCATGACAGATATCTAGTCTAGTGCAAAGCATAACATACACGAGGCTTGCCACAGCTGACGCATAAGGGACCAGCTTCATGTCATCTATCTCTTTTTGTGTCTTAGGACACATATCCTTAGATAGTTGAATCCCATGTCCATAAGGTAGAAAACCGTTCTTGGAATTCTCCATGTTAAACCGTTTTAGCACTGTATCAATATATGATGCATGAGATAAGCACAACATCTTTTTATTCCGATCACGAAAGATCCTAATTCCAAGGATGTGTCCTGCTCAGATAGCCATACCTGTACATCCGACAACTCCTTCACGGTTTTTCCAATCAGAAGGATATCATCTACATACAGTATAAGAAACACCAACACATTTCCATCGCATTTCTCATACACACAACTCTCACTCAGACATTGAACGAACCCATATGACTGGACTACCTCATCAAATTGAGTGTTCCAAGATCTAGATGCTTGCTTAAGTCCATAAATGGATCTCTTAAACTTGCACACTAAGTGCTCCTCTCCTTCAGCAATGAATCCCTCTGGTTGGTGCATGCAGATTTCCTTGTCTAGACTTCCATTCAAGAATGCAGTCTTGACATCCATTTGCCAAATCTCCAGATCTAAATGCGCAGATATAGCTAAAATAATCCGGATTGACTTAAGCAGGGCTACCGGTGAAAAGGTTTAATCATAATCGATACCCTCTTTCTGAGTGTAACCTTTCGTAACAAGCCTTACTTTGATGGTTTCTACCTTCCCTTAACCTTCTTTCTTTCGCTTGTAGACCCACTTACTCCTAATGGCTTGTACCCCATTAGGTAGTTCTACTAGCTCCCACACTTTATTGGAATCCATAGATCCCATTTCTGATTCCATTGCTACTTGCCAGGAGTAAGCATCTTTATCTTGGATTACCTCCTTGTAAGTCTAGGGATCTGATTCATCTTTGCCTGGGATTGGGTTCGAAGATTGTCCCACGCATATGAATCGTTCCGGTTGACGAACAACCCTCCTACTACGACGAGGCAAATCCTGAGTTGGTATAAAGTCTCAAAATCGATACGTGGTACGATGTTAGTTGGCGCTTGTATGATTGGTATAGGCAGAATCTCGCCCGCAACTCTTCCAAAATTATTTTGCTCATGGGCTTGTGACTAATCATATAATCCTCTTCCAGGAATCGGGCATTGGTGCTAACAATGACCTTTTGATCCTGGGGACTATAGAACAAGCCACCCTTCGTTCCCTTAGGATATCCTACAAACACTCGTATTTCTGTACGAGATGCCAACTTATCAGCTTCCTTATTTAGCACATGTGCTAGAGTACCCCAAATCCGAATATGTACAAGACTAGGCTTTCGCGCACTCCACAGTTCTGTGGGTGTTTTGGAACTGATTTAGAAGGCACCATGTTTAGAATGTATGCCGCTATTTCTAAGGCGTATCCCCAAAACAAAATAGGTAAATCCGAATAACTCATCATTGATCTAACCATTTCTAAAAGAGTTCTGTTCCTTCTCTCAGCAACACTATTTTTTGTGGGAGTTCCTGGTGCAGTGAGCTAAGACGAAATCCCCTCATTTGCCAAGAAATACAAAAACTCTCCAATAAGATATTTGCCACCACGATCAGATTGTAGTGACTTGATACTCTTTCCATGACGCTTCTCTGTTTCAGCCTTGAAGTCTCTAAACTTGTCAAAGGCTTCCGGATTACGTCACATCAAATAGATGTATCCATATCTCGAATAATCATCTATAAACGTGATGAAGTATTCGAAACCACCCCTAGCCTGGACATTCATTGGAAATGAACGCCCGGGATTCACAAATTGGAAATGACTCAACTTGGAGGTCATCCAATGGGCCATTATCTACCAATCTTTGAATCCTCCTAAGGTCTACATGACCTAACCGTAAATGCATAGATATGTTTGGTTTATGCTCGAAGGTTCTTTTCTCTTTTTAGGTTTAGACAAAGAGTTAAAGAGTTAAGCGATTATGTTTATACGAGTTTGTGCAGTATTAATGACATACAGTCCATCAGTAAAAATACCTTTGCAAATATATTCACTGTTTTTCCTTCTAATAATAGCATCATCATCAAAAGAAACTGAATAACCATCACATTTTGATTTAGAAACCAAAATTAAATTCATTCTAAAATCCGGTACTAATAATACATTATTGAGGACTAATATTTTATCATTAATTTTCAACTGCACGACTCCCACTAAAACAGCCATAAGCCTCGAATAATCGCCCCAATTGATGGTTATCTCGCCCGCACTAAGCTGCTTGGTTACCTGAAAACCATGCAAGTCAAAGCAAACATGATCAGTGGAGCCTGAATCAACTATCCAAAAAGTGAAAGAACAAGCTCCCAAACATGTTTTGACTACTAGTGCCCGAGACATACCTTTATTAGGAGCAAGGCAGTCCGCTTTAAAATGTCCTTCCTGACCGCATTTATAGTACTTTCCCTTTGGTTTTTTGTTCGCCTTAGGCTGAGGAGCCTTGCTCTTTACCTTGAAAGTTGCCACTTGCTTCTGGCCCACTTGTTTCTTCTTCTTCGCCCACTTGGGTTTAGAAGTTGAAACACCAGTGGCCGCAAGAACTTGATACCCTTGCCTAAAAGAGACCTTCCGCAGCTTGAAACTCTGTCAGCAATTCTGCCAAGGTATACGCCCTACAATTGATATTGTAGCTTAGGCGGAACTGCTCAAAGCTCCTAGGTAAGCTGCCTAGGATGATATCGACCTGCGTTTCCGCATCGATAGTAGCCCCTAGTATATCAAGTTCGTTTAGATGAGAGATCATATATAGAACATGATCTATTACCGGGGTTTCTTCAGGCATTTAGGTCGTCATCAAGACCCTCATAGCATTTTGCCTTGGTGACCGGTTCTGATGACCAAACATCTCGTCGAGATTTTTCATCATTTCTGCGGCCGTACCCATACTCTGATGCTGATGCTGCAATACAATCTCTAAAGAAGCCAAGAGGCAACATCGAGCCATCGTATCCGATTTCTTCCATCTTCAGAATTCTTTCACCTCATGTCGAATTCGCATATGGCTCCAATGGGCATTCCTCAGTTAGAACAAACTTGTGTTCTTTAGAAGTCAGGATAATATTAAGATTACGTTTCCAATCAAAAAAGTTAGTGCCATCTAGTTTGGTTTTTTTTGAGAATTACAGCAAGTGAATTGAAAGACATTTGAGATAAAAATTAAAACATTCATCACATAGTGCGTAGCAAAATATATTTAAAAACCTCAAAACACAATATATATGCTAGCAACCAACGCCTCGAAAAACCCGCATATACAAGCCACGATCGTGTGGACGTTTACACACACATTTTTCAAGTAGAGTTTTACGTCTTTAATTTTACTATCTAGTCAATTTATGTTATGACAAGTAAAATTAATAGTTGGTTCCTCTTGGCCATGTAGTAATTAACATAGACTCCGATGGGGAGCTTATTAATTAATACACCTATGTGAATATCATAATTTAACAACCTTAAAATATTATCTTTTTTAATAATAGTCCTACAGATGGAGAGGCACTATCATAAAAAATAATATTTACCTTTGAAATTTAGAACTAGTGAATCTATAATTAGCACATCCAATATAGAGAAAGACACTAATGTCAATGCGCATGCTAATTACTTCACAATTGAAATTAATTATGGAGGCCAGTTTGATTTTATTTTAAAATAAATCAATTTAATCACTTAGTTATTTTAGTAAAAACCAAAATAAAGCATTAATAATTAAACTATCCAATTATCATGGTCTTCTTCCTTTATTTAAATCCGAGAAAATTTTCAACTCGATTTCTCCCACTGGATCAAGCATCTCGTCACTCCTCCCCGGCCTGGCCATGGATTTCCAAAATTAAAGTTTCACTTTTATGCAAAATTAATCACATAAAAATTTAATTTTAAATCCCGACTCTCCAACGGACACAACGAACGACGGTGAAACAGACCGGACCAAAAGCTGGACGACCCGAACCGAAATGGCAAACCGGCCCAGAACAGGCTCCCCGCGGCTGTCCAGCAGTCCCGGTGTTCCGGTTCTGCTCTACTTCTTCGTGACTTCGTCTTCTCCGAATCCGATTACAATTTTATACAAAATAAAATACATCGAATTTACAGCAAGATTACACGAAAAAATAAGATCCTAGATCTACCCGCGGATTTTTTTCACAGAAAAAACCATTACATGCCTCAAAACCAGGCCAAACCAACAATTGAATAATAAAAATCAATAAATAAACCATTCGCATAACCATGCTAACTGGATCATATTCCCTGCAAGAACACATCTAGAAAAATATTCCAACATCAAATTAGATGAATATTTATATTGCTATCAATTAATCACCAAAATTAATTATAATAGCAAAAGCCTAACAATCTGGCTCGGATACCAATTGTTGGAAATAAAACGCAGCGGAACCGAAGTTGGGAACAGTTTTATTAAAGCGTTTTACGCATCCACGAGCACAAAACATATTTAGGCATGCTAATCAATTAACTAATGAGATTAATAAGTAATTTAAATATTATTTATTATTTATTAAATAAATATGTTGGAAAATTAAATATCCTAATCTAGATCAAAGATCATAGGATATTACCTTTGAAGCGTATTGGTTGCTTTTCTTCTTGATCTCCTTGTATTTCTACCTTTAGATCTTCTAGAATATGATCCGCCTTAATCCGAACGTTGTGTGGGCAACGAGCTACCGAATCTTGCTTGGACAAAATTGGATCGGCCGAAATCTTTCTCTCACAACTCTCGATTTTCTTTTCTTCAAATAATTTCGATTTATAACAAGAATTAAAGTGTTATCTCAATTGTGGAATCAAAGACACAAGTCAAGATCCACAATTAAACACCAAGAAGAAAAAATCAAAACCCTTGTGATGATGAAGTGATGCCACGGCCAACTCTCCCTTATGTCCTATTTTTAGGCTTTTGGACTACTCTAGGGATCTTAAGGAGGAATAGGGTAAGTACTCCTAATGCAACCCAACTTTCCATATTAATCCCTTTTCTAATATGGTTGAGTTCACTAATATCAATTCAATCCACTAGAGAATTAAGTATATTGCACTTCCAACCCAAATCTCAATTTAGGAAGTTGGGCTCCTTATTTAAGTATATTATTTCCTGTGTTTAAGATATCGAATGTCCATTATTTAATTTAAGCTACTGAAAGCTTTAATTAATTAATATCTTATCCAAGAGTAGTACCACTCAAACCTTATTATTATATCGGAATTAAATC
Organism: Orobanche coerulescens; assembly: GCA_033398695.1. Taxonomy (NCBI): domain Eukaryota; kingdom Viridiplantae; phylum Streptophyta; class Magnoliopsida; order Lamiales; family Orobanchaceae; genus Orobanche; species Orobanche coerulescens. The sequence continues at coordinate 52,062,851 of CM065801.1, read as the reverse complement.
CATCTGGAGGGTTTAATATAATAATAATTATCGATCTCCTCAATGGGACATCATCAACCCGCACGAGTTGGGACATGATTTCTAGTAAAAATAATAATAATTGTCATATAAATAATATTATTGCCCAAGATACTAAGCTTATTGAGTCAATCATTTTGACTCTCACCCATGGTAAATCAAAACAATAAATATTATAAATACACAGTTAAATATGATATACTTAGAATTAAGAAACAAATTCTCCGAGATTTACGTTCTTGTTACAGTCAGTACAGAAGATACTATCTCACTTCGATGCAACTAAACGTATGCAAATACGCTAATGTATGCTAATAGCCAAGACCAACTAATGTCAAGCATACACTACAACCTTTCATATAATTTGTCTAATAATTATATAGATTGTGAACTATTATATTATTTTATAAGGCACCGATAATGTGATCTTCCATGTGACACCAACACACCACATTATATATAATATAAAATAATTAGATATTTCATTTGCATAACCATAACGTGAATAAATATGCAAAACATGTGATTAAATGTAATTAATATTCTCATAGGTAGTTACAGGGAAATAAGGTAACAAGCATAAAGTATGCTTTGCAGTATACAACCCTAACAAGAATACAGCAGCAGGTTCGATGGACATTAGAGGCACGTGGTATAGAGGTTATGTGATTAATATTGGCATTTGTTAAATTCTTTACGCGGAAATATGAATCATGTTGCATGGGATCAAGCAATGCTCTACAACTAGGGATCAAACTGTTGCAAATTGAATGTGATAGTCTTGTTGCGGTGGAAATGATCAAAGGGCGTTTTGCGCTTAATGCTGTTTGCAGACCTGTCATAGCCAATATCCAGCGTCTCTTAGGAAGCTTCGATTTGGTGGAAGTGTCTCACAATTATAGGGAGAGTAACTTCGTTGCAGATGCTCTCTCATATTATGCTTACGCCTTTGGCCGAGGAATGCATGTTGGGTTGGTATCGCCACTTGGAAGGGGTTTTAAAAGTGCGGTTAAGAGCAATGAAGTATTTTTGCGATTGCAGAAGAATTAGATAAGTAATTGTGGAAATTAAATGACTCAGATATTTATTGCCGAACCTTTCTAGAATCAATCCAACAGATTGATTTGACTGAATCTAAATGTACATAGCATACATTAATCATGTACCATAACATACGTTACCTTTGAATATTACGTACGTTATCTCTTGTACTTAACGTGCATTATCTATGTGACCGTTGTGATGTTTGACCTTCCAGAATCCTCCAACAGGCTGATATTCAAACTTCTTAGCGTACGTTACTCTCTTCGTATTGCGTACGTTAATCTTTATTCATTGCATGCGTTAGTCTGCTTGTCTGACATCGTCCAGTTTATTCTGACTTGATTACTAGCGTGCGCTAGTGTAGCTGTTAGCGTGCGATAACTTTGTTCTCTTATACATCTTTTCATGTTTGACTCTTGATGTTGAGTAATTGTTGTTTTTCTTTGTTCAAATAATCAAAGTATGTGAAACTAAAATTCAACAAACACCAAGATCATTGCGTGGATGATGATAAAATCTCATTTTCAGTCAAGCATAGATAATTGGGTTATAACATTTGCATGCATCATAATATATATAATTTGTATTATTTTGAATGTATTCATGCTGTATACCATCGTCTCCACAATATTGCTCTATAAAGGGATTTGTGAATTTTGTGCCTCTATTGGAACGAATGGATACAATACTCAACGCTTTCTTATTTTGCACCTTTTTCAGGTGTTCCGGAAGCTTTGTGGTAGTTTTTTCTTCTTGTTTAGGAAGATAGTCCAAGCATACCTGGAAAAATCATCAACAAAAACAATATAATATTTCTTACCTCTCAGGCTAATAGGGTCTACAAGACCATAGAGATCCATATGTAGAAAATCCAGGACCTTGTGGGTGGAAAGATATGACTTTCTCTTAAGGGAGGTTTTGACCTACTTGCCTTTGTAACATGGTCCACATACACTATTTTTATTAATGAGACAGGGGCAAGCTTCTGACCATTCCTTGTCAAGCTAGCTTATTGATGGTTTTAAAATTGATGTTCTGCAGTGCCTTTGGCAACGAAACAAGGAATTACATAACTAGTGGTTTTCCAATCAATAATATACATGTAACCTGACCGGCTTCCTATGAGGACGATTTGCTTGATTTTGGTGTCCGTCACCCTACAGTGATCTACATAGAGTTTTACCGAGAATTGTTTGTCAAAGAGCTGGCTAATGCTAAGTAAATTGTGTTGTAGTCCTTCAACATAGGTTACATCGGTAACTTTGAATTTTCCTACAAGCAAGGTTCATTTCCCTCTTGTTTTTGCTTTCGATTTGTCACCGAATCGCACCTTTGGACCGCAACCTTCTACATAATTTGACAGCTTGCTAATATCTCCTGTTATGTGGTGAGAACATCCGCTATCAAAATACAAGATGTCCTTCTCCTCGATATCCTATAAACAAAGAGATTAGGTAGATTTAGGTCCACTATGATTTTTGGGTCCTTGTGAAGCAGGCAGGTAATTATAAGCAGGCAGGTGTCACCTGCTACTATACGAAATTCTCGCCGATTATTAGTGCCTTTAGGTACCCATATTGCTTGACAGCAATGGGTTTGTTGTAGGTTACATTGGTCCTATTTTTGCGAGATTTATGTGGGGCAGGCACGTAATTGCTGTAAGCATGATTATTATGCATGTAAAATCTAGTGTTTTGGCTCCAGTGCGATTGCCATCTCGGAGGAGGAACTATTTTCTTCGGCCTCGTTGCTTACCTTTTGGGTTTCTAGTTGGACTCTCAGTTCTGTTGTTGATAGAACTGTGCGGCAACCTACTTACGGGATGGATACTTGGCTTCATGTACCCACTATCTAGGATCACTGTACTGTTGATAGTACTAAGGTTCATACCTTTGATCCTTAGGTACAACCTTCTTTCTGGCCGACTGCTGACGCTTTTGGTATGCTCGAGGAGCATACTATTGATGACTGTCATTGTGTCTTATAGGTATATGAGGTTCGGGTTTCCGCTGATTATGATATGAGCTGGGTGGCAGAATCACAGCCTTTACTGTCCGGGAAGGGGCAGCTGTGACCTTTACAGGACTTGGGGCTTCTTCAGGTTCCTGGATGGGTTCCACTCCCTTGACAAACACCGTACTAGTTTTGCCTTCGTGGGAGAACGAGTCATAGCATAAACCACGTTTGTCGTGGGCGTGCTGCCCAGTGCTTAGAATGTCTTCCATCATCCTCGATGATTTCTCAAAGGATCTAAGGATGGTCTCGAGTTCTCCTTCTCTTTTCTCGAGAATTTGTATTTTAGTTCTAGCAGAGCATAATCATTTGTCTTGTAATTACTATGAGTTTTTAGCTCATTTAGTTCAGTTGCAAGTTGATGATTGCTTTCCATGAGTTTTTCATGAATAATCTTGTTGTTTTCACAATCCAAAGACATATTTTCATAATTATTTTTCACAGATCATTTTCATCCTTCAGCTCTAAATTTGAAAGAGAGGTGTAGGTTTTCTTGTTTAAGCATCTCATGGGCTTTCTGAATGGTTCTAAACTCATTCATCATATTTTCAAAAGTAGGTGATGTGTTAATAGGAGTAGTTGAGGTTGAGCTTGTTGGGTTTTACGTGTATCTAATATTATAAATTTGAGCAAAAACACACCGGAATAATTATCGAAAAAACCCAGATGAGGATCTTCATGCAGTAATTTAATTGATTTATAAAGAGTTCGTTGGATTACCTTAATCCGAAGAATAGATCTGAACCCAAATGAAAATCATTTTCCTCTTTCGGTGATCCACATACGAACAATTGGCACAAGCCGAATTGCTAGATCTTTACGAATAATATTGATAAAAATTACAATAAATAATTCCATGCGGGAAGGATTTGTAATATTGATCAAAATCAACTAAGGGAAGAAGACGGAGATGGCCGAACCGGGGTTTCTTCACAAGAAAGGGGCGGCCGATTTTGGTGAAGAGGGGTCGATTTTCTTCACTTATTTCTTATTACAACTCCTTATCGAACACCCTTTATTTATACTAAGTAAACCCTATAATCAAACTCTAGTATTTGCTTAGTTACCCTTCAACTTATTAAATAATACGATATATATATATATATAATATCTTATATTATATATTACTTATTATTTAATACTCTAATAAATATAATATCCAATATTATATTTATCATTCCCAGTTGATATAATTAAATAATATAATATATAATAGCATATATTATATACTACTCATTATTTAATTTCTTAAAAATATAATATCCAATATTGTATCTATAAATTATTTTTGCTTGTCGTTAATTGTCGTATATGTGACCCAAAAAGCTTATATTATGTTGGCAATTATTTAATACCTCATTAAATAATAAATCATAAGCGGTCTCTAGCAAGACATTATGACTACCCAAATAATTATAGTCCATCAAATCATTTAACGTGTGAAATCTCTCTGTCGCGTGATATCGTATTTGAACTAAGTCATGGAAATTGTCATACTTAGTATGTTCAAATGATTTCTCGATCTTAAGTAGACTGATTGAATTAAATGACTCTTCATTTGAGCATGGCCATGTATTTCCTTCAGTTCTACTTATCGAGGAGTCCAACAGATACCTCTCTCCCTAAAGAGAGGGATAAATCTCCATCTTGATTATTCATTGCCCATGACTCCCACTAATCTCGATTGCTAACCTTTATGATCACCATGTTTCAGATGACGTTGGATTACGTCAAGGCATAGCAGTTATCATGTTGGAGTATATAATAATCTCAGGTTCAAGGATTTATTGACATACAGTTATATTGAGATTCACTTATGACATTTTCATGTAATGATTTCAATGCGGGCCTATCCAGTATTGTGTTCTCCAACCAATAGCCATAAGTTTGATCAGTACCATATGCATAATCATCCGATGATTATCAATCAAACTTATACTAGCATTTTAATCACTTGAGTCTCCACTCTGCGTTATTGGACCAGGGACATTTGAATAATCTTATTAGTCGCTAATAACTATTACTCGATTATTATAATATTAAAACATGCACACATTATAATAATCAACGAGAATAGATGATATCAAACAACTTTATTTAAATATGACAATTACAAATCTAGGCATATCGAATATCCAAGAGCACTATTCCCAACAATCTCCCACTTGCACTAGGACCATTTGTTCATGAATTTTTGTCCTATCGATCTAGCATACTCTTCATGCTTCCTTGTGAGAGAGGCTTGGTAAGTGGATCAGCATCATTCTCTTCTGTTGCTACTTTGCATATTGTAATATCTCCTCGTCTGACAATCTCTCTGACTAGGTGATATTTTCTGAGTATATGTTTGGAATTATGATGGGACCTAGGCTCTTTATTATCTTGTGCAATAGCACCATTATTGTCGCAATAAAGGCTTAGGGGAGCCTGGATGGTCGGTGTAATATCCGCAATTTCGATTTCCGGTAATTTTATTTTTTTTTCAACGGGAGTCCATTTTGACAGCTCGCTTCTGACTGTTTCGTCATTCTGAGAATGTTTAATTCTGCACTTTTCAACGATCGAGTTCGTTTCGGTGTCGTTTTGTTGGGTTCCGCGCTTTTAGCGACTTTTCCGCACTTGAGTTCGATTCTTACGAATCTGAAACTGTTGTTCTGAGTTCCCGTAAGACCGTTTAACTTTGTTAGACGTGTTATGAACTTTGGTTTGGTTATTCGATCACGTATCGTGCTTTTCGGGTGTTTGGGGACATTTTTGTAATTTCCCATAGTTGTGGGTATCCGTATACATAATTATTGTCTCGACCCTTTTTATGGTCACGTGCGAGTTTGATTGTAACTCGAGCTCTTAGTATGATCTTATTCTGGAGCTTTCTGTGTGTATCTTGAACTTGGTATTTCGATCGGAGGAGTCCGTTATTGTAACCAGCTTTGAGAGCACTACTACTGTAGTTTTGGGTGCATTAGCGCACGCTAAGGGATCTCCTTAGTGCACGCTATTGAGCAGCAGGGTCTGAGATCAGTAGATGGATTCAGGCCGTTAGCGCACGCTAAGGGCAGGTGATTAGCGCATGCTATGGTGCAGTAGTTAGCGCACGCTACAGGTTTGGTAGCGCACGCTAACTGGTAGTTCGAGGCAGTCTAGTGGCTACTGGACTGGGTCTGGAGGTTTCGTTAGCGCACGCTAACTTTTGGTGGTTAGCGCATGCTAACTGTGCATTTTTGTCAGAACGTTTGTTCTGATGCTTCGATAGCGCACGCTAATCAGGTAGGATTAGCGCACGCAAAGCTGTCCAGTATATAAACTGGACAACAGTCATTAATCTTCATTTCTTCTTCTTCCTCCGCGGGTCTCAGACGTGGCGCCTAGGGTTCGCGACCTGGGCTAATTTTATTCCATTCCAAGGTGTTTTGGAGCATCCTAGGTGATTATAACATCATCTAATCCATTGTTCTTCGCCAAATCAAGGTATTTTTCTTGAATCCCTAGAGTTGACTTTTTTTGGGAGTTTTGTTCTTGATTCCGTTTTCCATCCGATTTTGATAAACCGATTGTTGTTTAATGATGTTGTTAAACATATCCTATAGATTGTATATCCATATTTCGGTTTGGAATTCCGTTTTCATGTTTTGACGGGTCGGTTCGTGTTCTTGGCTGTTTTGGGGGAAACCCTTGCACTTTCGTCGTTTGTTCTTTGAATTCAGCTACTTTAGGTCGTGCTATGGAATTCATTGTCATTATTGTTATTGTTGTTCATAGTTTATTGTCACGGGTTAGCATTCGGTGGAGTCGGCGGGTTCATAGTCGGCTCGTGCCAACCTACTTTCGGTCGATTCTCCGCGTGTGTGATTATTCGAGGCAAGTACCTTGTCCATACATCTCTCGTTTTGTGGATATGATGATCGGTGATTTTCTTAGTATGTTTGTTTGATTGTCTGAGATGAACTTTCAAAAGATTTAGTTTAGCCTCGTTAAAGGCTCACTTTCAAAACGTGTGTGTTTTGCGAATGTTGCGTCTCGTGAATGGTTAAGTCAACCCTATGAATATGCTTGGTGTTGTTGTTGTGCTTTGATAATATATATGCATATATTATCTCATTTTGGTACGTTGTGATTTGACAATGGTATCGTGCTTTGTGTTTGTTGCCTTTGGGTGAATTGTTTGGATATCCTTGGTGTGATATATTATTTTTTGTGAATGTGTGGATATGGTCGAAGGTCTACGGTGACACATGGCATGTGATCATGTGGTCGGGATGCAACAAGCGATTGATCCAACCGTGAGAGCCTAAGACAATCTACGGTGACACATGGCTTGTGATCATATGGTCAGGATGCAACAAGTGATTGATCCAACCGTGAGATGATAAGACATGCGGTGACATATGGCATGCGATCATATGATCAGGAGACAACAAGTGATTGATCCAACCGTGAGATGACGTGGCATGTGTTCACGGTGCTATGTGTATGATTGTGAGTGTATTTTGCTCACCTCAGGAGGGTCCTGCGAGGCCTTGAGGGAATCCAATGGTATAACCCTGGATTCACGAGTTGGTGTTGTATTTGTGTGAACAAGATTTGCGTATCTTAGGTGATTATGTTGTGTTGATTTTATGTCCGTCGAGGACACGTGACGTGGGTTTTAAATCCGTGAATTTTTGTTGGTTTTATTTGTGAAAACAAAACTCTTTGGGTTGTGACCCCTATTGATTTTGAAAAGAGAAGGATTTGATAATCCTAAATTGTTTCCTTTTAAAACTCCCAATGGCTTATTAAACCATTTTGTAAATTGTTTCTCTTGAATTGTGAACTTTCGGTTTCGGAATGTTTTACCCAAACTCTTGCTTCGGGAAGTATTTTTCGTGGTGCTTGAATTTTTGAGGATTCCTGATTATTGTTATACTTGGGACTTGAATTGTATGACTCGTATTTTGCACTTTGTACTTGCACTAGCAAAACAGTGGAGTTTTGCTAACCCCCGAGTATTCGGGGGGTGGATGTCTGTATTGCATTTAGGTTTTGGGGAGCATAACACATGGTCGGCATGAAGGATGATGAAAGATGATCGATACTAATCACACGAGGACCCGTTTGTTGTTGTATTGGTTCAGTTGTATGTCATTTCCGCTGTGATATTTTCCCCGTTGTACGAGAGTATTTTGTATTTGACCCCTGCGTGGGCATGTACCGAGATTGAGTTGTATGTATTAATTGAAAGACCAAATCGATCTACTGAGTCATTTTAGCCTTAAAGGCGATGTTTAGATGTTTAATTATTTTTACCATCCTGGTAGATCCTTGGTGAAAGGGTCTACGATGTGTAATGTCCTTGAGTGGATTGGGGCTGTTATAGTCGGTACCACTCCTAGTTCAGTAACGAACTTCTTGATCCATACGACTTCCTTAGCTGCATCCGATGCTGCCAGGTACTCAGATTCTGTTATAGAATCAGTAACTGTGCTTTGCTTGGAACTCTTCCAACTCACAGCACCTCCATTCAATATAAACACATAACCGGTTTGCGATTTAAAATCATCTCTATCAATTTCAAAACTTGCATCGCCGTAACCATGTACAACCAGCTCGTTTCCCATATATCCATAAATTAGGAACACATACTTAGTTCTTCTTAAGTGCTTTATGATGGTTTTCACAGCTGCCCAATGACTATCACATGGATTTTATTGGTATCGACTTGTCATGCTAAGAGCAAACGATACATCTGGTCGAGTACAAATCATGGCATACATGATCGATCCAATGGCCGGAGCATATGGAATCTTACTCATATGGGCTCGCTCATTAGGATTCGAAGGACTCTGAGTCGTACTCAGATGAATGCCATGTGACATTGGCAAGAGTCCTCTCTTGGAGTCCTGCATATTCAACCTCTTCAATATTTTTATTAACATAGGTACTTTGACTCAGACCAATCGTTCTCCTTGATCGTTCTCCTTGATCTATCTCTATAGATTTTTATCCCAAGAATGTAACAGCTTCTCCTAAGTCTTTCATGGAGAAATAACTTCCTAACCAAGTCTTGACTGTCTGCAAGGTGTATATGTCATTTTCAATGTGTAATATGTCATCTACATATAAGACTAGGAAAACAACTATGCTCCCAATAACCTTCTTGTACACACATGGTTCATCTTCATTTTGAATAAACCCAAACTCTTTGACAGTTTAATCAAAAAGAAGATTCCAGCTCTGAGAAGCCTGTTTCAACCCATAAATAGATCTTTGAAGCTTGCAAACCTTTCTATAATTTTCTGGATGAACAAAATCCCGAGGTTGTGTCATGTACACATCTTCGAGTAAGTTTCCATTAAGAAATGCTGTTTCGACATTTATTTGCCATATTTCATAATCATAGTATGCGGAAATAACAAATAAAATTTTAATTGATTTAAGCATGACTACTGGCGAAAAGGTCTCGTCATAGTCAACACCATGAGTCTGTCTATAACCTTTTGCCACCAGTATAGCTTTATAGGCTTGCAGATTATTGTCCATGTCTTTCTTCTTTTTGAATACCCATTTCCACTCAAAGGTTTTAACACCCTCAGGTGGATCTATCAAGTTCCAAACTTGATTGTCGTACATGGATTACATCTGTGACTTCATGGCCTCTAGCCATTCCTCGGACTCTGGTCCTGAAGTAGCTTCTGTATATGTACTAGGCTCATCATTTATGAGTGATGCGTCATCATTCTGTCATCTCTCAGGTTCATCTCGCACCCTATCAGATCAGTGAAAAACTTATGTACTTTGAACTGGCTCCTCAACTAATTGTTGAGCCGTAGGCCTCGTCAGACCAGCACGATTAGACCTCAGTACCTCACTAAGTTCTGACCCCATAGTCCACTGCCACAAATCCTCGTAGGTCCCGTCGAACCAACACGAGTGAACTTAGCGGTCACACACATATTCACATTCACATTCACATTACATGTGACAATGAGCACAGTTAATCAATCACATTAATCACCACAAAATCGTACATCACACGCACATAACACAATTTCAATACTCTCAACAACTGTCATCAATCAACGACACACAACCAACATAACATACGATCGGTGCGCAATACATTGCACCAACAAGTGTACAACCATCCCATATGTATGTCGCAAACCTGCAAAAATGGCACAACACCTAACACGTATACCAATATAACACTATTATCACAAAACCTTCAAATTTCGGAAAACACAACTAATTCAAACGGAACATATTTACGAAGGCAAACAAAATCATCATAAATTTCGTACGTGATTACTAGTCACAAGATACAAGTCGTATAATAAGATACTTGCCTTAATAACCGATACCGGATACCCCGAAGAACACGGTTCGACCAGGAAGCTTATACCACGAAGAAGACAACGAATGGAAGGGTTCCGACTCGAGTTCTTCACAAGGATTTCGTCCCTAAGTCATATCAATGATAAATCAACAATCGTACGATGAATAATACTCGCACAACGCCCAATCCCCCCTCTAAGACCTTTTGTCGGACACTTTCAAGGCATCGACTAAGAACTCAACCAAAACGACGAATCAATACAATCCAACCATGGAATAACAAGGAATTCGATATAATATAGCTTAACAATCATCAATCGAAGAAAAAACGAAAGGAAAAACGAATAATAGCCAAGAACCCTAAAATTAGGTATAATGTCAAAATACCTCAATTCAACGATAGAATGGTGGAAGAAAGATGATTGATTTGTGCTACAAACTCCAATTCCGAGTTATACGATGATAGAATAAAATATCCGGATGAAATCGCCCAAGATCGTGATGAAGGAGTGGAGAGCCGAGAGGAAAAGAGAAAATTGGGTTAAAACCCGTGTCTGTCCTATTTAAACTGGACAGAACACAGCACAACAAATTGCCCAAATGGCGCCGTCTTCAGCGCCGTATTGCAGGTCAGCGGGCGACCCCTGTGCGACACGGCGCACAGACACGGCGCAAAATGCCGCGGTTCTTGCGCCGTTTCGTAAGGCAGCGAGAACCACTGGGAAACACGGCGCACAGACACGGCGCAGAATGCCGCGGGTCTTGCGCTGTTTTGCACAGGTCAGGCCAGACAGCCTCTAGACACAAGACGACGCTACCAAACCGAAAGAGACGATAAACCAAAACACGATATGCCGACCCAACGTTTCGAGAAAATTACATGCAACGAGAAACAATATCCAATAACCCGAGACGGTCCGAGGTACACAACCAAAATCGAACAAGGAACAAATTCCCTAAACTTATAGGAAATTACGAAACGGCCCAAACGTCCGAAAATCACGATACGTGATCGAATAACCAAACCGAAATTCACAACACGTCTAACAAAGTTAAACGGACTTATGGGAAACTCGAAACAGTAATTTCGAACGAGATTCACAAGAATCGAACTCGAGTGCGGAAAAGTCGTTAAGAAACACGGAACTCAACAAAACAATACCGAAACGAACTCAGATGACAAAAAGTGCAGAATTAGTCGTTCTCATAATAATGAAACGGTCCCAAGCGAGTCGTCGAAACGGACCTCCGTCGGAAAAAAAATTTACCTAAAATCAAAATTGCGGGTATTACAAACTACCCTCCTTAAAAGAAGTTTCGTCTCGAAACTTAAATCAAGTAGGGGAAGCAATATCCCGCTAGGAAAACTCAACGAGATGCACAAGAACTGAAAAAAAATCGCGCCCAACGGCGAAACGTTACAAGCAACGTAAAGGAATATACGTCGTGAAAACACGCCCCACGACGACTAACACAACACCACCGAATATGATTCAAAACAACAACGAGTAATTAACAACACATCACATGCACACATTTAATCAAATAAACGCACGCGACAACAAGTCGCACCTGACCACAACGACTATGCAGTAGAAACAAATATAGTATTACGATATAAGTCACTCCGATTCTCGTCAACAAGAAAATGTCCGACATCAAGACACAAACAATTCAAGATAACAGAAAACGAGAATATCGGATATTACATTCTATCCTATTAAAAATAAGTTTCGTCCCGAAACTTAAAATAAAACATCATGGTAGAATACAAACAAAACCAAAAAGTTCACGCAACAAATATCAATCTCTACACGAATTACAGCACGAAGTACGATACACAACTACATCACTGGGAACCACCGGGAACTCCCCGAGTAGGAACGAAAACCCGATTCCTGAACATCTTGGCAACGGTCTCACAATGCCCCGCTTGGTGCCCCAGTTGGCCGCACTTGAAACAATTAACCGGAGGCGAACGACAATTCTGTCTCGCATGGCCTACACAGCTGCAGTTAAAGCAAGTCTTCACACCGATCGTCTTACTCGCCTCTGGAGTAAGGTTCTTAGACTGGTCAACCGAACGAGGAGTGCTCCCAGAAGGAAACTGCGAAGCAACAGGCTCACGGATCTCACTTCTCTGGCCTCTTGAAAAATTACTCGAGGTCTTCTGTCTCTTACTCTCTGAACCATATTCCGTCACAGAAACGACCATCTCAGTGGCTAAAGCTCGGTCCTGATATTCCTTCAGGGTGGTACACATAAGCGGAGCCATACTCTCACGGATATGGGGTTTCATGCGCATATTGAAGTATCGGACCTTGTCCTTTTCACTTCTCACTTGATCACGAACATAAGCCAACTGTCGATTATAATCGACTATCGCCTGGGATATTGACACATCCTGGGGCGTAGCCGAGAAAAACTCAACGATCCTGCATTCATGAACAGGCAACAGGCAATACTCTGCCTCCATGGCGGTCTTAAACTCAGCCCATGTAGGTGTACGATCTGCAGGCACTACACCGCCACCGATCTGCAGCCTTCTTTGTCGGCAGTGCATTGAGCAATGGGTACCCTCCTTTCATCCGGACAAGCTACGGCATCAAATGTTACATCAGTGGAAGAGCCAGTTTTCCCAACCTAACAAGTCAGACGAACCCACAAAAAGGGGCGGCTGCATCCTCATCACATCTCGTAACCACTTACTGGCTCCGTTATCCCCATTTGGGTTCTCATTCTGACGTACGACCTGATTCATCTGCACTAACTGGTCAACCACCTGACGAAGGATGGTGGCAGCGCCAACGTCAACGTTAACGCTGGCTGAATGAGAATGTCCCTGATCTGTACCGAGCTGATTGGTACTCGGCAAGGAGTGAGTCGCCCTCTCACGCTCCTGATTACGACTACCACCACGACCACGGCCTCGGCCTCGACCACTCAGCATACTGAACGGGAAACCATTCAGAACAACAAAATAAATACCACATAATCAACATAGGGCAACAACCATTAGCACAATAAAGTATTCACTCCAAGTCATCACACGAGTACACGAACTAACAATGCAATAATAGACTTAAATTTATAAGTAATTCGCACGGTTACACCAACAGAGATGCACGACTTTTACCAAAATAAACAAGGTCGAGACCACATACATGTTATTGAGACTAGACACTTGTAACATTCTTTAAAAATAAAATTTCTCCGAGGTATTTATTCAAATATTAATATTTTAAGATTCGCGAGTTTCGAAAGATTTTGCTGGGATGAAATTTTGAAAACACTTTATTTAATACCTCGGTCTTTGAAGCGGAGAACGATACCTAACAACGTATCCCGCCACTTGGGCATACAACCCAGATTTTCTGACGAGAATAATAACATAGCAACTCACTACACGACTTAACCTCAATACATAAACACATAACGTTCTAATTTACGAAAGCCAAAGTTGTTTTGCAAAACAGAAATTTTCCAAAATCCTTTGGTTCATAACCAAAACGACAGTAATATTTCACAATATCCGAAGTACTTCAAAACACATTTTCCAAATACCATCTGATGATGTAATTTGAAAATACATGACCAATTTGTCAAAAATTTAACCGATTTTAAAATCCATAAAAACCGTGGTTTTAACCGCACCATGAAAATATTTTAAACAGTAGTAAATGATTTCCACAAAATGTTCAAACTCGTAAAGTCCTCCAGGAAGAACATTCTAAAACCTACCCATAATGGCATAAACATAACAATCTAAAAACAATCAAACTAAAAATCACATGCCCAAACGGCAAATAGGGTCGCCAATCCAATTGAATACATCTCACAGCATCAAGTATAAACATACAACAAAACCATTCCTCGGAGTTTCTCCCGAACTCAATCGTCGATACCTTATTCGAAATCCATCAAGGTTCTCAATTTTTCACACCATACCACCCCATACGGTGGTTCAAAGGTAAAACAACAATACGCCCAGTTTTTATACATATACTATGTGTCACAAGTATTATACACAACTATATTTCACAACACCGTGTAAGTAAAATTATGCACCGCAATTAACTCACTAAGATAAAATCATGATACATGGGTACCTCGCATAAAAGAGGAGTCTTACGTCTACAGGCCGCACGGAGATGATGGTCGCCCACGATACTAATCTCATCCGAGAACATAATCGACACGTTGTGACTACGCACAACTCAACTTGTCACCCGACATCTCGAATGACAAAACCACACAATACTCGACAAATCACGACTCGACTAGACCCGACAACCTAGGTTTCCGCAACCTAAGCTCTGATACCATAAATGTAACACCCCCAAAACCATATGGGAATATTACACGCCGCAGACCCCTTTTTACAAGGATCTACCAGGCTAAACCTTACAAAACGACCAAATGTTTGCCCAGCCAGGGTCAAACAATAAAATAATACAGACCGTTAAGGTCACTTACACAAGAATACACTGACTGATGAGGTCACGCAACTCCATCAACAGAACTGACTAAAATAACATTTCCCACACGGGGGTCGAAACACAATACAGCGGAAGACCGTACTCAACTCTGACAACACAACAAAAATCAAAACAACTCTCAACTCTTGATTAGTATCGCAACTCGTCATCCACTTGTGCCGATCCTGTGACTGCTCCCCCGAACCTGCATGTACCTGGACGCAAAACAGACATCCACCCCCGATTACTCGGGGTTAGTAAAACTCCGCTGTTTTACTAGTGCAAGTATCAAATCATACGAAAAGTAACGAGCAAACATTAATCAAGAATCAAACACAATAATCAAGTATCAAATTATTCCCGAGGGTTTTAATAAAGGTATTTAAGCTATGAAGCATTTCGAAAATAAGTTCATCACCTCGGGAATTTTGGAATTTTAAAATCTTTAAAACTCTAAATCCTGGTTCACCAAACCTTTCAAAAGAAAAGTCGAGGGCTTTAACCCAAATCTCGTTTCATAAATCAACAGTTCACAATATGGAAAACATTTACTCAAAGCTTAGGACTCGGTCCAACATTCATTTTCATAACACTTTTCCTTGCAAAACTTTGATTTGAAAATAATCATGTTCATGACACCGTGATCCACTGTCATGAGTCTCCGTAGGTTCAACAACCCGCACGAACTACACCACGCACAATTAAACAAACATAATCAATTCCGACACTGTGATCCACTGTCACGTGTCTCCATAGGTTCAACAACCCACACGGACTATTAAGCAAACATAACCAATTCTGACGCCGTGATCCACTGTCACGTGTCTCCGTAGGCTCAACGACCCACACGGACTATATCAATCACAACAATAACACACACAGTCCTGACACCGTAGTCCACTGCCATGAGTCACCGTAAGCCCCGTCGAGCTCACCCGGTTGGACGTACTGTGTCCGAAACTCATGGTCCACTGCCATGCGTTATCGTAGGTTTCGTCAGACCAGCACGATTGGACCTCAATACCTCACTAAGTTCTGACCCCGTAGTCCACTGCCACGAATCCTCGTAGGTCCCGTCAAACCAACACGAGTGAACTTAGCGGTCACACACATATTCACATTCACATTCACATTACATACGACAATGAGCACAGTTAATCAATCACGTTGATCACCACAAAATCGTACATCGCACGCACATAACACAATTTCAACACTCTCAACAACTGTCATCAATCAACGACACACAACCAACATAACATACGATCGGTGCGCAATACATTGAACCAACAAGTGTACAACCTTCCCATATGTATGTCGCAAACCTTCACAAATGGCACAACACGTAACACGTATACCAATATAACACTATTATCACAAATCCTTCAAATTTCGGAATACACAACTAATTCAAACGGAACATATTTACGACGGCAAACAAAATCATCATAAATTTTGTACGTGGTTACTAGTCACAAGATACAAGTCATATAATAAGATACTTGCCTTAATGACCAATACCGAATACCCCGAAGAACACAGTTCGACCGGGAAGCTTGTACCACGAAGAAGACAACGAACGGAAGGGTTCCGACTCGAGTTCTTCACAAGGATTTCGTCTCTAAGTCATATCAATGATAAATAAACAATCGTACGATGAATAATAATCGCACAACGCCCAATCCCCCCTCTAAGACCTTTTGTCGGACACTTTCAAGGCGTCGACTAATAACTCAACCAAAACGACGAATCAATACAATCCAACCGTGGAATAACAAGGAATTCGATATAATATAGCTTAAAAATCATCAATCGAAGCAAAAACTAAATGAAAAACTAATAATAGCCAAGAACCCTAAAATTAGGTATAATGTCAAAATACCTCAATTCAACGATAGAATGGTGGAAGGAAGATGATTGATTCGTGCTACAAACTCCAATTCCGAGTTATACGATGATAGAATGAAATATCCGGATGAAATCGCCCAAGATCGTGATGAAGGAGTGGAGAGCCGAGAGGAAAAGAGAAAATTGGGTTAAAACCCGTGTCTGTCCTATTTAAACTGGACAAAACATAGCACAACAAACGGCCCAAATGGCGCCGTGTTCAGCGCCGTATTGCAGGTCAGCGGGCGACCCCTGTGCGACACGGCGCAAAATGCTGCGGGTCTTGCGCCGTTTCGCAAGGCAGCGATCACCACTGGGCAACACGGCGCACACACACGGCGCATAATGCCGCGGGTCTTGCGCCGTTTTGCACAGGTCAGGCCAGACAGTCTCTAGACACAAGACGACGCTACCAAACCGAAAGAGACGATAAACCAAAACACGATATGCCGACCCAACAGTCCGAGAAAATTACATGCAACGAGAAAAAATATCCAATAACCCGAGACGGTCTGAGGTACACAACCAAAATCGAAGAAGGAACAAATTCCCTAAACTTATAGGAAATTACGAAACGGCCCAAACGTCTGAAAATCACGATACGTGATCAAATAACCAAATCGAAGTTCGCAACACATCTAACAAAGTTAAATGGACTTACGGGAAACTCGAAATAGTAATTTCGAATGAGATTCACAAGAATCGAACTCGAGTGCGGAAAAGTCGTTAAGAAACACGGAACTCAACAAAACAATACCGAAACGAACTCGGATGACAAAAAGTGCAGAATTAATCATTCCGAGAATGATGAAATGGTCCCAAGCGAGTCATCGAAATGGACCTCCGTCGAAAAAAAAATTTACCGGAAATCAAAATTGCGGGTATTACACCAAGTGTCCTTAATACTGAGAAAATGAGCTGATTTGGTTAGTCGATCGACAATAACCCAAATCATGTTCATTCCAGTCCGAGTCCTAGGCATACTGGAAATGAAATCCATAGAAATGTCTTCCCACTTCCACTCCAGAATGGGAAGTGGTCGTAATAACCCCGCGGGTCGCTGATGCTCAATCTTCACCGGCTGACAGGTCAAGCACTTTGACACAAACTCGCTGATGTCCTTCAAATTGCTCCACCAGTAGTTAATCCTTACATCCTTATACATTTGCTCGTACCAGGATGTATGGAGTAAGGTGTAGTATGAGCCTCACTCAAGACCTTCTGTCTCAACTCAATGTCATTCGGTACACATAATCTTCCGCGAAATCTCAAAACTCCATCATCCTGAATCACAAACCCAGGGGCTTTCCCCTTCATCACATCCTCCCTCAACTGGACTAAAAATAGATCATCATACTGTTTCGCCTTGATTTCATCAGTCAAGGATGAAGTGATTTCCAATGCACATAACTAACCCTGAACTCTCTGAACTCAAACCTCGATATTCTGACAAATCAAATCTCGCTGGATCCTACTCTGTGGTGTAAGTAACTCTAACATCTATAACGCCATCGGCTTCCAACTCAACGCATCAGCCACTACATTAGCCTTACCTGGGTGGTAAAGTATCTCGAGGTCATAATCTTTAATTAGCTCCAACCACCTACGATGTCTCATGTTCAACTCCTTTGGACTGAAGATGTACTTCAGACTCTTGTGATCCATAAAAATCTTACACGACGTCCCATAGAGATAATGCCTCCAGATTTTTAAAGCGAAGACGACCGCCGCTAATTCTAAATCATGCGTAGGGTAGTTTGCTTTGTAAGGTTTCAACTGACAGGACGCATAAGCAATGACTCTATCCCTATGCATCAAGACACATCCAAGTCTGAGGCCCGAAGCATCACTATAAATCACAAAATCCTCGCTCCCCTGAGGCAAGGCTAGAACGGGTGCGGTAGTCAACCGTCCCTTCAACTCATCAAAACTGTTCTGCCTGTCTGCGATCCACTCAAACTTCTGAGTCTTTTGAAGTAACTGGGTGAGTGGTCTAGCGATTTTGGAAAATCCTTCGACGAATCTACGGTAATACCCTGCAAGTCCCAGAAAACACCTTTACTTCCTTCACATTTCTCGGCGATTCCCAAGCCATCACTGCCTCTATCTTCTGTAGATCTACATGAACTCCCTCTGCTGAAATCACATGCCCGAGGAATATCACTTCCTTGAGCCAAAACTCACACTTAGAGAACTTCGCGTACAACTGCTCAGCTCTCAAAATGTCTAACACAGTTCGGAGGTGTAAGCTGTGCTCCTCCTGACTCCAGGAATAGATAAGAATGTCATCGATAAAGACGACTACGAATTTGTCCAGATACTCAATAAAGACTTTGTTGATTAACTGCATGAACACTGTCGAGGCATTGGTTAGCCCGAACACCATAACCACAAACTCGTAACGGCCATATCTCGTCTAAAAAGCAGCTTTCGGTATATCGCTATCCCGAATTCTCAACTGGTAGTAGCCCGATCGTAAGTCAATCTTCGAGAAGACTGTCGCTCCCTGAAGCTGATCAAATAAATCATTGATATGGGGCAAAGGGTACTTATTTTTGATGGTTAACTTGTTTAATTCTCGATAATCGATGCATAAACAAAGCGACCAATCCTTCTTCTTAATAAAAAGCACAGGTGCACCCCATGGCGATGCACTCGGTCGAATATACCCTTTATCTAGCAACTCTCCCAACTGCTTCTTCAATTCTAACATCTCCGACGGTGCCATACAGTACGACGCTCGAGAAGCAGGAGCCGCATTCGGCTCTAGATCAATAGGAAACTCAACCTCCCGCTGCGGTGGTAATCTCGGCAAATCATCCGAAAATATGTCGAGATACTCACTAACAACTGGAATCGAAGACATGTCAACTCCACCATTCTCCGCCTTCAAAGCGTAACACCAGTAGCCTACACAGCCCTGGTTCAGAAGTTTTACCACCCTCAAGGCACTAATCACGTTACCCGACCTACCCGACTTACAACCAACAAGTGTATGCTCTGTGCCATCTTCAGCCACTATCGAGATAGTACGAGTCCGATAGTTCATGACGGCACCGTGACGATCCAACCAATCGTCCCCGAGGATCAAATCTTCTCCCTTAAGGTCTACAACAATGAGATTCGAGGGCAATCCCGGCTCCCGATCCTCACTGGGCTATCCCTAACCTCCCGGTTCCCAACCATACGATCAACACTAGGCATACCCACTACAAATGGTTCACACTCAAACAAGCAGTCAATACCAATACGGCACACACACTCCGAAGCAATAAAAGAGTGGGTAGCACCCGAATAAAAAAGCACCGAAATTGGATGAGAAAGGATCTGAGTGGTACCTGACGCCATCGGAACGTCTGCCTCCTCCGTGCGCCTCATCTGGTACAACCGAGGATGGACTGAGCCCGAACTAGACGCAGTTGGGCAGTCCGGCTGCCCCCGACCCCTACCACGGTCCGAACTCTGAGGAACCTGAGTGATTGGAGTCTTCTTATCGATGCTAAGTTCCTTCTGAATGGCGGTGGTATACGGAGCTCTGGCGGATCTGGTATCCCTCTCGCAATGAGTGGCCCAGTGACCGGTCTGTCCCTAAGTAAAGCAAGTAACTAAAGGGAATGGGCAATCTTTCATCAAATGCTCATATTGGTTGCAGTTAAAGCAAACTCTGCCGCCAGATGCAACAGACTGGACCGAACGGTTACTCTGGGATCCCCCGGCCTGATAATACGGCCTCTTCCCTGATGTAGGAGCAGACTGAGATTTCAAGAATCGACCACTCTTGCTGGATGAAAATCTGCCAGCTGTCTTATTTTTCTTGGCATCGGAATCCAACTCTGATTCCGGGGCAGCCATCTCGATCACTAGGGCGCGATCCTGGTATTCTTTCAAGGTGGCACACATGAGCAGTGCCATGCTCTGCCTGATATGCAGCTTCATGCGCATATTGATATAATGGATTTTATCGACCTCGGTCCTTAGTTGATCCTTCACGAACCCCAACTGTTGATTGTAAGAGATAATGGCCTGAGAAATCGGCACATCTTGTGGTGTGGCTGTGAAGAACTCCACAATCCTGCGTTCTTTGACTGGCACCGGACAATACTCTGCTTCCATAGCAGCCTTAAATTCCTCCCAAGTGGCTGGACGGTCTCGGGGCGCCACGGCCTCCCACCATTCCGCAGTTTCCTTATCCAGGAGGTACTGAGCAATATGTATCCTCCTGTCATCGGGACAAGCTACAGCATCGAAGGTTCTGCCTAACTGAAAAAGCTAATTCTCCCAACCGAGAGAGTCAGAAGATCCAGAGAAACGAGGAGGGTGCATCTTAGTCACCGTCTGAAGCCACTAACTAGCTTCTTCCTCAGGAGTCGGGGGTGGATTCTGGCGTCCTCCCTGAGCTATATGGGCAAGTTGAGCTACCAACTACTGAAGTACAGCAGTAGCTCCCATGTCGGCATTACCACCCGACGACTGATCCTGATTGACTGACCAAGTCTGCTGCCCGTCAGAACTCAGAGAACTGAGAAAGCGGAGCTCCCTCATTATCTGAACCACGACCACAACCTCGGCTGCACCCCCTAGCTAGTCTACCGCGACCTCTCAACATACTGAAGATAAGAAGTAAGAGGAACAAGATCAGAAAAATCCACAGTTTGCAAAGTCGGTACCACAATTCATAATTCCAAACAACACAAGGAAGTGAATTATAGAAATATAAGAGTTCGAGAAGACTTACAGCCATGGGTCACACGAAGAGATGGTAGTACGATGATATTAGGCTCAACAACTGACTCTAACGACACGACTGACAGACCCAAATTAACCAACAGCCTTGGTATTCATAACCCAGGCTCCGATACCATAAATGTAACACCCCAAAATACGTAAGAGACGTTAAACGCTGTAGGACCCTCAAGAGGTCTACCAGGATAACACATGACACATAAACCACAATGAAATCCCAAAAGACGCACTCAACATAGTAGAATAGGGCCGTGGCCTCGGCCAAAACATTTCAATAGAATTACATGAAGAATAAGTCAAATACCAATTCATTGCCCACGTAGGGGACTTTAACCAAGTTCAAAAGTAATTAGTCTAACTCCAATACCCAACAGATACCGTGACAAAGCATAAAAATATAGACTCGAGCCTCATCATCATGCCAGACCATCCTTTGCGTGCGCATCCCGTGCCAGCTCCTCAGTTCACCCAATACTTCAAATGCATAAGACGCATTTCCCCTATTTAAGGGGTTAGCATTCGAATAGCTAGTGCAAGTACACAATTGCACTACATTATATACATATACGATTTACGCAGTTATCTCATTAAGAAAACATTTGAAAAGCTATATTCCAGAATATCACATTGGCATTCAAACAGTTTAAGAAATCATCACAATTTCACAAACATCCACAACTGGTAATCCGTGGTCGTACCCCCTAGTATCGACCCCAGACGCCCCATCGAACGCACTGGGTGGGAAACCACTTCCGCGACCGTTCCCCTTAGTATTGGTCCCCAGACGCCCCGTCGAACGCTCCGGGCGGAAGTTCAACCACACACGCACCCAAGTCCACTTCCGTGGTTGTACCCCTTAGTATCGACCCCCAGACGTCTTGTCGAATGCTCCAGGTGGAAGGAACAAGTAACTCACACACCCGAATATCCAGATTCATCAATCATATCGAAACCGTAACACACATAACGAAATGTAATACATGTACTTGCCTTAAATAAAATGACGCGAAAGGAAAAAGGTGAACGACAAGGTTTTGGTCCGAACAATCTTCACAAATCCGATCCTACACAACCACGATATACAATCGATCTCAAAAAAATATGGAAACAAAAGAATTCGCCTTAATTCTACCTGTTAGGACGTTTCGTCGGACGATACAAGGTCAACACCGATTCCAAACTATCAACAGGGAAAAACATCGAGTTTTATCCGAAAAACCACAAGAGAAACAAGGGATGGTGACTATACTATCGAAATCTAACAATCGTATGAGGCAAATCGGACTAGAAGGGTGAAAACCAAAACAAAACCCCAAAATCCCCAAAAGCTAGGTTTCTAATGAAATATACCTCGATTCGGACGGAAGGATATGATTACGATGATGATAAACCTTGCTTGAAGCACAACAATCGATCTAAGGAGGAACTTTATAGATTGAATAGCACAAATCGCTCCAAATCCCCCGAGAAGTTCACATCGCGGACAAGGGAAGGAAAAGAAGGTAAATGACGAATCTGAGGTCAACTCAGGATTTAAATGCCTGACAGAGCATTACGTACGCTAACATAAATTGTTAACGTACGCTAAGGTGTCTTACGTACGTAACGCCTTTGAGTTAACGTATGTAAGTGTATGGCAGAACATTCTGCCCGATTGGCTGAGGTCGATAGCGCACGCTACTCAAGACCGGTAACGTACGCTACACAAAACTTACGTACGTAACTCGAGACAGTTATCGTACGTAAGTGATAAGCAGAAACTGGGCAGAACACACTGTCCAAACATTGAAGGCCATAATGTACGTTACCACTAGGGCTTAACGTACATTATGCAGGTATCACTAGTGCACGCTGAAAACCATGCATAACGTGCGTTATGCATGCAGCAGTTCAATACTGCTAAACATCATTTTCTGCACAGGACGATACGAAAACGGAACGCAACACAAGGTCAAACCCAGAAGCGAAGACACGAGATATTCGCGACGACGAAGTTAAGTACTGAAAGATAATACACTCCCAACTACCGGGGAATCCAAAATACGACCAGGGGGATAAAATTCCCTCAAATTTTAGGAAATTACAAAATGGCCCAAACGTCCGAAAAATCACGATATGATGTCAGATTGAAAATACGAAACTCACAATACGAGCAACTCAACCATACGAACTCATGGAAAAAAATAACAAAATCGGACGAGTTTTACGAGAATCGAACGCACACGTGATAAAACATAGTTCAAGGCGAAAATACGTAAAAACATCACCGAAACTCGTCCAGATGGGAAAATTCTAAGAACAAAAGAGATTCAGAATTTCACAACATTAACAAGCGAGTCATCTGAAATGAACATACACCAAAAATAGAAATTATCAAAAATAGAAAGTACGGATATTACAACGGGTAAGGCGTAGCGTGCGCTATCGGGCTATAAGACAACCCACCGCCTTTGAAAGGTGGTGCAGAACTCTCTGGACTGGTCGCGCTAGCGTGCGCTACCCGTAAGGGTTAGCGTACGCTATCTGTTATTTTTCCGAGTTAAGTCGAGAACCCACTGCATGCACCGACCTGCCATAATGACGTGCACTACCATGGCCAACCAACGTGCGTTACCAATACATGATTAGTGCGCGCTAGCAACACAGTCTAGCGTGTGCTAACTGCTGTTTCTCAATATCATCACTATGGAGTTAGTCAGAACGAACACCTCCTGACAAGCACATAATTAGACAATCATTAACAACCACCATACCAATTTCAAACTCCAATATACATACAGTTCCAGACACCAAACAGTACGATATGGAACTTTCCAAAACCATCTCTCAACAGAATATGATCATTAACAAGATACATTATTAAAAAAGCACGCAGATGTTATACCTTCGCGACCTCTTTTCGACATTTTTGCAGGATTTTCTGCTCTTCTATCGCCTACCACCACAGTATCTCTAAGATCTGGCTCATAAGATTTGCAAGATTTGGAGCGGGACTTTAGGGTCCAGAGAGAGAGAGAGATTCGATTGCTTCAAATTTAGGCTTAAGATTTGCAAGATCTGAAGACTTCGATCGTTTCAAATTTAGGCTTCACAGGGACGAGAGTCGCATCTCCGGTGAGTTTAAACTCATCGGCAGCCTCCTTTGTGACGACAGCGATTCTCCCGGCGGTCTTCGGGAGGATTGGGATGGCTCCAGGGATGAAAGCTGCTGGTTGGGGAAGAACGGGAAAGCTGCAACTGCAGCAGGCCGGAGTTGTGACTTGACGGTGGCGCGGCGCGATGATTCAATGTCGCCGGAGTTACCAAAATTAGTAATAGAACAAGCAGAGGAAGAAGGAAAAAAAAGAATGGCGACTGGGGGAGGTTTTGGAGATAGATTGTAGAGAGAGAGAGGGCAAGAGTGATGAGTTATTAATATATGTATATATTTGTATATGTGTATGTGTTATTAATTATATATATGGATATTACAAACTATATGCATATACGTGTGTGTGTATATATATATATACACTTTATAATCCACGTAGGTTAGGAAATGGACACATAGGTTAGGGATTTGACACGTAGGAATGTTTATAGCCATGTAGGTATAAAATCAGCGTCTAATTAATTATTATAACGGAGACCAACGGAAAAGTCTAACTTTGCTTAAATTTGAAAGAAAAAGGACTTAGTTGGGATAAAAAAAAATAAAGGACTAAATCGTTATTTGAAATTAAGTTAAAGGACGTCATGAGCAGTTTAGCCTATATATATATATATACCAAAATCCATTCCAACAATAAACATCACATTCATTCAATATAACATCAACACACAATTTGCAAAATCCGTAACCGAGCAAGTCAAAGAAAACTTGCCTTAATCATCGTGTTTATAAAAAGCGTCTCTCACATGGTCCGACAATCCAAGATTTGAACCTTGACAGAATTTATATTCCAATATCAATGGTTGATTTACTATGAAAATTCTATTCGATACACCGGTATTATAATGCCGTCTATATATCTTGATCAAACATACCGAATAATATTCGATTTGTTGGGATTCTGGATACAATAACAAATACGCTATTTAGAGTATTACACCATAGAAATATTCAAATATGAATGGAATACCAAAAGGGTGTTTATAGAATCAAGAGTAGATATTTCTGGATAGTGCTGTACGCAAGGACTGACTTTGATCAGCAACTATAAATACTAGAAACATCTAAAAATTCGAAAATTTTAAAGAATTATATATTATTGAATTAGCTTTCCAATGGTTCAAACGGCGAGTTATTTTGATTTTTGACGAGAAAGTTATGATTGAAATAAGACAAGGGTATCAATCTTTTACGATGCAAATTACCGAAATGCTCTTAAAACCGACTTAAAAGGCTATAAATAACCCTTGGCTGATTTCTGGTGCATTCCAACACCTTCTCTCGACCTCACTTCGTCCCTAACCATAAAACTTCAGCATTGAACTCAAATTTGAGCCATGAGCATGTTTTTAACGTGGTAGAATCAAGATATCAAGTCCGTTTTAGAATAATCATCAATTTCTTGATTGAATCAAGGTATGTGGTTTGAAGTTCTTCAAGTTCTTTCAAATGATTTTTATTAGTTCTTATTTCTAGGATGGTTCTTAGATGTTCTTGGGTTCTTAGATATTCTTGAGTGGTTTTCATCGATTCTAGCGGGGTAGAGATCGAATTGTTCAATCATATCATTTCTTATACACAAAATGCCCGCAAGGTGTTCGATAAAAATCCTCTTAGAGTATGGTTTCGGATTTCAATTGTTATCTTGATTAGAATCAGTATCTCTTATATGAACCTTTCTATATTGCTCATCTTAGGTTCGAAAATTAGGTTTGATAGCCTCCTGTCCGAGTTTTACCGAACTAGTTAAACCGTCGAATTCCGGGCGACTATTTGATTATATTTATGTATTATCTTGCAATTTAAAGTGTATAAATGTGTATTTGGAATTGAATTGTTTGTATTCGGAATTTCACTAATGGCTGTTGATATTTTGAAATATTTTTGGGAATATTTTCGAAATGAATTAATGAGCTCTCGGGTTCGAAAGATAATAATTACGAACGATGTTTAAAAAGGATTTTCAAAAGATTTTTCGAAAAGAAACTGGAAATGGTTCTTTAAAAATATTAAGGGCTGATTTTTCTAAATTTATATCGAGATGATGACATTTCATAAATATTTTGTTGAAAATGATTTGGAGATATTACTTCCGATTGTGATTGAA
Source organism: Orobanche coerulescens (assembly GCA_033398695.1). Lineage (NCBI taxonomy): Eukaryota > Viridiplantae > Streptophyta > Magnoliopsida > Lamiales > Orobanchaceae > Orobanche > Orobanche coerulescens. The sequence goes on along the minus strand of CM065801.1, from coordinate 52,036,096 downwards.
AAGCATAGTTATCACGTTTGATGATTTGATAATGGCGTCGTCAAAGTATGTGGCAACGGATTGTGAAATGTGAAATGACATGGTTTGTGATATCGTGTGCGTGTGTTGCTGTTCTTCCACCCGGGGATGGTCCGACTGGGCCTATGGGGTCAATACTAATGGGTACGGCTGCGGAAGTGGTTTCCCTCCTGAGGATGGTTCGATGGGGCCTCTGGGGGCCGATACTAATAGGTACGGCCGCGGGTTACCAAGTGTGATTTTTCGTGATGATGATATGTGATGACATGGTTTCTCGATGATGATGTTTTGATGATATACATATTATTCCGGAATAATGACGTGGATTTTGTGGCCGCTGTCACGATACTGTTGAGACGTTGGTAAATGATGATTCCTATTTTCTCTGGTATTTTTACTGTACTCGGCCCTATGTTTATTATTATTGCATGTTATATATACTCATGCATCAAATACTCGTACTGGCTATTTGCTGACCCCTTCGGGGGTGGATACATTTTTGTGTATTCAGGTACATGTCTTAATGGCTAGGCAGCACAGGGCAGACACTAGCTTGGTGGGCAGCAGTGATATCATGTACCGTTTTGAGTCTATGGTCATCGGTTGTTAAATGACGTCGTGTTTTGTTTTGTTTTCGCCCGAGTACCATCGTATCATGTGCATAGTATGTTGTTCAGTTGTTTTGGTGATGTTGTTGTATCAGTCGCGGTTCCCCGGAACAGTGTATCGTTTGGTGTTGTGGTACATATGGTTCAAAGTCGAGTAGTGTTAATGTGTATAAATGTTTTGGTTTTAAATTGTAAAAAAAGTGTGGTTTTATATCGGTCTAAACCTGGTAGGTTCTCCAAAAGAATCTACGGTGCTGTAATATCTCCGTAAATCATGGGGGTGTTACAGAATATGGTATCAAGGCTTAGGTTTATGGATACCTAGGTTGTTGGTGTTTTGGGTCTGTTAAAGGCGATTCGGTCATCTATTTATGATGTAACTAGTTTGCTTCCACCTCGTGCTGTCTGCGCTGTAAGTCTCTCTGATCCTTAATTTCTTTTTCTAAACCTGTTTTACCTCCTTGCTGAGCGTGTCTGAACTTCGCATAGAGATAAGAGATCTCTTATGAACTGTATTCTATTGGAGTCGTGCCCATTGATTTCTAATTCTATTAAGAGACCTGCGAGAAACCAGGGTAACCTGTTTGTACTTCTTCGAACTGTGTCCATTATTTTTATTTTCCTTATACGTTTGAGGAACTTGTGCATACTGGCGTATGGAGTTGGTAAGTCTCTCGAATGTAAGTCCTTTCATATGTGTGTTGTGATTATGTTACGCTAATTGGGTTAACCTTGATCGAGGGGAAGGAACTTATTTGTGGCATTATTTCTTTAAAAATAAATGCGTGTAAGTGTAAAGTCCGGGTGATAATGATTATGTTGAGTATTTTTGAAAATCGGGTACATTATCGATTTCCATATTTCATAGAAATAAATTCTTAAGTATTAATTTTATTCGCTGCACGAACGTTTTAAAGTTGTGTTTCGAAATTTTGAAACATTATGGAATCCTACGATTTAAAAATCGTCATATCAAACGGTCACGTATTTTGGTGAAAAATCTTTTCGATCAAACATTTGATAGAAGGAAAGATTTTAAAGTTTTAGTATTTAAATCTCAAATTAAATTCTTGAAATATTTCAAATTAGTCATGATATCTCTAAAATTTTAAAAACATAAATTGTTTTATGCATTATTCGAAAACAATTTTAAAATCGACGTATGAAATAAAAACTTCCTCTTCTGATAAAAGAACAATATTTATGAATTTTGTGCGAAATGTAACTCGCCCTCTCATTTTCAAAAGATTTGTTTCGTAGAGTACATGTAGAATATTGTCGTCCTTGTAGGAGGACTAGAAATTGGATTTCAAAATATTTTGCACGCTACGAGCTTTAGTTTTTCTGCGGCTCGTATAGTGTCGTTTTCAGATATAATAAGAACACTCGAATTCATACATAGTACGCATGCTTCCCGAATTCTTTGTCATTTCTGTGTTGCTTATTTTGGACATTCAGGGATGTTGACCGAACCCTGTGTGGATAACGGTGGTGTTATTATGCGATTGTTTATTTAGTTGTGCTGAGTAGTAATTATATGTATTAGTATGTCGAATCTTAACGGATGTGGATGTGATGATGGTTGTGGAAGCGGTGATGCGATTCGTACAACAACCATTCGTGCTACCGTGTAGGAGTACCGAGATTAGACGATGTCTTATGAAGTCTTCTCAATGGCTGAGCCTTCGAGCAACGTGAATTGGCCGAGGACATCTGGGAAATTCTCGGGCGGCAAAGGAACTAAGGTTCCCAAACCCCCGCGCCTTTCGAACGCATCATCCTCGCGATTAGGTACGGATGCTGGGAATTCCAGGGTGGCATTGTTGCCTACCGATAAGACGGGGAAGTGCTTCAACTGCAAAGTTCAGAGGCATGTTCGTACTAATTGTCCCTCTCCACCATTGACTTGTTACCAATACGGGTGTGAAGGTCATCGGATACGGTATTGTGTGATAGTATCCAGTGGAGCAAAACAAATGACCGGAGGGTGTCTTGAACCCCTACTTCTTCTCCTATTGAAGAGCCTAACATTGTTGAGTGAAGATTTCATAATCATTGCCATTCCCGACCATCGTATCTCTGATTGTCCCTCATTTCATTGCTTTACGTTTCAAATTCTTGTTGTTCTAAGTTTCGGATTCGAAACTTCTTCTTGGTATACGTCGACTTGTTATTTTGAATAAAAACTCTTATGAGTATTAAAAATGGGGAAACTAATAATTTTATAATTTAATAAAAGGTGGATTTTGGCAAATTTAAGAAATATGGTTTCTGATAGTTCGTGAAATTTAAAGGTCCATGATATGGATATATATTCTAAAGTGGTTTTAAGGTTTTTGAGAAATAAAATTTTGTCGGTGGTTTACACAAGGCGCTAGAATTTTATCAAACTAGTTTATTATTGAGATTTTTGAAATATAAGACCAAGAGATCTTGATAAATTCTTTCAGCAAGTTTGGGTATGTTGAGAATTATTTAGACCTTTTAATTGGCGTGTTCGAATATTTTAAGGGAGATATGTATCTTCAAGCGAAGATACCTTGTGTTACACGAGCTGGTAATTTATTACAGTCGCATGATGCACGACAAGTGGCCTAATAGCTGTCGTAGAGATGATACCTCTTGAGTATTATTTGGTATAGTGGTGACTCAATATTCATGATTTGAGCATTATGCATATTAGGCGAGATTGATAAGCAGTTTTCGCAATAGTGAGATGAGCAATAGGACGAGCATGTGCATGAATTGATTTCGAATTATATATTTAGTACCTCAAGTTTTCTAATGTCATTTTGCATGAGCTTTATGAAAATTATTTTCCCTAATTTTTGTAATATCCGGATTTATTACGGTGTATTTCATCTGTATTCAAACCCTGTATTATTCGGATTGGTGGTTTTGATTATTGGAGTATGATATTTCGTGCATTAATATCATTGTACATAAGTATAGTATCATGCAAAATTGCTCATGCAACCTCGTGATAGCGCACGCTAAGAATGTATCTTAACGCGCGCTATCGGGCCATTATTAGCGCACGCTATGAAGGTAGGAGTTGCGTGCGCTAAGGACTCAATTATTGAGCGGGACAGCTAGCACATGCGCCAACCGGGACATGGGTCCGGATAAGATTCCATGACGCACCTTGACAATTACAAGTCAACCATTATTAGCGCACGCTAAGGAATGCTTAGTAGCGTGCGCTAACTTGTTAACAATGCAGAATATTATAAATGGGACATCAACCGTTTTGGCTTTCATTTCTTTCGCCATTTATTCATCCTTGAGAGTTCAGAGAGCTGTAGTAATACTCCTATACACTTAGAACACATATTGTTGGTGTTTATACATTGGTTATCACATGGAAATGTTCATGGAAGTGGAATAGCACCTTGGAGTGGCATACAACCAACCGGAGTTGGATTCTACCTTACGGTTCAGTGATTTTCATCATTTTAAGGTATGTTCAATCTATCTCCAAACTTAGAGTTGGATTCTAACGATTTGGATGATCATGTTAACAAGATATGGGTTTTCATAGATGAATTATCCAAGTATATCATGTTTGGAATAGTGAGATGAATAAGCCTTAAATACTTTGATTATAATCATCATGATTCGAATATTAGTACACTAAATATGTGAAGAGAAGCTTCTATCATTGGTAAACCGAATCTAATAGATGATTTCACAGTAATCTTGGACTTGACTTTAACAATCATTATTGTTGGATAAATCTAAAGGATTGATCATGGAAAGATTTATCTAGTATAGATGGAACGTTTAAACAACTTCAGCATGATAATATTGATGGATATAAGGTGTTGATATCAACCGTTAAGCTTTTCGAATTGTCGTATGAAGATTTGAAGTCGGAATAGAATATGGTTTTATATTGGTATGCATATCCTTGAATCCAAAGTTGTCTTTATCCGTAAAATCATTCATAAGAGTATGAACTTGGTATTCATGGAAGTAACATGAATTATCACGAAAGATTTCATTGTTTCGATCATGGCAAGAACAGTTTACTGCTCAGCAGTAAACTGCCATGCAGAGATAGCGCACGCTATGCTATGCAGTTTAACGTGCGCTATTGAATACTAGTTAGCGTGCGCTACGTTTGATACGTAACGCACGCTAGACCATCAGACGAGTCAGTTGGCTGGTCAGTGAAGTACTGACCATGCATAGTTAGCGTACGCTAGTCTTTGTTGTTTGCGTGCGCTATCGGGCAGACTTAACGCACGCTACACAGAGTACTTAGCGTGCGCTAAGCAGTTCGGGCAGAATGCATTTTATGAACTTTTGGCCGTGAATCGAATTGTTAAACATTCGTACAACGTGAGATAAATCCTATATCATTTCTTTTGTTAAGGTTTGGTCTCGTTACGTGATTGATTGAGGAGGACGATCTTCGAGTGTTCATTTTCGTGGAAGTGTTGTTATTGTCTTCAAATCGAGGCAAGTACCTTAATTGTTTTATGTATTGTTGTTATACATATTGTCGTGCATGGATGTCGTTATTGTATGTCCACCTCGTGTTGGTCCGAAGGGATCATCAGGGGATCTATGCTAGCGTGCGCTGGATCATCGGACGGGTTTTTCCACCACGGGTTGGTCTGACGGGATCATCGTGGGTTCTAGGCAGTGAACGCTGGATCGATGGAATTACCATGTGTATGTATTGATATCATGTTGTGATTATCAGTTGTGTATGTTATGTTCGAGTTTCTCGTAGGAGAAGACTCGTTGGTATTTTGTCGTTTACGTTATTATTATTCTTCGTGAGATATGAATAATATGTTGTGGTACTTGTACTAGCATCGTTGTGCTAACCCCTTCGGGGGTGAACATTTTGTTTGTGTTCAGGATCCAGGAGAGCGGGGAAACAACTACTGGAACTGTATGACGACGAGGGTGCAGAGTGATGTCCCGACCGGGTTTATTTATCTGTTGTTTATTCGTTATTTTAATAAGTACTCGAGTACGAAGTCATTTGTGATGATTTGAATTTGGTAATGTATTATTGAGTTCTGTTGAACAATTGTACTATTTCTGTATTGGGTCAGAACTGTTGTACCGTAATTCCGTTATTTCCATTCGTTAGTACCTTTTAATGCCTGTTCAATTCTTCAGCCTTGTAAATCCTTATGTAAAGGATTTACGGCGCTGTAATATTCCTGAATATATCGGGGGTGTTACAATTTTGACTTGTAACAATGTATTTTTATGGTGAATGTACATCTTGTGAATTAAATGATTCAACCACTATATTTTAAAAAGGAATTTATATAAACGGACAAGTGACCCCATATTTTAAATGTCAAATTAGTTCCAAACATGTTTGTATACTATTGGGGAGTATTATATTTGGAACACATTTACCAAAGCCGTGTAAACACTTTTGAAAGTTAAAAAATTTTCTGTCAAAGTATCATCCTCTTTAAAAATATTTGGCCATTTAAAACTGAGAGCTTGTATGTCATTTTCAAAATTGGCCAGTGCATATATCTACCGCGTGTTTTTATGAGAATCATATAGCATTGTGATCTCAGTTTGTCGGACTTGTCGTGAGGGAATGTATTACCCATACTTTTCTTAGTAATTTCTGTGTTGGGCGACTTTACATTGTTAATGACTCGTTTGTGATCCTCTTGACAATCTAAACTACCTTGTCCTACTCAACTTACCGTCCTCTGAATGAATTTCGGAGCTGATTTTTTTTAATTCCATGGATTATTGTAATCTTCCCACATTTGAGTTGATCTTTGCAAACGTCATTCGAAACAATTGCTCCTACTAGTGCAATTAACATTCTTAGATGAGATATGATATTGGATATTGTTACTTAAGCTCGAAGCGTGGTTTTAGAACGGTTGAGCCATTTTGTGATTCTACTTAACTCTTGGAGCGTTTATCTTCAAACTCATACCCCTCCGCTTCGACTCATCGTGTTTATATGTGTGTTTATCGCCTCGACTCACGTACCAGATACTTGCTTAGTCAACTCATTCATTTCGAGGATTCTCGCGGTCGCGCAACGTTCATGAAGTTTTGGGGCTGAGCTAAGTAATTATTTTTCCTTGTTTGTTCTCCCGCTCTCTATTTTAAGTTTCGGGATGAAATTTATTTTAAGAGGGGTAGAATGTAATACCCTGGATTTTTACCCCTAAATAACTTTGAATCCTTGACCCATTTTTTTGTGGATTCTTTTGTCCGTTCGTTGAACTTACACAATCTTTCGTATTGTTCTATTATCCTTGTTACTCCATTTTATCACAACTCTATTATCAATAAATAATAGAATTTGCAATATCGTTATATGTTACTATTGTTACCGTATGTTGATAACGTTTCGGTATAATACTATGAGCGTGACCGGATCGTTTGATCAATCTAGAGATTTACAACTCTTATTTAGAGTATTACACCATAGAAATATTCAAATATGAATGGAGTACCAAAAGGGTGTTAATAGAATCAAGAGTAGATATTTCTGGATAGTGTTGTGCGCAAGAAGAGACTTTGATCAGTCACTATAAATTTTAGAAAAATCTAAAAATTCTAAAATTTTACAAAAGTATATATTATTGAATTAGATTTTCAATGGTTCAAATAGAGAGTTATTTGGAGTCCGGACGATCAATTTATGATTGAAATAAGACAAGGGTATCAATCTTCCACGATGCAAATTACCGAAGTGCCCTTAAAAAGGGCTATAAATAACCCTTGGCTGATTTCTGGTGCATTCCAGCACTTCTCTCGACCTCACTTTGTCCCTAACCATAATACTTCAGCCTTTAACTCAAATTTTAGCCATGATCATGTTTTAACGTGGTAGAATCAAGATATCAAGTCCGTTTTAGAAGAATCATCCATTTCTTGGTTGAATCAAGGTATGTGGTTTGGAGTTCTTCAAGTTCTTTCAAATGAGTTTTACTAGTTCTTTTTTCTGGGATGGTTCTTAGATGTTCTTAGATTCTTATATGTTCTTGAGTGGTTTTCATCTATTCTAGCGGGGTAGATATCGAATTCTTCAATCATATCATTTCTTATACACAAAATGCCCGCTAGGTGTTAGATAAAAATCTCCTTAGAGTATGGTTTCAGATTTCAATTATTATCTTGATTAGAATCAGTAGCTCTAATATTAACCTTGCTATATTGCTCATATTAGGTTCGAAAATTGGGTTTGATAGCCTCCTGTCCGAGTTTTACCGAACTAGTTAAACCGTCGAATTTCAGGCGAGTATTTGATTATGTTTATGTATTATCTTGCAATTTAAAGTGTATAAATGTATTTTTGGAATTGAATTGTTTGTATTCTGAATTTGACTAATGGTTATTGATATTTTGAAATATTTTTGGGAATATTTTCCAAACGAATTAATGAGTTCTTGGGTTATAATAATTACGAATGTTGAAAAAGGATTTTCAAAAGATTTTTCAAAAAGAAACTGGCAATGGTTCTTTAAAAATATTATGGGCTGATTTTCCTAAATTTATATCTAGATGATGACATTTCATAAATATTTTGTTGAAAATGATTTAGAGATATTACTTCCGATTGTGATTGAAAAGCATAGTTATCACGTTTGATGACATGATAATGGCGTCGTCAAAGTATGTGGAAACTGATTGTGAAATGTGAAATGACATGATTTGTGATATCGTGTGCTTGTGTTGTTGTTCTTCCACCCAGGGATGGTCCGACGGGGCCTCTGGGGGCCGATATTAATAGACACGGCCGCGGAAGTGGTTTCCCACCCAGGGATGGCTCGATGGGGCCTCTGGGGGCCGATACTAATGGGTACGGCGGCGGGTTACCAAGTGTGTTTTTTCGTGATGATGATATGTGATGACATGGTTTCTCGATGATGATGTTTTGATGATATACGTATTATTCCGGAATAATGACGTGGATTTTGTGGCCGCTGTCACGATACTATTGAGACGTTGGTAAATGATGGTTCTGATGTTTATTATTATTACACGTTATACATACTCATGCATGAAATACTCGTACCGGATATTTGCTAACCACTTCGGGGGTGGATACATTTTTGTATATTCATGTACAGGTCTTAATGGCGAGGCAGCATAGGACGGACACGAGCTTGGTAGGCAGCAGTGATATCATGTACCATTTTGGGTCTATGGTCATCGGTGTAATATCTGACAGTAATTCCTTATCTACTGTTGTATTATTCGGATAATTTAAGTATCGTTGTAATCATATTACATTTAGTTAATGTTTATTGATGTCGGGATATTTCAGAATAGACTTGATTATAACTGTCATTCGCATTATGATTGATTTCTTGGCGTTGTATAGATTGTTACATTTTTGGGCTAGGTTTTCTGTGTTTAACGTACGCTAAGGATTTAACTTAATGTACGCTAATTCTTTGGCTTTACGTACGTAATGGAATTCCGGTTACGTACGTAATGCTTGGAATCTTATCCGATCTCAACTTTCGGCTTGGGGGGCTGGACATGATCCAGATATTTAGCCCTTTCGAGGCAGCCAAGTTGACGTACATTACGTACGTAATGCTGAGGATGTAACATATGTAACGAGGTTGGTATTTTGAGGCAGTAGCCTCTGGAGGCAGATTACGTATGTAACATTTTAGGTGTAACACGTAAAGGGATTAACGTACGTTATCTTCATGCGATAACGTATGTAACGAACTGTGCAGTTTATAAAAAGACATCTTGTGTCTTTCATTTGCATATCCCAACTTCGATTTTTCTCTCCAACTATCGTCCCCCTGCCTCCCTATACCGACTTTACTCCCTTCCAACTTGTATTTGAGCCTTGCATCTTGGATTGGAGCTTGTTGATTGGAAGTTCAGAGGTGTTCTTGAAGCTTGGAGTGTGTTCTTGTAGTTTTGGTGGTTGTTCTTTGTTTCTGAAGGTATGTTGTGCGATTCTAATCTATATTTTCGTAGTTATGATGTTTGTGATATGGTATACTACACCTAGTATCGAATTAATCAAGTAAAACATGTTTGTAGTTAAGCTTTTTAACACTTATTGATGAATATGGTAATTAAAGGTTTGGAATGAAGATGTTCTTGGTGTTTTAAATGGTAATGATCATGTTTAAAAGAATCATACTCGTCTTGCTGGATTATTAACATCATTAGGACAATATTAATCATTAGCTTCATCGTAGTTAAGTTAATCGATGAAATTGTTGACATAAAATGTATTAGAATGCCATATTAAGAACTTGATGAATGTTAGAGATTAGGGTTATGTTCTTGAACCTAAAAACTTTAACTTCATTTCTGTTTTGGCTTAGCAAAGCCTTTAAAAGATGATAAAAGATATTGATGAATACAACTATAACTCTTATATATTCACGATAATCGGTTGTGTTGATACCTTAGGTATGTGTTGATCACCATATTAATAAGTTGATAATGTTCTTAGGAAGATATTATTGATTATTGATGATAATGTTAGTACTCAACGATCCTTGTGTAATAAAGGATGTAGATGTTAAAGAACTTGGTTAATCCGATTGTTAATGGCGAATCGAAGGTGTTTAATGAATAAGCTTATTCATAGCAATAACAAAAGTATTCAAGAGGATATTGTAGTATAGTAATCTGATTGTTAAAGCTGAATTAGAGGTATTTAATTTCACCAATAGTTGATAGAATGTTCATTGAAATAGAATTAATTGAACGAGTAGGTCTCGGGTGTCGTTTCCTACGAATTGATATCAATATTGTGTGAATTGTATTATTGAGTGAATTACGTTTCATTCAAGGTTGCTTGTTCGATTGACTATTTAATCGAGGATACCGTCTGTTTGATTATTTGGAGAAGGACTATCTTTCACCTACGGAATTGAGACAAGTTACCTTACTTGGTTATAATGATGATTGAATTCTTGTGATGGTTTTACGTTTCGTGTATATGAAACTTATGAATCTGTGATTCGTAACTTGATATTGTTCTTGATGATGTTTCCATTTTTCATCATGGGATTGCATTCCCAAGTTCATCACATTTGAATCGTTGATCTCGTTGATTCTTATTGCCACTTCGGTGAGTTTCTTGATCCTTTATCGGATATATGATTTATTGAATTTGTTGTCATGTTGTATCATGACATATCTGGAATCATATCTACGTGCCGATTGGTTATTGTGTATGATTTTTAGCCAGGTACATATATAGTCATACGTGGATGTTTCCGTATTGGACTATGCACATGAGAGGTAGTTCGTGAGGCTAATTAGGTACATTGTCACACGTATATTATGGATTCCGTATACGGGGTGGACATGTGCATGAACACATTTCCAGATCGGGCGTACTTTGATGTACATCTTGGGCCATATTTTTTGTTCGTTCATAGTCTATGTATGATTGGATATGTTCGACGGTTTGTGACTGATTGTTCATACGCCCGAGGGTATGTTCAATAGTCGGGACGTTTTCTTTTAGATCTAGTATATATGAATTGTATAATATCTGGAGAATCATTAATCATGTATACCTGACCCTGTAGTTTAGGTGAAATACTTGTGTTGTATTTTAAGTCAAGGCAAAGGCAAGGCACAGGAAGAGCATGGTGATGGCAAAGGGTTTGAAGAATACTAGTTCGGGGGGCCCAAATCTTTTGTTGTCCGGTTATGCTTGAAAACCGTGTAATGTTATTTTCTGCTTCATTTAAATTATTGACCGATTGTATTGTTATTTGAAGTATATTCCATCTCCATATGGTTTATACTTCTATTTGGATCCTGTGTATGTTAAGGCCATTGGCCATACTATTTATAAACTCCTAGTCGGAGTAATGACTATTTATTGTGGTTCGATATCACAAGGTAATATATATTTAATCTATATTTTGGTATTACCTGGTGGGTCCCATTGTAGGGTCCACGGCACTGTAATAGCCGCCTTTTGGGGTGTTACAGAAGATGGTATTGGAGAGTCGTTTTCTCTTGAAGAGTCGTTGTGAAATAAACTAGTATCAAGAGACCTTCGTGTCACGTGTGACCTGTGCAAGCGCCTGACCCTACGAGCCAAATACGGTTTGTACTTTATGAGCCATGATTTAATTACTGGCGTGATATTGGTATCGAAATGGATCTCTTTGTTGATCTTGATATTTCGAGGATCTGTGGTAGGATTTATCTAATTGCTATTTCGAGGTAAATTCTGGATTGATTATGTGATTGAAATGTTCGACTCAATGTCGATATGATATTCTATTTGGCACTCATAGTGTCAATAATTCATTATGAACTGTTTTCTTGAATATGTAGTTCCTTGTTGCTATTAACTTAGCATGAATCTTGATTGGTCATAAAGACGGACATGAACTATGCTTATGGTTATTATTATTGTTTTATTCTTTCAGTATGGAAAGAAATCTGAGAGGTCGTGGCAGATGGGGACGAGGCCGCAGAAGGGTCCGAATCCCGAGAACACGAGCCAACACGCGTTCGAATGTAGAGCAGAGTTCCGCAGGCAGTGATTCGCCTCCTAGGGACCAATCACACCACACTGGACACAAGAATGCGCGTGTCGATCCTTACGTTGTTATGCAGGGCATGATGGCTCAGATGGCCCAGATGGGTCAATTGATGGAAGCTATGCAGAGAGCTACTACTGACCAGCAATAGGGGCCTCGTCCACCACCTCATGTACACGGCGAATCTGTGAGTCGGATCATCAGCGACATCTCTCGCCAGCGACCCCCGAATTTTGAAGGCTCCTATGAGCCTGCTGATATTGTATATTGGATTGAACACTTTGAGAAATTATTCGAGATGGTGGACTGCCCATAAGAGAACTGCGTCTCCATAGCATCTTACTATCTTAGCAAGGGCACCCACACCTGGTGGCTTTCGGTGAGGCCAGTTGATAGTGTATATACTTGGGAGGAATTTAAAAACCTCATGTTAGACCGTTACTATCCAGGTAGACTCCATGTGGCCAAGCTGTTAGAATTGCTGAACCCAGACCCGTTTGAAGACGATGATGTACTATATATTGCCGAGAAATTTCAGGCACTTCTTCCTTTCGCCTCGTCGATTGTCCGAATGGAGGCCGATAAGATCAAATATTTCCTCAAGAGGCTTAAACCTCGAATGAGAATGCAGTTATTGAATTACCACTGTACGACCCTACCGGAGTTCATCGAGAAAGCTCTGGAATACGAACTTACTACGAAGGAGATTTCCAAGAAGCAACCACAGTCCAACAACAAGAGATCCAGGAACCAGAACCAGACTGACAGTAACCGGGGGACATCCAGGAAACCCCAGTCGGTACCAAATCCTTCTGAACGACCACCCATGACGTCGAAGCCGGACGGATTGCACTCTCGAGCAATCAGCTCATCTGTTGTTTGCTATAACTGTGGGGACCAGGGGCACATCAGCTCCAAATGCCCGAAGCCGGCCGTCGCATGCCATACTTGTGGGAAGAATGGGCATCGTGCTTGTTATTGCAGTAATGGACTGGGACGTTCTCCATTAGCATCTCATGCTCCAGTTCAATCTTCTTTCCAGGACCGTGTACCTCCGTTCGCTTCTTATCAGACTACCGGGGCAAACAGAGGGATGGGCTGTGGAAATTAAGCTGGTACAACTGGTATCGGAGCTGCAAAACCCAGAGTCTACGAAATGAAGAAGGCCGACGATCCCGAGGCTAGCATGATTGCAGGTATACTTGAGATCCACTCTCAGCCCAGTTGTGTTCTTTTTTATACGGGTGCTTCACACTCCTTTATATATGCTTCTTGTTTAAGTTGTTTGCCATTAGACCATGTTATCGATTGTGAGCCTTATGTGATTGGTCTACCCGGTGGTAGAAGAATTATTGGGAATCGTGAAGTCCAGGACTGTCCGATTCGTATGAGCGACCGTGAGTGGTTGTCCTATTTGATTGTAGTCGATACCTAAGGATGATATAATCTTAGGTATCGATTGGATGGATCGTCGTGATGCCATAATTAGTGTCCGCAAGCAGATGGTGACCGTCACTTTTGATGATGGTTTCGAGTGTATTTTTCGGGGTGATAATCCCAGCCGTTTCGGAAGAGTAATCGGCGCGATGAATGCAGCAAAACTGCTTAATCAATGGTGTATTGGTTATTGGTGTTACATGACCAAAATAGCGTATCGACCAGTTGAATTGGCCGATATTCCGGTAGTCCGAGACTACCCAGATGTATTTCCAGATGAGTTGCCAGGCTTACCTCCACATCGAGAGGTAGAGTTTACTATTGAGTTAGAGCCAGGTACGTCCCCGCTTCGAAAGCACCATGTCGTATGGCTCTGACTGAGATGCAGAAGTTGAAGAACCAAATTGAGGAGTTAACTGAGAAGGGCTATATTCAACCTAGTGCGTCCTCTTAAAGAGCACCAGTGATATTTGTACCGAAGAAAGATGGATCTCTGCGATTGTGTATTGACTATCGTGAGTTGAACAGGGTAACCATCAAGAACAAATATCCATTACCCCGTATTGATGATTTATTGGATCAGCTTCAGGGAGCTTCTGTGTTTTCTAAGATCGACTTGAGGTCCGGTTATCATCAGTTAAGGATTCGAGAGTCCGACATATCGAAGACAGCTTTTCGTACTCGCTACGGGCATTAAGAGTTCGTGGTAATGCCATTTGGACTGACTAATGCACCGGCGGCATTCATGGAGTTGATGAATCGAATTTCCATTAATTATCTGGATCATTTTGTAGTCATTTTTATTGACGACGTTCTGATTTACTCTCGTGACCATGAAGAGCATGAGGGTCATCTCCATCAGGTTCTCGAAGTGTTGAGGCAAGATGAGCTTTATGGGAAGTTTTCCAAATGTGAGTTCTGGATGCCTGAGGTTATTTTTCTCGGGCATGTGATATCAGCTGAAGGGGTGAAAGTAGACCCACAGAATACAGAAGCTATCCGAGACTGGCTACCTCCGAAGAACGTGAAGGATGTTCACAGTTTCCTGGTTCTAACAGGTTATTACCGACGGTTTGTGGAAGGTTTTTCCAAGATTGCTCAACCAATGACTAACCTATTGAGGAAGGATAAGAAGTATTTGTGGTCATAGGCATGTCAGCAAAGTTTTGATGAACTCAAGAGTCAATTGATTTCAGTACCTGTTTTGGTTCTACCAAAAGGAACGAAAGGATTCATGGTGTATAGTGACGCGTCGAGACAGGGCCTTGGATGTGTGTCGATGCAGGAGGGGAAAGTGATTGCCTATGCATCGAGACAGTTGAGACCCTATGAAGTTAACTATCCGACCCATGACTTGGAACTAGCAGCCATGGTATTTGCTTTGAAGATCTGGCGTCACTATTTGTATGGAGTTACCTGTCAGATATTTACTGATCACAAGAGCCTGAAGTACATTTTTACTCAGAAGGAGTTGAACATAAGGCAGAGAAGGTGGCTAGAACTAATCAAAGACTATAATATCGAGATCCTTTATCATTTGGGCAAAGCAAATGTGGTTGCCGATGCCTTGAGTCGTAAGATAGTACAAGAGCAGATGCTTGCCCACTTGACAGTTCAGAGAGAATTGCAGTTAGAGTTTGTGAGGCCGGAAATTGAAGTCTGGTTACAGCGTATTTATGGACAACTCTGCACACTCGAGATTTCATCATCCCTTGATGATATAATCAGATCAAAGCAGGTTACGGACCCATTCTTATCTCGAGTTTGGGATGAAGTAACTCAAGAGAAAGACCCTGGATTTGTGATCCACGAGGATGGATTGATATGCTTCAGGAATCGAGTTTATGTACCCGCAGATGAAGAGTTGAGGAACTCTATCCTAAGAGAGGCTCATGCTACCCCGTACTCCATTCACCCGGGGTCTAGCAAGATGTATAAGGATTTGAAGCAATGTTATTAGTGGGGGAATATGTAACGTGAAGTTGCAGAGTTCGTTTCGAGATGTTTAACCTATCAGCAGGTTAAGATTGAGCACCAGCGACCCGCAGGAATGCTTAAATTCAACGAGGGATGAATACGATATGGGTGATTGTGGATCGTCTGACCAAATCAGCCCACTTTTTGGGGATTAAATACACATGGGGACCCGAGAGATTGTCCCAGTTGTATATTAAAGAGATTGTAAGGTTACATGGTATCCCCAAGAGTATTGTATCGGATCGTGACGGGCGATTCGTGTCACATTTCTGGAAAGCAGTTCATCGTGCGATGGGTACGCAGTTGAACTTCAGTACGGCATTTCATCCGCAGACTGATGGTCAGTCTGAAAGGACTATCCAAACTCTAGAGGATATGTTGAGGGCGTGCGCTCTTGATTGGAAGGACGATTGGGAAGCCCAACTGCCTTTGATGGAATTCACTTACAATAATAGTTGGCACGCTTCGATTCAGATGGCACCTTATGAAGCATTGTATGGCCGTCATTGTAGGTACCCTTTGTGTTGGGACGACCTGTCTGAATCTCTGGGTATGGAACCTAATATGTTGTTAGCAGGCCGTGAGAAGATCGCCCTGATTAGGAGTCGCTGATTAACGTCTCAAAGCCGACAGAAGTCTTACGCAGACAACCGTCGATGACCGCTTTAGTTCGAGGTTGGCGACCATGTGCTAATGAAGGTGTCTCCTACCCCAGGTGTTTTTCGTTTTGGGAAGAGAGGCAAGCTGAGCCCGATGTACATTGGGCCGTTTGAGATTTTAGAGCGAGTTGGTGATATGGCCTATCGATTGGCTTTGCCACCGGCTTTAAGTTGAATTCATAACGTGTTTCATGTCTCCCAGTTGAGGAAGTATGTTACTGATCCGAGTCATATACTTCAGTTCGATGAGATCGAGATAGCGGAGGATTATTCGTACGAGGAGCATCCCGTACAGATACTCGAGAAAAGGATCAAACAGTTACGGAACAAGACGATTCCCCTGCTGAAGGTTCAGTGGTCACGACACGGAGTCGAGGAGTCTAAGTGGGAGACGGAGAGTAGCATGCGAGAGAGGTATCCCGAGTTATTTACCCCTTAGTTTCGAGGATGAAACTCCTTTTAAGGGGGGAGTATGCAATATCCGACAGTAATTCCTTATCTATTGTTGCATTATTCGGATAATTTGAGTATCGTTGTAATTATAACTGTCATTCACATTATGGTTTATTTCTTGACGTTGTGTAGATTGTTACATTTTTTGCCTAGGTTTTCTGTGTTTAACGTACGCTAAGGATTTAACTTAACGTACGCTAATTCATTGGATTTACGTACGTAATGGAATTTCGGTTACATACGTAACGCTTGGAATCTTATCCGATCTCAACTTTCAGCGTGGGGGCCGGACATGATCCGGATATTTGGCCCTTTTGAGGGAGATAAGTTGACGTACATTACGTACGTAATGGTGAGGCTGTAACGTACGTAACGAGGTTGGTATTTTGAGGCAGTAGCCTCTGGAGGCAAATTACGTACGTAACATTTTAGGTGTAGCGTACTGTGCAGTTTATAAAAAGACAGCTTGTGTCTTTCATTTGCACGTCCCCACTTTGATTTTTCTCTCCAACTATCGCCCCCTGCCTCCCTAGACCGAGTTTACTCCCTTCCAACTTGTATTTTAGCCTTGCATCTTGGATTGGAGCTTGTTGATTGGAAGTTTAGAGGTGTTCTTGAAGCTTTGGAGTGTGTTCTTGTAGTTTTGGTGGTTGTTCTTCATTTTTGAAGGTATGTTGTGCGATTCTACTCTATATTTTCGTAGTTATGATGTTAGTGATATGGTATACTACACCTAGTGCCGAATTAATCAAGTAAAACATGCTTGTAGTTAAGCTTTTTAACACTTATTGATGAATATGGTAATTAAAGGTTTGGAATGAAGATGTTCTTGATATTTTAAATGGTAATGATCATGTTTATAAGAATCATACTCATCTTGCTAGATTATTAAGATCATTAGGACAATAATAATCATTAGCTTCATCGTAGTTAAGTTAATCGATGGAATTTTTGACATAAAATGTATTAGAACACCATGTTAAGAACTTGATGAATGTTAGAGATTAGGGTGATGTTCTTGAACCTAAAAACTATAACTTCATTTCCGTTTTGGCTTAGCAAAGTCTTTGAAAGATGATAAAAGATATTGATGAATACAACTATAACTCTTATATATTCACGATAATCGGTTGTGTTGATACCTTAGGTATGTGTTGATCACCATATTAATAAGTTGATAATGTTCTTAGGAATATATTACTGATTATTGATGATAATGTTAGTTCTCAACAATCCTTGTGTAATAAAGGACGTATACGTTAAAGAACTTGGTTAATCCGATTGTTAATGGCGAATCGAAGGTGTTTAATGAATAAGCTTGTTTATAGTAATAACAAAAGTATTCAAGAGGATATTTTAGTATAGTAATCTGATTGTTAAAGCCGAATCAGAGGTATTTAATTTCACCAATAGTTGATAGAATGTTCATTGAAATAGAATTAATTGAACGAGTAGGTCTCGGGTGTCGTTTCCTACGAATCAATATCAATATTATGTGAATGTATTATTTAATGAATTACGTTTCATTCAAGGTTGCTTGTTCGATTGAGTATTTAATCGAGGATACCGTCCGTTTGATCATTTGTAGAATGACTATCTTTCACCTACGAAATTGAGGCAAGTTACCTTTCTTGGTTATAATGATGATTGAATTCTTGTGATGGTTATACGTTTCGTGTATATGAAACACTTATGAATCTGTGATTTGTAATTTGATATTGTTCTTGATGATGTTATCGTTTTTCATCGTGGGATTGCATTCCCAAGTTCATCACCTTTGAATCGTTGATCTCGTTGATCCTTATTGTCACTTCGGTGAGTTTCTTGATCCTTTAGCGGATATATGATTTATTGAATTCGTTGTCATGTTGTATCATGACATATCTGGAATCATATCTGCGTGCCGATTGGTTATTGTGTAGGATATTTAGCCAGGCACATATATAGTCATACGTGGATGTTTCCGTATTGGAGTGTGCATACGAGACGTAGTTCGTGAGGCTAATTAGGTACATTGTCACACGTATATTCTGGATTCCGTATACAGGGTGGACATGTGCACGGACACATTTCTGAATTGGGCGTACTGTGATGTCCATCTTGAGCCATATTGTTTGGTCGTTCATAGTCCATGTATGATTGGATATGTTCGACGGTCTGTGTATAATGTATAGTGTCTGAAGAATCATTTATCATGTATATCTGACCCTGTGGTTTGGGCGAAATATTTGTGTTGTATTTAGGTCGAGGCAAAGGCAAGGCATGGTAAGAGCATGGTGATGGCGAAGGGTTCGATGGATACTAGTTCGGGGGGCCCAAATCTTTTGTTGTCCGGTTATTCTTGAAACCGTGTAATGTTATTTTCTGCTTCATTTAAATTATTGACCGATTGTATTGTTATTTGAAGTATATTCCATCTCCATATGGTTTATACTTGTATTTGGATCATGTATATGTTAAGGCCATTGGCCATACTATTTATAAACTCCTAATCGGAGTAATGACTATTTATTATGGTTCGGTATGACAAGGTAATATATATTTAATCTATATTTTGGTATTGCTTTGTGGATCCCAGTGTGGGGTCCACGGCACTGTAATAGCCTTTTGGGGTGTTACAATCGGTTGTTAAATGAAGTCGTGTTTTGTTTTGTACTCGCGCGAGTACCATCGTGTCATATGCATGGTATGTTGTTCAGTTGTTTTGTTGATGATGTTGTATCAGTCGTGGTTCCCCGGAACAGTGTATCGTTTGGTGTTGTGATGCATATGGTTTAAAGTTGAGTATTGTTAATGTGTATGAATGTCTTGGTTTTAAATTGTAAAAACAAAATATGGTTTTATGTCGGTCTAAGCGTGGTAGGTTATCCAAAAGAATCTACGTCGCTGTAATATCTCCGTATATCACGGGGGTGTTACATTTTACAAAGCGCGCCACCAACTCATAGCCACCTACCATCTTGTGCCTATAAATAGGCATTGATTCAACTGGAGAAGTACAAACAGAAAAGGAGTGCAAAGAGCACATAGTTGAGTGTGAGAGTTGCTTCTCCTATTGTAATTCTAGTTTATAGAAGAACCTTCCAACCGCAACAACTCTTTCCCCATTCTATTTTATCACATACCGCTTCTCACCATTATCTTTCATTTAGAAGAAAAATGGCTTCATCACCTTTATATAACATCCAGTCAGCATCCGTCTTTGCAAGAGCCACTCTTGGGAAAGATGTTCGCTTCTGTAAAACAGCTGACAATCTCGGAGAGTTATTGGCCGCACGGAAAATCAGCATAATATACGGTGGAAGAAGTTTAGGTTTAAAGGGTTGTGTGGTAGCATCTGCCTCTATGGGCGATGCAAAGATTCTAAGGGTGATATTGAAATCCATGGCAGATAAGCCACTCATTGGTCCAACCTTATCGAAACGAGCTCAGAGTATTATCAATGCATGACGGAATCATGAGCATAGTCAATAATGCTGATGCATTCATCATCCTTATAGTAGGTTTTAACACATTAGAGGATCTATTCTAAATGATATCGTGGGCACAACTAAGTGATCTCCATAAATCAGTGGGAATACTCAACGTCGACGACTTGTTTGATGGCGTCCTCACTTTCCTGGATTCTCTGGGGGAAAAAGGTTTTTGCATCTCCACCGTCATGAAGACTCCTCCTCTATGTAAAAACACCTAATGAATTGATTGGCAAATTCCTCGTCTATATGCCTGAGATTGATCCAATCACAATCGCCTCGTAAAAACTAATGTTAGCACGAGTCTAAAATGTTCTTTAGATCTAGCACTCTCTCTATGAGATTTATCGTAAATCTTCTGTTACGAGCTTGTATCTTATTTTGCAGTTTGTTATCATAATATTTTATATAGCCAATTCCATTATTATGCAGTAAACGTGATTAGAAAATTCTTAACGCTAAGTAATGCCTCGTTTCCCTACATTATACGCAATCACGAGACTTTTGAAAATCTTTGCAATCTATTTCCTTAAAATTTTTAACCTGGCTGCTCTAGTTGAGCCCTTTTCAAAAAGTAAACTTTGAATAGTTTGACGTTGCGTCGATCTCTTTTAAAACTAAATAGTTTCCCGACCTCGATAAATTTCCCCATAATTTCAGTTATCGCATAATATATTCTATTATAACAGAAGTACATACTTTTATTTTAGTATATCTTTATAGCTTACTAGAGCAATGATTATCATCAATTTAGCAGCATAAAAATACAGCACAAAATCTTTAACACTTACTGGTGCAGGTCCTATGAGGTCGGTGGATGCTTGACGCGTCTCGAGTAAATTTTGTTGACCTTGAACAACTTTATTTTCTTAAAAGTATGTGTGTAAATTGGTTAACCTCTCCCCGATACCATATTCTGTAACATCCCTAACTCAGGATAGTTATAGCCTCGTGGATCCCTTGAGGGACCCGCAAGGCTATGTTATTGAGAATTAACGCAAGTATAAATTTTAAGAAAGAAAAGTTTGATTATTAAACAACCATCCGGAAGGAAAGTCAAGGTACATATGGCTTTGTTTATTACATCAGATGTTTGAATAGAAATAAACCCAAGGTTTGTATAAAATATCACTTCTTGACTTAATCCCTGTCATAAAGTATATCCCCTGGCCTCATGATTCCAAGCCTGCACCCCAGATGTACCTTCGACTGGAAAAACCAGCCCATAATCGGGTCAGTCACACATATCACAAATAAATATTTTCATCTTATACGTTTTATCAATTGGAAAGGATTTCGCTAGATGTATATATCTAAGTGTAAATAATCACACCACAGGTCCTCAATATTCGGATAGTGTACAAATCAATAATCACAAACACATATCCCCAATATTCGGATAGTGTATCAATCTATAATCACAAACACATATCCCCAATATCCGGATAGTGTATCAATCTACCACCCCCAATATTCGGGTGCACATTCCCAATATCCGGATGTGAAAATGAACGTTAATTGTGTCCCCACAAGAACTATCCTCAGCTTTCACATATCACATTTTACACATCATATATATATCCCAAAATCCATTCCAACAATAAACATCACATTCATTCAATATAACATCAATACACAATTTGAAAAACCCATAACTGAACAAGTCAAAGAAAACTTGCCTTAATCATCATGTTTGTAAAAAGTGTCTCTCACTTGGTCCGACAATCCAAGATTTGAACCTTGACAATTTATATTCCAATATCAATGGTTGATTTACTACGAAAATTCTATTCGATACACTTAATCCTACTTTTCGGTATTATAATGTCGTCTATATATCTTGATCAAATGTACCGAATAATATTCGATTATCTTATACAAAGGTTCAAAATAAACATTCGGGAATTTATTACGACGAGTTTTCGCTATTGATTTATACTTAATAGTCAAATATTACTTAATTAACATGTCAAAATATATTATAACTCAATATTTCATTATTATTATTACACTTTAATAATTATCATTTAAGATTCTAAATTACTAAAACTATTTCAGATAATTGATTACTGCCTCTCAATAATCAATATTAAATCAACATTATAGTTTAATAATCCATTAGATGAATATTAAATCAATATTTCGATTGTCATCACTTAATAAATACTTATCTAGGTTTAAATCATAATTATCTATGTATTCAACCATCACAACCACATCTTATATTTTTGATAAGTCTTTAATAAACAGTAACACTATTTATTAAAATAATTATACACAAATCCGTATCTTGATTATTTTAAACACTTTTGTTAAAAGATTTGTCTTTAAAAACTCAATTGTTTGTTATGTCATTAATTTAGGAATAATTTCCAAAATTTTATTCACATCTGAATACGAAGACCAGTTTCACCATAATTAAATATTGCTTATTTCAATAATCAATTAATCTTATAATATCCTTCACCAATTAAACGAGTCGATTGAAATGTCTAATAACCATTTAAATCAGTATATTAAATCTCATAAATAATATTTATTTATATTTTAATAAATATCCATTTGATGAATATTTTACTAAATATAATTACGATAGTAATTTCAAAAGTCAAAAGTTATAAACTTTAAAATTTTGAAATATTTTCCGAATATCTAGGTATTAAATAATTTAACATTTTAAGGATAAAATCGAAGTTTCTAGGTATTTCGGAACTTACAATATTTTTAATAATATCATTAATATTTGTTAAATAGATAAAAATTACCAAACTATAACTAATCTGGAGTTTGGATACCTACCTCGAGTTAATATTTTAGAACAGGGGAATTGAGAGTTTTCCCATCGAAAAATTAATGGAAATATCTCTCGCGCAATTCGTCGGACAGTTAGTGGTCTTGGCTGAAAAAACTGCCCTAATTTTCCGGAAAACGACATTGTATCGTCGGAAAATGGACCGCGATCGAAAATATAGAGACCTATATTTATATAGGATGATTTTTTGTATACTGATACGTAAGATTTGTGAAGAAATCACTACCAAAATTCACACTTTAGCCGACGACCCGTAAAAAAACGGCCGACAACTTTTAAGTGTCGTCGGCTAAACTTTGCACTTTAGCCGACGACCCGTACTACCGTCGGCTAAACAATTTTAGCCGACGACTTGATCTGGGTCGTCGGCTAAAGTGCAACGTAGTCGTCGGCTAAAGTGTTAAAATTTAGCCGACGACTTTTATAATTGGTCGTCGGCTAAACCCTTTTCAAAAAAAAATGGGGGTTTAGCCGACGAACCAGATCAAGTCATCGGATAAACCTCCAATTTAAAATTATATATATTCCACAGAACACCAACCCAATCTTGCCCCTCTCCCTGCTAAAGAGAACCTTTCTATTCCCGACTCTATCAGTTATTCCCAAAAAAAGCTTGTGAGTTGCTACTTTGAGTATTGTGACCTTGCGAAAAAGATCAACCCGGTTCCTGGAAACCCCTTTATGTATGTTTTGAGTTTGTGTTGCTACTTTGAGTTGTGCTAGTTGGAGTGACGAAAGTTTCTACCGGTTGCTATAATCACCATTTCGATTAATTAAGGTACTTTATTGTATTTTTTATTGTAATTTTGAAACTTTGTATTATTCATGTTGTAGATTCAAAAGCTTTTATGTATAACGATTAATTTTTGTGATGATGATCATTATGATTAATTGTTTGTTGTGATTCCATTTATAATTTGAACAATATTAGTTAGTTGAGTTAATATTGGAAAATTTATTTATTTTCGGGATGGACAAGAGTTGGATTGGGTTACGAAAGTGGGATCCAAGAGTAATGGATGAGATGAAGCAGTTTATGAGATTTGTAAAAGAGTATGACAGTGGTAATACGTTGCACTACTGTCCGTGTAATAAATGTAGATGTCGCAGTGATATGTATCGTTTTCCATTTGATGAGGTCTGGGAGCACCTAAAGAAGAATGGTTTTTGGAGTAAATATACATGTTGGATATACCACGGTGAAGCACCGAATTCTGTTATTCCGTATGATCACGGACAATTCAATGGTAACGACGGGTTCACCGATCCGAAGAGGAGGTTGATTGATGATGTGTTTGGTTATTCCAAGACGTCTGTACCAACTGGGCCAACCCCAAGACCCCGTAGACCGATGCCTTGCAATACTGCTGGGCTTGACAGGTACAACAAGCTAATTCAACTCCAACAGACCCCTCTATACCCAGGGTGTAACATGACTGTTCTTGATTGTGTCATGGAAACGATGAGATTAAAGGTGGAAAACAGATCATCCATCAAGTCTGTGGATGATTACTTGGAGCTTACGAGTAATATGCTTCCACAGGGTCATCGTCTTCCTAACACATATACCAAAATGAGACGAATTTTGAAAGATCTTGGTCTTTCCTACATTAAGATCCACGTCTGCATGTATGATTGTGTTCTATTCTGGGGGCATCCTAATGAAGACCTCACGAGATGTCCTGTATGTGATACAGAGAGATATAGGATCACTCCTTCTGGAAAAGAGAAATCGGTGAAGGTACTTTGGTATTTTCCACTGAAGGACAGGTTGGAACGGCTTTTCATGTCTCCTCACACGGCAAAAGCAATGAGATGGCACGCCGAGCCACGCACTAATGACAGGGATACTATGATACACCCTTCGGATGGAGAGGCGTGGAAGCATATAGATAGGGAGTATCCGAATTTTTCTTTAGATATCCGAAATGTGAGGCTCGGGATTGCATCTGATAGTTTCAACCCTTTTGGTAACATGAGTCTTTCATATACCATATGGCCTGTTGTAGTGATTCTTTACAATCTTCCTCCATGGATTTGTATGCGGAAGGAGTATAATATATTGACCTTGTTAGTCCCGGGTGTAACACCCCAAACTAGGCGGATATTACAGTGCCATGAATCCCCGACTGGGACCCACCAGGCAAATGAAAATGATGAATTAAATAATATAATTGTAGTACCGAACCACATTATATTACCAAGTACTCCGATGAGGAGTTTAAGTACAACACACCAGGATAATACCGAATACTAGTATATTTTATATAGAGATAAAATACACCACCCTGAACAAATAAACATTTCAAATGGAATTTGCAGCGGAAATACAACTGTAGAGAAATAAGCATGACTGAAATAAACGGAATGACTGGGGCCCCATACTAGTATCACTGGGACTCCTCGCCGTCAACGTGCTCTTCCCGTGCCTTTGCCTTGCCGTGAACTGAAAACAAAATCCCCCAACGGGGTCAGTTACACAGAACAACAATCCTCAAGGGTTGAAATTACACAATCATGATATATATGAAGTTATGAAATATCCTGCGTTATGAATTACGCTGAAGAGGAGTATCATAAATACGCGTAGTGTTACGTGCAAGTGTACAAGACGGATGACCGGACACACCCGTCTTTGTACCTAATTAGTCTCACGGAGGTAATCGTTACCGTGTGCACGATCGATGTATCACTCCCAATACATGGCCATCATGTGCCCGACTAAAAATTCCACACATCCGCACCCGGCCACGCAATATGAACCCAGAAGGTCATATGAACGAGAATGACCATAATGAATATCAATGAATAATAATCTGACAAAGTCAAGAATAACTCACCGATATGAAAGTGATAATGAAGTGATTGATAGTTTCAATGAAATGATTGGAACCGCCGTTCCTCGCTAATGAAATGATTATTCGACAATTACAAGTCTCAATATGATTAATACAATGATGAATGAGTTATGATTATGAATGATCAACAACAAAAGGAATGAATATCCTTTTAACCGAGTAAGAATCAACTTACACAATACCGAAGACAATGTCCTTCCACGAACAATGTCCTAATCGAGATACCGGTCGCTCGAACAACCTTGAATAACAATAATTACCAACAACCGTTCAATACATGTATCAAGCAACAAAACACGACTAACCCAAAGGTCGATACAACGATAATCAAACTCATAGGGGCATTCTAACGAATACGTAACCAACCACACAACTTCGAAAATATCCAATCCCGAATATATTGAAACCAACACTAAAATGCGTATTTTGAACTATCAAAATACTTCAATGATATCAATAATCCAATAGGAATCCACAATTCGAGATTACAACAACATCAATCGGAAAATCCCCAATTAACCGAAGTCAACCACAAGGGTTCTTGAAATAATTCCGAAAATAGCCATTAAATCCGTAGGAATATATTTATCCAAGGTAGATAATCCATATCTAACATATTCCAATGATAATCCAAGCTTACACGAAGAAATCGGAAGGAAAAACCCAAAAATCCAAAATTCTAGATCCAAGAGATTAATACCTTAGATTTTATGTGATGAGGATGTTGAAATGATGATTAATCCAAAAGGTAAGCATGAAGATGATGATTGATGCTTACTCCCCGAAGAACACTCTCCAAATCGCCCGGAATCGCCCGAAACCGCCGAAGAAACGAAGAGAAATGATAAATGACGGAGTAAGGGCTGAACTGTCCTATTTATAGCAATCCTAGTTTAGCGCGCGCTAGCCCCAGCTCTTAGTGTGCGCTAAAGGGTGTTTTGGGTAGTCCAGTACCCACTGTCCGAACACGGTAGCGTGCGCTACGTAACTTTTGTAGCGTGCGCTACAACCATACCATTATCGTGCGTTAATACCCATGGTTAGCGTGCGCTAACGAATTATTTGATGCCCGATCTTGGAATCCGAAGCGTCTGCATTATCGATTCGACCTCGGTAGCGTGCGCTACAACCAATATTTAGCGTGCGCTATAATATCGATTGCGTACGCTAAAAACAACTCATAGCGTGCGCTATGAATTAATCGATGCGATCCGGTAGCCCGGACTCAACTCGATCCGTCCTTAGCGGCGCTACAACAATTATTAGCGTGCGCTACTACAACCCACTAGCGCGCGCTACTTACCACTCGTAGCGTGCGCTGCCTGCTCACTGCGGTCGGTACCTTACGGGTGCATCCAGGGTAACATTAGCGTGCGCTAATGCTGAGTGGTAGCGTGCGCTACCTGTACTCAACTAGCGCGCGCTAGAAAGTGTACGTAGCGTGCGCTACTCCTCACGCACAGCCCACAATGAAAATGACAATGATGATAAACACGGCACGGAACTCCAATTAGATTAGTGATGAACGACGATTGATACACGATACAATTACTCTGAACGGTGAATACCATGATTGAATATGAGTGACAAATGATCAATAATGAGTGAAATTACTGAATGATAAATACTGAATGATAATTACTGAATTACAACCGGGTATTACATACACCCCCCCTTAAAAGAGTTTCGTCCCCGAAATTAAGGGTCAAACAACTCGGGGTAACTCTCCCGCATACTATCCTCGGTTTCCCAAGTAGCCTCTTCGACTCCGTGCCTAGACCACTGAATCTTAACCAAAGGAATCGTCTTATTCCTCAACTGTTTGATTCGCCGCTCTAAAACTCGCATAGGATGCTCCTCATATGAATGATCGTCGGCAATCTCGATTTCATCGAACTGAAGTATGTGACTTGGGTCGGCAACATACTTCCGCAACTGAGAGACATGAAACACATTATGAATTCGGCTCAACGCTGGAGGTAAAGCCAGTCGATAAGCTAACTCGCCTACTCGATCCAAAATCTCAAACGGTCCAATGAATCTCGGACTCAACTTCCCCCTCTTCCCGAAACGGAAGATACCACGACTCGGGGATACCTTGACCAAAACATGGTCACCTGATTCGAACTCTAAAGGTCGACGACGGTTATCTGCATATGATTTCTGTCGACTCTGAGCGGTCAACAAACGACTCCTGATCAAAGTTACCTTCTCACGGGCGGCTATAAGCATATTGGGCTCGGTGCCGATTGATTCTGATAGGTCATCCCAACACAAAGGAGATCGACAACGACGACCATACAAGGCCTCGTAAGGTGCCATCTTAATCGAAGCATGCCAACTATTATTATACGTGAACTCGATCAATGGTAGTTGGGCTTCCCAATCGTCTTTCCAATCGAGGACGCATGCCCTCAACATGTCCTCTAATATCTGAATAGTCCTCTCTGATTGCCCGTCGGACTGAGGATGAAAGGCGGTACTGAGATTAAGCTGAGTTCCCATAGCACGATGAACTGATTTCCAAAAATGAGACACAAACCGTCCGTCACGATCGGAAATGATACTTTTAGGAGTACCGTGTAGTCTCACTATCTCTTTGATGAATAGCTGGGCAAGTCTCTCGGGACCCCACGTATCCTTGATCTCAAGGAAATTAGCTGATTTGGTTAAGCGGTCCACGATCACCCAGATCGTATTCATGCCACGACGACTCATCGGCAAACTCGTGATGAAATCCATAGAAATGTCTTCCCACTTCCATTCGGGAATAGGAAGAGGTTTCAGCATACCCGCCGGTCGCTGATGTTCAATCTTAACTTGTTGACAGGTTAAGCATCTCGAAACAAATTCTGCGACTTCTCGTTTCATATTACTCCACCAGTAATTTTGTTTCAAGTCCTTGTACATCTTGTTAGACCCCGGATGAACAGAATAAGGGGTAGCATGAGCTTCTTTCAAAATCGAGTTTTTCAACTCGTCATTCGCCGGTACGCACAATCAATTCTTAAACCTCAAAAGTCCATCCTCGTGGACCACAAATCCAGGGGCTTTCCCCTGAACCACATCCTCACGGATGCGTAACAATGATGGGTCCGAACCCTGATTCTCTCTGATTGCCTCCTCAAGTGACGATGAGATCTCCAACATACAAAGCTGTCCCTGAACTCACTGAAGCCAAACCTCGATCTCGGGTCTAAGGAATTCTGCTTTGAAGCTCATGCAGGGTATTAAACGAGCAAGCATCTGTTCCTGAATGGACTTACGACTCAAGGCGTCGGCGACAACGTTCGCCTTGACCGGGTGGTAAAGGATCTCAATATCATAATCTTTAATTAATTCCAACCACCGTCTCTGTCGCATATTTAACTCCTTCTGAGTAAATATATACTTTAAACTCTTATGATCGGTGAATATCTGACAAGTAACGCCATAAAGATAATGACGCCAAATATTCAAAGCGAACACCACGGCTGCTAGCTCCAGGTCGTGTGTCGGATAATTAACCTCGTAAGGTCTCAATTGCCGTGAAGCATAGGCAATAACCTTTCCATTCTGCATGAGCACACATCCGAGGCCCTACCCGGACGCATCACTATAAACCACAAATCCTTCTGTCCCCTGCGGCAAGGAAAGTACAGGTGCTGACATTAACCGTCTCTTGAGTTCCTCAAAACTCTGTTGACACGCGTCGGATCACGTGTATTTCTTATCCTTTCGCAAAAGGTTTGTCAAGGGTTGAGCGATTCTAGAAAATCCCTCCACAAATCGCCGATAATAACCCGCTAATCCGAGGAAACTTCGGATTTCCTTAACATTCTTCGGAGGTAGCCAACCTCGAATAGCCTCCGTCTTCTGAGGATTGACACGAACTCCATCTGATGAAATTACGTGTCCGAGAAACGTCACTTCGGACATCCAGAACTCACATTTGGAAAACTTCCCATAAAGTTGTTCTCGTCTCAACACGTCGAGCACTTGATGAAGGTGAAACTCGTGTTCCTCTCGGTCACGAGAATAAATCAAAATGTCATCGATGAAGACAACAACAAATTGATCCAAAAAGTCGATGAAAACCCGATTCATTAACTCCATGAATACCGCAGGTGCATTAGTCAATCCAAACGGCATAACCACAAACTCATAATGACCATAGCGTGTTCGAAACACCGTCCTCGCGATGTCCGACTCTCGAATCCGCAACTGATGATATCCAGATCTTAAGTCAATCTTGGAAAATACTGAAGCTCCCTGAATTTGATCCAAAAGATCATCGATACGGGGTAAAGGATACTTATTCTTGATTGTCACCCTGTTCAATTCCCGATAATCAATACACAAGCGAAAAGAACCATCCTTCTTTTTGAAAAACAACACTGGTGCTCCCCACGGGGATGCACTCGGTCGGATATAACCTTTCTCAAATAACTCCTCAAGTTGATTCTTCAATTCCCGCATTTCGGTCGGGGCCATCCGGTACGGTGCCTTCGAAATCGGGGACGTACCGGGCTCCAACTCAATTGTGAATTCCACATCTCTCTGTGGAGGCAAACCAGGTAACTCGTCTGGAAAAACATCGGCATATTCCTTCACTACCGGAATATCCGTCAACATTACTGATGATTTCTCGGTTTTGGTCATAAAGCACCAATAACCAACACACCCCTGATTGAGTAATCTCACTGCTTTCATCAAATTAATGACCTTACGAGCAGTAGGATTACCTCCTGAAACACACATTCAACCCCATAAATGCGAAATGATAGTGATCATACGCTACGGACACTAATGATTTCATAATGACGATCGATCCAATCAATACCCAAGATGACGTCGTCTCTCGGCAAATCTACCACGATTAGGTCCGGCCGCCATATACGACCATGGCCCAGATCGGACAATTACGAATCTCATGATTTAGATAATTCGTCTACCATCGGGTAGACCAATGACATAAGGCTCACAACTAGTAGCACTACCCACACGTAGTCTACTCAAACATGACTTCGGAAATGAATGAATGCGATGCACGGTATCAAAAAGGGTACACACGAGGTTGATATAGAATATCGAGTGTACACGAGATCATTCGGGCCTCTGGATCATCGGTCTTCTTCATCTCATAAATCCGGGGCTTGCTAGTCCCAGACGGACGCTCCGTCTGGCTATAAGCTCCACCTTTAGTCGCTCTGTCGTTTTAAGCAGCCCGATTGAAGTGGCTTTGATTACGAACGGTGACTGCTTAGGGGCCTGAGATGACGTCTGAGTAGGTTTGGAGTCCCTACGGCAAAAACGGGCCTTATGCCCAACAATTCCACAGTTATGACACGTGACAGACTGTCTCGGACACTTGGTGCTGAAATGACCAAGATCCCCACAGTTATAACAGGTGATGGCCGAACTAGCCGCTTGTGACTGAGATTACGCGGGTTTAGACATCACAGGAGGTCGCTCAGAAAAAGAAGAGCCCGCACGAGGTTTCTTGAAAGTGGCCTGACTGCCGTCAGACTGATTACGGTTCTTGGACTTCTTGCTAGCAGATGAAGGTTGCTGCTTAGCAATCTCCTTAGCAGTAAGCTCATAGGTAAGAGCTTTCTCAATGAATTCAGCCAACGTGGTGCAATTATGATTAAGCAACTGTAGTCTCATACGGGGTTTTGACCTCTTCTGAAATACTTAATATTATATTCCTAGGAATGAATTATAGATTAGGCGAACGGAAGAAGTTCCTGAAATTTCTCGGCAATGGCGAGAACATCCTCGTCTGCTGAGGGGTCGGGGGTGAGTAATTCTGACAGTTTGGCCTCTCTGAGCGGGGCCGGATAATACCTCTCCATCATGAGAGTTTTGAACTGATCCCAAGTACATGATCCTTCGGTGGGCTTAAACGACAACCACCAAGAATGTGCGCTCTTACCCAGGTAGTAAGCTGCAACAGAAACTTTGTGTCCATCGGGACACTCTACCATAGCAAACAACTTCTCGAAATGTTCGAGCCAATGAATAATATCTGCCGGATCAGACGAGCCCTCAAAAGTAGGTGGTCTCTGGCGAGAGATGTCGTCGATGATATTGCTCACATTCCTCTCTTGCCTATGAGGTGGCGGCGGAGGAGCCTGTTGATTTTGATTGACGGAGTTATACATCGTCTCCATCAGCTGTGCCATCTCGGTCATTTGGACCATCATGCCCTGCATAAAAGCGAGTGGGTCAACCCGGACACCTTCTGACTGAGCCGTGTCCCGTGTACGACTCCCCGTTAGTGAATGATCGCGTCCAGGTGAATGAGTGGCAGCGTCGCTGCTCGATGAATTAGCATTATTTCTCGCGTTTGCACGTGTATTCACATGAGCTCTCGGGATTCGGCCCGCTCCACGGCCTCGTCCTCCACGTCCTCTTCTTGCCCTCTCCATACTGAAGTAGGAAAGTCACATGATGATTATATTTCCCGCATGGATATCACGTTATGATTATGACATGAGATGATGAAAATGAGCATACGCGCTCTAACACAGTGATTACATGAATGATTAACTGAGGTGACATGATTATCTTGGACAAGTTAACATGATTAATGATTTGATCTTCCTGATCAACAACTGAATAATGAAATGAATTGAGTGATTAACGAGTTAACATGACTGTCCTGGTCAAATGAAAATGATGGTTGAGGATTGTTAACTGGTGAATTATGAATGAATGATTCTAGCCAGAAATTATACCATGGCGTTAGAAATCTTACAGTTCTTGGTCTGATTGGCTCGGCATTTGCACAGGTCACACGTGACGCGAAAGTCCAATGATACTAGTCCGATGACGATGATTTCAAATGAGACATGACTTGGAAGGTAGTATTCAAAACCACTCTCCGATACCAACTCTGTAACACCCCAAACTAGGCGGATATTACAGTGTCATGAATCCCCGACTAGGACCCACCAGGCAAATAAAAATGATGAATTAAATAATATAATTGTAGTACCGAACCACATTATATTACCAAGTACTCCGATGAGGAGTTTAAGTACAACACACCAGGACAATACCGAATACTAGTATATTTTATATGGAGATAAAATACACCACCCTGAACAAATAAACATTTCAAACGGAATTTGCAGTGGAAATACAACTGTGGAGAAATAAGCATGACTGAAATAAACGGAATGACTGGCCCCCCTACTAGTATCACTGGGACTCCTCGCCGTCAACATGCTCTTCCCGTGCTTTTGCCTTACCGTGACCTGAAAACAAAATCCCCCAACGGGGTCAGTTACACAGAACAACAATCCTCAAGGGTTGAAATTACACAATCATGATATATCTGAAGTTATGAAATATCCTGCGTTATGAATTACGCTGAAGAGGAGTATCATAGTACGCCCGTAGTGTTCTGTGCAAGTGTACAAGACGGATGACCGGACACACCCGTCCTTGTACCTAATTAGTCTCACGGAGGTAATCGTTACCGTGTGCACAGTCCAATGTATCACTCCCAATACATGGCCATCATGTGCCCGACTAAAAATCCCACACATCCGCACCCGGCCACGCAATATGAACCCAGAAGGTCATATGAACGAGAATGACCATAATGAATATCAATGAATAATAATCTGACAAAGTCAAGAATAACTCACCGATATGAAAGTGATAATGAAGTGATTGATAGTTTCAATGAAATGATTGGAACCGCCGTTCGTCGCTAATGAAATGATTATTCGACAATTACAAGTCTCAATATGATTAATATAATGATGAATGAGTTATGATTATGAATGATCAACAACAAAAGGAATGAATATCCTTTTAACCGAGTAAGAATCAACTTACACAATACCGAAGACAATGTCCTTCCACGAACAACGTCCTAATCGAGATACCGGTCGCTCGAACAACCTTGAATAACAATAATTACCAACAACCGTTCAATACACGTATCAAGCAACAAAACACGACTAACCCAAAGGTCGATACAACGATAATCAAACTCATAGGGGCATTCTAACGAATACGTAACCAACCACACAACTTCGAAAATATCCAATCCCGAATATATCGAAACCAGCACCAAAATGAGTATTTCGAACTATCAAAATACTTCAATGATATCAATAATCCAATAGGAATCCACAATTCGAGATTACAACAACATCAATCGGAAAATCCCCAATTAACCGAAGTCAACCACAAGGGTTCTTGAAATAATTCCAAAAATAGCCATTAAATCCGTAGGAATATATTTATCCAAAGTAGATAATCCATATCTAACATATTCCAATGATAATCCAAGCTTACACAAAGAAATCGGAAGGAAAAACCCAAAAATCCAAAATTCTAGATCCAAGAGATTAATACCTTAGATTTGATGTGATGAGGATGTTGAAATGATGATTAATCCAAAAGGTAAGCTTGAAGATGATGATTGATGCTTACTCCCCGAAGAACACTCTCCAAATCGCCCGGAATCGCCCGAAACCGCCGAAGAAACGAAGAGAAATGATAAATGACGGAGTAAGGGCTGAACTGTCCTATTTATAGCAATCCCAGTTTAGCGCGCGCTATCCCCAGCTCTTAGCGTGCGCTAACGGGTGTTTTGGGTAGTCCAGTACCCACTGTCCGAACACGGTAGCGTGCGCTACGTAACTTTTGTAGCGTGCGCTACAACCATACCATTAGCGTGCGTTAATACTCATGGTTAGCGTGCGCTAACGAATTATTTGATGCCCAGTACTGGAATCCAGAAACCGTCTGTTCTCTGATCTGACCTTGGTAGCGTGCGCTACAACCAATATTTAGCGTGCGCTATAATATCGATTGCGTACGCTAAAACAACTCATAGCGTGCGCTATGAAATAATCCAGTGCAGTCCAGTAGCCACTGGACTCAACCTGATCCGTCCTTAGCGCGCGCTACAGCAATTATTAGCGTGCGCTACTACAACCCACTAGCGCGTGCTACTTACCACTCGTAGCGTGCGCTACTTATAACTCACCTGCAGTCCAGTACCTTCTGGACTGCAGCCAGGGTAACATTAGCGTGCGCTAATGCTGAGTGGTAGCGTGCGCTACCTGTACTTAATTAGCGCGTGCTAGAAAGAGTACGTAGCGTGCGCTACTCCTCACGCACAGCCCACAATGAAAATGACAATGATGATAAACACGGCACGGAACTCCAATTAGATTAGTGATGAACGACGATTGATACATGATACAATTACTCTGAACGGTGAATACCATGATTGAATATGAGTGACAAATGATCAATAATGAGTGGAATTACTGAATGATAAATACTGAATGATAATTACTGAATTACAACTGGGTATTACACCGGGGCCGGGATATCCGGGAAAGTGTATCGATGTGTATATGAGACCTATGATAGAGGAGCTGAAATTATTGTGGGAGCAAGGTCATCCCACGTACGACAGTTATTCATCTGAGACGTTCTACTTGCACGCCATGTGTATCGGCACTATTAGTGATTTTCCTGTATATGGAATGTTGTCTGGATCTGTTATTAGTGGATATAGAGGTTGTCCAGTGTGTTTGAATGCAGATTGTGCTAGGTACCACTGTAGGAAAGTTATCTGAATGCGTCATCGGATATGGCTTGAGAGGGAATATGAGTGGCGTATGGATGCTGCAGCATTTGATGGCACTGTAGAAATGGGCGAGCCTCCACGACAGTGGACAGGTGATGAAATACTATCGATTCTTAATGAGTACAATTTTGGTCAACTTAGCAACCATCCTGATGTGATTGCAGCAACCCCTGAAAGGCCCGACAGGTATAAGTATTGGTCGCACAAAAGTATATTCTGGGAATTGCCATATTTGTCCAAGTTACTGATAGGGAACTTCTTGGATATCATGCACATTGAACAGAATGTTTGCGAAAGTGTGGTTGGGACAATTTTAGTTTGGGAAGGAAAGACCAAAGACGGGCTAAAAGCACGTAAAGGTTTGGAAGAAATGAGCATAAGAAAACATTTGTGGTTGAAGACTGTCAAGGGAAAATAAAAAATGCCTAAGGCAGCTTACTGCCGAGCAGAAAACTGAGATATTTTGGTGGATAAAGACTGCTAGGTATCCTACTGGGTATGCTGGAAATACAGGAAGATGCGTTAATATCAGGAAGAACAAGTTAACTGGTTTGAAGAGTCATGATTGTCATATCCTACTCCAATGCCTATTTCCGGTATTTATTC
Source organism: Orobanche coerulescens (assembly GCA_033398695.1). Taxonomy (NCBI): domain Eukaryota; kingdom Viridiplantae; phylum Streptophyta; class Magnoliopsida; order Lamiales; family Orobanchaceae; genus Orobanche; species Orobanche coerulescens. The sequence continues at coordinate 52,000,081 of CM065801.1, read as the reverse complement.
GACAGTATTTACCAAAACAGGTGGTCGAGCCATGTGTTGCATTATCAAGATTTTTACAGAAATTATGTACGAGAGAAATGAAGAGATTTGATTTGCGTCAAATGCAAGATGAGATCATCTATATCTTGTGCAAGTTTGAGCGAATATTTCCTACAAACTTTTTTGACCTCATGCCTCACCTCATAATCCACCTTCCCCGGCAGTTATTGCTCACTGGTCCAGTGCACTACACGTGGATGTACCTAGTTGAAAAGTAACATAATTTTGTATGATATATATATATATATAATATTGTCAAATTAAATATGATTTCCAACACAATGACAATATTACAGGCAACTCGGTGATTACAAAGACTCTGTGGCCAATAAGTCTGCACCGGAAGGATGCATTGCAGAATCTTACCTTGCGTCAGAGTGTATTACGTATATCAAATTGTATTTGGGCACCTTCGAGCCCCCTTCCACTCTATTCCAGCAGATGAAAGACAATTCAATCTTTCTATCATCCTTGACATCTATGGGAGATTGTCAGGAAGATAATTAGACCCGTACGAGTCACGAATTGCACATTTGTGGATATCGCTCAATTGTTCAGAAGTTCAATACTGGAAATACATCCACTTGTCATGTGATATGGTGCAAGGTGACACTAGATTCCACAATGACACTTTTGCCGACTATTTTGGAGAATGGGTATGTATACATTCAGTTGCTATTGATTTTGAATTTGAAATATTTTTTACATCAAAAGTTTATTTACGACAGATGACCAATATACAAGATGACGGACACCCTAACTGGTCAGGTGAACTTATGCTTCTTTCTATGAAGCTGGTTATGTCAAGAATTTGTTCAATGGCCAAAGTCAACGGTGTCACATGGAAGTGATCCTTTTGTATTTGCAACATCAGCAAAGTCAGTGTATTATTTGGACGACTTGGTGAAGAAAGGCACATGGAAGATAGTGAATGTTGTGACAACGAGGAATATTTATAATGCTGCTACACTGGGAGAAACAACAGGTACTGATGACGATGATGCTAATCAAGAGCCAAATGCAGCAAATATTCCACCATCAATGACAATTACGTTGAATAATGCTCCTGAAGGACGAGTCGTCCGACTCCGTGGTGATGCTCGCGGGTACATTGACGTTGATACAAATGAATTACTTGAAAATTCTGATGACGATAATGTGGACGACTTGAGGCATATGTTGCCGGATAGCAACTCAGATAATGAGACAGACTGTAGTGTTGACTCAGACTATGAGCCATAAATTTATTAGATGTATATTTTCATACGTTATATATAATGAAAAAAATAGTGATAATAATAATCAAAATATTAACATAATATTAATAATATTATTAAAAAAAATTAGGGGGTTTTAGCCGACGACTTCCACCAAAGTCGTCGGCTAAACCCCTTTCCAAAAAAAAATTGGAGTTTAGCCAACGACTTTCTAAACCTCTAAATATTGGATCGCGATCTGGAGGGATGGGACCGAGGTCTGGATGATTTGGGGGGGTACTGTCATGCGGTCTGGATTTGGGACCGCAGTTCGAGAAAAAACAAATTGGGGTTTAGCCGACGACGCTTGGGTCGTCAGCTAAAGTATATTATTTTTTTTAAACACTTTAGTCGAAGACTTAGATCTTGTCGTCGGCTAAACCCCTAATTATTTATACATTTTTTCTCCTTCTTTTCTTACTTTTCTCTTCCCCCAACCCCAGCCACCCGACCCCCGTCCCCAGACCCCAGACCCCCGACCCCCGTCCCCAGACCCCAACCCCCCGAACCCCGTCCCCTGTCCCAGCTCCCGTAACCCAATCTCCAACACACCGCCGCCCGCCCGACCGACCACCCGCCGTCCGACAGCCCCCGTCCCGCCGTCCGTTCGCAGGTAACCATTTTCGTTTTTTCTTTTGGTTTTGTTTGATGAATTTATTGTATTTGTTTGATGAATTTGTTTAGATTAGTTGATGAATTTAGTATTTTCCATATTTTGTGTTTAGTTTAGTTTTGATCAATTGTTAGTTGTTAGTTGGATGAAATATGATGAATTTTGTGATGAATTAGGTAAATTGTTTGATGAGTTTGGGAATTGGATAAAATATTTGATGAATGTGGGAATTGGATGAAATATGATGAAATATGATGAATTTTGTGATGAATTAGGTAAATTGTTTGATGAGTTGTGAATTGATGAAATATTTGATGAATTTGTTTGAGGAGGAAGGGATTGTATAGCCGACGTTAATCGAAAGATTAACGTGGTATGGCATTGATAATTACTGTTGTGTGATTGTTAATTTACTTTGGAAACTATGTCATCTGCATGTTTCTTTATTTTTGAAGATGGATAGAATAAAGAAAGCGTTGGAGAAGAAGTCGACAAAGTCGACCAATCCTGATTCGGGGGGAGTTCGGCAGCCTCTAGTAGGGCGGATCACACTACTCAGTACATATCTCAGAGTAGCGCTCGTGCCCGCCAGATACTAGAAGCTACCAGCATGAACGCTGATGATTTTCTGAGGGCGACAGATGAGCCCGCTGCACTAGCGCGGCGTTTATCCTTTCATACACCACGGTCGACTCCCTCGCAGACAGAGACTCGCATGCCTCCCATCCACCGACCCACGTCTAGCCCTCATATATCAGGAGATGTACGGATTTCCTCGTCGGCGGTGCCCCACGATCCGCCACCGAGTCTATTCATGCCTCCGATGGTTCCGACTATTCCGGAGGTCGATGAGACGGGAGCCCGAGTTCTCGTTCGATTGATTATCCCTGAGGAGGCATACGTCTATGAGTCTTGGCCAGACAACATGTGTTGGCGGAGTTGTCGGGTTTCGAAGAAGAAATTATACGAGGAGATAGAGAGGAAGAAGGAGAAGGGGGAAAATGTAGTCGATGAGGAGAAGAAAAAGAAGAAGACTCGTGGCCCGGCAAAGGGTCTGGCGCTCGACTCGTATGTCAGTAATCATGGTCGTTACGAGATTCCTCTAGACAAACTCGGACTGCCGGTGATGTCTTCTGACGCTACGGCGTCATATAGCCGTAATGTGGCCTTTGTCATTCGGGACAGAGTCCCCGTTTTGTGGCTCGATTGGGGGGACATGCCGCAGTGCGTGAAGGATGCTTTGAAAAATGCTATGTCGGTAAGTTATTAAATATTTAATAAGTGTTTTTCAATCAACACGTAGTTCTTCAAAATGCAATATGTGATGTTTTTAATATATTGCATATTTATGTTGTTCATAGGTGTGGTTTGTCATTCCTGACTCTCTACTACGTACTTGGTGTGACGAGGTGCAGTCTACCAAGTAAGTCATTTTAATTATTTTGTATCTACATTGTTTGCGTAATTTTTTTCTTACGAATAGTATGTGTTGTGCAACGTGTGTTGTAGATACAAATCTTGGAAAAATGAAATGCACATGTTCTGGACAGCCTTGGGTGATACCCGAGAGGCCACCCCAGAAGAATTCAAGTTTCGGGAGTACGAGTGGAAGTGGCTACGCGCCCATTTTCGCGACCCAAAGTTCATGGTATGAAATTATTTTTAATATATGTCATTTTTTAATTGTCTGTAAAATCTTGTAATTCTTGCAATATTTTTTTGAAGGCGACTAGCTTGACCAATACGACCAATCATGCTGGTCTGACTGACCATCACATTCTGGATTCGCGGTCGTTAGCGAGTGTTGCGCATGAGTCCACTTCTTCTGATTCGGTGGACGCATTAGCCTACGTGACTCAGAAAGCATATCCGAACCGTCTCGAAGAGCATGTAAGTCTTTTTTATTTTATTTTGGTAATAAACTAAATGCCTTTGTATCATACTTTTATTGATATTGAAATATATATTTTCATAATAACTTGGGAGCGTGTGCTGGAGGAGTCTCAGAGGATGCTTGCTGACATTGCTCGGGAGCAGTATCCGGACTTAGCGGATACCGACCTCGATTCCGCCATTGGACAGATCAATCAGGCTGATCCTTAATCGCGCTAGGGTGTGGGGTACCGTCTACCCTCCTAGAGGTAGTCGGTACAACACTAAGATGATGGGAGCCGAGGGTCACGGCCTATTGAAAGATACCCCCGGCTTCCGGCGCCCTCGCGGACGGGATGCATGGACTACCTATCTCGAGGAGCAGTTGAGGGCGGAGAGGGAGCTTAGAGCTGAGAATGAAAGAAGGACTCAGACGCGGTTACATGAGGGCGAGCAGAGGATTGAGTCGCGGTTAGAGAGTTTCCAGAGACAGCAGCAGGCCATGATGGACTATATAATGACGCTGACTCTGACCATTACTCAGGCTGGACTGCAGGCACCTGCTCCACCGCCTTCTATCTTCGGTTAGACCCCATCTTCACAGCCTCGTGACGAGGATCTAGGGGATGGTGGTAATCTTTCTACTTTTATATTTGGACATTTAGGTGATTTTCGTAGTGGATTGTAGTTGTGTTGTTGTAGGACTCTTATATATTTATATTTGTCTTTGAATTGTGTAAGTGATTTTGTTGATGCTACTAGTATGTTGATGAAATTTATGTTCTTGAATGTGTTGTGCGTTGTGTTGCATATAATGTTGGGCATATTATTGATGGTATTAGTTAAATATGTTGTGCGTTGATTGTTGTTGATAATGGGAGCTGGTGTATAAAAATTGTAGGTGCAAAAAAACATGTTTTTGGGATCCCAAAATCTGAATTAATTTTTTTTTATATTACGTTTTAGCCGACGACCTTTACACAAGTCGTCGGCTAAATTATATTATATTTTTTTTAAAAAAAGTTTTAGCCGACGACCTTTGCTAAAGGTCGTCGACTAAAGTATAAATATAATTTTTTTAAAAAACACTTTAGCCGACGACATTTTTCTCGGTCGTCGGCTAAAATCTTAACTATTTAGCCGACGGGGTGAAGTCGTCGGCTAAACTTTGAGCTTTAGCCGACGACTACCCAAAAAGTCATTGGCTAAACCTTGGCCGACGAGTATCGGCCGACGGTTTTTTATCTGATGACTGAGGGGATTAGCCGACGACATTGACCTTTAGCCGACGACTTAAAGTTGTCGGCTAAACCCCGATATTGGTAGTGAATTGACTCTGAATGGTTTGCATTTATAAGCCACAAAACAGGTCCTCAATAAACAAAGTTAGTGTGACGCACACCCATGCGTCAGCGGCATGACGTAAGTGCGCGCATCATGCACGGCGAAAGAACGAGTCCCATGCGCGACGACCGGCGTCTCATGTGCGCGGGATTCCCGGACGCCTGCGGAGCGCTGATGCAGTGACGCAAGATGCTCGGCAGCTGGTAGTCTTCTATTAATTCAATCATAACTTCCTCGTACGAACTTCAATTGACTCGCCGTTTGAACAGTTGGAAAGTAACACAATTCTATATAACAGTATTAATTTTTAGGATTTTTGAACTTCTAAAAAATCAATGGTGATTTTTCAAAGTTGATCCTTGTCCATGATACTTTCCATAAAATGTCCAACCACATATCGATTTATATTTTTGGTACCCCTTTATTATTTTAAATGATCCAAGACCATAAATACATATTGTATAGATCCAAGTAAATTCAGATGTCTAAAATTTTATACGGATATATTTTTATAACTTTTATATCCAAATTTCTTTGGCAAAAATACCAGAGCATAATATAATTAATTTAGAAAATATTTTTTATTATTACAACCCACAATAGGCCTGTAAGAATATTATTTCTTTATTTAATTATAGGTAGCAAAATACTGGTATTTTACAGTGGTTATCATATTGCCACAACAGAATTATGTTTATTCATGAAAGCTCAAGGAGGAACATTATTATTATCCTTGTATATGTTGACGATGAGATTCAACAGACAAGGGAAAGCATGTCAGTTTGATGACAAATGAAATAGTTTGGTGAGTCTAGGTACTTCCGAGGATTGGAAGTTGAAAGAATGGAAAATGACTTATTTCTTGGTCAACAGAAATGTGCAAGAGATAGCATTCAAAAGTTGGGCTAGCTGAGTGCAAGCCGATCTCTATCCCAATGGAGCCAGACTTGAAGTTGTGTGCCTACTATGGGAAGGATTTGGAGGATACAAAAATTTGTTAGTAAATAGTAAGTAGTCTTATATATCTAACTCTTTATAGACCACATATTCCTTTCACTATAGGCGTTATTAGCAGATTCATGCAGACCGAAGTAGTTGAAGAGATCCTGAAATATGTTAAAGGCACGATTGACTGGGGATTTTTTTATGAAAATGAAGTACAAAACAAGGTCAACGGATACTGTGATGCTGACTATGCCTTAGATCATGACACTAGGAGATCAACTACATGATATATTCTTAATCTTCGTTCAGGAGCTATATCTTGGTGTAGTAAAGACAACCCACCATTTTTCTTTTAACCACTAAAGCGGAATATAGAGCAGGGGCGACGGTGACATAAGTGTGCTTGGTTAACTCATCTCATGAAGGATTTGAATCAACCAATAGAATATGGAGTTCCACTACACTGTGATAACTTATCAGTAATTCATTTGGCCGAGAATCCTGACTTTCACGCTCGGATCAAACATGTTGAGATACATTATCATTTCTTATGGTAGAAGGTACTTCAGGGAGATATTCCCATGAAGCCAGTCAGGATAAAATATTAGGTTGCAGATATATTTACAAAAGCTTACCTGCAACAAAGATATCTGAATTTCAATATTTACTTGAGATGAATAAACGCGCCAAGAAACTTTTTTTGATACCGAGGTTCCAAGCTTACACTTAACTAGTCCTCGGCACTACAGCCCCGACACCTCGGAGCCGCTACTAGTTAAATCGTGAGATGTGTATCCGGCTCCCTGGTTCTTAAATATCCTCAACTACCGCGCACAACAAGTCGTCCCCCAAGTGATTGCTTCATGCTGGACCCAGCCTATCCAGCCGCAGTTCCCACTGACTTTAGTCGCTCCCAATGATTACTTCATGTTGGAACCAACTCATCCAGCCGCGGGTACCACCAAGATTAGACCTCTCATACTGTTACTTAAAGTTTTCAATATTTAATTATTTCACCAGTATATCTAGAAAGGCTAGAGCCTACGCCTCTGTTGAAACTTGATAACGAGAGGGAGTGTTAAAAGTTATTCATCAACTTTTCCATCGAAAGGGTTGATCTTAGTTTTCCAAATTAGTTATTCAACAAAGTGATTTGTAGACCTGGCAAACGGGCGGGCTCGGCCCAAACGGGCCAGGCAAAAAACGGGCGGACTTTTTTTGGGATGGGCCAAAAAGGCCCGTTTTTTTTTGGGCCTAAAATATTAGGCTCGTGGCCCGCCCCGCGGGCCTTAAGTTTTTTTTTTAAGAAATATAATATTCTGAATAAATGTACGAAAATTTTTACATCATTAATCATTATATTATTCACTACACTATCATAAGCAAACAAAATAAATATACAATTATTTTTATTTTATAATTACATTATTTACTAAATTACCACAATCAAAAAATAAATATACAAATATTTTTATTTGATCATTATATCATTTATTATTACTAATATTTAAAAAAAATCATAAAATAATAGTATATATTGATGTGATATACTACAAAGTAATCACAAAAAAAAAAAGTCACATAAAAAATAAAATCGCATCAATAATTAACATATAGATGTAATATAATCTAATAAAATACATAAGGAAAAAATTTAAATATTATAATTACTCATAACTAAAAAAAAAAACTGGGCCGGGCGGGCAGCCCGCGGGCCGGGCATGATCGGGCGGACAAAAGCTTGGCAGGGCCAAAAATGCCCTTTTTTTTGGGCCACAAATGTGGAGCCCAATGCCCGCCCAAAAACGGGCGGGCTGGCCCAGCCCGCGGATCTGGACCTAATTTGTCGGGTCTAGTGATTTGCATGATTTTCAAAACCAGGAGAATATATTCTCATATGTGGGATTGTAGAAATAGCTTGTTTTGCCCTTTTGTATATAGCAATATTCTTTTTTGTCCCAAGTTTAGTAACAACTCTTTTGATACCGAAATTATCGAAATTGACCTTTACTCGAATAAAATTCGAGTCATATATTGTAATTTCGAGTAACATAATTTCGAGTCAACGTAAAAAAAAACAATATCGAGGAAGGTTGAAAATATGGGTTACCGGAGTCCGAAATTTCGGGTTACAGTCGATTCGTGTCACGAATCTGGTCAGGACATGTAAATAAAAAAGTCTCCGAATTCATTCGGAGATGTAAAAACAAAACAAAAAAAAGCGGTTACACGAGTCCAATTCGTGTCACCCGAATACCATTCGTGTCACACGAATTGACCTTTCTTTCTTTCTTTTTTTTTTTTTGTTTTTTCATACATTCGTGTCACACCGATTCATTCGGGAGACATAATTTTTTTTTTCTTTTCATCTCCCGTTCATTCGGGAGACCACTTTTTTTTTTTATTTTACATCTCCCGAATGAATCGGGAGACATGTCTTTTTTTTTTTTCTTAATTCGGGTGACACGAATTGGACTCGTGTAACCCGTTTTTTTTTTTTTTTTTACATCTCCCGAATGAATTCGGGAGACTTTTTTTTATTTACATGTCCCAAATTGTATTCGGGTGACACGAATTGGACTCGTGTAACCCGAAATTTCGGACTCCGGTAACCCATATTTTCAACCTTCCTCGATATTGTTTTTTTTAAGTTGACTCGAAATTATGTTATATGACTCGAATTTTATTCGAGTAAAGGTTAATTTCGACAATTTGGGTATTAAAAGAATTGTTACTAAACTTGGGACAAAAAAAAATATTGCTATATACAAAAGGGCAAAACAAGTTTTCTCCCCATGTGGATTTCTTTTATAGCTCTTCCTTTGAGTCAAAAAAGAACTTCCAAGTGGGTTGATATTAGATACCAATGATAGTGACATGAAAGAATTATTGGTGTATTTTTTTGACAAGCATGTGGCGTGATTTTCATGAAGGTGCTTTAGACTTTTTTTTGAATTTGCTGCAAACGCATAAGGAAAATTATACTCGGCATAAAGACTTTCAGTCCAAATTAATCAGGGATAGGGTGCTAAATTAATAATTTGCTAAAATTATAAGATAATATATTTTTGATAATTTTTTTAAACCCCATATAAAATATAAATTAATAATTCCTTATATATAGCATATTACATGAATGATTTATGAAGGTTTCTTGAAAAATGACTCAATTGTCTTTTGTTTTTTGTTGAAATCCCCTTGAATCTCGTCTCTAATTTTCCTTAGCATGGTAAGAACTTCTGGTGTTGTTTTCTCATATTTCAACAAGAAATTGTTGATGTGATTGCCGCTTTAATAGCCGTTTCGCGAAGGGGCTCCATTGTAGAACTTTCATCATCTTCTTCATCGATATCATCTTCATTAATTCCAATAACGCTTTCAATAATTTCTTCATCACCAACAATCGCAACTACATTTTCTTCTGGGTGAGTCAGAACATCTTCGACATCCATTGCATTGCGATAACCCAACTCTTTGATCAAATTCTGGAGTTCTTGAATGCTTTCACCACCTTCATCTGAGTTCTCAAAAGTCATGTTATCTGTTGATCGAAGTTTACAATGACGAAAGCAGTTTGCAATTGTATTTGCACGAACATCCATAGTCCATGCTGAAATTGCAAGATTCATTGCATCTAATACATTTATTTTTGCTGGATTTCGAACCCTTAATTCATAACCCTCCAAAAGACTTTTATAAAATCGACGACGATAATGCATCTTAAAAGCTCGTATGATCCCCGCGTCACAAGGTTGAATTTTTGAAGTTGTGTTTGGTGGCAAAAAAAATAATTCAACATTTCGTAATCCTTCAATAATTTTTGGATGAGCAGGGCAATTATCCACAATCAAGAGAATTTTTCTTCCAACCATTTTTTTATCAAATTGACGAACATATTCTTCAAATAACACACCAGTCATCCAAGCTCGTTTGTTAACACGGTACTCACAGTTCAGACTCTTCAAGTTTACATTCTTGAAGCACCTTGGTTTAGTATATTTCCCAATAATCCATAAAGGAAGTTTTTCCGAACCGTCCTCATTACAGCAAATAGCAACAGTTAGTCTTTCCTTGTCTTGTTTTTTCCCTTCAAGCTGCATTGTTGCAAGGGAATGATCCGGTTGAAGTCTAAAAACAAACCTGTTTAAGATCAAAACATGTAAATAATTACATCACTAAAGTACAAAATATAAAATAAAATAATAAAAAAGCAAACCTGTTTCATCCATATTAAAGATGTTTTTCATTTCAAACTGATCAACTTTGTCTCTTATAGATTTTAATTTGTCCTCCATGCCCTCCATTTCAACAGATCCACTCTCTCCGAAACGCCGGAAATTTTTAATTCCATATCTTGCTTTGAACTTTCCAAGCCAACCAATAGAAAAAGTAAAGTCTGGAGTATCCACTCGATACATATATTTCATGAACTTTTTCGCCTTCTCGATGATTAGTTCACCTGTCATATTCACATGTTCTTGATATTGAAGAATCCATTCATAGAGAGATTTTTCTAGGTCAAGAAATTTTGCCGGTTTGTGTCGCTTAACATCGCCTCTTTCGGGAGCAAGTGAGAGATACTCTAAAGAACGCTTAACTGACTCACCTGCAAACCATAGTTACTATGAACCCATTCTTGCAATTGCTTTTGAGTGAGACTTGGATTATCCTTGTTGTGCTTGCATAATGCTCTTCGAATCTCGTCTGTCATTGTTGTTTTTTTCACACCTTTAAGATGGGAAGCCATGTTGTGTGTATGATTTGTTTGTGTTAAACTATTTTGATCTTGTATTTATATAGAAAATATTTTTAAGTGATACATTGAATACAAGAAGCATAATAAGGTGGGAGATTGAAGGTTTCTTTCAAATTAGGCCGTTCATTTGATATACATGCATTGTATACAATAATTAAGTGGAAGCTTGAAAGGTGTTTGTAAACTAAGTATTCTACTATAAATTAATAAAATATTAACTAATATATAAATTAATAATTATTAATTTATCGATTAATTAATAACTCGTTTAATTAATAAATTTTGGTGGTCCCAAGTTTATTATATTATAGAGTTTCTACTGTAACTTGTTTTACTCATTTATATATAGTAATATTTTTTTGTCTCAAATTTAGTAATAATTCTTTTGATACCCAAATTATCGAAATTGACCTTTACTCGAATAAATTCGAGTCATATATTGTAATTTCGAGTAATATAATTTCGAGTCAATTCCGAAATTTGTGTCAATTTCGAGTAATAACTTAAAAAGGGAAAAAAAGAAAGGAAAAAGTAAAAAAAAAAAGAAAAAAAAAAGCTCACCTGAATGCGGCAGAAAGGGAAAAAAAAGAAAAAAAGAACATGTTACCCGAATGAAAGGAAAAAGAAAAAAAAAAAAGGAAAAAAAAAGCTCACCCGAATGCGGCAGAAAGGAAAAAAAAAAAGAAAAAAAAACATGTTACTCGAATTGATGTGCATGGGGAGTGTTAATTCCAAAAGTCAGCGTGTGCATGTGCACGTGCATGTGTAGTGTTACTCGAATTTCTGATTCGGATAACTCGAATCAGATTCGGGTTACTCGAATCTGATTCGAGTTATCCGAATCAGAAATTCGAGTACCCGATTTTGTTACGAGACTCGTATCTTATTTGATAACCCAGATTCGGGTAACTCGATTATGTAATTGTGTTGCCCGATTGTCAACCTTTTTCGATAGTGTATATTTTGTACAATTGACTCGAAAATATGTTACTCGAAATTATAACAAATGACTCGAATTTATTCGAGTAAAGGTCAAATTCGACAATTTGGGTATCAAAAGAGTTGTTACTAAACTTGGGGCAGAAAAGGATATTACTATTTTTTTTTTTTTTTGAAAATTGACTTTCATTAAACCACCGACAAAGGCAAGCTATCACCAAGGTGGAAACAGCAAACCGAAATCCAGAAAAATACACAATAATTATATCAAATCAAACGTACAACACCTATCCCAATCCACTACCCCTTGTTTAAACCTATGTTTATGCCAAAGAAATCCCAAGGTCTTGATATCCGCTACCATCTCCACGACGTTAGGATCCTTATTCGAGAAAATTTTTTCATTCCTTGCTCTCCATATCCTCCAACACGCGATTATTATAATCCCATGAAGAACCATCTTCTTAATTCCAGACGCACCACAATGCTCATGCATTTCCACCAAGTCGTGAACGTGAAAGGCGAAACATACCTGGAATCCTGCACCATCTAGATAATGCATTCCATATTCCCGCTGAAATACCACAACATGTAAGAATATGTTCAATTGTTTCTTCATTGTTCTCGCACCAGGCGCATGATTGATTATCCACCGTAATGTTTCTTCTCAACCATCTTAGTGGGAAGACGATCTAAATAAGCACGCCACATGAATATGTTACACTTATTTGGAACCCACTTACTCCACCTAAAGCCAAACCTTCCAACACTAGACTGCGGCCCTCGCATCCAGTTCTTAACCGAAGCCACTGTAAAACCATCGGCCCTTCCATCACACCAAACCCACCCATCTTGTCTATCTACCAATTGAACCTCTTGCAATAACTCCTCCAAATTATGTTTACAATCCATCTCTTATGAAGTAAATGGAGCACGACTCCAATCCCAACAAATAACCCGGACATTCCTTACGACCTTTAGACGACCAGACACAACAATCCGTTTGTTCTTTTCAAGATTGAACAAACCCGGAAATATATCCTTTAACGGTTTTGAACCCAACCACGTATCTAACCAAAAACGAATCTGCCCCCTGTTTCCAACTTTCCCCTTAATCATCCTGTTAAACACAACACCCTCTACCTTATATTTGTTCCAAAAAGTAACACAATTCTTCCACACCCCCGAAATTGTATTATAAACCGGCGCCACTCCCCAACTACGACTAGAACCGTGAATAGAAACAATCACTCTTCGCCACATCGCCTGCAGTTCATTAAGAAACCTCCGTAACCACTTACCTATCAACGCATTATTATTCAACTCTAATTTAGCTATTCCCAAACCTCCATCTCCTATATCCTTAGTAACAGTGTCCCACGCTACCTAACTTATCTTTTTAACTTCATCTGACCCACCCCACAAAAACCGTCTCATTAATCTTTCCAAATTATTGATAACCTTCATAGGCGCCTTGAAAAGGGAAAAATAATATGTGGGCAAACTATCTAAAACTGATTTGATTAACGTCAATCGACCGGCAATAGACAAAGTGTTCGCTTTCCATTTTGAGAGCCTCTTCTTGAATGTTTTCACAACTGGATCCCAATTCGAAATTCTATTCATATTTGCCCCGACATTGATGCCCAAGTACACGAACGGAATATTTCCTGGTTTGCACCCCAAAGAATCGGCCTCGAACTTAATTTCTTCGTTATCCACACCAACACCACACAAAACCAATTTATGTAAGTTAATTTTCAATCCGGAACACAAATAGAAAATTCTGAGAATCCTTTTCATATTCACGAAATTTACAGTAGACCATTCCCCCATCAACATCGCGTCGTTTGCATATAACAGATGCGATAAAACTGGACCATCATTAGGCAGCCGTAAACCATCAAAAGCTCCTATGTCACACGCCTTTTTCATCAAACCCGAAAACGCCTCCATCAAAATAAGGAAAAAAAAGGCGATAACGGGTCTCCCTGACAAATACCTTTTTGGCAGCCGAACTCGAAGGTTGGTGACCCATTCACCAGAACTGAAGATCTAGCCGACACCAAAATACCGAGAATCCACTCACACCATAACGGAGGAAAATCCATTTGATTCAGCACCGATAATAAAAACTCCCTATTCACATTATCATATGCTTTATCAAAGTCAATTTTGAACAAAAACATTTTTTTATCTCGCTTTTTTGCCCACGCTATCACCTCATTTGTCATCAAAGGACCATCTAAAATATACCTCCCTGTCAAAAATACCGACTGGTGCTCTGAAACAACACTACTCATGACCATCTTCAGTCGATTCGCTAACACTTTGGAGACAACCTTACTAACACACCCTATGAGATTAATCGGTCTAAAATCCCCAAGAAGAGACGGATCACTCACCTTGGGAATCAACGTAGTAAACGAAGACCCAACCCCCGTACTAAATCTCCCGACTCTGTGAAAATGTTGCATTATATCCAAGAAATCATTCTCGAACAAATCCCAAAAAGTCCTGATAAACCGAAAGTTAAAACCGTCTGGCCCGGGCGCTTTATATGCTCCACAATCAAAAACCGCACTTTTAACCTCTTGAGCCGAAAAACCCATAATTAATCCTTCGTTATCCTGCTGAGTTAACTTCTTCAACCCATAACATAATAGCTTGGGTCTACGTATCATATTCTCCTTGAACTTATCTCGAAAAAAATCTAAGCACCTCCCGTTTAATAATATGAGGCTTCCATTCCCAAACCCCATTAACCATCAAACCAGGAAAATAATTAGCCGCCTTACGTTTATTAATACAACCGTGAAAATATCTAGTGTTGTCATCCCCATGCAACGCCCAATTACTACGCAATTTCTGTTTCAAATAACGTTGGTGAAACATATCAAGCTCCCGTAGACGCCTTTTAATCTCTTCCAACGTCCACACCTCCTCCCGCTGAAGAAATGTACCAAGCATCCGAGCGAATATTCATGTAGAGTTTTTGAAGTTTGAAAAAAAAGTGTTAAGGAGTTGTCAAAAATCGTATTTTATTTTATTAATAGATATAAAATATTATAATGTGAGTTATTTTCATAAATAAATTAGGAGTGTTTTATTTGGCCCACATATTCAGGATAAATTTATTAATTCCATATTTATATATACTACTGTTGAAGGGAAAATAACTTGAAACAGAAAGTAGGGCAAGAGTCGTTGTATTATTCCATCAATGAGATCCCTTAAATAGGGTGAAGTACATACAAACAGGCCTCAGCCAAATCCTATCTAGGAAAGCCCATAAACTAACAGACTTAGGCACACAACGGGTATTATTCCTTTAACACTCCCCCTTATGCCTAGTCTACAAGCGCATGTCATGTTGCCTCGTTAAAACCTCGTCAAGCAAAAACCCATTGGGAAAAATGTCATGATCGTAGGGAAAAGAGTACAACATCTAGACACATCAAGTTTAGACTTCGTTCTTTGAATCTATCCTCTCATATGATCGTTATATTTGATCATAGCGCTACTGAGGTGACCATTCCATCGATCCCTAAAATCGTACATCTTGTTACCTCGTTAAAAACCTTTCCAAGTGATAAAAACCCTGTGGAAAAAATGATCCTTGGAAGGAAAAGAGTATAACGTACGTTGTAGATATAAAACTCCCCCTCAAGTCTACATCTCCCCCTGATTTGTACATCAATCAAGTAGTTGTTGCCTCATTAAAAACTTCGCCAAGTAACAAAACCCAATGGGAGAAAATGAACCTTGGTCAAAGAAAAGAGTACAACACATGTGATTAAGTTTCTTTATAATCATCATTTCCTTGTGATCTTTACATCAATCTCGGAAGTTGGAAAACTCTACAGCTCCCCCTAATGCTTACATTCATATATCGTTGCCTCGTTAAAAACCTTGCCAAGTAACAAAACCCAGTGGGAAAAATAAACCTTGGTCTAAGGAAAAGAGTGCAACCTATGTGAGTATGTTACGTTATATCTCACATATTTCCCGTTATGATCATTCCATCAATCAAGGGGATTTACAAGTTACATCATGTTCATAAATGTAAGTATGCTCATCAGTGGCAGTACTTAACAGCTAGTTCCTCACACGTGTAGAATGACAGTTCTTAATCATGTACACTCACGGATTGATTCATGCAAAGCAATAATCTTGTCGTGATTCGATGAGGTAGCCAAAAGGAATTTGCTTACTCGATTTCCAAAACATAAGCAAGTCATACCAACACATAGTTTGTGGTAGTTGCTTCGGCACCAGCATTTACTTTAGCATTTGCCTTTTCGTAAGCAGCTTCCTTTGCCTGGTTGTAGGGAAAGAATAGTCCCAAATCAATGGTTTCTTTTAAGTATCAGAAGATATCCTTGATACCATTCCATTGATGTTGCGTCGATGCTGAACTAAATCTAGTCAGCGGATTAACTGAGGAGTGATAGCAGGTCGTGTACATTGAGCTAAGTATAATAATGCGCTATTGCACTCAAGTAGGGAATTTCAGCTCCCAAAGCTCTTCGACACTTTCGTTAAGACGAAATGGATCTTTCCTTTGCATCCAAATGTTCGACCTGTCATGGGGTGCTAGTTGGGTTTACCTTGTCCATGTTAAAGTGCCTGAGAAACTTCTGGACATAGGAAGACCGGTGGAAAGAATTCCACAAACTCTATGTCTCTGTCAATGCCTCGACAGAACCGAGTTTTCCCAAGATCTTTCATCTCAAACTCAGATTTTCGGTATCCGTTGGTTTCTCTTATTTCATCAAGACCGATTATGTTCATGTCATCGGCGTACATTGCGATGATCATGAATCCGGAACTTATTTGTGAAGACGCAGGGACACCGTTCATCGTTCTTTTATCCCTTCCCAATCAAGTAGTCACTTAGACGGTTATACCACACCCTTAAGGATTGTTTCAAAACCGTAAAGTTGAGCGTTTCAATCAAATTTCATACGCACTCTGTGGTCTAGAGTCACTTGATTTGGGTAATGAAATGCCATCGGGCACTTCCATATATATCTCCGTATCTAGATCCCCATAGAGATACGTAGTAACCACATCTATTGGCTGCATTTCCAGTCCCTCGGAAATTACTATGTTAATCAAATAGCGGATACGTATACGTGGGAGTACATTTCCTCGTAACCAATTCCAAGGCGTTGTGAGAAGCATTACTTCGTGAACCTTGTACATTAGGACTCTATATTCTCACTACGCTTTACGACAAAGGTTCATTTATGTCTTATAGGCTTTACACTTGGGTAGGTTAGCACTACCCACACCAAATACATGTCTCTTTGTCGGATAATCTAGTTCTACCTGGAATATTTTTCTTATAGGCCAATGTTGATTTCATCCAACTGAGCGGGGTTCGACATCATCGTACTTTATGATTCATGACATGTCATCAAAGTGGGTGGTTGATCAGGCCACACCCTCATAATTTCATCGAGATTCTTGATTTTCTGAATCATATCTTCGGGGCGTCCCCCTCGTCATGATTCATGGACATAATAAAATCAAGCATGATCTCATGAAACGAGTTCATTGATGGTTAACATATAATTTATGCCATACTATACCTCTTACTTGGGTGAGTATTTAGTCGAACCATGTGGCTTCCACCCTTTCCTTCGCAGGGAGCCACGGCCTCAACCACACCTCCACCAAGTGCGGTTGCATCACCCAGTTCATTGGTGATGTGCCCCTTGGAGGGGACTTCTAACCTTACAGGCACATTTGCAGCTGTAATGTGAGATCTTGTCACTTGAACGATATCAGTAAATGCATCAGGCATCGAATCTGCTACATCCTGAAGATCGAGTGTTCTTTGTGCTTCACGGTCCCATTGTGAAGTTCGGGGATCATAATGAGACAAAATGGAGATACCATGACAATTCCTGTCGTTCCCAGAGAAATTACATTTTCTCTCCTCCCCCTAACGACGGGAAGGTTGTCTCATTAAAGTGACAATCCGCAAATCGTGCGGTAAAGAGATCACTGTGAAGGTTCTAAATAGCGGATAAACGTCTGGAGATTCTTATCCAACGTGAATACTTAATCGTTTCTAAAGACCGATGCGTTGTGGGGCGCAGAAGGCACATATAATGCGTAACCAAATATGCGCAATTGGCACTCAAGTCCGTCGGGGTCCAAAATATAAAAATCAGGCTATCCAATTACCAACTGGTACGCATAAACTAATTGGTTAGCAAAAGGTCTAAGAATGAAGGATTTAAGTAGAGTTGCGTGCAATATTGCATAATCCCAGGCAAAATATATACAAATTGATATGCGGAACCAATGACATAATCACCATACATATTCTTTAGAAGGTGGTTTATGTGAGACCTTTCATATGCACATGGGACGAGATACTATTCATTAATCTCTATCATGCAATAAACATCAAATACTTTTTGATGTGAACTCTCCAACATCATCGAGTCCTTTAGATGTGATAAGGGAGGTGAGTCCTTATAAATTATTTTGGAAGTTCTGCAGCAGTTTTAGTGGACAGGAGAGCGACATGTGACCAATATGTCGGAGAATCCATCAAAACCATAAAAACATAAATGGTCCGCATATTAGGTGGATGGATCCACAAATATCTCCTTATATTCAGTGTAAGAATTGAATGTTTGCTTTTGTTTCTTTAGCGTAGGAAGGTCTCGCTCCTACTTTGGCTAAAGAGCAGGCTTTGCAACACTAAGTGGTGGGCATTTGATATGCATCTGGTTCTTTGGATGACATAACACGATTAACGTCAACATTGTGCTTTATGTTGAGTTGTTGCCACATTTTCACTCGAAAAGTAATGATGTACGTACAAGTTCTTTAGTATATGGATTATTATACTTCGACCAGGATGACCTAGTCTATCGTGCCAAAGCCTATATGAGTCTATGTCCCAAAGCACATTGTTGGTGACAACATAGGTTTTTAAAAACCTAATAGTAGTGAGGTACAGTCCACTAGATTGACTCATGAGTTATTCTAAAATGCGTTTACGTCCATATTCATTAAAATTAATAAAAGAAACTCTATTCCATTCTCACAGTGGGTTTCAATCTGGAAACCATTACTACGTATATTATTGAAGCTAGGTAAGGTTCGAAGGGCTCTAGGTGCATACAGAGTATTGGTAACTTGTAATTAAGTGCCATTTGGGCATCAAAAATTGAGCATTACCTCGCCCTTTGATGAGTTGGGATGACCCAATCATCATAGTTACCGAGGTTTGGTAGGCGACTTATTCAATGAATAGAAGCCTAATTCTAAGAATATTCAAGTTCTACTCGATTCATTCCTTAGAACAGAGAGAAATTTCGAACCATTAGCATTCAAGCAATATTCAGTACTTCGAAATAAAGCTAATCATACAACTTAAGCAATATTAATATCTTGTTCGTGAAATAATGTTGCATCACGCCATTATTGAAAATAAAACACCAACACAATCGTCTTGAGGCAACTATACCAAATGTAAACGAGAAAGTAAACATAATACTAAGATTCAGTCTATAGACTGTGGCTCGTATGACTCAATTCGACGATTGGTGACTGTGAAATTGACATAGGGGGGCTTGTCTAGATCATATTCCTCCATATTGTGAGTTCTCCTTTCTTTGGACTCTCTATATTTCTTGTAGTGAGATGTGACTTGCTTGCTTGCATGGCGGTTCTTGTACCATGTCCAGCATCTCCACAATGATAGCACGGTTCATTGCCAACTCGAGCCTTAGAGGCGACAAGATGGGTAAGCGTTTTTTGGTTCCCTTGTCTAGTAGAGCCGGGAGCACCAAATCTTCGAATTACATTAGAAGAACCCCCACGTCCTTGACCACGAAGCCTATCATGTCCGGTCCCCTATTCATTAGGGTAGTTTCCATCCTTCACTTCGCCATAATTGGCCTTGGGAAATTTCTTTGTCCCAATCGGCCTGACATTATTGCTCACTAGCACTTCATTATGCCTTTCAGCCACTTGCAGTAGGCCGATTAGCTTACTGAAGGTAGTGATGCGTTTATTATCATACTCCAGCCTATACTGGTTCGTTAGTATATGAGCGGAAGTAGGGAAGGTGGAAAAAACTTTATGGATCATGTCATCTTCTGTGATGTCCTTCCCACAGAAATTTAGGCGTGCCTTGAGGCGGAGAATATCTTTGTTGAAATCGTTGATCCGTTTATATTCAAGCAAGCGGATTTCATTCCACTGCACGGTCAACTCTGGGAGCAAAGTGTCGTGAATGTTCCCAAATAAGCCCTTACGGGCATCCCACAGTTCTTTGAGGGATTTTCAACTGTAGATATTTCCATCTCAAGCTGGGTTCGATGTGTCACCTAAGGAATATAAGTGCACTCGCTTTGATCTTGTCAGACGGTACTTGGTCTGTTGTGTTAAGGAGCGTACCACTATATTCTTTAGTGATAAATGTGGTCTCGATGTAGGAGACCCATCTATGGTACTCAAGCTCTTTTGAGTCCAATATATCAAATTTGAGGCGAGTTGGGTAAGCTATCTTAATATAAGAAAAAGGAAAATGATTTTTCACAGTTTACCATGAGTACTTTCCATGATAAAATTTTCAATAATGGGAGCGTTATTATTTTTTGGAACCAAGATATGGTCAAAATTACTTTCGATGCTATTGAGGATTACCAATGAAATTACTTTATCACGGTTCGAGTTGATATAGGCAGTAGAAATAGGTCCTCTGAAAGTCTACTAGTGATGGAGCCTAATTTGCATGCCATATCTATATATGTATGCACAATATATGTATATTTATAGATATAGACATATAATCCTAAGAATATATCTATACACGTATAAATACAGTCAAAGAGGTGTCTTATGCCGCAATATATATTAATTCTTGTGAATTTAATTTAATTCAAGTTGCTTTAAGCAATTCACTTTAATTTAATTGAAGTTATTAATGCATCATGCTTTAATTGATTAAATATGCATAAATATAACAAATTTATGAATAAATATGCAACAAAATAAATTAAAGCATGTAAAATTGCGCATGTCGCAAATAGTAGGGTTTGCATTTGTGTACCTTATGGGAAAAACCTGATTCTTTTCTAGGCATACCGTCAATTTATTTCGTAAATTGCCATCTTCATTCCAATTAACGTTTGGATCGTCTTGATTCCCGTGTGAGTGTCAATTTCCAGCAGAATTCCACCATGATTCGACCCGAATTCCACTTTGATTCGTGTCCAAGCAGTCCACCTTAAACTTTTGCCTTTCAACCGCCGCCTGTCCCAGCCATAACTCCCGATTGAGAACCAAATCCAATCCAGCCGCTCAATTTGAAGCCCAAACATACCCGATTCCCGAGTTCCATTTCAGAGTTCATAGAAGCTGCAGCTTCGCATCGCCGGCAACAGCCGTGCGCTGCAGTCTCCGCCGCCGCCCAGTATCGCAACAACTATGTGCGTCCAATTCAGGGCGTGTTTCTATGTGTGTATGTATATGTTTCAGTATATATGACGAGTGATATGCACTGAGAATTAGAGAGGGGGGTGTGTTCGTCCGAGAGAGGTAAAAATTAGGGTTTCGTCTTCTTCGGTTAATTTCGGTGCAGATTTTGTCCGGCGGCGTCGGCGGTGCGGATTAGGGTTTCTCGGCCGATACCTCTTTTTTTTCGGAATTTTGTAGAAAATCGGGAGAGATTTTTTCTCTGCTCAGTTGGGAACTACGTGCTGATAACGTGTTGAAGGGAAAATAACTTGAGACAGAAAGTAGGGCAAGAGTCGTTGTATTATTCCATCAATGAGATCCCTTAAATAGGGTGAAGTACATACAAACAGGCCTCAGCCAAATCCTATCTAGGAAAGCCCATAAACTAACAGACTTAGGCACACAACGGATATTATTTCTTTAACAACTGCTAATATTTCAACCCAATATTTTGCCACATATTCTCAACAAAATCAAGTGTTTTATTTTCACCACTAATCAGGTCTCATTTTTATTTTCGCTTATTACATGAATAATTCGGAGTGGGATCCCCTGCAGTGCACAGCACCATGCTGTGCACTGCCGTCCGTCGGATGGGGCACACACACACACACACCCATGCGGGTGTGTGTGGTCGGAGGGCAGGGAGTGCACAGCATGGTGCTGTGCACTGTAGGGGATCCCTGCCCGAATAATTCCTATACCTAAAATGGCATCAACAAATTGACGGTAGAGGGAGACCTTGTAAGCACTAGCCCTGAAATCAGGTTTTGTAATTATGTCCGAATTATGTTTTAATTATTTACTTTTAGTTTTTGTTTTAGTATTATTATTTATTTTTGTTTTTAAACTCTATTCTGATTAATGTGTTATTACAGGCTACATTTTTAATTTTTGTTATTAAATTAATTCTAACTTAAATCTTAAGTTCTTTTTTAGTTTTTGTTTATAATTTATCTTTTATGTCTTTTGTGAATTTATATTTTTATTTATCTTCTTAACATTTTTTATGTTAATATCTTTTTCCAATTTTTAATTCATCTTTAATTTTCTTTTTTTTTTGTTTTTATTTATGTTCTTATTTTCTATTTTTAATTTCTATTCTAATTTCTCTGCTAATTTCAGTTTTAATATATAACTTAAATTTTTGCTATTAATTTATATTTTAATTCACACCTTGAGTTATGTATTAGTTTTTATTTTTAGTTTCTGTTTTATTTTCTTTTTAAACTTTTTGTTCTTGTTTCCGTCCTTGATATTTTTAGTGTTAAGTTTTTGTTTTCAATTTCTGTTTTATATTTTTGTTTTAATTTTTGGCCCAGTTTCTACTTTAATTTTTGTTTTTAATTGGTGTTATGTTTTGATTTTTAGTTCTAATTTCTATTTTGATTTCTTGTTTTTAATTTCTGTTGTTAATTCCTGTTATTTTCAGATTTTATTTTTAATTTTTGTTTTTAATTTCAATCCTAATTTATGTGTTAATTTTGATTTTGATTTCTATTTTAGTTATTTGTTTTTAATCTCTATTCTAATTTTTGTCCTAATGTTTGGAAGAAGAAAATTAAAACAGAAATTAAATATAATTAACTTGTATCTTAAGTAGGTGCACGATGGCAATGGCTACACGACAACAAACATGGGAGGTATCACAACCGTCAACCGTTGAGATAGAAAAAGACATGCAAGAAAGAGTGAAGTTGGTGCTCACCAAATCTCCATAACTTTTTTTTTTTTTTTTAAAAGTAAATCTCCATAACTCGATCGTTCTTTTCATCGAATGAATGGAATCGAATTGAACTAAATCGAATCGAATGATCAAATCAATGAATCGAATCAATTGAATGGACGCAATCGAATCGAATCGAAATATATATTAAGGGTAAGTAATAATAATAAAAGTAAATAATAACAATAGTAATC
Source organism: Orobanche coerulescens (assembly GCA_033398695.1). Classification (NCBI taxonomy): domain Eukaryota; kingdom Viridiplantae; phylum Streptophyta; class Magnoliopsida; order Lamiales; family Orobanchaceae; genus Orobanche; species Orobanche coerulescens. Next base: position 51,976,905 of record CM065801.1, on the reverse strand, counting down.
AACAATAACAACGATAATAGTAATATTATTAGTAATAATAACAATAATAATAATTAAGATTAATAATAATATTAATAATAAGAAGAACTAAATCGAACTAGGCGAATGGACTGAATCAATTGAATCGAATCGAATCAATCGAACTAAATCCAGAATGGACCTAAAGTCAATCGAAAATCGAAAAATAAGTCCAAAAGAACAGGGTCTTAGATTCTCAAAGCAGAACCTTCTTATTATTGCTAGGAGTTTCTATTATGTATTTTATTTTAGTCTAAAAATTGTCAACCTCCACATCACCAAAGTACTTTGGGAAAAAGTACTTTGAACATTTAATTCTGTGTTGCAGTAAAAGTAAACAAGACAAAAATTTAGGCAGAAAACGTGTGTATTCTCATTAATTGGATCCCTTTAAATAGATAAAGATAACATATTCCGGAACATTCTAACAGGCCTAGTCCTACACTAACTAGGAGAAGCCCATTAACCTGTAGACTAAGGTGTTGTGCGGCGATTTATACGCCTCGATGGCGAATCGGCATAATGGTCGGAAGCCAACCAAAGAAGACAGATGCTGGGCAAGTGCCTAGCGGTCGACGTCCAAGGCGATCGTCTATTGGCACCTGGCGATCGCCTTTAATATCCAAAGGGGACGACCGTCCCATACCACGTGTGAGTCCGACACCCGTCAAAGTCTGCGAAGACCGAATCTCGGGATGAAGGCCCACGTGCAGGTCCGCAAAAGGCGGCGCAAGAACAGGCCTTACTCCAGCCCATCAGCAGCTGTCAGTGATAAGGACGGCCTCACCTACCGACAGACCCGCCGAAAGGTCCTAGGTGGGACCTCCCAAGACAACGAGAAGAGGCACTTGTCGCCTCCTCATTGGTTCGCGCATCTGGCTGCCAGCAGCAGCTGCGGACTTTAAGAAAACAGTCCCACGTGCTGGGACGATCGCCCGCCTTATTTAAATGCAGGAACGGCGATCGCCCGTGGGAGACAGAGAGATCCCAGCAACCTTTTCTCCTATAAATACGAGGCCTCCAACATTGACAAAGCAGGAGAGTTACAACGTTAACACGATTAGACACAGCAGATAATACAGAGAACTCCTCATCTTTGTAACAAGAACTCACAAAGCTTCAACTCTGGTTCTTCCGGCAATCTTCAGCACTCAAGAGCTAAGATAACTAGGGTCTTTACACTCATTGTAATTGTACTCTAACATTAATATTTGTACTCACAAGTATTCATATTAATAATATCTCGCGAGAGCATTCAAGCCCGGGACTAACAACCCCGGCAAATCTTGTGTTATTTACTTCCCCACGGACGTGCTCTCGCATTTTGTTTGTTACTCGTCCATTCCAGTATATCATCTCCGGATAATATTTTGGGTAACAACAATTGGCGCTAGAAGGAGGGCGTCAAATCTACCTTCATTTTCTTTCCGACCGTTTCGAAGAACACTCACTGTTCTCCGGAGCATATACTTGAAGAAACACTCATTGTTCTTCAAAGAAAAACCTTCAGAATCATGACGTCTGCCACGACCTCGAAAAGAGCCACTCTGCGATCCGCCGGACACCTTATTCTGGCCCAGGCCGAGTCCCAACCTGTGGCGGAAGGCGACCGCGGCGACGCTAGACTCTCACTCCCGCCCCCGAGGGACGGCCCCAGCCTCTCATTCGATCAGTTCCAAACCGCGGAACAGATCGAGGAGGCCATGGCCATCCTAAGGGAACGATGGAGAGCATGCGACTCGTCCACCATTGCTCCATCGGCCATCCGCCGTGCGGGCAAGCAAAAGCTCAAGGGGCTATATGCCGAGAAATCGTCAGAAAGCCCCGAGCCGCAGGAAAAAGCGCTCGTAAGGCGGGACGATTTCGTCTTCAGCCGCCTATGGAGTAATCCCTCATGGCGACCCGGGCATTCGGGCCCCAGCCGTGAGACATCGAAGTCCGAATCCGTCACCAGGAGTTCGGCGTATCCAACTCCCAGAAGGCAGGTCGGCCGTCTGGCTCCCACTCGCCCAAGAATTGAGCTCGGCGGCAGAGACCTCGTCACCTACCACGGGGCCAGGAGATCGGTACATGATCGCCTCGGCTCCCGCTCCGAGAGCCAAACCGCGAGCAGTCAGGCTACGGCGATGGCCTAAATGCAGCGCCAGCTCGACGAAATGAAGGCGCTCATAGAAACTGGGGCAGGCGCCAAGAGATCGATCGCCGGACCGAGTGAGCCGCTCGCGGTCCAGATCGAGCTTGCCCCCGTGCAACCAAAAATCGCTCATCCTCAAACACCTCTATATGAGGGGAGATCAGACCCTGAGACCCACTTGAGCAAGTTCCGGATCTACATGACCGGATGAGGGGCATCGGACGCGACGAAGTGCCGAATATTCCCATTAACATTGGGCGATCTTGCCCATAGGTGGTACATCTCATTGCCACCGCGCTCAATCAACTGTTTTGAAAAGCTGGCGAACGACTTCACATCGTATTTCGCCGCCAAGGTCACTCACCCTTCGCTTAGGCGAGGGATCTACCGGAGAAGGGAAGGCGCCATCTCCTATCCCGAAGAAGGCGGTCGCCAAGCCCAGAAAGGCGGTCGCAAAGCCGCCCGGTGAGTTCAAGGCCTTCGAGGATGTGGAAGTTCACCTCCTCCGCAACCTCAATCTATCTCCGGCCCATATCTTCAATGCCATCAACGAGTGCGAATGGCTTAGCAAGCCGAAGCAGATGAGGGACAACGGTCATCTGGACCGCAGTAACTTTTATGCCTACCACAAAAGTCCCGGCCACAACACCAGCCAATGCCGCGACCTCATCAGACAACTCTGGAGGTTGTTCGAGGAAGTAAAGCTGGACAATTTGGTGACCAAGCCAGAACCCCGGGCAGAAAAGACCGGGGGGAGCGATAGCCGACAGAACGACGGAATCTCTCCCAATCCGGTCGCCAGGATCAAGCAAAATGAATCAGAGTACTCAGACGAGTCGATCCCTCCGATCAACCCCGGTGGCCGGATCAATATGCTTCAGTCGGGAGGTGGAAACCTCGGAGGTCTTTCCCCGGTTTCCACCATATCAAATAGAAAGTGAAAGGCCGAGCTGAGGGCGTTCGCCGGAGTCCATGTCGTGGTGCCCCCAGAGCCGACCATCTCCAGAGACGCGCTCATCTCCTTCTCCAACAAGGATAGGGGGAGTGCAGTGCCCCAAAGAGGATGCATTGGTAATCTCTGCATGTATCCTTGGGAAAATGGTCGACCGCGTGCTGGTTGACAATGGGAGCTTTTGCAACATCATATTCAAATCTGCTCTCGACCAGCTCGACAATCTGACTAAGTTCATCAAGCCATTCGATACTGTGCTTCAAGGGTTCGGCGACAACACAGTCCAAGCCTATGGAAGGATCAAGCTCTCTGTCGAGCTAATATGTTGTTACAATCCCAAGGTTAAGATCACTAGGAACCTCAATTTTGTAATCATAGATAGGCCCAACATCTATAATGGGTTCCTAGGTCGCCCCTTTCTAGAAACCTTCGAGGCGGTCGCCTCTTCTTTATTTTACTGTATCAAGTTCCTCACTACCGATGGGACGGTCGGTACTGTAAAAGGAAACCAGCTAATGGCAAAGAAATGTTTGAATTGCTCTTGCATCGTAACTTACCCTTTATACGTTTCTCGTACTATTTATAACATTGAGGCGATCGACATTCAACCAATGGAGATTGACAAGCCAATCACTTCATACCAGCTCGACTCAGAGGACGACATCTCGCATCAATTGTCGGACAACATCAAGCTAAGGATCGGTTTCGAGCCAAGCCTCGACATTGATCCAAGGATAGAGTCCGACAATCGTTCCAAACGAGAAGTGACCATCCCCATTGAAGAGTTGGAAAGTATAACAATTGATCCGGCTCGCCCGGAGCAAGAAGTACAGATCGGCTCAAGCGTCAGTCCCGAGTTAAAAGACGATCTGATCAGTTTACTACGTAAGCACATCGGAATCTTTGCCTGGTCGCATCAATATATGGTCGGCATCAGTCCTAAACACGCTTGCCACTATCTAAAGATCGACCCAGCAGTCCTGAGAAGTACGCTGCACTCGACGGAGAAGTCAAAAAGCTACTCGACAATAGACTGATCGGAGTAGCTACCGACGAGCCACAGTTGGTAGCCAACACGGTGCTTGTTAAAAAGGCAAGTAACTCCTGGAGGTTATGCATCAATTTTACCGACCTCAATGCAGCATGTCCGAAAGACCACTTTTCAATATCTCATATTGACCACTTAGTCGATAGCACGGCAGGTTGCGAAATGATGTCGTTTATGGATGCCTTCGCCGGGTACCATCAGATCCCAATGGCGGAGAAAGACGTAAAGCACACATCATTCCACACGGAAAAATACGTGTACTGTTGGGTCCGAATGCCGTTCGGTCTGAAGAATGCGGGGGCGGCCTACCAACGACTAGTCAACGGGATATTCGCCGATCAGATCGTCAAGACCATGGAGGTTTACATTGACGACATCGTGGCCTAGGGCCTCAAAAAGGAAGATCACCTCAAAGACCTTGCCGAGACGTTCGCCATCCTCGAGAAATTCAACATGAAACTTAACCCCAAGAAATGCAACTTCGGGGTAAACTCCAGAAAGTTCCTGGGGCACATCGTGAGCCAAAGGGGGATCGAAGCGAACCCTACCAAGATCCAGGCGATCCTCGACACGCAGGAGCCATGTAATGTCAAACAGGTGCAACGCCTCACGGGTTGTCTAGCAGCCCTTAACCGTTTCATTTATCGGCTCGGAGACAAAAGCAAGCCATTCTTCGCCACCATATAGAATAAGAAATTTGCATGGACGAAGGAAAGCCAAAAGGCGTTCGCCAAAATCAAGGAGTATCTGTCTAATCCCCAAATTTTGGCGAAACCAATCCTAGGCGAAAAGCTTTTCCTCTACCTGGCAGCCTCAGAGGTCATGCTGAGCACTGTATTAGTGCGAGCAGAGGGGCAAGCCCACTTACCGATCTACTTCGTCAGTCAAGTGCTTCATGATGCGGAAACACATTACACACCTCTGGAGAAGCTCGCTTGCACACTAGTCATGAGTGTTCGCAGGCTGAGGGCCTACTTCTTCGAACACCAAGTGGAGGTTCTAACGACTCTCCATCTAAGGCAAGTTCTGCACCGACCAGACACCAACGGGCGACTCCTCAAGTGGTCACTGTAGATCGCCCAATATGGTGTCACGTACGCTCCTCACACAGCGATCAAAGTCCAAGCTCTGGCGGATTTCATGGTGGAACTAACATTCCCACCCAGTCCGACCTAGGTCGGCCGTCCTGCCTGGAAATTGTACGTAGATGGCTCGGCGACCAGCTCACGAGCAGGGGCAGGGATTGTCCTCTTCAGCCCCGACGGCCAAAGTTTTACAAATGCTGTGCGTTTCGGGTTCCGTGCGACCAACAATGAAGCCGCATACGAAGCCTTGGTAGGCGGGCTCGATCTAGCACTCGCCATGGACGTTCGTCGCCTCCACATCTTCATGGACTCCCTCTTGGTCGTGAACCAAGTCAAGGGGGAATATGAGGCGCGCGGCGAACAGATGATCAAATATCAAGAATTGTTCGCCTAAATGTGCACAAAGTTTGAAGAAGTGCTGATCGAACAAGTCCCGAGAGAGCACAACTCCCAGGCCGATGCCCTATCCAAACTCGCATCGTCATATGGGGCGGCAGACTTCTCTAACATCCAAATCACGAAGTCAGCAAAATCGGTGATCGACAGTCGACAGAAGCCTGGTCACCACAGTTGCCATCGCCGAAGAGAACTGGATGACTCCATTCGTTAAGTACTTGAAGGACGGAACGGTCCCCGCAGATCGGATCAAAGCTCGCCAGCTTCAGCTCCGGGCAACCAGATACACCCTACGATCGTCTTTACAAGCGAGCTTTCAGCCTACCTCTCCTCAAATGCATTACACCGGAGTAGGGATGGCAGGAAAGCCCAAACCCGTGGGGCCCACCCGAACCCGAACCCAAGTCAACGGGTGAAACCCGAGTTGACTGGGTTTGGGTTTGGGTTCGGGCGACACCCGATATTATCGGTACGAGTTTGGGATCGCTCAAACCCACACCCGAAACCCAGACACCCTCCCAATTATATGTTAAATTACCTAATTACCCTATGTATATATAAGTGTAAATTAGGATTTTCACTTTTCAGCCATTCCTTTCCTACACATCTCACGACTCACTCTGCCTATGTTAATTGTATGTTATTGTAATTTAATTTCTTGAGAGTCTATGTTGAAGACTATGTTAAACTATGTTATTATTGTATTATCATTTATAAACTATTTTATCATTCTACTGACATTTGCAAACTATGTTAAATTATGCTATATTTTGCATTTTATCAAATTTGGATTTGGATAAGCACCAAACTTGAATTTTGATTCTGCCTGATCAAGCTGTGGGTTTGGGTTTGGGTGAAAAAACCCGAACCCAATGGGTGTGGGTGTGGGTTTTGTTTTGCCACCCAAATAGCCTTTGGGTTTGGGTTTGGGTTCGGGTGGTGATTTCGGGTGTGGGTTTGGGGAGTATGAAACCTGAACCCGACCCGACCCATTGCCATCCCTATGCCGGAGGAAGGCATACTTGTTTTAGCCGAAATTCGTGACGGGATCTGTGGAAATCACACCGGAGGGCGAGCTCTCATCCACAAGACGACCAGGCAAGGCTTTTTTCTGGCGTACCTTACAAAAAGACGCGATCACCTACGCCCGATCTTGTCACAGGTATCAAGTAATAGGCCCGAACATCAAGCTTTTCCCCGAGCAGCTCACTTCTATGTACAATCCGTGGCCGTTCGCCCAATGGGGCATCGACCTCATCGGTCCTTTGCCGACAGCACCAGGGGGATGTAAATTCGCCATCGTGGGGGTCAATTATTACACGAAATGGGCAGAGGCCGAGCCACTCAACAAGATTGGCCAAGAACAAGTGATCAATTTCATCTGGAAGAACATCATATGCCGATTTGGTCTACCGCAGGCTATTATCTCCGACAACGGAAATCAGTCCGATGGTTTGGAAGTTATGCAATTCTGCGAGAAATGGGGAATTAAAAAGCTGTTCTCGGCCCCTTACCACCCTCAGACGAACGGGCAGGTAGAGGCTGTAAACAAGATTCTCAAACACACGATCAAAGCAAGAATCGAATCCAAACAAGGATGATAGGCGAGCGAGCTCCCGGATGTCCTGTTGTCTTACCGAATGACGACCCGAAATTCAACCGGTGAAATCCCATTCGCCCTCGCCTTCAGAACAGAAGCAGTGATCCCGTCGGAGATCGCCGTACCCAGCCACCAAACTGCACAACAAATGACGACGGACAATGATGTAGCTCGACGGATCGACTTGGATATGCTCGAGGAATGACGACTGACCTTGGAAATGAAGAACACAATCCACAAAAGGAAATCCGAGAAATTATTCAATTCGAAGGTCAAGGAAAGGCGATTCCAAGTGGACAACCTAGTCCTCAAAAAGGTCCAGACTCACACGAGAGTATTTGCCTCGAATTGGGAGGGGCCCTTCCGGATATCCAAATGGCTGACCAAAGGAGCCTACGAGCTCCAACACCCAGACGGCACTCCGGACTAATATCCCTGGAATGCCGTTCATTTGAAGAAATACTATCAACAAAAACTCTGTATTCAGTTACCCAATGTACAAAGAGCTTAATGAGATTTTCGGATCCCCTCTAAATGATTCACCTCGACAAAACAAACAAAAAAGAGGACGACTCCCTCGCCCTCCAATAGTTCGTCATCTAACCTGATGGACCTAGGCAAGCGATGCCCCCCAGCATAACGTATACCGTCGAGGATCGTCATCTAACATGGCGATCCGAGGTAGAAAAGTGCAGCCATGGTTCTGGAGGTTGATGGAACCGATAGCCCGTCCATGCAAAGTTCCTTTGGGCAGAGATCGCCCACCCTATCATTTAAATACGAGGCGGGCGTAGTCGAAGGACCCTCCAAAACAGATCAGTGGACATGCTCACCCGACCTCGGATCCATCATCTACCATGGTGGACCTGGACAATGCGACGCGTCCTCCCCCCCGTCACAACGTATGCCCTCTTAGGCGAAAAAGTGCTAAGAAGCCATGGTAGCGAAGTCGATTTATCCGACGGCGCCCCGTGTAAGGACTCCTCCAGGCAGAGTCCGTCCGCCCCATCGCTACATTGCGAGGCAAAACGTAGCCTACGGAGGACCCTCACAATTAAGTGAGTCGCGAGAAGTTAACCATCAGACGGAATGTCGCTCGCGCACAAGACATAGTCGTAGAGGTCGGTTCCATCGAACCCCACGACTATGCGAAGTCTTTCCAAGTCGGGACGTTCGGCCTCCCCCGAGGAATCAACAAAATCGAAGATTGCAAGAACCTAACTAAAGATAGCTCGCTAAATAAATTATTTATGTTCCCTTACTTTCATCAAGTAAACAAAAACATGGGGCAGAACGGAGCCATACATGCGATCAGGAGGACAGAACCACTTACAATCGGCTTTGTTCAAATACACATATGATGATCGGTTTTGTTCAGAAATTTACAAGTAAAAATTTTAAGTATGCCAATACATTCGGAGCTACACATACAATGACCGCTCCTCAAACACGACTGTGAAGTCAAATTCAGACAGACGATCATACAAGCAAGGAATCGGATGCAATTATGTATTTCATTTCATTCGGAATGTTTTGTACAAGCGCCCGAAGGCAAAACACAATGAAACTGAAAAATTACAAGTAAAAAACAAAATGAAAGTGGTCTATCTCAGGCTGCCCCCGCCTGGCCTTCGCCACCGGCCGCTGGATCAGCTCGGCCTTCGCCACCGTTTGCTGGATCGGCGTGCGCTTCCTCGTCGGCATCTGGATGAACGAGTTTGTCCATCGACGGATACCAGCTCAGGTCGATTCCGAGGTCGGAGAGGTCAAGGTGTTGGGATTCGGTGCCTAAAACAAAGGCCCAGCGGAAGCGATAAAATGAAAATAATTCGATCCGAATCCCTACGAGGATCGATCGAGCTACGTATATACGAATATTTATAAACGAAAACAAGAGTTATAAGAAACTTACCCTTGAAGTCCGTTGATTAAATGGTAACCTTCTCTTGAGCTATTCCCCAAGCTTTGATTGATCTCTACGAATCCAATCCGCTCCAAGCTCTTGAACGATCCAACGCCGAAAGCACCGCGTCTCTACTTGCCACGCGCCGTAAAAACGACCGGAATGACAACATTCGATTAACCTCTAAGGTTACGGCTAGAATCAAGTGATGAAGCCTTTTATTATTGCACTCTAAGTGTTTAATATTTATCTCTCAATGTATCTTGAATTTCCTCCAAGAAACTCAAGAACAAGATGAAGAACAAGATGGAGACAATTTGAGAAAAAAAAATTTCTCTCTCTCTCTCTCTCACTAATACTCACGTTGGATTTGATAGATAAGAAGTGAGAGATGTCTTTCCTTTATTCTACTTACCAATCCCACACAATCCCTTTTTATCCATATAATAAGAGATATCATATCTCTTAGGTGATTAGTCTTCACCCACCAAAGGAAGACAAAGATTAAAGGTAAGAGATCAAAAGTGGGACCGGCCTATAGAAGGAATCCGACGAGTTTGGTTCGTTTCGGACTCCAGAGAGTCCAAACATATAAACTCTGATTCCGTTCCGATGTATTTATATCGATTAATTAATCCAATTAATTAATCATATTAAATACATAATAACATGATTAATTTCTCCAAGAAATAATTATATTTATTAATTAAATTAATCACCAGGTAATTTATTTAATTAATTAGGCTATAAATTAATTTATCCAATAAATCAATTTAGACATCCAATGTCCCAAATTAGATATCCAATATCTAATATTCATAATGAGAGATTAAGCTCAATTCATTCCGGCGTCAATCCTATTGCGCGACTCGGTAGGTTCGTCTCAGTCAGCAATGGGAGGAACCAAAGAGTAGTAGCACCACCTAGCCAGCCTAGCTGCCTACACTGTACCCCAACTGAGAACGAATGATAGGGATCATTCAAGAACCATTCTGTCGTGAATACCAGTATACGTATAAACTCTTCTTTCAAATGTCCGGATCAAGTTATAAGGTCACGGTCAGTCAAACCCTATCTGTACTTGATGAAAATCGAGATCATTGAGCTCTCGTGTATCCAATACAACTAGCTCCAATGCTTTAGCCAAAGACTTATGATCTCATCTGCCAATAACCGCATAGGACATATAACCAGCTCACTAACGGGAGAAAGAATTCTATCTTGGTATTCAGTAGGACCTGATACTTGCCCGTTAAGATGCATGTCGAGGTTGCCCCCACCTCCCGATTTATAGGTTCGAACTACTCTAATGAAAATCTTAACTTCACAAGCACATCCCTACTAAATCCTCAAGTCGAAGGTTCACGAATACCTATCACAACCTTTCGATTCCGTCATTGACTGTCCCGGAGTGAAATCCGTGTGACGAATCGAGGGTGAGTCGGTTCAAGTATACTAATCCAATTAGCATACATATAACATGTGCTCCCACTAACCATTAGTGTTCGACAGGCACTCTCCATGTCAAAGAACACGCCATACAAGTCTTCACATAAACTTAACGCCCAGTCAAGTTTCATCGACTTGCGAACGATTAAGTATTTGAGCTATAAACCTTTCGAGTGCCGACCCCCTTATCCAATAAGGAGTGGAACGTTTTGCTCTCAAATACACAGACTAGTTTCTATATGTATATTTACGCATTAGGAATGCTAGTAACTACCAGTAAATAGAGAAACATCCATTGTCTTATATTAATGATTAATATAATTACAAGTACAATGCCCTCACTCAACGTCCTCTGAGTGGCATTCGAGAGCATACTCCTACAATCTCCCACTTGCACTCAATGCCACACACTATGGTATCTAATACCCATGTTCTCCAGATGACGCTCCAAGCTAGTCTGAGAAAGTGGCTTGGTCAGTGGATCGGTGATGTTGTCGGCCGAGTCTACTCTGTGCAGCACAATATATCCCTTGCGAACAAATTCTCTTACGAGATGATACTTCCTCTCAATATGTTTGGTGCTGTTGCGAGACCTCGGCTCCTTGGCCTGCGCTACATCTCCGTCGTTGTCGCAATACAGTGGAACAAGTAGCTCAGCACATAGTATCACTTGAAGTTCTCCCATAAACTTCTTAATCCAGAACCTTCCTTGGAAGCCTCCGAGGCTGCTTGATACTCAGCCTGACGGGTGGAATCAGCAGTCGCGCTTTGCTTGGCGCTACGCCAAGATACTGCTCCTCCATTAAGAGTAAATATGTAGCCAGAAGTAGACATCGAGTCGGCCTTCAGTCCTTGGAAGTCCGAATCAGTGAATCCCACCACATCCAATTCTCCACCGCCATACATTAGAACCATATCTCTAGTCCTTCTTAAGTACTTGAGAACATTCTTTACGGCAGTCCAATGTTCCCTACCTAGGTTTGCCTGAAACCTACTCACCACGTTCTTTACGTCGGACCGTCGCCTCCTCATTGGTTCACGCATCTGGCTGCCAGCAGCAGCTGCGGACTTTAAGGAAACAGTCCCACGTGCTGGGACGATCGCCCACCTTATTTAAATGCAGGAACGGCGATCGCCTGTGGGAGACAGAGAGATCCCATCAACCTTTTCTCCTATAAATATGAGGCCTCCAGCATTGACAAAGCAGGAGAGTTACAACGTTAACACGATTAGACACAACAAACAATACAAAAAACTCCTCATCTTTGTAACAAGAACTCACAGAGCTTCAACTCTGGTTCTTCCGGCAATCTTCAGCACTCAAGAGCTAAGATAACTAGGGTCTTTATACTCATTATAATTGTACTCTAACATTAATATTTGTACTCACAAGTATTCATATTAATAATATCTCGCGAGAGCATTCAAGCCCGGGACTAACAACCCCAGCAAATCTTGTGTTATTTACTTCCCCACGGACGTGCTCTCGCATTTTGTTTGTTACTCGTCCATTCTAGCATATCATCTTCGGATAATATTTTGGGTAACAACATAAGGCACACACTGTGTATTTACTTTAACACTCCCCCTTGTGCCGAGTCTTCAATGCATGCCAAGTCGCCTCGTTAAAACCTCGTCAAGCAAAAACCACATGGGAAAAATGCCTTGATTGTAGGAAAAAGAGTACAATTTCCAGACATATAGGTTATGCTAATTTCGTTGAAGAACGTGATCAGTTCGTCGATCAATGAGCTAAACGTCTAATTACCTCGTTAAAAACCTTTCCAAGTGATAAAAACCCAGTGGAAAAAATAAGAATCCTTGATTAAGGAAAAGAGTGTAAATTGCGACGTGGATGTAAGACTCCCCCTCAAGTCTACATCTCCCCCTAATTAGTTCATCAATCAAGGAATCTGAAAAAGAGTACATGTGATGTTGCTTCAATAAAATTTTTGCTAAGTAACAAAATAAACGTTGGTCAAAGAAAAGAGTACAACATTGGTTGGAAAATTAGTTATACCTCACCCTCCCATCCGATCCTTACTTCGATCTCGGGAGTTCGGAAATCCTACACATTTGATGTTTCTCACATGTTTTTCAGTTACGACATTGGGCAGTGATTTAGTGAATAAATCAGCCACATTATCCTCAGACTTCACTTGCTAACTTGGATGTTGAGGAGGGCCTGTTGTTGCTGATTGTAAAAAAATTTGGAGAGATATGGTTCGTATTATCCCCCTTGATATACCCATGCTTCGTTTGTTCGATGCAAGCAGCATTATCTTCGTATATGCATGTGGGCGCATCAGTGACATGACTTAATCCACTGTTACTCGAATATGTATAACAATGGTTCTCAACCATATATACTTGCGTACCGCCTCGTGTATAGCGATAATCTTAGCGTGATTCGAGGAGGTAGCAACAAGGGTATGTTTAATTGATCTCTAATATATCGCGGTGTTCCCAATGGTAAAAGCGTAACCAATCTGGGAGTAATCTTTTATGAGTCTGAAAGATAACCAGCATCAGCAAAACCTACCAACACATTCGTCGGGGTAGTTTCCTCGGCATTCACACTTACTTTAGTGATTGCATATTCATCGGCAGTTTTGTTAGCCTGATAGGGAAAGAAAAGTACCTAGTAAATGGTTCCTTTGAGGTATCAAAAGATGTTCTTGATACCATTCTAATGACGCTACGTGAGCTCAGAACTATATTTAGCCAGCAAGTTCACTGAGAAAGCTATAACAGGTCGAGTATACTGAGCCAAGTACAATAATGCAACTATTACACTTTAGATAGGGAATTTCGTCTCCCAAAAGCTTTTCATCACATTCCGTTGGATGAAATGGATCTTTCTTCAAGTCCAAACTACGACCAATCATGGGAGTGCTAACCGTATGTGCCTTGTCCATAGTAAAATGCCTGATTTTCTTTTGGACATAGGCAGACGGGTGGATGAGGATTCCACTAGCTTGATGTTCTGGCTCAATGCTTAGATAAGACCGAGTCTTCCCAGATCATTCATCTCAAATTCAGAATTTAGATAGCTGCTGTTTCTCTTAATTCGTAAAGAGTGCCTATTATGTTCATATCGTCGACATATACAGCTACAATTGCTAATCCGAAACTTGTTTTCTTAATAAACATGCAGGGACACAATTCGTCGTTATGCAGATATACCACAACTGCCCGGATTGTTTTAATCCGTAAAGTGAGCGTTTCAACCGTACTGCAAACGCACTCCATGGTCTAAAGTCACTTGACTTGGGTAATAAAATGCCATCAAGCACTTTCATATATATATATATATATATATATATATATATATATATATATTAAGATCCCCATATAGATATCACTAACCACATTTATGAGCTGCATTTCCAGTCCTTCGGAAATTACTAAGCTAATGAAGTAGCTTAGGGGAGAGTACATCTTCTCGGTCAAATCCACGACGTTTATGAGAACCTTCGAGCCTTATACTTCAGGACTTCATTCTTCTCATTATGCTTATTGACTAAGGTTTATTTTATGTCCTACAGGATTTACACTTGGTGAGGTTAGCACTACCTACCAATTACCTGTCTTTTTGTCAAAGAATCTATTTATGTGTGGAATGCTTTATCCTTTAAGGCCAATCAACTCAATGTTGATATCATACAACAAAGCGAGGTTCGACATTGTCTTGTTCTATGCTTTGAGCAATGATAGATCATCAAAGTGGGTGGATGATCAGTCCACACTCTCGTGATTCATCGAGATTTCTTGATTTTCTGAATCATATAAATCTTCGGGGCGTTCCCCTCGTCATGACTCATGGACATAGTAAAATCAAGTATGATCTCATGAGACGAGTTCATTGATAACTAATATATAAGTTTGTGCCTTACTCTACCTCCTCCTTAGGTGAGTATTAAGTCGAACCATATAGCTACCACCTCTTCCTTTAGGGAGCTATGACCTAAATCACATATACACCATGTGCGATGGCAGCACTCGATTCATCGGTGTTGAGATCCTTACCGAGGATTTTCAACCTTACAGGTTGCAACTGGTATATATGATCTCGTCACTTTCACGATATCAGCATATGTATCAGGCATCGAATCTGCTACGTTTCGAAGATCGAGAATTTTCAATATCACATAGCAAAATATGGGGATCAATACGAGACAAAGTAGGGACACATCATGACAATTCCAGTCTGTTGGCCACTAAGTATACAGAATACAGATTGGAAAGTGTTTAAGCAACAAGCTGTACGATTTACAAATTAGAGTGCATAGCGGAGGTCTTGTTAAAGTAAGTTGCTGTAAATACAGCAATTAGATTTTCTCCTGTTAGCTTGGTGCGTACAGGTTATGCAATGTATAGTTATAAAATAATCACTAAGGAAAATAATAAGTGCAGAAGGTAAATGACACGATATTTAAAGTGGTTCGAGGTAAACCCATCAACGTCCATTGGTCCTCCACACAGGAGTGAAAATGCTTATTATAAACACTACGTATACAACTACGTGTCTATAATCAAATCTATCCTTGTATTGTTCACACAGATTGATACAAAGACTGTCGCTTTCAACCGTTCACACAGATTGGTCAAAGTTTTCACTTGACTTGCTTCTTCACACACAGTTCCGAAGATTCGTCTTCAATGCAGATCCATCACACACAGTTCAGGAAAAGCAAGGCTTTCTTCAGTCCACACAGGGCTGATGGTTTTCTTCGAATGTAAGAACAAGGGTTTGAACAACAGCTTAACTTTCTTGAGCTTGAGCTGATGATGGGTTGTTCAAGGTTGAGCACTTGTATATTTCTTCTCTAAAGATTGGTAGTATGCTTGAAGAAATATGTTTGCTCTTGATATACTGTTCTTGTGATGTTCACGAGTGTATCTCAGTATATCTCATTTTTCTCAGTTTTCAGATCTCGACCTTATGAATATTCATGTATATCGTTATTTTTCTGATCTTTAAACTTCGGGGTATATATAACCTCTGGAAATAGATCCGTTGGGAATAGATCCATTGAGCAAAGAGTCCGTTCCGTGTTGTTTGAGTTGCATAGTACAAGATCCGGATTTTGCTCCTTGTCTGAAGATCTTTGTCGGCTGGTATTTAAATACTTTATCCAATCAGTATTTAAATACTTGTTTTCAAATGGTGGCTTGACTTTAGCGTATAAAGTAGATCCCGTTCCAACGGTCTTCAGTCCTGTTGGATAAGTGTTGAAGATCTCAACACTTACAGCCTGTTTGCTATATCCAACATGTTGCATTTATACTGCTGTAGCTGTAGGTTCCACGTTGTAGGCTATCTTAGGGCTGCTTTATGGAAAGATGCTGTATGAATGTTTCAGGACAGCTTCCATACTTGGTGTCATCGACTGATGAGCTTCTTGCTCTATGATGACACTTTATTCTTTTGCTGTAAGTTGAGGCACTTGACATCTTGTTGTATGACTGTCTTCGGGACAGCTACTTGTTGTATGTTGGCACTTTATCAAAACACGGTACATGATTGTTTATCCCAATAATTTCCCCCTTTTTGATAATGCCAAAACCTCTTAAATCTTTGCTTTGAGAGGCTTTCTTCTTGATTTTCTATCGAATGTTCTGGCCTTCAGCATTTAAAAAAAAAAATGTGAACTGCTCGCAGGCAAGTTCTAAAATGATAGCATCTATCAGGAAAGTGTATTACAACTTAAACTTATGATTCGCGCACAGGCACAATCTTACAGGGTAGTCTAGTGTTAAATACAACTTAACCTATGAACTGTTCGTAGACAAGTTCTTACAGCTTTGTACTTTACAAGTTTTTATACTTGTTAGTTTGCAGCAAATAACTTAAATCAAGCAAATAAGACAGTAAGCGTAGATCACGAGCTGTAATCTTTCAAAGATAAGATGACATTTTATTTATAATAATTGGAAGGATACAGGTTTGGGCAAAAAATACCAAAATTTGCACACAAAAAATAATCATACAGGGGATCTCCTGTGATGATCATGCCTCTAGGGCCTTCTTAGATCATTCTCGGTTCCCTTCCACCAATTTTGCAGGGCATCATTGTTTCGATTCAAGTATATTGCTTGAACTTCATATGATTTGTCGAAAGCAAGGATCCAATCGTCAGGATGGGTAACCACTTTGCCTTTCTTATGCTTGGATTTCATCTGGAGCTGTAGGGGAAGCATTCCTGCGTCCAGCATTCTTGTAAATTCATCGGCAGCTTCTTTCAGTGTTTTACACTTGTTGAATATGGTGGATTCCCTGATAAGAACTACGAAGTATCTCATCAGTTCGTTTTTCCTCCAGTCCTTTATCTCATCGGCTGTAGGCTGTCGGTTGGCCGGGAGATTAATCATGAGAAGATTCTGCACAAGGTTCTTCCAAGTAAAGTTAGGATCATAGAATTCAGGGCGAGCACCTTATATCCTAACAGAATGTGAAGGAGCTGACAATCGATTAATTGCAGCAGTGACACTGTCTTCCAATGCAGCGTCAAACTCCTTTTCCTTCTCTAATCTCCATTGTCTTCCAGCCTCTCTGGCCTCTTCCCCCTTTTGGCCTCATCAAGATAAGAGACCTTCGTATCAAGGCATTCCAGGACCTTCATCGCATTATTCTATTTAGTCTCCATGCTTGACATCTTATCAACTAGGGATTAAAGCACCAGCGACTTATCATCTATCTTTCGATCATGTCCTCTAAGCTGGGAGCCTGTTTCCTGTAAGGTAGATATAGTTTTGGCTTCAGAGACGCGGAGCTTGGCTTGTTCGTCCTTGAGAATTTTCTCCTGGCGTTGTTGGAGTTGATGGAGAGCTTGCCTTAAGACGCTGGGAAAAATGGGGAAGGCTTCTTCTACTTTGGAGATTTCTCTCTTTACACCCGTCATTTCATCAATGGCAGTCTCGTGCAGCCAGTTGATCTCTTTTTCAACGTTGTGCAAAGCATTCACAGCATCCTGTATGAAATGGTTTGGCGGCCGAGAGCATGAAGTTGCTCTTTCCTAGCTTCCGATCCTGGAGAGCCTGACTTGGCTAGCTTTTCATCATCAGCTCCATTGAGCTGTCGGACGACCACATGGTTGCACGGTCGTTGTGGTTCATTCTCGGGTAGGAAACTATCATCGGATTCCACATCAATGGGTGATGCAGGGGCATCAGGTTCTGTTGTAGCTGGTGGTTGTTCGGCCTGATTGGTCTCGGTGACAGGGGGATTGATTCCTCCTGTTCTGGATGGGCTTCTGTAGACAAAGGTACAAGAGGGACTGATTCCTCCTGCTGTCTCTCAGCGTCCGCATGCTCCGAAAGAGGGACTAATTCCTCGTGTGGGATGGTGCGGGCTTGATCGTCTTGTTGTGCGGCGACAGGCTCGGGTGCTTGTTGAGAAACTGTTGTATCTTCAGTGACAGGAGGGACTGATTCCTCCTGTTCATGGGTAGTTTCTTGCTGTCTAGGAGGGGACTGATGTTGGCTGGAGGTCCCTTCTCCTTGTTGTTGTTGCATCCGCAAAAACTCCTGTTGTCGAGTTTCCTCATGGCTCATTCTCAGACCGGCCTGAAAGGCGTCGTCGTCGTCTAAGTCGTGGTCTGTTTTGGGACTGACAGGAACAGTGTCTTCAGATATCGATTTTCCTTTCAATCGAGTATCAGCTTTATCCATAAAATAGCTCGATATCAGCTTCTTGCAGAAGATGTTGTCCCATTGGATTAAGACTTCAATGTTCGGGGAATCTATTACCTCTAGAACAAATAATTCTTCTTCTCTCCACTGGCTCCAGTTGTACAGAGTGTCATACGGAGCGACCCTGTAGGATTTCCACTGAATAAAGCGTTCATAAGCCTGTTCAATTTGAACTGACAACAGAGTTTTGTTGATTATAGTGTCGGGGGAGGGCGACCTTTTCTGAATCGAAGGTTGGTGCACATCTCAAAAGCGCCACTCCTTTTATAGTGGGTGGGGAAGATTAGGGTTTTCAAACAGTGAACGGTCAGATTTACGGGATGGGAACCGTCTTTTAAATGAACGAACAGGATGAATCGAGCGTAACTAGTACATTTTATCCATCCGATTTTGAAATGATAATTGGTCCCACATCTGACATTTCGACTTCCCTTATTTCCCGAAATGGCGGTTTGAAATTATTAATTAATTTGAAAAATCATGGCGTTTGAGATAAAATAGTCCAGATGTCGTGTAAAGCATTAAATACAAAGACGTTTGCTTTTAAAACAGGGGACGTGGACTCAAAACTGTTTTAAAATGAATAAAATATTAGTATAATATTGATTGATTTCCCTCAGTATGTGTTGTATTCGCGAAAATACAGCGTTCCCATTTGAAAGGTACATACGAGATTCAATTCTTATAGCAATTTTTGGATTAATACTGTATTCATGGGTCATACTGTATTTCCCCTTAATTATTGCACACGTCAGCTGTAGGATGATTTCATGTCTTTTTATTCCTACAGTGCTGTCGGATTGTCTGAGTGTACAGATAATTAACGGTAGATACTGTATTCTTGGGTCTTACAGCAATTGTTGAGTAAAAGCATTAAAACTTACAGGAAATCGGATTATAGCATTCCCAATTCTTGTCGAAGCATAAAGAATCTGGCTGTGCTGAGAGGCTTGGTAAAGATGTTGGCTAACTAGATATCTGTATGAACTTTCTCGAGCTGAACATCCTTGTTCTCAACATGATTCCGAATGAAGTGATGCTTCATATGAATGTGCTTAGTACGTGAGTGCAATACAGGATTGTGCGTTATTGCAATTGCACTCGTGCTATCACACATGATCGGTGTTTCCTTGGTGGTGATTCCATAATCTGATACCTGTTGTTGCATCCAAAGGATCTGCATACAGCAACTACCAGCAGCATAGTATTCTGATTCAGTTGTGGAAAACGAGTTTGCCAATTGCTTCTTACTGAACCAAGACATAAGTCTAGGTCCAAGAAAGTGACAAGTACCGCTTGTACTCTTCCTATCTAAGCTTGCAACCTCCGAAATCCGAGTCGCTGTAGCCAACCAAATCCGCCTTCTTTAGGATACCATAGTCCTACATTGACTGTTCTTTTGACGTATTTCAGGATTCGTTTGGCTGTTGTGAAGTGTAATTCTTTAGGTGCTACTTGATACCGAGCGCACACTCCTACAACAAACTGGATATCAGGCCTGCTAGCTGTTAGGTACAGGAGTGAGCCAATAAGCTTCCTATATAGTGATTGATCAACCAGCTTTCCAGCTTCGTCAACACTAATTTGTATGGAATTGCTCATGGGGATTGATGATGATTTGGAGTTGTTCATCCCAAATTTGTTGAGAAGCTCCTTGCTGTACTTTTCCTGGTTGATGAAGATTCCTGTAGGCAACTGCTTTACCTTCAATCCTAGGAAATAACTAAGTTCTCCCATCATACTCATTACAAATTTACTCTGCATTAGATGAGAGAACCTTTGACATAGAGCAAGGTTATTTGAACCAAATATAACATCATTTACGTATATTTGAACCATCAGGAGGTCATCACCTTTCTGTATCTTAAATAGGGTCTTGTCCACAGCACCTTTCTCGAATCCATTATTGGTAAGGTACAGGAACATGGTGTCATACCATGCTCTAGGTGCTTGCTTAAATCAATACAGTGCTTTCCGTAGCCTGTATACAAGGTCTCCGCCTTTTGTGTTGACAAACCCTGGTGGTTGTTTAACGTAGACTTCTTCGGCAAGGTCTCCATTCAGGAATGCACTTTTGACGTCCATTTGATATACAATAAAGCTCTTATGGGCGGCAAAGGCTATAAATATCCTAATGGATTCTAGTCTGGCAACAGGGGCAAATGTTTCATCGTAGTCTATGCCTTCTTCCTGTCTGTAGCCTTGTGCGACTAGACGGGATTTGTTTCTGATAACAAGTCCATTCTCATCCTTCTTGTTTCTAAATACCCATTTAGTTTCTATTACAGCTTGATGCCCAGGTCTGGGTACTAGATACCATACGTTGTTTCTTTCGAAACCATTAAGCTCTTCTTCCATAGATGTGGTCCAGTGAGAATTGTCTAGAGCTTCTTTGGTAGAAATAGGTTCGGATTGAGCTAAGAATACAGCGATAGTGCACATATTAAGTCTTTTAAGTTCAGCTTGAGACTTCCATACAGGAAATGGAGATATCTCAGATTCGGGTTCTTCTTGCGCACATAGTACGTTTCCTTGTGTACTCTGTATTCTCCTACGGACAGATACTCCAGCATCGATGTTTCCTATCATCAACTCATGTGGGTGATCTCTCAACCATCTTCTGTCGGGTTCTAATTCGGCGTCCCGTACTATATCTTGAGTTACTCTAGATTCAGCTTCAGCTTGTACAACATCAGCTTCATCTACTTCTGTTCTTACAGCTGCGGGGTTGATTTCTATGTCAACGACAGGCTCTATAGGAGTTAGAGGATCATTAATGGTGAGTTGTTGGATATTCTGAGTAACATCTTCTACTTCTATAGGATCATGGTGAGGTTTATGGAACACTACATGTACTGATTCCTCAATTGTTAGTTTCGTTTATTAAAGATCTTGTAAGCTTTGCTGACATAGTAATATCCTACAAATATCCCTTCATCCGATTTCTCATCGAAGGTTCTAAGTTGATCTTTCCCATTGTTCAAAACATAACACCTGCATCCAAATATGTGAAAGTACGAAACTAATGGAGTTTTGTTGTTCCATACCTCGTATGCTGTTTTGTTGTGATGTTTATTGATGATACAGCGGTTTTGTGTGTAACACCTCCAAAATCCGACTGGGAATATTACATGCCGTAGACCCTTATCACAAGGATCTACCAGGCTAAACTCCAAAAGACTACTCAATGATTGACCGACCGGGGTCAAATTAATTACAAAGCAGACCGACAAGGTCATTAACCAATTCAGAAACTAACGCCATTTACATTACAATGACAATAATAAACTTGAACACAGAAAAGAATGACAACTCAATTTAATAAATGAAAACTACACCCATGCAAGGGTGAATACCCGAACGACAGAGCAATGCGCGAACGCGAGAATCCTTGAAATACAATGAACTGACTAAGCAAGCATCTGGTACGTGAGTTGAGGCGATAAAATATGTGAACATGAGAAGTCGAGGTGGAGGAGTATATGAGTTTGTAGATAAAAGCTCTGAGAGTTAAGGAAAATCACAAAACGGCTCAGACGTCCTGAAACCACGTTTCGAGCTCGACCAACCGCATTCAAGTTCCTAACACATTTGGAAATGTTAATTGCACGTATGAGAATAATAGTTTCGAACAAAATTTGCAAGGATTAAGTTCAGATATGGAAAGACCACAATAATCCACGGAGTCTGACAAAACAACTCTGAAATTCATTTGGAGTACGGTAGGCTAGGTTGAACATGGTAGTTTAAAATTGTCGAGAGGATTACAGATGAATCACCAACAATGAAAGTCACCCAACACCGAAAATGTTGGCCACTAAGTATACTGGATACAGTTTGGGAAATAGTTTAAACAACAAACTGTACTGATTTTAAATCTGAGTGCGTAGCGGAAGTCTTAGATATAGTAGGTCCCTGTGGATACAGCAACTAAATGTATAGTGTATACTTAATTAATCACAGTAATTAAAACAGTGAAAACTGAAGGTAAATAACACAGTAATTAAAGTGATTCGAGGTAAACCCCTCTACGTCCACTGGTCCTCCACATAGGAGTAAAAAGTTTATTATAATTACTACGTACACAACTACGTAATTATAACAACACACAATCAATATATCGTTCACACAGATTGATATAAAGATCTTAGCTTGAACCGTTCACACAGATTGGTTATGAGCTAATGCTTTGACTTGCTTCTTCACACACAGTTCTGAAGCTTCGTCTTCTTCAATGCAAAACCTTCACAAACAGTTCCGGAGAAGCACAGATTACTCAGTCCACACACTGATCTGGGTTTGTTCAAAGTGTAGAACGGATGGTGAACAACAACTTTGACTTTAAGAGCTTTCAGCTGATGAAGTGTTGTTCAAGATGATGAGCACTTTATATCTCTTTTGATCTTAATTGCGGTAAGCTTTGGAGATATGTTTTGCTCTGATGATAACTTTGATAGCTTGATAATTTCGATAGCTTGGGTAACTGATCTTCAGTATCTTGATGTGATATATATAGATTTTGAAATATATATCCGTTGAGATGTATCCGTTTGAGTGAGATTCCGTTCCAACGGGATTATAACACAATCCGGATTTAGCGGGATTTGAAGATCTGTTGACTGACAGTATTTAAATACTTTATCCTTGAGTATTTAAATACTTCTTTATTCAACGGGACTTGACTTCTGAAGATTCCTTCTTTGTCCTGTTGTGAGCTGTATGGACGATAACTGTTTTGGTGTTTCAATACAGTTTCCATACTTGGTCTTTATAAGACTTCTTTGTTGTACTGAAGGATTCCACTATATGCTGGTTTCGAGACAGGTCTTCGATACAGGATGATGCCTCAATATTTCGATACAGTTTCCTTTACTGTATGCGGATTGGCATATATGTCAAAACCTCTTAACGGATGCTATTCGATACAAGGATTGAATATCCCGGCTGTTTCGATACAGGGTTCTTGTTTTCCTAACAATTTCCCCCTTTTTGACAATTTGCCAAGACTTTCACTTTCTAACTTTCAAGTCTTCTTGATGATGCCAAAACCTTCTTCATGAAATAGTCTTCCTTGATGGCTTCTGGCAGATTTCTCGGTCTTTTGTCAAAAGGTCTGTCTTTCAGCAACTTAGTCTATCTAATGAACTGCTCACAGGCGAGTTCGATACAGCTAAGGATTTTTATAACTTAAGCTTATGATTGGCGCGCAGGCACAATCTTACAATGTTTTCTAAGCTTACAACTGAAATCATGAACTGTTCGTAGACTAGTTTGTACAGCTTTATTTTCAATCAAGTTTTTATTGATAAACAACCACTTTTATTGATATTCAAAGTAAATTGAGTACATGGTTTGCTGTTTCGAAGAGAAATTACAAAACAAAAATAATATAAAAAGATTTTCAACTCCTATCTGTAGTCCGCATGCCTCCATGGCTTTCTCCCTGGATCATTCTCAGTACCACGCCATCAGTTCTGTAGGGAATCGTTGCCTCGATCCTGGTATATAGCTCTTCCTTCATAGGATCGATCAAAGGCAAGAATCCAGTCTTCTGGGTGGGTGATCCGATCTCCTCTTTTGTGTTTGCTCTTCATATCTAGCTGGAGAGGGAGTTTTCCGTCTTCTAGCATCTTCGTAAATTTTTCTGCGGCCTCCGCTAATGTTTTATAGCTCTTGAAGATGGCGGATTCCCTGATGAGTTTAACAAAGTATCTCATCAGTTCGTTCTTCCTCCATTGCTTCACTTCATCGGCAGTAGGATGGCGGTTGGTTGGCAGACGAATCTCAGAAGGTCTTTGGATTAGATTTTGCCACGGAATATTTGGATCATGAAATTCAGGTTGGGAGCCTGAAATCTTAAAACTTTGGGAGTGAGGGGCTAGCTTGTTTAACTCGGCAGTGATGCTGTCTTGAGCGGCCTCAAATTCCCTTTCTTGCTGTATCCTAATTCTCCTAGCAGCTTCTCTTGCCTCTTCCCTCTTTTTGGCTTCATCAAGACGTTTTAGGATTTCTAATGCAGCATCCTGTTTCGTCTCGATGTTAGTCATTCTCTCTACAAGGGCGGAAAGCGTATGCGACATGTCCTGGATACATTTGTCGTGGACGCGCAATTGAGAGCTATTTTCAATCATGGCACATGCGGTCTTGGCTTCAGCTATTCGCATTTTGGTTGCTTCTTCCTTCAAGAGTTGCTCCTGCTTGTCTTCCATGATTTTCAGAGCTTGTTTTTCGTCTCGATGTTAGTCATTCTCTCTACAAGGGCGGAAAGCGTATGCGACATGTCCTGGATACATTTGTCGTGGACGCGCAATTGAGAGCTGTTTTCAATCATGGCACATGCGGTCTTGGCTTCAGCTATTCGCGTTTTGGTTGCTTCTTCCTTCAAGAGTTGCTCCTGCTTGTCTTCCATGATTTTCAGAGCTTGTTTGAACACTTCTGGCAGAATAACGAATGCCTCGACAACATGAGATACTTCATGTTGTAGAGTGGTCATCTCCTCCACGGCAGAAGTATGCATCCAATTCAATGCTTTCTCAACAGAAGACAGAGCATTCACTGCATCCTGGATGAATACAGTTTGAAGACCAAGAGCACGCAGGCGCTCTTTCCTAGCAGCAGAAATCGGAGAATCTGGTTGAGCATAGTCTTCAGAGCTGTTCAAACTCCTTACGTTCACGGTTGGGCGTGAAGTAAGTTGGACATCCTCAGGTACGATACCGTCCTCGGATTCCACGGTTGAAGGGGCGGGAGCAGCTTGTTCTGGTTCGGCGGCAAGGGGTTGAGTGGATTCCTGTTGCGAAGTTTCCTTAGTAGACATGGATACAGGAGGGACTGAATCCTCTTGTTGTTTCTTAGTGACAACTTCTTCGGTGGCAGCAGGCTTAGGTGCCTGTTCCAAAACTACTTCAACTTCCTCGACTTGAGGGACTGATTCCTCCTCGTCGAGAATTATCTCTTGCTGTGGCGAAGGGGGATTGCTTTGAGTCGACGGCCCTTCGTCACCTTTTGGTGGTGAGGCGTCTCTAGCTTGAGCCTCTTCACGACTCATCCTCAGACCAGCTTGAAAAGCATCGTCGTCGTCGTCTGAGTCATTGTCATCGTCTTTTGGATTTGCGGGAGATTCCTCTGACTTGTCCTTTCCTTTCCTTCTTGCGTCATATTTCTGCAAAAGATGGCTTTCAATCAGCTCCTTGCGGAAGGGATTGTCCCATCGGATCAGGGCTTCAATTTCCATTGAGTCCGTCACTTCTGATACGAATCTTTCTTCTTGGCTCCAATCGCTCCAGTTGTACAATATTTCATACGGAGCTAGCCTGTAGCCTTTCCATGTTAGAAATCTTTCGTAAGCATGTTCAATTTGAACAGAGAGAAGGGTCTTATGAATAATGGTGTCAGGGGAGGGACTACGTACAACGTCTAGAGACGCTGTAGCGAGGGATTCCTGTACAGGTATGGGATCCTGTATGGAACTGGGATTCCTTACAGGGGATGGTGCCCCGAAGGAAGTTGGATCCTGTGCGGGTGTGGGATCCCGCAGAGGAGAAGTAGCTTTTGGCTCCAAACGGGCAGCCGACTCGCTAGAGTCTTTCTCGTTGGCAGATGTCTCATCATCCGTCCTAGCCGCCAAAGGCTCAGGATCTACTGTCGATACAGTAGTGGACACCTCTTCCACAGGGGTTGGGCCCTGGGGTTGTTCTCCAGTGGGTTGAGCCATGGGGGAAACTTCTTCGGAGGGCTTGGCAAATTTGACTTTAGAAAGCCTCCTAAG